>JAJJZI010000010.1:0-1320719 GCA_024321975.1 Alternaria sp. 'sect. Undifilum' | reverse complement strand
GCGAGCTGGCCACTTTTGCCAAGACCCTACCACAATCTACTACCCACGTAATGTCTTAACAACAACAAAATATTAAGACTTAGAAAAAAGCTTAAAGCTTCTATCCATTACGCCACACCATACAAGGGAGAAACTGGACAGGTCGGAGATAATAAAGAATCTTCTACACACACCTGCACGCCGCAACAAGAAGCCCTGGAGTTTTCAGAGAAATTCTATTTTATATATTATATAGCGGAAAGTTCTCTCCGTAAAATTTAAATCCTCTAGAGGGTTGTTGTTGTGACGTTGTAAGGTAGTAAGCTGAACTCGCTAGAAAGGTGTCTAGTATTCCCTTGTATGGGGGTGACGCAAAGCCCAGTTTAGTTTTCAGCCGCTTGCTTAGGTACCCGTACGCGTCAGCCTCTTAATTTCCAACTCTTGTCAGCACAAAACGTTACAGCCTCACATGCGCACAGTTTCAGATACCCGCCGGGAGCAAACTTTTACCAAAACGTTTCCGGCCCTAGACTAGGCATACCCGCGGTGAAGTCCTTAGGCCCCAAAAGCAAACAACCGCGCGCATTGCCTTTCACGCCGTCTAGGCCTGACGGTTTGTGAAGCGGGAGAAGCAAAAGACAACGTCTGGGAACTAAAAAAAAAACAACATCTTAAACTAGAATGCCTCGCAACCTTTGCCACGTCAAAGATTAGACAAGCGGATACAGTGTCTTTTTTTTGTGTACTGTATCCAGCATGTGGCTGTGCTGCACTGAACCGAGAGCTTGCGTATACACTGCAAGACGTAGTATCTAAATACAAATCAACGGCGGAGCTGCTATTCTAACAACCGCGCATTGCAATAATAGCAAGGGCTGTGTAAAACTAACTTTTGCAACGTACGGCATCACCTATAATGTATGAACTATATCGTCAACAAGCACCAACGTCCACGATGTAAGCACAGCCGCGCTGTGCCCCAGCCATGCTTGTATGGCCGCACGTACCCATTGAGGGGTTTTTTTTTTCCGACTGAGGTCCCTGCGTTGACGAGTCAGCAAGCACGAAATATGGATCTGCGATTTTCATTAGCTCTATCTTGTTTTGATGCGAGTCGTGGTTCCTCAACAATCATAAAATGCAGACGGTGATCAAAGGGGTTCAGGGGAATTAAATTTGTGAGTAATCACTCCGTCGCTCTGACATAAATTCCATCTGCGATATCGGCACATCCGGCGCCGCAGTAGCCAGATGACTACCTGCTGCGCTTCTCCACGCTCCAGCACCGGTGGGTGAGAAGAAGAAAACTAGGAAATGACCTCAACATATGTACTTTCATTCGCTTCATACCACTTTCTCACCATACGCGCCCCATCCAAAGTCAATCCGGCACCAGGGGCCCTCGCCTCGTTTACGGACGCCCTGTATGTCCATTCCAACCAGTCTCGCTGTTTTCTCTCTGTTTACCCACTCCGCAACCGCATGACCAGTTTCCTGTGGATTCAACCGCCATTTAACATCTTCCTTGTCTTTGTTTTCTCTCAGCCAGCGGAGTAGTTGCGCAGGCACGATACCTGCAGGCATATTCTGCAGACTCTGGCTATCGCTTGGGATCCAGCCCTGGAAGAAGTTGACATAGGTTATACGGCGCCAGGCATCGTTCCAGTCTGGGCCTGGGATCCCATTCTGCGTGTTCCACTCTGTGCTTGTGGTTGCATTTGTTGGCGTGCGACTGGGATGCGATGTCAAGGCTTTGAGCCAGTTGCAGCCTTCTAGGTCGAGCCATTGTAACGAGTATGTGTCTTTGGAGAAGCGGCGTAGAATATTGGTGGCCTCGTGCCAGTCGTCGTCGAGATCGGAGTAGAAGTGTGACCCTCCCAGCGACACACTCGTGTGCTTTGAGATCATTGATGTGGTATTTGCGTTTGGTGTCATCGAGGGCCGGGGCCAGTGGGCGAGCGAGAGATGCGTGATCTTGCTGAGGTTAGGTGAGATGCGAATTAGATCGGGCCACGATGCCCATTGCCCAGGATTTGCGAGAGAGAGTCGGCTCAGGTTGCTGAAGTAGGGAGTTTGGAGCTTCATCGCTGGTACTGATGTACCTGCCGCGCTCTCTTGAACCTCCTCTTCCCAGGAATCGGCGACATCGTCGGTCACGCGAAGGGCCCCAAGGTCCACAGCCGTGATGGCGCTGGGGCGTTTGACACATTTTCCAAAATCATTGAGTTTGAAGCGTTCGCTCAGTAATCCGCTGAGGTCGAGAAATTGTACTTCCTCCCACCCTGGTGTGCCAGTCCCCTCCTCGTCTTGAAACAGAATCTTCAATGACTTGAAGTCTAAGCTCCCCTTCTCCCGATACAGTGTTAGGTAGCTTAATAGCGCCTCTTTCAGCGATATCGGCAATGATGGTATATAGTGTTGTTCGTACTCGGCAAGCTGCTCCCAGTGTTGGGCAAACGACCGTAGACATTGGTGGACAAGGCTTCGCGGTGGCGGCAGGCGCTGTCATGAGTAAGAAGCCTGAATTAGAGCATTAAGCCTGGAAGACCAAATATGTTAGCCACGCTCTAGGGAGCACCATACCTTGATTTCCTCGTTCGTGACTCTGGCCAGCGTGGCAAACCTCACCGCGCTTTTATCGGTCTCGGCCTTCTTCTTTCTCATATACACTGGTGCATGGCGACTCGTCTGCGACCAGCTCGAAGGCGCTGCAGGGCCTGGTGGCGGTCGGGCGCCACCCATAACCCTTCGCGTCCTTGCATTCGCCTTTGGTTTGGGAGCATTAACTTCGGGCATGTGCAATATGCGCCGCAACTCTGGCGGGACGGTACGGCTGCTTACTACCGATGTGAGCTCATCTCGCTGTTCGGGTGTTGCTCGTGGAGCTTGTTCGCGGCGCAGCTGTTGTATGCGCTGATTGACGGTTTGGGGTTCAGACGACGTGGAAGAAGATGCGGGGGAGCGCGAACTCTGGAGCGAGGGGTGCACGTAGGAAGGTTTGGCTGTCGTGTACGAGGGAGTGTGCTTCTTGGGCATGGCACCGAACGAGGGTTGCTGCTGATGCACGTGGAGACGGAGGCTACCTAGTACGCTATAATATGAGTGATTCCAAGGTAAGCGGGGATCAAGGCCGGTGAGTCCAACGGCTATGACTGGATCAAACGAAGAAGCCTGAATGCTGCAAGCCCTGGTAGAGTATGGATCTTTACCAAGCAGCGACGATGGGGTTGTGTGACTCAATGCGATGCATGCGCAGAGGACATCAGATACGGACATGTTCCCCATGTTCGTCATTGCGCCACTTCGGCTGTGGCGCGCCATCACGCCTGCGCACGTGTGACAGCGACCATGGCATTTCTGACATGTTGGCGGGGGAGTGCTGGTCTTACTATGTAGGCATAGGAAAGCGGGTAAGCTACCAAGCGGTCATGCAGAAACTCGGCAAGCTTATCGCGAAACGAACGG
The DNA here is from genome assembly GCA_024321975.1 of Alternaria sp. 'sect. Undifilum'. Lineage (NCBI taxonomy): Eukaryota > Fungi > Ascomycota > Dothideomycetes > Pleosporales > Pleosporaceae > Alternaria > Alternaria sp. 'sect. Undifilum'. Next base: position 1,317,275 of record JAJJZI010000010.1, on the reverse strand, counting down.
CATGGTGCAGCCAGACTTCGTCCAGATACCGAAGGGAGAGGCGGAGTCGCAGCCGTCCGTCACTGTCACGCTAGACAGGCGGTTCAACCCGTCGTGCCTCACCCTTACAATTCGGCTGTTTAATATTCTGCTATCGGTTTCTTCCTGCAAGAGTATATATATACAGTACGAGAAGACACTATGCATGTCCCACCCACGTGCGAGTCATGGCAACATGACCGATTGGTCCCAAAGCTGCCATGTTGCTATATACTTCTCCCCCCTGTTGACTCGGCATTCATGGCCCGCCATTTCTTGCGTCTTCAGCTGCAGCCATGGCAGTTTTGCGCATCGTCTTAGTTTCCGTCACCACCAGGAGCTGGAAGCACCGACCTACGCACGTGCGGGCCTGCTAATTTTATCTTTTCTTCAGCCACGGCAGATCCTCGTTGGCCAAGATCCGCCGTTGGGGGTGGAGCCTCAGCCCAGGCCCAAGTCGCCTCATGTTGAGCGCGCATCGCTCCTCACTTTTCTTCTCATCACGACACTGACGATGACATGACCTGCCTCCCGGCGTTGCTTTCGTTTCCAATCCCACCTTTCGATTAGCAATGCAATAATACGTTTGAATTATTTCCACACTCCTTCACTGCTCGCACATTATGCATTTCTCGCCTTCGCGCCTTGTCATAGGCATCGCCGTCTTTGTTGCCGTTAGCTTCTTCTACACCGTCAACTCGATATCCGCACGCGATCCCACGTCCGTCTTCTTCAACCCACGAAAAGGATATGCTCCGCGCTATTCTGCCATTAGACGACAACAAGCCGAGTCCTTCATCTCGTCCTACAACCCAGCCAACGTAACCAAGGCGGGTGACGAGAAGACGAGGAAACTATGTGTAGGCATACCCTCGTACCAGCGGGACGGCGCTCAATACCTACCGGACGCTGTAGGCTCGCTCTTGGAAGGTCTTAGTCCCGAAGAACGACAGGAGATATACCTCATCGTCTTTATACCACACTCGAATCCTGAGGCACACCCTGCGTACAACGAGAAGTGGTTGGCTGGTCTTGCCGATGAAGTGCTGACCTACGGATATGGCTTCGACCGCATGCAGTACATTCGGATCATGGAGGCACGAAGCAGGCTTGAGGAGAAGGGTTTGTTCGACTACCAATATCTGTTAGACAAGTGCACGGAAAAGTTTACCCCCTATGTTGCTCTTTTCGAAGACGACACCGTAGCCGTGGACGGTTGGTACCACCGTACTCTCTCCGCCATCCACGAGGCAGAGCAACAGGCAGCGTTGCAGCGTGCAAAACCCGACTTCCTTTACTTGCGTCTCTTCTATACCGAAGAGTTCCTCGGCTGGAATGCCGAGGAGTGGAGAACATACCTGAAGAACTCGATATACGTGGCCATGATACCCACCGTCGCCATTCTCTTCATTCGCTTCGCACAACCGACTACGAAACTCACCCTCGCCCTAATGACCCCCCGCACTTTCCTGGCATTATACACCATACTCGCCGTCCTCATTCTCACTTATTTCGGTCTCGGTCGTATCACCGTCCAACCCATGGCTGTCGGCGTCCACGAAATGCCACGCTTCGCATGTTGTAGCCAAGCCTTTGTCTTTCCCAATGTCAAAGCCGGTGAACTCGTTGAATACTTCAAAGAACGCCATATAGGCTACATGGACGTCATCACAGAGGATTTTGCCAACGAACGAGACGAGCTGAGATACGCAATCACACCTAGTCTGGTCCAACATGTGGGAAGGAAAAGCTTCCACGGTGACGACATCGGCCCGATGAGCAAGTGGGCGTTGAGTGTGGCGGAGAAGACGTGGAGTTTTGCGTTTGAGAGGTTTGACTGGAAGGCGTTGAGGAGAGAGCACGAAGAGGTTGCGAGATTGAGGAATGAGGCGAAAGATATTGCTGCCCACCGGCAGCAAGTATAGATTTGGGACTTGAGTAATGACTTGACTAGATTACCGACATATTAGATATACCCATGAACTTGCCAATATATTTTGTTTACATGATTTTGCCTTTGGCCTTACTTCTTCTAATATGTGAGAACGATACAGGTGAAACAGCTCTTGAGGCTCTGGAATGGCTCTTGGGTACAGGGAGTCTCACAAGGGCAATGAATAATCAGCAAACAATTCGAGTGCTTCTGAAATTCTGGTGAGACTAAGCCTTGTTAAGAAAAAACTCCCTGCTGCACTATAATTCCTACATGTTTACGTTGCCGGTTCGTCACAAGTCTGCTCTTTCTTCTCCTCCCCACCTACCGGAGTATACTCTGCTCCAATCAACTTCGCCAGCTCTGAGATGTTGGTATGATCAACCGTATTCTGCATGCGGTACATGTACTCGCACTCGCCATCTACGCACCACATCTGTCAGCACTGCAATCGCAAAAAACAACAAACATGGTCGACATCCCACTCTACTTACCAGCAGATAGAACCACTTCACCACCATTCAACGCTTTCGGCCCCACAGAATTCACATGCTGCAGGTTCCCCAACGCACCCTTTATACCGCCGAGGACTCTGGAAATGGTACTACCAGCATTTTGCATATAATCTCGCTGTTCATCGCCAGCTTTTCCTTCAGCTAGGTTCGATTTGAACTGGAAGAGCTTGTGCAGGCGGAGTGTCGGGTCCGTGTAAATGGGGTATCTGGAAGAAGATTTGGTGGCATAGGTGTCGATGGGCTGGTAGGAGCCACATCCCACAACAAGGACTGGGTTGGTGCTATGTGTCAGATGGAGTTATTGTGGGTTCGCATTGGATGATGCGTACTTTGAGAATTGGGAGGGAGGTTGGATGGTGGTATAGATTCACTGATGCAGCGGATGTATGCTTGGCAGTTCAGACACCCTGGTGATATCAGTTTTCTTTTCTCTGTTGTGCAGGCTTGAAAATCTCTCCGGTGGTTTTACAGCGGCGAACAGCCTTGTCAAAATGATGTTGGCACAAGGGCTGCCACTTGTCACATCACTCGATACTTACAGAAATGCCGAATAAAGACTAACACTGTCCTCTGTCCTTTAACGAGCTCCCCTAACGTCTTGGTCTTGCCCTCTCGGTCGTATACATCAATCTTGAGCGCTTCCGACAATACCTCTGCTGTAGGCAGTTTCCTTGGGCTGTCTACATCAGAAGGCTCGACAATGGAAGGACCCATGTTGTATAGCTCAGCTTCTCATGGTGGATCTTGATCTGAAGTCTGTGGTGTTTGGTAAAGCTATGGGGACTGGCTAAGCTTATCTCACTGTGTTGACGATGACGATTACAGGGGACTGAGCGGGCTAACAGCAATGCTAGTATAGATGTGGTATAGCGTCGTAATACAAGTGCCAAAGGTGTCCGGCACAGAGTTAGTTCACACGCAGTGGAACATCAGGTTAAAAACATTGTGCGCATTCACTGTAAGCGGTTATCATGGCCCCGATGAGGTGTGAGCTCCTACAAAGGAAAATCGAGCAAAGAGAGGCGCCTCGAAGATTTCCGAGACCGTAAATTGAACACTGACACAGCAGCGACAGTAGTAGGTCGGCGTGCTGTTGATTTCTCTAGCGATCATTGCTGCTTTGCAGGTCGCAACATAAGCTATCACAATGTTAGACACGTTGTAAGCAAGTTCGAGCTCAAACACGAACTCACAATAAAAGCCATCTGCTCCTTTCCACCCCACTGCCTTAAATCTATATAGGCCTCTTTAACAGGCCGAAAACCATGACGCGCATACATTGGCGCACCCATAGGACTCGCTTCGAGAAAGGCTTCAACACCCACCTCGTCCGCCTTTTCACAGCCCCATCGGACCAGCAAGCTTCCGGCTCCTCTCCTCTCGTGGGCCTGGAGTGTGACCAGTGTATCCAACACATAGTAGGGCCTCTTGCCCAGAATCTCCCGCTTGTTCGAGTTGGACAAATTGAACAGGCTCTTGAACATTTCTGGGTCACTCTCGTCGTATGGTTCGGGGATTGCCAGGCCAGCATCCACCTCTTCCCAGCTACGTTCCTTTACGCCTTCTTCCTTCGGCTTGACGTAGCGCCAACGCGCTCCCGCGACCATCTCACCGGTTGAGGTATCGACACACTTGAGGTAGAGGATGTCTTTGTTGGTTATACCATCGCGTATTTCTTCCGTTACTCTGTCGAGTGTCTTCTGAGATGGTTCGCCGCGAGAGTAGAGGATTTTGTTGATGGTAGTGCGGAAGACTGCGTGCCGTATACGCATGTATTGCCCTGCTTCCTCGGGTTTGAGAAGTGAGATTGCAAGGTTTGGATCTGGCATGTTGCCGGTAGCCTGTGGATGAAAAGGTTTGGTGGTTCTCTAGACTCAGAGTGAGGGGGACGAGAAAAGACAGCGAATATATTAATCAACGTTGAAACATATGTGACAATACCAAGGGTCGCTTCAAGGCGTGACTATCACTTATATACCCATCCGTCTGAGAAGAGTCACACGCACTTTCCCGTGTTGAGAATCGCCCGGGATGTGCATCGGAATCGGAGTATTCAGCCAAATGGAAGTTCGAAGCAGGATACTTGGAAAGCAGATGTCTCTATGCCCCCAATCAGGAAGGTATAATTGCCATCTCGCGCCCTTGACGTAAAAGGGCGAATTTGCTCGCTCTAACCTGCGTGGGCCCTCATTGAACAACGGTTTCCTGCGGGTCTGATTAGTAGCCTGCAATAAGGCCACGCGATTGAACATGGCCAAAATCTATTGGTGAACCGCTTCTCAAACCACTGCTAAGAAGTGTCCTGCTTTTGAAGATATATGATTGGTGTTGGCGGATGGCACATCTCAAGTCGTTCGTGGTGCTGGTGGTGGTTGCTGGTTGCGGAGCTTCGCCTATCTTTGCCGCGTAGGTACCAGGACCATCCCTGCAACAATTTCTCGCTCAGTTTTGCGATGGCGCGCCAGCAGCTCCCTCTGCACATTCACGATAAACCGCAATGGCGCCCGTAAAGACGACTCCACACAAATCCGGTGGTCACCAGCGCTACGCACCCGAGAAATTGAAGGGCCCTGCGCGCTTCCAATCGGAACTCGAGGGCGGAGACGACGATGCAAATGCAGGCGCACTGCAGCCGGTGAAGGAACCACAAGAAGACGACTTTGAAGGGTTCGGCACAGAGGAAGAAACTGGGGGAAATGGTGCCCAAGACGATGGCAGCGATGCTGAGAGCATAGACATTCAGACAGAGCAGAAGCAGGAAAAGCCTGTCTTGCCCAAAGATGCGGAGGAAGAGGAGCTGGAGCGCATGATTTTCGGCGACTCAGAAGGCTTCCGTCAAGCTCTGGAGGATTTCGCGCTCGATCCCACCGCCGGCGCATACGGCGACTCCTCAGACGAGTCTGGAGCGGAAGAGTCCGACCTCGACAATGTGGCAGACCAAGATCTATTCTTCTTCGATGCCGGCCCAGTCCCTGCGCCTGCGGGCTCAGTGGCTGCAAGGACGGCTGAATCAGACGAGGAAGATGGCAAGCCCGCCTGGGAAGATAGCGACGATGAGAGATTGGTTGTCAGTCTGGCCTCGGTGCCGCAACTGAGGAAGTTGCGAGAAACGGCAGAGGACGACATGGTCAATGGTAAGGATTATGCGCGGCGGTTACGGAAGCAGTACGAGAGGCTATACCCCACACCAGACTGGGCGGCACATGCGACAGGCAAGGCTAACAAGAAGCGGCGACGGACCATGGATGATGGCGAGAGCGGTGACGAGTCTGCGAGCGACATGGACGTGGATGAAGACGATCTCTCTACGCAGCCACTGGCTTTACTGCTCAAGGATGCGGATATTCTCTCGCGGACTTCAAGAAGTATGGCGAAGCGAAGGAAATTGCAGGCAGGTACCATCGACATCCAGCGACTGAAAGACGTCGCAAAGGCTGGGCCGGTGAGTACAGTAACCCTACCATATATGACTCTCTTGCTGACCATTTCTCCAGTCTGCCATCACTTCCCTCTCCTTCCATCCTGCGTATCCACTACTCCTCTCGTCCGGCCCTAGCTCAACGCTCCATCTTCACCACATCAACCCTAACCCGCCGAATCCGAACCCTCTTCTTACATCCTTGCATATCAAGCGTACTCCACTGGTGACCACAGCATTCCATCCCTCCCCTTCCGACTCGCGCATCTTCCTTAGCGCGCGACGCCGCTATTTCCACGTCTGGAATATTGCAACCGGCAGAGTTGAGAAGGTGTCGCGTGTGTACGGTCATCAGCACGAACAGCGGACAATGGAGTTTTTCTCGCTGTCGCCAAACGGAAAATACATGGCCCTCCGGGGCTCTTCAAGAAAGGGTGGAGGCGTTGTCAACATTTTAGATGCAAGAACTCTTCAATGGGCGACACAGGTGCGGATTGAGTCAAGAGGCGGTATTGCTGACTTCGCGTGGTGGGGGAATGGTACTGGCATGAGCATTGCGGGAAAGAATGGAGAGGTGACTGAGTGGAGCGTCGAAGAGGGTGTCATAGGACGATGGAATGACGAGGGCGCCGTCGGCACTACAACCATTGCACTTGGTGGTAAGAGCGGACGTGAAGGCTGGTTAGGCGGTGATCGATGGGTGGCCATTGGAAGCTCAAGTGGTGTGGTCAACGTCTACGATCGTCGAGTATGGAGCGAGAACGATCCTTCTATCAACGGAACGAAAGCTGATTCAAACGGTGGTATCCCCAAGGCTCCGAAACCACTACGCGACCTGCAAAATCTTACTACGCCGATTTCCCATCTCGCATTCACAGCGGACGGTCAAGTTCTTGCCATGGCGAGCCGCTGGAAGAACAACGCGATGAGGCTGGTGCACCTCCCATCAGCTACCGTTTTCAAAAACTGGCCTACAGAAAAGACACCACTTGGCAGGATTACAGCAGTCGCGTGGGGAAGGCCAACTAAAGATGAGGAAAAAGAAGGCAGCCTCGCACAGCTGGCAGTTGCCAACGAAGCTGGACACATCAGGATGTGGGAGATAAGAGCATGATCCGAGAACTGACGCAATCAGAAGCCCTCAAGTCGCTGCCGATACAACAAGACGTGATCTAATAATATATGCTAAAGGCATTATGCTATGGTGGAGAAAACTACATGTACGATCCGAGACAACGGAGCAATTATTGCTGCACCCGATGACTACGGCGATGGGCAAGCTGCACTACTTACAAGAGATCAATCAAGCACGGGTTCTTACATGCTGAATCGTCTACTACTGCGACCTCCCGAGACAAGAGCGGTCTACAACTACACATCTCACCTTCCAACTCGTCCTGAAAACATTTCGCATCGTCCTCCCTCTATTAATCGATCGTTCATGCTCACTTTGTTTTCACCACACTTATGGCAGGTACGCTATCCACGCACTTGGGTTCAAAGCACCAGTCTCTTACAGCTGTCTTCCATCACCATAACAGCACTTTTGGATACCTCGCGCAACACAATCTTTGCACAACAGTAAATCAGCAACATCTTCGCAGGTACATCATAGCAACAGCATTTCCTCTCTCATCATGGGCAAGAACAAGATTCGCAGCAAGGACAGACAGAGGAAAGAGAAGGCCTCCATAAGCGACAATAGTGGCCCCAGCTTCCCCTCGACTTCGACATCTGCATATGGAAACGTCATAACCACATCCACTAGCAATACATTTGATCGACGGCATCCGCCAGCAGCATTCTCTCAGAGAGATCTCGGTATGCTGACTGCCTCCTTGCCTAACGACGCAGATACGTCTGACCCTTCCTCCGGAACCTCGCCCGCTACCCCTATGTCGCGTAGAAAGTATGCGCGAGACAAACGAGACTCTGTCATCTCAATCACATGGGAAACCCCAAGGCAGCACTCAAAGCCCAAGGCGAATCCCGTAAAGCAGCCTTTGTGGCGATTCAAGCCCGGTAGCTGGTGGCCATGTCGCGCCTTACAATGGACATACCACTTTTTCGTTGCCTTGGTTCGGGTGCACTGGACCGAAAAGCAAACCCTCCAGGATCTTATATTTACCTTGGTTCTCATTGGCATGGTCATTGCTAGTGGTTATGCCGCACTGGATTTTCTGCTCAGAGCACTGTCTGGTGTCGCCGCTCAAGCCTTGGATGGCAACTGCAGTGTTGTCTATGTCACTGTGCCTGGACCGATCATCACGGTTTCGCTCATCGGTGCCTCGCCTACAAACCCTGCACGGGGCACATACTACTTCTCTGTCATCAATGGCACGACCGAATGGCTAAACAGCATCGCGCCGCCCAGCCGTTCTAGTACCCTCGTTACCCGAACCGCAGAAATAACACCTATCGTTTCTTCGTCGTCCACAACAGGAACATCTTCCTCTGGTGTTGCCACTGTATCATCAACGCAGACACCGACTGCATCTGCGCTACCCATACCTGGCCCCTCCACTCCTGGGCTAGACAGGACTCTCACATCTTCACTCCTCTCTGGCTCCACAGTAAGGTCCTTTGTTGGTACTAGTGTCTTTGGAAGCACTCCTTCACCTCCTTCGTTGACTTCGTCGTCTGTAAGTTTGTCTCCATTTGGTTCATCGTCATCTGAGACAGCGAGCTTACCTCGACCGATCAACCAACCACAGCGACCATATCCGTCGTATTCCGTATCAACTAGCGTTGTCGCTGTCAGTAGTGGGCTTTCCACCACCGTCTTTACGCTTTCCACGCTTCTTTTGCCGTCCACCGTCTCTGTGCCTTCAAGTACTAGCCTCTCATCAGTGGTCTTGTCGAGCAGCCTGCCTGGTCTGAGCCCAAATATGCCTTCGAGCACATTAGGTGGCATCTCTTCGCAACCTACAATCGGATCTGGTCTACCACTGACTTCGGGTGTTCTTACAACGTTGACGACAAGTCTGTCTTCCAGCTCGACCACGATTACCACGGATACTACAAATACTGCGATCTCTTCCATGCTCTACACGCGAAGCGATGGGTTCACTGTATCTCTACCGAGACCTTCTTCAGGATCGACTCTTTCTGGCGGCATCTCTTCAAGCATCTCAAGCTTACTCAGTTCAAGTCCGAGCTTTAGCAGTAGTCTAGGCAGATCTTCATTCACATCGTCAAGGGGTCTTAGTTCATCGCTGGATACGACGTCAGGCGTCTCGTCAGACAGTTCGACTCCACCTAGTTCGACTCCAACCCTCATCAGCAGTGTAGAAAGCTCCTCAATTACACTATCACTGATTTCCACTACGCCTCTGTCATCGTTGGTTGTGATCTCTTCACTCACTTCAGGTTCGACAGCTTCGTTAGACTCTTCGAGTACGCCTTTGACTTCCGTATCCATTCCAAGTACCTCAACTGGCTTCGCGACTCTTCTTCCCGACGCAAATTCGTCTTCTTTGAGTAAAGACTCGACTTTTTCTTCTGCGCTGTTGATTTCGTCCACCACAACGAGCTCTACTGTTGGATCAAGCTCTTTGGCCAGCAGCCTGACATTGGATGATGGTATCTTGAGCATCCAGACCGACACTATAGTGTCTGGGTCCCTTCCGAGCTCTAGTATCGTTTCGCCAAGCACGCAGACTTCGACGTTGACATTGACGACGACAACCTCCCCGGTAGTGACTTCGCCCTCTGCATCAGGCTTGAAGGAAACGTCGTCATTTCTCGTTCGTGCTGTGACGAAGGTGATATCGTTTGGTGATGCTGCCGTAAGCTTCGTTTTCCCCTCACCCAACATCACGACGACAATGTCGTACTGGACGGGACTATACCCCACGGTGACTGGACCGCTGCCATCAGACCTGCAAACTGTACCATTGACGACACGTACTGAGCGACAGACACCGCTCTCTGCTTTGCCGTCGTTTGAGATGTTCTCATCAAGGCCTAGGCGCTTCAAGACGGTGGTGACAAGGATCTTTGAAGAATGCGATGAAAGTACGACAGCACTAGCGAGGCGTCAGGACATTCCCATCACAGCCGTTGAGCCTACTCAGATGCTGGAGACAACAATGCTTGCGACGACAATGGTGGCGCTTCCGGATCTGCCAGGGCCTTCGTCGTGCGGTGAGTCGGGCAACTTCACGCTGACTTTCGACGACACAGTCGTCGGCGATGACAACAACATGCTGCTCGTTGCCAATGGCATGACAAATCCGTATCACCACCTCTTCTATGCCAACGGGTATACCTATGTACCCGATAAGTGGGAGCCATACCCGGCCATCTCGCAGCCAAACATTGCAATGTTCCTGCCCCTGACCGGACGCCTCCTTCCCAACACGCCATTCGCAGGCATGATGCTTCCCGGTGAGCTCGGAGCTGGACCACGGGCTTCGGTCGATGCCTACTGGTTCAATGCGTACTCTGCCTACTTCGGGTGCGCTCTCAGCGGCCTCGAACCTTGCACACTCCGGGTGTCTGGCTATCGATATGACGCTGTCCTCAAAGAAGAGGTGCTCGTTGCAGAACAGAATGCGACGATTCCAGCATGCTGGAGCTATATCAACTGCCACCTTACGCAGATCTTCTTCAGCGACCAGTTCCGGGCGCTTTCGGGTATCCAGTTCAATGCCTACACATACCTCTTGGGTATACCGCAAGTGCACATGATGGATGACGTGCAGATGGAGTGGTACAACAACAGCTGTTCGGCGGGTATACTACGCATCGGACATAGCTAGCGTATCGATCTAGGCTGCCACTGGCAAGGCGAGGAGTTCTGTTATCTTATTGGGTATATGATATGTTGTTGGAGGATGTGGGATGATGACAAGACTGGCATAGTATATCTTGGTAAAACGGCATGTCTAGACTAGACGTGACCATAATAGTTTGCAACGAGTGCGCCACTCTTTCTGCAGATGACCGTGATGGCAGCCTCAGGTGCCGGCTAGATGCGAGGGTGGTAGTGGGCGTGGGGGGCTCGATTGGCCGGCACCGTCTTCCATGGCAGTGGTCGTCCAAGAAGGGTTTCAGGCGGGAGCTGCCATGTGAGTCTAGCGGGAGGCAATTGCGCGTCGGCAACGAACCTGGGAATGGCTTAAGGAAGGAGCGACGCGTAGCGGGGGTGCACGCATCCCACGGCGACTTCCCCATCCACGTCCAGGGTCCTGCTATGGCGTCACGCGGCCGCGGCGATCAACATGTCACGCGCGAACCGCTGAGGCGGCAGCACTGCGGGCTTTCATCCAATATAGCGGCGTATCCTTCTCCAGCTTCTCCAGCAGTGCTGAGTTTCCTTTTTCTCTTTCCCCAGTTCTCGCTGCACCTCTCATTCGTCTTCTCCCCACCCCGAGCTTTCCCAACTGCATCGTGGCTGGCGCGGGATTGTCGCATGTCCAGGTTCCAGTAGCCCGCCACAAGCCATCTGCCGCTTTGCAGCCTTTGCCGCGTAGATACTAGCGCTTGCCCGTCAAGCTTGCCCTCTTCACGGGTGAGAGCAGTCTCTTTCTCGGGTTTCCCGGTCTCTGAGAGCAATCTCTCACTGTCGCCGAAGGTAGCCCGCCGACGCAGGCCCGAGGTCCGCTACCGTTTTTCAGAGCTATGGCTACCTTTGCGTCTACCAATTTTCCCTCAGACATCGGAGATAAACCCCACCAAGAGCCCCCACCACAGCGTCTCCAACACGGACCCTTCTCCCATCAGCTAAGCCCGCCAGCCGCGCCTCATACCTCGAATCCGCCCCCGATATCACGACGAGCTTCGCGCGACCTCCGCCCTCAGCTCTCCAACGGCGCAATGGCGGCCGCAAACGGCCATGGGCCCATGGCAGTGCCTGGCGGGCGCATCAACGGCCACGAGCATCGGGCAAACTTGCGCGAAATGGGCTTTGCCGGCCCGCGCAGTCCGCCCAACAACAAGAGTAGGTCGAGGCATGGTAAAATCTGTGCGGGCATCTGCTGACAAGGGCAGATACCTCACACGTGCCCTGCAAGTTCTACCGACAAGGCGCATGTCAGGCTGGGAAGGCGTGTCCGTTCCTGCACTCGGACGAGCCGCTGACAGAGCGAGCACCCTGCAAGTACTTTACAAAGGTGAGACGTTTGCAAGACATGGTCAAGAGATTGCTAATTCCATGCCCAGGGAAACTGCAAGTTTGGCCAGAAATGCGCCCTCGCCCACATTCTCCCCAACGGCCATGTTGTGAACCGCGGAAACGCCGGCGGACATTTTAGCCGCATGAACATCGCACACCACCAGGAGCTACCTATGAACAGCTCGCTACTTACTATGCAGGCACACATGGGCGGTATGCAGCCAGGCTTTCCGTACGCTTCACCAGACGAATATGCGAACCAGAAGAATCAGTACGACATGATCCCGACCATTGACACTACCTTCTCTTCCCATCCGGGTTCTAACTATGGCTCGCCGCCAAACGAGAATGGCCGACTTCCGATATCGCCCTCCCAGAAGGGCTTGAGTGTCATGGATGTGGGACTCCCGGCATCGTTCGACAGCCAGGGTGTTTCCACCATGGCGCGATATGGTCCCATCGCCTCCTCTGTGCCTGCCAAGTTCCTCGCAAACTCTCCACCATCTTCCTACCAAGCCGAATCCTCTGCTCTTCGAAATCTACACGACTCCGCGTTCGGAGATGGCCTGCGAAGGGGCATTGCGGGGTTGGGATCGTCACCGCCAGAGTCCGTAGAGCAGCCAGTTGGACGAAGGATGCTACATTCCGAGCTTGCTGCAAATCGCTCTCGGGGTATCATGTCTTCGAGTGTGGGCGCGCGACCGACTTACAAGGATGAAGAATGGGACGAGACAGACATGATTGGCAAGTTCGAGGAGGACCTACTACCAAACTCCCTCAGCGATCTTCTCACGCCCCAAGAAAAGATGCGCCGCTTCTCGCGTGATCAAGGCGAGAGCGATAACCGCACCTCACAGTCCAGGTTTGGTGTTTCGCCAACAGCATCAGACCTCAAGTATGGATCCCCATCAGCCGCAACCGCTTCCCCCTCGCGTTTCCAGTCCATGTGGGCAAAGCCGAGGGGACCGACTTACGAGCAAGGCTTCGAATCAGGCTCACTACCAGGTCAGTCGGCTTTCGGACATGTCGGCTCACCACTACGCAACTCAAGCCTCCACCCGGGAGCCAGCCCTTCACTGCGCGCTATGAACCGACCGGCCACTGGCGACATGAGCCCTTACCTAGCCTCTCCTCCCCGTCAAGCTTCCATGAGCATGATTAGCCAGCAATTGCAGCGAACTCGACTATCGTCTCGTGAAGAGACTGGCATCACCAGCAACCCCGTCCATCCCGGAATCAACCGCGTTACCTCGGCATCTAGCATCGGTAGCTCTAGCGGACGTCTTGGTATCGATCGTGCTGTAAGTAGCAGCAGCATCAACCGCGAGAGGATCGAGGAAGAGCAGGGTCTTTTCAGTATGGAAGAAGAGGATGATCTCAACAAGAGCAGAGATGGTGCTTCTACTACCTCTAGTACGAGCAACAAGCGCTTGAGCGGCTTGTCTTGGGGCAGTGGCGGTAAGGGCAGCCCGAGCCTTGCACCTGTTGGTGGTCATCGCACTACTGGTTCATCTGGACTCGGAAAAGAAACGGGACCTTGGGGTAGCAATGCTTGAGTCGATGCACCAAGTACATGACAGAGAAAGATCTGCCCTAGATCTCTCTTTTCGATTTACTATACCAGCGATATTTTCACGGCACCTAAACCAAGGCATTTTTTCTTATTTTTACAAAAAAAAAGTTGGAAAACTCTTAGCGTTTCTGGCGGCTTGCGTACGGGGTGTGTTCTCTTTTACATGGATTCCTCTCCCATCTTCTACGGTATATACAAAAAAGGCTTCTAGCTTCAGCTTCACAGTGTCGAGCGAACATGGCTGGCGCAACACGTACGACAGGTGTCGTTTTCATTCTATTTTTTTCTTCATTTTATTGGAGTCCCTTTTGTTTTTCTCACATAGTCTTCATGGACAACGGAGTTCAACAAGACAGCAGCAGCAGCATCTTCGTGCGGCAAGTCTTCTACCAGTAATGTGGTGGATGAATCTAAATAGGCACGAGTATTTACGACATATATGAGTCAGCATGGGTAGCTTAAATAAATGTATATATATATATATATATATACCTGATACCATATAAAAAGACTACTGACGAATAGACGAATGCAACGGTACGTTTGGTGAACTCACTTGGTGTTTCTTTTCCCCTAAACCTTGCACCTACGTGGTAAATGCTGACCAAAGCTGGAACCTATGAACAAGTGATGTCGACGCGGATGGATACCTGCCGTTCTAATAATCCCTTCCGTTCTCTGCGGCATTATCGCTTGATGAGGATGGGGGGTTCGAAAATATACATGGAAATCCTCTTGATTTAGAGTTTCGCCTTTGAGATTACACCCATTGGCACGTCGTGTTTGCTTCTCTCCTTGAGCACCCGTCTCAAAATCTTTCCACTCGCACTCTTTGGTATCTCGTCAATGAAGACGATACCCCCTCTTAATCTCTTGTGGTTCGCTACCTTGTTATCCATCCATTCTACTATTGCTCTGGCTGCCGCCTCTCGAGCACCAGCACCAGCACCAGCACCAGTGCGAGCGGCCTGCGAGGCTACAATATACGCCCTGGGAACTTCAGTGTGCTGCTGTTCGTCGTAGATTCCAACGACTGCTGCATCGTCGACGAGCTCGCTGTCCAAGAGCTTGCCCTCTAGTTCTGCAGGCGGCACTTGAAAGCCGTTGTACTTGATCAACTCCTTGACACGATCGGTGATGTAGAAGTTGTGCTGTTGGTCCTGGAAGCCAATGTCGCCTGTTTTGAAGAAGCCGTCGGGTGTAATGGCTTCTTTTGTCGCGGGCTCGTTCTTCCAGTATCCATTGAAGATGTTAGGGCCGCGTAGCCAGAGTTCGCCTGCTTCACCTGGCCCGACTTGGTGGCCATTGGCGGACATGTACTTTGCTTGCATGTTTGGGAACATCTTTCCTACGCTACCGACGGAACTGTACCATTCGTCCCATGGCTTTGGGGGCGCGTGTTAGCGGGCTGGTTTTTCTCTCTCTGTTCAACAAAGATAAACGTACCTGTGTGTGTGTCATTGGACTCGTTTCACTCAGCCCATACGCTTGATTGATCTTGAGTTTCAATCTTCTGTGCACAGTATCGACCAGCTCTTTTGTAAGTGGGGCCGCGCCGCTCGTGATCATCTTGACGGACGAAAGGTCGTACTTGTCCACCATTTTGTCTCTGGATAAGCGTACAATGATTGGAGGCGCAACGTAGATGAAAGTAATCCTGTGCTCTTGTATTGTCCGCAGAAAGGTTTCCATGTCGAAAGCAGGCATTACCACGAGCTCGATACCGCGATGTAGTGTCTGATGTACCAAGCCGGTCAGACCGTAGATGTGGAAGAACGGGAGGACTCCGAGAAACTTGTCGTTTGCCGATGAATACCAGTTCCCAACTGCGCCTTGTACAAGGAGTAGATCTGCGACGATGTTACGATGGCTAAGCATGACACCCTTCGGTAGTCCCGTGGTCCCAGAACTGTATGCAAGGAAGGCTAGGTCTTCAGGGTCTGCCCTCCTTCTACGGTAGCGCAATGCACCCGAAGTCTTTCGAATGCTGGTCCAATGCTTGCGTCGATGCGTCTCATCTTTCTCAGCACCCAGTAAGATCACTCTGTCACTTGCGATCCCAGCTTTCTCCGCAGCCTTGATCGCGGTGTCCAAAAAGGCCTTGGTCGTACCAAGTGCTTTAGCTCCAGAGTTCTCTAATTGGTAGGCCAGCTCATCTTTAGAATACCCTGGGTTGGCAGGCGTAATGATGCCACCCGCAAAGAACGTTCCAAAGATGACTAGCGGTACGTCGACATCGTTTGGCGCGTATAAAGCGAGAACATCGTTCTTCTGCCAGTCCCAGAGATTCCTCAAGCCTTCACCAAATAACGTTGCCAGGCTCATTACATCGGCGAATGTGTACTTTCGGTCAGAGTCGATGGCGCGATATATGACTTTGTCGTCGGGGAAGCCGCGGTTTTTGCGATTGAACATCAGACCCCAGAGGTCCACGTTGGGAATCTCCACATCGGGAAATGGCGACTTGGTAGACATGTTGGCCTCGGTAGTAGACGGGAGGAACGCGACTATCGTTAAAAGTCTTTTCGCTATGCAGCTATGGGATATCGTACATGGTAATACAGAGTAGACGTGCAGATTGGTGTGTGAACGGACTTGGGATGCGTGGAGACGTCTGGTTGTGGGGAACCTCGGTTCTCAGCCCTACGTCGTCTACCTCTTGACACTTTTCCCGAATCCCGAATATCAAGACCATCTAGAGTAGCCAGTGTCTTGCGGTAAGTTGACGTATTACCATGGCGCTCGGAAGCGGCCATAAGGACACTATTCTCCTGTTTCTTGGCCTTTCGGTCCGCTGCAAGAGTGATACGCTTGCGTGAATTCAAGTCTGTGCTCTTCAGGATGTGTGGGGCACAGATCGTAGGGCAAACTCCACGAGTCGGGACATCCAAGATAGCGAGTAATCAAAGGACGTGTCCATGCAAATTAAGCTATTGCGAACTAGAGAACAATTGCTCATCACACCTATTCACAATCCGCAAACATTTGAGTTTAGCTTCGCTCCATTGGCATCCTGGGAGATGCTTCGTAATGACAAACTCACTAGTTCCCGCCCAGCTTACGTTTGTTGCCTGGAAGTAAACATGTTCACGAAAAGAAAGACCGGGTGAACTGGTCATACAAGGACGGGTGTAAGGGGCTGCATGTTGGTGTCACGACTCTAGCTAAATCGACGATGGAGATCTGACCATGTACCAGTGCACATGCATGATGGTCCAGACCATGGCAGCTTGCCAGTGTGTGCTTGGAGCCCGTGCCTGCAGCCGTCTCGGATCAGCTCTCAAGTTGGACTGATGACTGTGATGCCGAATTCTCGAGTGCTTGAATAGAAAAGCCACGCGGAGTAAATAGTGGACAGACGGAAGCCGCGGCTAAGGAACCCGTTCCCGCAGAAGGCGCACGGCCACTGAAATGGTGGGGGAAGGCACGACCGAACGACTCCACAGACCCACACGCTGCCCTCCTTCACAGTCCAACCACCCATCAGGGTGTTTGCTTGGAAGCCGCTCCTCTGCTTGCCCACGGCTGCCCAAAAAAAAACTTCCCTCCACACTCAACTGCAGATATAGTCGTCGTCTCCCCGACGCCAGCTGTGCGCTCACGACAGGTTCAGCTATATCCAAGGCTTACCAAGACGCTCTCCCGATCGGCCTTGTAACCTCAACCTCCGTCGACCAACCCAGACTGCTGGGACGTCCCTCTGGCTCGCGGTGGGCGCCTCGGGCCTGCGATTGGCTGGCTACGTGCCGTGCCGTGGGGAGACTTGTGCTGTCGAGGACGCAGACGGCGTCATCGTTGAGGCGTGGACGGAAGAAGGGCAATTTCTCTGCAGCGTGATATCTGCACCACTTGGCCGTTCAGCTGGCAGGGAAGCCGGCCTTAAAGCAAGTGTCACCGGCAGCTACTTCTAATACACAGGATGGGTAAGTGGGCCCCTCTTATATACGCATCCGTAACTTCCCCTCCCTGGCCTCCCAAAGTCTTTGCCATCCTCCGCGCCATCACGGTGCTGCTTTCTCCCACCACAAGACACCTTGCCTGCTGACCTCTGCCTACCAGACTCTGCAGGAGACAACTATCGTCCAAGCGACCGAGTGAGTACTCAAGTTCCTTCTTTCTGTTTCCCGCCTCCAGGCACGGGTCAGGTGAATAGCAAGGCTGCCGCATTGCCCGGCGTCAGTAGGTGGGAACGATGGCGAGGAGATTGATGGTATCCTACCTCTGAGCCTCTCCAAGGTGGTCACCGCCTTTCCATTCATCGCTCATCGCTCATCGCTCATCCTTCACGCCTTGGGGTGTGGCTCTGTCACGTGACTGTCGCTGTCGGCAACTGCCGCCGGGCGGATTGTCGTTGCCCAAGCTCCGAGCTGCTCATCCTCACCCGCTCGCGCAACCTCTCCCCATCCCCATCAACCACGCGAGCCCGCAACTGCTCGCCATCGCCCAACTTCTAACAACCTCGCCGCCGTCTCGACGCATTGCGTGACTTTTGCAATCATGTCATACGAAGCTGACAACTATGAGCAGCGCGACCGCTCACCTCGTCGACGATCTCGCTCACCGCGACGCTCCAGACGCTCCTACTCTCCCCGTAGCCGCTCGCGCAGCCGGGAGGACTATCGCCGCACTGAACGCCGCTCGCGGTCCCCCAACAGTGGTGCGCAAGGTGCTGGAGGCTACCAATCGTACGGTGCTGGTCGAGGAGCTTCATCGCGACCCGTCGAGAACAAGGAAATGATGCAGAGTATTAGGGATTCTTCGCAACAAGACCGCCGTGTCTACGTCGGCAACCTGTCCTACGATGTCAAGTGGCACCACCTGAAGGACTTCATGCGCCAAGGTACGGGATGTGTCGCGCCGTGTCAAGAGCTGGACTAATGCGGAAATAGCTGGAGAGGTCCTCTTCGCAGACGTCTTGCTGCTGCCGAACGGAATGTCAAAGGTAATGGATGATGGCTTGTCTTGATCGTGAGAAGGATGGAGGTTGACTGGCTTTTGCTTGGGTGTAGGGCTGTGGTATCGTGGAATATGCCACTCGGGAGCAGGCGCAGAACGCTGTTGCATCGCTCAGCAACCAAAACCTCATGGGCCGACTCGTATACGTTCGCGAAGACCGAGAGGCCGAGCCTCGATTCAGCGCCCCCGGCGGCGGCGGACGCGGAGACTTTGGCGGCGGAATGGGCCCACGCGGCGGCTTTGGAGGTGGCTTTGGCGGTAACCCTGCTGCTGGAGGCGGTGCCGGACGACAGGTCTACGTCGCCAATGTTTGTACCCCCTTTCATCTTCCCTAATGCTTACTTCGACAGCTTGTACTGACCCAGCCATCTAGCTCCCCTACAACGTAGGCTGGCAGGACCTCAAGGACCTCTTCCGCCAGGCCGCTAATAACGGTCAAGTGCTTCGCGCTGACGTCCATATCTCACCTGACGGTCGCCCTAAGGGCTCCGGTATTGTTGCTTTCGAAACACCTGAGGATGCCCGTAATGCCATCACTCAGTTCAACGGCTACGATTGGCAGGGTCGAAACCTAGAGGTCCGTGAGGATCGCTTTGCTGGCGCTCCTGGTGGTGCCTTTGGTGGCCGCGGCGGATTTGGCGGACGTGGAGGATTCGGCGGTGGCTTCGGCGGCCGTGGAGGATTTGGTGGCCGTGGTGGCTTCGGCGGTGGCTTTGGAGGCCGTGGAGGCTACGGTGGTGGTGGCGGCGGCGGCTATGGCGGCGGTGCTCCCGGGGGCCCTGCCTTCGACCCCAATGCTGCTCCACCCGCACCAAACCCATTCACAGACTACGCTACTGCAGGCGGAGAACCCAGCAACACCATCTACGTTCGCAACCTACCCTGGTCGACTAGCAACGAGGACCTCGTCGAACTCTTCACTACGATTGGCAAGGTCGAACGTGCTGAAATCCAGTACGAGCCCAACGGTCGCTCTCGCGGAACCGGTGTCGTCGAGTTTGCACAGGCTGCCGATGCTGAGACCTCTATCGGTAAGTTTTTCGATGCTCATTGACCCTCACCTACTAACATGTACGTAGCCAAGTTCACTGGTTACCAGTACGGTGGCAGGCCCTTGGGCTTGGCCTACGTCAAATACACCAACGTGGGCAACGGCGATACCATGGAGGGTACCGAGCACACTGGTGGATTGACCCAGGATCAGATCATGTAATCTGGTTTTGCTAAAAGTTACCTCTTCGACGCGCAAGCATCAGAGGTTTGATGCACACAGGTTCCTATCTGCTCCTGTTACGAGCATCGTCATGTTAGGAACTACTTTTCTCTCAGATCTCACATGCATACACCTGACGGAGCTCTGAGGAGGTTATGCTGCCAGATCTCGGTCATGGGCATGTCTCTTTAGCAGACCAAAAATTTCCTTACCTACTCAAAAAGGCTAGCTTTCGAGATGTAACTACAATATCCAATGGTCACACTCATAAGTTTCAAAACTGTTTCCTCCACTCTATTCTTGTGGCTTTGCAGGCACTTCATTTTTGTAAACCGGAAGCAGAGAGATGGTGTTTGTTATCGCTGTAGCAACTTCATCATCCACTCGTATACAGCCCATTGTACGGCGTTGACCACAAATGCTCGTATACTGCATATGCCAAGGCCACGGAAGAAGACGCCTGCACTTTCTGTCCGGTAAGCATGCCTTGCGATCTCAACGGAGCTCAACCGCGCCCTCGGTGCCTCTAGCCCTAGCAGTGCACTCCCTTCACCATCTCTCACCGGCGCGTGTAGTATCTGCGTCTGTACCCTTGTCTTGATAACATCCAGAGGGAATATGGACGCCCAGGTTATCACTCCAGCCAGACCTCCACACAGCAGCACCTTCATAGCCGTTTCTCTACCCGAGTCATCTGACGAGCTCCAGGCTTGTTTGGAAAGTTCATATGACCAGAAACTGTGCGACCGGTCAGTCAACATCCTTTGTCCTTCTCCAGTCGCAATACCGAGTAACCACTCACTAGAACCCATATCCCACTGCGTCCCTCACACTGGTAATTCCACCCCCATAGTACAGCCCCCTGATTCCTTCCGTCCTCCACACATCCCTCGCTACACTCCACGACGTCGTTGTCGCACTGGTAGCAACCTGTGCGCGGCACTTTACGAGCTCCGTAGGTGCGCTGACTACGAAAGATGCAAGACCACCTGTTGCGCCAGCGAGGAAGACTTTGGAATAGTTTGTAGGCCATGTGGGAGAGTCGTTTAAGATGGAGAGGGTGCGATTATATGTCATGAACAAGAGAGCGTTGAGCGCGCCGTATGTTAGGATGGGTGCTGTTGCGCCTATACTGGAGAAGTCAAGTCAGCCCGCTAGTCTCGACGTCGACGTACTCTAGATTGTTCACCTACCTCTTACGAGCGTCCCGGCATTTTCAAATTGTCCTTTGAAACCATGTGGTGCTGTAACCGCACCCGTCATCGTCGTCGTCGTCGTAGCTTCGACATTTTGCGCTGTTTTACCGGCTTGCAGGCGCGTTTTGATTAGGTCAAGGGGGTTGCCGATTATTATACCTGCTGCGCCGGATACGTAGCCCGCCCAGAAGTCTGCGGACATGTTTTGGGGGAGAGAGGGGTTGAGGAGAGGAATTGGAGGGGTACTTTGGGGAAGGGTTGCTGGAGAGCTGCGGGTTGTGGGGCAGAGACGCGAGGTTTGTATGCCGAGGCATACGGTATGAGAGGTTGTCCACAATGACCTTGAACATATTCATGTAGCGTGTTGTCGATGGCTATACTGGTAGGTACCAATATAGTGGTTACCGTCCCACACATGGCGAACATCCACGGTTGCTTGTTGTTCGATCTACTGTCGTGCACATTGATGAACAGCGGAGCGTGGTGAAACAAGAGGTTTACTGATATCGAGATCTCATTGAAGTTGCTTGTAGGTTCGTTTCTAGAGGATGCACCCTGCGTCGTAGCTTGCCCCAGATCATGTTTGCTTTGCTGGCCATTCGTCTCGTTTCTTCGGGACGCTTGACGTCGTTCACACGCCTGACAGTAGCTGCGAAAAAGCAACTGGTGAAGAGTACCATACTATCATGCTGCCTTTTCGATAATTCCAGTTTGGCAAAGTACAGGCTTGAGGCCCGATCTAGATTGACGTAGAAGAAGACCCGATCATCTGCACTTGGTTTGTGTCATTCGTGGTGGCGTTGGCATGTCGACCGGACCTGAATGATTCATGGAGCACTGACCTTGTGAGGCTGAGACACTACGTGCCGATCACCCTCACCCCGCCGCCACCCAGAGTCCATTCACTTACATGTACACTCGCGCAGCTCTCATTTCTCTGTTACTACTCATTTCTTTCCTTTCACTTGTGTCTGGAGCTTTTAATCTAGCGCGGCGACACTCCTGTCTTTGAACTGTCGCGATTGACCATGAGCGTGCGATTGAGGCGATTGTTTCAAGGTCAACTACACGGTATGTACGACAGTTATTGGGATACAGGCAGACTGTGCAGCCCACATTTCGACTACGAAGAGCCTGCCAGGCTGTACCATACGCTGGTGCGCCTTGGACTCAGTAACCATGGTTAATTGTTCGCCTAATTAACAATCTTCCAGTGTCTTCTACGCAATAGCACCCAACTCCTTCCGACAAACACACCCGCAAGCCAAATCTACCGCTCTACAAGCCTAGCATAACCAGATGCCTTCACAACCACTCGACTCCTGCTGGGACTTCAGCTCCGTTATCGATCTGATAGACTCGGGAGCCCAACACGTCAGCTCCCCAACACTTCGGCCTGCGGCGCCACGTCAGGCTTCTGCGCTCAGCAATGGAGGAATACGTCTGGGAAGCTTCTCCAAGCTGTTTGAAAGTTTAGGAATCGCCGATACTGACCCCGCACCGCTGCCGCCACTCGATCCAGAATCTGAACTGAGTAACTCGGATGAGGCTTTCCTACCATCCCCTACCTTCGAATCTACCAAGACACCTGTCAAGCAAATCGAGACTGTGGATGAGCAGTCGACAGAAAACACGGGCCTAACCAAGACCCAACGGAAAAAGGCTCGCAGACGTGCCGAGAAGGAACTAGAAGAGGAGCGGAATCGTCAACAGGCTGTCCAAGATACCTTAGCCCAACTTGCGGAAGACCACGATCAGAGGCAGCACCACACACAGCAAGTGTTTGCGCGGAAGCAATTGGACGAAATTGCCAACAAGACTACCAAGGTTGTCAATGCGCCTGAAACGCCATCCAAGCCTTCCCGAACACACTCACGATCCAACGTGGGCGCTAAGATCAGGCCTGCGACTCCTACTCCGGTACGAGCACAGGATATAATCGAAGCTCCTCGGACACAGCAAAAGCAGCCCAGGACGCCAAAGCCTCGCCCCAGCATACTCAAGCGGCCTTTTGCGGCACAGCCGGTGACTCCTCAGCCTTTTCACCAAGCGCCTATCGTTGTTCCCTCCACCGCACCAGCACCTAGTCAGACTCAGTACTCAACACTCGGCACACCTGCACCGCCCCAACATACTCTGGTCAAACCTCAGCAACCTCCTCGTGTCACTACACCAGTACACCAAGGACTGGTTCCTCGAACCGTTCGACCTATTACCTTACCAAGAACTTGCTCCCAACCCGCCGTTATTCAACAGCCACCCACTACACCAGCACCACATGCGACGTCATTCGGCGGACGGCGACCACCGCTCACGATTAGATCGCAGGTTGACCGTCATTATCACTTGTTTAACAAGTTGTTGAAGACGTTCCCTGAAGATCGAAAGTGGCTGGTGTCGCCTATGCAGCTTCTCAGCGAGCGAGAGTCGGCTCATGGATTGCATGTTTTTGTTGATGCCTCCAACATTATGATCGGGCTCAAGGACATGCTCAAATACCACGGGTTGCACCATAACGCGTACGACATGTCGTTTGATAGTCTGGCGCTTTTGATGGAACGTCGTCGGCCCGTGGCAAAGCGATTCTTTGCCGGGTCACACCGTGAAGCCAACCCTCTGCCACACGTGGCGAAATTGGTGGAGACGTCCAAAGCCGTCGGTTACGACAGCGTCATGCAAGAGCAGGTGCTCATAGTGCGCGAAGACTCGGAGAAGAAGAAATTCTTCAACGACGTCAAGAAGATGGGCTGGCACAAGGCTACTCAAATGCGCTCTGGCAGCGGCAGCGACTCTGAAATGGGTCCGCCAGCTACCAAGACGACGACACCTTCAGCCCCGAAATGGGTTGAGCAAGGTGTCGACGAGATTCTTCACTTGAAGATGTGCCAAAGCATCATTGATAGCGAAGTGCCGAGCACCATGGTTCTCGCGACTGGCGATGGGGCTGTTGCGGAGATGTCGGACGGCTTCTTGGCTCATGTTGAGCGGGCTTTGAAGAATGGTTGGAAGGTGGAGCTGATTAGCTGGGGACAGCAGATCAATGGCGGGTATCGGAAACGGCAATTTAGGTCCAAGTGGGCAGAGCAGTTCACGATTATCGAACTGGATGAGTTCTTGGAGGATCTTATTGATACGCCGTAGGATGGTGGACATACGTGGCTTGATGTTTTGATAAAGGATGCATTTCATGGGTGTTAGCATGGGAGATGGTATACAATGGAGCGTTGCATCCGCATTATTGTGTTGAGCGATTTTGACGTTGCATTTATGAAGAGAATCTTTGTGATGGAAATATCGTTGATTAGGTAGGAAAGGGGCTACAAACACCACCACGGTAATTACTACATCTTCTGGCTAAACAGTACAAAACTCACAGAACAAGAAAGTAAAAAAGAAAAAAAAAGAAAAAAAAACAAAGGCATGATATCCCTACGCGCGCAATTCAGCACCTAAACATAATGACGCGCACTGTGTCTTCCGAGGATTCCGAGATCAGACATTGCAGTGTCCATGGCGATCGGCGACAACCTAGACAATAATCAGCTCGCGTGCCGACGGCAGCGAGGCGGCAAGAGAGCTAGATTCAAGGGGAAGGAAAATTACCCGACTCCCGCGTTTGTAGGGCGGGCACGACGGTTTGAACGAGCTCGGACCTTGGCGCAGTCCGAGACTTGCATGCAAGAAAGTTGGGAGGGGGCGGAAAAGCGAAAAGAGAGAGAGAGAGAGATAGAGAGAAAGAGAAGGGAGAGAGAAAAGCTGAACACGTGGGATGCGAGATTACGGGGGTTGTGCGCGACATTTTCGTGTGTGTTGTTTCCCCCGCGTGCAAGACCGTTTCCTGGATTTTGTTTTTCTCTTGGTTTTAGTGAAACACTCGTTGATGCCGTGCTTTGTTCTTCGCTCAAACGGGCGGAGAGACTGCGGGCTGCTGGTTCGTTTCGTACATTGTTGTTGTTATTGTTGGGGAAGGGGGAAACCCGAGTCAGTGCATGTCATGGCATTGTCAGTGTTCAGAGGGATTTACACAATGGTATTGTTGGAGAAGGGGGATTAATTGGAGAGTGGCAAAAAGGAGAATGGGGAAATTGTGATGCTCGCAATCTCGACTCTTCTTTTGTGATTTAGCCTTGAAATTGAACGTTTTCTGTCTAATCGAGTTTGATTTGATTGAGTGAAAATTATTTTTTCTTTGACTCGCTAAAAGGTTTTTTTTCTTCTCGACCGCTGGTTAGCTTCGGGGGGGGGAGGCGAATGTCGTGAAGCGTTGGCGTGGAGGTTGTGTTCGTCCGAGGCTCCGCCCTACTTACTATGTACGTCCGAGATGGCGAGATGCATCGGCGATCGGGCATTGGGGCGGATCGGACAAGAAAGAGAAAGAGAAAAAAAGGAAATTGCGCATGGCACGAGAAAAGCGCCGTACAGATGCGTGCAGGTGGAACCATGGCAATGGGAAAAACGGGCTTTGGATTTGTCTAGCCAAGAGAATGGCACGGATTGCGGATCTTGCGAGATGCCGAGGGCGCCTATTCAGACGTCCTCGCGACAGTACGGCAGGGTACAGTCAAAGGAGGGATAGGATTGGTAAGTAGCGTGCAAGAGGGGAGAAAATTTAGCAAGGCAGCGAATGGAGGCCGGGGCGTACAGGTGGTGAAGATGCAGCGCATGTTTCGTGTTGCTTGGAGGCTGGGGTTGGTGGCCTTGTGAGACGAGCATGACAGCGACAGCGCAACGAGGCCTACCAGCAGAAGCCCGTATCTCGTGAAGATGACGACAGGGGTGTGAATGTCGATGGCCGTCGATGGCCGTCGATTGGGCCAGCTTCTTTCACCATGCGCTCGACGGCACGATGCGGTAGGCTGTGTGCTGATGTCACGATGAGCTGACCAAGGGCCGGATGCACCGCTGCATCGCTCTGGCGCCCAGTCCAACAGCAGTTTTGCACAAACGGGCCCCGTACCAGACGACAAGATGACAAGATGACAAAGCCATGTGTGACGGAACACCGAGAAA
Source organism: Alternaria sp. 'sect. Undifilum' (assembly GCA_024321975.1). Lineage (NCBI taxonomy): Eukaryota > Fungi > Ascomycota > Dothideomycetes > Pleosporales > Pleosporaceae > Alternaria > Alternaria sp. 'sect. Undifilum'. Next base: position 1,291,325 of record JAJJZI010000010.1, on the reverse strand, counting down.
CGTGATGGCGATGAAGGCTGCAAGGGTCACATGCATGCAGATTCACTACCCTATCGCGTGTCAGCAGCCATGGCTGAGGTGAAGCATGCTGTCGCCGAGCATGCATACGACAACTACGACAACTACAACAACTACCACAACTACCACAACTACCACGCCTACCACGCCTACCACGCCTACCACGCCTACCCACACGCCTCCCCCAAGACAGCCAACACGCCGAAACATTGAGGCGAATGCTGGCGCAAAGGCACAGCGTCAGGTTGTAAACGAGATTTGAATGCACTGGGGCCCTAGCCCGCTCCGTCGTAGCCGCTCAAGTCGCGGACCTAATTTGACCCCCCGGCACTGTGCAAGCCCTCAGCCATCCGGAGCTTCCACCAAGTCACGGCTGCCGGCTGCCTTTCATAATCCCCAGCCCGCCCTCCTCCGCCTTTCTTTCCCTCTTGTTCGCTCGCCCTCCGTCTTGCTGCCTCTGCTGCAAACAAGTCCGACCCGACGACTCTCCTCCTCCTCCTCCCCCGCCAACGAGCCCACCAGCCTCTGGTCGCGTGTCTGTTGTTGCCCTTGTCACTGCGCCACAGACCATCCCCCGAGCGACCGAGCCCTTCTCACCACCTTCACCATGACCAACAAGAGCTACTTCGCCTTTCTCGCCAACAGCACCGCTTCCGACATGCTGTCGCGCGCCTCGGTCCCGGGCCTGTCGGCCCTGCCCAGTCTTATCCCCCACCGCGTGCGCAGGAAGTGGAGGGCCACCAAGTCGCGGATACGCAGTCGCCAGACGCCAACGTCATCCATCGCCGGCCTCGAGACGTCCTTGTCCCCCTCGGATACCCTGCGCTCACTGCGCACCCATTCTTGGTCCATATACGATGCCCAGTACCTCTTCCTCGCCATCGTCGCCATCTTCTCCCTCTCCGTCAGCGAGGCCCCGGGGCCCTTTGCCAAGACATTCATAGCTACGCTGCTCATGACGGGCTTGTGTCTGCCCGTCACACGACAGTTCCTCCTCCCATTACTCCCAACTCTTACATGGCTATTCCTCTTCTCGAGCTGCAAGTACGTGCTGTCCTTCTTATCCTCCATGTAGACGCGCAAAAACGAGCTTGCATGGCAGTTGCGCACTTCTCTTCACCCTCCAACATGGACTAACACGCATACCCCCCCTTTAGATACATTTCCGCCGACTACCGCCCTGCGATCTGGGTCCGCGTCCTCCCCGCTCTCGAGAACATACTTTACGGCGCCAACCTCAGCAATATTCTATCTGCCCACAAGCACACAGTCTTGGACATCCTCGCTTGGCTGCCCTACGGAGTCGTACACTACGTATCGCCTGTTATTGTCAGCGGATGCATGTTCATCTGGGGTCCCCCTGGCACCCTTCCCATCTGGGCGCGTGCTTTCGGATACATGAACATTACAGCTGTTCTGATCCAGATTGTGTTCCCGTGTTCGCCGCCCTGGTACGAGAACTCGTACGGATTGGCCCCCGCCAACTACAGCATCCCTGGAGACGCTGCGGGACTAAAGGCAATCGACAAACTGACCGGAATTGATCTGTACACTTCCACCTTCCTCGCCTCCCCCATGGTCTTTGGTGCTTTCCCCTCATTGCACTCGGGATGGGCAACCTTGGAGACACTGTTTATGGGACATGTCTTCCCCAGGCTGTTCCCCGTATACGTTTTCTACACCATGTGGCTCTGGTGGTCGACCATGTACTTTTCTCACCACTACGCCGTTGACCTGGTAGCTGGCAGTTTGCGTAAGCCGCCAATCCGACTTGCACATTTGCCCATGGCTAATCTTTTCTTCTAGTTGCTGGTATCTGCTACTTCTTCGGCCGCGCCAAGTTCCTACCCCGCCCGCAATCCGACAAGGAGTTCCGATGGGACTACGATTACGTCGAGATTGGTGACCCCATGGACGGTGCTGGCTACAACATGCTCGACATCTACGAGGAGTTCCAGCCTCACTCCGACTCTGACGACTGGGCGAGCGGCTCTTCTTCATCCTACTCTACCGGTGGCAGGAGCCCCGTCGGCGCCCGGTCGCCTACCGACGACTCCCAAAGCCTCTGGGAAGGCGACACAGTCGGATCCGATACCGAACACACCCTCCACAAAGACTAAGACTACGACCATCTACATCTCTCGCCACACACTTGTACTCATCCCTACGTTTGCACATTACCACATATCCTCAGGCAACGGCCTTTACGACCTATGCATTGGAGCGGAGTTTTCTTGTTTGCGAAGCATTTCAGCGATCCATTATAACAATCATGGATTTGACGGCATAAAATCACTGGCGTCGGCAGAGACGCTGTAGCATGCATGCATCAGAGAACCACACCCATTCTTCTCGTGGATTCTCTTTCTAGCGCTCTAGGCGCGGTTTATTGTAACCTACCTTTTTGTTTTTGTTTTTGATACCCAAGTCGATCGCTTACTTTGGCTTTTCTGGCACTGTAAAAGAAGAAAAAGCCTCTACAGTTGTGTTACTGTATACATTCGCTTCAGCGCCCGGCCGCCGCCCTTTTCTCATCCTCCTTGTTTGTTACCATGAGCGGCTGGATGTCTGCATTAGGGCGTTTTGATGATGTTGAGGGCATGAACGCAAGAAGGAAATGCATCTGTTGAAATGCAGCGTTGATCTTGGATTTGGTTACAGGTGGTATGAAATGGCTGCTTCTTGGGACCTACCACCAGGAAAGGAAATACTATTACTAGTGTAATGCTTAATGGAATGGAAACGGTTTCATGAACCAATATCTTGGATCCACCACCGTACAGGAATCATCGTGGTGTGTCGGTTATTTCAGCAATGGCTCTTCTCAGCATGGGGGACACAGAAAGTGTACTGGTCTTTTCGTAGTAGCATAACCACTACCAGCTCCTTGATTTGTAGACTGGTCATCGTATCAGGGACATGTTTACCAGCGCCAGCAGATGCTCACTAGATGTACTTTTCGCTAAACACAAAACACTCAAACCACCCATGCCATCCATACCAGCTACCTAGAACAGGTCCAACAGGTCTTGGTTGCTCTTCTTGCTCGGTTCGCCGCCTAGTTGCTGTGTCGGTGGCGGAGGCTGATTTGTATCCATGCTCATACTTGCGAATCCATTCATGACATCGTCGTTGTTCATCTGCGTAGCCTGTGCAGGTGCACCGCCACCTCCGTCTCCAAATAAGCCCAACAGATCGTCCATGTTTGACTGTTGTGGGGCAGGAGCATTTGTCGCTGGAGATGCGACACGCTGGGGTGTGCCGGCTAGTCCTTCGAGACCTGACGAGCCGTGTGTAGGCTGTTTCTGCATCGAAGCAGGTGCCGAGCCGTCAAAGTCAATGTCCAAGAGGTTCTCCATATTTGTTGTAGGTGCTTGTCCGCTGACTGCTGCTGCTGCCGCTGCTGCTGCCGCTGCTGCGGCAATTGGGTTCTCTCTTGCTTCTTCTTGTTGCTCCTCGATGGCAGCCCGTTGCATCGCCTCTGCACCAAACCTGCCCTGTCCGAGGAAGGCCTCTGGTGGCTTGTGGTAGACTGAAGCCAGAGTTGACAGTTCTGTAAGCAGCGTTTCCAGTAGTTGAGGAGGCAGTGATCGGATTGTGGAGGTAATTGGGGGTTTGTCGGAGAGCACAACATCCTGTACAAAATTAATAACACACCACGTAACAGACGGACCTAACATACCTTGGTAACTTGAGGGTCACTGGACAGCAATCGCCAATATACGTATGCTCGGTCTCGGATATCTGGGTTGTCGTTGTCTGCAGTAGCGGCCTGTAGGACCTTCGTTACCAGGCCTTGTGCTTGGTCTGGCTTTTTCAAGAAAAGCTTGACGACGGCTGTGAGTATTTGAAGTTGTGTCTGGTACCTATTAGTTCCCGCGAATATTTCCTGAAAGATGTGGGACATACTTGAGTAAATTCCTCAGCGAACGTGTCCACAAAATTTGACAAGATCTCGCCAGCATTGTTAATCTTCTCTGCGTATTCTCCAACGATCCAAATAAGAGACGCTCTCGCGTTCGGCTCATCCAGCTCATCTATGCACTGGCAAAGTGTCGGTATTATGCCTTCGTAACCGGGGTATTTGCGGAAAATGTCCTTGATGACTACAATCGCTTCCTGAACGACGTAGTTGACTTTGGTGTTGATGAGATCTAACAGCGTATTGACGCATTTCTCGCTTGCACTCTCGATCTTAATCGCGACCTGTCCGATGGCCTTTACGGCTCGTCGAACGAAGTCCATGTCCACCTCCATAGCATACTCCTTTAGCTCGGCTAGTAACTGATCGACATTCTTATCGTTCGCTATCCGTACCATTATTTCCAACTTTTGCATCTTCAGGTATGGCGGATCATTGTATTTGCAGAAGAAAACGCGCATCTCTTTGCTGAGAATGTCCGATTGTTTCTGGAGCAATAGGTCGATGTTTCGGAGCGCAACGTATTGTACTTCTGGAGCGGAAGATACGAGTGTTACTATAGCTTGTTAGTGGTCGCCTGTTCTGCCTGGGTCCTCAACATACCTAACGGCGGAGCCATCTTCATCGCATACGACTTCATCATCTCAGGAGAGATGCTTCGCATATGCAGGAAGACAGCCTTGACGGCTGCCAACACCACACTTGGATTGACGTGCTGAAACTGCGGAACAACTCTTTCGCAAATGTGCTCTGCCTCCTTGACATCCACTGGCTTGTAGTCTGCCAAAGTGGTAAGGAGAGTGACTCTACCCCACTCTGTACACTCGTTTAGCGCCAAAAGCATCTTCTTCAGCTGTTGTGACGAAATAACCAGGGCTTTGGTTTCCGGTGCTGCCTCCTGAATCTCTACAAGTGCAGTGACCGAGTTTGCGACTACCATTGGGTTCGGGTCGCTGACAAGTTCCTGCAGCTGCTCCAGGAAACCGTTCTCAATGCACATGGCCGGTGCGAGATCGAAGAGCTTAGCCACACACAGTGCTGCTGTTTTCCGTACGTATGGAGATTCGTCTCTAAGCGTCTTCCGTAAAGGTTCCTCCATATAGTCCGTCATCTTATCAACGCGGATACACCCCATAGTTCGTATTGCCAATGCTCTTATGAGTGGATTTGCGTCTTCGGAATCTTGTACGAAAGTGTTTACGGCGAGAATGCAGAGGTCGGGATGTGATTTTGCGTAATTCCTGTTTGCAAATTGTCAATTCCCGCTTGAATCACAGCGTGACTTATACGCACATGAGGTATAGATATACCAGCTTCTTCTGGTCAAGGTCCGCAGTGGCAATGTTCTTCAGAACGTCAGGGAAGAGTGCCGAGACATCTTTACCCAGAGTCATGGACATGATGGTTTTCTGGATGGCTTCTTTCCTGCCGGAGTCTTAGTATCTGGTTCAAATACTTCTTGTAGTTCCAGGCGCTCACCGTTCGTAGGCATATTGAGAACTAGGGCAATAGTCAGTTATGAACAGCTATACTGATTCTTGGGTTGATTCGTACACCAGACCCGCCCTCAATTCGAATGTCTCTCCCTTACGCGGGGGCGCAAATGCGCCTCTTATCCTGTTGACAGCCATCTTTGTAAGACCGCAGAGGCCGATCGCTCAGCCAAACCCCTCCAACTCCGGCTCGTGAGGACTAGATATTGTCCTATTAGGTTCGAGATCTTTGAGGCGCAGTGTTCTTTGGTTGTTTATGGAGATATCCAGAAGTCGGTGTCTCTTGGTCGAGTGGCGTTGTTGACGGAATAAGCGGGATAAGTCAATGTTCGTGGAGCTTCGCGATTGCCAGACTGACACCTTGAAGATACGGTCCGTGCGCTCCGGAAGCCGCATCCATGTATCGCATCTAGCCCAGCATTGCAATGCAATGCTTCGACGCTTCCGCAGTGCTCACTTTGGCGCCAACATATCGACATGGTTAGTTGAGGATAGTAGTCCGTTTAGATTCGAATCCTAACGTGGAACACCAGCCGTCCAATTTACCTAACCTGCGCCGACTTTTTGTAGAGGCGCGCAGCGAGGCGGAAGAGAGCGCATATTCAAGGAAAGCTGTACGTTCTCTCTAGCATTGTCATCTTTGGTAAAATTTCATGCTAATGCGAATGCAGTTCTACAATCTTGCCATCTTCATATCATCTATCGCCGTCTTTAGCTTGGTCGCTCAACGAATGGTTTCTGCAAAGGCCGTCGGTTCATGAACTAAGAGGACCATCACTACATGACGAGTGCCTTGACCGATTAATAGGCCAAAGTAGAGATTTAACGTTCTCGATAAACCTTACAAGTGGAAATGGTTTCTGTTGTGCTTTATTGTGGAGCGACCCTGCGGCCAGCGCTTACAACGACAACGAAATCCCTCGGCGCTTGAGACAGCGATTTCGCGAGTTTAGATTATCCATCCTCCAATCGATTTACTACCGGATGAATCAAATGCCCGTCGCAAGTAGGTGAAGCGCGAAGTGATACGACACTTCCTGTCAGTGTCCGGTCCACTTGCATGTAACCATGATTTGCGGCACAGTAGCAATACACCATATCAATAAGAGGGCATGATTCTTCGAACTTTTCAACCTGTACTCTTGGTGCGTTGCTAAACTTCTACATCCCAGATATGTTTCGTTCCGTAGCCACAACATCCTCAGACCAGGAGAACGAACCTAAGGATCGGGCCGTCATTCAAGCATCAACGACGTTCTTTGACCGCGTCGTGACCGACTGGTGGTGGTGGGAGCTACTCAGCTGGACTGTTAGTTTCGCCTGTGTCGCGGCTATCATAGGTGTACTTTGGTGTTATGACGGCAAAAGACAGCCGGAGTACCTGGTAACAGGCATCACGCTCAACGCATACGTCTCTGTTTTTGCTGCAGTATCCAAAGCAGCGTTGATACTACCTGTATCAGAAGCCATTGGGCAGTTGAAGTGGGTCTGGTTTCAAAAAGAGGCTGCACTATGGGAGTTCCAGCTTTTTGACGCCGCCAGTCGTGGGCCTTGAGGTGCGGCCATGCTTCTCGTCAAAACAAGATGCAGGTCAGTACAAACGAGCTCGAGTCTTTTTCGTATTTGCTAATGTATGTTCAGACATCTAGTGTCTCTCGGCGCCTTGGTAACTATTCTTGCGCTCGCATTCGAACCATTCTTCCAGCAGATCGTGGCCTACCCAGAGAGGATGGACCCTATTCAGCAGAGTGTAACATGGGCTGCAAGGAGTTTTATACAAGTGTATACACCTATATTACGCAGAAATTCCGGCGGCACCCCCTCAGATCCGACAATGTCTGCAGTGATTGATGCTGCTTTCAACACGCCAGAGATCGGAATCAGGCCATCCACAGCCACATGTCCCACAGGCAACTGCACTTGGCCTTCGTATTCAACGCTTGGTGTTTGCCACGAATTTCAAGACGTGTCTTCTTTGCTCGAATACCATTGTGAGAACAACACATCCTTGGGTCTTGCACTTGACCCTTGCGGATTCAAGGTCAACAACACTTTTCTAGTTGGTTCATCTGGATTTTTAGGTTATCGCTCAGTGACTAGTCTGACAACATTGATTGTTAACGTCTCGGGGACCCCCTCACGATTCCGTCCTTTCCTGAACACCACCAGATTTTCAGGCGCAACTTTGCCCATCGCAGATTTCTACATTGGATACACTCCCGGAGAACCTGCGGCTGTAATGAGAAATGAGACGCCAGTATTTATTGAATGCCTGCTTACTTGGTGTGTAAAGACTCTCCAAGCTCAAGTCAACAATGGTATCCTCGAAGAATCGGTCGTCGATACTATTACAATACAGCCAGACAGCTATGACGCTTCACCACCGATCGTTGCCACACTTGAATCTAATGAGACATTCAACATTGTAAACCAGACCACGCGGTACGTACGCGTCCTTTCCCTCCTCCATCGCATCATGTTGCAATCCTATTGCAATCCTACTGTAATCCTGTTGTCAGCCATAGGCTGGCAATCGCCGTTGGACACGTTTCAACTGGTGTCGTTTTTTTGGTACCTTAGCAAATTTTTTGACCCTGATTATCGCTCGGTGGTCTGAGCTTTCCTCCCAGAATTCATCCACCCACCGTTCGAATCTCGTTGACTACACACAATCTTTTTTTTTGACTTTTGCGATTGATTAGTAGAGGGTAGCTGCTTTTCACTTTTTTGGAACCCCATTTTGACTACAACAACAACCACCACCCTTGACACCTTAAAAAATAAGTAAACCAGACCACGGAGTCTCTGCGATATTGGGTACTTTCTAATCTGCCTCCGATACTCTCTCAAAACCCGGAATTCCCTTTCAGCTCTGACATGGGCATATGGAATTTTCATCAAGTACCACCGTACGACTTTGAGGGGCACCTTTCTAATCTCGCCAAAGCAATGACGAACAATATGAAGTCGCGCGAAACAGGTACCGTTCCTATCGAAGGTACAGCATGGGCTTCAGAAAAAAATAGTTTAAATACGCTGGGTCTGGATTACTTTGCCTGCCATCTCGCTTATCGGAAGCCTAGTCTTGATCTGTGCGACAATATTAGAAGGACGACGGACCAAAACTTCTGTGTGGAAATCTTCAGCGCTGGCTACGTTACTACATGGGCTGTCGGAAGACACACAGAAGGGCATCGACCCGGCGCTTTCGTCAAGTCAGACTGAAGCAATATCTACGAAGCTTAGAGTACGTCTCTCATCAGGCAGAGGTAACGCGCGCTTGGTCGCTACATGAGCGATATCTTTAATCAATACTTGGGATTCGTCAACGTCCTGTTAGATGTTTACCAGGAGATGTAGACTTGCGCTTGAGCATTTTTGCTTGGTAGAAATGGGTCACCAGCTTCCTCCAATTCACCTCCCAGGTCCAAACTTTCCTGTCATCGTTCCAACGGAACCTTCTCTTCACGGTCACCAACAAGCCATTCAAAAGATTTCTTCCAAAGTTAACCCACGGTGGCGCCTCTCGCAGTCGTTTCTCGGGCAGCACAGCAGTATGTCTAAGCTCATCGAGGCTCTTGATCCCTCCCGGTGGCCCAAGTGACTCGGGCGATCTTAAAGTCACCTCTTGTTGGTCAGCCATAATGTTGCCGAACGACAAGATAATTCTGGTGCGAGAAATGGGAGCACTAGGCTACTTCAGAGCACCTGTTGTCAGATCACGACGCGGAAGCGCAAGGGAAATTGAGACGTCTGGAAGATGAACGGAGATAAAACGTCGCTTGACATAGTCCTTGAACTGCGACGAAACAAGGCGTACGGTATTCCAGAGGTGCAACCTCTCGCATGGATCTGCTTGTTCCAAAATCGGCAACCAAAGTTCGGTGGGCAGGACGGGTGGCGTTGATCGTGTGTCGCCGACTCTTTGGTTTGCGTGAACTGAGGTTGTCATTTCGCACAGATTTGGAAAAATAAAAGATGTGGTGTGGTTGGCAGGCTTCTTGCGTCTCTCCATGTAAGGTGTCATCAAGGATGGCCTATTCGATGATGCAGCCGACTTAGCGAATGCGCGCACCACCCCCGACGCAATTGTTATGCTCTTACAGTACGTGTAGGTATACACTCTATTAGATGTGATAGTATTGGAAAGATAGGTCATGGTTGTTCCAGTCAGATTTCCTTCGTCTGCTGGCTTCGTGGGTCTTCGAAACACAAGCCAATTATTTGCCTTGGTCTGGTTGTTACGCCAATATCTGAGGTCCGCAAGAAGACAACCAAGCCTTGGATCGCTTCGCTAGCATATTAGGATGACGCTGTTATTGTTACAAGATACTGTGCTGCGACAATTTTCCTGCCTGATCGACACATGGCGTCCTGAGACATCCACGGTTCGGAACCTTCACGCACAAGCGAGAACGGCCAAGATACACTCCACATAAACTCCCACCAAGACCCATCTGGTACAAGATAAGTTATGAAGGTGGTAATAAAAATAGTTTTACATTTCATCAGTACTAAGTAGGCGCCAGAGAGAAGGAAATAGCGCCCTCAGATCCAGTCCAATGAAGCGCTTCGCTTCAATCTCCGTAGAGTGACCTTCGGTGCCCTTCTAGGGACAGAAGTACGTTCTATGTTAAACTACAGTAGTAGAAATTGTCATCAAAAAGGAAAGCGATATTACCACATGTACCGCCTCAAGCCCCAAGCCTCATCTGTTCCATCCTTCTCCCAGTCTTCGTGATGCGTTTAAGCAACGAAGTCGCGGGCAGTGAAGTTGCGGCGGCCGAAGCGTCCACGTCCACGACCGAAGCCACCAAAGCCACCTTGGCCTTGCTGACCTCCTTGTTGACCTCCTTGTTGACCGCCCTGCTGTCCACCCTGCTGTCCACCCTGCTGCCCACCCTGTTGACCGCCCTGCTGGCCATCTTGTTGAGCATTGTTTTGATCATCATTACCGCCGTCGTCGCCACCGTTGCTAAGGACATTAAATCTCACACAGTCATCCTGAGGACCACGTTGAGCGACTGGCATGACAACAGGCTGATGGTTGCTAGCAGAGGTGATGGAGCAGACACGGTAGTTACCAGCAGGGAGACCAGCTTCAAGCGTAGCAGTGAGAACATCATCTTCATCGGCAGGTTCGTTGACACCCTTGAAGAAAGCGAATTCCTGAGCGTCGGGAGGGTTGTTGGGGTCGTTGCCCATGTCTTGGACGGAAATATGGGTATGGCCGACGACTTGACCCCCTTGCAGCGTCTGGGGAGCAGCGTAATAGGTGTTATCAGGGTTCGTAAAAGATCCAGCCACCAAGTTGGTAATCTTCACCGAGAAGTCAATCTTTTCGTTTTCGGTTAGGTTGTCGTTATTCCGAGGATTGGTGAAGACCGCAGAGATCATCTGTCCGACAGCAGGGATATCTCCCATGACTATTCGGAAGTTTAGCAACTGTCTTTCCTAATCGGATTGATTGGATGAGGCTTACCAATGCCATTGCAGGAACCCTCCTGGACCTGAAGACCGTTGGTAAGAGTCTTGCCCTCGCAGAAGTTGATGAAGTTGGCTTCATCACTTTTTGAATTAGTAAAAGAAATTGTAGAAAGAGGTGCATGCCAACATACGTGAGAGATGCGGCCTGTCCATCCTCTTGGCCCTGATCGAATCCATCGGATTGACTAGCAGTTTGAACGAGGTCAGGGTTGAGGGCCAGATTGCCAGCACCACCGCCATTGTCACCACCGTCGTCGCCGGCATTGTCCTGGCCATTGTTGCCTCCGTTCTGGCCGTTGTTCTGGCCATTGTTTTGACCACCGTTCTGACCATTTTGTCCGTCCTGGCCGTTGTTCTGGCCTTGGCCACCACCTTGACCACCAAACCCACCACCTTGACCACCTTGACCACCTTGACCACCAAACCCACCAAACTGGGCGTTGGCAACACCGGCCGCAAGCAGCAAAGGGACGATGGTAGAGAAGCGCATGATGAATGCTCAAAGAACAGAAAGTAAGACTGGTAAAAAGAGCGGAGTCCGGCTAGCGGTGGATTACAAAAAAAAGGGCAGACACGTTCAACGCAATCTGGATGAAGAATTAAGAGGAAGAGAAAGGAATGTAACCCTCAACTGCAGAACCGGAGTGTAATAGAACAAGCGACTGATTGATGGTGCGGAAGCCTGATATCTTGGAGGAATCGCATTGCCTTAAGTCCTTGGCGACCTGCAAGGCAAAGAGTAACCTGGTAAGGCGGCTCGTGGTTCCTCGGGCATGAAACCCACGATGAAGGCAGAGACGTCTCAAACCCACTCATACCGGCATCTCCAAGGTTGTGCACGGGGCGCTGGCATCAACTGACGCCCGACTATTGACTGAGGCTGTCATGGCAGCCTCTCCGGAACAAGAACGCGCCAGGCATTGAAGAGGAGGCCCGAGAAACGGTTCGTGTGTGAGGTGTGCAAGAACCATTTTGCGCTAACCCAAACAGGATGCGCTAACCAGCCTTCAGGACGGAGCGCAGGCATCCTCTAAATTTTGAGGAGGGCGTGCTCAAACTCCTGTGATGCCTTGCCATGCACCATACAGCAACCGAATGCTCGGCAGGAATGTGTGATTGATCCCATGGCCGCTCGTCACCATCGCAACACCAGCGGGGAAATTGGTTTACTTGCTCCAGAGCCCACTCTGTGACCCACGCCTCCCCCCCAGAGCCTCACTGAACTGTCGGAAGTGCTGTGCTACATACACAAGCAAGGTTAGTTCGTGCTGTCATTGTCTCTATTTTGATGGGTGTGACAGGTGACAGCAGGACTTTGGAGTAGCAAGCACGCATCCTGCGCCGTATCGTCACATGCACTTTGTTGGTTTCCATGGTCAAGTCGCTCTTCTTGCGAAGACATGCAACGACGGCAATTTTTCATCCGAAATCCACAGTGATTGCAAGTGCGTGATGTTTGCTGTTTGGGGTGTTGTCGTTGCTTGCCAAGTTGTCTTATCACCCGGTCAAGACGACTCACCAGCTCCACTCTGAATGCGGTGCCCAGGCGAGAAGTCAGCACAATTCTCCACCATTAACAGGATTTTAAATACCTATACTCGAAGATCTGTCTTCTGCTCCATCGGCGGTGCGAGCGAAGATGCCCCCTCTGGCCCACATCCAAAGACCGTGCTCCCGGCAAAAGGAACTGAGACAGCTCATAACAAGCCCCACTACACGTTCGGTTCTCCAGCTTCATGAGTGTTTACGGAATTAGAATTTCCATATGTAGTTGGACGTTTGTGGGTCACTTGGCGTGCCTGAGGCAAGACGTGTCTTCAGCCATCAAGGGATCTACATCTGTAACCAATACCCGCAGAAACTTTTCAGGTTCCATTTTCTCTGACGTGAACCCTCGATGTTGGGTTCTTTGATTAACAATCCCTAGCATTCTTAGATTGCGTTCTCTCGGATCTATCATCTTCCATACTCTCAGATGGCCAATCGGCCCTCCATTACCTGCACTGCGCCGCCTTCGAGGAATAGCTGCGAGACGGCATGGTCCTCGGTCATCTCGACTCCGATGAAGATTTCGCTCCTTCTACCCATCTCCACGCCTTGAATAATTTCGTATTTCAGTGTCCCAGATCCTCCTCCTGCTGTCACCGCAAGATATGCTGCCAGATCGCTGGCTGCGCTACCAGTAGCCGGATCTTCCAATGGACCCTCGATCATCCTCGTCCTTAGTCTCGTCACACCGTCGTCGCTTTTTCCCGCCTGAAAAAAGAAATATGTCCCAATGAACGTCTGGTCCCAGCCTTGATCCAGGCCTTCGACCTTGAGAGACTGACCAGCTAGCGATACCATGCCCAGGGCCTCTTCGCTTTCCAACTCGACTAGGACAAAGGTCATGCCTTTAACTATTGAGACAATAGCATAATCGTCTTTTACCCCGAATTTGCCTTGTTGGTGAGCTTCTGCCAATCGAGGCTGGAGTGCGAACAACTCGTCCTTGGTGTATCTCCTCTCGTGAATATGACTGCACTAGTCAGCTTACATACATCTACTGGACTTCAGGTCGCCGAATCGATCTAAGATAATGGGCCTGGAACACTGAGAGCTAGTACTCGTAGTCCAGAGTCCAAATTACGCCGAGAAGAAGGGTGTCAAGTACAGCACATACACGTCATGTGGGATGGAAGCCTTCGCCGTCATCTTGCCGCAATCGTACCGTAGTCTAACACACCCGGCTTTCAGATTAAAGCTTGCTTCCATGACACCGATGTGGATACCACGCTCCCGAGCCGCTCTCCCTAGAACATAACACGCGGTGCCTACGGTCGGGTGACCCGCAAACGGCAGTTCCTGCGATGTCATGAAGATATCGACGGTCCATTTGTCCTCCGTCGCACCATTTGCGTTCTCGTGCAAGAAGGTGGTCTCTGATAGGTTGAACTCTCGCGCGATAGTTTGCTTTTGTTCCTGAGTTAGTGTCCGGTCATGCGGGATGCGAACAATGGCCAGCGGATTACCACCGTATGGCTTGGATGTGAACACATCCACGATTACGAAGTTGAGCTGAGAGGATGATGCCATGTTCCAGAAAATCGTGGGATACTTGTTCGGAGATGCGTAATACATGGTTTGTGTTCAACAGCGCTTCTGATCCATAAATACGTTGGCCAGATGACTCATCAAGTACCTGCATGCTGCACCGAGTAATTTCGCTACCCCGCCATGATGATGACTTGAGCGTTTGTGGTGCTCTGGACCTGAGGCTGTTCTGTGTTATTTGAGATACGTCTCGCCGTGTTGCTACCGATCAGTTCAATGAAAGTCCCCGAGAAAACAGTACCAAAGTTGACCCGCCAAGCATTGTGTAACTAGAAGGCGCGATATACGGCGTTATACGAATGGCGTCGGCAACTGCCTTGTTCGCAGCACCGCCTTCGGTCTTGGCCTTTTTTTTTGTGACCGATGATGAGGCTGCTTTTGTGAGGCTGTGCTGTTACTGTTGCAACCAACCAAGGATCATTAGCTCTACGTTACGTGTCCTTCCGGCTTGCCCGAAGTATCCTGACGCCAAATAGTACCTAGGTAAGGTCAACCCTACTACAGGTACACAGCAGTGTGCCCGGATATAGTGTCGTATTCAGCTTCTCCGGAGTTCTGCAATTGCCACACGTGTCTAGCATTGTGGCAACGAGGAAGCTGAGCTCTGGTACTTCTTTGCCGGACAAAGACTAGCTGTTCGCGCGACGACCCCTCATGTTACGGAGAAGAGCGAGTGTGGTGGAAACCTTCGCATGAAACATGATGAGTTGATCACAAATACTTGCATTTGTACCAAAATTCAGAGCACCCATCTACGATTCCAGGATCGAGTCCGATTACGGCACCGAGAAAGGGCATGACAGCATGGCCATGGCCACGGCGAGCAATTGATTTGAGATAATGCCCTCTGCTCGCCTCAGCTGCTCGCCATCTCCGTGGCGCACTGAAGTCGATCTTCAATGCGCATATTTGTGCTTGCGACGATGGTGTTGCTCCCCGAAAGAGAAGCAGTCTTGGGCTGCGACGAATGATGAACTGCAACGTTAGATGCGGAGAAGGACGGGGGGATGCTGGTCGCTCTCTGCCAGGTGCGAGCAGATCGACGCGGAGATTATTCCAACGGTCTTTGTCGATTCATACTCGCATCCAGGCACTGGCTAGCTAGCTGCGTCTGTACCTGCGCGGCTGGGTATTGTTGAGGATACACACACATTGGGCGTTTGTACCTGCGGTTTGTTGGCCTGCGAGGAGATTGTTGGACGCCATGAAATGATCCAAGAGCTCGTCAATCTGGCGATGTGCAGTATGACCGCAGAAATCCGATCGATGAGATGAGATAATCTCGGCTGGCGCCATGATGGGGATGCCCTTGACCTTCACGTTGCCTCTACGAGTCTGATCTCGAATCAAGGTCATTCATATGCATACTCTACACTGGTGGTTGTAGTCGAGGTGGTTCAATCACGTCCTTTGGACGCTGTCCGCCGGTGCGATGAACACTGCGGACCATGCGCCAAATCAAAGTGTGCGGAAGCAGTAGTTTTGACATGTCAAGCGCGTCGCGTTGTTTCTTGCTGTAGGCGCTATCGTGGTGCTTTTTGTGATTTGAGCAATCTTTCATCGGTGCTGCAAATACCCCACTCAGCTGCAGGCTTGCATAACGGGGGCAGGGGGCATGGGAGGTGACAAGTTCGCATGGCTGCAGCTCCGAGTCTGCAAGGTACATGTCGTTTGCAACTGTGCTGAAGCCCAAGGGCATGAGTCGTGAGTCTAGGCTACAAGAGCCAACTTTCTGAGGTTTCATCGTCAACGGCCCTGCTACGCCGCAATCCTCTTTGCCGCGCTACAAAAATCCCACACAAGTGGTCGAGTTGATGCGGATCAAGAAGATTTGGTGCAAAGTTCACAAGTGGCCAACCATTGTCGTGGTTTTGTGCGATACTGAGGTGCGAGGCAATAGAGTTTTTGCACTGTGTTGTAGCGGAGGAGTGAGGCCACAAAGGCCGGTACAGGCTTATGCTGGCATTCTGACAATTGCAGCTACGACGATGTTCCTTGTTGGCAGTGCGGAAGAATCGGTGCTGCGGGTGCATGATGATGATGTGTGCATGTGCATGTGCAGCCTGCAAGGTCCAAGTGCTCCTGAGGACACTGCATCGGCTCGAGAATGATGCGGTCGAGTCCCATGTGGAGACTGCAGGTAGAGGCGGGGCCAGTGGTGAGAAGGACTAGCAGTCGTCGACAGTGAATTGAGTTAGGCGGGCGCAGAGTTCGCGTGCGGGTGGGCAGACGTAACACGGCCCAGTGAAGCTTGTGCCACGATGGCCTTCTCCATGTTTTCGACCGTGGTACTGCTGCTGGCGCCATGAGGGTGACGTCTCAGGGTCTTCAGGGGACGCCTAGAGTTGCAAGTCGTCCAAGTGCGAATGTATGGCGTAGGCCGTGGACTAGATTGGGGGGGAGGGGGCAGCGTGCCTGACTCGGGGCGGGGTCGGCATGGAGCTTGACGCACCCGCCAAGGGGCTAGGCCGGATTGGTCGTGGTTCTCGGGGAAGCTGGTAGCCCCTGTCACTGACGCCACCCACGCAAAGCTGCAAGTGCGAAAGCGACCATCACGGGCCCGCACGCACTCAGGGATCATGAGAAGAAGCGTTGGCTAGAGCAAACGCAAAACCCTTTCTGTATACCTACCCGGCGTCTGCCCGTTCCAGCCCTCTGCGACCATTCTGCTCCTCATAATCCCGCCCTACACCACCACCACCACCACCACCACCGCTACCTACCTCCGCTCGAGCACCGCCGTGTCTGTCCTTCTTTTTGTTTACCGTGCGCACACCATCGTCCCTGCCCGGTCGCACATGCCAACGCCGACAATACTGGACATTTGTCACTTGCTACACAACCTCCATCGCCATCATCTCCGCCACACAGCTTGCCTGGAGCGACTCGCCGTACATCATCCGCCAGAGAGAGAGCCATAGCACCTTTTGCCTGCAGCGCTACCGCCGTGCTTTCTCCTCTTGCCTCGTTTGCTGGTCGCGCCTTCCTTTCTTCTCGTCAACGCTACGCTACGACCACCCCACCAACACCCCACGCGCCCACTAGCTCTACTCCCACGGGCCGCCCTCTCTCCTCTACAACGCCCTCAACCTCACCTTCGCTTCCCCGGCGATCGCATTCCGTCTTTGCTTCTCTGCGATACGCGCCGGCTTAGCGCTGCCGCCTGGACCCCTTAGTCCACCCGCCACACTCACGTGCTCACCACCATGGCATCAAATCATTCCCGGAGCGCGTCAGACGAGAACCACACCTCAATGGCCTACATTCTCGAACATGTTTTACAGTACCCCGGCAGCTACGACATCCCCCTGAAAACCATGTACGAGCTCAACCGTGTGGACCGCGCCCAACCTTTCCCCAAAAGCCTGGCCAAGTCCGGCAGCACGTCGCCAGTGTCGAGCCAGTTCGCGTGGAACAGCACCGAAGCTGCGGCCATGAGCTTCACCTCCTCTCTGATGACCCAGCTAAAAGCACTACCTACGCGAACCAGCGCACTTCCACCCGCTTTCATCGTAAACTTTGTTACCCGCACCTTCATGCCTGAGCCAGCTGATGTTGACTGGAGCCAGGCCTTGACAGCACTTGACTATCTCAAGGACCTGGAGACGCGACGACGGAGGGAAATGGCCACCAGCTTCGAGGCTCTTGACGTCCATAGGGACACATGGGATGCCGACATGGCCCGTGTAGCCGAAAAGGCACCCGGCATTGCGCTCTGGATCAACAATCTCGAGGGCAAGAACCGGAAAGCTGAGTCGTACTACGCTCAGCTCTGGGTTGGTCTCCGCCGATGGGTAAGCTACGCGACTGCCTTTACACGTAATTCGACTAACATGCGCTGGCAGATCATGATCAACCATCTATCAGACGAAGAGTTCAACAAGCTCAACTGCATTAGCTACCTCAACACCCTCTTCCCTCCTGTTCACGGCCAGACCAAGCTTCCCTCGCAGTTGTTGAACCACGACGCCTTGAAGGAAGAGCGCCAGATCTTCTTCGAACTCATCAGCCAGGTGCAAAGGAGGGGGCCTGACGTCTTGCTCCCACTGATCAACAGGGACAAACGTCCCGAAGACCGAACCGGCTGGCCCACTGTCCAGAGGATTGTCGACAAGTACCTTCGAGTCGCACAGAACATGATTCAAGACTGCATGGCCACCCACGGCCCGGAGTCGTTTGATCGCTACATGAACGGACCTGGAAAAGAGAAGAAGCATGACTCTGGCGTGAGCTTTGGTTCCGAACGCCGGCCCAGTGTAGGCTCTAGCATGCATGGTGAGCAGGCGCCTGAACCCATGCAAAGCTATGCCCCGGCCCCCAAGGGTCTCAGCAAACTCGAGAGGATTACTCGCGAGTTCAAGCGCATGCGAGTCAAGCCCCGGCCCGAAGTCGAAGAGATAACGCAATTCAACCAGCGGGCGGCTGCTGACAACGTTTCCCCGACCGGTGAAAATGCTGGGAAGAAGTCGCTCAAGAAGGCCAGATCATTGGCAAGTCTCAAGTTTGGCAACGGCAGTTCAGCGTCTCTGGTCAGCAGAAAGGGCAGCGATACGATGCCATTTGACGCAGACGAGATGAAGAAGCATCGAATGCTGTACGAGGCTTCAGTCAGCAAGAGCACCAGCGGCCAGGCGTAGACAGCCCAGCAGCCGATTACAATGGCCGTTACGATTTTACGACGACTCGTATCTTCACGACGAGTCAACGTAGCATGTTTACATGCGCCCACGCATCCCGAGCTCGCCGTTTGAGGCATGATTCGGACCGATGCTTTGCAACGCGATCCTAGACGCAGGACGGAGACCTTGCATGGTTGCAAAAGCATGCAGTCTGGTCGCTGGTTCCGACTCGTTTTATTAGAGTACCCATTGTTTTTTTTTTATCCTTTCCCACAAGGCTGCGAAGATGTCCCGACGTCTCGCTGCCACTGTCACTGGTTGGCCTTTGATTTTAGCGGGCGTTTGTTAGAAGCAATACCTCCATGGGTCAAAATTTCTATTTTCATGTTAGTACATTAGGGTTTGATGTGATCTATGATGGATAAAGCATGGCGTTCTGGAACAAGGTGCATGGCAATGGCGTAGTACACGATTGTTTTTGGTGGCATGTTTCTTTTCCTCGGCTGTACATGCGAAAAGGTTCGCGACTGCCTTGTTGCGGAACACGCTTCGATATCCGAAATGTCTAGTGTAATCGTGTCGTCTCAGACATGGTAGAGTAATGAATAATACACATCACAATCACAATGTTTCAGCAATGCGCAGACTTGCACGCGACTGGGGTCATTGAGGGCGCTCGTGATGCGGCGAGCAACGGCGCGCCGGCTACAAGAAACGAGGCTTTCGTTGTTGACCCTTCCCCATTGATCCTTTCCGTTTCACGCGGAGGACAGCCTCCCTCGCCTAGAGCTCACAACATCCGGTTGCAAAGTTTGTTTTGTAAAGCCAAATGAACGGCGACTCAAGACCCTGGCCGTGGTAAACTTTGTTTTAATCACACACTGCCCATTGAACCCGCAGCTGTTCCTACATGCATCTGCAGCACAGCAACACCAACTAGGTAAGTTGTCCCCGCCACACTTTGCCGCATGGAGCACGGCTTCGGGTGCCCGTTGCAATGCCAGTGGCCATGAAATCCTTCCCGTACGTTCGGCGGACACGCGAAATGCAGTTGATCACATCCCCGGCATGAAGCTGCCCCGAAGCTAACCGTGGAAGCACGATCAGCACCCGATATGGTCTCGTACATGCCGAGCGCAGAGCCGACCTCTTACGACGCCCGAGATGCCGAGAGCTCATCCAACGCGTCTGATCCATCCGAAGTAACCTCGTCCACGACAAGTACAGCCAAACCTCGCCAGACCTCCCTAGCCGCCGTCGCACCGCCCAGACGTTTCTTCGACCCTTGGAACAGCTCCAGTACAGGCCATCAGCGTGCAGAGAATCGCCTCTCTGGCTCTACGTCATGGCGCGTCTCGCGGAGCCTCAAGCTTGGAGAGCAGTTCAAGGGTGGCCGAGACGGAGGTAGAAGGGTCGCTGACAGGGTCGGTACAGGCTGTGAGGACTTTGACAAGGATGGTGGCAAGGACAACGGCAGCCAGGGGAAAGGCACAAAAGGTCTCTGGAATGGGGGACAGAAGAGCCTTGATAAAATGTGGGCTACTAGCAAGGCAGGCCGGAAGCAGTTGCGGGAGAAAGATGTCAAGCATATTGCTATGCATACGCCTACAGCGCTCTCTGATGCAGGAACAGACTCAGATGCACATGCTCAAAGCGGCCTCTCCGAAGCATCGCTCAAGCCTCCCGAGAAGCAGATATTTGCCGGACTCTGCTTCTACCTCAACGGCTCGACGGCTCCCCTAGTCTCCGACCACAAGCTCAAGCAGCTTTGCGCTGCCCACGGCGCTAGACACTCGATATCACTAGGCCGCCGAACCGTAACGCATGTCATTCTCGGAAGAGTAAACGCAAACGGCGGCGCAGGCGGTGGCTTAGCTGCGACCAAGATGCAAAAGGAGATTGTAAGAACAGGTGGCAAGGCTGTCAAGTTCATCAACGCAGAATGGTAAGTAAGCTTTGCACGTCTCCCGCTAAGCCTTTTTATTCGGTGTTTCACATCCGATTGCGCACCATCAGAGTTCATGCACACAATGCCTGCTGTGACGATTCCTCAACTGACATGGTGCAGGGTCCTGGACAGTATTAAAGCGAACCGCCGGCTCCCAGAGTCACGCTACTCGCCGCTGAAGCTGGCGCCCAGTTCTCAAAACAGCACCTTTGGGATGATGGGCGCAACAAGTTCAAAGCAGGAGCAGGGATAAAGCCAACTTCCTTTTGCAGTAATTCTCGCGGATCAATGAGGCTTGCCGTTGATGCTTCGCCTAACATGCCAGGACTAAAGGGAAAGTATGGAATAAGCCATATCGAAACGGGGCAAAGCGTGTGTCGAAATGGACCCTTGAAAGATGACAAACTTTCGGCCCTCGAAACCGCATCACACTGAATCCACTCTGTTCATCGAAAGGTTGTTTGTGGGGAAGTCGGCACCCACCCGCGTCGATCAGTAGCAATAGCCCTTGACGAACCCTGGAAAAACTTCAAATGGCGCGATAACGTCACGCCATTGTTCGCCAGGATCGGTAGTTTCGGTTGCTCACGCCATACCTGCCGTGATTTTCCCCCAGCCCTGAACTCTGTTTCTACCAACGGAGGCGCCAACGGCTCGATCTTGGCCTGTTATGTACTAGCGTGGTTTTGGTCATTAGTTTCCCCCAACGAGCAGGAGGAGAAAGCAGATTTCGAAGAAGCTTTTTTTTTGGTAATGGCCCGTTGACTTTGTGGCGGACACGTTTTGGGTAGGACAGCCGATTGCACTTCACAAGCGTACTCTATCTAGCACTGGTGTTTATTCTTTATTCTTGCCGCTAGAATCACTGGCGTGAACTCTTTCACTGTTAAAAGTCTTAAATCCCCGGTTACTTTCGGCTCTCTGAAACTTGCAAACTTGCTGTCGAGGGGATATTTTCAAGTAACATTGTTCAACGACTACTAGTTAGTTGCCATGGTCCCTGCCTGTCAAGGCTGAGTTTCTCGTGGTTCTTGGGGGGGGGGGGCTGGATTCTTTGCGCTTGTGCATGACTCGGGCGCCGGAGTCTATCGTTACATGTTTGTTGTGCATCTCCGTGCCTGCAATTCGAGTGAGTGTTGTTTCGCTGCTATCTAGCTTTTCGGGATCGGAATTGGCGGACTGTGATGGGTGATGAGAATGTCATTATAGCGCTGACGTAGTGGGTGGTGACGAGGTGTATCCAATGTCTCGAAACGTGGTGTTGTGCGTAGGGATGGATGGATATCGTGCGATTCAGAGTTGTGATCAGCCAAGTGAAGCTACAAAAACCCCAAGACCATCGTCATCAAAAACTCAGTCAATCAAATCAAACTTTGGTAAGTTTTTTTAAGTTTTTTAGAAATGGAATCAAATCCATTCCCTCTTTACTTCACCTACTCCAGCCACTTTAGGAACTAGGTCAATCACCAGCTTCATCATTTGGTTGATGTTGTTGCTGACGACTGAGCTCGCAATGTAACTTGTAGATTGTCCGTTGCGATAACAAACACTTGATCTCGTGGTTTGGTATAGAAAACTACACATCGAAACACTATAATGCGCACATATGACCTAGTATCATGGCACTTCAGAACACCACTTAAAGCGTATACCTTTGAAACGCCATAAGCCCACCGGTATCACCATCCCGTAAACGCCTTTTGAAGCGAAAATCTCGAGGTTGTCTTCCCAATAATAGCGGCTTTCTTAACCAGCAGTCCTCGGCTTAGCCTTGGCCTGCTTCTTCGCCTTCGCATCAGCCTTTTGCTTCTTCTTCTTCTCCTCGAGCTTCTCCTCTGCCTTGCGCTTGAGACTGGCCTTCTCCTCAGCCGTCTTCTCAATTGGCTTGAAAAACCCTTCCAATCTACTCTGTTGCGCCGTCTTCATGTTCTTTTGTAGTTTGGCTGCTCCGTTGCGCACTCTGTCTTCGTTGAAATGCTTCTCCTCGACCAAGAACTTGACGAGGCCTTCTACGTCTGGTGCTTCCCACTTGAAGTCGCATTCTGGGTCGTCGGCAGGTCGCACGTCGGGCTCGAGGAACAACAGGCGCGCATCAGCGAACGGCCAGTCGTCGGGGATGGTGAGCTTCTTGGAGGATTGAGAATTGATGTGTTCGACGACGCCTTCGAGATCGTTGTGCTCGCGGATGAGTTTCAGGGCGGTACTGGGGCCAATGCCTTTGATGGGATCGAGGTAGTCGCAGCCGAGGAGGATACAGAGGTCGATGAACTAGCAGGTGGTTAGCAGGACATTAATCGCAAGTAAGTTTCATTATCGTACCTGTTTCCGTTCCATGTTCAAGCCTTCGAGCACCTTATCCAGATGAATCTCTAGAATAGGCTCTTTGCGCTGCTCGCTGAAGGTCAGATGTCGCAGCAGAATAGGTGAATCGAAGGTCAAGGTGTCCATGTCCTCTGAGGCAGCAGCGTACACCTTGCCGCCTCTCGCCAGTACCGCGCACTGAGCTTCAGCTTCGGTCGGCGCAACAATGTACGGAATGCCCATAAGCTTGAGCAGCCGCTGGCACTCTTCGTTGTGCTCCCTAGTCACCCTGACCGTCCGCCGCGAAAACTTCTCAACGTCCTCTGCTGTACCCGTCTCCTTAGCCTCCTCAGCCGCCGCATGTGCCTCTGTCTTACGCTGGAAGCGCTTGGCGAGCTCGCCGGATTTAAGCTTGGGTGGAGCGCCATCGAAGACATAGAGGGGCTTGATACCATTGTCGACCATGCGCATTGTGCGGTAGAAGAGACCCATGAGATGTGATGTGGTTTCGCCCGTCTCGCTCATAAGCTGCTGACCATCGGAGCGGACTGCGATGAGGAAGCTGTAGATGCTCATAGATCTATACAATGTTAGGTTCGGAGGGCCATGTGGAGTTCAATATATGCATACGCATCCTGCATACATTAATAAGTAACTGAGTACTGCGGGGATGCTGTGGACGTACTATGGCGACTTTGCGTCCAAACTGGTTCTTGATCTCGCCCTTCTTGACTGCCTCGGGCGCATGCTCCTCAATGAGCTGGTAAAGATGCTTGATACCCATTTCTAACGGTTTCCCTGGTACGTGAATGTATATCAAATGAGATTGGGGTGGTGTCGCGGCCCTAGAGTGTTGTGTGTGTGTGGAAGCGTAGGCAACTGCGTGGAGGCTGGAGAAGTGACGCCAACCATCGTTACGACGCGTTCGCGACTCACGCGCAACCACGGTCTACGTTTCTTGGCATCGTTACCCCACACATTGCTTGTCATCATCGCTTAGTGAGGCTCTGCGGGCGGATGCATCTCGAACTTGTATTCGCCGTCTCCAGATCTTCTTAGACGCTCCAGACGCCGCGTGCTTGATGTGATGATGCTGGCTTCCTTGCCACCGCGGAGTGCTTCCGAACCGCGGTTCTTACAACGTGGGGTTTTCCGAGGCCAACATCATCCAATTACGGATATCCTCGTTTCGTACCGGGTATAATTGTCACCATTGTGTAGCTAAAAGGCTTTCTTCATTCTTGATCACGACTCCAACATGCTGCGACCAAGGGTTAGACATGCCACCAGGCAATTGCGCACTCCACTCCGATCCGCGGCTCTCGGCAAGCGTTACCTACATGCTCCCGTAAAGTTTGACTGGCAAGACCCATTGAACGCAAGCAGCATGTTCACGGAAGAAGAGCAAGCCATCTCTGAGACAGCAGAGTCATATTGTCAGGAGCGTATGCTGCCGAGAGTACTAGGTACACAAGACACTGTTTTGGCCTCTACAGCCAGCTGACGCACTCCAGAGGCATACCGCAATGAGAACTTTGATAGAAAGATCATTGAAGAAATGGGCGAACTGGGATTATTGGGTGCAAGCATAAAAGGCTATGAGTGTGCCGGAGTCAGCAGTGTTGCCGCAGGTTTGATCACCAGAGCTGTGGAGAGAGTCGACTCCGGCTATCGTTCCGGTTACTCTGTGCAAAGTTCACTCGCTATGGGAGGCATTGAGGAGTTTGGATCTGAAGAGCTAAAGGAGCGTCTCCTACCGAAGATGGCCAAGGGCCAACTTCTAGGGTGTTTTGGTCTAACTGAGCCCAATTATGGATCCGATCCAGGCTCTTTGGAAACGGTTGCAAAGCCTCATCCCACGAAGAAGGGCTACTACTCATTGTCTGGTTCAAAGACGTGGATCACAAACTCCCCGATTGCGGATGTCCTCCTTGTCTGGGCGAAGCTGCAGAGCACGGGCAAGATTCGTGGCTTTGTCATTGAGCGCGATCAATGTCCACCCGGTACTCTCGAAACCCCGTCAATCAAGAACAAGAATGGTCTACGGGCGTCCATAACTGGCATGATCCACCTTGATGAATGTCCTGTATCCGAGGCAAACATGTTCCCGGAAGTGGAAGGATTGAAGGGACCCTTTAGCTGTCTAAACTCGGCAAGATATGGTATTGCCTGGGGTACTATAGGTGCTCTCGAAGACTGCGTCGCAAGAACCCGAGAGTACGCACTGGAGAGGAAGCAGTTCAAGAACAACCCCATTGCCAAGTACCAGCTTGTTCAGAAGAAGCTGGCCGATGCGACGACTGATGCTGCGTACGGTATTCTGGCTGCCCACCAAGTCGGACGTCTCAAGGATGAGGGCAAAGCTGCACCAGAGATGATTTCCATGATCAAGCGGCAGAACTGTGACCGGGCATTGATCAACGCGCGAACGTAAGTGTACTGAGCATTTGCACAACATTGACTGACTATAAGTAGACTGCAAGAAGTGTTTGGTGGAAATGCGGTTTCTGATGAGTACGGGATCGGAAGACATGTCGCCAATTTGTTTGTGACGCAGACATACGAAGGCCAGAGCGACATCCACTGTGAGTCTGATCGGGATTTTCTATGACTCTGACTAACCCGAGATAGCTTTGATCCTTGGTCGAGCAATCACAGGCCTACAAGCGTTTTGCTGACTGTGAAATATACTGAGGTTGCTTCGACTCGAACCTTTCTGACTTGCTGTTGCTGTACTACGAACAAAAGTATATGAGAAGCGCGTCCCCTGTAGGCGCCTAGAGACATTATGCATGCATGCAATGTTAATTTGGAAGTAAATGCATATCGAACCATGTGAAGGACGATGCACACTGTCGAGTTCGCCTCAAACGCGGCGAGTATCACCTCTGATTGCTCGTATCCACAGTGCAGTTCGCCACCCAACTCCAGGTCCAGACAATGACCAATGTACGGTGACTAAGTGTCGTCAAAAGACAGCTGTGAATGTACATGTCAGCCTTGACGCATTTCTCAGCCTCCGATAGGTTGCCACCAAGCGCGGTTGCTGCACAAGGTAGAAACGCTCGGTGAATTTTGTGGGCAGCGACTCTGTGCAGTTGGGCGGTCAGCTTGTCTCGCCTCTTGCGGTTGGCTCTGACACGTGATTAATACAAACGCCCCTGCTTGAGCCCCATGCTGCAGACTTTCTCTTTCCACATCCTAACTGCCTGTCTTTCACCCGTAGCAAGTCGAAGGTACGTGAATGAGCGTGGCGTAGGAGCTTTCCGCGCTGACACGCCGCACTTGCTGTCTTTGGACCCCCCCGCTAACTAACCGCCTTGCCTGCGCAGACATCCCACTTCAACTCTTCAACACCAACTCGCTCTCCCGCAACAACCACGATACCCTTGCATACCAACCACCCACATAGACACAACAGCCATGGCTCTCAAGCGCATTAACAAGGAGCTTACCGACCTCGGCCGGTACGTGACATCTCTCCTTTCGACTGCGAGGCTCGCTCGCTCTTTTGCTCGCATGGGCAGCGACATGGCAGCGACCGGATGCGGGCCATACGACTCGACGCAACGTCGCTGCCTTGCAGTATTATGATGAGTGGGATATTTGGCTGACATAGCACCTCTAGTGACCCTCCCTCTTCCTGCTCAGCTGGCCCTATTGGAGATGATCTGGTACGTCACTCTTTGTGCAAGATTTCCGCGGCTGAGGCGCTCTTGGCTACATGGCCGTGGGCGAAAGACTGCAACAAACACCCGCTGACTGTGCGGTAGTTTCACTGGCAAGCAACCATCATGGGTCCTGGCGACTCACCATATTCCGGCGGTGTCTTCTTCCTAGCGATCCATTTCCCAACCGACTACCCCTTCAAGCCCCCGAAGGTCAACTTCACCACCCGCATTTACCACCCCAACATCAACTCCAACGGCAGCATCTGTTTGGACATTCTGCGAGACCAATGGAGCCCAGCCCTTACCATCTCAAAGGGTAGGCCATCATAAAATTCTAGAAGAATCCATGACTCCATGCTAACGAATTTACAGTGCTACTGAGTATCTGCTCGATGCTGACAGACCCGAACCCTGACGACCCGCTCGTCCCCGAGATAGCACACGTCTACAAGACCGACCGGTCCCGCTACGAATCGACGGCGCGCGAGTGGACCCGAAAGTACGCCATCTAGATTGAGGGGACGTAAGACTGGCGGCGGAGCGTGGTTTCGTTAGCATCTGCAATGGGGGTTATGACGATGGTTAGGGCCGACTTTCATGGCATAGTGGCTAATGGGGGTTTCTTGTACTACGGCGTGCATGCTGGACTGGGTTCATAGCACTGGCTATCATCACTCTTAGCAGAACAGGCTCGGTTTTTTCACCAGAAGATGCATACATGTCGAGATTCCACGTGAGGGTGTTTTTTGCATTTTGGAGCTTCGATGAAGCAGACTAGACCTTCTTCGGGTCATTGCCTTGTCCCTCTACACCGTTTTTCGTTGTATGTGTTTCCTCCTCGACTGCTGGCATGCCTAGAATTGAAGTCATGGCATCACCGTGCTCTAACACTGATGTCTTTTCTGCCTCGTTTCTTAGCCGCTCGTTCCTCTCATCGGCAAGCCTCTGCCACTCCCTATCCCGTTGTTCTCTCGCTAGCCGTTGTCTGGTCTCTTCTTCTTCAATCTCTTTCTTCAGAGCCTCTTCATCCACAGCTTGTTCGGGCATCGACTGCTCCAGATGATCCGCCTCTCTAACCGCCTTTGCCTTTTGAGAAAGCGTCCTCTGTTCTCTTTGCGCCAGGAATTGGCCATGCTTTTGTAGTTTACGGCGGCGTTCGAGTTGCAGCATATACGAGCTACCAACGAGAGGACCGAGTAGAGATGGCCGTGTGTTCACCTTTGTGTCGAAAACGAGCTGGAAGTGGAGGTCACGGAGGGTGACTTGAACGTGCTTGATGGCTATTCCCTTGCGGCCCAGGTCGTTGGTCTCGTCGGCGGGGTCACGGAGGGAGAGCATGTAGTCGGGAAGGGGCTCGGCCTCTCCGTTCTAGACGGTCGTTAGCATGCATGTGAAGAACAACTGGGAGACTTTAATACCTTGAGTTTGGCTTTCTGTGTATCGGTAAGGACAGGGTGCTCCGCCTTGTCGTAGAAGAATGCGGGTTCGATAGAGATGCCGTGCTTTGTTGTGTCGAAATTGCCCCAGAAGTGGAGGAAGTGGAGGAGCGCATGCGCTGCATCTTTGGGTGGTTCCGGTGCATGCTTTATGCTGGCGACCACCATCATGAATAGCGAGTATGACCCAAAACCGCCCCGAAACACGTCCGACAAGCCCCTCATGTTGAAGATGGTCTTGACCACCCAGTACAATTCCCGTAGATAGGGTATCTCATCCATGTAACCCTGCATGATGACTCTCGAGATGGATGTGTCGTTTGCGAGCACAATCTGAATATCCAAGCCCGAATGCCGATGCTGCGCGGCAATGAGGGGATAGCGTGCGTGGCGTACTACAGGCAAGATGTACGCCTTGTTTTTGCGGAGATTTTTATTGTACAGCCTCTGCAGAATCTTGATATTCTCTCTTCGCTGTTCCACACTTGGTGGGAGTTTCGCCTGCGCAGGGTCTAGCGCTTCCGACTCTGGCACCAGCCTGAAGTCGATGTCTGATAAAGGCATGGCTACACCACTTCGTTCCGAGCCGAACACTTCAACTTTGTACTCTGGAATCCATTCTCGAAGGTGATTGCGCACCTGTTCGATGAGGTGTTTTCTGGCCATGGTTTCGTAACGATCGGGCGTTGTGTACTTGTAAAATCTTGTGATTTCCGATTGCAACCTGGAAATCCCTTTAGCGTGGTTCCCCCAGTCTAAAGATGAGTTTTGAGACGTACCGTTCTATTCCCGATACCGTCCTGTCCTCCTTCTTCAAACACCATGGAAGTGCGCTTTCCTTGATAGGCGTCTCGTTCATCATGGCCTTCACAATGACGCCCTTGTAACTTTTCGATTCTTTGAAAGCGCGTGTTGCATCAGCCAGCAGTTTCTCACGCTCGGCGACCAAGGCTTTTCGGCTTTCGGATTGCAATTTTTTATTTTTTGCAATTGATACCTCGGTCTTACGAGGTAGCCACCGCCCTTTGGTCGTTGTCATCTTCCTCAGTGTCAACAGCTCCGCGCTCGGCTCTTCTACCGCCTCTCCCGTTTCCGCTTCGGTGCCATGGGGATCGCGAGCGTCTGGAGTACTCAGAGACTCGGGGGCGGCATCGTGCGCAGCTTGTGTCGCAGTGGACAACTGGCGCCGGTCGCGGGGTGTTGATGGACTGGCTTGGACAAAGTGCTGCCACAGCGCAATTGACGGATTGAAGCGGTTATGGGCGCGGCATATTAGCCGGGTGTGCAAGGGCTGCATGGGGCCCGAAGTGACAACGACGACTCGCAATGCCGTCAAGGTGGTGCTTTTCCTCGCTCTACACGAATCTTCTCCATGCGTCTTCGCGTGCACCGTGCCAAGCACCTAGTCCGCTTTGGGTCGACGAGGCTACGGCGGAGAACAGGCACTCCCGCGGGCATCCTGCACTGCCAGTCGCTCTGGCATGCACCCAGCGGTTGACACACGTCTGTTTCTAGCCCGACATCTGCCATGTCCCATATGTGAAGACGGTGTGTGAGCTGGCCAGACTGGCCCCAGTACCCCGCAGGCAGAGAGGCCCACCATGTTGTCTCGGTCGGTCCACCTGCAGCACTTGCTCAGGCCCACACCCTCGTCCAGCCTGAAAGCTGCCTGACGTCATATTGACAGCCTCAACAAAGCTTCGCGAAGCCATCAGAGAGCGGAGCGCGTGCAGGCACGAGCAGTCAGTAATGGTGCGTTGCTATCCTTGCTTGCAGCATGGACACTGAGGCCCGAGCTGTTCGGTTCCAACGTCACAGCTATGGGCTTAGTGGGGCTTGAACCATCCCACCACGGCCAGCTTTTCTTCCCCCATTGCCCTTCTCAAGCTTCTATCAGCTTCTCGATACACGTGGTGTCTTCTCGCCCTCCTCTTTCTCCCACCACCTTTCGTTTCGGCCCCCTGAAATTTTCTCCTTTGGTGACGGCCACAGCGCAAGAACATTTGCGGAGCTCCTTCCCCCGAGCATATAGCAAGACAGCGACGATAAGACACCAGGTAATACATGTTTTGATAAT
Organism: Alternaria sp. 'sect. Undifilum'; assembly: GCA_024321975.1. Lineage (NCBI taxonomy): Eukaryota > Fungi > Ascomycota > Dothideomycetes > Pleosporales > Pleosporaceae > Alternaria > Alternaria sp. 'sect. Undifilum'. The sequence continues at coordinate 1,261,260 of JAJJZI010000010.1, read as the reverse complement.
CATTCTCCAATTGCGCCTCATCTGCCATGTCTCTCTCACCTCTCATTCTTCCACCTCTTATCCTCTTGCCTATAAGTACCTAACATTTCCATGCAGAGCGGCACATACGCAACCTGCCTACACCCACCATGGCCTCTCCTATAGATGAGAAGCCTCAAAGACCCCAATTCGAATCACAAAGAAGCACACATCCTGCACTCAACCCCGAAATTACCAACGTGCCCGTCACGCCCGGTGTGAATCTCTCTGGCAAGACTGCCTATTTCGACGAGTCCGTTACCGAGAAGACGAACAACCTACCCTTTGATCCAGAGACTGTCACGCCGGGCCCATCATGGAGCGCCAACTCGTACTTCTCCATCAAGCAAAGGGACGGCCACGCTGGCACACAGACTGAAAAGGCCGCGGGCGCGCAAACTGGAGGGGAAGTCAAAAGCAAACTGGGCGATACTCCCAACTCAGGTGCCAAGGGTGATCTGGCAGACGTGGATCCACGTGCTGCGCATCCCAACTTGAACCTTAGCGGCCGTGTTATTAGTGCAACGTTTGCCATACCATATGCTATCGGCTACTCCCCGGGTAACGACTGGGAACTTAATCCGCGACGCGGAACTTCGGCCCTGTTCGACTCCTTCTCCTACCTAGCCTCCAGCTCTTCTCCATGGAACCACACCCTTGTAGGTTGGACTGGCGAGATCTCCAACGCGAAGACAGCCTCGGTCGTGACTGCGCAAGCACCCATGAACAAAGCTGCCGCACCCATTCCTGTCGATCCTAAAAAGCCGACAAGCGTTCCTCAAGCTCCAAATAGCTTCCGCATAGGCGCCGATGACCGAGCACGATTAGATAAACAGCTCGAACGCGATCACGGAGGCAGAATTGTGCCAGTCTGGCTTGTTGACGAGGTCGATGACGGGAAAGATGAATATATCCTGAAGAACCAGAGTCATTGGCGAACGTATGCAGAAAACGAGCTCTACACTCTATTCCACTACAAACAAAATGAGCCGGCTGATGGGCGCGCTGCACGGAAGTCGTGGGCCGACTACTACCGCATGAACAAGCTTTTCGCAGACAGAATCCTTGAAATTTACAAGCCGGGCGACATCGTCATGGTGCACGACTTCTACCTAATGCTCTTGCCGAGTTTACTTCGACAACGTCTGCCAAGTGTCTACATTGGCTTCTACTTGCATATCCCATTCCCAAGTAGCGAATTCTACCGGTGCTTGAGCAGACGGAAAGAGATCCTGGAGGGCGTGTTAGGCGCCAACATGATTGGTTTCCAGTCATACAGCTACTCGCGACACTTCTCGTCTTGTTGTACTAGGATACTAGGTTTTGATTCGTCTTCCACTGGAGTCGATGCCTATGGTGCTCATGTGGCAGTGGATGTGTTCCCCATCGGCATCAACGCAGTTTCGACACAGCGACAGGCTTTCGGCGACCCAGAGATTGACGAGAAACTCAAAGACATCCGCGAGTTGTATGCCGGTAAGAAACTCATCGTTGGTCGTGACAGGCTAGACGCTGTCCGTGGAGTAGTCCAGAAGCTCCAGGCGTTCCAGTTGTTCCTCCAGAAATATCCTGAGTGGGTAGGCAAAGTGGTACTCATTCAGGTCACGAGTCCTAGCGGTGTCCACACCGACAGAAGCGATGGCGCGCAGGAAAAGGTAGTCAACAAGATCTCTGACCTTGCGGCTAAGATCAACGGCACATATGGCACGCTCGACTTCACCCCAGTCCGCCACTTCCCACAGTACCTTTCCCGAGAGGAGTACTTTGCCCTGCTCCGGCTTGCAGACATCGGCCTCATCACTAGCGTGCGAGACGGCATGAACACCACAAGTATGGAATACATCATCTGCCAAAAGGATAATCACGGTCCACTGATCCTCTCGGAATTCTCTGGCACATCAAGTTCCCTCAGCAGTGCAAGTCACATTAACCCTTGGGATATGGGTGGAGTTGCCGATGCGATCAACGACGCTCTGAACCAGAGTGACGAACACCGTGCCAATGTGCACGCCCAACTCTACAGGCACGTCGTAGAAAACAATGTTCAAGCTTGGTCGAACAACTACCTGAAGCGGCTGATGACGAATCTGTCATCTTTCGACCAAGCGTTCGCTACGCCAGCATTGGATCGGGCTAAGCTACTCTTCCAATACCGTGAAGCCAAGAAGCGACTTTTCATGTTCGACTACGACGGTACTCTGACACCCATTGTCAAAGACCCACAAGCAGCCATCCCATCCGATCGTGTTATCCGTACTCTCAAGACCTTGGCAGCTGACCCTGCCAATGCTGTTTGGATCATCAGCGGCAGAGATCAGGCTTTCCTAGACGAATGGATGGGACACATTCCCGAGCTAGGTCTGAGTGCTGAGCATGGCAGCTTTATGCGGCATCCACGCAGTCAGGAATGGCATAATCTGACCGAAACGACCGATATGAGCTGGCAACAGGAAGTTATTGACGTGTTCCAGCACTACACGGAGAGAACTCAAGGTGAGCTTTCTTCCTTCTCCACCAAATGGTCTAGCACTCACAGACGAATAGGCTCCTTTATCGAACGCAAGAAGATTGCGCTGACGTGGCACTACCGGAGAGCCGACCCCGAATATGGCGCGTTCCAGGCGCGTGAGTGCCAAAAACATCTCGAGAGGACTGTTGCAAAGAAGCATGAGGTCGAGGTTATGACAGGCAAAGCCAACCTTGAGGTTCGTCCGAAGTTTGTGAACAAGGGCGAGATTGCGAAGACGCTCGTACAGAACTACGGCGAAGGTAGCGGTGATGCGCCCGAGTTTGTTCTCTGCATGGGTGACGACTTTACAGATGAAGGTATGTGTTGCACTTGTTGTTTTTTTCCAATCGGTCCGCTAACATACATAGACATGTTCCGATCGCTGCGCCAGTCCAAACTGCCTACAGATCACGTCTTCTCGGTCACTGTTGGCGCCAGCTCGAAGCAAACGTTGGCGAGCTGGCATCTGGGTGAGCCTTCGGATGTGATTTCCGTCATCTCGTTGCTGAACGGATCAGCCGATGCTGGCAACGTTGGCGCGATTGCTGTCGTCGACGGGACGATTCCTGAGTCTCGGTTGGTTGCGTGAGGTCATCGGGCGAGGAGGCATTGGCAAGCAATTTCAACTGTTATGGAGCACGGAGCATGGTGAGGCTGTAGATTTACGGTGTGCAGCATGGCGATGCCGGGGGGGGGGTTTGTTTTTTTGCATTGGGTCTTGGAAGAAGCAATCAGATCCCAGGTCATGAAGGTTCTCCTTGTCCTGCGTGAAGAAATGTCTCTGTTTTGCGATCGACGATGTCGATTGCTACCCGGCGGATGATTCTGCTTGCATGGAGATTACCAATGCGCCCCTGGCACGAGCGTCTGCTGCCAAGGCGATGGCGTCGGCACGTAGTAGGGCCTCACCCAAGACGTCTAATTTCCACGCGAGAACCTGACTCGCCATCCATGGAACCTTGGGACGCCATCACTGGGAACTCTCGGAGCTTTTCAATCTTCGGCGAAACTTCTGCAACAGCCGGTACTTGGAAATTGCGCAGGATACCACGGAAGAGCTCACTGCACATTGCAACGGCAAGTCTCCATGTCAACAAGACGCGCACTCTACGAAGACGGACTGCCGCGACCCACGATTCCGTCACGCCGGCAGGATAGCTTTTCTGGGCCTGGTATGTTTTGGCTTTCGGCTTTCGGCTTTACCAGCCCATTTTAATGCCACTTGAGATTCGAGAACCGCCAATGCATAGAACCTGGAGCGCCTAGCAGTCGTCCCGCCCCAACAACCTACCCGAGGATGTTCCTCCTTCCTCTCGGAACTGCGTACCGTTGTCGCTAATCCCGTCCTTTACCACCCAATCCGTTCCTTTTGACCACACGTTTCCATTCCCGCCCTGCATCCTGACACTCGTTGACCAGCTATTCATACCCACTTATTTTGAGCGACAACCTCGTCCAAGTGAAGCGCATCACTCAAGGAACACAAATCAATACCTGGTCTTACCTCAAACCGATACCGCTTCTGCAACAGCGCAACAGGGAACTGTCTGGCGAGTACACAGTGCAACATTACAACCGTGCCATATCTACGTTACGCCTCTCCTTGGTATTCCTTCTTCGACACAAACACCATATCTCTCGGCGCGCGGACAGGCACAACAAAGTCCACATAATACACAATGGGTCTCATGGAGAAGATGCAAGCTCGTATGTCTTACCTCGCTTTGCCCTATCTCACCCTGGCCCTGATCCTTCACGCTTTGAGACAGTACACTAACAGCAGCACAATCTAGGTCTCGAGCTCTACCGCCTCGAACAACGTTACACACGCCGCGATAAGCGCACTACCTTTACCAGCGCAGCGCAATACGTCGATGGCGAATACGTCTATGCCTCATCGCCTTCCTCGGCAAACTCATCCACTACAACAAGTGGCAAGCGCTTCAGCAAGACGCCTGCTATACGGATAAAAGAGCTTGGCCGTATGGGAACTGGACGATCGTAAATGCTCTCTTGGGCTCAGCTGCTCATTGCGCTCTTACGTGGCCGACCATGGTAGACATCCGTCTGCCCGTGGTTAGGCCGACAGAGAAACAAGACAGCATCACAGTCTGACTGAGGAAGAATGTGCGACAAATAGTACCCTAGAGGGCATTGGAGCACACTATGTGTCAGGACCGTGAGGAGTCCGCATATGAATACCTGCGTAGGGCGCAGGTAGGGGACACGACACGCCTCGCAATACCAGCGGGTGGAAGAGAATATAACGCAACGACATTAACGCCAGAACAACTATCGACGAAGGAAGGGAAGGTGCGACTAAACGTTCTTTTTTTCACTTCATGTCAATATGTTCATTCTTTACACCAACCTTTTCCTTTCCTCATGTACCTTTTTCTTAAATCATATTGCGCTATTTAGAATACCCCTCTGTTCAGTTGCTACAGATATACATCAATACAAGCTAACATGCATTCAAAAATGCAGTCTACGCTATTCGGTGAACGTGTTCGCTTAATTCAGCCATCCTTCGGCTGCATTGCACCCATGAGATAAGGTGCAAACCCAATCCTTTGGAAACTGATAGAGTCCTGCCTTACTTTTTTTTGGAATATTTTTCAACGTCCATGTACCACGAGCCTTGCAATGCTGATTTAGCAGAGAGGGTTAAACGACGGATAAATGGTTGCCAAGAGTGGCCTGCAGATGCGTAGGGCGTGGGTACCAACCTGCGTACTGGCGAGATACTCAAGGCGTAAGGCGTGTAGGCGCAAGGCGTGTAGGCGCAAGGCGTGTGCAAGCCAGTTGCTACTCCGTAGATGCGCAAAGCTTTTGTTTGCTATAAGTGGACGTGAACTGTGTCTTGCGACAAGTAGCCTTCTGGGAGCAAGCAACCAGGCGGTCTCTTGAGCATGGCCGATTAATCCTTTCCTCGGCTTCTCCCGCTCAATCTGGTACTCATGCTGGCTACCGTGAAGATGTTCAAGAAGTCCACGAACAGTGCGCCTGCGGCACCGATTGCCAACCCATTCGACCAAGGTCTGCCCACCAGGTCTGGCTCTCAAGAGAAATGCAATCAGCGAGCCCGAGACAGCACGATCGAGTTTCCATCCTCCAACCTACCGCCCATGGATGGAGGGAAAGACGCATGGCTTTTCCTAGCAGCAGCCTTCACCGTCGAAGTCCTCACCATCGGTGAGCCCTTCCCATCACCCAAGACCTCTTAACACTAACCTTGCAACCCACAGGTTTCTCTTTCTCCTACGGCCGTTTCCAAGACTACTACAGCACCACAACCCCCTTCAGAAACTCGGCAAACATCACCCTCATCGGCGTCCTAAACCAAGGCCTCATCCTCATCAGCATGCCGCCCATCGTCCAGCTCGCCCGCCGGAAACCACAGTGGGCTCGTTGGATGGCAACAGGCGGCGTTCTCGGCTGCGTCATCTCCAACATAGCAAGTTCCTTCTGCACCAGCACAACGCAGCTCATCGGCACCCAAGGCATACTCCTCGGCGTCAGCGGCAGCCTAGCCTTCTGCCCCTTACTCATCTTCGCAGACGAATGGTTCGACAGGCGCAAAGGTCTCGCTTTCGGAATCATAGGCAGCGGAGGTGGTTTCGGAGGACTCCTCCTCCCTCTCCTCATCAACGCTCTACTTACCAGAACGGGGTTCCAGACTACCATGCGCATCCTGGCTGGCATACTTTTCGGCCTCGGAATCCCCCTGGCTTACTTTGTGAGACCAAGGCTGCCGCCATCTGCTACGGAGACGGAGAAGCGGTTCTGGAACTGGAGACTGATCCGTTCGCCGTCCTTTCTTCTTCATCAGCTTGCTAATCTCGTTCAGGGTGCGGGTTACTACCTGCCTGGTATCTATCTACCTACCTTCACTCGCCAAGTCTTTGGTGCGTCGGATTGGTCAGCTACGCTGTCGCTCATGCTGTTGAACCTGTCTGCTATGATGGGACTTGTGGCTATGGGCTATATGACTGATCGGTTCAAGTCTAGGACTTGCATCGCTATTTCTGCTATTGGTGCAACTCTCTCCGTGTTCCTTTGCTGGGGCTTGGCGGTACACAGTGCCGTTCTTTACGTCTTTTGCATCTTGTTTGGCTTGTTTGCTGGGGGCTTCCCGGCTGCTTGGCCGGCGGTTATGAGGGAGATGGCGGAGACTGGGGATGCGAAGGGGTTTGGTCATGTGGACACTGTTTTGATCTTTTCTCTCTTTTGCGTCGGAAGAGGTATCGGAAATATCGTCTCCGGTCCTCTGAGCGAGGCGCTCGTTGATGGGATGCCTTGGAAGGGAGAGGCGATTGGGGGTTATGGCAGTGGCTATGGTGGACTTGTTGTTTTCTGTGGGTTAAGTTCCCTGGTTAGTGGGATGAATGCGTTGTGGTATCATGTGCTGTAAGAGTATACAAGTTGTGGCTTACGAAGGAACTTCTTCCCTTTTACTGCGTGTTACAACGTCTGTTCAACCGTCTAGGAAGCTACAACTTGGTGACCACGAATCCGATGGTGGCCGTGTTACGTACCCAGCGATTGCTCCGTATTCCATTCTCCCCGTCATTCCTGCTCACTAAGCATACATCCAAACGCGGTAACATTGTGCGAAGTATTCCGCATCTAGTCGCTGGAGCCCTGATGCTGCGGGTGTGAAGTAGCCTCGCAGCGTGGCGTCATGTAAGCCAGCGAACCGCGCTCACATGGCTTCCACAACACCGATCAATCAATGCAGAGAAGCAGTAAAAAGTAAAAAAGACAATAGAATTACTTTGATTGATGGTGTGAGACTAATTGCGGGTCCGCGGGCCAGATATGACCTGCATTGCATACCTGCACGCTAGTGGAAGAGGGTTGTGACCATTGATACTCATGCAGTAACCTGGGCACCAAGCGGGGGAGGAAACATTTCCAGAAGTGGAACATATGGTAATTGATGGAGTACGTTGCGCTAAACTACAAGGAACATTGGCGTAAATTTGCTGTTGAGAACGCGGGTGGCGTTTTGGGGGGGTATCATCCGATCTATAGGTATCTTGCGCAAGTGAATGGGAATGTCCCCTGATGTGTTCCCGTCTAGAAGACTCTGTACGTTTGTAAGAAACAATAAAGAAGGATGAAAACAAGAGGCAACCTAGAGAGTAAGGCAACGCTATTGAATGAAGAGATGTCCACATCCGTATTAACTCCAAGAAAATGAGGCCCGTCTTTCAATATTACCCACGTGAATTTGCTGAAATCGTCAAAGTCGTTGTGTCTTGAGCTGGCGATGCGCCACCAAGTAACGATAGGCGAGTACGACGTGGCGGTGTATACTAAACCGTATCGTAGTCGCTGAGGATGTCCTCTGGGTCCTCCGGTGGAAGCATGTCGATGGTATCGCTTGTGCGTGGGCCGGTGTACTTCTTCCTCGCGCCAGCATACCACCAGGCCGTGCTAAACAAGCCAATGAAGGCTGCGACGCAAATAGCGTAGTTCATGTTGTCGGCTCTGACTGGCTTCACACTCGGGAAGAACAAGACGACACTAATGAAGATGACCCATGTCACTGCTATCGCATTGACCGGCTTGCTCCATCTGCCCATCGTGTAGGGCCCAGGATGGAAGACGACGGTGTTTTCATACCATCGGTGTGCGATTATGACTGCAATGTAGCTGATGTCCAGAGCTGGCGCGGTGATGTTGAATATGGCCGTGATCATAAGTGTGCTTCCGATTCCGATTAGGTCGAGGCAGCTGCAGAAAACAACAACGAGCCATACTGCATTGACTGGGGTATGCGTGTATGAATTGACCTTGCTCCAGAAACTATGCATGGTCAGCTCCGAAATAATAGCGCCGATTGAAACCGGAGACTCACCCCGAGAACGGGAATGCTGCGTCGCGAGAGAAAGCCCAAGCCATTCTCGCGTTTGCCAACATGGCAGAGCAGCCGGTAAAGAATTGGACCAGCATGACGAAGAACCACATGATGGTTCCACCCGTTTTGCCACCAGCGTTGAAGAAGATCTGTGCGACAGGAAGACCGGTCGGTGTCGCCATAATCTCATCGTAATCTGACATGCAGAAGCAGAAGGTGACTGTTAGCATCCATCCTACGACGCCGGAAACGAGAATCGCCGCACGAATCGCTACAGGGCCACGAATAGCGGCATCGTGCGTCTCTTCCGACATGCTGTGTGACATAGATTAGATTGATTGACACACAAGGTCGAGGGGCTGACCTACTGTGTTGTTCCGTCGTAGTCTGTCATCGTCCATGCAACGGAAAGGAAACTTGATTTGGTTAGTGACGTGTCGGTACGTATGTGTTGGTTCAAACAAACCCGAGAAGGAACGAAAAGCCCTTGCTTCCCCAGCCCGAGCCGTCCATGACAGTTGTAAACACCCACTGCGGGCTTTGTTTGTTCGGTGTGAGAATGAGAAGAGCGATGCAGATGCAGATTGATGCAATAACTGCTTATTGTCAGGATAGTGCTGAGATTGATTCCTTCGTCGACTTACTGTTGATAGGGGCGAACCACAAAATGATGCGATGGAGCCAGTTCGTAGGGAATGAGCAGATTGTGCCAAACATGCACAGTACGAAGATAGCGAGAAGGACGGTCTGATATGCTTGTCTGCATTGATCGGTGAGCTACTGCAGGTCACACATGTGGGGTATCTCTTACGGCTCGAATGCAGACTCCCCATTATCGAGAGTGTGCATAACGACGGTCGCCAGTATCATCTGGGATATTGTATACGCCAAACTTGCAACGCCAGCTGCTTGACCAAGGAAGTTGCACCACCCAATGATCCATGCCCAGGCTGCAACGTGCTCAGGTGGTACAACATGTTTTGTGACATAGTACATTCCTCCAGCGGTTGGATATGCGGATACCAATTCGGCAACTTGACGAAGAATTAGCTAAGGTTCTCTCGGAAGTCTCACCAACGTACCTGAACTGGCTATGCAGTATGCCATGATGCTGCCAATGAACCAGGCCCATACTGCTGTCGCTGGGCCGCCTGAGCTCATTGGGGCGCCAAAGGTTGCGGGCACTGAACCCAACACACCTAGAATTGAGATGGCGTATGAAACCGTAGACCATCTTGAGAAATGTCTTTGTAGCACCTGTAGACTGTTGGAAGATGCTCGAATGGAAGACTTGGAGCGCTTACAGGAGTATATCCAATGCGCACGAGTAGCCGGTCGTCGTCGTCTGCAATGGTTGCCATGATGCTGCGATTTTGGTTGTTTTCAGCTGCATCTGCTGCTTTCGATCGGCTGGAGATGGTAGGTTGAAGCGCTCTTTCATCAATGTGAGGCGCGCCCGATCCCGATTCTTTGGAGTCTGGACTGAAACCCATGGTCAATAATCAAAAACTGAGCATGAGGTTATCGAAGAGAAAACAAGAAGTGTCTCGGCGACGGAAAGCGTAGAAGGAATTTAGAAGGGTATAAAAGACGGTGGGCCGTAGGCGGAGACACACTAGGAGGATTGACAGCCACGGCGTAGACCCACAAACCCAGCTACCAGGGAGTTGATACTCAAAATAGAAAGGGTAGGTGGTCGGATGAATGGTGGCAGAAACACGGCAGATATGTAGTGTGTTATATGGTGTCCTGGCTAAGCAAAACCAACCCTGTCAGGAACCGTGCCGAAAATGGCCTAGTAATATCAAATTGCGAGATACGACCTACATTCAGGGTAGTAATTCCAGAGCATATACCATGATGACACGTGCGGAGTGTGGTGCTCAAGGTGTGAACGTGGGAAAAGGCAAGTTAGAAGTGGGACAACCAGGTGCGAGAAGGCAGCGAATAGCATGCAAGTAGCCTCTTCCCACAGACGGGCAGATCCTGGAGTCGCTGGGGTGATTGTGGATTTACGGTACTGTCATTTGCGCACGAAGACTGGTGCGGAACGTTTGAAGGAAGTAGCGTGCTCGAGCCAAGAAGAGTGGTGCCGCTTCGGCGACCCAAAGTGGCGGGCCGTTTACTTCGCATTCCTGACTTGGGGTTATACTCAGCCTTGGAAAGAATGTATAACCCACTTCGTGAGACGCTTGTGACACCTGTCGAGGTGGCGTGGGTGAATCTCTTGACAGCTGAATGTGGTTGTCGCGCCGTAGATTACTCAACGTGCATCGCCTACACAGAGTTCTTACTCAAGGTTCGGGCAGGAAACTGCCGCGGTCTAACACGTTCTTCGGAAGCTATGACGCAGCTCGTGGAAGTGCGGCTTGCCTTGCGTGAGCTCACGAGCGATACGACTCGGGCGTTACTACGGTCTGCCTGTAACTGGTTCCCCCTGGCTGTTCGTAAGAAATCTTCATTTAAGCGGTGAAGAGGAGAAAATTGATTGGCCAGCGCAGCTATCATGATACAACTGATGCTGGTCGATGAGCACGTCTGATGGGCACGATATCAAGGAATTTTGTAAGCTTCTGGCAGGGCGCTTGCGGAACCCAAACTTCGGAGTCGCTCCATGAACCGCGACGGGAGCTCTTATCCGTGGCCTTGATCCCTGACTCTCGCCTGAAACGTTGGCCAATATTTGTTCGTTGTTCTGTACAGTCGACGATACTTTCGAAGCAACAGTCTCGTTGACAGCTTGTCGTAGAATCCCACGCGATATATCTTTTCCTAGACGAGGAGAAAATGCGACACATGCCTGCGATGCGGCACACACGTGTGTTACCTGTAACACGAACCCAGCGAGATCGTCCACGGAGATTTGCTTTTCATTACCACTACGCTGGGCCTCTCCCACTTCACAACCCATGGCTAGTCGCACGCCTTCATGCGCGCCACAAAAATTCGAGGGTTCGTTCTGAACAGTAGCAGCACGGATCGTCTCTGCTGCAACCAGCCACGATGAAGGATGGTCCCGCAGTATCGCCTAAGTATGCACAGGGCCAGGTGATCATTATGATGGTACCCAGCCAGGACATCAGATACTCGCTAGACGTCTGGGAATGTTGGCAAGATCCGAAAGAGCGGTGGAAGGTCGCGCTTATTCACCCAAAGACGCATTCCAGGGCCTTCCTGCTCGAGTAAGTCCGCCTGACACGGAGTACAGCACGAAGCAGAGCCGTTGGACGAAGCGTCAGAAGATCTGGTCTTTAACGTTTGTCAAGCGCTCACGGCTGCGACGGAAGACGACGGTGCGTCGTTAGATGACGATCCCCCCAAAGTTTCGCCATGGAGTATACCGATATCGCTTAGAGTTGCCTCATCGAAGAGACAGTAGACACGGGTCGATCGTCATCTTGTGTCGGGCTATTGGTCTCGTTAGCACTTAGTGGTTAGCTTGGGTACGGCGCAGATGTGAGTCGGGGATGGAGCAGAGCCGATGTCTAGGGGCCCACTGTGGGCATCATCGCATTGCTAGCTGCAGCGCCAGTCAGTACTCATGCTACCGCTTGCTGTTCACCTCGTGTTGACTGCGATTCCGACCGCAATTGCGTTAACGATTGCCCTTTCAAAACGTTGCCAACGGTACGACGGAAAGACGTCAGAAGTGTTCCTGGATCATGCGCATGCAGCCTCCCTTTCGTCCGGCTGTATACTGACTCGCCTTGCTTCTCACGGCGACTGACATCCCTTCTAGAAGATAACTCTTCCTACCTATCGGCGGCTTCGCAATGGTGCCGAAGCCATGTGCGGACCCGTCCGTTAGACCGGCGATCAGCCTGGCATCTAATCTGGCGCAAGCCCACACTGGGCAGCTTCCACCTCCACACGGTGTACAAGTTCTATTATAGTTTTTTCGAGCAATTCCTATCTCGACTGACCGGATAGTGGCGCTCTTGCACACATCCTTCAGAAGAATGCTAGTCTTGTTCAACACCAAAATTAGGGTTTGAAGTTTGGCGCACATCAGACCTCACCCATTGTACAAGGCGCTATCGATTTGAGTTATGTACAACGGCTTTCGCTCACACCCTTGAATCCACATTATGTCTATATTCGTGCTATCGCCTAGCGAGCTTACTGGCGAGATTGACAAGGGTTCCTTGGTTACGAGGTCCAATCGGGAAAAAGTTGGTAGAGAAGAGACTCAACGACTAAACCCCTCTTATATTACTGTAGATAACAAGACGGGATTAACTGCCTACTCTTACCAGAATTTAGCTTTGTCAGAAAGCTGTAATACAAATATAGACACGATGTATAGTACAGCCGATACCGACAGCGCAGAACCAAAACGAAGCCACCAATCCAAGAGCATCTTGTATCATTGGCTCGGGATAATAAGCTTCTCATCCGTCAGTACCGCGGCAAGTGTGCAGCCAAGTTACAGCAGACACCCCAACGCGAAACAGGATAGAACACGTAAGATAGCGGATACTCGGCGGAGTGGGAGTTCAGAACGCTCTCCCGTTAGCGCAGAAAAGGTAAAAAAATAGAAGGCCCGAGATGGTTGTTCATCTGACCCGGCTTCTGCACCCGCACTCAGGTCAAAAGGAAGCGGCCTGCCTCCGCGGAGAGAGAAAGTTGGGAGTCGGAAAGATGTCGCTTACAGGAAAAAAAGAAAAGATTCACGGGTTATCCACGGACCATGGGCTCAAGATGCGAAGTCCGCTACGAAATCCAAGTAAAATCATATCAGTACAGCAGTGATAAACCACCGGTCACACTGGACATCTGGTTGGCACGCTGGCGACACCAATGTGCAACCTCAATGATAAGCGTCAAAGGGAATTCAGGCGGAAGCTCGGGTTAAACGCGCTTGCTCTTCTTCGTCGGTACGCTCGCTAAGACTTTTGTCGTTTTTGTGGGATTCAACACATCTTATAGGATCACAGTCGAGACGCGACGCTTCATTCTCCAGAATATCGAGCAAGCGCACGGCAACGCAATTGCCTATGCGACGAACTCTACCGGGAGAGTTGTTGGACATGCAAAAAGATTCAACGATACAATCTGTAGTGTGTCGAGTAAAAAAATAAAATTTAAAGAAGAGTGATATAAAATTTCGTGGCAGACGTCGGACATGGAGTCAAACACACCACGACATAAGGACAAAGCTAATGAGGACACGTGTATTTAGGGATGTTGCAGAGATCCATTCATGAAGAGAACCTATGTACGAATGCGTATATTTACAGTGAAGTGTTTCATCTCGGGGTTGCTGATCAGCGTGTTACCCGTCTAGCAGCTGAACTTCTTAGGACCGGGGATAGTGTAGGCCGTGGCTGTACAAAAGTCAGTAACAATTTTCAAGAGATATGCGGAAGAGGTGAAAAGACATACCCTTGTAAGCATCGTAAGTGATACCAGCGTCGGAGCCCTTGTAGGCACCGGGGAAGGAAATGAGACCGCTGGGCTGGGTGCTTCCACCACCAGTGACCTTGAGCTGATGGCAACCAGGGTAGAACTGGGCACCAGGGTACTGGTATGCGGCGTGCAGCGCAATAATTTCGTGACGGACGAGGTAGTAGCCAGGAGCAATGCACTTGGGGATGTTGTAGGTGACGGAACCACCAGCTACCTGGAGGGCGTCGGAGCCCCAGACATCCGAAGTACCTTGACGGCCGTCTTCCTGGACCTTGAACCAGACAGCACTGGTGTAATGTTAGCATGACGAAAATCAGACGAGAAGGAGTATCACTTACGAGGACTCGGGCATCCAGTCGTTGCAGCCGGTGTCGGGGCACTTGGCCATGTAGGTGATGGTAGGACCCATGTGGCTCTCGGGCCAGAGCGTCCAGAAGAGCTCAACATCAGAGCCAGCGGGAGCCTCAGCGTGCAGAGCAGCGGGCTTGGAGCCGTTGATACCGCCGGCAGCGTAGCCGCCGCATTGAAGATCGGAAATGGCCACGTTCTCAACGGGTCCGTTGCCCTGAATAGGACGAGAAACACGCTTCACCTCGGTGCCCATGTAAGGGTCCTGGTAAGGCTGGTAGAAGATGTATTCCTTGCCACCGATGGTAGCGTTGTTGACATAGCCGTGGGCCGCAACGGCGGTAGCGAAAGCGAGGACAGAGGTGATGTACTTCATCGTGGAAAATGTTCGATTCGAAAGATTGAAAAAAGAGGGGACTGAAGGGTCTGTAGAAAATACGATCCTGCGTAATGAGCGTGGTAAAAGCTGAAGAAGAAGCGAAGGACTTTTTAGGTTTGAACAAAAAGAGTGAATGGATGCAGTGCGATCGGTACTGAGTGACCTGGATGCCGGAATAGATTACTCGAGGTTGCAGCTTTTATAGTAGACATACTCTCGGTGGGAATTCCTCCACGACACAGGGCTATGCGGCATGCAGGATTGCAAGAAATGTTTGAATCTTGCCATGGCGATGCATGCTGGAGGACGACCATGAAGGAGGGTGCGTAGATTAATCACGGCACGCTATGTAGTGGCACACAGTGGTCTTGGGTACTCCACACTTCCCCTTTGAGGCTGCGAGAAGTAGCTTGATCTGGCCGTTATCCCCGGAAAGGAACATGTTGAATGTAATTAAGCGAGATGAGTGTTGGTAGCAGAGTCTCTTGTCAGACGTCACTTGTATTGAGTAGATGCAAACATGCTTTTTGGGAAGGAAACAGACGGTGGGCGAGACGCCACAGGGCGGCGGTTGCTGGCGAACTAGAGTGGAGTCTCGACCGGCTTGAAACATGGCGCACAAACGTGCCAAAACATGTCAAGGACGCTGGATTCACGATTGGTGGGCATGAGCAAATGCTTGGTCGTTGTCAGGTTGCCGGTCGACGTTGTGTCACAATGCCACTGCCTGTATGCCGAACGCATTACTATGTAGATTGCCACGGGGTTGTTGCGATGCGACCCGGGGGGTTGGGTGGTAGTTTGGTGCAGGCGCGAAGTTAGATTGCGATGTGCTGGACAAGATCTTGGCTGTGCTTAGAAGATGTTGGTTGCGGAATCCTACTAGAGTCAGGAATTAATTTGTTTGATCAGATTAGGTCCACGTGGTTGAAGTCGATGCCTCGTCAAATGTCTAGGTCATGCTGTCCCTACTATATATACTATAGAAGCGCACATCTGCATAGGTCTTGTCACATCTCATGACACCCGCCTCCTCTGCTCAATATCGCTCCATCACACAATGCTCACTGTCCCTTTTTCCAGCACCCACGTAGCAAAACCCGGCCCAAGAATCGTGTTCGTATTGCTCAACAGCCGCTCAAGGAAATCAGGTAAATCGTCATCCTCAGTGAAGTAAGAATCTAGATAGTATAAGCGCAGCATGTATTGTATGTTTCGGTTCGAGACAGGTATGGTAGATCTAGGCCGCTTGCTTATGTTAGAGTGAAGACGTAACATAGATTGAGACGAAAATGGATACTTGTTGAACGTCATCTTAATTCACGTAGCTACCGAGTGTAAATTCTTGCTCAAGAATCCTTGAATTGTATCGAAGAACTTGGCTGTGAGCGGGAAAGTAGTACTCAGAACAGGCTATGCGGCCGTAATGGACAAGGATATCGGTGGGACCGTGACCTCCAGCTTACGGATAATGAAGACAACGTTGGCGAAAGTTGCGTTGCGCTCATGAGACGGCTGAATGTGAGACTTTTTGCGGCCAACACCTCCGTGACTACGAAGTACATTAGTAGTCCGCACGCTTGCTCGAAATGCTTGGACACCGTCCCCGATGGCACTCATGATTAAAACCCAGGAGCAATTGTAGGCGATCGGAGAATAAGTATTAACACAGCTGCTTGAAGTAACCTGGAACCTATCCATAAAATCCGAGTTACGGCCGCAGACGTTCGAATATGCCCAAAC
The DNA here is from genome assembly GCA_024321975.1 of Alternaria sp. 'sect. Undifilum'. Classification (NCBI taxonomy): domain Eukaryota; kingdom Fungi; phylum Ascomycota; class Dothideomycetes; order Pleosporales; family Pleosporaceae; genus Alternaria; species Alternaria sp. 'sect. Undifilum'. The sequence goes on along the minus strand of JAJJZI010000010.1, from coordinate 1,244,988 downwards.
CATGCCCTGAGCTCCAAAAAGAGATGGCCATCTACCCATGTCATGATTCCTCTAATACCCAGTCGCGCCTGGTGCCTTCTCATCTTTCTTCAAGCTGAGCAGTAGTTCCCGGAACCGGGCCTTTTCGCTACCCGATGCGCCGCCCTTGGTACCCTTTCCACTCAGATCAACCAACTTTGCGATGCGCTCCCAGCTTGTACCGCCTGCAGTGGTGTCGTCTCGGTTGGCAAGAAACTCCTCAGCCTCCTTCCTTGTCTTGGCAATTTCCTTGTCCTTCTTGTTGTTGTAGTTGTCGTAAAAGTCGTCAATGTTCTGCTGGGCCTCCTTGATGGTCCTCTCCTTGCGCTCGTGGGAAACCTCGTCGCGGTGCTGGATCTGGAGGTCGCGGCGCTCGCGCCATTCCCGAATGACGTCGGGCTCGGGTGAGTCTGATCGCTGTGGGGTGAAGGATGGCGCTGGTTGACCGGGGAGGAAGGGCAAGCTCGAGCCTGTGATGGTGCCGCCAGGAGCCATGTGCTGCTGGAGTCAGTATATTGTCGAATATGCTACCATGGAAGCAGGCGCTGCTTACATGGTTGGTCGTGTCAATGGCCGGGAAGGAGCTCTCGAAGCCGCTCATCTCCTGGCCGCCAATGTTGGCCTGGCTGAAGTCTCCCCCAAGCAGGTCATCGTCGCCATCCTCCACAGTCGCTGCCCTGTCGTTTTCTGAAGCAAACAGATCCGCATCGTCACCGAGGAGAGCGCGTTCACGGTCAAGGAAGTTGCTGGCATCGTTGGAATCGCCGGCAATGTCCAAGTCTGTCGCATCACCGCGCGCTTCGATCTGGCCTGCGAGGTTTAGTATTCGACGCGCAGCTGCTTTGGGGGTTCAATGGCTGAGCTCACCAGCATCAATCTCGTCTAATGAAGGGAATCGGTCTGCCATGGTGGAGGCGGAGAATGTGGGGAATGGAGTGGGAAGAGAGAGAGGGGGGGTCAATGAGATTGGCGACAGTGGATTGCTTACAAGTGTCTGGTTGTTGCGTCAGGCCAGGCACAAGTTACCGTCGGTGACGGCCAGGGAGCTGCTTGGCGCGACCGAGCCACGTTTAGCCGCATAGCAGTTAGCGTCTCGAGCTTCCCTCACCTCGAGCTCTCTCTTCCACTCCCATCCCCCAACACACGCCATCACTGTAGTCGCGAGCTCTCGCAAAGCGCATATCGCACACTGAAGGCTTCATCTCATCAACTCTGTTGGCATCACGTGCATTTCTGCAGGTTGGTTGTCGAACTGGTCGCGTGCGCGCCGTCTTTCAGTAGGTGCAGCTTTTATTCGTGAAGACCCTGACCATGGCTTTCACCGAGGACAGCCTCAAGGCAAAGCTCTCATCGCTCAATGAGACGCAGGACGCCATCTCCACTGTTGGCCAATGGATCCTCTTTCACAGGTAAAGCCTCCCATCTTCTGCCAAGACCGAAGGGTGAGGTTGGCGCAGTCAGTTTGTCTGCATGCATGTGCTTCACGCGATGGATCCATGGATTCGAGCTGTTCCATGTACTTTGCGACTCTATACTAACGTCACGTGTACAGGCGACATGCAGAGCGTATCGCGCATGTATGGCTCCAGCGTATGAAGGAGTCGCCTCCGAACAAGAAGCTGGTCTTGATCTATCTCGCCAACGAAATTACCCAAACCTCCAAGATGCGCAAGAAGGACGAGTTCCTGCGTGCATACGAACCCATCCTTGCCGAAGGGACGACGGCAGCCTACAAAGGCTCACCCCACGAGATACAGAACAAGATCCGAAGAGTAGTCGAAGTTTGGAGGCAGCGCAACATCTTCAATCAGGCTGTACAGCAGGCAGTTGAGAGGTCCATAGACGATGTCGACCGCTCCAAGTCTACCCGTAAACCCGCTCTTGGGGGATCACTCTTCTCCAGCTCGACAATTCCGCCTGAACTCACACCTGTCGCCCCTCTGGCAACTTCGCTCCAGAAAGCCGATCTTGCGACGAAACCCGCTGTCACCACCGCCAACCAGGACTACGAGAAGCTCACCAACCCGAATGCCGCGATTCCGTCTCCACCCATGCACGCAGCAGGGCTTGCTGCGCTCTGCAAGAAGCTTGCGCTGGCCGAAGGTGCTGTTGCCGAGAGCATCAAGGCGCGCAAGGCACTCATCACCGGTCTTGAGCACCTCCTCGAGGCGAACAAGAAGAAACTGTTGGACGAAGAGGCACAGGAGGCGGACCTAAAGACACGCAAAGACGCGATAGAAAGCAGAAAGCGCGCTGTCGAGGAAGCCATCCTCAAAGGCTTATCAGCGGCAGAGCAGAATAGGATCTCCACCGCACCTCTTCCAGTCGCTACAACCTCGCCAGTCGCCGCGACCTTTTCAGCTGCTCAAGAACGACCTGAAGTCGAGGAGCTCACCCCTCCACCTATGGAGTCGTTCACACCTGTTGGATCACCACAACAAGCCCCCGCACCCAGAAACGACGACGTACCCGCCATGCGCGACGACGAAATGCCGCAACCCGTTGCCCATCCAGTCGTGCCAGAGACGGCTCCTGCGCCCGCCCATCACACAACCCAGCCCGAGTACGCGACGGCAATTGGCGAGCCGAACCAGCACCCAGCTGCAGATCTCCTTAAGAGCCTACAACATACGCGACCAGGAGCCGAAGGCGGTGTATACGGCCAACAAGCGTATGAGAATGCGCACAAGAAGAGGAAGATGAGTCGAAATGCTGCAGACGACGACTTTGCCGCCTTTGCTGGCGATAGAGACATGGCGGGTATCGACGATAACTTTGCCGAGCTGATCTGAGCAAAGCTGGTGAGACTGGGAAAGGCGATGTAAATATGGAACAGATAGGCCAAGCTGCGGATGCGGCATACGCTCAAGATCACTGGAATGGTCTAGGCCGGAGAATCGCAGGCATGAAAAAAAGGTCAGCAATCAGACAATCAGACCTACGGGGGTAGCTCTGGGCTAAGGCTTCAGAGACAGTTGGAAAACCGCATAGAATTAGCTTAAAATGAAACTCGGTCATGTCGAAAACAGTTACATTGGAAGATGCCCACGATCCATCATAATGTACAATTACAGCAGTCATTCCATGCCATGCCATCTTTCCGTCGCTGGATCATTCATTCTATTTGGAATTGCGACCCATGATCAACACAGACATCTCACGCCTGTGCCGGCAACTTCCTATTCTTCTCAATCTCGCCCAGAATCTGCTGACCCTCCTCGGTCGTCGCATCAATAACACCCTCCTCTAGACTCAACATGCCGCCCTGACCCAGCTTCTCCACCACCTCCTCCGCCTCATCGACACTCATCTTGGCTAGCACCTTGTTGACTTGGTCCAGTTTCCCGCTCTCAAGCGCTCGCTGCAGTCCCGGTGGGAAGCTCTCGAAGATTTGCCGCGCCTGCTCTTCTGCCGCTTTTTCCTGGGGGTCTGTAGCCACGGATTCTTTGGGCGGCACGGAGATGTTGATCTGCGTGTTGGGATCTACGGCGTGGAGCTGGATTTGCTCTAAACCAGCGCCCTCGGACTGCGGATTCTCAGCGCGTTCTTTTAGTATCTCCGCGGCGCGCGTCTTGATGCGGTGGTATGTCGAGTCGACGTCGTCGTTGAACATTTTGCCAGCCTGATGGTCTTTTGTTTGTATGCGCTTGAAGAAGAGCTCTACGCCTTGCCGGCCGCCGAGTTGACGGCAGTACTGTAGTAGTAGACCTTGGTGTACGCATTGCCGGGCGTGTTTGGGCTTGCCGTCGAGTTCCGAGTTGAAGGCCTCGACCAAGAGGCCGTCGGTTTCCTTCTCTGCTAGGATCTCTGGGTGTGCCATGAGGAATTGTAAACAGGCGTACCAGTCCCCTATTCTTATCTTTGCGAATTGCTGCGCGAGGGGTGAGGCGGTGATGTCGTCGTCGTTGCCATCTGGAGAGGCTTCAACGACGCTTCCTTCTTCTATGTCGCCGTCTGCACCCGATGATTGATCTGTGTCTGTTCGAGTGGCTGCGGGCCGTTGCGGGTTGTTGAGAAGTTCGACTGTGTGCTCCTTCTTCGCTACTGTCGAGGACGACGCGGCCGCCTTCTTCTGCTCTTCTTCTGCTTTCTTCACGTTGGAGTAGCTGAAGCCGTCGTGAATGTCATCGCTAGTGATGTGCTTCTTGTCCTCCTTCTCCAGCTCGTCCAGCTTCGCCAGTAATTGCCCTTGAAGATCTTGTATGCGCGCCTTCTCCTTCTCCAGACCTTGTATGAACAGCGTGTACCGCGACTCATCGCTCTTCTGCTCGTCAATGTCCTTCTTCACCGCGTCTACTAGACTCGCCATCATCTGTGGGTATGTAGGCTTGTCCTTGATATGCTCATGCACGCCCTCCGGTGGTGGCGGCGGCCGATCTGAGCCTCCATCCTTGTCAACCTTCATGTCCATCATGCTCTCCATCATGGCCTGGAAGACGAGTTGGTCGTCGTTTGCGCTATTTCCCTCCGCTTGCTTGTCCTTGTGCGACTTCAGCGCGGTAAGGAGGCGGTCGACGCGTTCGGTGAGGCCATCGTTGATGATGCGCTCGTACTTAAGGGTGCGTATTTGGTGGCGGCGATGATCGCGTTCCTGGTGAATCTGGGCTTGTTTGGCGCGAATGAAGGACTTCTTGTCCACATTGGGGTGTACTTCGATGTCGCTGTCGTCGGAGAGCTCCAGGGCGTCCTGGTAGAATGTCAGAAGCTGCTGCCGCAGGATTACCGAAGCGCATGACTCACCCACTTGCTGTAGTTGATCACCATCTTGGCCGAGATATGAGTCGTGTGCTACAGGTGACTGTTCTTGTTGCTACTCGAGGCTGCACGTTGTTTAGTACGATTGCGGGGCTGAAGTGGGATGTCGCGTTCGGGCCACAGCTCGTCATCGAGAATCTTCGACCAACTTCATTCTCACTCCATCTTCTTCATCACGCAGCGCTGCTATCATCTTGGCGGACTAGGTTCCCTGAACTCTTACAAGCACAGTGTCAGAGATATATCGACATTGCAGGTTAGCCTGTTTGTCAAGTGTTCACAGAATAGTTAGGGTGCAACCCGCACTACTTCATCCCATCAAAGCTGCCATACCAAGCTTCCTCGTGTCATAATCTCCTCCATCTCGACCTCTCGACTTCAGTGCTGCAACCGCAAGATCCATGCCAAAATTAGGAAAAGCTTGCGCAATGGCCATACGATCATTCGGACTGAAGTCTGGGTAGCCATTGCGCCAGGCTTTGATGGCCCCCTGAACCAAAAGTTTCTGAAAGCGGTCGATGGAATGTAAAGGGTCTTCATCTTCAGTTGGATGTCAGTTCTGACGTGGAAATGTGTTGCTTAGACACAGCGCTTTCAAGAGTGTACTCAGGAGATGGAGAGTCGTTGCGCAGAGCTGGAAATTATCGTTCACTTGTGATACCAATCACTTGAAGAACGCACGTGCCGTCATTGCACCCTCGTAGCTACTACTCTGTCTCGTCTCAGTGTAGAGATCGACTTCTTTGAAGTTCTTGGATGCCTTCATGAACCACTCGCTTGCAGAGCTGAGGATGAGACGATGGCGTTGCAGTTGATACTTGAGTACTTTGTAGCCGATGGAGTGCCACTATGCTGTTGAGCCGCAAAGGAATAGTCTTTCGTGCATAATGAGCCGCATCCCGAACGGATTGGTGAAAACAGGTTGGCGGATAGTAGTGTAGATGCGAAGACATGTCCCGGTACTTGGAACGCTAGTCGATGCGCTTGTCACCCGAGGTGCTGCGTCATCTTATTATAGAGAATAATATAAATAACACTGCACGTGACGCTACATGTGATAACATAACCCAGGTTTATAATAAATATAACATAATACAATAAGCGTAATTAATAATTGTTATCAATTATGACAGATAACGGTAACACAGCTGTAAAGAGGTGGTTTAAGGCAATAGTACTTGCTTTACACTATATAAGATAGTGAGAGATAGCTCTTATATTATAACACAATCACGGTTGCTGTCTTGGCATCACTTATAATAATTAACGACAAATAACGACGACAGCTAATTTGTAAGGCAATTGCTATAAGTGACAATAGTAATACGCTAACTGTATATGGATAGAGGGAAGCTATATTGTAGCAGTCCTGTCGCAATCCTCTTGCAGTCCTGTCACGTGTAGTACTATCACGTGCAGTCTGGTTACGTGCTATACGTTATATAACACAAATCCTACGTCATATTACGTGTAGCATCACGTGTAGTGTTATTTATGTTACCCTCAATAATGGACGACGATTGACGATGACAGAAGCTGACATAAATGACGCAGCAACCCTGAACACAATATAGTTATTTAATAAAGAAGTAATAATAATACCTGCAGGTTTCCTAGCGCTAGCGCTTGCGCTAGTGATACCCGAGGTCTCGCGCACCCACCTTGTGACAACAGCATCCCTAGTAGTTACCCAACAGGCAGGAGAAAGTCTTGATTAAGCTTTTTAGTATTCGGCATTGAACACTGGTTAACGGCCAGGTCGAAAGCTTATCTTCTTCTCTAATAACCGTTACCTTTTTATTATTATAGGTGTGTGTCAAAGTTGTATGGTGTGTCAAAAGGTTGTTCCAAAAATAGTGGAAAGCAGCTGCCCACTGTGAAGATCGTCCGAAGATGGTCTAGGTTGGTTCTCGGGAGAATGAACGAGTACTAAGGACACGGGGTGTACTAGCACGATTGGAAGATCGATGTAATAGTACGAGGGTGTGTTAGCACAATTAGAAGATCAATGTAATAACACAAGGGTTAAGAATTAAGTCTTAATCCTTAGATTAATTACTAAGTAAAACTCTAAGTTAAACACACTAAGCTATAAGGGTTCAGTGCCTACACTATATACTAATAAGTATGGTGCTTGTGTACAAGTGTGCGCTTGTGGAAGAGCGTGCTTATTAATAAGCAGTTACGTGGTCGCGCTCGTGTACAAGCGTGCTCGTTAATAAGCAGTCACGTGGTCGCGCTCGTGTACGAGCGTGCTCGTCAATAAGTAGTCACGTGACAGCGGCGTGGTTGCCTAGCTGTAGTCATCTGCCTGTGCTGCATGGTCCTTGAAGAGTCATCCCGAATGTCCCTGGGTCTGGATCGTAACACCCACTACTAATTGGTCGCAAAAAAAGACTGCTGTAAACGATGAGATATAAACGGGGGGATGAGATCTGTTTGTTTATTTTTTAAGGTGTTAAAGGTGGTAGTTGTTAATGTAGTCAAAATGGGGTTCTAAAAAAGTGAAAAGCAGCTACCCTCTACTAATTAATCGCAAAAGTCCAAAAAAAGATTGTGTATAGTTAATAAGATTTGAACAGTAGGTAAATAAGTTCTAAAAAAAAGCTTAGACTACTAAGCAATAATTAGGGTTAAAAAAATTTGCTAAAGTACTAAAAAACAACACTATTTAAAAAATGTCTAACAGCAATTGCTAGCTTATAGCTAATAACAAAATTACAGTAGAATTGCAATAAGATTGCAATATAATATAATAGAAGAGAGAAAGAACACGTAAGTACTGCAGTAGAAGCCTGCAATACTTTATAAAGCTAAAGCTGCTACTTTTTTTATTACAGCTTCTTACTTTTTAAACAGCACTGCATATAAATAACTTATATATAATACACTATAATAGCGTGCAGCTTCTGTGATAAGCATTTTCTTAACCTTAACTTTTATTTAAAGACAAGAAGCTTTCTTGTTATACACCTAGCCTATAAACTAGTCTAGCTTAAGCTAATTATATAGACACCTAAGTTTATTAAGTATTTATAAACTTAGCCTCTTTAAAACTTTATAATTATATTTTTTATAAACAACTTTAGAATCTGCAATATTCCTATTTATTTTTTAAGGTGTCAAAGGTGGTAGTTGTTGTTGTAGTCAAAATAGGGTTCTAAAAAAGTGAAAAGCAGCTACCCTCTACTAATCAATTGCAAAAGTCAAAAAAAAGATTATGTATAGTTACTGAGATTTGAACAGTAGGTAGATGAGTTCTAGGAGGAAAACTTAGACTACTAAGTAATAATTAGGGTCAAAAAAATTTGCTAAGGTACTAAAAACGACACTAGTTAAAACGTGTCTAACAGCGATTGCCAGCCTATAGCTAACAACAAGATTACAGTAGGATTGCAATAGAATTGCAACATAATGCGATAGAGGAGAGAAAGGACACGTGCGTACTACAGCAGGAGCCTACAATACTTTATAAAGCTAAAGCTACTGCTTCTTACTTACTACTTCTTACTTTTTAAATAGCACTATATATAAATAATTTATATATAATATACTGCAATAGCGTATAACCTCTGCAGCAAGCATCTCCTTATTCTAAGCTCTTTTCTAAAAAAAGTATCTTTTGCTACTGTCTACTTAGCACTTAATTTAGTCTAACTTAAACTGCTTATGTAGACACCTAAATTTATTAAGTATTTTAAAACTTAACTACCTAGCTAGACTTCTACATTTATAAATATCTTAAACAAGTCCTATATCTGTAATATCTCTATATATAAAAAGATTATTAAGCCCTAATTTAGCTAGTTGTGTAAAGAATACATAATCTCTAGAGTATTTACTAATACTAGCGCAGTACTTAAGATCTATTACTTTAGTATCCTCCTCTTCTTATTTATTATATAAGGGCTAAGTATAGAGACTAGAACTTAGCTTAAACAGCTATTACAAGACGTTAAATTAGTAATAGAGAAGAAAAAGGCAGGAAAAGAGAAGTAGGCTTTCTATTATTGCGTTTATAAGTTAGTAAGTAAGGCGATAATAGTGTTACTACTTCACTTTATCTAGGAGCGCCTAGCAGTAAAGTAATAAGAATAGGCAGAATAAGGCGAGTTAAGTTAGAAGGCAATTTGCGTCTTTATCTTACTTTTCTTTATTTCTATCTAAACATGCAACACACTAATTGCGTGCTAGCAATACTAAACAAGGGGGCGTGAGCCTAGATACCTGTTATTAGCAATAAATCTTTTTTCTACCAAAAATGTGTCTACAAAATATATGGTCACATCAAAAGGTTATCTTAAAAGGCCGAAGCTAGCAATATTCCTATATACAAAAAAATGTTAAGCCTTAACTTAGTTAGTAATAAAAAAAAACAAAATTTACAAAGTATTTAACAATACTAGCAAAGTACTTAAAATACTTTACTTTAGTATATTTCTTTTTTTATTAATTGTGCATAAGCTAATGTGGGAGCTGAAAAGGAGCAATTGCTTGATTAGGAGGAGTGGAATGAGTGTATTGATCAACTAAGTGCCACAACAAAGTGGTCAATAACTACTTAAGAGGAATAAGACGATCTAGCCTGTATATATAGGCGCTAGCGCGATTGTCACGTGTTTAGCTTACTAGGATCACCTGCTTAACAGGGTGACCCGCATGTTGCGCATGTCAATACTCTAACACACCCCCTAGGTTAGTAAGATACTATCAATCTAAGCTGTAAGCAACTAGGCAATTGTAATAAACTAAGTTCGTTAATTAAGAGGTCCCTCTATAATTATAGCTTTTTTTCTGCCTAATCTTCTGTTGTTATAGTAATACTGCTTGTTGATGTTTTAACTAATCCTAGCAGTCCTAATATTAAAATATTAGATAGACCCTAAATATTGCGTAATTAATTAGTGCGTAGCCTCTATAATAATATTAATCACGTCTACTACTCCTCTGAAACTTTTGTCCTTAACCTCACTCTGATATTAATTACTAAGCTTTTTAGGACTGTCTTAACTACTATTACTAACATAGTAAGTAGTGTTACTCTATTAAACTCTTACTAATTAGCTACTAATTTTGTATAGTCTGTCCCTAGTAACAATAAGCGTGAGCGTTAATTAGAAAGCTGCTGTTATAAGCGTAAGAATTGCTTAGGTAGTAGTTATTAGCAACGTAAGAATAGTGCTAAGTATAAGCATTACGCGCGTTAAAGCCTGTTTAACAATAAGATTTAACAAGCAGCTAATCTCTAAAATAATAAGAATTAGTTACTGCTGCCTTTTAATTTGTACGCTTATTGTAAGACATCTAGTAGCTCTATTTAGAAGCTAATTACTTTACCTACTAAATTAAGTCTACTGTTAAGTCCTTGCTTAAATTTAAATCTACATAAGAGTCTAACTAAGCAATTAAGCTAGCGCAAGGGTAAGGCTCCTTAAAAGCTAATATAAAAGTCTTAATAGCTTACTATTTAAGCAGCGTCCTGCAATTAGTAACAAAATAATAGCAATAGTGTACAAACGCCTATTAAGCTGTCTACTAGGCGCAATGTGGCCCCCTTAACTTAGAAAAAGGCGCCTAATAGCTCTTTAAAGATTGCTACTAATTTATTACACTTTTGCGTTCTGCCTTGTAAGCGCTATATAAAAAAGATACTAGATAGTTTGTATATTAAACACTGCTTTAATCGCGTTTAGACTAGCAGTTAGAGTAGCTTACGCTGTAGCAGTTGCTCGTCGCATACTTACTATATAGTTTATATTAATCTTGCTAATTAATTTATAGCTATGTATAAGAATAAAGTAGTAAGTCTATAATCTTTAAGCTTCTTGCTTAGCTTGCTAACTAGTTTTTTAGGGATAGAATAACAATAAGATATACTAAGCTATAAAAGCTTAACTACTTAAGGACATTATTGCTTGCTACAAAGAGATTAATAGCAGCGTTATGTCTACTAGAAAGCCTTCTGCGTAAAAGCCTCCTGTTTATAATTATTACGCTTAACTCTTGCTGCCTACTCCTGTAAGCACATTTAATCTAAGATATAATGCTAAGAATTAATTTTGTTGTACATAACTTAGCTAACCTAATTAGTAACCTGCTTAACAGCTATAATAATTAGCTTATTATCTATAGTAGCAGCAGCAATAATAGTAACAATAATATTTATTTTTAGGGTATCAAAGGTGGTGGTTGTTGTTGTAGTAAAAATGGGTTTTCCAAAAAAGTAAAAAGCAGCTGCCCTCTACTAATCAGTCGCAAAAGTCAAAAAAAGATTATGTGTAGTTGACGAAATTCGAACAGTGAGTGGATGAGGTCCATGCGCTAAGCGCTCAGAGCAGAAAAGCTCAGACCACTAAGTAAAATTAGGGTTAAAAAATTTGCTGAAGGTACTAAAAAACGACACTAATTAAAACGTGTTTAACGGCAATTGCTAGCCTATGGCTGGCAACAAGATTGCGATGGAGGTGGAGGAGGTAGAGGTAGAGGAGGGTAAGGACACGTACGTTACCGCAGCGGGAGCCTGCAATACTTCATAAAAGCTCCCTGCCTACTGCTTCTTACCTTTAGGATTTCCTACACCACACAGTACTACATATAAACAATACAATGCTTAGACTGTTCTTCTCCCTGTTTGACACGAAGACTAATAGCTTACATTAAGTAAAGTTAGACCTTACTAGGTTACTATACAAGAAGCTATAGTAGTAGATTACAAAGCCCGCGTTCACCTTTGTTGAGCGGCCTTCCTAGTTAGTCAAAGAGGAGCTGTCGGCGGTAGCTCCTATAGTAATCAGGTGGACGTAGAGGTTAAATTCTGTTATTTATTAACACCTTATTAATGCGTCTAGTATTATAGATGTTAAGGTTACAATAGAGGTTGTAAAAGGCTTGTTTAGCGGCAAGTCTATTAAATACGTTGCGCATGTTAATAGTCTAGGTGCAGTAATAATGTGTTATCTTACAAATCTCCTTCTGCGTAAATGCAACTTTAGTAGAGAGACCTTGCAGTAGCTCTACAAGGAGCAAGAGCGTGTTAAAACAGCTATTAAGTAGCTAGGATAAACTAACAAGCAGGAGGATTTTGTAAGTCGCCTCTAGGGATAGGAGAGCCGTGTTTAGATAGTAACGCTGTTGTCGTATGTTCACATCTGAGTATAGGCGCCAGAAACGCCGCGACTGCAACACCGCCGGGATAGCAACAGAGACGACAGAAGTTGCGGTCAGCGGTAAATGGTCATTAGTAAATGGTCATCAGTCAAGAGTGTTAGTTAGAGGGATATCGCGTATCTTTGTTTCCGTCTGAACATGCTGGAGCGACACACCAATTGCGTGCCGGCAATGCCGAACAAGGGGGCATAAGCCTGGATACCTGTTGTTAGCAATAAATCTTTTTTACCAAAATGGTGTCTACAAAATGTGTGGTCACATCAAAAGGTTGTCTCAAAAGGCCGAAGCCGTAACAATAATATAAGTAGCCTTAACAATAACAACTTCTCTAGCAATTATCTCTTTAAGAACAGCATGCTTAAGGAATACTTCTCCTGCCTGTTCTGTACAATTGCCCTTAAGTTCGCCGTCCTAATCGCTATACAACTTATATATATAGGCGCAATTATTACGCAGGGGTGCGTTAATAATTATCTTACAACTCTATGTATAGAAGTAATAGGTTAGATTCTTGCTATTATGCTGCTTACCTCTAGACTCTTGCTGCTTAAGCTAGGATAGCTTAAGATGCTCTTAAGCTAGCTAAAACTAAGAAAGCTAAGCATAATCTAATAATAGAGTTAAGCAATTACAAAAATTCTAATACTTAATAGTAATCTTAGTTTTATTCTTCTAGTTTTCCTACTCGTCTAGCTTATGTTCTCCTGCTTATTCTAAGTAATTAAGAGGAGACTTAGCCTAGTATATAGATATTGCTACTTAATATAAATCTTTTCATTTATTAATTATTGTTGCTTTTAATTAAGTGCTTAACTTACTAAAGGTTAAGCAACTGCTTAAACTTCTTGAACTGTTGTTAGGTAAGCAACTTAGTTAGTCTATTAGCTAGCATAATTGCTATTTCTAGGTACTTAACCTAAAATAATCTTTTAGCATATTTTTGCTGCAGCTACATATTTTGTATATCTACATACCTTAATTAAGTGCTAATCTGTCTATTCTTCCTAACTATAAGCCTAATTGTTTATTAATTATTACACTAAACTGTCTAGACGTCTCTTAAATTAAGAGACAGCTTATAAAAGAAGCACTTAAGGGCTATAGCCTCCTTAGTAGTGTGCTTAAGGGCGAGTAGCTTAGCTTTACTAGTTAATATAGTAACTATAGTCTGCTAAGCTACCTTCTAAAATATTAGACTACTATATAGAATAGCTATATAACTATAGGATAATTAGCGAGTTTTCTAATTATCTGTAAAAGAAGCGTCACCTGCAATTATCAAGTCTAGGCTATTATAGTTCTTGTACTAGATCGCGTCCTATCTTGTCTAATAAAGGTATATAATTACCTATTTAATAGCTTTTATATACTAATTACTAAAGTTTGTAAGGAAGTGTACGAGCTTTAAGATTAAGTAAGCAATATTTAGTTACAGTATAATAGCTATGTATAGTACTAAACTAACTCTTTCTTAGTAGGCTTTAATTTCTTACTTAGTTACTTTGCTAGTGTTCTTAATTAGCTCCTCTAATAGTAATAGAGTCTTAGGAAATCTACTATCTTTTAGCTTAAACTTCTTTGTAATCTTATTAGTATATATCTTATATATAAGCGTAATTGTTTGCTTCTTGTAATCTCTAATTACTCTAATACTAAGGAACTATTTAACTAATTCTTGTTCTTGTATCTTATACTTATCAATAATCTTTAACTAAAGATCTATCGCCCTCTGCTTATAATCTTTTATAAAGAGCAGTAGGATATTATCTATATAAAATAAAACTAGGATCTTCCTATCTTAATTAAAGAATAAGTAGGGCTTCTCTAGTAAAGTAATTAGTCTAATTTCTCTTAGTAATCTTAAGAACTCCTTATACTATAATAGTAGCGAGTCTTGCAATCTATAAAGTGTGTAGTTAAGCTATACGCACTTTCTAGGCTTCTTAAAGCTATCTAGTATTTTATAAATTACTAAGTTATCTGCTATAATGAATGCATTAAGGAATGCTCTTACAATATTATATTACTTAATCTCTAGATTATTCTTAGCAGCAATAGCTATTACTACTTAGAAAGACTTAGCTGCTAATATAGCAGCGTATATTAAGTTAATTAAGTCCTTCTCCTAGAAATTACTTTTTATAATAATCTGTGCCTTGTATTTAAGAAAGAAGCTATCTTAATTAAATTTATAGGTCTAAACCTACTTTATAGGTATTAGGCGATTATTTGCTTCTTCTCTTAATATCTTAGTCTAAGTTCTATTCTTACTTAACTAATTAATCTCCTTCCTACAGGTATTCTTAAACAAGGCCCTTATAAGATGCTAAAGTAGCTACTTCTATAATCTTAGCAGTTTAAGTAAATTGTCGCAATGCTGTTAAGCATTTCTACTTAGCTTATACTTAGTAAGCGAAGCTGCTATAACTACGTAATTAAGAGTCTTATAGCTTACTTAGTCTTCCTAAGTTACTTGCAAACCTAGTAAGTAAGTATTACAAAAATTATTCTATAATAGATCCTTATAATCTATAATTAATGCATTAACACTACCTATGCTTCTACCTTCTAGTTAATTATTAGGATCTTAGGTTACGTCCTTATGCTTACACCCGCCACCTAGCTTACATAGTAGAAGATAACAATTTATAGGCTAATTTAGACTTTTACCTACAATCTTAGCACTACGTCTTATAAGTAGAGGTTAAGCTTGTAATTGCTTACTCTATCTGCTATTTAAGGCCTAAGATTTTAAATCTTAAAATAATTTACGCTCTACTATTCTGCTTACTTAAGTAGTTATTCTATTATAACAAGCTAGCGCGTTAGAGTTATTAAGCACAGATTATTAGACTAGTAATAAGTTGTTAGGCTTATTTAAAAGAGGCTCCCTACCTCTAAGTATTAATAAATTAGCTTCTTTTAGCAAGCGCACTGCTATTTAACTATTAATAACTTTGTAATTAATTGCGTTGTCGCTCTCTAGAGTCTCTAGTTTAGAAGTTAGTTCTAAGGTAGCAAGACTAGTATTTTACTACTAATTTAAGTAAGTTCCTAATAGTGTACTAGCCTTATGCTCTATTTACTTAGCGTCTTCTAATCTACTCTTGTCTTTAGTAGGTAGGCCTTCCCTACTACTTAAGATAGTAGATAGATTACTCTTAAGGTCTTTAGTAATTAGCTGTGTATCCTAATCTGCCTTTTCTTAAATAGGTAAGAGGTTTAAATCCTCTCTTAGAGTAACTAGCTCGCTATTATAAAGGATGTCTATAATCTTAATTACTTAATCTCTTAGTAGCTCTTTCTTGCAATCCTCTTTATAGAATTAACGTTTATTAAAGGTTATATTATAAGTAGTAATTACTTAATTAAGTGTTAGTACTTATGTGTAGTATATATTAGAGGCTTAATAACTAACTAAATAACTAATATAGCTGCAAGGATTAACCTTAAATTCTTAATAATTACGCCTAGCTGCCTTCTCCTTATTAAAAGGATAAGCTCAGCAGCTATAGGCATAGATTCTACTCTAGTCTAGGCGTAGATTAGCAGTCTAGTGTCTAATCTTAGGTAGTTAATAATATTAGAAATATTTTCTAAACTATTCTTTAAGTACCTAGTTAGGAGATTAGTAACTATAAATCTTAGTAGAGCTTATTTTATGTAAGTAAGCTGCCGCATCTATAATTACTAGCTAAAGCTTAGCTAGTAGATTAGCGCTTATGCGCATCTTAATAGCTTTTGTAATTAGCTCTTAACTAGCTCTCTCTACTAAACTATTAGGCTTATAAGTATATAGCAGTAGCGTCTTAATTATAATCCCTTTCTCTATAGCCTATTCCTTATATCTTAATTACTCTCTCTAAGGCAGTGTAGCAGTATTATTATCCTAATAGATCTCTACAATTTTCTACTAATATTTCCTCTTAATTCTCACAGCAAAGCCTTTAAATATAGGCATAATATAATTTAGTGTCTTTAACTAGATATTGTAATTATATAGCTTACTAGAGTAGTCTTCCTTAATAATTAGTGCCTATTTCTTAAGTAGCCTACTAGTTAGGAAATTAAATAGATCCTATAAGATTTTATAAAAAAGTTGTAGTAATCTCTCTTTTAGTTACTATAAGATTACTTGCAAGGCATAAGCTATTACGTAGTATTTATATTCTAATAGCTTCTTACTAGTAATCTAAACATTCTATGCTAAGTAGACTAAGGCTTTAATAGCTTATTATTCTAGGTATTTTAATTATTAATGCTATAGGTCCTTATTGCTAGTACACAACTAAGGTTTCCTTAATCACGCTACAGTGTTCACAAGTAGTAGTTAAGCAAGGTAATAAGTAAGTTACTTATATTTAATAAATAAGAGATTAAAGTAACACTTAAAGTTAATTAAGATAATATTCTTCTTAATTATTTTAAATTGCAAGGTGTAATTATATCTTAAGTACTAAATGCCTGCCTGCTTAAGCCGTGCTTCTAATATAATATTAATATAGAAACTTAGTACAACCTTAACGTTAGTAAGTAAAAGATTAGCTATCTTAGGGCTAGCCTTGCTATGCAGGACGTTCTTAAGCAGCCTGTTTCCTATACTAGTAACTAGTATAATTTAAGTGCCTACCTTAATAGTCTTGTCCTTAGCGCATTTACTAAAGGTGCCTAGTACTATGTAATCTATAGTATTAACTAGGTAGACTACTAATCTACTATCTATAATTGTGCAGAGAGACAGGGCATAAAGGGTAAAAGCTACGCTAAATATATTTAGTCTAATTTCCCTAATAAGGTCCTTTAGGTTAATTAATGCCAAAACTAATAAGCTAGGGTAGAATCTACTTAACTTATTAGTAGCTGATCTACTAGTGCTAGCCTTCTAGCCTTCCTTCTTAATCTAGGTGCGTAAAGTTGCCTATTTATTGCTATTCTATTACTTAAAGATCTTCTTTTTGTTATTATCTAATAGCTTAATTAGTATACTACTAGAAGGGCTTAATCTAGTAACTATAGTTTAAAGTTAATAGTAGTTATGTAGTATCTAGAAGTGCTTACTTATAGGCCTTCTACTAGCCTTATAAGAGCAAAAGTATAATTACTTACTACTTTTATTTAACGTGTTAGCGTTTGTAGATTATTAAGCTACCTCTAATCTAGATCTAGTTTAAAACACTACGTGTTCTTTTTCTTTTAAAGAAGTAATTAACTAATCTTATAATAAAACACTAAAGATCTTTTCTAAATTATTAAGAGTTAAATAAGCTCTACTAAGCGCTATTACTTATGCTAGCTTATTGCGCTTCTTACGTAACTAGTCTAGTACAATCTTAGTGCCTAAGGCGTCTAAAAAATTAGTAACTACTAGCAGCCTAACAACCTTAGGAAGTAAGTAAATTATTGCTTATTAATACAGTAGCTACTACTTAGTAAACTATTGCTTAGGGCCTATTTATCCCTAGCGAGCCTTATTAAGGTATAATCTATACTACGCCTTAATTAAATACTAAGTATTCTAATCTATAGGTGTAAGATCCTCTTTTAGGATCTTTACTAAAGCTTAAAAGCTAGTAAGGTTCTAAGTAATTATGCTTATTAATGCGTTTAAGAGTAGGTCTAGATAGACAGTCTTGCTAATCTAGTCCTTAACATTAGTAATCTTAGTAACTTTTCTTATCTATTAAGTAGCTTATACCTTATACCTGTTAACTAGCTTATTGTAATTATCCTTCTTATACTTAATATTAAGTAATTAAGCCTTATATTTGTGTTAAGCAATCTTATAGTCCTCTCGTATTTAAGCACTAGCGCTAGGTAATAGAGCAACTAGCTACTTAATATCCTTAGGTAGTTCTAGATACTATAGCTCCTAGTAATCTATTAAGGGTACGTCTAGGAGATTAGGATTAACCTAATCCTAGATACCTTTTTCTAAGTAGTATAGCCTTAATAGAGTAAACTAAGTTAGCTAGTCTAATTAAGGCTTAAGGATTACCCCTAAGGCAACAAGCAGTGTATTAGTAAGGTCTATCTTAAAATAAGATACTTTGTGTAGGATCACGACGTAGGTTATCTTTAAAGTAACAACAAATTAATTAGTTAGTTAGTAGGTAGCTAAGTAGCTTATATTAGAAAGAGGCTAATTATTTAATTAATAAGAGAAATACAGCATTAGCAGTAATCTGCTAGCTATACTGTAGGAGAATAGAGGAGAGTAAAATACTAATTAAATAGTTAACCTTTTAGCTTGCTAATTGCGCAGTAGGAATTAAAACTATAATTAAGCAGCTAGGCTTATAACTGTAGGAGCTAAAAAGGAGCAATTGCTTAATTAGGAGGAGTGGAATGAGTGTATTAATTAACTAAGTGCCACAACAAAGTAGTCAATAACTACTTAAGAGGAATAAGACGATCTAGCCCGTATATATAGGCGCTAGCGCGATCGTCACGTGTTCAGCTTACCAGGATCACCTGCTCAACAGGGTGACCCGCATGTTGCGCATGTCAATACTCCAACAGCTAAGTAAAAAAACTATTAACTAGTTAGGCTAGCTGTTATATAACGTTAAAATAGCAATAAAGAAGAAAAAAGTAGAAATAAAAGTAAGTGTTCTATTGTTGTATATATAGGTTAGAAAGTAAAGCAATAATAATACTACTTTTTTAATTTATCTAAGAGTACTTAGAAGTAAAGCTTTAACATAAGTAGCATAGACAGAATAAGAGCAAAATAAGGCGTATTAAGTTAGGAGGCAATTTGCGTCTTTGTCTTGCTTTTCTTTGTTTCTGTCTAAACATGCTAGAGCGACACACTAATTGCATGCCGGCCGAATAAGGGGGCGTGAGGCTAGATACTTGTTATTAGCAATAAATCTTTTCTTACTAAAAAGGCGTCTACAAAATGTGTGGTCACATTAAAAGTTTGTCTTAAAAGGCTGAAGCCGAGATCTGTTTGTTATGGTAGCTCATTGTGCGCACGGACACGGTAGCTGAGGCGATCTACGTACGCGCGTCTGCTTTCAGGCTGTATAAGAAGATGACAGCCTACTTGCTTACTGTCATTCACTATTCCCACAATGCGGTCTTTGGCCTTTGGCGCTTTCGTCTCCATAGTAGCACCGGTCTTGGCCTGTGAAGGTCATCACAATTGTTACGGACCGTTGAAAGACGATGTCGTCTTAACCAGGAACGTTCGACGTATGCAACCGGACGCGCAGAATGCAACCACAACACCTAAAGCGCCTCTAGAATGGGGCCAAATCAACTTCATGCATACCACGGACACTCATGGATGGCTTGAAGGTCACATCAAGGAGCAGAACTATGGTGCGGACTGGGGCGACTTTGTCAGCTTCACCACGCACATGAAGCAGAAAGCTCGGAACCTCGGCGTCGATCTGCTTCTGGTAGACACAGGGGTTAGTGGCTACCATCAAGCCCTGGGGACGAGTAGGGCTGTGCACGTAGTTGAGGAAAATAGCAATTCCACTGACATGCGATAGGACTTACATGACGGTGCGGGACTCAGCGATGCGACGTCTCCGAATGGCAAAATCTCGAATGCCATTTTCCAAAATATCGACTACGACTTGTTGACTATCGGTAACCATGAGCTTTATGTTACCGAGATCGCCTACGAGACTTTCAGCAACTTCTCCAAGGTCTACGGAGACAAGTATCTTACGAGCAATGTGCAAATCATCAACCCAGCTACTGGCCAGTTCGAGTACATCGGAGCTCGTTACCGTTACTTCACCACGGAGCAGGGTAAGTTGGGTATCTCTGGGAATGACTAGGTGCTGACAGGCCTAGGACTTCGCATCATGGCTTTTGGTGTCCTCTTTGACTTCACTGGAAACAGCAACGTCTCGAAGGTCATCAAGGCAGCCGACATGGTAAAGCAGCCGTGGTTTCAGCAAGCTGTGAACTACACCGAGCCGATTGATTTGTTTGTGATCACTGGTCATAACCCCGTACGAACTAGCGTCGCCACCAGCACGATAGGCACCGTCTTCAAGGCTATTCGCAGCATCAAACCAGACGTACCCATTCAAGCTTTTGGTGGGCATACCCACATTCGAGACTTTGCCGTATACGACAACAAAGCGACTGGACTCGAGTCTGGTAAGTATCTTCGACGAGATTTGGTGCACATGTCTAACATCATCTCAGGTCGTTATTGCGAGACCTTGGGTTGGCTTGCAATATCTGGTATCAAATCAACGAATTGCAAAGCGCAGCACAACCCTAAAGGTGTACCGAATCCTTCGCGTAGTGCGGTGGTGCCGGCGAGTACTGGGAATGCATCCGCCAGTATACATCTACCTACTTCGTCTTCAAACTCCACGATCCGCTACGCGCGACGATATCTTGACTGGAACCGTAACACATTCGTTTACCATGCTGCAAAAAGTCAACGTTGTACCAAATTTGACACATCTGAAGGTGCCAGCGTTAGCTCCGAGATCACTTCACAGCGAAGCAAGCTCAACCTGACTGATTTATATGGGTACGTATATTGACTATCCGCGTGATCTGGGAAAGGGACTAAGTCTGCAACAGTTGCGCACCGGAGACTTACTGCCAGTTCTGCAAGCCTTTCCTGGGTGAAGGTAACATCTTCGGATTACTACAGACTGCTTTGGCCACAGTTGTCGTGAACGAGACGCGCAAGGACGTTCCAAGACTCATTATCATCAACACTGGATCCATTCGCTTTGATCTTGCCAAAGGCCCCTTCACCTACGACGACTCCTTCATTGTCTCTCCATTCAAAAATACCTTCCAATTCATTCCTGATGTGCCCTATGAGCAGGCCTCTCGGGTGATTGATATAGTGAACGCTGGTGCCTTCCAAAAGAGGAAGCGTGATCTTGAGAGCGCCTTCAGTCCTGTTCTCGCGAACCAAGACACCTGCGTCGATCCGCCACTCATACACCAATACGAAGGTCTTACCCGCCGATCGAAGCAAGGCGGCCGTCTTATCCGCCGTCAATCTACTGCACCTAACCCAGGATACACGACAAAGGATGACTTTGGCACCGACGGGGATGATACAATACACTCAGCTATCCCAAAATACTGGCAGCCTAAGGATCTACAAGCAAACGCCTCTTTTCCGCTTGACGGATCCATGCCAGAGACCGTCGATCTCGTGTTTCTGGACTTCATCTCTAGCTACATTGTCAACGCTCTAAACCAACCCGATGTTGGTGGTAACTTCTCCCTCAGCCAGGTATCGTACTACATGGACAAGAGTTTTACCGCCAACAGCTACCTACCGGCGTATGCCAAGATCGCTTGGCAGGCGAATGTACCGAACTGTCCAGTCGGAAAGGGGATAGGTGCTTCATAATTTACAAAACACTAGACTGATGTAATACTGCGCTTGTACAACAATACATAGCATGTAAAATGGTAGCAAAGCTAAGTAAAAAACAGCCAGAGCAATATCAACCCAGTGATTTCACATGTGTCGTAGGTCTCAAACTCAAGTTGTGCCTTTTTTTCAGGTGAAGGGAACACTCTGGAGCCTGTGCCACCACCTTTGGGACTTTTTTTTGGGCTTATGACACGAAATTTTTATTCCTTTTATGGGTTGGTTTTGCACTGTCTGTGGAGAAGAGTCAAATTTCAAGATGACGAGCTCCTTCGTGCCATGCGCCTTACTTGCCTGAATGCATTCCAATATACTATTCAGCATGATCCGAGATTCAAGAATCCTATACCAATAGACAAAAGGCCCTTTCAACTGCCGAAAGATCCGAATCTCTCCCATGTCTAGATGCGGATGGAAAACCCTCAGGGGTAGTCGCAGCAAAAGACAAAAAGAGGGTTAGTGCAGCGCGCTAGCGACGGGATCACGGTCCACCCACCTGGACAAGAACCTGAGGCAAACAGAACCCTTCCTCACACACTTCCCGTTTGAGAGTCCATTCCGTACCAATACTCCGCTGTTTTATGGCAAGACAAACCTATGACAGCTGTAGCGCATGCAGTGTGCACCACAAACATGATAGCCTAAGCCCGATGGGTGAATATGCGACGCGAACTGCGGGCCGAGGAACTTAGGCTTACCACGCGTGGTGCAGCCCTCTCTGCGAAAGCAACTTGCCCCAAGGCAAAAATGCAGGTACCAGGTCTGATTTCCATAGAAGGCCAGAGCTGGGTATTGCTTGGCTAAGCTGGTGGCGCAATGGGTCGAGTTCGATATGAGGGTTGGTATCGACTGATCTTTGTAGGGATAGGTGTCTTCCGTTTCCTCTTTGTGGATTCTTTACGCGGGCGCTCTTCTAAATCTTCGTTGTTTACACTCGCTGGCGAGGGTCTTAACGTTCGGTATATGCTCTTGGACTGCTGTTCGTTTCTTACATCTTTTAATACTCATTTGTTGTTTGTGCGCTACTTGAGCTTCCTGAAGATATCTGTCTCAGATCACCGGCACTGGTTCCGCTCTTTGTTTGTCAGTTTCTACGCACGCGATATGCGTTCCTCCAACCTTCGCGGCGCTTTTGCAGTTTTCTTAATCGCATACTTCAACACGGGTGTTGTTGCACTTTCGAGTGATGACCTTGAGACGCACCGGCTGCTGCGAGCGGCTACGAAGCGGTCAGACCTCTACCGGAGGGGCGTAAGGATTACCAAAAGATTCGAGACTGAGTTGGCTTATGTGGACAGTATGTTCTAGCAGCCGTGCGAAGTCATATCACTGCTGACGATACGCTAGATGACAACGCCTGGAATGACGAGTCTGCATTTGCTTCACAGATCAAGGTCAGCTCACAGAAACCACTACTCAATTTGGAAGAGCACGAACACCAGCTACAAGGTGTGCAATATGGTGATGATATGATGAAACTGCACTTTGTAGATACTTCGTCGGCGCGAGACGCCCGATCGGCCTGTCATGGCACCAACGGTGGCCTAATAATCACGTCACATGAGAGCTGCAATGAGCAAGGTGAACGATCGGTATATCAGTAAGCTTCTCACAGTTATTTCTGTGACTTCGTCTGATGATTAGAGAGTACATGATGTGTCAGTTGCTGGAGATGGAGAAGCCCTTGAGCTTTCCGTCTCCAAGACGACATGGCAAGCAGCCTTTGACTATGTCGACATATCTTTCGGTCACACTACGGAAGATCATGTGTACCGACGCCATTCCGATTTTGCCAGGCTTCGGCGCAAGCGACAGAACAAGGTCGACATACCAGCAGACACTCCTGACGATGTCAACATTGCTACCATTGATCTAGCATCAGAGCTTCTCAATACTACTTTCGGCATAGAATCCTTCTTGTCGGCCATTTCTGATGCCATCCCATCGCCCGATGTTCCGCTACCAATCGAGATCGGATGTAAGAGGTGTACGACAAGTGGTCAGATTGCAATCACACAGGGCGCCTTCAACATCAATGCTTCAGAAATCGACCTCATTCCGGATGTTTTCGAAGGTGGCGATGACGACAAAGAAATTTCGAGTGTCATCACTGGTGGATTCATCGAGCTTATCGCCACAGGTGTTGGTGCGCGGCTGGAGTTGTTTGCTAGACCAGCTAGCTCTGGTGGATTCGAGGTCGCCTTGTTCCAGGTTCCTATTGTTGGTTTTGTGATTCCTGGCATTGGCAAGGCTGGAGCTGTCTTTGAGCCGAAAATTGCTTTTGACTTCGAAGTCAGCAGTACACTTGAAGTCAACTACGGGCTTGAGGTCACGGTATGTATCGTCTTTCAGGATTTTCGTATAGACACTGACGTTTTTAGGTCCCTGATGGTTCCAGCCTCCGAGTCGAACTTACCGATCTCGCCAGTAGCCGCCTTTCTGGCTTCCAAGAATCAAGCCTTACTCCATTACCCATTAACGTGAACGTGACGGATGCAGAGATCCTGTTAGGTCTTGCATTCGTCCCTTCCATACCTATTGGGTTTGAGTTCCTGGATCAGTTGAAAGCTGAGGTCACTCCTTCCTTGAACCTACCCCGCCTGGACGCAAAGCTATCGAGCAAAATCGCAGAGAACTGTGGTGACAGCGGTAACACTACTTTTCCGGATATACCATTCGCTAACCAGGCAGTGGAACTATCACCCGAACTCATCAGCTTGGGCCCTCTTGCCTTGATCGAAGCAAACGTCTCCCTTTCGATCGATATCGCGCTTGACGTTTCCTTACCACTGCTTCCACCACCGTCCAATGCAGTCGGAGTCAAAGCAAATATCTTTATGGCGGTATTTCCTTTGTTGTCGCCCTGCGC
Source organism: Alternaria sp. 'sect. Undifilum' (assembly GCA_024321975.1). Lineage (NCBI taxonomy): Eukaryota > Fungi > Ascomycota > Dothideomycetes > Pleosporales > Pleosporaceae > Alternaria > Alternaria sp. 'sect. Undifilum'. The sequence goes on along the minus strand of JAJJZI010000010.1, from coordinate 1,220,800 downwards.
ACCACCTGAGGATGCTTTCAACAACGCCACGGGCGTTATAGTCCCTTCGCCAATGGCCAGTGAGACCTCTGCGACACCAATACTGAATGCTACCATGGGAAGGCCACGTATCGGTACTACAGCAACAACTGCTAGTGAAGCGGCGGCGGCTCCGACTTTGATGCCAGGAATCACCTTTATGTTCGTTAGTGATGTGGTGACTTCGACTTCCAAGTTGATTGCTACTTCGACGCTGATGAGCAGTACCATGTCTGAAACTTCTCTCCCAAACACTACGCCGACGCCGATGAGTCGCACTAGGTGTACAACTTCTCTCCTGAACACCACTTCGACGCTGATAGGCTATACCACGTCTACAACGTCTTCGCTGAACACTACTTCTACAATGGCGAGTGAGACAATTTCTACTCATTGTACTACTTCTTCGTCATACGCCACATCGACAATGGCGAGCGAGACGGCCTCTACTACTTCTACTACTTCTCTGCTGAACTCCACTTCGACATTGACTGGCTACACTGTCTCTGCGACATCCCCGCCTGCTACTACTACGTCAACACCGGTGTACAGTTACACCACATTGACAACTCTGCCGCTTAGAACAACGCCATGTGATAGCACTTCGACGACCTTAGTCACGAGAACAACTTATATCACGTCCAAGACAACGACCTCTTGTTCTCTTACATCTACGCTTATGACGAATTACTCAACATACATGGCTTCAAGCACGGCTAGCCAATATTCGGCATTGCAATATCCCACCACTACAATCCCTGTTTCTTCGACGGAATCATCTGTTGAATCTGCATCGCAGACTTCATCACCATGTTTATCCTCATCGTTCATTCCCGCTAATAACACATCGGTCTCAGAGACGCCAGCCTCATCGCCTTCGTCGAGCGCGTTCGAAACGCCTCTCGTCATTTCGTCCTACGCCGCTTCTGCAATACCAGTCGCATCCGCATCACCCATCGTCACAGAAAATTCACCACCGCCAGCACCAGTAGTTAGTATGGCAGCTGGCTTTTTAGTGCCGAGTAACGCTAGTGTCGTGCCTATTGAGCGAACAGGACTACCAGAGTTTACTGGTGCCGCGGCGAGAGTTGGATATATGCCTACGATGAGGGGTGCGTTGGTGGGTGTAGTGGGCTTTTGCATAATTGGACCATTGCTGTAATTCTAGCTCCTATTTACTGTCATATAGACACTGCCATCATCAATAGCTAGTTACTCGCGCTGCTCTTGCAGCCGAATAGTTCTGCTACGAATCTCCGCTTATAACTACTAACCATCTGCAAACTGAGCCTCATGCAAAAAGAGTGCGGCTGCATCTCTGACCTGCGCCAGGGCATCGCCACAGCAAAAATCAATGACTCAAGCGAGGTTCGAACTCGCGACCTTTCGCGTACTCTTGTGAGGCGAACGTGATTACCAGCTACACCATCGAGCCCCTATTAGATATTGTTTCAAGAAGTAAAATCACTTATATAAGACATTACAATGCGTTGGCGAGTTCGTGAACAAAGTGGGGCTGAATGCGGGGCAACGACCGCCGGCATATCGTAATTCTTCTTAACCAACAACAGACGTGTTCCCCAACAAACGAATGCAGTACAGGCCGAGGTAATTGTCCTCGATGGCGTGATGCATCCATCGTTAGTAGCCCGATGTAGCCATGGTAAGATCGCGTTCGTGTAGCCAGGCTGCCATGGAAGATCCTGGCCAATGGGCGTTGCTTACTCCACACTGAGCTCGTCAGTTCAAGTTCTCCTCAAGTCTTTCTATCTTCTATTTCATCTCGTCGTTTCTAGATTCTTTCTTAGGTGTATCCTGGTCTGCAATGTCGACACTCAAGGAACAGTTGCCGTGGACATCGTCACCACTAATCGTGAACGCGCCCATGGCGGGTTTCGCAGGTGGTAGGATCGCGTCAGCTGTAACGCTAGCCGGTGGTCTTGGTATGATTGGAGGTCTGTTCAACATGGAAGAGGTCCGGAAAGAGCTGCGTATTGCTGCCGAAGCCTTCAAGGCCAGTCCAGCACTGTCGACGTCGCAAACACTTCCAGTTGGCATCGGATTCCTCCCCTTCGTGCTCAAACTCGAGGACGTCCTTCCAGTATTTGAGGAGTTCCAGCCCTCTGTAGTTTGGCTATTCGTTCCAAAATCACTAGATGACTACGCCGAATGGGTGTCAGCGATACGCAAAGCCTCCCCGGAGAGCAGGATCTGGATTCAGCTCGGCAGCGTAGCAGCAGCTCTTCACATTGCTAAGATGGCGCGACCAGACGTTCTGTGTCTCCAAGGTGCGGATGCCGGCGGCCATGGCTTCGAAAAGGGCGCAAGTATCGTCTCGCTGCTACCAGAGGCGGCAGACGCTCTCGCCGCAGCAGGCTTCTCACAAATTCCTCTCGTTGCGTCAGGCGGCATTGCCGACGGACGCGGCATCGCTGCTGCACTCACACTCGGTGCCGAAGGCGTCGTAATGGGAACGCGTTTCCTCGCTTCCAAAGAGGCGACTGTCCATCCCGTCTACCAGGCCGCACTCCTGGAGGCACAAGACGGCGGCCAGGTGACGACCCGTTCGAAGCTGTTCGACCAGCTGCGTGGCCCTAGCATTTTGCCGGAGCTGTATGATGGACGCGGCTTGATAGCCCAGAGCCACAGGGATTTCGCAGACGGCATGAGCCTAGAGGAGATACAAAAGTTGCATAATGAGGCTGTTGCGGGTGAAGACAAGGGCTTCAAGACGGGCTTGCAGGGGCGCGCGGCGATTTGGGTTGGCACTGGTGTGGGGTTGGTGAAGGAAGTGGAAGATGCGGAGGAGATCGTGCAGAAGGTGCGACAAGAGGCGAAAGATATTTTGGTCAGGGCGGCGGCTGTAGTGGCAAGGAGCAATGGTGTGTACAAGTATACTCGGCAGCTTTGCATGTGCTTCAGCCTCAAGCTCGGCCGACACCACAACTTTATCCTCCAACGTAGAAAGCTCTGATAGAGAATTACCTAAAATAGAAACATCTAATCACCGTACGTAAAAACTACCACTTTAGCCAAGGCATCTTTCTCTTTAGGCACTAAGTAGTCCTATAGCATTAAAGGAGGTTACACAGAGAGCGTGCAAAGGAGTTTATTATACTTTAGTGCGTTATAGTGTAAATAACGTGTTAAAAGTTAATTTTTTTTACTTTATTATAGAAAGAGAAATCTCTTTATCTATTAACAATAGCCTACACGTCCTTAACATCTCCTAAATATATATCTTAGTTTCTTACATTACTAATTCCTTTCTGCTGTTATTCTATACTTTAAAATAATAGAACTTAAGCTAATCCCTAGCCTACTAGGCCTACTTATTATTAGTAACATTGCAGACATTAACGCAGCAAACCCTATACAGTCTATATATAACTTAACACTAAAATATAGTTAGTTATAGTCTTAAGATATATATTAATTATACTACTAGCTTTATACTTATGTAGATAAAGTAGACACAAGAATCTAGAAGGAAACGCCTAACAAGTGCAGGTTCTATATAGACGTTCTATCTTAGTAGCAAGCATGTTGTTATTGCAAATTAAGCTTATATAGACAAAATCTATAATAAGAAATACTTTTTAAAAATTATAGCAGCATTACTTAAATAGGTCTATAATAATGTTTATAATAGCTTATTTACATCTTATAGACTATAAGAAGAGAACTAAGGTATTACACACTGCGTTCGACTCCTATAACTAGAACTACTTGCTATTTGTAACATATTTAACAAGATATATAATATTACTTCTTAGCTTATTATAAAGTAGGCAAGACACGGCTCTAAGCACACTATCTATATTACAGACAACTTTACATAGTTAATACTTAATACTATTACTCTCTACGCTATAAATTACTAATTTAACTTATATTACTACTAAAAGATGCATCTATTTATTAATGCAATAGCTAACTTCCTTAAGACTAGTAGTAACTGCGTAAGAAGAAATCCTATTATATAAATATTCTATAGCACTAAGTTATAAAAGTACTAAAAAGATATTAAACTACTTTGTAAGACTAGTATAGATGTAATTAAGATAAAGAGAGAAAATCTAACTAACAAGAAAGATCTGCTAAATAGTATACTAAATAGTGTTAATTTTAAGACTAGTAAGAAGATAACTGTAAGCTTTTCCTTATTACTAAGATAAAGTTGTTTCTACTAACCTTTATAAGATAAAAATGTTATTAATAACATAATTACGTTCTTAGTTGCTAGACATAAAACAACTTCTAGCTTACTATCTTTTACTTTCTACTATTTACTAAAGAACCCTTAAGTATATAAGAAGGCGTAGCAAGAGGTAAATAACATTATTAAAAAGAGCCTAATCTCTATTAATTACCTAATAAAGCTTTACTACCTAACTGCTGTACTCTATAAGACTCTTTAACTCTAGCTAACTACGCCTTTTATAAGAATAACTGCTAAAGAAGACACTACAATTAGAGGAATGTATATAGTTAAAGTAGGCGTTGCTTTTATTACACTATTTTTAATAGTAAGTTAATATTGCTTTTTTTTGCTTATGCACACTAACCTCTAACAACTAACCCTTTCTTATAGGTTTATTACAACCTAGTAGCATATAGTAAAGATATAGAGGAATTCCGCCCTAAGCACATGCTTAATAAAGAGTTTAAGCAACGTAACACTAAGTTCTCTAACTACTAAAAGCTATTTAGTAATAGTATATAAGCCTGTATTAGAAAACTTTTTGCCTAGCAAGAAGCCCTCTTAGTGCTTGCTATTCTCTTCTAGAACTTTAACTTTACTATAAAAGACTTATTATACTAGCTTTAGATTAAGTAAACGCTTATAATTAAGCCTAAAGACTTCTACATACACGCGTATCTCTAGAATAAAATCTCTACTATATTACTTAAACGTAAGTTAGTATTAGCTACTCTTAATAAGCCTCTGCTAGTAAACAGTGCGCTAGATATAAAGAAAGAAAAGGCTACTAAGGGCAAGCTAATAGCTATTTGTTATAGCTTTAACACTAGTACATGTAAAGCGCTTACTAACTAACTTACTAGTAATACTGCAAACTATAGCTTTAATGCGTAAGTAGTAGCTACTTTAGATACTATGCGCAAGAACTTGCCTACTAATAAGCTTATTATTATTATTGTAGCTTTGTATAAGGGAGTGCTTATAGATAATACTATACACTTTGTTAACTAAATTAGTACATTAAAGAGTAAAGAGCTAGAAAATGTCTTATATACAGTCTTTAGATACGGCTATTATAAATAAGCAAAAACCTTTTACAAGGTCCTAAAATACCTTAATGCTACGCTAGAAGAATAAGGCGTGACTAGATTAGTAAAATGTAGTAGTACTAATGCTACTTTAGGAGACATTTTTACTAACTTTAAAACCTAAGAGAACTAGGTACTATAGCTAGCTATGCGCAAGAAGTATAGGTCTATAGAAGTTAATAGCGAAGGCTCGCTAGAGACTACACTTAACGTTAAAGTTATAGTACCTAGATCTTTAGTGTTATATTAAGATGTCTATAAGGCTTATATAGAAGAAGTTAAGATTCTTTCTAGCAAAGACGCTACATAGAAGAGATATATTAAAATTAACCTCCTATTAGGAATAACAAACTTTACAAGGGACTACTTAGCTATCTTACTTTTAAATCTTAAGAAAAATATTTAATAAGTAATATAACACTTTAGTTTAAGTTAAGATTTAATGTTAACTATCTTTTTAGCGGGCTCTACTACGCTCTCTATAGATACACCCCTTAGCGCTGTTAATGTCCTTAGTGCGTATATAGAACTTACCTAGCCTACTAGCAAGTGTAATGTTGTTACGCTTATTAAGTCTACACGTAATAAATTTAAGAAGAAGTAATTTACACGTCTAGCTAACAAAGCCTTTAGCTTTAAAATTACTACTAAATGTATATCTATCCTTAATCTACTTAAGCAATTCCTATTTATTAAACTGCTACTTAGTGTCTTTCTAAAGATGCAGCCACCTATACGCGTGCGCTAATACTCTATCTTCTTATTACCTCTCTACAACCCTAACAATGTTACGCTTACACATTCTATTATTAGTGCGCCCGCCCTAAGCAGCTAAAGCTAGTACGTAAGTATTGCTATAAATTACCTTGTAAGCCTTGCGTTAAGTAATAGATTACACGTTAGCATACACCTTTTGCACCTAGCTTTCTACCTATCTAAAGGCTCTAAGAGCGTCCCTGTTATTATAATAGTAGCAGGTACTAGTATTGCGCCCTTCTACAGCTTTATCTAAGAACGCGCCGCTTAGATTACAGCTAGCCGCAAGCTAGCGCCTACTATCCTCTTCTATAGCTATTACTCTCCTTCTAGTAACCTTATGTACGCTAACTTACTTAAGCGCTAGGAAGAAAGAGGCGCTGTCTTACTCTACTTTGCTTTCTTACGCAACGTAGAATAGTTACAAGAATATAAGTATATCTAGTATTATATTTACTATAACTGCGCTAATATTATTAAGCAGTTTAAAGTAGGTGCAAAGCTGTTTATTTATAAATTGCGTAATATTAGTTAAGGTATATAGAAGACGCTTAATAAGATTGCAAAGAAGAGATTAAAGAAGAAAGAGAATAGAGATATAGATAATACTAAGGTAAGAGAGTAGTTTAAGGGTCTATAAAATAAGAGGTTTACTACTAATGTATTTAAGTAGAAGTAAGTAAATATTAATTCTTTAATTAAGATAGAAAGACCCTAGTTTTGTTTTATGTAGATAATATCTTACTACTCTTAGTAAGAGATTATAAGCAGAAAGCAATAGATCTTTATTTAAAGATTATAGACAAGTACGAGATATAAGAACAAAGATTAGTTAAGTAGTTCTTTAGTATCTAAGTAATTAAAGATTATAAGAAGTAAACAATTATGCTTATATATAATACGTACATTAAAAAATCGAAAAGAAGTTTAAGCTAGAAGATAGTAGCTTTCTTAAGACTCTATTACTGTTAGAAGAGCTAATTAAGAACACTAGCAAAGTAACTAAACAAGAGATTAAGGCTTACTAAAAAAGAATTAAATTAGTGCTGTACACAGCTATTATGCTTTAACTATAAATTACTTACTTAATCTTAAAGCTCTTACACTTCCTTACAAACTCTAGTAATTAGTATATAAAAGCTATTAAACAGGTAATTATGTACCTCTATTAGACAAGATAGGACGCGATCTAGTACAGGAACTATAATAGCCTAGACCTAATAATCGCAGGCGACGCTTTCTTTATAGATAATTAAGAAACCTGTTAATTATCTTATAAATATATAGCTATTTTATATAGTAGTCTAATATTTTAGAAGGCAGCTTAGTAGACTATAGTTACTACATTAACTACTAAGGCTAAGCTACTCGCCCTTAAGCGCTTTTTTTGTAAGCTGTCTCTTTATCTAGGAGACGTCTAGATAGTTTAGTGTAATAACTAATAAACAATTAGGCTTGTAGTTAAGAAGAACAAGTAGATTAGCACTTAATTAAAGTATGTAGATATACAAAACATATAGCTATAGTAAGAATATGCTAAAAGATTATCTTAAGTTAAGTACCTAGAAATAGCAATTATACTCGCTAATAGACTAACTAAGTTACTTACTTAACAATAGTTTTAGAAGTTTAAGTAGTTACTTAACCTTTTACAAGTTAGTCACTTAATTAAAGGCAACAATAATTTATAAGCAAAAGAATTTATATTAAGTAGCAATATCTATATACTAGGCTAAGTCTCTACTTAGTAGCTTATAAAAATAAGCGAGAGAACGTAAGCTAGACAAGTAAGAAAACTAGAAAAATAGAACTAAGATTACTATTAAGTATTAGAATCTTTGTAATCGCTTAACTCTATTATTAGATTATACTTAGCTTTCGTAGCCTTAGCTAGCTTAAGAGCATCTTAAGCTAACCTAGCCTAAGTAGCAAGAGTCTAGAGGTAAGCAGCGTAACAGCGCAAATCTAATCTATTACTCCTATACATAGAGTTGTAAGATAATCGCCGCCTTACTTTAGCATAATAATTGCGCTTATATATATAAGTTGTATAGCAATTAGGACAGCAAACTTAAGGGCAATTGTATAACATAGGCAGGAGTAGTATTCTTTAAGCATGCTGTTCTTAAAGAAACAATTACTAGAGAAGTTATTATTAAAGCTACTACTGTTGCTGTATCTATTGTTAATTATACGCTAACTATTAAGCTAGCTACTACGCAGGTTAACTTAGAATATACGTAGCATAAGGCTACGTATTATAAACCTCTTATTTAAAAAGACAACTTTAATTTAAACTTATAGCCTGCTAAGCAGGCTGTGTCTAGCGCAAATAATCCTTAGCATTATACTTTAGATTAAAAATGCTTATAGGAGCGTAAGCAAGAGTAGGCAGCAGGAGTTAAGCATAATAATCATAGATAGGAGGCTTCTACGCAGAAGGCTTTCTAGTAGACGTAACGCTGCTATTAATCTCTTTGCAGCAAGAAATAATATTTTTAAGTAGTTAAGCTTTTATAGCTTAGTACATCTTGTTATTGTTCTATCCTTAAAACTAGTTAGCAAGCTAAGCAAGAAGCTTAAAAAATAAAAAACTTACTACTTTATCCTTATACATAGCTATAAATTAATTAGCAAGATTAATATTAACTATATAGCAGGTGTAAGACAAGTAACTGCTATAGCGTAAGCTACTCTAACTGCTAGTCTAAACGCGATTAAAGTAGTGTTTAGCGTATAAACTATCTAGTATTTTCTTTATATAGCGCTTACAAAGAGAAACGCAAAGACGTAATAAATTAGTAGCAATCTTTAAAGAGCTAGTAGGCGCCTTTTTCTAAGTAGAGAGGGGCGCGTTGCGCCTAGTAGACAGCTTAATAGGCGTTTGTAGGCTATCGCTGTTGTTTTATTGCTAATCGCGGGACGCTGCTTAAGTAATAAGCTACTATAATTTTTGTATTAGCTTTTAAGCAGCTTTGCTCTTACGTAAGCTTAATTACTTAGTTAGACTCTTATGTAGATTAAAATTTAATTAAGAACTTAACAGTAGACTTAATTTAGTAAGTAAGGCAATTAGCTTCTAAGAGAAGCTACTAGATGTCTTGCAATAAGCGTACAGATTAGAAGGCAGTAGTAACTAACTCTTATTATTTTAAAGATTAGCTGCTTACCAAATCTTATTGTTAAACAGGCTTTAACGCGCGCAACGCTTATGCTTAGCACTATTCTTACAATCTTAACAACAGCTTGCTAATTAACGCTTACGCTTATTATTGCTAGAGCTAGACTACACTAGAAAGATTAGCAGCTAATTAGTAAGAGAATAATAAGGTAACTCTACTTACTATGTTAGTAATAGTGGTCAAGACAGTCCTAAAAAGCTTAGTAATTAGTATTAGAGTAAGGTTAAGGACAAAAAAAGTTTTAGAGAAGGTCTATCTAATGTTTTAATATTAGGGCTGCTGGATTAATTAAAATATTAACAAGCAGTATCACTACAACAATAGAGGATTAGGCAGAGGAGCTATAATTACAGAGAGACCTATTAATTAACAACTTTAATTTATTATAGTTGCCGAGTTACTTATAGCTTAGATTAATAGCATCTTACTAACCTAGGGGTTGTGTTAGAGTATTAACATGCGCAACATACAGATTATCTTGTTAATTAGGTAATCCTAGTAAGCTAAACACGTGACGATTACACTAGCGTCTATATATACGGGCTAGATTGTCTTATTCCTCTTTAGTAGTTATTGGTTACATAGTTGTAGCACTTAGTTAATTAATACACTTATTCTACTTCTCCTAACTAAGCAATTGCTCCTTTTTAGCTCCTACAGCTTCTAATACTTGTTTTCTAGGTATAGGTGTTGTAGCGTGCGCGCTAGCTAGTTGTAGAGAAACAGAGTAGTTAACTATTAAAAACTCTACAAGTAGTCTGTGTGTAAGCTAATTTTAGAGTTTAATTAAAGGCAATTCAACTCCTACTTAATAAAGCAACAGCTTTCTACTTAGGTACATAGATTTATTAGCGTAGTAAACTAATAGATTTATCTACCTAGCTATCTATTACTTGAAATCTCTATACCAACTTAATATACTGACCTCATATATTGACCTACATATTAGAATAGATAGCTAGCGCTCCTAGCTATCTACCTACACCCAAATCTCTCTATACTAACTTGATATACTGACCTAATATACCTACCTACACATTAGAATTAATAGCTAGTGCTCCTAGCTATCTACCTACACTAAAATCTCTCTATACTAACTTGATATACTAACCTAATATACTGACCTACACATTAGAATTAATAGCTAGACTACCTAGCTATCTACCTACACCGAATTCTCCTATACCAACCTAATATACTAACCCAATATACTAATCTACACATTAGAATTAATAGCTAGACTAGCAACTAGCTATCTACCTACATCGAAATCTCTATACTAACTCAATATACTAACCTTATATATTAACCCTATACTAAACTGCTTAGCGTACCTATATAAGCAATACAAGAAGGCAGCTAGCATAGCCTACAACAAAAACAAAAAAGAAGTAAAGGAGATAACTAGACTAGCATACTAGCTCTATATACTTTCTATAAAACAAAGGACTAAGAGAGATACTTGTTAAAACTACCCTAGGCTACAAGCCTTACCTTTATTTAGACGAACCCCTTCTAATAAATAAATTATATATTAGAAAACACTACGTAGATACCTATAGGTCCTAAACCTACACGTCTTATATAGCCTTTTAGGCTAAGAAAGGACGTTAAACTACAATAATAAAAAAGTAGTAGAGAAGAGCAAGATAGGCTACTCTATACAACCTTTATCTTTATATTAGCTAGAATACTTAACTTACACTTTAATAAAGCTAGAGCTCTAAAGAAAGAACTTATTAACTAAATTTTTAACTTTAGGTAATATTGTAAGAAGTGCTGCTACTAGTTAATAAACTCTTACATGAATAAAAAGGAGAAATAAACTTACTATAAATAAAAGAAAGCTTAGTATAACTTATGTATAGCAAGCTTCTCTCTACTAGAGTCCTACGCTAAAGATATTGCAGCAAAACCTTCTAGGCCCTCTAGTAGACACGCAATGCTTAACTAGTTTTCTTCTAAGCTATATATAATATCTTTTAGAAAAAGCAGCTTACTTTAGCCTTGCTTAGAAATACTATAACAAAGGTTTATAGACAGCAACGGTAGTATAGATAATAGAAAATAATATATTTAATCTACTACACTTATATTACTAATAGCTTCTTTAATTTATACAAAATAAGTACAGAGCTCTAGTAAGTATACTTAACTCTTAAGAAGCTACACATTACTAACTTAGCACAGCAACTTTTGGTAATATATTATTACTAACACTTAACTTATGTAACTACGTAGCGTACAAAGCAGCACACAACAAGAAAAAGTTATAATTTAATAGCGCTTAGCTAAATAAACAAAACAATACTATAGTAGAACTATTTTTTAATAAACTACTTAAGACACAACAATTTTAAATAGAGTATTATATAGCGTGTTTGGTAGTTAATAAACTATAGAACTACCTACGCGCAGAATACAACTGCAAAGTTAGGCAGACTATAAGCAAATATTAATAGAAACTTAAAAACTAATAAAGAAAGGGACAATACTAGAGGTGCTTTATGCTATTTAATTATTGTCTAACGCAGGCTGTACCTAAAAGTAGAGGAAAGATAATAAAGTATATACAACTAGGCTAGTCTTGTGTTAACCTACATGCTATCCGCGACGCTTAGGCAGGTATATAGAACAACTCTCTAAGCCTACAAGAGAAGTAGATTACCTATATACGACAGATATAAGGCAACACGTAGAGAGACGACAACAGATCTTTCTAGACCTACTTTAGCTAAGTAAAGAACTTTAGAAGTAACTTTAAGGCTAAGCAAATATACCTTAATATACGTTAGTAAATAGAAAAATACTTCTCACATAGAAGATATAAAGAAGTAGAAGACCTAATATAGAGAGACACTAACACACGTCTGTAGTTAGGAAGATAAATAGTAAGTTATACAACAATATTATATAAATAAGAGTAGAATAGAATATAAATAATATATTTAGAGAATATATAAGAGCAGGTTCCTAGGCAGTACAAGATAAAGAGAAAGAGGGATTATAAACTTTTGTATTCTAACCTTGCAGTTCTGCCCCCTCCTATATGTCTTATTATAGTAGAAGTATTGCATTTAGAGTACAACTATAGAAATATAGCATAACCTAATAAAAAAATTAAAGTACAAAAGAAAAAAAAACAGGCGTATATAAAATAGACAAAGAAGAAAGGGAGGAATTGTAAGCTTTTACTTACTCTACAAAAAACATTGCAATTTCTCTTCCCTCTCTTATCTTCTTTATATTTATAGTAGTTTATGTTGTTTTCTTGCCTATATAGCTCTTTTATAAAAGTATCTGTAGACACTATACTAATATAATACTCTTAGTAAATAACAAATAACATCTTCACTAGAACGTAAAAGCATAATAGCAAATTTTAAGGTTTATGTATTACTATCATAAATAATAGCATAATCTAAAACAAAAAAAGAGATACTATTTATATAACGTAACTATTTCTACTATCTAGTTAGCAGCAGAGAAAATCTAGGCAGCAGCGTAGATATTTATTTATTATAACGTATCTCTTAGCAGCAGCGTCTATTTTTTTCTATTATAACGTAATTATAACACAATAGATCTAAATAGAAGGTTCTTTAGCTTGTTGTATTTCTTTATTATAACGTATTTCTAGGCAGCAGCGTCTATATTTCTTAACTATAACGTAATTATAATACAATAAATTAAAATAGAAGGTTCTTTAGCTGGTGGTATTTCTTTATTATGACGTATATCTAGGCAGCAGCGTCAATTTTTCTCTATTATAACATAATGGCTTCAGCCTTTTGGGACAACTTTTTAATGTGACTACACATTTTGTAGACACCTTTTTAGTAAAAAAAAAAGATTTATTGCTAATAATAGGTATCTAGGCTCTCGCCCTCTTGTTTAGCATTGCCGACACGCAATTAGTGTGTCGCTCTAGCATGTTTAGACAGAAATGAAGAAAAGCAAGACAAAGATGCAAATTGCCTCTTAACTTAACACGCCTTATCTTGCTTATGCTGCCTACTTATGTTAAGGCTTTACTTCTAGGTACTCTTAGACAAATTAAAGAAGCAGCACATTATTGCCTTGCTTTCTAACCTATACATGCGACGATAGAACGCCTACTCCTCTTTTCCTACCTCTTTCTTCTCTATCGCTATTTCGACGTTATACAACAGCTAGCCTAACTAGTTAATAGTTTCTTTACTTAGCTTATGCATGATTAACAAGAAGAAAGAGATACTAAAGCAGAGCATTTTAAGTACTTTGCTAGTATTAGCAAATAATCTATAAATCTTGTATTTCTTGTATAACTAGCTAAGTTAAGGCTTAACATTTTTTTGTATATAAAGATATTATAGATTCTAGAGTTGTTTATAAGAAATATAATTATAAAGTCCTAAAAAGGCTAAGTTTGTAGATGCTTAATAAACTTAAGTGTCTACATAATTAGCTTAAGCTAGACTAGTTTAGGGGCTAGGTATATAATAAGAAAGCTTCCTGTCTTTAGATAAGAGTTAAGGTTAAAGAGATGCTTATTGTAGAGGTTACACGCTATTGTAGTGTATTATATACAAATTGTTTATATACAGTGCTGTTTAAAAGATAAGAAGTAGTAAGTAAAAAGTAGTAGCTTTAGCTTTATAAAGTATTGTAGGCTCCTGCTGTAGTACGTACGTGTCTTTTCCTTCCTCTCTTGCATTATGTTACAATCCTATTGCAATTCTACTGTAATCCTGTTGTTAGCTATAGGCTAGTAATCGCCGTTAGACACGTTTTAACTAGTGTCGTTTTTTAGTACTTTAGCAAGTTTTTTAACCCTAATTATTGCTTGGTGGTCTAAGCTTTCCTCCTAGAACTTATCCACCTACCGTTTAAATCTCATTAACTACACACAATCTTTTTTTTGACTTTTGCGATTAATTAGTAGAGGGTAGCTGCTTTTTACTTTTTTAGAACCCTATTTTGACTACAACAACAACCACTACCTTTGAAACCTTAAAAAATAAATAGATAGGCGAGGTAAAGAAGAATTTTGTATTTACTGCGCTTTACAAGTTATTTAGTTATAATTAGATTATTTTGTGAAAGTCTTGTAAGAGTCTTGTGGGCATGTGGTGATCGCCTTGCGGGTATCTTGGTCATCCTTGGCGGCAAGGTTGCCACCAGAAGGGGTCACGCAGATTCTGGAAGCGAGTTGTGCTACAGGCCAAGGTGGCATGCCCAAATCATGCGAGCCTTCCCTAATTAAGCGTCTACGTCACTAATATCTTATGTACGTAATAATTATAGCTCCGTGCTAATACTTCCACGCCTAACCCACCATGCTCTTTTTCTCGCTATCCTTTAAGCACACAATGTCTTGCTAGGTCTTTTCCCTCTACTGTGCCGCAATCTAGGAGGCCGATGACTTTCGCCCTAGTAATAGCTTCAATATCGCGGATAACGTGCGACATTAGCATTATGTACAATAATAAGGTGGCAGAGTTTCCTACAAAACCTAACCTAAGAACTATGCTGCTGTCCCCATTGTGCAGAACTACGCTGCCGGAATCTCCGCCTGCTATAAACACGACGGTGTCCTCGTCTGCTAGAATCCTGAACGCAAGAACGACGTCGTTAAATTGTTTCTCGTCTTTTCAGAACTCAATTAGTACTACTAATAAGAAGTCTTTCCTAATACGCATAATTAATCTAATGGCGTTAATCTATCCGGTGGTCCAACTAGTTGTCCGGCCTATCTTAGCTACTAGATAGCCTCTATCTAGACGTAGGTGTTTATAACCCTTTATCATCGTGTTTAACTTAATCTTTACTGTGGACGGGGTTTTCGTAATAAGGTTCCTAATCTTCTAAGTAGTAGTCGTCTTAATTAGGGCCTAATTAAGGCCCTAGCCTAACGTTCGTCTACTAATCCTCTGCTTCATAGTAGCAGGGGCGTTCTTGTCTAATGTTTAATTATTAGAAGGTTCTAATATTCTTAACTAGGAAGTCGTCTGCTTATGCGTAAAGTCTAGGTTCTTTGTAGACCAAAACCTAGATAAGGTAAAAACAGTGCCTAGCCGTTAATTAAGGTTACTGTCAAAGAACTAAAGCTCTAACAAAGTGTTAGCAAGTCTGCTTACCTGCAACGCACTAAAGTTGTCCCCTAAAGCCTCTTATTGTTCGTCTAGTTCGGCAAATTCGCCTTGCTAATATCGTCTTAAGCGCCTATAATCGCTGTTAGATAGAGATAAGACGGTGAGCACCTCGTCTCCTACTAGTATGTCCTCTAGGCGGAGAGAGAGATTAGGAACCTGTTTCTCTATCTGGAGCTTTGCGACCACGTAGTAATTAGTTAAACTAAACGTTCCTAGTTCCTTACTATCTAGACTCTGGAGGTCAAGGCCTATATCTAATATGCCCAAATACTATTAGTAAGTTCAACTAATAGACGCTCCTATTAGGCAAGTTTAGTTGTAGAATTCTCGGCTAAAGTTAAAGATGTTTACATCTGTAGGCTCTTTGCTAAGGTCTTCTGCAGACCCTTCTTAGATAGGTTTAGTAAGCCCTTTGCTTATTTTATCTTCTAACAACTTGCTGCTGTTTAATATAGTTATTTGTATCTCTGCCGCGTATTAGATTTTAAACGCAAAGTGTAGCTCAACTTTAGGTTAAATCTCGTCTAAAACTTTACTATAGTACTCTTCCTCGTTAGCGTCTAGTAACAAGAGGAAGACGGTTGCTCTACAGTTTAGATGTGATCGCTCGCTAGTCAAGCTGTGTAGAACTTTAAGGGCCAGCTATTGGCTGTTGCAGAGCACAAGGAGAACCTCTTCACAAACTATATCTTAGTTCTTAATAATATCTTGCTTACTTCCTTTAATAACAGCCACGTTCTTCTAGGTGGCAGCTAACGCATTAATAATCTCTACGGCAGCCTTAACCTCCGCATTGTCTAGCACTGCCTAGATTCTCTTGACGCTAATATCCTATTTATAGTATTAGTCTGTGATTGATGCGTTTAACTGTATGAGTATGCTTAGTAGGACATGGTGATGCGGTTCGCTCTAACGTAGTTGACGTACGATGTCTATTCAACGTACGTATATGTTCTCTTTGCGGAGAATATTGCTTATTGTAGGCATGACTGTGCCCTAGGAAGGCAGATCCTGGTAGTATACGATCTCTAGAGGTAAAGCGCGCAACATTGGACTCCTAATTTAATATGCAAGTCGCTTGTCAATAATTATGGTTTAGTTTTCGTATTTAAGAGCTGAAAGGGTTTTTAATGTAATTAGGGACAGAGTAGGAGATTTTGTAACGAAGATAGAGTTAGGGAATGATGTGGCCATGTACAGAGTGGGAGGTTTTGGGACAATAGTAGAGTCGGAGAACGAAAAGTTTTTCTGTAGCTTTATGTCTTTGGAGGCTTGGAGTTCGCAGCTAGCTGCGCGCTTTTTCTGGGACATGTTGTGTGCTGTGCCGTTTTCGCGCGTTTTTACTGGTGGTGGCTTGCTATGACTGCGCTAATTAGGGACTGAACCACGGTCGTATGGTTACGAATCATGGTAGTAGTCACGGGAACGCGCATCGCCTTTTGTTTGGCAAGTGGGAGTCTACCCACGAGCCTGCCATAGATTCCCACAAGAGCCTGCCACGATTTCAGGGGCGCCTTAGGGTCCATTCCTCTTGCCGTGACCTTGTAGCAGTCTTGTCCCAACCTTTCTACAAGATCCCTACAAGGTAGCTACAAGCCATGGCCACAGCCACAGCAACAGCTAGTGTTATTTTAAGTATACCTGTTGGGCCTACTTGCAAGCAGGCGAAGGTAAATAATACTATTACTAAAGCTCTTACAATTTAGTTTAAAGCCGCGCTAGCGAAGACCAAATATAATTAATATGTTTAAAGAATATATAAGAGCAGGTCCCTAGGCGGTATAAGATAAAGAGAAAGGGGTTTTATAAACCTTTGCATACTAACCTTGCATTTCTCCCCCCTCTTATATGTCTTAATAAAGTAGAAGTATTGTATTTACAGTATAACATTAGAAAAAGAGTCTAACCTAAAAAAAAAACTAAAAAAAGGAAAATGCGTATATAAAATAGACAAAGAGGGGGGGGGGAAATTGTAAGCTTTTACTTACCTTATACAAAACCTTGCAATTTCCATTCCCCCTCTTATCTCCTTTATATTTAAGCTTTTTTATATAATGTTCTTGCGTATATATTTCTTTTATGAATATATCTGTATACACTATACTTGTATAATACTCTAAGTAAAAAACAAATAATATATTCACTACTCTTAGTATAAAACTAATAATATATTCACTAGGACGTAAGAGCCTGATGGCAAATTGCAAGGTTTTTGTACTACTATTATAAAAAATAGCATATCCTGAAATTTGGAGAAGAGATACTATCTATATGACGTAACTATTTCTAATATCCAGTCAGCAGCAGAGAAAATCTAAGCAGCAGCGTAGATATTTATTTATTATAACGTAATTATAACACAATAGATCTAAGTGGAAGGTTTTCTAGCTAGTTGTTTTTCTTTATTATGACGTATTTCTAAGCAGCAGCGTCTATATTTCTTTATTATAACGTAATTATAACGCAATAGATTCAAATAGAAGGTTCTCTAGCCTGTCCTATTTCTTTATTATAACGTAATTATAATACAATAGATCTAAATAGAAGGTTCTCTAGCTTGTCCTATTTCCTTCTTATAACGTATTTCTAAGCAGCGGCGTCGATATTTCTTTATTATAACGTATATCTAGGCAGAAGCGTCTATTTTTCTCTATTATAACGTAATAATAACACAATAGATCTAGATAGAAGGCTCTTTAGCTAAGTTAGCTAGCGTCTGCTAGCGTCTTACTAGGTATATAAACAACCTCTTGCCCGTCCCCTCCCTTGCTCCTTCTCTCTCTTTTTCCTTTCTTCTTAAGTAGGCCCTACTATCTCAACGTCCCCGCGGCGCCCACTAAGTTGTAAGTCTAAAACAGTTACTAAAAACCTTACAATTTCCCTACTCCCCTTATTAGCTTAGCAATTCTTCACTACCTTTATTAGAGCAAGAGAAACCTTACATTTCTTTTTCTCTCCTACCCTGTTTACCTTTGCTCTTCTAGTTTTTTTAGCTATTAAAAATCCTTGTAATTTACCCTTCTCTCCTTGTTCCACCTATTTGACTTGCTTGTTTAGATTATATATTATCTAACATTTTACTAGTCTTCTTTACACTCTAATAATATTAGGATACTTTTCTTTGTTCTACATAGCTAGGGTTTTATAAAAAATTTACTCTTATTACTACAGATTATCTTAGGTATCTTGTATAATAATAGATTTTACCTATGTTATTATGTTTTTCTCTTTGCTGTTTTTTTTGTTTGTTAGCCCTTTCCCTCTTTTAAGTATTAATTATTACTTAGTTATCTTGTATTATTATAGTAGGTATGCTAGATTGCCTTAAGCAATTGCAGTCTAAGCAGACTAAAACTATCCCTAGAACTTCGGCCTCCTCCTCTCTTGTTGCTGCTAATCTAACCCCTATAGACACCTATGTGCGTGACCCCTTGTTTAATCAACCTGCCTGTACTAGCAAAGGAGTCTATAGTTAACCTACCTCTTCCTATAAGGCTCTCTTGCCTTTCTTTAGCATAGAAGACAGTACTACCTTTTACAAGCTACTCTAGTCTTCTACTGCTTACTTAGTTAAAAGTTTAACAATAGCATTATCTTCTTACCTAAATACATAGCATTGTTATCTAAAGCCCCTAATTTTGCTAAAGTAGCCTCTATTTTAGACTAAGAGCGCTGTTGCTAGACGTCTGTCACACAAGGTTAACTAGATTCTATCTCTGCCGCTTTCTAGAACAAAGTTTGTAATCTGCCTTATTATTTCTTACTTATTTTTACTACTAACTTCTTCGTGTAGACTACATAGGTCGCATAGTTCGTTCACAACCTCTGTTTCTTCCTTATAGACAACACGGCGGCTCCCTTTTATTATTGTTGTTTTACTAGTAATATCCGTGCTAATTGTGCGTAGTTAGTCTACCTTCTCTTCCGCAACATAAAGCATGTGTATTTAGCAACACTAGGCAACTTAGATTCTTATAAGCCTCTATTAAAGGGTAAAGCTAAGGGTAAGGCTAAGCGTACAGTTAAGAACAACATAGGTAAACATAAGCCTAGCAACAAAGGTAAAGGCAAGGCGCCTATTAGTAAGGAGATTATCGCCTGCTTATCTAATAACACAGAAGATAATACTATAAAGGACGCTCTACTTGTGTTCTCTTTACTAGCTGCTTCTAGTAAGGCTGCCGCGCCTAGAGGTATTAATAACCTAGTCTCCCCTTCTCCTTCTAGCCCTCTAACTAGTTTAAAGCGGTTACTTCCTTTACTTTAGATCTCCGCCTCGTCTTCCCCCTCCTATTCTTCGCCACAAAGTTGTTACTATCCTAGTTACTAAGGCTTACAAGTCTACCCTAGCCTCTAAGCAGACTACTATTACCCCTAAGCTAAAGCAAACTACTACTACCTCTAAGCTAAAAAAGAAACTGCCTTACGCTAACGCTAAGCACTTATCTTGTAATTCTCTCCTCCGTCTTCGCACGTACAAGTTTAGACCCTTAGCCGCTAGACCTGCTACTGCTCCTCTTTTAGCTAATGTTAAGGGTGACGATGTAGATAAGAACCCTATCTAATTATAGTTTTATTCTATTCCTAGTACTAACAACGCCCGCCTTATTAGTGCTAATTATCTAATTAGTGTCTTACCTACAGACTAAGTTAATTAGATTAATAATAATAAGATTAATCCTACTAATGCGTTGCTATTTCTTATTAAGCAGTACTTTGGAAAACCCATTTTGACTACAACAACAACCACCACCTTTGATACCTTAAAAAATAAATTAAGCAGTACTATGCCTCTTGCAGAGAGGCGGTTCTTACTTAGCAGCTTCTAGCTAGCAAGTTAAACAAGACTCCAACGCTCTCTTAAGAGGAGGTCCTGTTAGCTAAACTCTAGAAGCCACGTAATGCTAATAAGGAGTAGATACTTAAGCTGCGTGCCGCTAAATACAATATATTAGGGGCTATTGCTAGAGAAGCTACGCGCGACAATATATTCTAACAAGCGCTTATTAAGGAGTCTACCTTGTCTGTTGTTTACGAGCTTAAACTAGAGCAAGAAGGCGAACTTAGTCCTTATAAAGAGGGGTATTCTAACCTTTACAGCTTAGCATAGAACAATAAAGCATTTCATAACTACTAGAAATAAATTGCGAGTTTACAGGCGTTTAACTGTGTCCTAATAAGTGTATACAAGAACAGTTTAAGTTATATTAATATTAGGCACCGCTCTTGTCCTGTTATGCTTAGTAGCAAGTCTTGCCATCTTATGTAGTCTTAAGTGACTGCAGACGCTTAAATTGCTACTCTTACAACTAACCGCTAACGCACGGGAAAAGGGTAGTAAGGCATCTATTATGCTAACTCTGCTAGAATAGGCAAAACTAAGGGTACTATAGTGGCGCTCATGCAGGTACGTTAACTTATATTACTCTCTAGACATTGCAAGGTTTCTAAAGCTTATAATTACTCTAGCTCCCTTTTTGCCTCTAGTGTCGCCCGCCTTTTCTAATCTAAAAATTTATAAATTCCCCTTTTCTTCTCTCTCCTCTGTTAAACCTGTACCTTTTACTAACCCCGCTTAGTATATTAATAATCTCTCTTATAACCTTCAACAAGCTTAGGATTAGAAGGATTAGCCTACACTAAGCGCACTAGGTAGTGCGAAGGTGTATATATAGCAAACTAAGTCTACTTTTATCTCGCAAACTATTAAAGCGTTTATATAATTTACTAACACGTTAGACATTTACGTGTACTATAGTCCTAAAGAAAAAGAAGACCTACTACCCCTAGGTGTCCACCGCATTTAGGATCCTATTACTAAGGACAACAAGCTGTTTAACGCCTACTACTACAGCACTAATTACACGCTTATTATTATAACGTACAATACCTTCTAAGTTCGCTATAGTCACAGCGGCCATACTAGTTAGTTAATGAGGGAGCGATTTATAACTAAGGACGAAGCTAACTTATAGTATAACTTAAATAGCATAGATGCTAACTTCTCTAGCAATCTTAAAGGCTTAGTTGCTTTTAATATGCTTAATAAGGCGACACGCATTTATAATAAGTTTAGTTAAGCTGCGCGTGCTAACTACAACATAGGCGCTCTCTTTAATATTCTTATTACAGCTACACTAGTCCTGTGGCGCTCTATAGGATACGCAGGTCTATTAAAGTTAATCTAAGACAAAGATCTAGACGCTAAAGTAGCCTATGTCCTGCCTAAGTCTAGTGTTAACCTGTATAACACAGATAGCCCCCTTGCTTAATTCCGCCCTACTATAACAGCTTTCTAGAAGTTTATATATAAAGGCTTTAATTTTTTTTACATAAGGTTGCATTCTACGCAGTGCATTTAAGACTATACTTATTTAGCGCGATTATTTAACGCTCTACAAGACTTACCTTAATAGTAACGTTAACTATACTGCTAACAAACTCCCTACTTATATTGCTATCTATCTACACTTAACTATAAAGCCTAATGCCTAAGCATAGTATAATGCTCGCGCTAAGGAACTCCTCTCTGTTCTCTATATTCTAGATAGGAAGTCCTCTAAATTAGGAGGGAAAACTCGCATAAACGTAAATCCTAGCACAACCTAATTGCTTAATCTAGCCGCCCTATATCCTAGATTCGCCTACGCTAACAGCATCGCTAACGTCACTAATAACTCCTTTCTTAATTAACTCAGCTTAATGCACAACAAGGGTAAGTACGCCAACTATCTCTACCTTCTACTTACTAACGTTTAAAAGGGTTGCTAAAAGTAAGGCGTTACCAGCATAATGCCTAACAAGGAGGATGTAGTTCCCCCTTTAAGCAAGCCTGCCGCGCTAGCTGTTAAATTTGCGCTTTATTCCCTCTAGCTAGTTATAATTGTTAAGCTAATTTAGAAGTAGGTTATTAAGAATAGCAAGAAAATTATTATCTTTTGCATAACGCCCTTTAAACAGGAGTTCTTAGATTCCTTTCTAAATGTGCTTAGCCTCTACTCTAGGGCCCTTCTTTCTTACTACAACCCTAAGAAGAAGACAGCAATACTAGAAAAATTTAACACTAACCTTACCTGTTAGTGTACAGACCTAACACCTAAATAGTTTGCTAATTTATACAACACCCTAACTATCTCTGAAAACTAAAATGCTAGACTAAACCTGTAGAAATTTTGTAGCAAGATAATTATTACTAGTTTTTTTATATCTAACTTTATGTTTGTGTAGATGTGTAAAAGAATTATCTAAGTTAGCTAAGAGCACAACTGCATTATTGTTAAACTATATAACTCTAGCACCTATAACTTCAACGTCACGCAGGCCGCCACAGAACAAGCCCTCCCTATGCTAGCTGCCTAACTTAACATAAAGGTGTTAAGAGAGTAGGCGCGTAAGGAGTTAGACACTACTAAGGTAGATTCCTACTAAGAAGAAGGCAAAACTAATATAGGGGCTAGGATTAACGCTTCTAATTTTACAGGCTTTGTCAGCATATAGGGTTAACTCCTAAATAAGCAAGATCTAGTCTTCCTACTAGAACAGTTAAACGACCCTAAGATGTGTACTAATAAGGTGCTAATCGCTATGTTTAATATAACGCGTTCTAGTAAGGTTGCCTATATTAACTAGGTCTTCTAGTACACTATAGCTGCTGTTAATACGCCTAAGGTTAAGAAAGTTTAAGAGCGTCTTATAGACTGCAACACAGTCTAGACGTAAGCACTACGTAATTTGCAGGCTATTAACAGTCTGCGCTTTACTAACTTTTACCCTACTAGCGTACAGTTTAAACCTCCTGCTAACTAGGAAGCTACTAAGGTAGAGCTAGATTAGATTCCTCCTACTATGCTTACCGCCCGCAAGGCTAGAGCGGAGAAGGATCTTAATATTAAGATAGAGTTTAGCTATAGAGTCTGTCTACGTCTAGACGCCTAGCCTTTTTAACTAAGGAATTACAACGCGGCCGCCTTCTAGGACAATAACTCCTTTATAGAGGATAGCGACGACGACAGGCAGGGTAGCAGGAACAAAGATAATATAATAGAAGACGCTCCTATTCGTAAGACTACTACCGCAGTAGAAGAAGAGCCTATATTAAATAAGCATTAAGAGAAGGAGACTATAGATAAGGGAGCTGCTAAAGAACAGGCAACAGACAAGGCTATAGCTAATTAAAAGGTAGCTAAGAGGAAGCGCAAGAACAAAGCATGTTACAAAAAGAAGGCAGCTAAGCGTAAAGTGCTGCGTAAGACTAAGGCCTAGGGTTAGTTTCTAGTAGGAGACGTTAGGTTTCCCTATTATAAACACGTAGCCTACGTTATTGCATATACAGTATTAACTACGTCTGCCAGCTCCTATAGAGCCTTAGCAGAATAAAGTAGGCGTCCTAGTAGAAAAGTCTACTATAGCTCCTTAGCCTCTCCTAGATAACGTGTGGATAAAATAACATAGAGTTAGACCTCGTCTCTCTATTGTCTTAGTAAGCCTAGGACAGTAAATTTAGGGTCTATTACTATAGAAACACGTACTAACGTAACTAGCACAGTTGCCTAATTAGAGTCTATTTAGCATAGCCCCCTAAAACATGTACACTAACAGTATCTATAGAAACGCCTTAGCTGTTAACAGGATACTGCACACAATTAAGGTATTTTAATCCTCTATTTTAATCTACCTCTCCTTACTACACCACCCTATTCCTAACTCCCTAACTTATTCTAGTATAGCTAACACTCCCACCGTCTCTACTATCCCTAAGTTCAAGCTCCTTCCTTTAGAGGTATTTAACAGTGTTAACACTAAGGGAATTGCTAACTATAAAGGCTATAGCATTATAGGTGTATAGTCTTACTAATTTGCAGCTAGTGTACTTTATGTAAGTCCTTATCTGCTATCCTAGTTGTCCAAAACTTACCTCCTAAGCTCTCTGCTGTACTTACTCTACACGTCGCTATTAACTACAACTACAGTTTAGAATAAAGCATAGTGCCTACAGCGCTCACAGCTATTACAGCTTACATTACCTACTACTGCAACCTAGAAGAGAAAGCTAAGACGTAAGATTACCTTGTTAACGACTAACAGACGTATTAGTCTATCTTAGGCTTGACACTATAGAATGTCGTATATCTGTCTAAGCAAAACTTGTCCTTGCCTACTCCTCTTTAGCTAACTAATTTACTAGGTCATTTCTCTACTTCCTAAGCTTAAGATATAGTAGAGTTAACTATAGACTTAGACTCCCTTTTACTCTTTGTTAACACTATCTTGCTAGGCATCTACAACACTAAGAAGATACGTATTATCCTTAAGCCTATTAACGTTAGCATCTTAGAACTAAAGGTCCGGAATGCCCTCTACAACGCTATAGACAAGCTTGTTAACGTTAGCAAGAGGTACCTAACAGCAGTCTGCTTTAAGCTTGTTATTAAGAGCTCTACTATTACGTCCAACATGCTTACTACACTTATACACGGCCCTGTTAGAACAAGCCCTAAAGCACAAGTAGTAGAGACAGCCCTACGTTAACATTAGCACGTTAAGAACTAAGTAGATTAGTCTACGCGTTAGATTTCTTGCAGCTTTATAGCTAGCGGCCCTCCTGCCTTCTTTGCTGCTTTAGATAGCCGCTTCGATGTTTAAGTGGAGGCGTGACACGACCTATGTGTATGTACTTATAGTCAACTCTGCGTGGCTTTAGAATACCGTAATAAATAGAGAAAAAAAATTAACCTTTTCTAGCTTATTTTTTTAGTAAAGCTCTTTTTATAAAGCTGTATTTAGATTAATTATTATTCTAAGTAGACGGTTTTTTCTATTTGGTTTCCTGTCAATTACACTGTAAGTTAATAAAAAAGATAGGAACTTTTTATGACTAAGTACAACTAGATGTAGGGAGCAGTTGTGAAATTGCAAGGTTTTTACCTCATTTACTAAACCTTGCAATTTCCCCTCCGCCCCTTATGCCTATATATCGAGGGGCCGTATTAGCGAGGGCCGTATTAGCGAGGGCCGTATTAACAACGAACCCAAAGAGAACATGACTGTCTATGGCGGAAAGGAGCAAAGATTGGACTCACGACGTCAAGCGCTTATTGTGCTTCCGAAAAGCTACAAGGCGTGCAATGTTTAATCTCTATCTGCGAGAGCTCTTCTGTGGATCTCGTCATACCAGTTTGAGCACCTGTTTTTCGAGCCGGCCCATCGCCTCAAAGAACTGGTCATTCATTTCGTCCCGTTCCCGGTTCTGTCCCTCATAGCTCTGATCCCGATGTACATTTTCCTTCAGGAATTCTGTTCGAAAAGAAAGTGCCCCTACTCCTACTCCTACTCCTACTCTCCTGTTCACACCAGAAGACTCACTCCTCCATCAATAATAACGCATTGTGATCCAACCAACGACACTTTGTCGTCGCAACTCGTTAATAGATTATAGGTATAACAAGAACCTCCGAATATTCTACACTGTAGTTACTGTCATATCGAAAATAATCCCACACAATAACCCAACACGAGTTCTCGATTTCGAACCGCCTCGGCACGCTCCCGATACGTCTCGTTACACAATGCTTCACGGTATCCGAGACCGCTGCGCCTTATGTGTGTTGAGTGAATATAATAAGCCTTGGAGGTATGCGATCGTTCAGACAATCATCCTGCTGCCCGCAATGCATTTTCGGTGAAATGGCAAAGCACGACTAGGAGGAGATGGGTGAGATCCAGGCGATAATCAGCGGTACTTCGTGCCTGTGCCGCGCATTCTGGTAACCTTTGATCTCCGATCATTTTAAAGCTCAAGCTAAGAGGACGCTCATTTTTCAAAGGTGTTCATACGAAAGAAAGCATATCCTAAATAAAGATTCAACCCATGGCAATCGTCTTGCGATCCGTCTCCAACCACTACTGAAAGCTTATGCCCAAAATCCACGGCCTCCTCTTTTCCAAATCCAAGATCATCCGACCGAACAAGCCATTCGCCCAACTAAACCACTGCCGAGTCCATACCCCCTTATTTCTCGCATGCACACTCTCATGCATGAGACCCAAACCATCCGTACTCTGCACCAGCCACTTCAAATTCCTGATAATCTCGAGGTCATCCTCGCTCGTCAGTATCGTCATGATGAGCGCCATGGGCCACGGACTGCCAGGCAGCGTATGCGGACTTGCCACGCCGGTTATCACAGGGCCAACGGCGTAGTACAGGTTATTCCTGCTCAGAATCTTGCGTCGCGTGCTCTGGTAGATGGGGTCGTGAAGAGTTGTGTAGCCTAGGAAGGGGGCTGAGAGAAGAGAAGGGACATTAGGGTCATCCATGATGTTTACAGAGCCGTAGCCATCGACTTCGTAGGCAAATATCTTGCCGTACGTGGGGTCGGATACTATGCCGTACTTTTCTATGCCCCGGTTGATGGCTGTACTGAGGGCTTGCGTGCGTGCGGTCAGGGTACTAGTGCGGTTCATGATACGCGATGTTATTGAGGAAGTGCCGAGAGCGGAAGAGAACATCATGTTGGAGGGGATGAGATATTGGTATGTACAAGCGTCGTCAGCGGGGCGATGGAATGAGCGAACGAGGCCAATGTTACCCTTGTGAGGGCTTCCATTACAGTTGTTGATTGGTGTGCCGCCGTAAGGTGCGCAGTAAGTGTAAGGAGTGTGTTGCCATTCACCATCCTCGGTATAGCTGTCGATCATCATGCTTTCTGCAGTTTCGAGCACGACTTCCACGGCTTTGATCCAGTTGCTGGAGTTTTGGAAGAAGTCGTAGTCTTTGGTTGCGGTTACGTAGTCGACGGAAAGCTGCAGGAATGAGGCTAAGGAGTCTAGTTCCCATTGGCAAGAGAAGACTTTGTAGTAGTCAAATAGAGGGATGATGCGGTCGCTGTTCATACTGCTCTTGTGCACGATGCCGCTCTCATCGGGCGCTTGGAATGCATTGCAAAACGCACTCTCAAGGATGTAGCGTGCTTGCAGGTTGATGGCTCCTCGAAATAGACTAGCTAGGCTGTTAGGATCATCGTCTTTCTTCAAGACGGAGACGAAGGCTTGAAGTTGGTTTGCTGAGTCGCGTAGCCACATTGCTTCAATGTCGCCGGTGATGACAAAAGTCAGTTCTTCGGGTTTCATGCTCATGAGAGGACCTTCCAGCTCGTCCAGGTCGCTTGTTATATTCGACCACCCTCGCCATGAAATCGTCGTATCCAATGTACTTGGCCATGAGTTCTCAAAAATCTGCTATGACATCAACATGAAATTCGATACAGTGGCGGTGGTCGTACACGAAAGAGATCAGGATCCTTGATAACGTCACGCAATCGCTCAATTGTACTCTCGACCGACTCTGAACGGAATGTCCGACACGGTACAATCGGTCTGGCATAGCTTAAATTCCATGTTCCCTCCGTAAAAGGCCCGTGATACTGGGCGGCGTAGTTCTGATAGAGCGGGCATTGGGCCGACAATAGGGGTGGCAACAGAAGCGAGACGTAAGAGAGTAGGATCTTTCCAGCTGATAGCCGCATTGTAGCGTGGATGGCAGGCCGATAGTCGCCTAACAACCTATTTCTACGGTACAAAATGACTGACAGCTAGAAGATATCGTCGACAGGTCAAGAGGTGTGTGATGTTTCCAACAACGGGTGTTTAGGCAAAGCTGAGCTAAGCTGGCACGAGCTACTATGGTTGGGCACTACAGTGCCCGTGCGCGTGACGAGCCAGTTCGCGTGACGAGCCACCCCAACATCATAACATTGAGATCATCCCAACTTCAACGCGTCATAACTCCACCACTATAGATCTAATTCAAGAAGCGATTAAATATATTAAGTTGCGTGAACTAGGAGATGAATTCTTATACTGCGAAGTTTTAAAAATATTTAAAGTTGACTAAACGACGCTGTCGCGGCAGCATAAGGGGAAATAGAGCACAAATGTAGCTAAATTAGAACAACAACAACTCCTTAGCCTATAATAAGAATAAGAGCTTATACTATACATAGAAAGATACGTTAGGCGCAGTTTACTACCTACACAAGAGATAATACAAAATTTTGTAAAAATAGTAGCAAAGTAGGAGGTCTCTAAAAGCTAGGTTACTTAGTTTCTCTATTGCTACGCTGACGAGCTTACTATTAAATAGAGCGCGGGAATTAATTACGATAGACATAAAGCTAATTCTAAAGAAAGATACAAGCTGTACTTTAATATATTACACTTAAAGATTTAAAAGTACTACGTTAACAAGCGTAACACATATAATATAAATAAGAAGGGCTTTTTTATTAATATTATAAACTACTTAAAACGCGTCTTTATAAAGGCTGTTTAGGCTTTAAAAAAGCGTACTGCAGCAATCTAAGATAGCAACAGAGAATAGATAACACTGTTAGCTTGCGTATGTGCTTCTAGAGAGGCACTACCGCCTGCTCTTATCTACTAGGGCACATCTAGGCTTTAATTAAGCTAGGTAGACGCTGTTAAGGTTAGAAAACATAAGGTTTTCTTCTTAAACTTAGCCTTAAGATAGACAAATAATAATATAGGTTTAGCATAGCTTAAACAAGTATTTAAGCGCTTTACAAAACAAAAAGCGCGATAAGAGTACTATCTTTTTATTCTTAACAGCTACAGCAGCTATCTAATAACTAAGTTTATCAATTTTTGTAACAGCAACTGTATCCTTTTAGCTATCTTTCTACCCTACGCTACCTATAGCTTATAGCTGCTTAATGTCGTCTTGTTTACGCCTCTTTTAAAGTACTACTTACAAGAACTTAATTGCTACCTCTACTAATTACAAGCTCTTACAAGAGTTACAAAACACAACTTCTTTAACATCTTTTAGCCTGCGTAGGGCTCTACAATAAGGTTAGATCTTATTTTAAAGAGTTTTTAAGCTATAGGCGTGTAGCTAATAGATGCAGAAGTTATACTAAAATGCTTTAATAACAGCACTTTAGTACAAGATAAAGCTTTAGAACTTAGCTATTACAGCAACAGCAATAGCTAGAGAGAGCTACGCAGAATTTTTAAAGCTGCAGTTACTAATAAGGCAAAAGATAAAGCTAAATAGCTTAAGTTATTATTACACTCTCTTTAGGTGCAAAACAAGCTCCTCTACTACAAAAACAACAGCCTTACGCGCGCGCTTTAAGCTAAAAAGAAGCACAAGAAGAAGAGTAACACTATAGATTTTTAACATTGGAAAGAGTATTACAGTAGTGCTGTTTTCTAGTTTCTAAGAAAGCTCTGTAAAGCCTGCGCCCGCAAGGCTACAAAACAAAATAAAGACAAGCGCGAACAACTCTAAAAACTTTAAATAGAGAGCTAAAAGCAGCGGCAATAGTATACAAAAAGAAGCAACAAGAAGCTGTAAAGCTAGCGCAACAATAAGCTACTAAGGAGCGCGCAAAGATAAAGAAAGTGAAGGCTAAGAAACTAGCTGTAGCCTAGGTAATTAAAAAACAACAACACAACGCTGCAACTATACAAAAATCTTATAATATACTTAATAAGCCTAAGGAAAAAGTCTTATACAAAGCTAGCTAAAATCTAATAAAGTATTGTTGTGTTGTGGGTGTAGTAAGCCGTGTTGACGCTGGTCCGCCGCCTGCGTTGCCCCCACCTAAAATCAGCGCGCGCGGGCGCTAAATTAAGACACTAGCTAAATTTAAATAGTACAAAAGATGCGCAAGCCTCTATATAGTAATATACTAGAAAACCTTACAATAATTACTTTTGTATGTTGTTATACAGCCTTATATTTACGATCGCGATTTCATGTTAGGGTGGCTCGTCACGCGAACTGGCTCGTCACGCGCACGGGCACTCTAGTCGACTCAGGTCGCTACTCGCCTCACCCCACCAAGATCGGACGACTAAAAAGATGAGGCTGTAGAGGCAGCCACAAAAGCGATTATCGCGAGAATTTCTAGTGTATTGATATATAGCTGTATACAAAACTTTCTATCTACTTAAATTTTGCTAGCGTCTTAATTTGGCGTCCGCGCGCGCTAGTTTTTAGTAGGGAGGACGCAGCTAGCAGACCAGCGTTAGCACTAGTTTAATTAGCACTAATATAACAACACTTTGTTAGATTTTTTACTACTTGGTGTAAGGCTTTTTGCTTAAGTCTTATAAGTATATTGTAAGATTTTTGTGTAGTTGCAGCATCGCGTTATTGCTTTTTAAGTGCCTAGCTTACAGCAAGTTTCTTAGCCCTTGCCTTGCGCTTATAATTACGCTTTTCTTTAACATACTATTAAGCTATTTTTGTTACCTCTGCTAGCTACTTTTTATATGCTGTTACTGCCGCTTTAAGCTCTCTATTGTAAATTTTCTAGAATTATAGTTATTTAGCTTTATCTTATTATATAGCTATACGCGCGCGCGCTATGTAGAGCTTCTTAAAACTTATAAATATAGTGCTGCTATAATAATTGTTGCTGTCTTAAGTAGTTAGTGTTACGCGCTAAAGTTTTTACTTTTTTTAGTGCTAAGCTTACTGCGTAGACTATTATTTTTATAGTTAACAAGCTTGTTTTGTACTTGTAAAATATAAAATAAAAACTTAATTTAATTTTAGTTAACCTTTAAGGTATACTATAGCGCAAAGTCTAAAAAAATTTGCAGCTCTTTTTAGCTATTGCTATTACTAGACTGCTTAAGTTTTACAGCCTTATTTTGTTGTTAGTAGTAGTTATTAAAGCATTTTAGTACAGCGTCTGTATTTATTAGCTAGACGCCTGTAGCTTTAAAACTCTTTAAAATAAGATTAGGCGTTATTGTAAACCTCTATGCAGGCTAAAAAAAAGCTAAAAAAATATTATATTTTGTAGTCCTTGTAAAGTTCTACGTATAGTAAATATAGTAATTAAGTTCTTAAGTATAGTATTATAATAGAGGCCTAAAGATTACTATATTAAGCAGCTATAGACTATAAGTAGCATGCAGTAGAAATATAGCTAGAAGAATCTAATTACTATTGCCTAAATTAATAAAATTAGTAGTAATATAGCTGCTGTAGCTATTAAAAATAGAGAGTTAGTAATTGCAACACGCTTTTTACTTTGTATAGTAATTAAATACTTATTTAAGCTAAGCTAATTCTCTTTTATTATTACTTAATTTATTAAGTAAATTTAAGAAGAAAATCTTGTGTTTCTTAGCCTTTACAGCGTTAAGCTAGCTTAATTAAAGTCTAGCTAAGCCTTAGTACACAAGCGCTAGTAGCAATACTTCTTTAAAAGCGCAT
Organism: Alternaria sp. 'sect. Undifilum'; assembly: GCA_024321975.1. Taxonomy (NCBI): domain Eukaryota; kingdom Fungi; phylum Ascomycota; class Dothideomycetes; order Pleosporales; family Pleosporaceae; genus Alternaria; species Alternaria sp. 'sect. Undifilum'. The sequence goes on along the minus strand of JAJJZI010000010.1, from coordinate 1,189,163 downwards.
ATACAAGCTAGCAGTATTATTTATTTATAGTTACTATTTTATATAGTAGTAAATTATTAATTTAAGTATTATAAAGCTTTAGTAAAGATTTTTTTACTACGTTTTAAAACACTAATAAAGAAGCTCTTTTTATTTATATTATATGTATTGCGCGTGTTAATAGCGTGTTTACATATTTTTAAATATAACAGTTTAAAGTAAAGCTTATACTTATATAGTAAATTAGCTTTGTACCTATTACAATTAATTTTAAGGCTCTAATTAATAGTAAGCTTGTTAGCGTAGTAATAAAGAAACTAAGTAACCTAGCTTTAAGAAACTTTTTACTTTATTACTATTAATGCAAAATTTTGTACTATCTTACGCATTAGCAGTAAGCCTTTTCTTATCATTTTTTTATATATAACAAAAGTTTAAGCTTTTATTGTAGGTTAAGTAAGCACTTATTAGCGCAGTAGGTTACATCTAGTTACGATTTACTTTAGTGCCTCTACGCTAATATTGTTAGACTAACATTTAATATTTTTACAACTTTACAGTATAAGAATTGTTTTCTAGCTTTACGCAATTCTAGATATCTAATCGCTTCTTAAATTAGGTCTATAGTGGTGGAGTTATGACGCGCTGAAGTTGGGACGATTTCGATGTTATGATGTTCGGGTGAGGCGAGTAGCGACCTGAGTCGACTAGTGCCCAACCATAGTACCGAGGCTCACCGCGTAAGCGACCACCCCGCGTAACAGTGCCACTAAAACACCAAAACAGCCCTACTACTTGAGGTTGCAGAGCCTCACACAATAGCTATTATCGCGATTTCTTTTGGTGGTGAGATCTATAGGCCTTGATTGATCTATATAGCTATAAATATCGAGTAGGTGTCCTAATCGCTCGGCCGTGGCGGCTGATACCGAGTTTCCCCGTGCGGCCAACCACCCCACCTAACAGTGCCACTAGAACATCAAAACAGCTCTACAACATAAGGCTATTAAGCTACGTATAATAGCTATTATCGCGATACTTTTTAGTAGTAAGATATAGAGAGCTTAATTAATATATAGAGCTATAGAAATTGTGTTAGAGCTTGGATCACGCGCCCTATACGTAAGGTAGACGCTAGTTAAGCTGTAACACTACTTTATAGCTCTCTACTAATCAAACACTAACTTTTTAAGGCGAGAAAAAGGTCTAGCTTTGCCTTTTTCTCGCCTTAACTATCTTAAACGCCTTCCTAAAATTAGTTTCTAATACTTGTTTTCCTAGTGTAGGTGTTGTAGCGTGCGTGCTAGCTGTTGTCAAAAAACAAAGTAGTAATTTATTAAAAACTCTGTAAGTTGTCTGTACGTAAACTAATTTTGGAGTTTAATTAAAGGTAATTTAACTCTTACTTAACAAAGTAACAGCTTTCTACTTAAGTAGATAAATTCATTAGCGTAGTAAACTAATAAATCTATTTTTCTAGCTTTCTACTTTCTAAAATCCCCTCTTAACTTAATATACTAACCTCCTATACTAACCTCTACATTAAAATTAATAGCTATACCCCTAGCTATCTACCTACACCGAATTCCTTCTATACTAACTTAATATACTAACCTAATGTACTGACCTACATATTAAAATTAATAGCTAGACTAGTACCTTGCTCCTAGCTATCTACCTACACTAAAAACCCCCTATACTAACTTAATATACTAATCTAATATATTAACCCTATACCGAACTGCTTAGCGTACCTATATAAGCAATACAAGAGAGCAGCTAGCATAGCCTACAACAACATATAAGAAGTAAAGAAGATAACTAGACTAGTATACTAGCTCTACATACTTCCTAACAAAAGATTAAAAGAGATACTTGTTAACACTACTCTAGGCTACAAACCTTACCTTTATTTAGACAAACCCCTCATTGGAAATAAAATATTAGAAAACACTATGTAGATACTTGTAGGTCCTAAACCTACACGTCTTATATAGCCCTTTAGGCTAAGAAAGGACGTTAAACTATAATAAAAAAAGGCTCTCTACTTCTTGTAGGCCTTGCAATAAGCTTCTTTTTTTAAAGTAGCTTTTTTAAGAGCTTAAGGCTGCTTCTTTTACCTTTTTAAGAAGTTTTTATAGATTGTTAAAGTTGTTTTGCAGTCCTGCAAGCAGCTGCCCTAAAGGCCTATTTAGTAGCCTTTTTAGCCTTCTCCTTTACTAATTAAGCTGTAGCCCTTGCCTATTGCCTTATTTCCTTTTTTTGCCTTTGCCTACCTTGTCTCCTTACAATACTTATTTATTTTAGCTTTTTAGTATTGTACCTACTTCTTTACTCCTTAGGCTCCTAAAGTAGAAGAGGCCTGCCTTGTTTCCTGCGCGTCTTTTTATTAATTAGAGCCTTACGTAGGCCCTTAACCTTATGCTTAAGGAGAGTCTTTTAAGTTAAAATTTAGTAATAAACCTAGCTTAGCTTTTAAGCTTGTTTATTACTTTAATCTTTAATTACCTTATGCAGGAAGCGTTTAACTTTTCTCTATTTTAAAGTACTTAAGCTTAAGAATAAGTTACTATCGCTTAAAAAGCTCTTGATACTAAACCTTTTTAATATAACTTTAGGCTTAAGAGTTAAGGGGCTTGTAGCCTTAAAGGCTTTTATAATTGTTATTTCCTTAAAGGAGGCTTGCTAGGCTTAGTAGAAGAGGGAAAAGAAACCCCTCTTGCTTAATAAGGTAAGGCCCTAGTTTCTCTCTATAAATCCTAATATCTCAGCCTAGTAAGCTAATAAGAGAGGCTTAAATAGGGCAACGTCAAGAGGCTGCAGCATGTAAGTTAAATAAGGAGGATAGACTGCAAGGAGGATCTTGTTCTAATTACAGTACTTAATAAAATTTATAGTAAAGTAAGGTTTATAGCTATCTAGGATAAGTAATTAATAATAAGAGCAAGCCTTCGCCTTAGTATTGCAATTAAACACCCGTTTAAGCTACGCAAGTCACACAACACCAACGTCGACTTTTCTAGAAATTGATTAGAAAAACTGGATCCTAAGGAAACAACCCTGAGGAATCAATTGCGATACTTTTCAGAGCCTGCAGGGAGGGCGCTAACGCGCTAGAGAGGGTGAAAGGGTCACCTACCCCCTCCTTTTTTAGAGGAAAAATTTGCGTTTTCTCTCAAAGCTCAGACCATATGCTAAGGCATCTAGAGCTAATTGAGATCGAGGAGCTTATCGAAGCCTAACTAAACTAAGAAATCTAAACAACATTAAATAACAACAACAAAAAACAAACTACCTCTAGAGACCTAGAAGGCTTATATAAAAGACAAATAGAAATAGAAGAGGACAACATATTAATGCCGCGCTAAGAAAGGCAAACTCTAGAGGAACTACAAAGGCCTACCTACTCTTAAACTAAGAGCAACTTTTCTTCTTTTATTAGACCTATCCCTAAATACCTAATTAGAAACAAAACACTAAAAGCTACCTTTGTTAAAAAGGCGCTTAAGATTGCAAGGAACTTAGTAATTTAAGCAGTTAACTTAGCTAAAAACAACTCTACTTAATAAACAAGTCTCCTTGACTTAGTAGAAGTCTTTAAAGACTATATAAAAAATAGTAGAGTAAATAAGAAGAATACTGCTATTTTAGTAAACTAGATATTAAGCCTCTTAAACGTCTTAAGAGAGTTAAGAGAGAGAGTTAGACGTATTAAGAAACTAACAACAAACACGCCTATCTAGAACACGCCTATGCAGAACATACCTTAAGCTACTACAGCTACTTTCGCTACTATAGCAAGTAACAACAAAGATTAACTATAAACAAGCATTTAAAAAATACAAAAACTAAGAGCTACTAGCCTAAAAGATTACTAGCTAGTTCTAGTTAGCAAGACCCTAGCTGCGTTTAATGCCTTTAAACTTAGAAACACCTTTAACAACGCCTTTATAACAAAAGGAGGCGTACAATCTCTTGTAGTTGCCTTAATTATAATATCTTCTAAGTGAAACAAAATAGTTACAACAACACTAGCTTTTAAAGCGAAATACCTCTTAGAAAATTAGGCTATATAGCAAGATATTACAACTTTTAAGGCTGCTTAGCTTATTACGCCCTAGTTTAAGGTTGTTATGTACTTATTTTTAAGGTGTTAAAGGTGGTGGTTGTTGTTGTAGTCAATATGGGGTTTCCAAAAAAGTGAAAAGCAGCTACCCTCTACTAATTAATCGCAAAAGTCCAAAAAAAAGATTGTGTATAGTTAACGAGATTCGAACGGTAGGTGGATAAGTTCTAGGTGGAAAGCTCAGACCACCGAGCGATCATCAGGGTCGAAAAAATTTGCTAAGGTACTAAAAAATGACACCAGTTGAAACGTGTCTAACAGCGATTGCTAGCCTATAGCTAGCAATAGGATTACAGTAGGATTGCAATAGGATTGCAACATAATGCGATGGAGGAGGGAAAGAACACGTACGTACCGTAGCGGGAGCCTGCAATACTTCATAAAGCTGAAGCCGCTGCTTCTCACCTACTGCTTCTCACCTTTCGAACAGCACCGCATACGAACGATTTGCAGGGTTGTTATCTACAAGCTTCCTACAAACTACAGCCTAGAGGTTGTAAAAGAAGAAATTAAAACCTTTAATAAAGGCCTTAAAGTTCTAGGCAAACCCTTTTAGCTTACGCCTAAGGATAAAAGAGAAAACTAGAACTTTAGTTTAGCATGCGTAGCATTTGCTACAAAGGAAGAAGCCTAAAAAGCTATTAGAAAAAAAACTTTATATCTTAGGACAAAACCTTAGAGCAGAGAAACTACAAGTGGTTAATATCTTAAAGCAATGCACTAAATGCTAAGGATTTAGTTACCTAAAAGCTAAATGCTTAAAAGTAGCCTGCTAAATTTGCAGCAAAGCACACTACACTAGCTAACATAAGTATAAGTCTTGTGCTAGTAAAAGAAAACTTTGTATCTACATTATATTTAAGTGTACTAACTGCAGCAGACCTTATGCGGCAAACAGCTAGAAATGTAAAATCCTACAGGCTAGGACAGCTAGGACTAATTAAACTAATTAGTATAATTAAAGTCCTACAAATAAATGTTAATAGAAGTAGCCCTGCTACAGAAAGCGCGATTAACTTAGCTTCTACAGCAAACGCTAAGATTATTGCAATACAAGAGCCTTAGTTAGTAAGAGGACTTTACAAAGAAACTAGGTTAATTGCCTATTTAGACTTTACACAAATTTTACTAACCTACTAAGGCCTATAACTTAGAACTTTATTCTATTTCTAAAAGGATTTAGAAGTAGAAGTTAATCCTTATATTAGCGACAATAACGACTTTTAAGCTATTACGTTACTACTTAACACAAATAAGATCTACATCTATAACATTTACAACAAAAAAAGCCTAAGATAAGGGCTAAATATAACAACAATCTAAAGACGCCTTATAGGAGCGTCTATAGAACCGCATTTAATTATCTTAGGGGATTTCAATTGCTACTACCTTAGATAGAGCCTATAGGAGTGCAACCCAAACCAACAAGCAAAGGATTTAGTAAAGTAAGTTAATAACTAAAACTATCTCTATTAAACACTATAAGAGTTAGCACTTTCTTTAGAACTTACATGCAGAAAGAGAGCGTACTTAACCTTACTTTTTTAACAAACAATATAGCTTCTAGTATTCTAGACTAGCAAGCTATCCCTAAAGTTAGATTAGACTACTACGCTATCCTGTTCAGTATTGTTAACTAAGGGCAGCTACCTAGCTAGCTAAAGAAATACAACACAAAAAATTAAACTAGAACCTTTCTAATACTACTTTACAGGAAGAATTAATTCGAGTAAAGCTAGAGGATTAATTACTAGCTCTACCACACGCCTTAAACTACCTTTTAAGACAACTCCTTTTAGGCCTTACAACCTTAGAGGAGAAACTAGATTAAATAGCAGAGGACCTTACAACAGCAATCTAACAAGCGCTTAGGAGATCTACCCCCCTTGTAAACTAGAAATTAAAACTAAAGCCTTAGTAGACTAGTAATCTAGATCTCCTTAAAGCTATCCTAAACAGGACCTTTTAAGATTACAAGCGAGTAGCAAGTAGAGGAGACAACACGCTATACCTATAGAAAAGAGATTACCTGCTCGCTAAAAACAAGTACCTTAGAGCTATCAAGAAAGGTAAACTTAACTATTCGAAATAGTTCCTCTAAAACAAATCGGCTAAAGAGATATTTAAAGCAATAGCTTATACAAAAAACAACCTCTTAACAAAAATCCCTGCTATTAAAGGCAACAAATCTTTTAAAGAGAAATGCTAAGCCTTTAAAGAAAAGTTATTTCTTCTACCTTTTTCCACACTAGCCTTATTACTTAATAACTACTAAGGAAACTACAAATAGGAGTGGCTAATTCTATCTAAAGAGGAGCTCTACACTGCCTGTTAGAAAATAAAAGCTACCTTACTATGCCTAGACAGAATCAGCTAAGAAGTTATTTTAAAAGTATATAAAAACTAACTAGACATCTTCTTTAAGGTTTACTTAACAATGTTTAACCTAGAATACTAACTAAGGTGCTGACGAAAAGCAAAAGAGGTTATCCTTAGAAAACTAAATAAACTAGACTACTTAATCCTAAAAGCATACAGAGTTATCTCTCTCTTATACTGCCTAGAGAAGGCACTAAAAAGGCTCTACTTAAAAAGATTAGGTATCTTAGCAGAAACTACCGACCTACTCTACCCTACGCAAATAGAAGGCAGGCTAAAGAAATCTGCTATTAATGCAGGACTCCTCTTCTACAATAACATTCAACAACAAAGAAAGAGGAATAAAGTTACTTTAACAGCCTTTTTAGACATTAGAGGCGCTTTTAACTATTTATTTAAGAATAAGCTTTTAGAAAATATAAGCAACTAACAGCTACCTATTAGCCTCTTATTATAGACAAACTTGTTCCTTACAGAGAGGCTTTTAGAGTTATCCTTTAATGAGCAAACAGAGAATCTACAGAAGGTTAATACTAGTATATCTTAAGGGAGCCTAGCCTCTCCTATACTATTTCTGATCTACACGAACCCGCTATTCCAATTAATTACAGCAAACAACAATATATACTCCTTATGTTATATAGACAACGTTTAAATTTCAATATTAACAACATCTATTAGGAGGAATATTAAACTACTTAAAAAGAAGATAGCAAATTACATCTACTAAGCAAAGGAGTTAGTGTAAGGGTGCGTTAGGTTGACTAAAGATGCAAGGTAACAGTAGAAGGTGAATAAATTAGATAAAGAACTATAGAGAGACTACGTAAAGGTTTTATATCTAACCCGGATAGTTAGGACTAACTGAGGTTTATCGGAGGTTTGCCGGGTTAGCTAACAGTTAGCGTAACTAGTGAAGCTAGTAGTAGAGTTACTTAGCAGAGGCTACTAGATTAGCTAGAAGCTAGCGCAAATAGTGCGGCTGATAGTCAGCTGCTAGTGCTGAGGTAAGGAAAGCCAACGAAGGCCACAGGCCGAGTACTAGGGAACATCAAGGCTTCAGCCCTTTACAGTCAGCTATCAAGTTTAATAGCTTAAAAACAGAACTAGCAAATTAGACAAGATCTAGAAAAAATATAAACAGATTTCTCACGCTACCTACTTAGGAGACTTTCCAGCTAAAAGGACTAGTAAGATGACTAGGCATTTTCTTTAATAATACTCTTAAGTTCAGAGACTACTGCAATATAAGAATACAATAAGCAAACTAAGCCTTTTTTCGCCTAAGCAGGCTAGCTAATATTAATAAAGGCCTCTTACTAAGGGCAATAAGGCAATTATATCTAGCGTGTATTACTAGCGTAGCTAACTATAGATATCAGCTATTTTAGAAAGGCCAACAATACGTTCTTTAAAGCAGGCAAAAACTACAAAACTGGGCCTGTAGAAAGATCTTAGGAACCTTTAGATCTTTTTCCTGTAATACCTAGTAAGGTAGAAGCTGCTCTATTTTTACCTAGAGTTAGGCTAGACAACGCTATAAGAAGATACCCCTTTAGATCTACTCTACTAGATCTAATTCACACTCTGAAAGCTGCTATTAACAACAATAGAGGAGAGCAACTTAATTAAATTTAAGAATTTATTATTTTAGCCTACTTAGATAATATAGAGAAAATATAATACTAGGCCTTTACGCTATAGAACGCTAGAACTCCCTACAAGGTCTATATATTAAACAAGCTAAAAGACTTTAAAGCTGAAAACTATAAGAAACTACTAGTAAACAACAACCTCTTATTAATATACTTAGATGCCTTAGTTACAAAGGACGGCAAAAGAATTAGCGTAAAAGTTACATTCTACAAAGAAGCTACCCTTATTAAAGAATTACAAGCAAATATAGGAAATAACTAGCTAGTTTAGAACAGCAAACTAGAAGGTATTACTTTAAGTCTAGAGAAAGCAGTTAGCTTATTAAACAGCTGCTAAAACGTTAACATTTACGCAGATAGCTAATTGCTCTATTTTAATTAAAGAACACTTTAAACAACCCTAGCTAAGAGTGGCAAGTTAAGTATATAAAGGCAGCAACTTAACTAAAGAAAAAAGGCATTACCCCTACGCTACAATAGGTCCTAGGGCACTAGGATATACTAAGAAATAGTTAAGTAGACTCTCTAGCAAAGGAGGCTACAAAAACAAACTCCTTAATAAATAAAATAAGCCTAGCAGTTGTTAGCTCTTAAATTAAACAACAAGCAAATGCTGACTAGTTAAACCTCCTAGAGATATACAGGATAAAAGCTACTAGCAAGAACCTAAGCACCTACTTAGTAACTTTTAAATAGAGAATAAGAAAACAGATACCTATCCCTCCTACTAGGCAAGATATATATAGCTCTTTCTTTTAATTAAAACTAGGTTATGGCTACCTAAAGAGCTATCTATTTAAGAGAGGAAAAGTAGAATCTAAAACTTGCCTATGCAATTTTAGAGCTACACAAGACACAGCTTATATAATTCTTAGATGCTAACTATACAAGAATAGTAAAGCTATACTTTAGAACACCTGTACAGAGCTAATCTCTCTACAATATCTTTTTTAAACAGAAGCAGGTATTAAGGCTACTATAGCCTTTATTTAAGAAACTAAGGTTAGTACACAGGCCTAGTACAAAGGAAACTCTGATAACTAGATATAATCGCCTGTCTAGGCGACCAAGCTCTAAGCACCCCTCCTCCCTCCTTCTCCCCCTCCTCCTCCCCCTTCTCTACCCTTACACAATAGGCTAAGAGCCTCACCTTTATTTAGATGAACCACCCCTTGTAAATTACTTAGAAGATAGAAAAACCACATAGATACCTGCAGGCCTCGGCCTGCACGTCTTATATAGCCCTGCAGGCTGAAAAAAGACGTTAAACTACAATAAAAAAAAACTACGCAAGACTAATGTTATTTTTTATTTAGCTAGAGGGCGATAAGCAAATTCAAACTTAATAAGTCTTAAAATTAAAAGCCTGCAACTAGGCACATGTAACGTCTTTAAAAATATAAGCTAATTTACAAAAACATAATTAGCACTTTAAGAAAACTTTTTATAGGCAGGTAACTTATAAGTATAAATTAAGGCATATAGATTAGTTACTTTAACAGTAGTAAGCAGACAAACTTAAAGCTAACTATACTTAAAAGACGTAGTATACTGTTATAATCTGCTCTGCAATCATGTCTTGTTTAAGATATTCTGCTTACAAGGCTTATAGTAGGACACTAAACATAATTTAATAGTCTTTTAAAGATTGCTTACTAACAATCTAATTGCTAACTTTACTAAGCTATATAAACAGTAGGTGCTTGAAGCAAACCTAATTAACAATTACGCAATAATAGCCTCTAAGTTAGTTAAACTATAATATAACTAAAGACAATGCGCATAAGTACTTATATAGTATAAAAAAATAAGTTACTTAGGACTAAGTGCGCTTAAGCACCTTATATAATAATCTAAAGGGGTAAGGATTACTAGAGTGCTTATAGTAGAATACAACCCCTGTAGAAGAGCAAAAGCTAAAAAGCTAATTTGCTGTACACTGCGCATAATCAATAAGGCTCTAGAAGAATATATTTTACTAAACTTTTATAGTTATGAGGTTAACAGCTTAACTAAAGAAAGAAGCTAAATACTTATTACAAATTAAGCTACAAGATTTATGTAAGACTACTACTTTAAAAATAATTAAACAGCGTAAACATTTATTAAGTTATTCAAATTTTTTAAATTTTTATAAAGACCTAATTTAGTATTACAGTAAAAGTAATTAAAACTAATAACAAAATTGTTATAGTTAAACTAAAAGTAGCTTGTTAAGTAGAGTCCTACAGTATGCAACTTAAGCCTTCTGCCCCTAATACCTAAGCACAAGACAGTAGAGCAGAACGCTTAAAAAGTATAATTAAAGATAAAGCATAAGTAATGCAACTAGACGCTAACCTGCTATAGCTACTATAGCTTAAAATTACTTAATTAGCAGTATATTTCTATAATTAAACACTGCAATATGCAAATTAATAGAGATTACTATATTAAGAGTTCTTTACGCATAACGCATACAAAAACAGAATTGTTACTTTACTGTGTAAGCTACACTAAGGCTTCTTATTAGTATACAGGTGCAAGGCGTTTGCAATAATAGATAATATAATGCATAGTAAGCGTAAACTACAGTAGCTTAATCTTAAGGCATAAATTATATACTTAGTTAAATTTAAATCTACAAACATTGACTGTGTATAGGTACTAACTATAGCTAAGGTAGTTACTACACGTAATGTAGTATTTAACAAAGAGTTAATTTTAATTAGAAATAAGAAGGATGTTATAAATAACTTAATGCATAGCACACTTAAAGATGTTAAGGCATAGATTAAGACTGTAGAACTTCCTCTAGAGATTACAAATAACTAAAAAGAAACATAATCTTTTTTTAAAAATAAGTCCTTTAATAAAAGGCCTATATAAGAAGAAACAACTAATTAATATAATTAGCGTAGAAGACAGGTTTAAGTAGATTATCTCTTACCTCTACTAACGCCTCTACTAGTAGCCGTTTTAACTAATTTTATAACAGTAGAGAGCATTAAGCGTGTAAATAATTCTTTTAATATTAAGAGTTAGAATGTTGCCCTTGCGTAGCTTTTAAACCCTAGGCCTAATTACCTCTTAAGTACTAGCTGTAGCGAGTTTCCTAATCTACGCAGTGCTAATATAGGATTAAGTTCTGTTAGTAAAACTCTCTAGAAAAACTAGATAGACCTATAGGCTTTAGCGTTTATAGCAGGTGCAAAAGTAGGAGAAGTTTAATAATTAAATAATAAGAAACTTAATAGCGCGGCAGTTAATTAATTGCTAAAAAGTTAAAGTTATAACTAAATACTTTTGTTAAGTAAGCTCCTGCTAGCGCTAAGTCTAAATTAACTAAAAGAAAATTATATATCCTACTAGTTATTAAAAAAGGCTAAAGAGGATTACTATGTAAGCTATAAGTAATTAAACTTATAGTTAGAAGTCCTTACGCAAGATATATATTTAACTAACACTTAAATACTTAAGTCTATGTAAGTATAAACTTACAAGATTAATAAGAATTATTAATTTATTAAGTGTAAGGCGCGCCTAGTTGTATAAAGTAATTAATAGCGCAATGTTACTGCTTAAAAAACTTACGCTGCTATATTAGTAGGTCAATTCTTCTAAATAGCACTTACAATTGCTGCCTAATTTAACTTTAAACTTAAGTAGTATAACGTTACTAACACTTTTGCACATACATAAATTAATTAGCTAGTATATATAAAAATACTGCATAGATACACAAAGAAGGTAATAATCTTAAAGCTTAATAAAGCCTTATATAGCTTCTAGATATCGCTATTACTTTAGTAATAAGGCTTTACTACTTACTTCTAAAGCTGCAGATTTACTACAACTCTATATAAGCTATCTTGTATAATATGTTAAAAGATCTTTGTATTCTTCTATATTAACAATATTATTGTAATGTACAGAAAGAAGTAAAATTAGATACATAAGCAGCTGTTAAGAATATAAGAAAGACGTATTATATAATAGGAGAAGATAATCTACATTAGTTCCTAGGCATAGAGTTAATTAGGGATAAATTACAACGCAAGGTCTAAATCTCTTAATCAGCATATATTAAGAAGATTACCCAATTAGTAAGCAACTACTTAATTAAGAACAATACTCGAATAATTAAAACTAAGCTGCTGTCCTAAGATAGCTACGTGACTCCTAGGGAAATTGACCTATACTAATAAAAGATTAGATTACTTTTTTTTGGTTGGAGTATTGACATGCGCAACATGCGGGTCACCCTGTTGAGCAGGTGATCCTGGTAAGCTGAACACGTGACGATCGCGCTAGCGCCTATATATACGGGCTAGATCGTCTTATTTCTCTTAAGTAGTTATTGACCACTTTGTTGTGGCACTTAGTTGTTCAATACACTCATTCCACTCCTCCTAATTAAGAAATTAAACCTTCTTAGCTCCTATAGTTATAAGCCCAGCCGCTTAATTATAGTTTTAATTCCCACTGCGCAATCAGCAAGCTGTAAGGTTAACTATTTAATTAGCATTCTACTCTCCTCTATTCTCCTATAGCACAGCTAGCAGATTGCTGCTGCTGCTGTACCTCTCTTATTAATTATACAATCAACCTCTTTCTAATACAAGCTACCTAGCTACTTACTAACTAACTAATTAATTTGTTGTTACCTTAATAATAACCTACGTCGTAATCCTACACGTAGTATCTTATCTTAAGATAGACCTTACAGATACACTGCTTGTCGCCTTAAGAGTAATCCTTAAGGCTTAATTAGACTAGCTAACCTAGTTTGCTCTATTAAGGCTACACTGCTTAGAGAAAGGTATCTAGGATTAGGTTAATCCTAATCTCCTAGACGTACCCTTAATAGATTACTAGGAGCCATAGTATCTAGAACTGCCTAAGGATATTAAGTAGCTAGTTGCTCTATTACCTAGCGCTAGCGCTTAAATACGAGAGGACTATAAGATTGCTTAACGCAAATATAAGGCTTAATTACTTAATACTAAGTATAAGAAGGATAATTATAATAAGCTAGTTAATAGGTACGAAGTACAAGCTACTTAATAGACAAGAAAAGTTGCTAAAATTACTAATATTAAGGACTAGATTAGCAAGACTGTCTATCTAGACCTGCTTTTAAACGCCTTAATAAGTATAATTACTTAAAACCTTACTAGCTTTTAAGCCTTAGTGAAGATCCTAAAGGAGGATCTTGCACCTATAAATTAGAATACTTAATATTTAATTAGGGCGCAGTATAGATTACACCTTAATAAGGCTTGCTAGGGACAAATAGGCCCTAAGCAATAGTTTACTAAGTAGCAGCTACTATATTAATAAGCGACAATCTACTCGCTTCCTAAGGTTGTTAGGCTGTTAGTAATTACCAATTTTTTAGATGCTTTAGGCACTAAGATTGTACTAAACTAGTCGCGTAAGAAGCAAAATAAGCTAGCATAAGTAATAGCGCTTAGAAAAGCTTATTTAACCCATAATAATCTAGAAAAGATCTTTAGTGTTTTGTTGTAGGATTAGTTAATTACTTCCTTAAAAGGAAAAGGACACGCCGTGTTCTAAACTAGATCTAGACTCAGAGCAGCTTAATAATCTATAAGCGCTAATAAGTTAAATAAGAGTAATAAGTAATTGCACCTTTGCCCTTACTAGGCTAGTAAAGGGCTTATAAGTAAGTACTTCTAAACACTGTGTAACTGCTGTTAACTTTAAACTATAGTTACTAGATTAAGCCCTCCTAGTAGTATACTAATTAAACTATTAAACAATAACAAAAAGAAGATCCTTAAGCAATAGAACAGCAACAAATAGACAACCTTACGCACCTAGATTAAGAAGGAAGGCTAAAAGGCTAGCACTAGTAGATTAGCTACTAATAAGTTAAGTAGATCCTACCCTAGCTTATTAGTTTCAGCATTAATTAACCTAAAGGACCTTATTAAGGAAATTAGACTAAATATGTTTAGCGTAGCTTTTACCCTTTATGCCCTATCCCTCTACACAATTATAGATAGTAGGTTAGCAGTCTACCTAGTTAATACTATAGATTACATAGTACTAGGCACCTTTAGTAAATGCGCTAAGGACAAGACTATTAAGGTAGGCACTTAAATTATACTAGTTACTAGTATAGGAAACAGGCTGCTTAAGAACGTCCTACACAGCAAGGCTAGCCCTAAAATAGCTAATCTTCTACTTACTAATGTTAAGGTTGTACTAGGTTTCTATATTAATATTGTATTAGAAGCACGGCTTAAGCAGGTAGGCATTTAGTATTTAAGATATTATTATACTTTGCAATTTAAAATAATTAAGAAAAATGTTGTCTTAATTAACCTTAAGTGTTACTTTAATTTCTTGTTTATTAAAAATAAGCAACTTACTTATTACCCTACTTAACTACTACTTGTAAACGCTGTATTGTAATTAAGGAAACCTTAGTTGTGTACTAGCAATAAGGACCTATAGCATTAACAATTTGGACACCTAGGACAACAAGCTATTAAAGCCTTAGTCTGCTTAGCGTAGAACATTAAGATTACTAGCAAGAAGCTATTAGAATGTAAATACTGCATAACAGCTTATGCCTTACAAGTAATCTTGTAGCAACTAAAGAAGAGATTACTATAACTTTTTTATAAGATCTTATAGAATCTGTTAAATTTCCTAACTAGTTAGCTACTTAAGAAATAGGCACTAATTATTAAGGAAAACTACTTAGGCAAGCTGTACAATTACAATATCTAGTTAAAGATACTAAATAATATTATGCCTGTAATTAAAGGCTTTTCTGTGAGGATTAAGAGGAAATATTAGTAGAAAATTATAGAGATCTATTAGGATATTAATACTGCTATACTACCTTAGAGAGGGCAATTAAGATATAAGAAATAGGCTATAGAGAAAGGGATTGTAATTAAGACACTACTGCTATAGAGAAATACTTATAAGACACTACCTAAGACACTACTGCTATATACTTATAAGCCTAATAGCTCAGCAGAGAGAGCTAGTTAAGAGCTAATTACAAAGGCTATTAAGATGCGCATAAGCGCTAATCTACTAGCTAAGCTTTAGCTAGTAATTATAGATACAGCAGCTTACTTATATAAAATAAGCCCTACTAAGATCTATAGCTACTAATCCCCTAACTAGGTGCTTAAAGAATAGTTTAAGAAATATTTCTAATATTATTAACTACCTAAGATTAGACACTAGACTGCTAATCTACGCCTAGACTATAGTAGAATCTATGCCTATAGCTGCTGAGCTTATCCTTTTAACAAGGAGAAGGCAGCTAGGCATAATTATTAAGAATTTAAGGTTAATCCTTGCAGCTATATTAGTTATTTAGTTAGTTATTAAGCCTCTAACATATACTACATATCAATACTAACACTTAATTAAGTAATTACTACCTATAATATAACCTTTAATAAACGTTAATTCTATAAAGGAGATTGCAAGGAAGAGCTGCTAAGAGATTAAGTAATTAAGATTGTAGAGATCCTTTACAATAGCGAGCTAGTTAATCTAGAAGAGAATTTAGACCTCTCGCCTGTTTAAGGAAGAGCAGATTTAGATATATAGCTAACTACTAAAGACTTTAAGGATAATCTATCTACTATCTTAAGTAGTAAAGAAGGCCTACTTACTAAAGACAAGAGTAAATTAGAAGACGCTAAGCAAATAGAGTACAAGGCTAGTGCACTATTAGAAACTTGCTTAAATTAGTAGCAAAATACTAGTCTTGCTACTCTAGAACTAACTCCTAAACTAGAGACCCTAGAGAGCAATGACGCAATTAATTGTAGGGTTATTAACAGTTAAATAGTATTACGCATACTAAAAGGAGCTAATCTATTAATACTTAAAGGTAGGGAGCCTCTTTTAAATAAGCTTAACAACTTATTACTAGTTTAACAGTCTATGCCTAAAGACTCTAACGCGCTAGCTTGTTGTGATAGAATACCTACTTAGGTAAGCAGGATAGTAGAGCGTAAATTATCTTAAGATTTAAGATCTTAGGCCTTAAACAGCAGACAAGGTAAGCAATTATAAGCTTAACCTCTACTTATAAGATATAGTGCTAAGATTATAGGCAAAAGTCTAGATTAGCCTACAAATTGTTATCTTCTACTGCGTAAGCTAGGTAGCAGGCGTAAGCGTAAGGACGCAACCTAAGATTATAATAATTAACTAGAGGGTAGAAGCACAGGTAGTATTAATATATTAATTATAGATTATAAAGATCTATTATAGAATAATTTTTGTAATACCTACCTGCTAGGTTTATAAGCAACCTAGAAAGACTAAGCAAGCTATAAGACTCTTAATTACGTAGTTATAGTAGCTTTGCTTACTAAGCATAAGCTAAGTAGAAATGCTTAACAGCATTGCAACAATCTACACAAACTGCTAGGATTATAAAAGTAGTTACTTTAGCATTTTATAAGGGCCCTGTTTAAGAATGCCTGCAGGAAGGAGATTGATTAGTTAAGTAAGAATAGAACTTAAACTAAGATATTAAAAGAAGAAGTAAATAATTGCCGAATACCTATAAAGTAGGTTTAGACCTATAAGTTTAATTAGAATAACTTTTTTCTTAAATACAAGGCGCGGATTGTTGTGAAAAGTAATCTCTAGGAAAAGAATTTAATTAATTTAACTTATACTGCTACCTTAGTAGCTAAGTCCTTCTAAGTAGTAATAGCTATTGCTACTAAAAATAATTTAGAGATTAAGTAATATAATATTGTAAGAGCATTTCTTCATGCGTTAATTATAGTAGACAACCTAGTAATTGATAAGATGCTAGATAGCTTTAAGAAGCTAGGTAAGTGTGTATAGCTTAACTGCGTACTATATAGATTATAAGACTTGCTACTGTTATAGTATAAGGAGTTCTTAGGGTTACTAAGAGAGATTAGACTAATTACCTTACTAGAGGAGCTCTGCCTTTTTTTAATTAAGAAAGGAGGATCCTAGTGTTATTTTATATAAATAATATCTTACTGCTCTTTGCGAAAAATTATAAGTAGAGGGCAATAAATCTTTAGTTAAAGATTATAGATAAGTTTAAGATAAAGGAAAGAGGATTAGTTAAATAGTTCTTTAGTACCTAGATAATTAGAGATTACAAGAAGTAAACAATCACGCTTATACATAATACATATATTAATAAGATTACAAAGAAGTTTAAGCTAGAAGATAGTAGCTTTCTAAAGACTTTATTGCTGTTAGAGGAGCTAATTAAGAATACTAGTAAAGTAACTAAGCAAGAGATTAAGGCCTACTAAAAAAGAGTTAGATTAGTGCTGTACACAGCTATTATGCTATAACTAGATATTACTTACTTAATCTTAAAGCTCTTATACTTCCTTACAAACCCTAGCAATTAGTATATAAAAGCTGTTAAACAAGTAATTATGTACCTCTATTAAACAAGATAAGATACGATCTAATATAGGAACTACAATAGCCTAGACCTAATAATTATAGGTAATGCTTCCTTTATAAATAATTAGGAAACTTGTTAATTATTTTATAGATATATAGCTATCTTATATAGTAGTCTAATATTTTAGAAGGTAGCTTAGCAGACTACAGTAACTACGTTAACTACTAAGGCTAAGCTGTTTGCCCTTAAGTATACTACTAAAGAGGCTATAGCCCTTAAGCGCTCCTTTTGTAAGCTGTCTCTTAATCTAGGAGATATCTAGACAGTCTAGTATAACAATTAACAAATAATTAGGCTTATAGTTAGGAAAAATAAGCAGATTAGCACTTAATTAAGATATGTAGATATATAAAATATGTAGCTACAGTAAGAATTTGCTAAAGGATTATTTTAGGTTAAATACCTAGAAACAGCAATTATGCTAGCTAATAGACTAACTAAGTTGCTTACCTAATAATAGTTTAAAAAGTTTAAGTAGTTACTTAACCTTTAGCAAGTTAAGCATTTAATTAAAAGAAATAATAATTAACAAGCAAAGGATTTGTATTAAGCAGTAACATCTATATACTAGGCTAAGTCTCCTCTTAATAGCTTATTTTATTAAGCAGGAGAACATAAGCCAGACTATTAAACTAAAACTAGGAACCTTATTACTAATAAGCATTAGACCTATTATACTTGCTAGACTTTATTATTATATTACGCTTAGCCTGCTCAGCTTTAGCTAGCTTAAGAGCAATTTAAGCTATCTAAGCCTAAATAGCAAGAGTCTAAAGGTAAGTAGCATTGCAGTGCAATTCTAACCTATTACTTCTATATATAGAGTTGTTAGATAATTGCTTTTTTACTTTAGCGTAATAATTGCGCTTATATAAATAAGTTGTATAGCAATTAGGATAATAAACAGAAAGACATTTGTATAGAGTAGCAGAGGGCAATATTCTGCGGGCAGCTTACTCTTAAAGCGGCAACCTTGAAGCAGGTTACTACTAAGGCTGCTTATATTACTGCTATTGCTGCTAAGGATAATAAGCTGACTATTACGGCTAGTGTGCGGGTTGCTAGGCAGGAGCAGGAGCGAACGCAGGAGCGGGAGCAGGAGCAGGAGGTTAAGTAGCAAAACTGTAATATAGCATTTCTTAAGTATAATAATTATTAGTATGAGGCTTCTTTGTAGAAGGCTTACTAGTAGTTGTAACGCTACTCTTAATCTCTTTATAGTAAGCAATAATGTCCTTAAGTAGTTAAGCTTTTAAAGCTTAGTACATCTTATTATTATTCTATCCCTAAAAACTAGTTAGCAAGCTAAGCAAGAAAGTTAACAGGTTTAAAACTTACTTCTTTATCTCTATATATAGCTATAAATTAATTAGTAAGATTAATATTAACTGTGTAGTAGGTGTAAGACGAGCAGCTACTACAGCGTAAGCTACTCTAACTACTAGTTTAAACATAATTAAAGCAGTGTTTAGCATACAAACTATCTAGCATCTTTTTTATATAGTACTTACAAGGCAGAACGCAAAAGTATAATAAATTAGCAGTAATCTTGAAAGAGCTATTAGGCGCCTTTTTCTAAGTTAAGGAGGGCGCGTTATACCTAGTAGACAGCTTAATAGGCGTTTATAGGCTAACGTTGTCGTCTTGTTGCTAATTACAAGACGCTACTTAAATAGTAAGCTACTAAGACTTTTATATTAGCTCCTAAAGAGCCTTACCCTTATACTAGCTTAATTGCTTAGTTAGGCTCTTATATAGATTAAAATTTAAATAAGAACTTAATAGCAGGCTTAATTTAGTAGGTAAGGCAATTAGCCTCTAAGTAGAGCTACTAAATGTCTTACAGTAAGCAAAAGAATTAATAGGTAGAGGTAACTAACTCTTATTATCTTAGAAATTAGCTGCTTGCTAAATCTTATTATTAAACAGGCTTTAGCACGCGTAATGCTTATACTTAGCACTATTCTTACGTTGTTAGTAAAGGCTTTCTAAGCATTAATTACGTTGTTAACAATAGCTCTCTAAGCTGCGCTTATTATTGCTAAGGGCAGACTACACTAGAAAGATTAGCAGCTAATTAGTAAGAGTACAATAGGGCAACACTTACTATATTAGTAATAGTAGTTAAGACAGTCCTAAAAAGCTTAGTAATTAATATTAGAATAAGGTTAAGGACAAAGGTTTTAGAGGAGTAGTAGACGCAATTAATATTGTTATAAAGGCTGTGCACTAAATAATTACGCGATATTTAGGGTCTATCTAATGTTTTAATATTAGGACTGCTAAGATTAATCAAAACATTAACAAGCAGCATTACTACAATAATAGAGGATTAGGCAGAAAAAGCTATAATTATAGAGGGACCTCTTAATTAACAACCTTAATTTATTATAATTGCCTAGTTGCTTATAGCTCAGATTAATAGTATCTTACTAACCTAGGGGGTGTGTTAGAGTATTAACATGCGCAACATGCGGGTCACCCTGTTAAGCAGGTGATCCTAGTAAGCTGAACACGTGACGATCGCGCTAGCGCCTATATATACGGGCTAGATCGTCTTATTCCTCTCAAGTAGTTATTGACCACTTTGTTGTAACACTTAGTTGTTCAATACACTCATTCCACTCCTCCTGATCAAGCAATTGAACCTTCTCAGCTCCCACATTTTTGCAGCAGTTAACACAAGACCTAACACAGCCTTTAAAGTATTATACTTAGCGCAATTCCTTACAAACCCTAGACCTAATTTTTAGGTAGTAGCTAATCGCGTACTCTTTTACCTTAACTGTACCTAGACGCTCGCACTGCAATTTAGTAGACATAATTACTTAGTTGTTACAAGCAACGCCTTATTTGCTAATAATATACTTAATTAGAAGAGCTCTTAAAAATACATATTTAAACTGTTTAGTAGACCAATAGCTTAGAGAGCAAACAAACAAGATACAGTTACAACCTTAATAACTAAAGCTAAACTGCTTGCGCTCTTACAGGTTGCTAAAGAAGCTATATTTATTTAAATGCTGCTTACTAAGCTTGTTAGAAATAATAGGTTGTTAAAACTAATAGGATAATAATAATATATTTAATAATAATTGTATTGTATTAATAAGTGATTGTGTGTTTTTCTCTTAATTAATTAGGTGGATTACGGGTGCCTTTTTTATCTGAGGGACTCTTAGCGGCGCTAGCGCGTTTAGCGTCCTGTAGCGCCACCCCCTAATTACCCTTCCCAGATCCTTTGTTCGGTCTCGCTGACTTACTAATCACCTTGCTAACCTCTTAATTAATCGCGTAAATCTCCTAAATCTAACACACCTCTTTAGCTTAAACGGAAGGATTAAGCTAACAACCTCTTACATTTGTTAATTACAAGTCTAAGGAGCTAAGACAATTAGTTATTAATCTTAAATTAGCCTCTAGTTGTAGTTAGTTGCTTAGGTTAATTAATCCTATTTGTTGTAGGAATTTTAGCTATTAATTAGCTAGTAAAAGTTTAGTAAGTCTATTAGCAAGCATCTTGCTTAACTCTACGTAAATTACTTTAATTAACTTGTTCTGTACTTATTGCTTAAACTAGTATTTATAGATATTAATGTGTTGTAGCTTTATAGTTAACTAGGAGATGTCCTCTAAAATTAATTAGATTGTCTGCAGGTTATCGCACTGTATAGTAATAGTTTAGTTTACTATTTAAACTTGTAGCTTAGTAAGCAGCAGTTAAATAAATATAGCTTCTTTAGCAATCTATAAGAGCGCAAGCTGTTTAGCTTTAGTTATTAAAGTTGTAACTATATTTTGTTTGTTTGCTCTTTAAGCTATTAGTCCTCTAAATAGTTTAGTTACGTATCTTTAAGAGCTTTTCTAATCAAGTGTATTATTAGTAAATAAGGCGTTGCTTACAACAACTAAGTAATTATATCTACTAAATTGTAGTGTAATCGTCTAAGTACAGTTAAAATAAAAAAGTATGTAATTAGCTGCAACTTAATAATTAGATCTAGAGTTTATAAAGAATTATGCTAAGCGTAATACTGTAAAGGCTGTATTAGGTCTTATGTTAACTGCTTCAAAAAGGAGTAATCTGATTTTTTATTAGTATAGGTTGATTTCCTTGGAAGTCGCGTAGCTATTTTAAGGTAGCAGCTTAGTTTTAATTATTATAGTATTGCTCTTAATTAACTAGTTCCTTACTAATTCAGTAATCTTCTTAATATATACTAATAAAGAGATTTGGACTTTGCGTTGTTTTCATTTATTATTAATTAACTTTATGCTTAGGAACTAATGCAGATTATTTTTCCTTATTATATAATAATTTTTTCTTATATCCTTAACAGCTGCTTATGTATCTAATTTTTACTTCTTTTTGTATATTATAATAATATTGTTAAAGTAAAAGAATACAAAAATCTTTTAACAAATTATGTAATGTAGCTTACATAAAATAGCAGTAAATCTATAGCTTTAGGAGTAAGTAGTAAAGTCTTATTACTAGAGTAATAGTAATATTTAGAAGCTGTATAGGGCTTTGTTAAGCTTTAAGATTATTCTTTTTTTTACGTATCTATACAGCATTTTTATATATACTAGCTAGTTAATTTGTGTATATGTAACAGTGTTAGTAACGTTGTACTGCTTAAGTTTAAGGTTAAATTGAGCAGCAATTGCAAGCGCTATTTAGAAGAATTAACTTGCTAACACAGTAGCGTAAGTCTCTTAAGCAGTAACATTGCGCTGCTAATTGCCTTATATAACTAGGCGCACTTTACACTTAATACACTAGTAATTCTTGTTAATCTTGTAAGTATATACCTATATAGACTTAAGTATCTAGGCGTTAGTTAGTTATCCATCTTGCGTTAAGACTTCTAACTATAAGCTTAATTGCTTATGGCTTATAAGGTAATCCCTTTTAGCCTTTTTAAACAACTAGTAGAATATATAATTTTTTTAGTAAATTTAGACTTAGTGCTAGCAAGAGCTTGCTTAATAAAGGCATTTAGTTATAAATTTAACTTTTAAGTAATTAATTTACTGCCGCGCTATTAGGTTTCTTGTTATTTAATTATTAAACTTCTCCTGCTCTTGCACCTGCTATAAACACTAAAGCTTATAGGTTTATTTAGTTTTTCTAGAAAGTCTTACTATTAAAACTTAATTCTATATTAGCACTGCATCGATTAGAACACTTAATACAGCTAGAACTTAAGGGGTAATTAGGCTTAGGGTTCAATAGCTGCGCAAGGGCAACGTTTTAACTCTTAATATTAAGAGCATTATCTACACGCTTAATGCTCTTTACAGTTATAAGATTAGTTAAAAAGGCTACTAGTAGAGGCGTTAGCAAGGGTAAAGAATAATCTACTTAAACTTTCCTTCTGCGCTAATTATATTAATTAGTTGTTTCTTCTGATATAAGCTTTTTATTAAAGAACTCATCTTTAAAACAAAATGATGTCTCTTCTTAGTTATTTGTAATTTCTAGGGGGAGTTCTACAGTCTTAATCTATGCCTTAATCTCCTTAAGTGTGCTATACATTAGGTTATTTATAACATCTTTTTTATCTCTAGTAAAGATTAATTCTTTGTTAAATACTACATTACGTGTAGTAATTACCTTAGCTATAGTTGGTACTTATACACAGTAAATGTTTGTAGATTAATATCTGTTGCATATACCAGCCACGCGCCTTAGCTACGAGGCTCTAGGCCCAAGCGTTAAGGCCTGCGCGGCTCGCGCAGGCTAAGCGCCGAGGCTTAGAGCCTTTACGCTGAGGCTTAGAGATTTCACGCTAAGCTCAGATACTTGCATTTAAGCTCTACATAACACTTGCTATGCTTAAAGGCATCTTTCTAAGTTCTACAACAGTTGTTACAGACTACAGTATTTCTTTTGTATTTATAAAGCGTCTTAGACGTAGATAGAAAGACAAAATTAACTATCTAGTTCTCCTAAACTACTGTTACTAGTTCCTTATTCTCTATAGTTATAAGCCTAGCGCTTTTAATTGCAGTTTAGATTCTCTTTGCGCAACTTAAAGTACGCTAGTAGTAGTTTAGACTTTCTAATTTGTTTAAATACACCCTTTAATTTACTAACTAATTACATGCACTATAATAGCGAGTAACTCTCTGCAAATTTTTAACTTAGCGCGCCTCTTAGGCTACGTAAGCTAGACTTACTAGTATACCTAGCTAAAGTTTAACGCTAAATCTAAAGGAGTCTAGGAATATATTAACCTAGAGGCTATTATAACTATTAATATATTAATAGGGCCGCCTTTAAGGCCTTTAGTGCCTACAAAAGACTTCTCTGAAAAAAAGCTTAAAGCTTATAATAGAAAGCTTAATAAATATTACGTAAGGCACGTAGACTAGGCTGTAAACGCGCACGTACTGCAGCACATTTAAAATTAAGTTTACATAACTATTAATAAGCAGATACTAGCTCTTATTATAATAAGACTTGTAGATAGACAAAGCTAGACTTTTAATAAGCTTGTTAAGCAGTTGCAGCTTAAACTAGCGCTAACAGACGCTATTAACTAAATAGTAACACGCTAAGAGTACTGTGTAAGCTTTAAAAAGGCAAAGCTTAGTACTATAGAACTATAAGCTTAGTACAATAAGTAGCAAATAAACTAACTAAAAGCTAAGGGGCTAAAGATCTCTAAAGTAGATAGCGCGCTAGCTGTATTTAACTTTCTAGATGCTGTAGGAGCTAAATACTCTCTTAAATAGGCTAGTACTACAAAGACGCTCTACTAACAGCACTAGACGCTAAAGAAAGATTATCCTAATCTAGACTAAACTAGTCAAGTATTCTTAGGAATTCTATACTAGCGCTTAATTAGCTTACTAAGCTTAGCAAATTTTTTAGAAGCTTATGCTATATTAGGAAGCTTGAAACCTTATTTACTAAAATAAGGCGCTAAAGGCGTAAGCTACAAACGCGGCCTTAAGTGCCTATATCAAGATAGTAATAATAGCAGGTATTACTAGAATCTTGTAAAATGCTACACATTCCTAGTAGCAATTAAGGCCTGCTTAAAAGTTAAATATAATGTTAGTAAAGAGAAATTTAAAAAGATTTAGGAATACCTGCACACTAACTAGTACAAAGAACTACTAAAAAACCTTGTTAAAGCTAAACACAAGCTCTCTTAGAAGAAAAAAAGCAAGTAGTATAGTTGCATCCCTAATTAACCTAGCGCTTCTTAAGGAAAACAAGAATCCTAGTGTATACAACACTAGCGACTTTAACGCTTATGTACTATTAGAGAGCACTATACTAGACAGTAGGGCCGCATTGCCCCTAGTAAACAACAGAGAACTGCTTATACTAGGCTCCTTTATACCCGCTAGAGAGGTAAAGACAGTAAAGGCAGGCACTTAGGCCTTCTCTATTAGCAGCTGAGGCAAAAATAAACTCTTTAATAAATAAAATAAGCTTAGCAGTTGTTAATTCTTAAATTAAACAACAAACAAATGTTAAATAGTTAAGCCTTTTAGAGAAATATAGGAAGAAAGCTACTAGCAAGAACCTAAGCACCTACTTAGTAACTTTTAAATAGAGAACAAGAAAACAGATACCTATCCCTCCTACTAGGCGAGATATATCTAGCTCTTTCTTTTAATTAAAACTAGGTTATAGCTACCTAAAGAGCTATCCATTTAAGAGAGAAAAAGTAGAATTTTAAAGTTGCCTATGCAATTTTAGAGCTACACAAGACACAGCTTATATAATTCTTAGATACTAACTATACAAGGATAGTAGAGCTATACTTCAGAACTCCTGTGCAGAGCCAATCTCTCTACAGTATCTTTTCTAAACAGAAGCAGGTATTAAGGCTACTATAGCCTTTATTTAGGAAACTAGGGTTAGTACACAGGCCTGGTACAAAGGAAATTCGGATAACTAGATGCAATCGCCTGTCCAGACGACCTAGCTCTAAGCACCCCTCCCCTCCCTCCTCCTCCTCCTCCCCCCCCTCTACCCCTACACAATAGGCTAAGAGCCTTACCTTTATTTAGATAAACCACCCCTTGTAAATTACTCAAAAGATAAAAACCACATAGATACCTGCAGGCCTCGGCCTGCACGTCTTATATAGCCCCTTAGGCTGAGAAAGGACGTTAAACTACAATAACAAAAAAAAACAGGTATCCAGGCTAATGCCCCCTTGTTTAGCATTGCTAGCACGCAATTAGTGTGTCGCTCTAGCATGTTTAGTCGGAAACAAAGATACGCGATATCTCTCTAACTAACCCTCTTAACTAATATCTATTTACTACTCACAATTTACAACTAACTACAACTTCTATTATCCTATTACTATCTTAGCAGTGTTATAGTTGTAGTGTTTAATGCTTATTCTTAAATATGAATTTATAATAACAATGTTACTATTTATACACAGCGCTTCTATTTCTAAAGACGTTTTTAAAAATCTTTCTACTTATTAGTTTATTCTAGCTACTTTATAGCTATTTCGATACGCTTTTGCTCTTTATAAAGATACTTTTAAGTCTTTTTACTAAAGTTATATTTGCACAAAAATGATTACTGAAGTAATATACTTTTACTATACTTGAACAATTAATATACGTAGTTCATATAGTGTACTAGCTAACCTAGCCTTTTATAGTTTATATTATAACTTTAATATTTATAATACAAAATATATTATACAAGGGTAGGAGTGTATAAAGACATAGTTCACCCACGCGATAATCAACTACGTTACTACTTTCGTTAGTATAGTATAAGCGCTAAATTTTTAAAGTATTTATAAATATAAATTACAAAAACTATAAAAAAGAAAAAATTGAGTAGAATATTAAAACAAGCTTTTTTTGAGTAAAGTACTTAATGTATAACAATAAAGTTTAAATAATATATATTTTATGAAACACGTAATTAAAAACTCATTTACTTATACTAAGTTAGTAACGCTTGGATATACGTAATTTCTTTTTATAAATTTTATATAAAAAGTATATTACAGAGCACTACCTTACATACTACGCAGTTTACGCTACAACTAGCAAATAACTTATTTAAGCTAAGCTAATATAAGAGCACGTAACTTATTTAGCTAGCTAATATAAGATAGTAAGCACTACTTGCTAAGTAGTGTATATACAGCAGCACTTTTGCAGTGCTTCTTAGAACTAATAATTATATCTTATTTATTCCTATGCTCTCTTATGCAACACTATTTAAATATTAAAGATTAGCTTAGATTACTTGTGGGAGCTGAGAAGGAGTAATTGTATGATTAGTGGAGGGGAATGAGTATATTAATCAACTAAGTGCCACAACAAAGTGTCCAATAACTACTAAAAAGACTTCGGACGATCTGGCTCGTTTATATGCGCGCTACTAGCTCCGTCACGTGATATCTCACTAGGATCACCTAATAACCCAGGTGATCCGGATGTCAAAGGAGAGATCCGGAGTGATCCGGAGTGATCCGCATATTAGTACTCCAACATTACTATAGCAAAAAGTGCGCGTTGGCCCGTCCACCTCAGTAGCAGCATCACGCTATTCGCAAAAAAATAAATTGAACGGGTAGCCTAAAGCGGTTAGGCTTAATACTAAGTATTGATACAGGATGCTGGAGATGGTGGAGTAATAGTATATTGCCTTGAGAGGAGAGACGAATCGATATCCTCTCCGCTACGATACGGTATCTCTATAAATTAACGCTTAGCTTTATTTCCGCAGTTGTTGCCATCGTAAGTATGCTGTACGCGGTTATTTGTTGTAGTCAAAATGGGGTTTCCAAAACAAAAAAAGTGAAAAGCAGCGACCCTATACTAATTAATCGCAGAAGTTAAAAAGAAAAGTTTGTGTGTAGCTAACGAGATTCGAACGATGGGTGGATAAGCTCTGGGAGGAGAGTTCAGACCACCAAACAAAAATTAGTGTTGAAAAAATTTGCTAAAGGTACCAAAAACGACACTAATTAAAACGTGTTCAACGGCGATTGCCAGCCACAGGCTGGCAATAAGATTACAGAAGGATTGCAACATGATAACTGCAGAGTATACCCACCACCGAGGCAATAGAGTAATTCATTTGTATAGATTGCATGCCAAGAATTCCCTAGTCAAAGACTACCAGTATCTGCACCCCGCCTCCGAATGCCAAGCCACAACACCTCATCAGCCTTTTACGATTGCTCTTACCCTCTTCCTCTCCTCGGCATCCAATACCCAGGATATACCCGACTCGCCCGACGTATCGTCCGCCACTTCCGCAAACTCGTCGTCCTCCATGTTCAGAATCAAAGTCATCTGAGTACTCTTCTGGAAGACGTCGCGAAGTGAATACGCGCCGCCACTTGTTGCCACGGTGATGATGCCAGCGACATCGCGCTCGAGCCTGACAGCACCCAGCTCGTTGACTCTGCCGTAGTAGCTCTTGATGCGCTGTTCGAGTGAAGAAGCGAGAGAGTTCAATCCCAGAGCAAGGAGGCGCTCAAAGTTTGCCGGGGTCAAGATGCGCTTGATGGGCCGGATCACAACTCCCCAGCCGCGGTCGAAACGTGACTTCACCACATCGATATCCTCGTCTTCTTCGTCCTCATTCTCACTGTCCTCGGGGTCGTACTTGATGTCTCGGAACGCCTCAGCCAGGATTGGTCGAATGCGAGGTTTGAGGACGTTGGAGAACAAGACAATGATGCCGTCATTAAGTAGATCTCCGCTCTTGGATGCAAAAGACTTTTCCATTGATTTCAATGTATTCTCGACGAATATCGCGTCATGTCCGAATGGAAAGAGGTCATGCAATGGTGACTTCACATCCTCTTCGCCTGCTTGCGACTGGTGGCCCAGTTGCTGCTGAACTATGCGTTTAACGTAGTCGTTCGCGATATCCAGGTTGTTGATAAGCAGCAGGAAAGCAATGACCTTATCCTCAGGAGGAAGACCGCCCTGAATGACCGGCTTGGGATAGCTTTCGTCGCGCATCTTCCGTTGTATCATACCGATGAACTCGGCGCCTAGGATATGGCTTACCGCAGGCACAACACTAGAGACAACAGCACGTTGCGAGGTTGCTAGTGTCCTCTGAATGACCTGGTTAACAATGTACATGACATCGTCCACAGCAGAGGTGATGAAGGGCGGGTTGGATCCAAGAGGTTTGGTAGGGTTCAGTGTAAGATCTGCTGATGGCTCGTCCAACTGGAAAGCCTTCTCCACAGATCGACGGAAGAAAAAAGTCGTCATGGCATTGACAGGCACGATGAGGTGGCTGTTGACCTTCTTGTGGAGGTTGCTGGTAGCTAAGAAATTGGGCATCACCAAGCCATAGTCGATGCGGTCTTCAGATTCCGAAGGCTGCAGAGGTGAGTTATTGAAGACGAACATGTACATTTGTTACTTACTGCACACTTGTCGGAGAGAAAGCGCGCATACAGCGCATATCGTCCCAGCATCAGCGCGCCCTCTCCAAGCAAGCCGTCGATTTCTTTCATGTCCACCCCCTCGTCTTCGCTTGTTCGCCCAAGGCCGTTGGCTGGCGAATTCGAACGAGGTGTTCCGGAAGCAGGTTTTTGTGCGGGAAGAAAGCTTTGGACAAGGAAGGAGAAGGCATATGATTTGATATCGGTCAGCTTGCGGTCAATGTGACGCTCTTCATGCCAAGTGTCGAGCACGATGCCGCCTTGCACATCAGCCTCCACCTGCAAACGCTCAATGACCTTCTGCATCATGCCTGGTCCGTAATGGCGTTCTACCAGCGGCTCGTGACCATCGACAATCTGGGCAATGTGCTCAAACAGCTTTGTGATGGTGTTGCCGTAAAAGAAGCCTTCGTTCCTCTGAGCTGGCGCTGCCGAGTTGAAGTTTGTCCGCGCCCGTGATGCTACTCCCTGGCAAACGTAGCGACCGTATGCATCCAGGCCGACATTTGTCCGCCCGATCAAGGGAAAGAGTTTAAAGAACCTCGTCACCTTGGAGCCATCACCCTGTTGGGCGGCCTTTTCGAACTCGCGCAGGAAGAGGCCACACAGCGACTTTGCTGCTGCGTCTAGTGTCACTCGCGGCGGATCAGGCACCTCGGCCGTAGGGACCATCTCCTCTGCGAAGCTGCCGTTTACAACGTCGTCGGGTATCTTGGCGGCGCGACTGAGATAGGCGGCAGCCGTCTCCCAGTCTTGCGGCGCTCCCATGGATCCGTGTACGCCCAACACACATGCCTTCAATTCCGCCACCTGCTCCACCACTTGCAGTGTTGCCTTTACATTCGACTGTTCCTGGTCTAATCGCTTGACGGCGCTTGAGATTCGGTTCGCAGTCGAGGCGGCGTCGGAAAGCATGCCATTGCTGATGGCTCGCGTGTTGACCGCCTGGGTGCCGAGGTGGGCGCGGAGCACATCGAGGCGACCGAGTTCGCGCGACAGCTCCTTCTGCGCGGCGACGAGGGCGTTTAGGCGCTGGGTGACGCTGGCCTCCTGGTCCTGCAATTGGCCAAGGGCTTCATGGATCTGAGCCACGCTGGCAGCGGCGAAAATGTCTCCATGGTCGTCAGTGTCCACGGCCATGTCCAAGCATGCTGCTGTCAGGGTGCAGCTATGGAGGACTATCAACCGTCGCGTACTGGCTGTCGGGTGTTGATCACCTATTTCTGGGGATGCAAGCTGTCCAGCGTTGGTGGGCGTGCGCCGATCGCTTGGCCGATGACGACGTCCTAGGGCCTGGGACTCCAACGATCAATGCACCCCCGTTGCCCCTACAGCAAGATTACATGTTTCTGTTTACCCTGCTCATCTCCGCCACAAGTTGGGTATAACAACGTTTGGCGGCCTTTGTCTGCGGCACAACCTTAGCCCCAACAGCTGTGTACACACCACCACGACCTGCGCACCAATCGCCCTCCTCGCGTCTAGACCTTTCCGCTACACGCACCACGATTACGCACCAACATCCCGCCACTGCACCGAGAGACTGCGCCTTCCCCGTGCTCCAGCAAAAGAAAGCCCTCTACCACTCGCGCCTTCCTCTTCGGCTTCTGCGACTTCCCTCTGTCTGCGACTGCGGTTGCGCCTTCCTCGTGCTCGTCTCCGTGGGACCCTGGACCCTGTACAAACAGACTTCCCAAAGCGTTCCTGCCCCAGGACACTGCAGTCGCGACCAGCATTATTCATGCCTCCACGGTAACACCAAAATAAAAAAACACTTCCAAATCAATCCTTCCCACCAGGTCGTGTCGCCGGTGCACTAGCACTTGGTAACATCCACTGCGACCCACCCAAGCCATGGACTCGACCGCACACCTCCTCTATGCCGCCCACCAACTCGATGCCCGCGCAGGGGGCATGGGCGGCGATACTGGAACTCGTCCAGCCTCGTACAAAATCATTGGTTTAGTCCTAGCCGTCGCATCTGGAGTGTTTATCGGGACATCGTTCGTTATCAAGAAATATGGCCTGTTGCAGGCCAACACCAAGTACAATGAAGAGGCGGGAGAAGGCTACGGATATCTCAAGAACGCTTGGTGGTGGCTCGGCATGACACTCATGATTGTCGGAGAGATATGGTACAAATTACCAAGCATCAGATGCGAGAGCCATACTAACACCCAGCAGTAATCTTGTCGCCTACGCTTTCACTGACGCTATCCTCGTAACGCCCATGGGCGCCCTCTCCGTCGTTATATGCGCTATATTGTCCACTATATTCCTGAAGGAACGCTTGAGCTTTGTCGGAAAAGTTGGCTGCTTCAATTGCATCGTCGGATCTGTTGTAATTGCAGTAAACGCGCCCGAGCAGTCGTCTGTTGCGCGCATTCAAGACATGAAGAAATGGGTCATTGCTCCTGGTTTTCTCAGCTATGCAGCTGTTACCATCATCGCATGTGTTGTCATTGCTCTTTGGCTCGGCCCCAAGTACGGAAAGAAGACCATGATGGTTTACATTACCATCTGCAGTCTGATTGGAGGACTGAGTGTTGTCGCAACCCAAGGTCTTGGTTCTGCCTTGGTGGCGCAGGCTTCTGGCACCTACGGCGGACAGTTTAAGGAATGGTTCCTCTACGTGCTGCTCGTCTTTGTTGTAGCCACATTGCTGACGGAGATCATCTACCTGAACGTAAGTCCCTCACTACTCTTTTGGCCATGTGGAGAATGCTAAGCTTTGCCCAGAAAGCTTTGAACTTGTTCAACGCCGCCTTGGTTACACCAACGTACTACGTCTTCTTCACTTCTGCAACTATCGTCACCTCCGCCGTCCTATTCCAGGGTTTCAAAGGCACACCGCTACAGATCGTTACCGTCATCATGGGTTTCCTACAGATTTGTTCTGGAGTTGTTCTACTACAACTATCCAAGTCGGCAAAGGACGTGCCAGACTCGGCCGTCTTCAAAGGTGATCTTGACCAAGTGCGAACTGTCGCAGAGATGGAGGAGTCAGAGTACGAGCCCCGAGCTGACACTCTTCGTGGTGGCGCGGCAATCCTCAGGTCACTGTCAAAGGCTAGGTCCCACAAGGAGCTCGCCGAGGCTAAGAAGATTCAAGAAGAACACATGGAACCGATTGGTGAAGGCGAGCAGGTCGAATTCGACGGTCTCCGAAGACGAAAAACGGTCCTCGACCCCAGTCGGCCACCGACGCGCAGCGCTACTGTCGTGAGAACTATTCATCCACCCCTCGGCATGTCGCAATTCCCCACCGACGATTCAGACGACGATGTTGACAGCTTCCATCCTGGCTTTTTCCAACGATTGCGCTCTCGGGGCAAGTCGACTAGTAGTCGTGGTAGCTCACATGCTCCAGGGACTTCTTCGGGCATGGGTATGCAGACGCTACCCTCTATCCCACAAGCCGATGGCGCATCGGATCGCGAATCAGACGCCGGATCATACAAGCACACTGTGATGACACAAGATACATCCTACAAACCGGTCGATACCCATATACATTTCGCCTCGCTCCCCGATCCGCCCTATCATGGCCATGGTCGTCAAGATTCAGGCGACTCACTCGCTCCCCCAAGACCACCTGCCCATACTGCCAAACGCCAATTCTCCTTCCAAAACGTCTTTTCCCGAAACCGCCCTGATTCCACAGGCGATGCATCAAGTAGTCGAAGACCGACTAGTAGGCATAGTCGGAAGAGCAGCAGAGAGAGCAAAGCAGCGGCTACTGCTACCGAGGAAGAAAGGCTAGGGCTTGTCAAGGGCGATTCCACTAATCTTCTTCCTATAGCCAGCCGCGGAAGTGATGAGCTGGTAGGGCCACCAGGTTATTCGGATGACTGGGACATGCCTAGGAACTCTAGTCCTGGCTACTCACCTGAGCGGCTGCAGGTACAGGCACCTCCGATACGTAGGGTAGACACAGATATGTCGGAGCTAAGCCCGAGAGATCCCAAGGAATTTTAAAAGGGTCCCAGAAATGCTGGCGCTTTCTTATAGTGTGTAGGAAGAATTTCCTACCTCTTTTTATTTCTTTTCTGTCCTTCGATGAGCAAGCGCGTCGGCGTCGTCACTATTTTGTTTGACTTCTTGGAATGTCGTTTTGCATAGTCGATGGTGTTGGTGTTGATATTGTTAGTACTGGGCACTGGTGGTTTCTTCCTGGCGCGCTAGCTGTATGGACCGAAGCGCTCGCGGTGGATTAAGGCCCGCGCATGTCGTGAACGACCCGCATCCGACGTTAATGAGAACTGTAGTGTACATGAGGAGGTGTTGCATTTCAAGCGGAGTGTGTAGGTAGATTGCAGGAGGAGAACGACAGGGAAGACATGGTCGAGAGGTGTATATAAGAATTATCATGACGATCAACAACATCGCTTGCTTCGATATAACTGGAACCGTGCGGCGTTCCTTCTTTTCTTCAAAACCTTATTCAACATCACACTTGGCTGATCTGTCCCTCTTTTTTTTTCTCTCTCGGAATTCCATAAGACGCTTCGATGGCTGGACCTCCGCGCTATCCGAACACCTGTCCTGAAAACAACTACAACATCCCACGTCCTACAAACTTAGGTAACCGTACATCTGTGTGATTCATCTAGCCTTTTTATAACATCTTCTTGTAAATCCGTATTGTTGTAAGGCAGACTTCATGCGCAGAGGAGCGAACTGGTTGAATAGAAAGCGTAGATTCAGAGTGGAGAATAGCAGACGCAGATCCTAAAAGAGGAAAGAGCGTAGCACTAACTATATAGTAGAGAGAGAGAGAGCGCTAGTACGCGCTAGGTCCAAGGGGCGCTATAGCTGTAAACCTCGAAGTAGGTAGTAGCTAGTAGAAGAGGCTAAGTCCTTACACTTGTTTTGTAGACATTTCTGGCTAGTTCCTCGCCAACTAGCTCTTAGATCGATGTTTTGCAAGACTTGAAAAACTAAATAATACGTCGGCCTCAGGTACCTATCGTCGCACATTATGCTGCTTACCCGGCTATTTGCTTTGGCTTGCCTTGCCAGACATAGGTGCACTTAGTGCCTTTAGTGTCGCAGTGGGTTCTGCCATCTCTGCCCTTGTTTTAAAATGCTCCTGCTCCGATGCAATTATCCCAAGGTTTACAGATGTTTTGGTCTACGTCGCAGACGTGGTCTCTAGGACATTTGCCTGTTATGTTGGAAAAAATTGACACCGGCTTTTTCTGAGTTTGAGCTAGTGGGAGTAGAAATATGAACAAAGTAGCGTAGAGCATTGTAAAGGATAAGACTGGGGATAATTAAAAATAAAGCGAAATATCTAGTAAGTTGATGCGGTTGAGTGGATAGGGAGTATTCTAGAGCATCTAACAGGAACGTTCGTTTCATGAGCCTTTGATATGTATTGTTCACGTACAAACGAAGTTGCCCAGAATATTAAGCTAATTTTTTTGCTCCACTCGTAAATCACCCGACGCCGGCTTGGTAGTTGAGCTGATGTACCACTGTTATTAAGAGAGAAAGGCGATAGGATTTATGCTTCGTAGTTGAAGCTTTCCTTTTAAAGATTCAAGCGTTTACCTATTATTCAAATCTTGTTACTTATAATAATCTTTATTTTCGTAACTTTTGTAATTGAGTAGTAAAGGGCAGCTGCTTTTTACTATTTTAGAATAATACGTTAACTGCACTAGATAACCTTGGCACACCTGTCAAGCCTGCACCAGGATCAGTAGTTCACTGATCATACGTAATTTTTGGCTGCATGGCGTAGTGGTTCAGGGCTGCGTCTGTTAACACCTAAAATAAATCCTCTCAAAAAACATAGGCGTCTATTGTTAGCTAGAAGCAATCTAAAGAAGCGCCAGATCTCGAAGTTATAGCGTCCCCACATACCAAAAGTTCTGCCTCCTGCCGTAATGTAGTATAGTCTGGCTGAATTTCGCGCCTGCTTGTGTGAGTGGCCACACTCTAGGAGGTAAGATAGTATACGCGAGGTTGTATTGAATTAAGAAGAGAACTATAGAAGTTTGACTTATCTAAACGCACTCTATGAACCTCTCAAAACAATCTACAGCCACGCATTAGGAGCTAAATCTAAGCGCCACTCAGACGTCGTTGACAATACGTTTTGCCTGAATGACTAAGGTAAAACCGAGGAGCTCACGGATGAGGCTTCAGCATGTCACCAGTAAAAGCTACGAACAAGAATACGAAGGAACTCGTTTTTTTCTACTAAGCGCCAAACTGTAGGCAAAACCAGTGTAACTCCAGCAATTTTTAAAAACGTGTTCCTTCGTAAATGTGTTGTCGGTAAAATAGTGTTTTCATTCCGGAAATGTGCTGCGATCACGTTGAAGGACGTACGGGGAACTTGGGGCCAGTTTAATGATGATTATATATAGGATGAGCATATGATTGCCAGGATCTAGGGCCCTGTATTGTACTAGACGGATAAGGTAGTGACGTAAAGGGATATATCTGTTGGGTGTACATTTACTATGTTAGAGTTAATTAGGGGTCTTTTAAGCTTCTATCCTATGTTCCCCTCTGTAAGTACTTAGTCTTGTAAAGAGATAAGTAGCCTTAGTAATCTATATATACTATTCTAGACAAGCAATAACTATGTTAGTTATTATTACTCTTTTGAAGAGGTGTATAGCCGGTAGTCTAGAGCTTCGTCCTTACACCCTCTTCCTCCTCTTCCCCTGTGTAGCTGATCTTATGCTATCCTACTGCCCTTATGCGTCCCTAGCATATATGTTGTAGGATCTTTTTTGTAGGATGCAGAGGCCTGTCTGAAAGGAAGAGAACCTACTAGAAATGCTGTATTTTATTCCTATCCTACATTTTGCTACATAGTTTTTACAACATAGTGTACCAGACCTTCTACTCTCTGCACATGAGTCGCTTTTCTACCTTTGACTCGCCCGACGTCCTATTAGCTAATGAATTATCCTATATCCTACAACTTTTGTAGTATCATCACTAAGCTGGCCCTTAATGTAGACGTATATAGGCTAGCTTTAGAAATTGATTCTATCCTTATTATTCTCTGTTGTTGTGGTTCTTCCGTACAGAGAGTCGCGTTGATTCTGGTGGGGCGGCCCGGTAGTGGTGGAACAAGTTAGGATTACGAAGTGCGGTTATGAGCATAATTAGGTAGCTAGGTAGGATTAGCGCTTAGCTTTGGGCAGAGGTACCAGCGGGCGTAGGTGTAACGGTCCTGCATGAATCGCCGTGCGATAGCAGTCATAAGACCCATGACGATCTCTGTACACTCTAGGATGGTCTGTAGGCTTAGGTAGAACCTCCCTGACGGTTCAAATAATCACGACAGCGTCGTGGTGGTGCTATCGTTATGGATGTCTGGTCTACAGTAGACGGGGACTCTTTGCGGATCAGTTGATGTACTGATAATGCAACGGTATTTTCGGAATTGGTTCGGTGCAGGGTACTCTTGTGTAGCAGACGCGGAAGATTAAGAAGGGATAATAACGAACATTGCTGCGTAGGCCAAGCTGTAGTGATATAAAGTCATTGTGTCGCTCGCAGTTTCAGAGTAGGGTTTTTTTGTGACCCTAACAGAGAGTGACTCCTTTGGCGTTTGCTTTCGTAACGTACATAGCTAAACATTCGCTTCACCCAAACATGTCAGCCAGTAAAAATAATGTACGAGGTTACTGGAAATGCTCCCAGGCACGCTCATTGTAGGCAACGTAAGAGACTCACAGGACTATCCATGTACTTGTATACTAAATAGACTGTGCCAGCGCCACCTGACGGCCATAGACAGTCAACTTCGGCTTAAGAGACGTTTCATCGGATTACTGTGCACTTGGTCCGACAACGATTGGCGGGCCGTTTCCGCCAGGGGCAGGTCGATCGGCCGTGAGGACCCTTTTTGCGCCCGTTCAGCGGCCCGTAAATAATTTTAAATATAACGTGTTTCACCAGTAAGCGGGCCACCCCAGTAAGCGGGCCACTTCCCCGCGACATCCCACCTTTGTAACAATAACGCGTAATGTCTTAACTACGCAACGCGTTGAAAGCCTATACTAAAGCAGATATATTTATTACTATCTCTAATATTAATTCTAAAAAAAATCTAGAGTAAACAACACGCTGCTGTAGCCTATAGCATCTTACAAATAATAATCTAGTAACAACACGCTAAACAACGCCCTTAAAGCAATTAAGAGCTATTAGCAAAGCGCCTAACAAAACTAAAAGAAGAAGCTATTACTTAATATATAATAGTTAAGGCTAAGTAAGGACTACTTTATAGGAAAGACAACATACAAGATATAGCTAATAAACTACTTTAAGAGCATAGTAAAAAAAAAGTTAGCAAGAACTAAGTTAATAAGTTTATTTAGCGCAATTCTAAGCTATATACGCACTAAAGCTGTTTATTTAATTACTAGTAAGCTTTTTATAAAGACTTAGCATCTATTAAAAGCTAGTTTAATATAGTTTAGAATATAAAGGCAAAATATAGTATTATAAACAAAAATATATATAACTTTAATAAAACTAGCTTTATTATAAGCAAAATTGTATTACAGTTAGTTATTATAAGTACAAATAAACTAAAAAGAAGAAGAGAAATTTAGCTAAGTAATTATAAGTAGGTTACACTAATACAAAGCGTTAGCGCAACAAAAAAGTATATTTTAGTATTTTTATTTTTATAAGCAAGATTTTAATTTCTACTTAGTTTATAAAGAATTTTCTACGCAACTAGGTAATTTAAGTTAGTTTTACTAGCTAGATAAATAATAATTTAGCCCTTAACTAGCTTTGTTACTTTAATTCTTATACGCGTATTGTAAGAACGTATAAGCTACTAATTATTAATAGCTATAAAAGCTACTACTTATTAAATTTCCAAGATCCCTACAAAGAAAAAAAATTCTTTTTTATATACTTTTATATTTCTTGCACCTCTTATAGCCTTTTAATATAGGCTGCTTTTTGCTATTAAAGCGCGCGTATAGTAATACTATTTTAGTCTTAGTACACAATTGTATTTAGTATATTAGCAAAGAAACTTTTTTACTAGTATTTAAAAAAGCTTATTACAAAGCTCTTATACTAGAAAATATTAAATTTTTTTTTTAAAGTGCTAGGCTTATACTATATAATTATTATATTATTTTATTACAGCTTAATGTTGTACTGCGTACACTAACTCTACTAGCGCAAAATAGCAGTACTTAGAAGCTAAAAACCCTGTATAATAAGCGTAAGATAAAGGCACAAGCTATACTTATTTAAAACTCTATACCAATTTAGTAAGAGTCTTTTCTAACTTTTTTTTAAAAAGTCTATGCAGCAGTTAAGTAAAAAAGCTTAGCAAATTGCATATTATATAGTGTTAATATAGGAGAATATAAGTCGCCTATAAAATGCTGTTAAATAAAGTATTAATAAAGCAAAAAACTCGCAAGCAGCGCTATATACAGGCAGAAAAGTTATAAATAGTTAGATAATTAGCTAATTAGATTAATAAGGTAGAAGGTAGTAGCTGTAATAATAGTGCAACGTCTGCAAAAAGAATGCGCAGTAAACAGCACTACAGGCGTTGCAGCTAAATTAGACACAACTCCTGCACGTGCTAAGTAGAATTAGAGAATATAGAGGATAGCAATGTGTTTAAAGAATAATATCTTATTCTACTTAATTAGAAAAATTATAGTAGTGTTGCGTAATATTGTTATAAAGGTAGGATAGTGCGGGGAAGTGGCTCGCTTACTAGGGTGGCCTGCTTACTGGTGAAACACGTTAAGCTTTATTAAACTAAGATAAATTCTTAGATATATAAAGCTAACTTTCAAAGCTCTGAATCTTTGAAAATTGAAAAAAAATAATTGAGAATTAAAGAAGTCATAAGCGTTTAAAATTACTACTTAGTCTTACTAATAAAAGGTGCGCAAAACTCGACCATGCGCAAAACGCGCACCAACACGGTACTTATGTAAGACCTCATTAGCACTTGTGATCCAGCATCTTACGTGTTTCCTATCGCTGCCCTCTCGAGAGGAAAAGAAAAAGCTCAGAAACGTGTTTGGCGCGTACACAGGTACTGCTCACACATCTCAACCACGACTACCCACGACTACCTACCCACCCACTGGTAAATAAAACAAGCAAAAAGGAAACTCTCCAGCGGGGAATTGAACCCCGGTCTCCCGCGAATTGCCAGTGGAAGTGACAAGCGGAAATACTGACCACTATACTACTGAAGATGGACCAGCCTAAAAGGCTGAGTAGTTGGATGATGAAAAACATGACTAAGAAGCACAATATAACGTTAAATTACCCGAAAAGCACGCTTGAGGGCGATGCACATGCTTTGAATGTTTTCTGCACATCAATCGGATTGCGGACTAGTGTTAGTTGAGTAGTGAAAACTCGTGTGAGTGGGTCGTTGGGCGGCTATTGGACCTGACTCAGTCGTGCATGCGGGACCTGGAAAACGCCAATACGAACACGGGCGACATATAGTACATCAGCCAGAGCCAAAAACAGCACAGTGTTAGGGGGGACTGGAAATTATATGCGCTATACTCGACGGAGCTATATTTGACGTGAATGTATTGCTTACTATACACCACAGGCAAGTTCAGATATCATGACACAGGGGAAACTGATTGCACAAAACACATTAAATACTCATCGAAAGTATTTACATTCCAACTACACATCTCTTCTATAAGCATTATGTTGCAGCATCTACCTAAGTAGACACATCATCTATGCCAAGACCGCGCCTGACGGTGGTGCCGCCACTAGTGGAGTTGCCGGTCTGACTAGGAAAGTTCTCAGTGCTGCTAAAGTCCTTGACCCTTCCAAGAAGGATCTCCAGCATGCGGAAAGCAACACCAGGAGCGGTACCAGGCACCATGTGGCCAGCAAGATGGACATTGTAGAATGTTAGTCCACGCTCCGCAGTCCAGTATCCCTGGTGACCGGCGCCAGCAAGCGAATAAGAGTTGTAATCTGGGTGGTGGGGTACAAAGAGAGGATTAGAAGGGTATTTGGAGAGGCCCTGGGCGCCGTTCCAGGTCATGTTTTGGATGGCGAAAAGGGTACCGTTGGTGCTGAGGAGCATGTCGAGGTCACCAGAGCCGATGATGGTGTTGTTGGTGTGCTCGATAACGCGCGAGAGAACACCGTTGTTGGCGGGTCCAGTGGAAGCATCAGAACCTTCTTTGTCACCGTCCCCAAAGACGTTGGTTTTTGCGCACATGGTCCACTCGGTTTCGGTGTCGACGTGGAGCGCCGACTTGACGTCTTTGCGGTTGAAGTAAGCCTCAGAAGCTGGAGTACCGTATCCTCCGTCGCTTTTGCTGATAGGGGAGTACTTAATAGGGCATATCTGGTTGATTTGGTAGATGTTGAAGCAGGGGTTGACTTCAAGAAGGGCAGCGTAGGCGTTGTTGAAAAGGTCGCAAGTCGTGTCATTCGTTTTGAATGGGTCTGGAAGAACGGGGAAAGCACCTTCTGGTGGGGGGAACCTGAAGTACTTGTCCATGTAGTCAGTGTAGCCACACTCCTTATTGGCCTGAGTGATCTGCTCCATGAATGTGTCGTTCAGAAATAGCAAGTTCTGCCAGAAGTTGAGGTATGGGAGTAGGATAACCTGCTGCTGGACGGTCTCATCACCTATGTCAGGGTCGTTAATGGAGATACCAGCAAGGTTGAAGTACTTGTCATCTTTGGCAGAGATGAAGCTGTCGGCAATGTAGGGAACATAGTAACCGGCGTAAGACTCTCCGGAAATGTAAGTCTTCCAGTTGTAGAGCCCGAAGAGGTCAACGAAGTTCTTGTAGAAACCGCGGAATTGGTCGGCGAGCTCAACTTCGTCGGTGATGTTTGGTGTACCTTCTGAGTAGCCAACTCCTACGGGCTGTTCAACCCAGAGTACGTTGGTCAAGTTGTGCCACGAGTAAGAGTTCTGGACCGGGGCGATTGTGCCATCTTGCCACATGAACGGGCCGTTCTCGGTAAGACCTATGAGCGAAGAGCAACCTGGGCCACCATTGAGCCTGTAGCTAAGTTAGGAATTTCCTGGAAATATGGGATGTAGATTATGCTCTTACCAGATAACAACTTCTTCTGGAGTCTGAGCTTGAGTTGAAGGGAAGAACCAAAAGAACAGCTTTCGCTTCTCATCTGGGTGATCCGAGATTGGCAGCAGACCAGCGTAGCTCTCGCCAATGTCGAAAGAAACTCCCGGAAATTTAGTGCCGTCGACAGCAAAAGCTACGGATTGATCAGTCGGAGCCCTGACAGATGTTGCTAAGAATACTCACGCTTAGTCTTTTTGGTTAAGAAGAAGCTATCGGCCCGCTTCTGAATCTCAGGGTCCTTGAAGGACTCTCCAGGCATACGCCTCTCAACAACAGGCCTGACTTTCTGAAAGACACCACGCTTGTGTGGCGAGCTTCCAGCAAGAGCTGTCGAAGCACACAGTAAAGAACCGAATAATGAAAGTAGTTTCATCTTGGAATTGACAGATGAATGCAGCTGTGAACTGGCAAGAATCGATCGGGCCCAAGGACTCTATTTGAACGTTTGCAACTTGCCGGCATCCCCTTACACACCTTCCTGAATTGCTTGCATGCGAATATTAAGCCGAGATTCCTGCTTATTACGATGGATTGTGATCCGACGAGGTGGCATTAGTGCAGTTCAGAATGTAAGCCTCGGAAGCGGATGCTTGTCAAAGACTTCGTGAAGCTTGCGGACCAGCGTGCGATAGCTAGGTGGTAACCCGCGATATTTCCTTCCCACGTTTTTGTAAAGCAGTCTACGAAGTATACAGATATGGTGCTCAACTGTGGTGGCAGCAGTACTCAGAGCATGGTCATCAGGCTCAACTTATTGTAAGCGTAGCAAGCGGGCCGAAGCACGACGATTTTGTTCTGGCCGGGAAATGAAGAGTAAGCGACCGGACGGAAATTTAAGGTTACATGCAGTGCT
This sequence comes from Alternaria sp. 'sect. Undifilum', assembly GCA_024321975.1. Taxonomy (NCBI): domain Eukaryota; kingdom Fungi; phylum Ascomycota; class Dothideomycetes; order Pleosporales; family Pleosporaceae; genus Alternaria; species Alternaria sp. 'sect. Undifilum'. Next base: position 1,147,178 of record JAJJZI010000010.1, on the reverse strand, counting down.
TCGCGAAACTTAATAGGCCTTTCTAACTTTACCCCTTACTTACTCTTACTATGTACTATGGTGCAAGGCAAAAGTTTTGTACAGAGGGGTGACAAAAAAGAAAAACGAATCAAAAAAGTTATAACGTAGGTGCATGCTTCGCGTGCCACCTTTGCCAAGACCCCACCAAAACTCCCTTTATTGTTGTAGTCAAAATATGGTTTCTAAAAAAGTGAAAAGCAGCTACCCTCTACTAATCAGTCGCAAAAGTCAAAAAAAAAGATTGTGTGTAGTTAATGAGATTTGAACAGTAGGTAGATGAGTTCTAGGAAGAAAGCTTAGACCACTAAGCAATAACTAGGGTTGAAAAAATTTGCTAAGGTACTAAAAAACAACACTAGATAAAACGTATCTAACAGTGATTGCTAGCCTATAGCTAGTAATAGGATTACAGTAGGATTGCAATAGGATTGCAACATAATATAATAGAGGAGGGAAAGGATGCGTATGTACTGTAGCAGGAGCCTACAATACTTTATAAAGCTAAAGCTGCTGCTTTTTACTTACTACTTCTTACCTTTTAAATAGCACTGCATACGAATAATTTGCTTATAATACACTATAATAGCATATAACCTCTACAGCAAGTATCTCCTTATTCTAGACTCTCTTCTAAAAAAAGCATTCTTTGCTACTATCTACCTAGCACCTCATCTAGTCTAACTTAAACTACGTAAATAGACACCTGAATTTATTAAGTATTTTAAAACTTGACTACCTAGCTAGACTTCTAAGTTTATAAAAATCTTAAATAAGTCCTGTATCTGCAATATCTTTATATATAAAAAGATAATTATGCCCTAATTTAGCTAGTTATAAAAAGAATATACAATCTCTAAAGTATTTACTAATACTAGCATAGTACTTAAGATCTATTACTTTAATATCCCTCTCTTCTTATTTATTATACAAGGGCTAAGTATAGAGACTAGAACTTAGCTTCAATAGCGATTATAAGATGTTAAATTAGCAATAAAGAAGAAAGAGGCAAGAATAGAAGAGTAGGCTTTCTATTATTACGTCTATAGGTTAGCAAGCAAGGCAATAATAGTATTACTACTTTACTTTATCTAGGAGCGACTAGTAGTAAAACAACAAGAATAGGCAGAATAAGGCACATTAAGTTAAAAGGCAATTTGCGTCTTTATCTTGCTTTTCTTTGTTTTGTCTAAACATGCTAGAGCGACACACTAATTGTGTGCCGGCAATACTAAACAAGAGGGCTTGAGCCCGGAGACTTATTAATAGCAATAAATCTTTTTTTACTAAAAAGGTGTCTATAAAAGGTGTGGTTACATTAAAAGGTTGTCTTAAAAAGCCGAAGCTATTAATTAGAAGTATAACTACGGAGGTGGCTTTCAAAAGTTCTTGCTGACAGGGGTGTCTTGAATACTACCGAAATATGACCGAAATACAGACAGCCTAGTCTTAATGCTCTCTTAGCAGACTTCTGCCTTTCTTGTACTTATTCCTATCACTAAGTTCAATAATCTTTTGAACGTATACAGGAATCCTCTCTATCTAAGCTTAGATCTATGACTGTGGGAGATCTTTCTAAGCCTGCTTTTATGCTTAGGTTGCCTCTACTCTATTCTTTGGAGCTCCTTTCTTTGTTATTCTCCTCTTTAACTATGGCCAGGCTGGCTTAATAGCGTTAAGATTAGGTGAATTGCTACACTAAGAGAGTCTCTTTACTCTCTCTTGTACATATACAAGACGCTGAGCGTAATAAGCATAAGAGGGCGCCTTATCTTCTTGAACAATAGTACCTAGTCTCTCTTTTGTACACTTTTTTGCAAAGGGAAGAAGCTTTAGGAAAAGAACTTAAGATTAATAATGCTACTAATTAATACTACTTTTATTGTTACTACGAGTGAGCTTTCTATTATTTTTGTTCTATCTCTATTGAGAAGCTTTACTAGGCTTATTTCTTAAGCCTGTCTTTTTTATGCCTGTTAAGAGCTCCTACTCCTTTCTTATAATAGGCTCTAAAATTTTATTTATCTCATTAATCTTAAGAGCTACTTCTTTCTTCTGCTAGGCTGTTTCAGGTCTCTATATATAAAGAGAACCTTTATAATTATATAAAAAACAGCCCTAAAACATAAACTAAGTATAGCTTTTTTACCTCTCTTAAATAACTAATCTTGTAAACGCTTTATCTAATTTTCTCTACACTTAATAGCTACTACAGCAGTAATTAAGCACAACAGAGGTCTTGTGTAACTAAATAATATTCTTTTAATTCTGAAGCGTCTAGTCTTTATAAGCAAGACACTAGTTAAGTCTTTCTTGTCTTATTTTTTTTGTTAACTTAAGCTTCCTTGTTAGCTTAGTCTTGTTGTACCCTGCTGCTTTAAGAACTCTTTATACTGCTGTAGATAAAACGTCGTAACCTTAAAGACTAAGATTACTAGCTATATTAGCACAGCTCTTCTCTCGTCTATTTTAATTACAGCGTACTTTCTTAATAGCAGCCTCTTAAATAGCCCCTTGCTTACGTGGACGGCCTATACGTGGAGCTTCTTTAAGATATTTAGGGAAAAGCTTTATTGTAGGTCTGTTTGGCTTAAAGCCTTGCTGGCAGGCACAGCTATAGATGGTGTCAGAAATAATAGGTTGTTAAAACTAATAGGATAATGATGATATAATTGATGATAATTGTATTGTATTGATGATTGAGTTGTTCGTGTTCTGTTCTCCGGTTGTACCGATCTCGGGTGTTCCTTTTATCCGAGTGACCCTTGGCGGCGCTAGCGCGCTTAGCGTCCTTTAGCGCCACCCCCTAAACACCCTCGCAGGATCCTTAACTAACCTCGCTAACCTTCTATTTAATCGCGCAAATCCCCTAAATTTAACGCACTCCCTTAGCTTAAATGTAAGGATTAAGCTAACAACCTGTTGCGCGCTGTTTGATTAAAAGTCTAGGGCGTTAAGACAATTAGTTATTAATACCAGATCAGCCTCTAGCCGTAATTAGCTGCCTAGGTCAATCAGTCCCGTCTGTTGTAGGAATATTGACTATTAATTAGCTAGTAAGGATTTATTAAGTCTATTAGTAAGCATTTTGCTTAACTCTACGTAAATTACTTTAATTAAATTGCTTTAAACCTTTGCCTAAGCTAGTAATTATAAATATCCACATGTTGTAGCTTTGTGGTTAACTAAGAGATCTCTTCTAAGACTAAGCAGATTATCTGCAGGTTATTGCACTGTATAGTAATTGTTTAATTAAATATTTAAACTTGTAGCTTAATAAGCAGCTTTTAAATAAACATTGCTTTTTTTGCAACTTGTAAAAGCGCAAGTAGTTTAGCTTTAGTTGTTAAAGTTGTAACTATATTTTGTCTATTTGCTTTTTCAGCTATTAGTTTACTAAATAGTTTAATTATGTATTTTTAAAAAGCTTTTGCGATTAAGTATATTATTAGTAAATAAAGTATTACTTGTAATAACTAGGTAATTGTGTCTACTAAATTGCAATGCTAGCGTCTGTATATAGTGAAGGTATAAGAGTACGCAATTTGCTGCTAACTAAAAATTAAGTCTAGAATTTGTAAAAAATTGTGCTAAATATAATACTATAAAGGCTGTGTTTAGTCTTGTATTAGCTGCTATAAATAAGAGTTATCTAATTCTTTGTTAGTAAAAGTTAATTTCCTTAAGAGTCGCGTAGCCTTCTTAAAGTAGCAGCTGTGAAGATCGTCCGAAGATGATCTAGGTTGGTTCTCGGGAAATAAACGAGTACTAAGGACACAGGGTGTACTAGCACGATTAGAAGATTGATGTAATAGTACAAGGTGTGTTAGCACAATTAGAAAATTAATATAATAACATAAAGTTTAAGAATTAAGTCTTAATCCTTAGATTAATTACTAAGGTAAAACTCTAAATTGAACACAATATGCTATAAGGGCATATTGCCTACTGCTATATACTAATGAGGGTGGCGCTCGTGGACGATCGCGCTCGTCAATGATCAGTCACGTGGTCGCGCTCGTGGATGAGCGCTCGTTAGTGAGTAGTCACGTGACGGCGTCGTGGTTGCCTAGCTGTAATTATCTGTCCATGTTGCATAGTTCCTGCGGGGTTGTCCCCTTGTCCCTTAGTCTAGATTATAACACTATCCTCCTCCTTTAAAGATTTGTCCTTAAATTACGTAGTTGTGTTTTATAGTTTTTGTTAAATAACTATAGCTTGCCCCGCGTTATAAGTTAGGTAGTTGTTATATCCTCCTTCTATTAACGTTGCTTACGTCTTAGTTCTAAAATTGTTTATGCTAACTATCTTGCTAAAGCTCTTTATAATCATTATTTTTTAGAAAGCCTTATTTATTTTGTTATACTTAATTCTTGTCTAAAGTGTGCTAAGTATACGCGGCTAGGTTAAGCATGTGTAAACATGTCTTAGGAGTCTCTAGATTGTACTCGCAATAAGTATTAAAAGAAAGTAGATAAAGATAAAAAATTGCTTGCAACAGTAATTTTGCGTTTGCTGCAGAATAAGAAATTTTTAAAATAGGCTAAAGAGCGTACTTAAAAGAAAGCGTTATACTTTACTTTAGATATAAAGATTGCTAGTAAGCTTAAAATAGCGCAAGAAACTAATTATCCTATAGTATTTATTAGTGTAGCTCTTTCGCCTACAATGTAGGCTATAATAAATTAAATTAATACTTCTGTTGCTAAGCTTAGTAGTTTATAAGGTACGTTGTTTGTTTTGTTTCTACTGCTTAATTGTTACCCTAGCAGTCTAGTAGTAATAATTAAGTAGATTATATTTTTTAGCTAGTGTGCGTGCTAACGTCCTTAGTTTAATTTTTAGTATTGTTGTTATATTTTTGTAATATTTGTTAGTAGTTAGTTAGGTTTGTGTCTAGTTCCTATGTATTGTCGCTGTTTAGGTAGCCTAACTATTTAACTAGGTATTTCTTGCTGTTGTTGTTATTTTAGTGTGCGAGAATTCTCTTAACTTTAAATTTATTTTCTTCTTTTATTTTATAATAAAAGGTTTTCTAGAGTAGCGTCCTTAGGTCTGCTAGTTCTAACATGTTAATATAGAATTTTAAGTAGATCTTTGCGTCTACTAGAAAGTTAAGTGTTTATATAACTAGTCTCTTTTAGTCTTAAATTAAAAACAGTCTAACTTTAATATTATTAAGTCCTTTACTTAGTTGTTTACTGCGTAGATTCTTCGTAAGCAAATATACTTTATCCCTCTTCTTTAGCTAAGGTGCTGTTTTTTGTTTCTAGTTAACATATAAAAGGCTTTAGCGTTAAGCCTTTTTAAGTGTCTTCTTAAGTAACTTGTGTACTAATTTTAGTTTGTTAGCTGTTACAATAGCTGCTTTTATCTTTAAACTTAGAAGTGTACGTGTAAAGAGATTAGGGTGTCTCCTATAATTCGCGTAGAATAGAGTCTATCTTATAGACTCTAAAAGTTTGTTGTTGTATGCTATTTGTGCTATAAGTATTAATAATACCTAATTATTTCATTATTAATTAACATGGCTTCGGCCTTTTGAGACAACCTTTTGATGTGACCACACATTTTGTAGACACCATTTTGGTAAAAAAGATTTATTGCTAACAACAGGTATCCGGGCTCATGCCCCCTTGTTCGGCATTGCCGGCACGCAATTGGTGTGTCGCATGTTCGGACGGAAACGAAGATGCGCGATATCCCTCCAACTAACCCTCTTGACCGATGACCATTTACCGATGACCATTTACCGCTGACCGCAACTTCTGTCGTCTCTGTCGCCATCCCGGCGGTGTTGCAGTCGCGGCGTTTCTGGCATGCGCCTATACTCGGATGTGAACATACGACAACAGCGTCACCATCCAAGCACGGCTCTCCCATCCCCAGAGGCGACTCACAAAATCCTCCTGCTCGTCGGTTTGTCCCAGCTGCTCAATAGCTGTTTTGACACGCTCTTGCTCCTCGTAGAGCCACTGCAAGGTCTCTCTACTAAGGTTGCATTCGCGCAGGAGGAGATTTGTAAGATGACACACCGTCACCGCACCTGGACCATTGACATGCGCAACGTATTTGATGGACTCGCCGCCAAACAAGCCTTTCACAACCTCCATTGTGACCTTGACATCCATGATACCAGACGCATCGATGAGGTGTTGATGAATGACAGAATTCGACCTCTGCGTCCACCTGATTACCATAGGAGCTACCGCCGACAGCTCCTCTTCGACCGACCGGGAGGCCGCTCAACGAAGGTGAACGCGGGCTTCGTGATCCACCACCATAGCTTCTCGTATGGTGACCTGGTGAGGTCTAACTTCACTCGATGTGAGCCATCGGTCTTCGTGTCGAACGGGGAGAAGAACAGTCCGAGCATTGTATCGTTCGTATGCGGTACCGTGTGGTGTGGGAAATCCTGAAGGTGAGAAGCAGCAGGCAGGAGCTTTTATGAAGTATTGCAGGCTCCCGCTGCGGTAACGTACGTGTCCTTACCCTCCTCCACCTCCACCTCCTCCACCTCCACCTCCTCCACCTCCATCGCAATCTTGTTGCCAGCCATAGGCTGGCAATCGCCGTTGAACACGTTTCAATTGGTGTCGTTTTTGGTACCTTCAGCAAATTTTTTGACCCTGATTTCGCTCGGTGGTCTGAGCTTTTCTGCTCCGAGCGCTTAGCGCGTGGACCTCATCCACTCACCGTTCGAATTTCGTCGACTACACACAATCTTTTTTTGACTTTTGCGACTGATTAGTAGAGGGCAGCTGCTTTTCACTTTTTTGGAAAACCCATTTTGACTACAACAACAACCACCACCTTTGATACCCTAAAAATAAATTAATTAACATATATTCTAAAGTATGCTTTTATTATGCAATTTATTTATTCTGTTTGTTTGGCTGTCTGCGGATAATATGCTGTTAATAGCTTTCTTTTAGTTCTAATTGCGGCAAGTAATATTGTCTAAAAATTTAAAGTAAAGAGCTTGTCTTTGTTACTAATAATTAACTTTAGTATACTGTAATGTCTAATAACTTAGTTGTTAATAATGTGCGTAAGCTGTACTGTTGTAAAATCTTTTTTAAAGGTAATGTACTTAGCTTATTTTATAAATTAGTTAACTACTACAGAAATTGCGTTATAAAATACTTTTATAATAGAGTCTCTTAAGACTAGTAGTTTTGTAACAAAGTTTATAGAGATATCTAACTATAGTGCGTTAAGTAGTTCTATTACTTATATTTCTTTATAAGGTGTGTGTATACTATGTTTATTCTTCTAATAGTCTGTGCACTTAGTAATAAAAGTAGTAAGTTTATTCTTTATTCTTAGAAACTTATAATTCCTTTTAATAAGTTCTATAGTTCTTGTAATACTAGAGTAACTATGTACTAAGTTGTTATAGTGTTGTCTAATAATTGCTTCTTGTAATTCTTCTAGTACGTTGTGCGTAATACGCATAAGTAGATTAAGCGTTTGTGCTAGTCCTAATAATTTATTATTATTAACCTATAGTATTGCAGAGTTAGTTATCTCTTTTATTCCTACAATGTTGTGCCTGCGGCTAAGAGCATCTGCTCTTCTATTATTTTTTTCTAGCGTGTATATAATCTTAAACTTGTGTTGTCCTAGTTCTTTTAACTATTAAACCTAGCGTTAGTTAAGTCTTTTAGTAGTTGTAAAATTAACTAAGTTCTTGTAATTTGTAAATATTGTAAGTTCTAAGCAGCTTTTAGCGTATACTTTCTAATGTCTTAAGTAGTTAATAATAGCTAATAGCTTTTTGTTATAAACATTATATTGTTCCTCTAGTCCTAAAAACTTACAAGAATAATAAGCAATTAGGTGCTATTTTTCTTTGTGTAGTTAGCTAGCGTATCTTCTAAGTGCGAGGTCTAATGCGTCTGTTTTAAATTATAATAGTTGTCCTACTTAGAATATGCAAAAGCCTAGTAGTTCTATACTAATATTCTTAAGCGTTTAGAAAGCATTTTCTACTTTTTTACTCTACTTAAAAGGTATTTCTTTCCTTATAAGTCTTATTAATAGAATAGTAACTTTAGAGTAATTCTTAATAAACTATTAGTTAAAGTTTAAAAATTTTAAAAAAAACTATACTTCCTTAACTATTATTAGTTGTAGCTATTCTTTAATTACTTATATCTTCTTTTTACTTATTTGTACTCCTTATGCCCTTACAATATATTTTAAAAAGGCAACTTTATTTTTGTAAAACTTGTATTTCTTAGGTTTTAGTTGTAGGTTAAACTAGTCTAGGCACTTTAGTACCGTGCAGACATGTTTAACATAATCCCTTAAGTTCTTAAAGTAGATAAGAATGTTATTTAAGTATGTAATAATCAAGATGTCTAGGTATGCTCTTAACACATTATTAATAAGTTCCTAAAATATGGCTAAGGCGTTTATTAACTTAAATAGTATAATAGTATATTTATAGTGTCTATATCTTATTTAGAACGCTATCTTTTATTCTTTACTTTTCTTAGTTCCAATAAGGTAGTATTTGTTTTATAAGTCTAGTGCTGTAAAGACTTTAGCGCAAGACAATTAATCCTTAAGTTCTGTAATATTAAGTAATAAATATTAATTCTTTACTATAATGTTATTTAACTTCTAATATTTAACGCACATTCTTAGTAGCCTATTCTTCTTTAGTATAAAAAGTATAAGGGATCTTGCTAGTAATATTAAAAGTCTTATATAGCTTTTTGCTAAATTCTTGTTTAGCTTTTCTCTTAATATCTTAAGTTCTATCTCTAATAGTTAATAAATTAGTCTAAAAAATAAAGTCTTCTCTTCTTCTAGGATAATCTTATAATCCTAAGGTTAGTGTCTTAGTAAGGCTTTACTATTTACTACTTCTATAAAGAGGTGCTAAAATTCTTTATACTTTTTTAGAATATTTAAAGTTACACGTGTTTTTAAAACTCTAACTTTATAATTTAAGAGAGCTTTTCTAGTATTTATTAAGTTAAACTCTCTTGTCTTAAGGTTATTTTTAGTTAAGGTTCGCCTTCCTTTAGTAATATTATTAATCTTCTTTTTATTTACTATCTTAGTTATTAAATATATAGGCTAGCTTATAGTTGCGTTAAGTTTATAGCACTTAAATAAGAACTTTTTTAACTTTTAGTTAATCTATAAGTTATATTCTTATAACTAAGGAAGTCCTAATATAATGTTGTAGGTAGCTAGTCTAAAAACGTCTAGATCTATCTCTTTTTAGTGTTCCTAGATGCGGAGCGTTACTTAGGTAACCTTATAAGTAAGTGTCGTCTTGCCTAGCATAGGCTAACCGTTAGCTACGTGTAGTAGGTAAAGTTCTTGTTTCTCTAATACTTATAGACTTGCTACTAATATTACTTAAGCAGAAACAAGGTTAGCCTATGCACTAAAGTCTACTAGTGCCTATATCTAGTGTTTGTTAAGCTTTACTGTAAGCTTAAGGAGGCTTAAGGGATTTATTACGTTAATCTCCCTAGCAGTTCTAGGTGTCTAGGGCGTCTATCTAAAAAAGACTATATGCTAAATCTATAAAACTTCTTTACAATAATGTGTTAGTTGCATTTAATATTAAAGCATGTATGCTATAAGAGTTAGTTACACTCCTATGCACTAGTTCTATTCTTGTAATTTTTCTACTACATTATGTGCATTTACAGGGTCTTTTCTAAATTATTATGTTTATAAAAGTATAGACTATGTCTTTTATTCTATATATATACTACGCATTTGTTGTTAGGGCAATTATACTATTAGTATTTGCATCTAGGCATTCTCTTTAGTCTCTTAGGAAACTATCCTAATTTACTTTTATTAAAATAATAAATTGTACAGCTGTTATATATATATGCAGTCTATAAATACTTTGCATATTCTAGGTTGCGCAGATCTATCTAGTAGTATTTATCCTTAGCGTAGCTATTATCTTAAGCCTTACGCTATTATTATATTGCCTTAAGTTTGTTATAAATCTCTTTTATCTCTTTGTTTAAGAGCTAGCGTACTAGCTTATTCTAGGAAGCCTTAGCTTTTTTAGTCTATTTCTATACAAAATTGTTATATATAGCTTTATTAATAGTTGCTACTAGAGTAAGTCCTTTTTTCTGCAGTTCTTCTAGTAAATTAGCATACTAGCTATAGTCTAGAAATGTTCTTTTGTAGGGTTCTGTAAAGATCTCTTCAAGTTGTCTAAGTTGCCTAAGTAAGGCGTTAATCTTCTCTACTAGATCTATAAAGCATTTAGTCTTTATAGGTAGTAGTGCCTATATACTAACATTGTGTCTATTATCTATAGTGCAGGTAAGGAGTTTCTGTATACACGTAGGAACTGTCTCCTTGTTATATGCTACTAGCTCTTCCTATATAATTAGCGTAGTTAGTTAATAGTTTTTTTTAAACTTAGCTATCTTGCTATATTTAGTTTCTTCTACTAAGGTTGCTTCTATATCTTTGTCTAGCACTATCTTAAAAATATTGTTGTCTAAGGTTTCTTCTAGAGTAATTATAATTAGGTTATCTAGTCTATTAATACTTACTTAGTCCTATCCTTAAATTGTAATAGTAGGTTATGTAATAACGTTCTATCTATTATCTAAATTATTATTAAGTTCTATATAGTAAATAACATTAAGTTATTAAGTTACCTTACTTTAGCTTTAGTAGTTTTATTTTATATAACCTTCTTTGCTATATCTGTAACAAGTAACTTTCTTATTACTCTTATTATGCGTAAACTTCTTTTTTCTTAGTCCCTTATTAATGTTGTCAAAGTGTATTAGCTTATAGCTGTTAGTAGCGTAATGCCTTAGAGTCTTAGGTATATAGTTTTGCTAACGTCTTTAGTTAGGGTATAGGCGTTAAAATATTTAACGTGCTTAAGCGTCTATGTTCCTAGGTGCGCGATTCCTTAGCGCGGATAGCTGTTCTTCTAATATAAGCTTATATAATTTATTGTCTACTTTAATAGCTTTAGCTAGAAGTTTGTTAAGTGTGTTAAGGTTAGCTCCGCTTCTTATAAGTTCCTGTTGTATAGTAGGTTTAAGGCCTTATTAGTACATCTATACTAAAGTGTTGTTGTTCTATTTAATAACTATTTTATACTATTAGAATTTGTTTATGTAGTTAGCAGTAAACTTAGTTTGTTATAGTCTCTAAATCTTCTACTCTGCGACTACAGATTCTTTAAAGGGTAAAAAAGCTTCTTTTATCTTAGCTTTAAAGGCATTCTAGTCTTTAACTAGAGTTGTAATATTAGCGTCTACAATAGCACTATCTATATAGCGTTGAAAAATTAGGTTAGCTTACTTCTCCGCATCTCCTTAAAATTACGTAGAGGCTAAGACTACTTTATTATTGTTGTTAATCTTATCTCCTTTAATGTAGAAATATTTGTTAACTTAGAAGAGCTAAGCATTAAGCTTACTATAATTACTATAATAAGTCTTAGGCTTATTAGCGCGGCTTGTAGTCCTTCTAGTAAGAGAATTAGCAGGTGTGTCTATAGCAGTATTGCTTATTTTTAAGGGTATTTAAAGTGTAAACATTGTCTAAAGATAATCTAAGTTAGTTCATAGGAAATAAACAAGTACTAAGGACACAGGGTATACTAGCACAATTAGAAAATTAATGTAATAGTATAAGGTGTGTTAGCACAATTAGAAGATTAATGTAATAACACAAAAGTTAAGAACTAAGTCTTAATCCTTAAATTAATTACTAAGGTAAAACTTTAAGTTAAACACAATATGCTATAAGGGCATATTGCCTACTGCTATATACTAATAAGGGTGGCGCTTGTGTACGAGCGTGCGCTTGTGGACAATCGCGCTCGTTAATAATCAGTCACGTGGTCACGCTCGTGGATGAGCGCTCGTCAGTGAGCAGTCACGTGACGGCGTCGTGGTTGCCTAGCTGTAATCATCTGTCCATGTTGCATGGTTCCTGCGGGGTTGTCCCCTCGTCCCTTGGTCTGGATCGTAACAGCAGCTTAGATTTAATTATTAAGGTATTGCTCTTAATTAAGTAGTCGCTTACTAATAAGATAATCTTCTTAATATATACTAATTAAAAGATCAAGATCTTGCGTTATAATTAATCTCTAATTAACTTTATGCTTAAAGACTAATGCAGATTGTCTTTTCTAGTTATACAGTATTTTTTTCTTATATCTTTAACAGCTGCTTATGCGTCTAATCTATAGTTCTTACTGTGCATTATAATAATATTGTTAACGTAGAAGAATACAAAGATTCTTTAACAAATTATGTAATATAGCTTATATAAAACAGCAGTAAATCTATATCTTTAGAAATAAGTAGTAAAGTCTTGTTGCTAGAGCAGTAGCAATATCTAGAGGCTGTACAAAGCTTTATTAAGCTTTAGAATTGCTTTTTTTTTTGTATATTTATACAGCATTTTTATGTATATAACTTAAAAAATTTATGCATGTATAAAGGCGTTAGTAACATTATACTGCTTAAGCTTATAGTTAAATTAGGTAGCAATTATAAGCGCTATTTGAAAATATTAACCTGCTAACATAGCAGTAAACATATTTTAAGCAGTAATATTATGCTGTTAGTTACTTTATATAACTAAGCGCGCTTTATACTTAATAAACTAATAGTTCTTATTAATTTTATAAGTATATTTCTATATAAACTTAAGTGTTTAAGTTTTAGTTAGTTGTACTTCTTATATTAAGACTTCTAACTATAAGTTTAGATGCTTGTAGCTTAAGAGGTAATCTTCTTTAGCTATCTTAAATAACTAGTAGAATATATAATTCTTTGTTAGTTATTTTAAACTTAGCGCTAGCAAAAGCTTACTTAAAAAAAGCATTTAGTTATAACTTTAGCTTTTAAGCAATTAATTAACTGCTGTGCTATTAAGTTTTTCATGATTTAGTTGTTAAACTTCTCTTGCTCTTACACCTGCTATAAGCGCTAAAGCCTATAAGTCTATCTAGTTTTTCTAAAAAGTCTTACTAATAGATTTTAATATTATATTAACACTGCATAGATTAGAACACTTGCTGCAGCTGGTACTTAAAAAGTAATTAGGCCTAGGGTTTAATAGCTGCGCAAGGGCAACGCTCTAACTCTTAATATTAAAAAAATTATTTACACGCTTAATACTATCTGCTAATAGAAAGTTTGTTAAGAAGGCTATTAGTAGAGGTGTTAGCAGTAGTAAGAAATAAGCTACATCAACCTTTTTTCTGCGCTAATTATATTAATTAAGTGTTTCTTTTTATATAAGTTTTTTATTAACAACTTATGTTTAAGAAAAAATTGTGTCTTCTTTTAATTATTTGTAATTCTTATTGAGAGTTTTATAGTGCTAATTTATGCCTTAATCTCTTTAAAAGTGCTATGCATTAAGTTATTTATAAATTTTTTTTATTTCTAGTAAAAAATAATTCTTTATGAAATACTATATTGTAAGTAGTAATTACCTTAAATATAGTTAGCACTTATATACAAAAAATGTTTGTAAATTAATATCTAACTAATTATTTAATTTATAATTTAAAATTAAGCTGCTGTAGTTTATGCTTTTTATATTTTATATTATTTATTATTACAAAGGCCTTGCACTTATATGCTTATAAGTAGCCTTAGTTTAGTTTTTATAGTAAGGTAATAATCTTATTCTTGTATACATTATGTGTAAAAATCTTTTTACAAATTAATCTTTATTAATTTGCGTATTAAAGTGTTCAATTATAATAATATACTGCTAATTAAGTAATGTTAGGCTATAGTAGCTATAGCAAGTTAGCATAAAGTTGTATTACTTATGCCTTATTCTTAATTACACTTACTAAGCGCTCTGCTCTACTATTCTGTGTTTAAGTATTAAAGGCGGACAGCTTAAAGCGTATACCTTAAGACTCTACCTAGCAATTTACTTCTAGCTTAACTATAACAATCTTATTGTTAGTTTTAATAACTGTTACTGTTATATTTAATTAGGTCTTTATAAAGATTATAAAAAACGTTAGTAACTTAATAATTATCTGCGCTGTTTAATTAATTTTAAAGTAGTAGTTTTATATAAATCTAGTAACTTAATTTCTAATTAGCATTTAGCTTTATTTTTTTTAAGCTTTTAATCTTATAATTATAAAAGTTAAGTGAAATACATTTTTCTAGAGCTTTATTAATTCTACGCAATGTATAGCAAATTAGCCTTTTAGCTTTTGCTCTTCTACAGGCGTCGTAATCTACTATAAGCACTTTAGTAATCTTTACCTTCTTAAATAGTTATATAAGGTGCTTAAGTGCACTTAGTTTTAGATAAAATATTCTTTTGTGCTATATTAGCGCTTATTAGCATTGTTTTTAATTATATTGCAGTTTAACTGCCCTAAAGGCTATTATTGCGTAATTAGCAATTAAGTTTGCTTTAAGCACCTACTTTCTATATGACTTAGTAAAGTTAGTAATTAGATTATTAGTAAGCAATCTTTAAAGAACTGTTAGATTATGTTTAGTATCCTACTAGAAGCTTTATAAGCAGAGTATTTTAAACAAATTAAGATTGCAGAGTAAATTTAGACAGTATGCTACATGTTTTAAGTATAGTTAGCTTTAAATTCTGCTACTAGCTACTGTTAAAGTAACTAATTTATATGCCTTAATTTATACTTGTAAGTTACTTACTTATAAGAAGTCTCCTTAGATTGCTAATTATGTTCTAGTAAATTAACTTGTATTATTAAAGACATGACATATTAATTTAAGGTTAAGGATCTATAATTATTATAAAAGATATATAAGTTAGCTTACTTTAAACAAGGCCTTAGTATACTTATAGTTAATCTTTTTAATCTTCTACCTTTGTAGTTAGTTATTTTACTTAATTATAGGTATTGCTGTATGTAACTTCTTAATTGCAGGTTTTTAAAATTATAATTTTTGCTTAGCATTGCAAATTATTTTTTGTATAGCTAGGCTGTTGTTTATACACGATTAGACTTAATCTATTTTATCTTTTTAAAGTTGCTACTAAGCTAGCGCGTTGCTAAGGTGCGCGTACTAGCAATTCTTAATAGCCCGTCTTTTATTGTTTGCTTTGCATTTGCTAGCAGTGTGTTGAATATTGTTTGATTAAGTATTTTTAGTAGGCTTTTAAATTCAGCAATATTTACGCTTCTGCTTAAAATTATCTAATTTATTCATATTAAGCGTTAGTAATTTAGCTCCTGCAGCTGCTCTGAAGGACGCCTTAATTAACTTTACTTTAGATAGGTAAAAAAGCTGCATGTAATCCTAATATTCGCAAATTATATCTTTAACTAACGTGTTTCATAAGCGAGCGCCCACCCCAAGCGAGCGCCTAACGCTAAACCAGCGCACCACCTGCGCACAACTATCGCGTAATGTCTTAACTATAACAAAGCCAAAAGACCTATACTGAAGCTAATGTATAGCTTGCTACCTCTAATCTCAAAGCGCAACACGTTTAAAGCGTAAATTAGGCTGCAGATATACAGAGAGGTGACGAAAAAAAAAGATGTCAAAAAAGTTATTATATTTAAGGCTTTATATTGCTAGGACTAGAAGGGCTAGACCAAAAAAGGGTTAGTGATACGAAATGCCAAGAACTTCCTCTTAAAGATAGTTTGCTTAGTAAGCTCCTTAGTCAGCACGATTGCGCCTGTAATCTTGCTTAACATAAGAGGAAAAAAAATAAGAAACTTGATTCTAGTATAACTTTTTCTTGGACGTGTGAAAATTCCTAATAAAAATCTTAGTTTAATTAGCTTACGTAAGTATGATGTGAACAAAATAAAGAGACCTATATCTTATTTACTTAGAGTTTAATTGAAGGGTGAAAGAAATAGAATCTACTTACGTAACTGTTAATTACGTAATAGCTTATAAATCTTTTAGTATATTTTCTCTTTTATTTCTCTAAAACTCACTTGTTTAATAGTATTATTCTTAAAGCTTAAAATAATTGTTATTCTAAATAGTAATTTATATCTTTCAATTTATAAAATAAGCTTTTTTCCTTATATAGTAATATACTTAAAAAGTTTCCTAAAAGTAATACTAATACTCTTTATTGGATAAAATTCAAACGATAGCGTTTTTAACTACTTTTAGGCCTAAAATAAGCTGTCCTCTAAAGATCTTTTTAAAAGTTTTAAAAATACTTAATGAAAACCTTACTCAAAAGACTTTCAAATCAAATTTCTAACCTAAAAAATAAGATAGTTTTTATTTCTTTATTCAAAGCTTACAAAACTTCCTAAAAAAAGATATCTATTTTATAATAATTTTCAAAAAAACGTTGCCTTTTAACTTTAAAAAAAGCCTATTATGATTATATTCATATTAAGCTAAACTGGTGAAACTTTATACAGAGAGGTGACAAAAAAATTATGTCAAAAAAGTTATAGTTTTCAAAGCTTTACATTTCTACAGCCAGAAGGGCTATACCCAAAATGGCTAGTGATTTAGAAGGCCAAGATCTTCTTTTTTAAATGAGGCCACTTAGCAAGCTGCTTAGTAAGCACCTTTGCGCTCAAACTTAGCAGTGAAAATAAAGATACAAAAACTTAAGAATTAATTACAAAATAACTTTTTTTTAAAGGTGTAAAAATCGCTATAAAGTATATATACTAAATAATACTAGTTAAACTCATTTGTGAGTAAGTTAAAAGGTAATTGTAGAGAAAGTCATTAAGTAGTAATTAAGAGCTTGTTTTTAGGGTTTTTTCTTAATAAATAACAAAGAAAGCTTACTAATACTTAGTATACTAGCCTTTAGCTTGCTTAACGTCTTAATAACGCCTTAGTAAAGATAAAATACAATTATCAACCGCCTTTTAAGGTAATTGATCCCATTCCTCCCTTTTAGCAGCCTTAAAGGCTGCTATACTTTTTTTACTCTTTCCTATACTTAAAGAATTAATAGGACTTTTAGCTAAAGTGTTTTTTAGCAAGGCCTACAGGTTTTCTATAAAATTTAGATTCAGACTATAAGCAAGATGCTTAAAAAGCAATATCCTATTTCTAGAAAACTAACATAAAACTTCTAAAGTTTTATAAATCTTAGCGTTATCCTATTAAAACTTCCAGCCTATATAAAGGTTAGTAAGTCCTTTAATTATATAAAAAAAATCGCCACTTTATAATTTAAATATACAGTAAACACTTTCTAAGTAGGGAAAAGATGTATATATAACTTACCTTTTTTTATCGCAGGTTTACTATAGGAATAAGGATCTTTTTATTATAGTCTAAACTCCTAAAAATAGTAGTAACTAAAGGGCTTTTAATTACTACTAATTTAGATCTACTACCTATCTAAATCGCTCTATAAACTTAAATACAAATATCTTTACCTATAATTTAATTAGTTAGCGTGCTAAAAATAAATTAGAATAATATTAAAATAATAAATACATTAAAGTTTTTTTTTAGTTAAATAAAGTTTTTTTAAACTTACTTGTGTTAGTTGTAGAAACTATTTTCTTTCTAACCCTATTATTTTGCCGTGTTTGATAGTATTCTGTCCTAGCACCGTGCCCTAGCTCAATAGTAGACTTTTCTAAAAATTTAACTTTGTTTAAGTTAATATATTTAAGGTTTTTAAGTAATTGCTTAGCGTAAATATAACAATTATAAGCCTTTTTAGCGTCTAAAGGCGTTTTTTTTAAAGAATGTTAATAGAATAGTTCTCCTTTTATAAAAAGCGTTTTAAGCTTCTAATAGAAAGATCTAGACAATTTTCTTTTAGAAGACGTTAATTTATCTTTTTGAGCTTTTAGTAAGGTCTTTATTAAGCACTCTTTTTACTTTATTTAAGATCTTTGTAAGACGACCTTTTTAAGGCCTAAAAGTAGATAAAGGAGCCTTTTCTTTTGTTTTATTTAATAAAGAGTATTAGTAATACTTCTAGAGGACTTTTCTAGTATATTACTACTTAAAGACATAGGCTTATTTTATAAATATAAAGTATGAACTTCTTGCTTAAATTGAGAAAGATTGCGAGACATAGAGGAGGTATTATAAAAAAAGCAAATAAGGACAAACAAGAGGATTTAATATACTGTTGGAGTATTAACATGCGCAACATGCGGGTCACCCTGTTAAGCAGGTGATCCTGGTAAGCTAAACACGTAACGATCGCGCTAGCGCCTATATATATAGGCTAGATCGTCTTATTTCTCTTAAGTAGTTATTGACCACTTTGTTGTGGCACTTAGTTGATTAATACACTTATTCTACTCCTCCTAATTAAGCAATTAAACCTTCTTAGCTCCCACAGTTATAAGCCTAGCCGCTTAATTGTAGTTTTAATTTCAACTACGCAATTAGCAAGCTGTAAGGTTAACTGTTTAATTAGTATTTTACTCTCTTCTATTCTCCTACAGCACAGCTAGCAGATTGCTGCTGCTGCTGTACCTCTCTTATTAATTATACAATCAACCTCTTTTTAATACAAGCTACTTAGCTACCTACTAACTAACTAATTAATTTGTTGTTACCTTAATAATAACCTACGTTGTGATCCTACACTAAGCATCTTATCTTAATATAGACCTTACTAATACACCGCTTGTTGCCTTAGGGGTGATCCTTAAGGCTCAATTAGACTAGCTAACATAGTTTACTTTATTAAGGCTACACTGCTTAGAGAAAGGCATCTAGAATTAAGTTAATCCTAATCTTCTAGACGTACCCTTAATAGATTACTAGGAGCTACAGTATCTAGAACTGCCTAAGAATAGTAAGTAGCTAGTTGCTCTATTACCTAGCGCTAGCGCTTAAATATAAGAGGACTATAAGATTGCTTAACGCAAATATAAGGCTTAATTACTTAATACTAAGTATAAGAAGAATAATTATAATAAGCTAGTTAATAAGTATAAGGTATAAGCTGCTTAATAAATAAAAAAAGTTGCTAAGATTACTAATATTAAGGACTTAATTAGTAAGACTGTCTATCTAGACCTGCTTTTAAACGCCTTAATAAGTATAATTACTTAAAACCTTACTAGCCTTTATGCCTTAGTAAAGATCTTAAAGAGGGATCTTGCACCTACAAATTAGAATAC
Source organism: Alternaria sp. 'sect. Undifilum' (assembly GCA_024321975.1). Taxonomy (NCBI): domain Eukaryota; kingdom Fungi; phylum Ascomycota; class Dothideomycetes; order Pleosporales; family Pleosporaceae; genus Alternaria; species Alternaria sp. 'sect. Undifilum'. The sequence continues at coordinate 1,128,064 of JAJJZI010000010.1, read as the reverse complement.
TTAGCATTTAATTAGGGCGTAGTATAGATTACACCTTAATAAAGCTTACTAGGGATAAATAGGCCCTAAGTAATAGTTTACTAAGTAGCAGCTACTATATTAATAAGTAATAATTTACTTGCTTCCTAAGGTTGTTAAGCTGTTAGCAATTACTAATTTTTTAGACGCCTTAGGCACTAAGATTACACTAGACTAGTTGCGTAAGAAGTGTAACAAGCTAGCATAAGTAATAGCGCTTAAAAAAGCTTATTTAACTTTTAATAATTTAAGAAAGATCTTTAGTGTTTTATTATAAAATTAGATAATTACTTTTTTAAAAGAAAAAGGACACATTTTGTTCTCAACTAAATTTAAACTAGGGGCAGCTTAATAATTTATAAGCGCTAATAAGTTAAATAAAAGTAGTAAGTAATTGCACTTTTGCTTTTATAAGGCTAGTAAAGGGCTTATAAGTAAGCACTTTTAGACACTACATAACTACTATTAACTTTAAACTGCAGTTACTAGATTAAGCCTTTCTAGTAGTATACTAATTAAGCTGTCAAATAACAACAAAAAGAAGATTTTTAAGCAATAAAATAGCAATAAATAGGCAACTTTACGTACTTTGATTAAGAAGGAAGGCTAGAAAGCTAGCACTAGCAGATTAACTACTAATAAGTTAAGTAGATCCTACTTTATTATATTAGTTTTAGTATTAATTAACCTAAAGGATCTTATTAAGGAAATTAGACTAAATATGTTTAGCGTAGCTTTTACCTCTTATGCCCTGTCTCTTTGCACAATAATAGATAGTAGATTAGCAGTCTACCTAGTTAATACTATAGATTATATAGTACTAGGCATCTTTAGCGAATACGCTAAGGACAAGACTATTAAAGCAGGCACTTAGATTATACTAGTTGCTAGTATAAGAAACAGGCTGCTTAAAAACGTTTTATACAGCAAGGCTAGCCCTAAGATAACTAATCTTCTACTTACTAACATTAAAGTTGTACTAGGTTTCTAGGTTAATATTGTATTAGAAGCACAGCTTAAGCAGGTAGGTATTTAGTATTTAGAATATAATTAGACTTTGCAATTTAAAATTATTAAAAAGAATATTGTTTTAATTAACTTTAAGTATTACATTAATTTCTTATTTATTAAATATAAGTAATTTACTTATTACTTTACTTAACTACTACTTGTAAACGCTGTAGCGTAATTAAAGAAACCTTAGTTACGTACTAGTAATAAGGACCTATAGCATTAATAATTAGGACACCTAGGATAATAAGCTATTAAAGCCTTAGTTTGCTTAGCGCAGAACGTTAAGAATACTAGCAAAAAGCTATCAGAATATAAACACTATATAATAGCTTATACCTTATAAGTAATTTTGTAGTAACTAAGAAAAAATTACTATAACTTTTTTATAAGATTTCATAAAATTTTAATAGATTTGTTTAATTTCTAACTAGTTAGCTGCTTAAGAAATAGGCGTTAATTATTGAAAAAGACTACTTAGGTAAGCTATATAATTATAATATCTAGTTAAAAACACTAAATAATGTTATGCTTATAATTTAAAGCTTTGCTATAAGGATTAAGAAAAAATATTATTAGTAAATTATAAAAATTTATTGATATAATAATACTACTACACTACCTTAAAGAGAGCAATTAAGATATAAGAAATAGGCTATAGAGAAAGGGATTGTAATTAAGACACTACTGCTATATACTTATAAGCCTAATAGCTCAGCAGAGAGAGCTAGTTAAGAGCTAATTACAAAGGCTATTAAGATGCGCATAAGCGCTAATCTACTAGCTAAGCTTTAGCTAGTAATTGTAGTTATAGCAGCTTACTTATATAAAATAAGCCCTACTAAGATCTATAGCTACTAATCCCCTAACTAGGTGCTTAAAGAATAGTTTAGAAAATATTTCTAATATTATTAACTACCTAAAATCAGACACTAGACTGCTAATTTACGCCTAGACTAGAGTATAATCTATACCTATAGCTGCTAAGCTTATTCTTTAGCTAAGAAGAAGGTAGCTAAGCGTAATTATTAAAGATTTAAGGTGAATCCTTGCAGCTATATTAGTTATTTAGTTAGTTATTAAGCCTCTAACATATACTACATATCAATACTAACACTTAATTAAGTAATTACTACCTATAATATAACCTTTAATAAACGTTAATTCTATAAAGGAGATTGCAAGGAAGAGCTGCTAAGAGATTAAGTAATTAAAATTATAGAGATTTTTTATAATAGCAAGCTAGATAATTTAAGAGAGGATTTAGACCTCTTGTCTATTTAAGAAAAGGCAAATTAAGATACATAGCTAACTACTAAAGACTTTAAAAGTAATTTATTTACTATCTTAAGTAGTAAGTAAGGAAAGCCTACCTACTCAAAATAAAAGTAGATTAGAAGACGCTAAGCAAATAGAGCATAAGACTTATACACTATTAGAAACTTATTTAAAATAGTAGTAAAATACTAGTTTTGCTACCCTAAAACTAACTTCTAAACTAGAGACTTTAGGGAGCGACAACGTAATTAATTGCAAAGTTATTAATAGTTAAATAGTAGTACGCTTGCTAAAAAAAAGCTAATCTGTTAATACTTAGAGGTAGGAAGCCTCTTTTAAATAAGCCTAACAACTTATTACTAGTCTAATAGTCTATGCCTAATAACTTTAACGCGCTGGCTTGTTGTAATAGAACACCTGCTTAAATAAGCAGAATAGCAGGGCGTAAATTATCTTGAGATTCAAAATTTTAGGCCTTAAATAGCAGATAGGGTAAGCAATTATAAGCTTAACCTCTACTTATAAAACATAGTACTAAGATTATAGGTAAATGTCTAAATTAGCTTACAAATTGTTATCTTCTACAGCATAAACTAGGTAGCAGGCGTAAGCATAAGAACACAAATTAAGATTTTAATATTTAACTAAAAAATAAAAGCATAGGTAGTGTTAATGCATTAATAGCAAATTATAAGAATTTATTATAAGATAATTTTTGTAATACTTACTTACTAGGTTTGCAAGTAGCTTAGGAAGACTAAGCAAGCTACAAGATTTTTAATTATGTAGTTATAGTAGCTTTGCTTACTAAGTATAAGCTAATTAGAAATGCTTAATAGCATTATAATAATCTACCTAAACTACTGGAATTATAAAAGCAGCTGCTTTAGCATCTTATAAGGGCCTTATTTTAAGATACCTATAGAAGAGAGATTAATTAGTTAAGTAAGAATAGAACTTAAACTTGTTGTAGATTTAATCTCTAGGTGTATAACCTGTTGCGGATATGTGGTCGCTTGTTCTACTATCAACTCAGAGGTAGAGGTCTCTGCCTTCTACTTGTTCGTAGTAGACTCAGAGGCAGCCTAATCCAGGCTTATAACCTGTTAGAGATTAAAGAGGAGGTGCGCAGGGTGGAGGATAAGGATAAGAGAAAATAATAGAGACTAGGGGAAGACAGTGTTGTAGAAGATAGCAATTGTATTGTCTTGTCTTCTAACTACAGTCTATATATACTTGTAACTTGCATTCTAGAAAGTTCTGTATTACGTAATAGCTTGCGTAGTAGATTGCGTAATCTATAGTAGATTGCGTAATCTATAGTAGATTGCGTAATCTTGAACGTCATTGATGATAACAATCAAATGTTAACAATGATAAGTAATACTAGTAGCGTAATAGCTTCTAGTAATCAATTGATTGTAGATTTCAGGTGTGATTTTGAGCACCTAAATTCTGTAGAGAAACAGCTGAGTAGCTGAATCTCCAACAAAACTAAGATATTAAAAAAAAATTTAATTACCTAATACTTATAAAGTAGGTTTAAACTTACAAGTTTAATTAAAATAGCTTTTTTTTTAAAATATAAGGCGTAGATTGTTGTAAAAAGTAATTTATAAAAGAAAGACTTAATTAACTTAATATACGCTACTACATTAGTAGCTAAGTCCTTCTAAGCAGTAATAGCTATTGCCGCTAAGAATAATTTAAAGATTAAGCAATATAATATTATAAAAGCATTCCTTAATATATTAATTCTAGTAGACAACCTAGTAATTTGTAAAATACTAGATAGCTTTAAGAAGCTAGGTAAGTGCGTACAGCTTAACTGTGCACTATATAAATTACAAGACTTGCTACTATCATAGTATAAGGAGTTCTTAGAGTTACTAAGAGTAATTAAACTAATTACTTTACCAAAGGAGCCCCACTTATTCTTTAATTAAGAAAACAGGATCCTAGTATTATTTTATATAGATAATATCCTACTACTCTTTACTAAAAATTATAAGCAGAGGCCAATAGATCGTTAGTTGAAGATTATGAATAAATATAAGATATAAAAATTAGAATTTGTTAAAAAGTTCCTAAGTATCTAAATAATTAAAGATTATAAGAAGTACACAAATACGCTTGTAAATAGTATATATATTAATAAGATTATAAAAAAGTCTAAGCTAGAGAATAGCAGCTTTCTTAAGACTCTATTACTATTAGAAAAGCTAATTAAAAACACTAGCAAAGCAATTAAGTAAGAGATTAAAGCTTACTAAGAAAAAGTTAGTTTAGTGCTATATATAGCGATTATACTGTAACTAAATATTGCTTACTTCATTCTAAAGCTCTTACACTTTCTTACAAACTCTAGTAATTAGTATATAAAAGCTGTTAAATAAGTAATTATATACCTCTATTAGATAAAATAGGATGCGATCTAATATAGAAACTACAATAGTCTAGACTTAATAATTACAGGCAATGCTTTCTTTGCAAATAATTAGGAAACTTATTAATTATTTTATATAGTAGTCTAATATTTTAGAAGGCAGCTTAGTAGACTATAGTAACCACGTTAACTACTAAAGCTAAGCTACTTACTTTTAAGCACACTACTAAGAAAGCTATAGCTCTTAAGCGCTTTTTTTATAAGCTGCCTCTTAATCCAGGAGATGTCTAGACAGTCTAGTGTAACAATTAACAAACAATTAGGCTTATAATTAAGAAGAAGAAGTAGATTAGCACTTAATTAAAGCATGTAAATATACAAAATATATAGCTGCGGCAGGAATATACTAAAGAATTATTTTAGGTTAAGTACCTAGAAACAGCCATTATACTGGCTAATAGACTAACTAAGTCGCTTAACTAATAATAGTTTAAGAAGTTTAAGTAGTTGCTTTACTTTTAGCAAGTTAAGCACTTGATTAAAAAAATAAAAATTAATAAGCAAAAGATTTGTATGAAGCAGCAATATCTATATACTAGGCTAAGTCTTCTCTTAATAGCTTATTTTATTAAGCAGGGGAACGTAAGCTAGACAGTTAAACTAGGACTAGAAACTTTATTACTAATTAGTATTAGACTTATTATACTTGCTAGACTCTATTATTATATTATGCTTAGCCTGCTTAGCTTTAGCTAGCTTAAGAGTAATTTAAGCTATTTAAGCTTAAATAGCAAGAGTTCTAAAGTAAGTAGCGTTGCGGCGCAATTCTAACCTATTACTTCTATACATAGAGTTGTTAGATAATTGTCTCTTTACTCTAGCATAATAATTATGCTTATATGAATAATTTGTATAGCGATTAGGACGGCGAACTTAAGAGCAATTGTACAGAACAGGCGGGGAAAGCATTCCTTAAGCATGCTGTTCTTAAAGAGACAATTGCTAAGAAGGTTATTGTTGTTAAAGTTGCTTATGTTATTGCTACTACTACTGCGGATAAAAAGCTGTTATTTGCGGCTGTTGAGCGGGTTGCTAAGCAGGAGCAGGAGCAGGAGTAGGAGGTTAAGCGGTAAAACCGCGATACAACATTTCTTAAGCTTAATAATTATTAGCAGAGGCCTTCTGCGCAGAAGGCTTAGTAGTTGTAACGCCGCTATTAATCTTTTTGTAGTAAGTAATAATGTCCTTAAGCAGTTAAGCTTTTGTAGCTTAGTACATCTTGTTGTTGTTCTATTTCTAAAAACTAATTAGTAAGCCAAGAAAGAAGCTTAAAAGATTAATGACTTACTACTTTATCTTTGTAAATAGCTATAAATTAATTAGCGAGATTAATATTAACTATGTAGTAGGTATGTAATAAGCAACTGCTGCAGCGTAAGCTACTCTAACTGCTAGTCTAAACGCAATTAAACTAGTGTTTAGCGTACAAACTATCTAGCATCTTTTTTATATAGCGCTTACAAGGCAAAACGCGAGGGCGTAATAAATTAGTAGCGATCTTTAAAAAGCTATTATGCGCCTTATTTTAGGTTAAGGGGAGCGCGTTGCGCCTAGTAGATAGCTTAATAGGCGTTTATAAGCTATTGCTGTCGTCTTATTACTAATTGCAGGACGTTGCTTCAACAGTAAGCTGCTAAGTCTTTTGTATTAGCTTTTAAGGAGCTTTGCCCTTGCGCTAGCTTAATTGCTTAGTTAGACTCTTATGTAGATTAAAAATTAAGCAAGGACTTAACAGCAGACTTAATTTAGCAGGTAAAGCGATTAGCCTTTAAGTAGAGCTACTAGATGTCTTGCGATAAGCGTACGGATAAAATAGTAGCAGCAACTAATTCTTATTATTTTAAAGATTAGCTGCTTATTAAATTTTATTGTTAAACAGGCTTTAACACGCGCGACGCTTATGCTTAGCACTATTCTTACGCTTATAACAGCAGCTTTCTAAACAACGCTCGCGCTTATTGTTACTAGAAGCAGACTACACAAGACTAGCAGCTAATTAGTAAGAGAACAATAAAGTAACGCTGCTTACTATATTAGTAATAGTAGTTAAGACAGTCCTAAAAAGCTTGGTAATTAATATTAGAGTAAAGTTAAGGACAAAAGTTATAAAGAGGTAGTAGACATAATTAATATTGTTGTAGAGGCTGCGCACTAACTAATTACGCGTTATTTAGGGTCTATCTAATGTTTTAATATTAGGACTACTAAGATTGATTAAAACATTCTTGATTTATTACAATTGCCTAGTTGCTCACAGCTTAGATAAATAGTATCTTACTAACCTAGGGGGTGAGTTAGAGTATTAACATGCGCAACATGCGGGTCACCCTGTTAAGCAGGTGATCCTAGTAAGCTGAACACGTGACGATCGCGCTAGCGCCTATATATACAGGCTAGATCGTCCTATTCCTCTTAAGTAGTTATTGACCACTTTGTTGTGGCACTTAGTCGATCAATACACTTATTCCACTCCTCCTAATCAAGCAATTGAACCTTCTCAGCTCCCACATATACTAAAAGCTTACTAAGCTGTCACGTAATTAGCGCTTACATAAGCAACCCTTATTTTTTCACCCTTTTATCAAACTCTAAGGAATTAAGATGTAAGCCTCCAAAATACGCTTACGTTATACTTATGTAAGCTTATTAAACATATTTTCTTCTTAGCGTGATTTTATACTATTATAAAAAAGTTATACTAAAATCTATTTTTACTTTTTTTTCCATCTTATTTCAAGCAAGATTACAGGGACAACTGTGTTAACTAAGCAGCTTACTAAGCCACCTAACTCAAAAAGGAAGATATTGGCTTTGCAAATCACTAATTCTTTTGGGTAAAGTACTTTTAGTTGTCAAAATATAAAGCTTTTGAAACTAACTTTTTTGACATCTTTTTTTTTGTTACCTCTCTGTAATATAAACTTAAATTAAGTTGTATAGTAAAATAAGTTTACTATAAAGTAGTGTTAGAGTACAAAAATAATACACTGTTTAATTTAATAAAATAATAGTATTACAAAAAGGTTAGTTTCTGTAAAAAAATGTTAAGAGTTATACTTTTTTGTAGTTAAAGCGTTATTCAGCTAATAAAGAAGCCAAGGGCGAGTCTACTAAGTATCAATCAGCTATTTTAAGTAATTATTTTAAAAAAACTCAATTACAAGCTTTTTACTATTACCTAATCATTTATAATGCTATTACTTGAAAACTTTCACACAGAATAGTGTTAATAGTGCTTTTTATTATATGTTGATTTTAGCGATTTTTACACGTTCAAAAAAAAGTTATTTTTAAAAATTTTTTAATCTTATTTCAAGCAAAATTGCAGGCGCGGTCGTGCTGACTAAGCAGCTTACTAAGCAACCTATCTTAAAGAGAAAGTTCTTGACTTTTCAAATTACTAACCCTTTTTGGTCTAGCCCTTCTATTTATAGTAATATCAAGCCTTAAAGATAAACAACTTTTTTAACATCTTTTTTTGTCACCCCTCTGTATATAACGTAACTTAAAGAACCCTTAATAGGCGACGCGCTGGAAAGCGCATGCGACGCAACTGTGAAGTAAACTTAAAGCGCCTACCAAAACTAGAAGAGGAGGCTATAGTTTAAAGGGTTCTTAAGCTGTCTAAACAAGGTCTTGCGCCCTTAAGGTCCCACGTACAAGGAATTAGCAGATAAACTCCTTAGAGCGCGGCAAAGTGACCCTATAGACAAACACTAAGTTAAAAACTTTATTAAGCGGACTCCTAAGCTCTGTACTCGCTAGAGCCGTCTATACAACTATTAGCAAGCTGCCTGCGAGGACCCTGCGGCTATCTAGCGCTAGTTTAACTTGGTGCAGGAGACAAAACTAAAGTAAAGAATCTTAAATAACAATATATATAATTTTAATAATACTAGGTTTATTATAAGCAAGATTTTATTACAGATAGTTGTAATAGGTTTAGAAGCATCTAAGAAAAAAACATAATTTAGCTAGGTAACTATAAGTAAGTTACTATTATTAAAGGCGTAGGAGCTGTAGACTACCTACTTCTACTATTTATTATTTTTGTAGAAAGCGTGCTTATTAATATTTAGTTTAAAAACTTACTACGTAATTAGATCCTTAATGTAAAATTTAATAGCTAGATAAATAATTAGCTTGCTCTTATATAGTTAAAGTACTTTAATAAGTATACAAAGTTAAGTACTATAAGTGCGTACTAGCTACTTATACTTAATAGCTATAAGAGCTATAGCTTGCTTAAATTCTAGAATTATTGTAAGAAGAAGAATATTATTTTTTACTATATACTTTTGCATATATTGCACCTGCTATAACTTCTTAACATTAGTTGCTTCGCGCTGTTAAAGCGCAAGTACAGTAACTAGATTTTAGCCTTAGCGCGTAACTGCATATATTTTATTAGTAAAAAAACCTTTCTCTAAGCATTTAAGCTAACTTTTAAACAGTTTTTAACGATAGAGAATATTAAGGTAGGCTTTAGAGGTGCTAGGCTAGTCTTACATAACCTAGAAGCTATTCTATTAAAGCTTAACGTAAGGTTGCAGAATTTAGCACTATTACCACTAAGGCAAGGCGCATAGAAGGCGCAGACACTACGCAATGTGCACGAAATTAAGGCGCAGTCTATGCTTATTTTACAGAGAATTTAAAACTGTTATGGGTTCTTTACAAGCTTGTTAGATAAAAAAATTTATTAGCTAAGTAAAGGCGTGCAGTAGATTGCATATAATATAGTGTTGTTGCAGGAGGGACAGGCGCGTATGTAGAGCGCGATTAATAAGCTTTCAAAGCGTTAATTAAGAAAATAAAAGTATATTTAAATAAAGAAGATCTTAACAGTTAAATAAGTATAAGACTTAATTGCTGAGAGAGAAGGTAGAGATCGTAATGCTAGCGAGGGGCCTGCGCGCAAGGTGTGCGGCGCAGTGCGCTGTAGACGTTGTGGTGAAAAAAGACATAACTCCCGCACCTATAAGGTAGAAATAGAGGATACTAAGGATAGCGATAAGTCTAAAGAATAGATTAGCTTACTACAATTCTTAATTAATGGTGTTGCGCGCGCGCGATAGTTGTGCGCAGGTGGTGCGCTAGTTTGGCGTTGGGCGCTCGCTTGGGGTGGGCGCTCGCTTATAAAACACGTTATAATAAACATATTCTTTAATTTATAACTAACGTGAGCGGCAAGCGAGCTGCGCAGGCAAGCAAGCTGCGCACTAAATGCAGCTATCCACCCTAACACATTAACAACTTACTACTACAACATTATACTATAGTGCACAGTACATTAAATTAATCCTCTACTTCTGCTGTATATATCTTACATGTGCGCTTATTATAGCCTGCTTTGCTACAGTTCTTGCAGCATTAAATACTCCCTGTACTACTACCTGTGCGCACTCTTTCCTAACGCCTCTCCGCCTCTAACTAAGCCTTAATATCTCTTTGCCTAACTATATCTTCTGCTTCTGCCTGTAATAGAGTTCTTTCTTTCTAAATCTGCTTTTTCTTGCGCTTTTTACGTTTAGACGCTGCCTAGTTTGCCTCTCTAAGGCTAGCTATTCTAGCCTTAAGCAGCGTGTGCTAGTGCACCTTTAAAGTTAATCCTTCTTTAACTTATAGCACTATCTTAATAATAATGTTAGGTAATAAGCTCTTGTAGTTTATAATTTTCTTTATAATACGCGTTGTTTAAGCTTCTATCTCTTAGGCATTACTTAGCGTTTTAGGTTGCTAGAGAGTAGGCCCTAGTGCAGGTAGCGTTAGCGTACAAGGCTTTACTTTAAGCTTAGATAACACTACCTCTAAGTTGTGTAGGACTAAGCTAGTTGCTCTAAAGCTTAATAAGATATTATTTTTCAAAAACGCCTTATTAAATACTAGCCTAAAGGTAGCTAGAAGGCCTTTTTGTTAATGTAGTAGATATAGCTATTTACTAAGCCTCTTAGTTCCTTCTTATACGCCTGCTTTAGCAGGGCAAATTAACTTATATTAAGTAGCTATAGAATATGCGACAAGTGTAAAGGCATATAAAGGGTAATAATCTTGCTTTACTTATAGAGATTTTAGAAAGCAAGTAACTAGTTGCTCTTGTAGCTATTAATAATAAGTAGGCAGTAACTACTTACTATGTAAGCCTCTATATACTAGATAAAGTACTGGAGCTAGGCTAGACTAAGCTTGTTTATTATCTAGCTATTGTTACTTACACCTATCCTCTAATCTCTAAAGTTGTTGTAATACTAAGCCTCGTTGTAGTACTTTACTTTAAAGACAAAGAAGAGTAGAATTAACTACTTTATTACGTTAATGCTAGCAATAAGCGTTATTTACTTACAGTTACTAGGTTAAACTCTAAGTAGCTTAGTACGCCTTTTAGACGCTGTTACTACCTTAATAAACTCTTTAACACCTATTTAAAAGCTAGTCTTATTAAAGTTATAGGTGTCTTTATTTAGAGTACTGTACTTAGCTTTAACATTGCGTATAAGGTTAAACTAGAGACTAATTATAATAAAATTACTATATAGAACTTTTTAGTAATTGCGCTGCTTAGTGATTTGTAATTTAATTGTAGGCTTTTAGCGTATAAAGTTCCTAGCCTATTTTTCTCTAACTTAGCTACTACTATAAGCAGCTAGCAGCTAGTAAGCTATTTCTTGTATATAGCTAAGCGTAGGGGCAAAGCCTTATGCATTAAGCTTCCTTATGTACTATATAATTGTCTCCTCTTTGTATCTTTAAAGCTTTAATAAGTTAGAATAAGAATTACGTTGTAAGGTAGTTTTAGCGCGTTACGTCTAAAGGGTGCTTTTAGACACATTGTAAATAATAGCAGCACGTCGCTAGCTTAATAACGCGTTAGATTTAATAGCCTAGATAGTAAGGATAATCCTGTCTTTACAAGGAAGCAGCTTAAGATTAGGTTGTTAAGACATAAGGATAGAAGGTAGATAAGACGTAGTCTTAGCATGGGTGCGCAGCTCGCTTGCCGCTTACGTTATAAATAATATTGTCTATTGTTTTAAGTGCTTAGCTGTAGCTTAAGTAAAGTCTTCCTTAATGTACATGTTTAGTTAGCACTTAGGTATTCTAACAGCTTTGCTTTTAGTTATAGCATAATTAACTTTAGTAAGCTATTGTTACGATCTAGATCAAAGGACATTCGGGATGACCCTTCAGAGGCCATGCAGCACAGGCAGGTGACTACAGCCAGGCAACCACGCCGCTGTCACGTGACTGCTCATTGACGAGCACGCTCTTCCACGAGCACCACACTTATTAGTATATAGTATAGGCACTAAACTCTTATGGCTTAGTGTGTTTAACTCATTAATTAACTTAGTAATTAATTTAAGAATTAAGACTTGTTTCTTAACCCTTATGTTATTACATCGATCTACTAATCGTGCTAACACACCCCCGTGTCCTTAGTACTCGCTCATCCCCGAGAACCAACCTAGATCATCTTCGGACGATCTTCACAGCTATGTCTTTTATAAGTTAATCACTCTAGGCACCTTTATTACAGTTTTGTACTGCTCTTAAGCTTCCTTAATCTTATCTTTGTCAGATTTGAGAGATTTGCGCAGTTGATCAGGAGGTCAGCAAGGTTGATTAGGAAGGATCCTGCAAGGGTGATCGGGGGTGGCGCTAAAGGACGCTAAACGCGCTAGCGCCGCCAAGGGTCACCTGGATAACAGGAGCACCCAAGATCGGTACAATCAATTAACAGAACACCAACAACTCAACTATCAATACAATACAATTATTTTTAATTATATTATTATTATCTTATTATTCTTAACAAATTATTATTTCTAACAATTAAGAGTCTCACTGCTAGGCTTCGGCTACAACACCAACGTCGACTTTTCTGGAAATTGATCAGAAACAACCGGATTCTAAGGAAACAACCCTAGGGAATCGATTGCGATACTTTTCGGAGCCTGCAGCGAGGGCGCTAGCGCGCTAGAGAGGGTGAAAGAGCCACCTGCCCCTCCCTTTTGGAGGAAAATTTTCGTTTTCTCTTAAAAAACTCAGACCACATGCTAAGGCATCTTAAGCCAATTAAGATTGAGAAGCTTATTAAAGCTTAACTTAACTAAAAAATTACAACAACTTTGAAAAACAATAAAAAACAAATTGCTTCTAGAGATCTAGGAGAACTAAATAAAAGACAAATAGAGATAGAGGAAGACAACATAACTACACCTCGCTAAGAAAGGTAAATTCTAGAGGAACTACAAAGGCCTACCCACATTTAAACTAAAAGCAAATTTTCTCTTTTTATTAGACTTATCCCTTAATACCCAATTAGGAACAAAACACTAAAAGCTACTTTAGTTCAAGAAGCTCTTAAGATTGCTAGGAATTTAGTAATTTAAGCGGCTAATTTAGCTAAAAACAACTCTACTTAGCAAACAAGTCTCCTAGACTTAGTAGAAGTCTTTAGTAATTATACAGAAAACAGCAGAGTAAACAAGAAAAACAATGCTATTTTAGTAAATTAAATATATTAAGCTTCTTAAACGTCTTAAGAGAGTTAAGAAAGAAAATTAGACGTATTAAGAAACTAACAACAAATACGCCTATATAGAGTATACTTACTTAGAGTACGCCTACTTAGATTACGCCTACCTAAAGCACGCCCTAAGCTACCACAGCTACTTTCGCTACTATAGCAGGCAACAATAAGGATTAACTATAGACTAATATCTAAAAAAATACAAAAACTAAGGGCTACTAGCCTTAAAGACTGCTAACTAGTTCTAGTTAGTAAGACCTTAGCTGCTTTTAATGCCTTTACACTTAGAAATACTTTTAACAACACTTTTACAACAAAAAAAGGCATATAATCTTCTATAGTTGCCTTAATTACAATATATTTGAAGAGGAACAAAATAATTACGACTGCACTAGCTTTTAAAGCAAAATACCTTTTAAAGAATTAGGCTATATAGTAAGACATTACAACCTTTAAGGCTGCCTAGCTTATTATGCTCTAGTTTAAAGTTGTTATCTACAAGCCTCCTACAAACCACAGCCTAAAAGTAGTAAAAATAAAACCAAGACCTTTGACAAAGCCTTAGAAGTTATAATAATCCTTTTTAGCTTACGCCAAAAAAAAACTAAAACTTTAGTTTAGCTTGCGTGGCCTTCGCTACAGAAAAAGAAGTCTAAGAAGCTATTAAAAAGAAACTTTATATCCTAGGGCAAAGCCTTAGAGCAGAAAAATTACAAGTTATTAACATCTTAAAACAATGCACTTAATGCTAAGAATTTAGTTGGTTAGAAATTAAATGCTTAAAAGTACCCTGCTAAATTTGCAGCAAAGCACACTACACTAGCTAATATAAGTGCAAGTCTTGTGCTTGTAAAGAAAAAACCTATATCTACACTATATTTAATTGTACTAACTGCAGCAAACTTTATACAGTAAACAGCTAAGAATGCAAAATCTTACAGGCTAAGACAGTTAAAACTAAATAAACTAATTAGTATAACTAAAGTCCTACAAATAAATGTTAATAGAAGTAGCTATGCTACAGAAAGTGCAATTAATCTAGCTATTACAGCAAACGTTAAGATTATTGCAATACAGGAGCCTAAGTTAGTAAAAAAAGCCTATTAAGATACTAAGTTAATTACTTATCTAGACTTTACGCAAATCTTACTAACTTACAAAAGCTTACAACTTAGAACTTTATTTTATATTTAAAAAAACTTAGAAGTAGAAGTTAATCTACATATTAGCAACAATAATAACTTTTAAGCTATTGCAATACTCCTTAACATAAAAAAAGTCTACATTTATAACATTAACAACAAAAAGAGCTTAAGACAAAAGCTAAACATAACAACAATCTAAAAGCGCCCCTTAGAAGGGCCTGTAGAATCTTATTTAATTATCCTAAGAGATTTTAATTGCCACTACCCTAAATAGAGCCTACAAGAATGCAACCTAAATTAACAAGCAGAAAATATAGAAAAGTAAGTAGAAAACTAAAACTTATTTTAATTAAATACTATACACGTTGATATCTTCTTTAGAGCTTACATGTAAAGAGAAAGCGTACTAAACTTTACTTTTTTAACAAAAAATATAGCTTTTAGTATTCTAGACTAGCAAGCTATCCTAGAGGTTAGATTTGACTACTATGCTATCTTGTTTAGTATTGTTAATTAAGGTTAGCTACCTAGCTAGCCAAAGAGATACAACACAAAAAAATTAGATTAGAACTTTTTTAATACTACTTTACAGGAAGAGATAATTAAAGTAAAGATAAAAAATTAATTACTAGCTCTACTACGCGCCTAAAACTACCTCCTAAGACAGCTACTTCTAGGCCTTAACAAACCTTTAGAGAAGAGACTAAATAAAATAGTAAAAAACTTTACTATAGTAATTTAACAGACACTTAGGAAATTTACTTCTTTTATAAACTAGAAACTACAACTAAAGCCTTAGTAGACAAGTAATTTGGATTTCTTTAAGGCTAGCCTAAACAGAGCCTTTTAAGATTTGAAGAGAGCAGCAATAAGCAAAGACAACATGCTATACTTATAGAAAAAAAAGTACCTGCTTGCTAAGAACAAATATCTTAGAGCTATTAAGATAGCTAAGCTTAGCTATTATGAACAGTTTCTCCAAAACAAATTGCTAAAAAGAATATTTAAAGTAATAGCTTATACAAAAAACAACCTCTTAACAACAATCTTTAGAACTAAAGGCAAGCAATTGATTGAAGAAAAGTGCTAAACCTTTAAAAAGAAGCTGTTCTCTCTACGTTTTTCTATACTAACGCTATTACTTAATAACTACAAAAGAAATTATAAATAAAAGTAACTAATTTTATCTAAAGAAGAGCTCTACACTGCCTGCCAGAAAATAAAAGCTACTTTACTAGGCCTAGATAGAATCAGCTAAGAAGTTATTTTAAAGACATATAATTACTAACTGAATATCTTTTTCAAAGTTTACTTAGCTCTGTTTAACTTAAAATACTAACTAAAGTGCTAGCAAAAAGCAAAAAGTATCATCTTTAAAAAGCTAAACAAACTAGACTACTTAATTTTTAAAGTATATAGAGTTGTCTCCCTTTTATACTATCTAGAGAAAGTACTTAAGAGGCTCTACTTAAAGGGACTAGGTACCTTAGCAGAAACAACTAACCTGCTTATTTTGCTTACGTTCTCCTGCTTGTTTTAAGCTATTAAAAGAAGACCTAGCCTAGTATATAGATGTTGCTGCTTGATAATAATGTTTTTGCTTAATAATTATTGTTGCTATTAATTAAGTGCTTAACTTACTAAAAGTTAAGTAACTACTTAAACTTTTTAAACCGTAATTAGATAAACAACTTAGTTAACATATTAGCTAGCGTAAATGCTGTTTCTAAGTACTTAACTTAAATTAATTTTTAGTATATTTCTACTGCAGCTACATGTTTTATATATTTATATGTCTTAATTAAGTGCTAATCTGCTTATAGTTTTAGCTATAAGCTTAATTATTTGTTAGTTATTATACTAGACTGTCTAGACGTTTTCTAGATCAAGAGACAGCTTATAAAAGAAACGCTTAAGGGCTATAGCCTCTTTAGTAGTATATTTAAGGGCGAGCAGCTTAGCTTTAGTAGTTAATGTAGTAACTATAGTCTACCAAGCCGCCTTCTAAAATACTAAACTACTATTTAAAGTAGCTATATAACTTTAAAATAATTAACAAGTTTGCTAATTATCTACAAAGAGGGCGTTGCCTGTAATTATTAAGTTTAGGCTATTGTAGTTCTTGTACTAGATTGCGTTCTATCTTGTCTAATAAAAGTATATAATTACCTGTTTAATAGCTTTTATATACTATTTACTAGAGTTTTTAAAGAAGTGTAAGAGCTTTAAAGTTAAGTAAACAATATTCAGTTGCAGCATAATAGCTGTATACAGCACTAATTTAACTTTTTTTTAGTAAGCCTTAATTTCTTGCTTAGTTGCTTTGCTATTGTTCTTAAATAGCTTTTTTATATGAAATAAAGTCCTAAAAAAGCTACTATTTTTTTAGCCTAAACTTCTTTATAATTTTGTTATTATACATATTAGGCATAAGTATAATTGTTTGCTTTTTTAATTTTCAATTGATTCAATACTAAGAAACTATTAAATTAATTTTTATTATTAGATTTTATACTTGTTTATAATTTTTAACTTGGCTTCGGCCTTTTAAGACAACCTTTTGATGTAACTACACATTTTGTAAATACCTTTTTGGTAAAAAAAAAGATTTATTGCTAACAACAAGTATTAGGGCTTATGCCCCCTTATTTAGTATTGCTGGCACGCAATTAGTGTGTCGCATGTTTAGACAGAAACAAAAAAAAGCAAGACAAAGACGCGAATCGCCTCTTAACTTAACGCGCTCTATCCCGCCTATGCTGCCTACTTATATTAAGGCTTTACTTCTAGGTACTCTTAGACAAATTAAAGAAGCAGCACTATTATTACTTTGCTTCCTAACTTATACATACAATAGTAGAACGCCTACTCCTCTTTTTTTACCTTTTTTTTCTCTATTACTATTTTAACGTTATACAACAGCTAGCCTAACTAGTTAATAGTTTTTTTACTTAGCCTATGCACGATTAACAAGAAAAGAGGAATACTAAAGTAGAGTATTTTAAGTACTTTACTAGTATTAGTAAACACCCTGTAGATCTTGTATTCCTTCTACAACTAGCTAAGTTAAGGCTTAATATTCTTTTTATATATAAAGATATTACAAATTCTAGAGTTGTTTAAAAAAGATATAATTATAAAGTCTTAAAAAGGCTAAGTTTATAAATACTTAATAAACTTAGGTGTCTGTATAATTAGCTTAAGCTAGACTAGTTTAGGGGCTAGGTGTATAACAAAAAAGCTTCTTATCTTTAGATAAGAGTTAAGGTTAAGGTGATACTTATTATAGAGGTTGCACGCTATATTACAGTGTAGCGTATTATATACAAATTATTTGTATACAGTGCTGTTTAAAAGGTAAAAAGCAGTAGGTAAGAAGCAGCAGCTTTATAAAGTATTGCAGGCTCCTGCTGCAGTACGTACCTGTCCTTTCCCTTCTCTATTACATTATATTGCAATCCTATTACAATCCTACTATAATCCTGTTGTTAGCTATAAGCTAGCAATCGCCGTTAGACACGTTTTAACTAGTGTCGTTTTTTGGTACTTTAGCAAATTTTTTAACCCTAATTATCGCTTGGTAGTCTAAGCTTTCCTCCTAGAACTTATCCACCTACCGTTCGAATCTTGTTGACTACACACAATCTTTTTTTTTGACTTTTGCAATTGATTAGTAGAGGGTAGCTGCTTTTCACTTTTTTAGAACCCCATTTTGACTACAACAACAACAACCACCACCCTTGACACCTTAAAAAATAAATAATTTTTAACTAAAAATTTATTACTCTCTGCTTATCATTTTTTGCAAAGAGCAGTAGGATATTATTTATATAAAACATATAAAAGCTAAAAAAATGTAATTCCTTAAATAAAAAGAGTAGAATAAGTGTATTAATTAACTAGGTGCTACAACAAAGTAGTTAATAACTACTAAAAAGAAAGAAAATAATCTGTTCTGTATATATAGGCGCTAGCGTGATTGTCACGTGTTTAGCTTACTAAAATCACTTAATTAACAAGGTGATCTGCATGTTACGTACATTTATACTCTAACAAACCTTTTAAGTTAGTAATATATTATTTATTTAAGATGTAAGCAACTAGGCAATAATACTAAATTAAAGTCGTTCATCAAGAAATTCCTCTGTAATTATAACTCTTTTGCTGAATTTTTATTATTCTAGTAATACTGCTTGTTAATATTTTATTTAATCTAGTAGCTTTAATATGAAAACATTAAATAAACCTTGAATATTGCTTAATTAGTTAATACACAGCTTTTATAAGAATATGAATTATATTTACTGCGCTTTGAAAACTTTTTTGAGTTTTTATTTTACTTTAATATAATTACTAAGCTTTTTTGGACTGTTTTAACTACTATTACTGACATAGTAAGCAATATTACTTTATTATTTTGTTTACTAATTAGCTGCTAATTATATGTAGTCTGCTTTTAGTAGCAATAAGCGCAAGCGTTGATTAGCAAGCTGCTGTTATAAGCATAAAAATTACTTAGATAGTAGTCATTAGTAATATAAAAATAGTACTAAGCATAAGTTCTGCGCGCGCTAAAGCTTATTTTACAATAAGATTAAACAAGCAGCTAATTCTTATAATAATAAAAAGGAGTTACTATTACTTGTTAATTTATATACTTATTGCAAGATATTTAGTAGCTTTGCTCAAAAGCTAATTACTTTACTTACTAGTTTAAGTTTACTGTGAAGTTTTTAAATAGATTTTAACTTACATAAAAGTCTAACTAAGCAATTCAGCTAGTATAAAGGCAAAGCTTTTTAAAAGCTAATATAAAAGTCTTAGTAGCTTACTGCTTAAGCAGCGTTCTGTAAACAGTAACAAGATAACAGTAATAGCTTATAAATGCTTATTAAGCTGTCTACTAGGCGCCATACGCCTCCCTTAACTTAAAGGAAAGCACTTAATAGCTTTTTAAAGTTTGCTACTAATCTATTTTGTTTTTATAATTTGCTTTATAAGCACTGCATAAAAAAGATACTAAATAGTTTATACACTAAATCCTGCTTTAATTGCGTTTAGACTAGCAGTTAAAGTAGCTTATAACATAGCAGGTGCTTATTATATACCTGCTATATAGTTGATATTAAGCTTGCTTATTAATTTATAGTCTTGTATAAAAATAAAAAAGTAAGTTTTCAATTCTTTAAGCTTTTTACTTAGGCTGCTAGCTTATTTTTAAAAATAAAATAATAGTAAGCTATACTAAGCTTTAAAAGTTCAACTACTTAAGAACATTATTACTTGCTGTAAAATAATTAGTAGTAGTATTATGTTTACTAAAAAGTTTTTTATGCAAAAGTTTACTACAAATAATTATTGCACTGAAAAAATATTATTTTATAGTCTTACTACTTAGCCTTTGCTGCCTGCCCCTGCTTCTGCTTCTGTTCTTATAAACGTTTTTAATTCAAAGTATGATGCTAAAGATTATTTGCGCTAAATATAGCCTGCTTAGCAGGCTATAAATTTAAGTTAAATTGTTTATATAAATAAAAGCTTTATAATACGCAGCTTTATACTGTATATGTTGTAGGTTAAACTGCGTAGCAGCCGGCTTAACAGTTAGCGTATAATTAACAACAGCAGTAATAATAATAGCCTTAATATTAATAGCTTTTTTAGCAATTGTTGTTTTAAAAATAGCATACTTAAGAAATACTTTTTCTGCTTATTCTGCATAATTTCTTTTAAGTTTACTGTCTTAATTGCAATACAACTTATATATATAGGCGCAGTCATTATGCTAAAGTAAGCTAGCAATTATCTTATATTTCTATCAATAAAAGTAATAAATTAAATCTATGCTATTATGCTGCTGACTTTTAAACTCTTGCTGCTTAAGCTAAGTTAACTTAAAATACTCTTAAGCTTACTAGAGCTAAATAAGCTAAGCAAAATTTAATAATAGAGTAAAGCAATTACAAGATTCTAATACTTAATAGTAATTTTGGTTTTGTTTTTTTAGTCTTCCTGCTTGTCTAGCTTTTATTCTTCCGCTTATTCTAAGCTATTAAAAGAAGACTTAGCTTTCTATATAAATGTTACTGCTAATAAAAATCTTTTCACTTATTAATTATTATTACTTTTAATTAAGTGCTTAACTTGCTAAAAGTTAAGTAATTGCCTAAACTTCTTAAACTATTATTAAGTAAGTAACTTAATTAATTTATTAGCTAGCATAATTGCTATTTCTAAGTACTTAACTTAAAATAAATGTTTAGCATATTTTTACTGCAGCTACATATTTTGTATATTTATATATATTAATAAGGTGTTAATTTACTAATTATTCTTAATTATAGGCTTGATTGTTTGTTAGTTATTAAACTAAACTATCGAGACATCTTTTTAATTAAGAGATAGCTTATAAAAGAAGTGCTTAAAGACTATAGCTTTCTTAGTAGTATACTTAAGGCAAGTATCTTAGCTTTAGTAGTTAATGTAGTAACTGTAGTTTGCTAAGCTACATTCTAAAAAATTAAACTACTATATAAAATAGCTATATAACGATAAAATAGTTAAGAAGTTTTTTAATTATTTGCGAAAGAAGCGTTGCCTGTAATTATTAAATTTAGGCTATTGTAGTTGCTTTACTAGATTGCGTCCTATCTTGTCCAATAGAGGTATATAATCACCTGTTTAATCGCTTTTATATACTATTTACTAACGTTTATAAAGAAGTAAGAAAGCTTTAAAATTAAGTAAGCAATATTTACTTATAGTATAATAGCTGTATACAGCACAAATTAAACTTTCTTTTAATAAGCCTTAATCTCTTGCTTAGTTGCTTTGCTAGTATTCTTAACTAGCTTTTCTAATAACAATAAAATTTTAAGAAAGCTACTATTTTTTAGCTTAAACGTCTTTGCAGTTTTGTTAATATACATATTATATTTAAGTATGAATATGTAGTTTTTGTAATCTCTCTTTACTTTAATACTAAAGAACTATTTTACTTATTCTTGTTTTTATATTTTATACTTTTCTAGAATTTTTAACTAAAAAATTATCGCTTTCTACTTATTATCTTTTATACAAAGCAGTTAGATATTATTTATATAATATACAACTAAAATCCTAACATCTTTATTAAAGAATAGGTAAGGCTCTTCTAGTATGGCAATTACTTTAATCTTTTTTAGTAATTCTCAAAACTTTTTATACTATAACAGTAGTAAGTCTTGTAATCTATAAAGTGTGTTATTAAGCTATATACACTTTCTAAGCTTTTTTAAGCTATTCAGTATCTGAGAAATGACTAAGTTGTCTGTTATAATCAATATATTAGGAAATGCTTCTACAACATTATATTGCTTACTTTCTAGATTGTTTTTAGCAGCAATTGCTATTACTGCTTAAAAGGACTTAGCTACTAATGTAGCAGTATATGTTAAGTTAATTAAGTTTTTTTTAAAAATTACTTTTTACAACAATCCGCGCCTTATATTTAAAAAAAAGCTGTTTTAATTAAACTTATATGTTTAAACTTACTTAATAAATATAAATAATTATTTACTTTTTTATATATTTTAGTTTAAGTTTTATTCTTACTTAACTAAATAATCTTTTTTTTTGTAAGCATTCTGAAACAAGGCCTTTATTTATTTTTTAAGGTGTTAAAGGTGGTAGTTGTTGTTGTAGTCAAAATAGGGTTCTAAAAAAGTAAAAAGCAGCTACCCTCTACTAATTAATTGCAAAAGTCAAAAAAAGATTGTATGTAGTTAACGAGATTTAAATAGTAGGTAGATGAGTTCTAGAAGGAAAGCTTAGACTACTAAGCGATAATTAGGGTTAAAAAAATTTGCTAAGGTACTAAAAAAACACTAGTTGAAACGTGTCTAACGGCGATTGCTAGCCTATAGCTAGCAATAGGATTACAGTAGGATTGCAATAGGATTGCAACATAATGCGATAGAGGGAAAGAACACGTACGTACTACAGCAGGAGCCTGTAGTACTTTATAAAGCAGCTGCTTTTTACCTACTGCTTCTTACCTACTACTTCTTACCTTTTGAACAGCACTACATATAAACAATTTGCATACAATACACTGCAATAGCGTGTAACCTCTGTAGCAAGCATCTCCTTATTATAGGCTCTTTTCTAAAAAAAAGCATCCTTTGCTACTGTCTACCTAGCACCTAATTTAGTCTAACTTGAACTACTTATATAGACACCTAAATTTGTTAAGTATCTTAAAACTTAACTACTTAGCTAGACTTCTAAGTTTATAAAAATCTTAAAAAAGTCTTTTATCTGCAATATTCTTATATATAAAAAATTGTTAAGCTCTAATTTAGCTAGTTGTATAAGGAATACATAATTTCTAAAGTATTTGCTAATACTAGCGCAGTACTTAAGATTTATTACTTTAATATCTCTTTCTTCTTGTTTATTATGCAAATGCTAAGTACAAAGACTAGAACTTAGCTTAAATAGCTATTGCAAGACGTTAAATTAGCAATAAAAAAGAAAGAGGTAGAAAAAAAAAGTAGGCTTTTTATTATCGCGTCTATAAGTAAGTAAGTAAGGCAATAATAGTGTTGCTACTTTACTTTATCTAAGAGCGCCTAGTAGTGTGCCGGTACAAAGGGTGATACCCTGCTGCTCACTAGGTTAGTGCTCAACCACCTAATCTAGAGGTATATAGCTCGTTTCGGGGATCGAAACGAGCGAGGGATCGATAGATCCTCCACCTCACAACTTAACTCCTGTACTTCTCTTCTAGATACAACCTATAATAAGATCTTTATCTTACTACCCTTGTTCTTGCATAACCTAACTACTAGCGATCTTATGCTCTTGTAGCAGTATGTCTTTATACACTCTAACACCTGTATAAATAGCAAAGCCTATAAAGACATACTCTACTACTTAGTGCATAAAAGAACTAGTGCACAATTATTATAAGAATAATATAACAATTTTACGCAAGCACAGGATCTTTAAGATTATTACTAAACTTACTTTTAGGGGGTTAGCACTATCCCCTATCACGGACTACGTTAAGGACAAAGTTACCTAAGTTAGCACTAACAGCAATAATAAGGAAGAACAAAACCTATTAATAAAAACAAAATGCATTATTAAATGCTAATTTAAAGTCTATTTAGCAAAATAAAGGCAGTCTTACATATGTTCTCAACGCTAATTTAAAGTCTACCTAGCGAAATAGAGGTAGCAACTTGTTTAGCGAAATAGAGATAGTGATATATGCGTAAAGAAATGCTAAGCTAAGGTGTTGTCTAGTGAAATAGAGATAGCACTAAAACCTTATATATAAGTACTAGCTTTAAGTATAAATCTAAGCCTACCTAGCAAAATAAGGGGTACTTAAGAGGCAAGGATTAATACGCTTATACTTAAGAAAACATATACTACAAAGACTTAAAGAGAGATATTCTTTCTTTTAGAGACTATACTTTATTTTATTTTTTACTAATACTTGTTAACTATCTATGCAAAAAACTTATATAAGTCTTACTATACTCTAGATGTTAAAAAGGGATTAGAAGATAGGTTAAGGGCAAGAAGGCGTAATGCTTTCTCCCTTTAGACTTACTACTACTAGCCCTAATCTACTATTAACTCTATTAAGCTTTGTAATCAATACTATAGCTACACCTACGCACAACTTAGTCTTAACTATAATTTAACTAAGACATAGTACATTAGTTTTTACTAAAAAGGATGTTACAGAATTCTTAGAGGACTTTAACTAATAAGCTAATAATAAAGGTATTTATAATGCTATAAGGGTCTCTATTCTACTAAACTACTTTTCTAATAAGGATTAATCTCTCTCTTGTATTTTAAAGCGCTTACCTAGATATACTAAAAAGAATTAGTTTAAATTACAGACACACATAAAGGAATAGTAAAAGAATAAGAATATAGCTATTAAGATAGGCAAACGCTTATACCTTTAAGCCTATATCTATAAATGCGCATAAAATTAGCTTAGTTTAGTAAAGTATTATACGCACTTTACTTCTATTGCTAATGCATGTATTAAGAATAAGCAAATTCCTTAAGAAAAGAAAAGTATTCTTTTCTTCTAAGGCCTAATATAAACTAACAAAGAGGTAGTTATATACTATATACTTTCTACTTTAAATAGAGATAATTAAAATACGTATAAACTAGAAGAGATCTATATTTTTCTCAAATCCTACTATAAGAAGATAACTAGCCTAGATAAGATTTATTAGCTAGAGCAAGAAGGTGCTAATGCTAAAATACGCTAAATTATGCTATCTAACTAGCAAGCAACCTTTACTTTAGAGGAAGTAAAAGAATTAGAGATTAAGATTAGCAAAGCACATAAGAAGACGAGTACGCTAGTAGATATTAACCTAGAGGTTAAGGACCTTATTAAGTCTCTAGGCAACTTAAAGCTTAGACTATTAACTATTAACATACTTATAGCTTATTCTACAACTAAGAGACTCTTAAAGAAACCTTTTAACTATACTTACTTTGTTGTATAAGCAAGAAATATAAAATTCCTTAGTAAGAAAAATAATAGTTTCTTTATTACTAAGGTCCTAAATGGGGTATTTAACAAAACAACTATAGTATACATAAGCAATATAGAGATATACCCTCCTTGCTTTATGTGTAATATAGTAAGACACATGCTTAAAGAATATAAATAATACTACGCCCTAAAGCAGATAGGATAAGTTAGTTTTAACTAGGATATTTTTAGCAAGAAAAAAACGTACTACTTTAGTCTACTATATAAGCGTTTAGAGGAACTCTTAAAGTAACTACTAATAAACTCAGTCTTGCTATAGTTAAAGGCGAAAATCTAAGAGTTCTACAACGTTACTAATAATATGCTTAATTAGCTAGCCTCTAGTATGCTACTAGAGAAGTTTACTAGAAGAGACTCTTAACTAGGTTTACGGTATAAAGAGAAAAACTCTAATTTTGCAAATGTAGCGACTAGTTTAACAAGCTAAGGCTACTACAATAACATTTTTTAGTAGTTCTAGTAATTCTAGAAATAGCTATACACTCCTTCTACTAAGGAATACGTTAAGAAGCTTAATAATATAGATGCGGCTAATATTATACTAGAAGGCGCAGAAAACGCTTTATATAGCATCTCTAAGTTAAATGCTGCTACGCGCTTAAAAAGTAAAGGCTTAGCCCTCTACTAGGATATTAATTGTGTCTAAGAAGGAGGAGTAAAGAAGCAAGGAAGGCTAAGCAAGAATTTAAGTACACAAAAAAGCAATTAAACAATATAAAGTAACTTTTTTATTCCTAACTTGTAGCCTATAGATATACAGTATCTGTAGGAAGAAATATAAAGTAATATACTTTTTGCAAGCTAGCCTTATAATATGCTATTTTTTATTATTAAACTACTTTAATGAGCTTATTAAGATAACAACATGTTAGCAAATCTAAAGTACTTATAGTAAGGAAAGAAGAAAAAGGCTGTAAAGTTTATTAACGCTCTTCCTAATCTAGAACTTAGAGAAATAGTGCGAGGACAGCTAAACTGTATTACAACTGCCCTACTGAGATAGAAAGTATAAAGAGTTACAGTATTAGACTTTATAAAGTAAGCTAGCATTTAAAAACAGCTACGCGATCTTCTTAATAATAGTGTTAATGTTGTAGATAGTTTAGGTACGCTTAATGTTATAACGTGTGTAAAAAACGCTAAGCTAACAGATACTAGGTGCGCTAAATTACACCTAAGATTTATTCTAGTCTCTAATTAGCTAAACAAGCGTACAGGCCCTACCTGAGAAATTTTACTAAATATACTACTTACTAAAAGCGCGTATTGCAATGCAATAAATTTATATTAATTTAATACGTAAACTTGCTACAAGGTAAGTAGAAAGAGAGATTTCTAGATAGATAAGTTAGATAATATACTTACAAAGGATGTCTAAAGAGTTTAGTAAAAAAATAAGTAGGCTTTTGCTTAAACTAACTTACTAGAATGCTAGGTTACTGCAAACAGCAGCTTTCTAAAGTACTTAATTAACACTAAGGCATAAATAAATATCCTAAGACTAAGTGCTGTGCGGGCATTAAAGATACTGTATAGAATAATAGAGTACTAACTAGGGCAGCCTCCTCCTAGTGTTACTTTAGCTAATAGCATATATAACCTATTTGTTAGAACTGTATTTAATATACCTATATAAATAGGGACAGTTACTATTTGAACTACGTTTAGGATTGTTGCTAATGTTACTAGATCTACAATTCTAGGAGGACCTTAGTGTGCAAGCGCTAGGATATTAATCTAGTATAATACGTTTAGGCAAATTACATGCTAAGTTCTATTTAAAAATAGTATAAGAAACGCAGTCTTTATTATATTTAATCTATCTCTAAATTACTTTGCGTAGACAATTAAAAACAAAGCCTCTAACAACAACTTAGATAAAGAAAAAGTAGGTAATATATAGTTGCATGTAATTACTTATAAATTAGATAATAAACTATAAGCAGCAGCAGTAAAATATATATAAGAAGCTATATAGTCTAATCTAGTGGCTATATTTAGCAACTTCAACATGCTGTATATAAAAAGTAGCAAGAAGGATTAAATAGCCTAAATAAACTAGGTATTTACGCACGTGGTTAGATAGTCTAAAGACTTTACAAGAAACTGCAAACTTAGTAAATTTTTAATTATGTATAAGCTTAATTGTTAATAAATGCAAGAAAGGCTACTTAAATATGCCTAACAACGCAATAATCTTTACATATTATATAAGACAGTAGACAAGAAAGTTTAACTTGTTAATATCCTACAGCAGAAGATGCCTATAGAATTTAGACAAGAAGACTAGAAGGAAAGAGCAAAAGAATAGCAACGCCTTAGAATAAGCATTTGCGATCTTAATAAGGGGCTGTGCAATTATCTGTTTAAACTAAGATATGCTGCTTTCCTACAAGGAACAAGGCTTACTAAAAAACAACTTAACAAGCTATATACTAGTAACTACCTACAGCTATTAAAAAAGGAGATATTTATATATATACTTCTTAACAAAGCAAGAGCGCTCTCCTAGTAATTTAAGGAATTAGAAAGAATTTACTTTAATATATGTCTACTATACAAGATACAAACAATACTACATAAAGCTTAGTAAGTATAAAGTTTTACTATCTTAAAAGCTTTAAAGCTGCAAGTAGTAGATATAGTTAACGTCTACCTAAATTAAGAAACATAGAAAAGGTGTAATTGTTAATATTGCAACTTATAGCACTTAGTACCTAAGAAAGACAAAGGCGTTTAATAGATTAGCAATGCGTAGCAAATAAATGCAGTTACTATATAAGACGCAAACCTATTACTAACAGTAGACAAGTTTTCTAAAAAGTTTATAAAATGCAAGATTATCTTGCTTATAAACCTATTTTTAAGATATAACTAAATTACACTACATCTAGAAAGTAGAGACATAACAGCGTTTTAAACACTAGTTAGGCTTATATAATTATACTCGATAGTTATAGGTACTACTAACTCTAAAGCAGCATTTTAACGTATAATAATAAAAATTCTAAAAGACTACTAGCCTAATACTATGCCCTTTATTAACAACATTATATGTAGAAAGCTAAAAACTAATTATAGTAGAGAAAAATTAATGCTGAAAGTTTAATGTTATGTTCTTAAGCATATCTTGTAACTAGACAAAGTGCTAGCTAATATTAAACAAGCTAAAGGCACTATATTAAGAAAGAAGTGTTATTTTCTTATAGAAAGGCTTAAGGTTGTAAGCTATAAAGTTAGCCTATAAAGACGTTATCCTAACTAGAAGAAAGTTAAAAAGATTATAAACTAGCTACTATATAAGAATAAAAGGAAGGTGCGATTCTTTATAGGCATATGCGTCTACTACTATATATAAGTAAAGGACTTTACTAAGATTGCTAAACCTCTATTTACACTTTTACAAGACAATATTTTTTTTAAATAAAAAGATATATAAAACGTAGTAATATATAAGCTAAAATAGGCTATATACAACGCACTTGCACTCGCGAACTTTAACTACACTAACACGAAAAATTATAAAAATTTTCTTATAACTAATATAAGTTAAGACAGGGTAGAAGCATATATTAACCAACTTAAGAAGAACAACAGGCGACACCTAGTGCAGTTTAAAAGCACACTATAGTTAGTATAAGAGAAGTAATAGCACTTTACTAAGTTAGAATATAAGGCTGTGCTGTAGGCTTTTAAGAAGTTTTGTACTTACCTCTATAGTATTTACTTTACTATAAAAACTAACGCAGTAACTTTTATTGCTTAACTAAACTACTTATCTACTAACAATCTAGAATCTGTTATAAATAGGTAGATATTAATAATTCTTTTATAAGACTTTAACATTAAGCATATACTAGAACAGAAAAATGTAGTTACAGATGCACTATTAAGGTATCTAAAACTTAATAATTAGGAACTACTTTTAGAACCTAAAAAGGATTTAGAGAAGTTTATTAATTATATAATTAGAAATGTAAATGCACTAATACTAACAAGATAAGTAAAAATACTTTATTAGGAATTCTTACTAGAGTTAGAATAATACGCTTAATATTTAGTTAACTTTAAGACTTCTAAAGATATAGAACTATAAGAACTATAAGTATAAAAAAAGCAAGCTCTAAACTTCTTTATATAAGACAAGATACTCTTTAGGAAAACGTCTAAGAACATTGTAATTTAAAAAGTTATAAATAATGCTAACCTAAGAACAGCTACAGTATAGAATGTACACACTTAAATTAGATATAAAGGAGTTAACGTAGTGTACTTTATACTTGCTTAGCAATACTAGTAGAAAGGAATATACAAGTATGTGTAAAAAAAGCTAGTAACTTGTCTAGACTATTAACTGCAATCCTCTAAAAAGAAAATTAATATGCTTACTAACACCTATAGTTTCGCTATTTAGGAGACTATTACAATTAATGTAGTATACATGCCTTAGTGTTTTAGGAAGAAGTTTTTAGTTATTGTAAGAGACTATTTTAGTAGCTAGCTTAAAGTAAAAGCTTTATTAAACAACTAGTTAAAGACAATTGCAGAGTTTGTATATAAGGACATTATATATTAATAAAGCACAGCGCGCAAACTAATAGTTAATAAAAGGCCTTATTTTGCTAAAGTGGTATTATATCTATTAAATATATACAAAATTAACTAAGTCTAGTCTTTAGAGCACAACTTTTAAGCTATAAAAAAAATTAAAGAAGAGCACAAGCCTATTATAAACGCCTTTATAAAGCTACTAGGACCTTAAGTTAAAAACTTGCTAATAGTTCTCCTTGTAGACAGGATCTTAATATAGAAATAGATAGGTTACTTACTATACTAGTTAGTTATAGGGTAGAACCTATTGCTTTTTATTAAACTCGCGCTGCTTACATAGTAAACGCTTCTATTTAAGGAAGTAAAAAACTGTGCACAGCTGCTTGCAATTTAAGTAATATAGCTAGATCTTAAAAATTAGTTGATAAAGAATACTGTTGCCTATACTAACTAGATAAGAGCTGCTAAAAAGGAATACTAGAATAACACTACGGAAATACAACATAAGGATATAAAGCTAAGAGACTTAGTTCTTTTCCAGAACTCTATTTAAGAAATTAATATGTCTTAAGACTATAAGCTAGATACAAGATAGTTAGGCTTATACTATATTTATAAAGCTAGACTTAATAGAAGAACTTATTATCTTAAAGACTTTAATAGTACACGCTTCCCCTACATAACACCTGGATAGCAATTAAAGCTGTTTAGACAAAGACTTATATAGGATATTATTAAAAAAATTTAAGGAAACAAAAAGCTATAGGATCTTAATTATTAGGAACAAACTAGCCCTATAGTAGACATTTCTATCTTACTAGACTTACTTAAGCTACGTAAGGAACTACAACTACCTTTACCTCCTATAATAAGTAATAAGCTTTATTCTTAAGTTGTTATTACTAAACGTCTAATAGAAGAAAAGCGTTAAGTATATAAACAAGACTTTAAAAGCTTAAACTTTAACTTAAATGCTTCTATATTAGACAACTAATAGGCTATAGGACAGCCTATAATTTTAGGAAAAGAAAAGGATACTATGCTAGTAGTACCTACTTTTACCTTTAGCTACTTGTTTACTAATTTCCTATATAAAATTTAGGTACAAGCCACCTATCCTACTAATTCTAGGTGCTTACTACTATACTAATACTATACTTAATTTCACGTACTCTTAAGGCAACAGCTAATTACAATAACTATTTTAATTGCAAAACTTACTTATTTTAGCGCAATTTAAATCTTGTTTACCTCTACTTACTAGCTAGCAGGATACCGCTACTACGCATAAACTAGAACTATAACTCTACTAACTATCTAACTCTTTTGCTACATAAACTTTACTACCTTTTATTCATGCAGTTACTTTTTAAGACAATAATAATAATAATACCTCTCTTACAAAATAGCAGCAGCTAAAAATAATATTTAACTTATATTAGCTAACCTGCTTAAATAATACTTCTAGCGCTGTAAGACAAGGCCTAAGGCAAGCAGCTATAGCTCTAACTGCTGTAAACACTAGAACTATTAAAAGTTTTTAACAACCTTAGAGTTATTGCTAAGAAAGAAGACTACGTTGTAGACTAAATCCTTAAGGTTGTATAGCATTAAGACATGGTACTAGAGCTTATAAAGCTTAGCAACAACATTAAGGTAATCAATATCTAGACTCTAGTAGACAAGATCTTTTTAAACGCTTTAAGACAACAATATATTATTATAGATTATTAGTTTAACAACGCCTTTTACTAATTTAACTTAATTTTTAAAGTTATTTTAGGAGTAGGTAACTTTTGTGCATAGCTCTCTAGACTTATAGATGAATATAGTAGTGTTAAAGGTTTCTAGGAACACTATTTTATTATTAGTGCAGCATCTTTAACGCAAATAAGAGGGCTAAAGAACTAGGTAGAGCTATTACAACTATAAAGAAGCTAGCTCTAGGATTTGTCTAAGAATGCGTTAGTATCTACATACCTTGTACGCTACTTAGTTACTAAGAATTAACTAATATAGCCTTTGTGTTAAGGCGTATAGATCTTAAAGATACTACTTAGTTCTTTAACGCTGCAGCAGCTTACTGCATTAACTCTAAGAACTAAAGTAAGATATAATATATATTAACAGCTAACTAGGCAACAGGAAAACTATTATACAAGGACATCTATGCTTTTATTAATTAAAATAACTTTTACAACTAAGCACTTTACTTAAATATTAATAAGCAAGAGGCAAAAGAGCTTTGTAATATCTGCGCTAAGCTGCAAGTCAAGAAAGAAAATATTAAGTTTAACTTATAAAAGCTACAGCCTAATGCTAGGGCAAAGAATAAGTAAGGCAAGCCTAATCCTTTTTATATATTCTAGCAAAAAGTTTTTTAACTTATAGCTAAAGCTAAAGACTTGAAAACTAGCTTAGTTTACTGTACACAAAATGTTTTAAATAATAAGTACAAGCTGCTTAGTGTAAAGACGTATTTAATATATAGCGTAGTTATCTCTATAACTATAGAACTAAGAAGGACTCTAAATAAGGCGCGAGCTATTAATCGCTATAGAGATCTTATAATATCTAAGACTTGCTCTCTAAAGACTTGTAGTCTGTTAGTTATAACTAAAAATCTAAAGCAATTTATAAGAATGTTAGCTAGTTAAAGACCTAACTAATACTTAGCGATTAAGTTGTATAAGTTTTAGAATAGAATAACTATAGTACAACAAAGGCGTAATACTGCTAACATTTAGGCAAGATAAGTTAAGACTAGGGCTAGTAGCTAACAAGTCTCTGTGCCTCTGCCTCTACCTAGCTCTTGCGCTCTAAAAGCGACACTAGCCTACTAATAGGCGGCTACTTAATTAAATACTAACCTTAACAACGCTTCCTATGTAGATAAAAAGCTAGATACCCTTAATTAAGAATAAAAAATTCTTTAAGTAGGGTGTTATTGCAAGAATCCTACTTTAGCTTTCTTTAAGTTGCTTAAGCAAGCTTACGCAAAGAAGCTAATTACTAATTTAAACTACGTTAAAGTTATTAAAGAAAAGTACTATAAAGTTAATATTAAACAACAGCTTAGCTTTAATAACCTATTATATAAGCAAGTATACTTTATTTATAAGCGCACTACTGCAAGCATTATAGGTTTGTTTAAAAGAGCTATACTGTCTAATATACTTAATAAATGTCTACTTTTACTATACGTAAGATAAAGCCGCTAGCAAGAATTCTAATTAAACTTTGTTATTTTAAAACTTTTTACTAGTAAGTATTGTCTAGCTAAGTAGAATAAAGACCTACTAAGCTACTACTATTAGCTTTCTAAACTTAATCCCTATTATCTCCCTACTTAGAACAAGGTTATTAATACTATAGAGTTTTAACTATAAGCTAAGAAGTTTTAACGCACTAGAAGCATTATTACTAACGCTTGTACCTAGCTGTTTAAGGACAGTTAGGTTAAGAATATTATTATTAAAACCTTTAAGATGTACTACTTCTATCTATAACGTATAGATAAGAAGCTAAACTTTAAATAGCTGCGTAACATATACTACTTACTTATCTAATAAGCTATACGCACTAATCTAGAATACTAGTTGTAATATGCTATGCTCTATAAAGAATATACTTTAATTTCCTACCTCTACTACGCTAAATACGCTAAGAAAGGTAATTAAACTTACTTTAAGCACATTAACTTTAACCTTAAGCAAGCAATAACTAAAGGCCTTAGTACAAATATAATTTAAGGTAGCGTATTATTTAATAATAAGAATAAGAACAACTATACAGAGATACTCTTAAGCTTTTATAACTATGTGCTAGAGTACTTAAGGTAGCGCAAAGATGTAAGTATTAAATTATTAAATAGTCTTATTAAAGAATAGGAAGATAAGACAGACTAGCTAGAGAACGCATAGAAACTAGCTCTTAACGCTTACTAAATAAAGTAAATCTGTAAGGAAGGACAAGTTTAAATTTTATTACTTCTACTACTTTATAGATCTACTAGCCTAACTACTTATAACTGCTGCACTATCCTCTCTTAGTTTATTATAGTTTATAATAAAGTAATAAAGGTGCCTACTATAAAAACTTATAAAAAATTTATAAAGCTTATTATAACCTTACTGTAGCTCTTTGTACTCTTTTAGGCTATTCTAATAAGTTTAAAGGAATTAATTAGCTATTCTCTATTAATGTTTATATTAAGTATAGGTCTTAGATCTAGAAGGCCCTTATTAAATAAGCTAAGTAGGACAATCCTCTTGTCTGTAAGGAGCTAAACAACATGCTATAGAACGCTAATAAAGAGTAAATTAACAACTATATTAAGAAATACTGCAACTATATACTGCAATAAATTATTAACTTATAGCTTATAGTATAAGAGTTAAAGAAGGACGCTTTTTATGCTAATCTAGTTTAAGGCTTTCTAGATTATTTGTACTTTACTAACCTTAGATAAAACCCTCCTTATATAACAAAAGACTAAAATAAGTAAGATACTAATTTCTCTTAAGCTAATTCTTTACAACGTCTCTAGGAGGAACTTAGCCTAGAGGCTAATAAGCGCTAAGTTTTTTAGAAAAGTAAGAATTCTGTGATGCTCTTCTCTACGCAACGCCTGCCTAGCGTTCGTTTTTAATTAGGTACTATTATCTTAGACAACGTCTTAGTGCCATCTACTCTAACTAGGCAGCCTCGCTATAGTCGCCTTTAATTAATATTAGAATCTTAAGTGCCCGCTACTCCTATCCCTGCTCCTACTACTGCACCTGCGCCTAGGCCACGTGCTTCAACTACTACTTAAGAACCTTGCCGAAGTAAGCAATTAAAGAAGTAAGAGAAGGTGTCTAGAATTGATATAAGGTAATTGAGTTATATTTTCTTTATTTTATTTCCTTTGTTTTGCTGTTTTTCCTTCTGCTAAGTAAGTCGCTTAATAGGGCTAAGCTCGCAGGAAGGGGAGGTATGTGCTAGTGCATAGGGTGATACCCTGCTACTTACTAGGTTAGTGCTTAACCACCTAATCTAGAGGTATATAGCTTGTTTTAGGGATTAAAACGAGCGAGGGATTAATAGATCCTCTACCTTACAACTTAACTCCTGTACTTCTCTTCTAGATACAACCTATAATAAGATCTTTATCTTACTACCCTCGTTCTTGCATGACCTGACTACTAGCGATCTTATGCCCTCGTAGCAGTATGTCTTCATACACTCTAACACCTGTATAGTAGTAAAGTAACAAGATTAGGCAAGATAGAGCATATTAAGTTAGGAGGTAATTTGCGTCTTTGTCTTGCTTTTCTTTATTTTTATTCAAACATGCAATATACTAATTTTATGCTAGCAATGCTAAGTAAAGAGGCATAAGCCCTAATACCTGTTGTTAGCAATAAATCTTTTTTTTTACTAAAAACGTGTCTACAAAATGTGTAGTTACATTAAAAGGTTGTCTTAAAAGGCCAAAGCCAAAACAAGGCCTTTATAAAATACTAAAGTAATTACTTTTAAAATTCTAGTAGTTGAGGTAAATTATTGCAATACTGTTAAGCATTTTTACTTAGCTTATACTTAGTAAATAAAGCTTCTATCACTATATAGTTAACAGTTTTATAGCTTACTTATTTTTTTAAGTTGCTTGTAAACTTAGCAAGTAAGTATTATAAAGATTATTTTATAATAAATT
Organism: Alternaria sp. 'sect. Undifilum'; assembly: GCA_024321975.1. Lineage (NCBI taxonomy): Eukaryota > Fungi > Ascomycota > Dothideomycetes > Pleosporales > Pleosporaceae > Alternaria > Alternaria sp. 'sect. Undifilum'. The sequence continues at coordinate 1,092,802 of JAJJZI010000010.1, read as the reverse complement.
TATATAATCTACAATTAATGCATTAACACTACTTATACTTTTACTTTTTAGTTAATTGTTAGAACTTTAAGTTATATTTTTATGCTTATGCCTGCTACCTAGCTTGCGCAGTAGAAAATAACAATTTATAAGCTAATTTAAACATGGATTTTATATATGTACACTATACTTTATAAGCAGAGTATTTAAAAAAGGCTCTCTACCTTAAAGTATTAACAAATTAGCTTTTTTTAGTAAGTACACTGCTGTTTAACTATTATTCAGTTTATTATTAATTGAGTTATTGCTTTCTAAAGTCTTGAGTTTAAGATTTAGTTTAAAAGTAGTAATACTAGTATTTTACTATTCACTTGAGTAAGTTTCTAATAGTGTACTAGCTTTATATTTTACTTACTTAGTATCTTTTAATTTACTTTTATTTATTGTAGGCTGGCCTTTCTTATTACTAAAAATAAGGAATAAATTACTTTTAAAGTCTTTAGTAGTTAGCTGCATATTTTAATTTACTTATTTTGAAACAGGCAAGAACTTTAAGTCTTTTTTTTAAATTAACTAGCTTGCTATTATAAAGAAATTTATAATCTCAATTACTTTATTTAATAGTAGCTTTTTCTTGCAATTTTTCTAATAAATTAATTTTAATTAAAAGTTATATTACAAGTAGTAGTTACTGAATTAAGTATTGGTACTTATATATAGTATAAATTAAAAGCTTAATAACTAACCAAATAACTAATAAAGCTGCAAGCATTAACTTTAAATTTTTTATAATTATACTTAGCTGCCTTTTTTCTATTTAATAAATAGGCTTGGCAGCTGTAGGCATATATTCTACTCTAGTCTAGGCGTAGATTAGCAGTCTAGTGTATTATCTTAAGTAGTTAATAGTATTAAAAATTTTTCCCAAACTATTTTTTAAGCACCTAGTTAAAGAATTAGTAGCTATAAATGTTAGTGAAGCTTATTTTATGTAAGTAAGCTACTGCATTTATAATTACTAGCTAAAGCTTAGCTAGTAAATTAGCGCTTATGCGCATTTTAATCGCCTCTATAATTAGCTCTTATTCAGCTCTTTCCGCCGAGCTATTAAGCTTTTAAGTATATAGCAGTAGCATTTTAATTATAATTCTTTTCTCTATAGCCTATTCTTTATATCATAATTACTCTTTTTAAGGTAGTTTAGCAGTAATATTATTTTAATTAATCTCTATAACTTCCTGCTAATATATTTTTTTACTTTTTATAGCATGGCTTTTAATTACAAGTATAATATTATTTTGTATTTTAACTAGATATTATAATTATAAAGCTTGCTTAAGTAGTTTTCTTTCATAATTAACATTTTTTTTAAAGTAGCTCATTAGTTAAAAAATTAAATAAGTTTTATATAATCTCGTAATAAAGTTATAGTAATCTCTTTTTCAGTTACTATAAAATTACTTACAAAGTAGAAGCTATTATACAGTAATTATATTTTAAAAGCTTTTTACTAGTAATTTTAATATTCTATACTAAGTAAACTAAGGCTTTAAAAGTTATTATTTTAAGTATCTTAATTATTAATGCTATAAGCTTTTAATACTAGCATATAACTAAAGTTTTTTCAATTGCGCTATAGTATTTACAAGCAGTAGTCAAGCAGAGTAATAAAAAAGTTGCTTATATTTAATAAACAAGAAATTTGAGTAACACTTAAACTTGATTAAAACAATACTTTTCTCAATTATTTGAAATTAAAAAACATAATTATTTCTTAAATCCTGAATACTTGCTTGCTTAAGCTGTGTTTCTAAGACAATATTAATATAAAAACTTAGTAAAACCTATCATTAGTAAGCAGAAAATTAGCTGTTTTAGAGCTAGCCTTACTATACAGGACGTTCTTAAGCAGCTTATTTCCTATTTTAGTAACTAAAATAAAATAAGGTCCTGCTTTAACAGTCTTGATCTTAGCATATTTAGTAAAAGTGCCTAGTACTATGTAATTTATAGTATTAAAAAAGTAGACTGCTGCTCTACTATTTATAATTGTGTAAGAAGACAAGGTATAAAGAGTAAAAGCTATGCTAAATATATTTAGTTTAATTTTCTTAACAAAGTCCTTCCTTAGCAAATTTTTTGACCCTGATTATCGCTCGGTGGTCTGAGCTTTCCTCCCAGAACTCATCCACCCACCGTTCGAATCTCGTTGACTACACACAATCTTTTTTTTGGCTTTTGCGATTCATTAGTAGAGGGTAGCTGCTTTTCACTTTTTTGGAACCCCATTTTGACTACAACAACAACCACCACCCTTGACACCTTAAAAAAAAATAAAGTCCTTTAAGTTAATTAATGCTTAAACTAATAAGCTAGAATAAAATTACCAGTATTATTAGTAGCTAATTTGCTAGTGCTAGCCTTCTAGCTTTTTTTTAATCTAAGTACGTACAGTTGCTTATTTGTTGCTGTTTTATTACTTAAGAATTTTCTTTTTATTATTATTTAACAGCTTAATTAGAATACTGCTAGAAAAGCTTAATTAAGTAACTGTGGTTTAAAGTTAATAGCAGTTACGCAGTATGTAAAAGTACTTACTTATAAGCCCTTTACTAGCTTTATAAAAACAAAAGTATTATTGCTTACTATTTTTATTTAAATGTGAGTTTTTTGCGCTTGTAAATTATTAAGCTGCCTATAATTGAAATTTAGTTTAGAATACTACGTGTTATTTTTTTTTAAAAAAAAAGTAATTAACTAATTTTATATCAGAACATTAAAAATCTTTTCTAAATCATTAAAAGTTAATTAAGCTTTACTAAGCACAATTACATATGCTAGCTTACCGCGCTTCTTACGTAACTAGTCTAGTATAATTTTAGTGCCTAGGGTGTTTAAAAAATTAGTAACTGCTAACAGCTTAAGAACTTTAAAAAGCAAGTAAATTATTACTTATTAATACAATAGCTGCTACTTAGTAAACTATTACTTAAGGCTTATTTATTCCTAATAAGCTTTATTAAGGTGTAATCTGTTCTATGCCTTAATTAAATACTAAATATTTTAATTAGTAAGTGCAAGGTCCTCTTTTAAAATCTTTACTAAAGCTTAAAGGCTGGTAAAGGTCTAAGTAATTATACTTGTTAAGGCGTTTAAAAGCAGGTTTACATAGACAGTTTTACTAATTTAGTCTTTAATATTAGTAATCCCAGCAACTTTTCTTGTTTATTAAGCAGCTTGTACTTTATACCTGTTAACTAGCTTATTATAATTATGTTTTTTATACTTAGTATTAAGTACTTAAGCCTTATATTTGTATTAAGCAATTTTATAGTTTTTTTGTATTTAAGCGCTAGCGCTAGGTAAGAAAGTAACTAGCTGCTTAATATCCTCAGGCAGTTCTAGATACTATAGCTCTTAGTAATCTATCAAGGGTACGTCTAGGAGATGAGGATTAACCTAATCCTAGATGCCTTTCTCTAAGCAGTGTAGCCTTAATAGAGCAAACTAAGTTAGCTAGTTTAATTAAGCCTAAAGAATTACTTTTAAGGCAACAAGTAATTTATTAATAAGATTTATCTTAGTAAAATACTTTGTAAAATCACGACTTAGGTTATTGTTAAGGTAATAACAGATTAATTAGTCAGTTATTAGGTAGCTAGGTAGCTTAGATTAGCAAGAGGTTAATTGTATAATTAAAAAAAAGAGGTACAGCAGCTGCAGCAATCTGCTAGCTATGCTGTAAGAGAAAAAAGGAGAGTAAAATGCTAATTAAACAGTTAACCTTACAGCTTGCTAATTACGCAGTAATATTTAATGCTATAATTAAGTAGCTAAGCTTATAACTGTAGGAGCTAAAAAAGAGCAATTGCTTAATTAGGAGAAGTAAAATAAGTTTATTAATTAACTAAGTGCTACAACAAAGTAGTTAATAACCACTAAAAAAGAATAAGACGAACTGTCCTGTATATATAGGCGCTAGCGTGATCGTCACGTGTTCAGCTTACTAGGATTACCTAATTAACAGGGTAATCTGCATGTTGCGCACGTTAATACTCTAATAACTCTTTATTCTATATAAACAACGTTTAAATTATAATATCAAAAACATTTATCCAAAAGGATATTGAACGACTTGAAAGAGAGTTAGCAAACCTTTTTATTTAAGCAAAAGAGTTAGCTATGAAGTTTAATAGCTTAAAAATAGAATTAGTAAATTAGACAAGATATAGAAAAGATACAAACAGATCTCTTACGCTATCTACCCAAGAGACTTTCTAGCTAAAAGGACTATTTTAATAGCTAGGCATCTTTTTTAATAATACCCTTAATTTTAGAGACTACTGCTACATAAGGATACAATAAGCAAGCTAAGCGTTTTTCTACCTAAGCAGGCTAGCTAACATTAATAAAAGCCTCTTACTAAAAGCAATAAAACAATTATACCTAGCGTATATTACTAGCGTAGCTAATCACAGATGTTAGCTATTTTAAAAAAGCTAACAACACGTCCTTAATAGCAGGCAAAAACTACAAAATTAGGCCTATAGAAAGATTCTACGTAATTTTAGATCTTCTCCTACTATGCCTAGTAAGGTAGAAGCCGCTCTGTTTCTACCTAGAGTTAGGCTAGACAACGCTATAAGAAGATACGCCTTTAAATCTACTTTACTAGATTTAAATTACCCTCTAAAAGCTGCTATTAGCAACAACAAAAGAAAGCAACTTAATTAAATTTAAGAGTCTATTACTTTAGCTTTCTTAGACAATATAGAGGAGATACAATACTACGCCTTTATGCTATAAAAAGCTAAAACTCTCTACAAGGTCTACATATTAAACAAGCTAAAAAATATCAAAGCTAAAAACTACAAGATACTACTAGTAAACAACATCTCTTATTAATATACTTAAATACTTTAGCTATGAAAGATAGAAAAAAAATTAGCGTGAAAGTTGCCTTTTATAAAAAATCTACTTTTAATAAAGATTTATAAGCAAATATAAGAAATAACTAGCTTGTTTACAATAGTAAACTAGAAGAAATTACTTTAAGGCTAGAGAAAGCAGGTAGCCTATTAAACAACTGCTAAAATGTTAATATTTACGCAGATAATTAGGCCCTGCTATTTTAAATAAAAAATTCTTTAAACAACTCTAGCTAAGAGTAGCAAGTTAGGTATATTAGGGCAGCAACTTAACTTAAAGAAAAAAGCAGTACTCCTACACTATAATAGGTCCTAGAACACTAAGCTATACTAGAAAATAAACAAGCAGACTCTCTAGTAAAAAAGGCTATAAAAATAAACTTTTTAATAAACAGAACAAGCTTAGCGGTTGTTAGTTCTTAAATTAAATATTTAGTAAATGTTAACTAGTTAAGCCTTCTAAATAATTACAGGAAGAGAGCTACTAGCAAGAACTTAAGCACCTACTTAGCAACCTTTAAATAAAGAATAAGAAAATTAATACCTATCTATTCAACTAAAAGAGATATATTTAGCTCTTTCTTTTAATCAAAACTAGGTTATAGCTACCTAAAAAGCTATCTACTTAAAAAAAAAGTAAAATCCAAAATTTACTTATACAATTTTAGAGCGACACAAGACACAGCTAATATAATTCTTAAGTACTAAATATACAAAAATAGTAAAGCTATACTTTAAAACTTCTACATAGAGCTAATCTCTCTATAGTATTTTTTTCAAACAGAAGCAGGTATTAAGGCTACTATAGCCTTTATTTAAAAAACTAGAGTTAGTACACAGGCCTAGTACAAAGGGAACTCTAACTACTAAATATAAACACTTTCCTTAGGCAACTAAGCTATATACACTTTCTCCTCCTTCTCCTCTTTTCCTTCACTCTACCTCTACATAATAGGCTAAAAGCCCTACTTTTATTCAAATAAACTACTCTTTGTAAATAATATAGAAGAAAAAAACTACATAAATACCTGCAGGCCTTAGCCTGCACGTCTTATATAGCCTTTTAGGCTAAGAAAGGATGTCAAACTACAAAAAAAAAGAGTCTTACTGCCTTAACTAAACATATATTAACAAACACAAAAAAACTCTGCACGCTATTAACAGAATAATTATAACACTTTTATGAGACTTTTCTATTATCTTTATTAATTGCATAAACTAAATTTAATAGACTTGCTAGATTAAAATGTACGTAGACTCTCTACACGTGTAAGAAAAAATAAATCTCAACTTCACAATTAAACTTTTTACAAAGTTCATAGTGCTTTAAATGCTGCACTTAAGCAACTATTAAGCGTTGTAATAAGCGATCAACGCGCACACTGCAACGTACTAGGCTAATTACAGCAACAGCGTACCTATACTGCCCTTTATACCTACTTAACCTGCTAATCTAGCTATAAACGCGAGAGCTTTATATAAAAAAGATCTAGAGATTTATAAGTTAGAGTTAGAGAAATACAAGACTGAAAATTAGAAGTACCTAAAAAGTAAGTAGCATTTGATAAAATTATCCAGAAGATACAGTAAATAGTTAACAACTACTTATATATAAATTGCTGTCAAGCAAGAAAATCATACTATCAGTAAATTACTAACTTTATATTTACTTTCAGTATTAACGCTAAAGACAAGATTGAAAAGACCTAAAAGTAGTTACAGAACTGTAATAAGGCTGCCTAAAGTAATGACTATATAAAAAACATAGCTTATTAAAGTTAATTACGCTATAACTAAAAGCAAAGTTATGAAAATACTTAAGTGCTAAATAAATATGTATGTTAAAAAAGACTTTACTGAAGCTACAGCTAAGCACTTAAAATAATAGACTTTATCGTTTATATTTTATTAATGAAAGAATTTTTTAAATACAGTTAGAAATATAATTTACAAATATTAAAATGACATGCAGCTTTTCTACTTATTAAAATTAAAGTTAACTAAGGCGTCTTTTAGAGCAGCTGCAGGAGCTAGATTGCTAACACTTAACAAAGATAAATTAAATAATACTAAGTAGAAAAATAAATACTGTAAAAACTAAAAGCCTACTAATAATACTAAATTAATTAATATCTAACATACAGTAAGCAAATACAAAGTATATAATATAAAATATATATCAAAGAATTACTAGTATGCGCACTTTAACAGCGCACTAGTATAGTAATAACTCTAAGATAATAAAATAAGTTAAGTCTAATTATATATTAATAACAGCCTAGTTATGCAAAATATAATTTGCAACGCTAAGTAGTAATTAAAATTTTAAAAACTTACAAAAAAAAACTCTTATATGGCAACTTTTATAAATAGGTAAAACAATTAAATACATATTGAAAAAATGAGAAAATTCAACTATATTTTTATTAAAGCTTTGTTCAAATCTTACTAAGTAATATATTTTTTATAATAATATAAATTTTTTACCTTTAAATTTGATATATTATGTCTTTAACAAAACAAGCTAATTTACTACAATATAATTAGCATTTTTAGAAGACTTTTTTTAGGCAAGTACTTTACAAGTATAAATTAAGGTATATTAATAAATTACTTTTACCGTAGCTAGCAGTAGGACTTAAAGCTAACTATACTTTAAAAAAATATTATACTGTTTTAACCTACTCTGCAATTTTATTTTGTTTCAAATACTTTACTTATAAGGCTTATAGTAGAACACTTAATATAATTTAACAGTTTTTTAAAAACAGTTTACTAACGATTTAATTGCTAACTTTACTGAGTTATATAGATAGTAAGTGCTTAAAGCAAACTTAATTAATAACTATATAATAATAGCCTTTATCGCAGTTAAGCTATAGTATAATTAAAAACAGCGCATACAAGCACTAATACAGTATTAAAAAATAAGTTACTTAGAATTAAATACGCTTAAGCACCTTATATAGTAATTTAAAGAAGTAAAGATTACTAAAATGCTTGTAGTAGAATACAACGCCTGTAAAAGAGTAAAATCAAAAAAGCTAATCTACCGCATATTACGCAAGATTACTAAAACTCTAAAAAAACATATATTACTTAACTTTTATAATTATAAATTGAAAAGCTTAATAAAAATAAAGTAAAATGCTAATTATAAATTAAGTTATTAATTTAACGTAAAAATACTACTTGAAGAACAATTAAACAGCGCACATTATTATTAAGTTACTAAAGTCTTTTATAATTTTTATAAAAACTTAACTTAATATTACAGTAAAAGTTTATTAAAACTAACAATAAGATTATTAAAGATAAACTAAAAGTAACTTATTAAGCAAAGTTTTAAAGCATGCAATTTAAGCTTTATACTTCTAATACCTAAGCACAAAAGAGTAAAGTAAAACAGTTAAAAAATAGAATTAAAAATAAAACACAAGCAATGTAACTAGATGCTAACCTGCTACAGCTACTATAGCTTTAGATTACTCAACTAGCAGTATATTTTTACAATTTGATACCTTAATACACAAATTAATAAATATTACTATATTAAGAGTTTTTAATATATAATGCATATAAAAATAAAATTATTACCTTACTACATTAACTATACTATAGGTACTTATAAGTATATAGGTATAAAGCGTTTGTAATAATAAATAATATAAAGCACAGTAAGCGTAAACTACAACAGCTTAATTTGAACATATAAATTGAATACTTAGTTAGATATTAATTTCTATATTCTAACTGTGTATAAGTGCTTTCTATGTTTGAAGTAAGTACTACACGCTATATAGTATTTAATATAAAATTTATATTTACCAAAAATTAAAAAAATGTTATGAATAACTTGATATAGCACTTTTAAAAAGATTAAAGCATAAATTAAGACTGTAAAACTTTCTTTCAAAATTACAAATAATTAAGAAAAAACACCATTTTATTTTAGAATAAGACTTTTAAGAAAAATTTTATATAGAAAAAAATACTTAATAAATATTATTAGCAAAGAAAAAAAGTTTAAGTAGCTTATTTGGTACTACTGCTAACGCCTTTACTAGTAGCCTTCTTAAATAATTTTATAACAATAAAGAGCATTAGGCGTGTAAATAATCTTTTTAATATTGATCGTTAGAGCGTCGCTCTTACGCAGCTATTAAATCTTAGGCCTAATTCTTTCTTAGGTACTAGCTCCAGCAAGGGTCCTAATCCACGTAGTGCTAATATAGAAATAAAATCTATTTGTAAGACTCTTTAAAAAAACTAAATAGACTTATAAGCTTTAGCGCTAGCTTAAGCCTTTTAAGACAACCTTTTAATGTAACTACACATTTTGTAGATACCTTTTTAGTAAAAAAAAAATTTATTGCTAACAACAGGTATTAGGGCTTATGCCCCCTTATTTAGCATTGCTAGCACGCAATTAGTATGTCGCATGTTTAAACAAAAATAAAGAAAAGCAAAATAAAGAAAAGCAAAATAAAGACGCAAATTGCCTTCTAATTTAACGCGCTTTATTCTGCCTATTCTTATTGCTTTACTACTAGGCGCTCTTAGATAAAGTAAAGTAGCAATACTATTATTACCTTACTTACTAACTTATAAACGCGACAATAGAAAGCCTACTCTTTCTTTTTTGCTTTTTTCTTTTTTATTGCTAATTTTACGTCTTGCAATAGCTATTTAAGCTAAGTTCTAGTCTCTATACTTAGCCCTTGTATAATAAATAAGAAGAGAGGGATATTAAAGTAATAGATCTTAAGTACTACGCTAGTATTGGTAAATACTTTAAAAATTATTTATTTCTTGCATAACTAGCTAAATTAAGGCTTAACAATCTTTTTATATATAAGAATATTGCAAATACAAAACTTATTTGAGATTTTTATAAACATAAAAGTCTAGCTAAGTAGTTAAGTTTTAAAATACTTAATATATTTAGGTGTCCGCATAAGCAGTTTGAGTTGGACTAAATTAGGTGCTAGGTAGACAGTAGCAAAGGATGCTTTTTTAAGAAGAGAGCCTAGAATAAAGAGATACTCGCCGCAGAGGTTGCACGCTATTGTAGTGTATTGTATGTAAATTATTCGTTTGCGGTGCTGTTCAAAAGGTAAGAAGCAGTAGGTAAGAAGCAGTAGGTAAGAAGCAGCTGCTTTAGCTTTATAAAGTATTGCAGGCTCCCGCTGCGGTACGTACGTATCCTTTCTCTCTATTATATTATGTTGCAATCCTATTGCAATCCTACTGTAATCCTATTACTAGCTATAGGCTAGCAATCGCCGTTAGACACGTTTTAACTAGTGTTGTTTTTTAGAACCTTAGCAAATTTCTTTAACCCTAATTATCGCTTGGTGGTCTAAGCTTTCCTCCTAGAACTTATCCACCTACTATTTAAATCTTGTTAACTACACATAATCTTTTTTTTACTTTTGCGATTAATCAGTAGAGGGTAGCTACTTTTCACTTTTTTAGAACCCTATTTTGACTACAACAACAACCACCACCTTTAACACCTTAAAAAATAAATAAGCTTTAGCGTTTATAGCAGGTATAAAAGCAAAAAAAGTTCAATAACTAAATAATAAAAAATATAATAGCATAGCAATTAATTGATTACTTAAAAACTAAAGTTATTACTAAATGCTTTTTTTACGTAAGCTTTTGCTAGCGCTAAGTTTAAATTAACAAAAAAAATTACATATTCTTGTCAGATTTAGGAGATTTGCGTGAGGTAATCAGGAGGTCGGCGAGACTGAACAAAGGATCCTGGAAGGGTGATTAGGGGGTGGCGCTAGGACGCTAACGCGCTAGCGCCGCCAAGAGTCCCACGGAAAAAGGGCACCCGGAATCCACACAATTGATCAACAGAACAACACACAATTACTTATTAATACAATACAATTATTATTAATTATATTATTATTGTCCTACTAGATTTAACTAGCTATTATTTCTAACAATTAAGAGTCTCACTGTCTTACTAAACGAGGATTAACAAACACAAGAAAACTCTGCACGCTATTAACAGGATATCTGCACTACCTCTACAAGACTCCTCCGTAATCCTTACTAATCACACGAACTAGATCAAATAAATACGCCAGATGGAGATGCGCGCGGACTCACTACGCGTGTAGGAAAAGAAGGATCTAAACCTTACAATCGAGCCTTTTACTAAGCTAACAGTGCCTTAAATGCCTCAACTAAGCAATTACTAAGTGTTGCAACAAGCGATTAATGCTTACGCAGCATTGTACTAGGCCTATTACAGCGCTAGCGCACCTATACCGCCCTTTATACCTACTCAACCCACTAATCTAGCTATAAACGCAAAAGCGTTGTATGAAGAGAATTTAAAAATTTATAAACTTAAGTTAGATTAATATAAAACAGAAAATTAGAAGTACATAAAAGAGCAAGCAGCGTTTAATAAAATTACGTAGGAAATATAGTAAACAGTTAATAACTACTTATACACAAATTGCTGTAAAGCAAATCAATTATATTATTAGTAAATTACTAGCTTTATAGCTGCTGTAGGCATTAACATTAAAAATAAGATTAAGGAAGCCTGTAAGCAGTACTAAACTGTAATCAAGCTGCTAAGAGTAATTGCTTTATAAAAAATATAACATACTAAAGTTAATTACGCTATAACTAAGGGCAAAGCTGTTAGAATACCTAAGTGTTAAGAAGACACGTACATTAGGGATAACTTTACTTAAGCAACAGCTAAGCACTTAGAACAATAGACAATATTATTTGTATCTTATAAATCAAAGAATCTATTAATTACAGTTAAAGACATTATGTGTCAATATTAAGATTTTATGCAGCTGTTTTACTCATTTAAAACAAAGTTAACTAGGGCATCTTTTAAAGCAGCTGTAAGAGCTAAATTACTAATACTTAACAAAGACAAAATAGATAACTTTAGGTAGAAGTATAAACTCTGCTAAGATTAAAAGCCTACTAACAATACTTAATTAACTAATATCTAACACACTACAAGCAAATACAAAGTATATAATATAAAACACGCACTTAAAGATTGCTAATACACGCACTTAAGCAGTGCACTAGCTCAGTAGCAACCTTAAGACAACAAAATAGATTAAGTTTAATTATATATTAACAACAGCCTTGCTATGCAAAAAACACTTTACAACACTAAGCAGCAATTACTATCTTAAAGACTAGCAATTAAGAAGTTGTATATAGCAACACCTATAATTAAGCACAACAACTAACTATATAGTTAGAAGATTAGAAGGATTAACTACAGGATAATTAAAGCCTTGTTTAAAACAAGCTAAGTTACATATCCTTTATTATAATTATAAATTCTTAATTCTAGATTAACATGTTACGGTTTTAACAATACAAGCTAATTTACAAAAATATAATTAGCACTCTAAAGAGACTTCTTATAAGCAGGTAACTTACAAGTATAAATTAAAGTATACAAATTAGTTACTTTAATAGTAGTAAGTAAGCAAACTTAAAGCTAACTACACTTAAAAAACATAGCATACTGCCCTAATTTGCTTTACAATCTTGTCTTATTATAATACTCTGCCTATAAGGCTTGTAGTAGGACACTGAACATAATCTAACAGTTCTTTAAAAATTGCTTATAGATAATCTAATTGCTAACCTTACTAAGCTATATTAATAGTAAGTGCTTAAAGCAAACTTAATTGACAACTATACAATAATAGCTTTAAAGTTAGTTAAACTATAATATAATTAAAAACAACGCGCATAAGCGCTTATATAGCATAAGAAATAAGTTACTTAGAACTAAGTGTGCTTAAGCACCTTATACAATAATATAAAAAGGTAAAAATTACTAAAGTGCTTACAGTAGAATGCAGCGCCTATAAAAAAGTAAAAGCTAAAAAGCTAATTTACTATACACTGCGCATAATTAATGAAGCTCTAGAAGAACGTATTTTACTTAACGTTTATAATTATTACGTCAAGAGCTTAATAAAAAAAAGCTTAATTCTAATTACAAATTAAGTTACTAGATTTATATAAAACTATTACTTTAAGAACAATTAAATAACATAAATTATTATTAAGTTATTAAAATTTGTTATAATTTTAATAAAGACATAATTTAATGTTGATGAAAAGATAATTAAAACTAATAACAAAATTGTTATAGTTAAACTAGAAGTAGCTTGTTAAGCAGAGTTCTACAGCATGCAACTTAAGCCTTCTGCCCCTAATACTTAAGCACAAAACAGTAAAGCAGAACGCTTAAAAAGTATAATTAAGAATAAAGCATAAGCAATATGACTAGATGCTAACCTGCTACAGCTACTGTAGCCTAAGATTACTTAATTAGCAGTATATCTCTATAATCAAACACCGCAATACGTAAATTAATAAAAATTACTATATTAAAAGTTTTTTATGCATAACGCATATAAAAATAAAAATATTACTTTACTATGTAAGCTACACTAAAGCTACTTATAAGCATACAGGTGCAAGGCGTTTGTAACAATAAATAATAGAAAGCGCAGTAAGCGCAAACTACAGCAGCTTAATTTTAAAGCATAAATTAGATACTTAATTAGATATTAATTTAGAAACATTTAGTTTGTTCAAGTATTAATTATAGCTAAGGTAATTACTACACGCGATGTAGTATTTAACAAAAAGTTAATTTTTACTAAAAAATAAAAAAATATTATAGATAACCTAATGCATAGTATACTTAAAGAGATTAAGGTATAAATGAGGACTGTAGAACTTCTTCTAGAGATTACTATTAACTAAAAAGAGACACAATTGTTTCTTTAGAATAAGTTCTTTAATAAAGAACTAAAATATAAAAAAATATTTAATTAATATAATTAGCGTAGAAGAAAGGTTGAAGAAGCTTATCCCTTACTTCTGCTAACGCCTCTACTAGAAGCCCTCTTAACTAATTGTAAAGAGCTAAAGCCCTAACGTCTTTAGTACTCGACAAAAAGCCTCGTTTTGCTATCCTATAGATCCTAGGTGTCCGTGCGCACCTAGTATCTGTAAGCCGGGCGTATTAGCCCTTCTGCTTTTCTAGCCTACTAAACTTTTCTCTTAGTTTGGCGCTATTTTCTTAAGCCACATTAGCAGCTGCTACGTAGCTACCCTTACCTCTTTCTTAGTACTAAACATAGACCTTATAAAGAAGTAGATAAGCTTGCTAGATAGCCTTTGTAGTTCCTTATTTAATTTACTACTGTTTTCCCTGTTTTTTTAGTTAACCTAACACACCCTTACATTTAAATTAAATCTTTTTATAGCGTTAACGCTGCTACGTTAAATTAGAAGCCTCCTAGAGCTATATCTAGACAAGAAGCTAGCTAGAGCTATATTTACGCACAGAAGCCCTCTAGAGCTACATCTAAATAAGACTTTAATTAATTAAATTGCTAATCTGATTTAAAGCTATTTTAAATTTACTAAAGATTAATAGTAGTAGAACCACAAGAAGTGCTAAGAGATACCTAGCTATATAAGACTTTACCTAGAACATTTTATAATATAAACTGTTAAATAAGCCTCCTATATTTCTAGTAGCCCTAGAAACTAATTCTTGCTGTTAAACAATATAGGTGCTATTTATTTAGTACTTTTACACAATAATAGTAGAGGTTAAAATTACATCTAGAAGCTTTACTGTCTAGATAGCAAGACTACACTAAGATAGTGTTAGTAGAGCTAAATTAGAGAACACTCTAGAAGGCCTCTGCAGAGTAAATAAACTAAAAAAAATAGCAACTTTAATATTAATACTAGAAGCCTTTTTTATCTAGGAGGCTATTAATTTAGCCTTTAAAAAAAGAACAAGAACAAGAATAGCTACCTGCTTAGCTACTAACTTTACTTACTGCATTAAAACTAGTTTAGCAGCTAGCACAACTTAAGCGTTTTAAGTAACTTAATTTAGACGCTTTTAATAAAACAAGAAAAATATACTTAATCTTTAAAAAGTAGCTTACTGCTAAAGTAAAAAACAACTAAGAAGACTTCATTACAAAAAGAAAGACGTGTAATTACGCCTTTAGTAGGCTTAAAGGCTTAGCAGCAACTTTAACACTACTTTACTTTTACTAAATAGAACTATTAAACGCTTAGAACTTTAAACACTAATTAATTTCTCTAATTAGATGTTTAGAGATTTATGTAGTTCTAAAAGGGCTAAGAACTGATTTTAGTTAATGTCTTAAGGTAAAAAGAGTATCTATAATTATATTATAAAATTTTAAAAGCAGTTCCTACTATTAAAAAGTAACTTAAATAAAGACATAAAGATAATACTTTTTTAGACTAAAATAACTTGTAAAACAAGTTTATTAAAATTATAGACTACTTATACAGGATAGAGCAATACTCTAAAAGCTAAAATAAGCCTAAAGAATAATACTTTAAGGATTATAAACTAAGACCTGCTTCTCCTCCTTCTCCTATAGGAGACTAGATAGAAGGGATAGAGTTTACTAGACAATTAGCTAGGCTATACAGGCTTAGTAATCTAGAATTAAATAGACTAATAAAGGAGAGACGTTGTTTTACTTACAAGCAAAAAGGACATTTAGCTATAAATTATACTATAAAAAAACGCTAAAGAAGAAAGAAAAAAAAAGAATTATTATATTAAAGTTCTTAAAAACAAAGGCAAGAAAGCCTAGCAAGGAAAGCTTAAGTAGCAAAAACACTCTAGTGGACTAGAATTCTAATTTAGAAAAAAAAATAGCTCTTACTTAAAGTTACTAGCAAGAGCTACACGTAAGCTAGAAAGACTTAACAAAAGAATAGGCTAGTTTTAAAAAAGATATAAGCAGCAATAGAATTACTGTTAAAATATTAGTAAATTATTGCATATTTACTTTACCTTTAATTAATATAAAGAATTTTGTATACTTTCTTATTAGCTATTAACTTGTTAGGAACGCTAGTTTACAGTATATCTCTATTTCTCTGCGCAGATTAGAAGGAGTTATAGAAAAACTTAGATCTATTAATAAAGTTGCTAGGTTAAAGATTAATATTAAAGTGTATAAAGATAATATCAAAGGCTATATTGCTCTTACACGCCCTAGATATAATTTAATACTTAGAAGAGCCTTATATAAATAGAAGAGAGGTTACAATTGCCTTTTTAAAATGTTAATTTCTATCTACACTTCTAGACAAAGAATTAAACTACAAAGCACTAAAAATTACTTTATTTTAGAGAGCAAAAAGTTAAAGCAAATAAACATAAAAGCTTATTACTTCTATATTAAATAAGTAAAGAAGGACAAGTTGATTTAGACCGTTATAGCTTCCTTTAAGAATATTAAAAAGGCCCTAGCTTCTAAGAAGAAAGTAAATATCTTATTATTACTTCCTAAGGCGTACTAATATATAGCTTAGATTTTTAAGTTACAAACTGCTTCTATACTACCTCCTTTACATAGACTTAAACCTAATTACTAAATTAAGTTACAAAAAAATAAAAATATAAAAAACAAGAACCTTCTTAGGGCCCTCTATATAATATAAGTAAACTATAGCTTTTAGTTTTATGCAAGGAGCTTATATCTCTATTAAATAAAGAATAGATTAGCAGCTTTATAGCTTCTTTCTTAGTACTATTTACTAAGAAACTTAGAGAAGAATTATAATTCTGTGTTAATTACTAAGCTCTTAACGCTATTACAAAAAAAGACTATTATTCTTTACTATTAATTTAAGAAACGCTTAACAATATTGCTAAAGTAAAATAGTTTACTAATATTAACGTCTTTATAGCCTTCTACAAAATGAAGATTAACGCAGAAAATAAATAAAAGACTACTTTTAAAACAAGATTTAAATTATATAAGTAGCTAGTTACTCCCTTTAGCATAGCAAACGCTTTTAGCACTTTTTAATAATATATTAACTAGACACTACGCAAGTACATTAATAATTTCTACTTAGCTTACTTAGATAATGTATGAATTTATATAAATAGCACGCTTAAAGAACACTAACGAAATACAAACAAGGTTCTAAAAGTAATAAAAAAGGCTAAGTTATCTCTAGATATTAAGAAATACGAATTTAACGTACAGAGTACTAAGTACTTAGAATTTATTATAAAAGCTAGAAAAGAACTGTAAATAGACCACAAGAAAGTAAAAGTTATTTAAAAATAAGACGCACTAATTAATATTGAAAAAGTATATAGTTTGCTCAGATTTAGAAACCTTAATTAACACTTTATTAGAAACTACTTTAATATAGTTGCCCCGCTTACAGAACTTACTAGAAACCTCTCCTTTTTATAAAGAAAAGTAGAATAAGAAGCTTTTAATAAACTAAAGAAACTTTTTATTACTAAACTAATACTAGCTTAATAGGATCCTAAAAGAGAAACAATCTTAAAGACTCATTCTTCTAGCTATATTATAACAGGAGTCTTTTCACAATACAATAATCAAGGAGGCTTACAACTAGTAGTATACTACTAAAAAAAATAACTAGCGCTTAAAGCAACTATAAGATACATAATAAGAAATAACTTATAGTTGTTTACTACTTATTTAAGTTGCATACTATGCTATATTTTTTAAAGAAGTTCTTAGTTATAAAAAACTATAAAAAACTAGAGTATTTTAAAAAGCTTAAGCAGCTTAGTAAAAGATAAATAAAATAGGCCCAATTTCTTAGTAAATTCCCTAACATAGAAATTGCTTATAAGCCTAGAGTTGATTTCTTTAGAGCTAATACCTTATTTAAGAAATAATAAAATATGCTTATAAAAAGTTTAGATTCTTAAATTTCCAGAAAGTTTTTACAAATTTTTAAACTATCTACTACAATAACCCTAAAGATAAAGAAATAGAAAAAAAAACCCTTTAAACGTTTAGCTGCAATAGCTACCCTGCAATAGTACTTTAGGAACAAATAGATCTAGAAGAGCTTCAAAACAAAGCTAAAGAAGAAGATAATACCTACTCGCTAGCGTAAAAAGTAGTTAGCAAGGAAGAACGCTAATTTCTAACAAAGCTAGACTTTAAGCTTTCTATTTCTAAATACTAATTAGATAATTCTAGAAACCTGCTATACTATAGTTAAAAATAGGTACTAAACAACAAACCTTTGCACACTAGAATTATCTATAAAATCTATTATTCTAGAGCCTTAGGGCACCTAAGAAAAACCTTTACCTACTAAGTAGTTGCAAGAGAGTACTTTTAGCCCTCTATTTATTTTTAAGGTGTTAAAGGTGGTGGTTGTTGTTGCAGTCAAAATGGGGTTTCCAAAAAAGTGAAAAGCAGCTACCCTCTACTAATCAGTCGCAAAAGTTAAAAAAAAAGATTGTATGTAGTCAACAAGATTCGAACAGTAGGTAGATAAGTTCTAGGAGGAAAGCTTAGACCACTAAGCGATAATCAGGGTCGAAAAAATTTGCTAAGGTACTAAAAAACAACACTAGTTAAACGTGTCCAACGGCGATTGCCAGCCTATGGCTAGCAATAGGATTACAGTAGGATTGCAACATAATGCGATAAAGGAGGGAAAGGACACGTACGTACCGCAGCAGGAGCCTGCAATACTTTATAAAGCTAAAGCTACTACTTCTTACCTACTGCTTTTTACCTTTTAAATAGCACTATATACAAACAATTTGTATACAATACACTACAATAGCGTGCAACCTCCGCAATAAGTATTTTCTTAACCTTAACTCTTATCTAAAGACAAGAAGCTTTCTTGTTGTACACCTAGCCCTTAAACTAGTCTAGCTTAAGCTAATTATATAGACACTTAAGTTTATTAAGCATTTACAAACTTAGCCTTTCTAGGACTTTACAATTATATTTTTTATAAATAACTCTAGAATCTGCAATATCTCTATATAAAAAAAAATTAAGCTTTAATTTAGCTAGTTGTAGAAGGAATACAAGATTTATAAAGTATTCGCTAATACTAGCAAAGTACTTAAAATGCTTTGCTTTAGTATCTTTCTCTTCTTGTTACTTATGCATAAGCTAAGTAAAGAAACTATTAACTAGTTAGGCTAGCTGTTGCATAACGTCAAAATAGCGATAGAGAAAAAAGAGGCAAGAAAGGAGGAGTAGGCGTTCTATTGTCGCATGTATAGGTTAGAAAGCAAGGCAATAATAGTGCTGCTTCTTTGATTTGTCTAAGAGTACCTAGAAGTAAGGCCTTAACATAAGTAGGCGGCATAGGCGGGATAGAGCGCGTTAAGTTAGGAGGCAAGTTGCGTCTTTGTCTTGCTTTTCCTTTGTTTCTGTCCGAACATGCGACACACCAATTGCGTGCTAGCAATGCTAAATAAGAGGGCGTGAGCCTAGATACCTGTTGTTAGCAATAAATCTTTTTTTACCAAAAAGGTGTCTACAAAATGTGTAGTCACATCAAAAGGTTGTCTCAAAAGGCCGAAGCTATGTAGCCCTCTATTAGCTAGATAGTAAAGCAATACATTAGAAACTACTTAGTGTGTAGAAAAAAAAACTATAAAAAAATAGCTTATAAGAATTGTTAAAGCCTTTACTAATTCTAGAGCGTATTTAGAAAGAATTATTGATTAACTTTGTTATAAGATTACTAAAGACTAAAAGTTGCACAAACTTAATAGTAGTTACTAATAAGTTAAGTAAAGACGTAGTTTTAATAAGTCTTAAGAATATTACTATAAAAAGCGTAGCTAAAGCGTTTATTAACTCTATATTAGCCTACTACTAGTTACGAGACTATATTATATTTGATTAAGGTATACAGTTTATAAGCTACTTTTAGACTAGACTTTATAAGCTATTAAAAATCAAAAAATATTTATCTTCTAGATATTACTCTAAAACTAACAGCTCTACAGAACAAATAAACTCTATAGTACAAACTTACTTATAAGCTTTCTGCAATTAGAATTAAACAAATTAAAAAAGCAACCTAGAGATAGCTAAAATTGTAATTATAGCAAGATAAGCATAATTAACTAGAATATCGCCTTCTTTCTACAACATAGATACAAGGTAAATCCTCTTTAAATAGTGGTAAAGCATAGACTTTAAAATGAAGCTTAAAGAAAAAGAATACAGGAGTGTAAAGGGCTGAAGCCTTGATGTTCCCTAGTACTCGACCTGTGGCCTTCGTTGGCTTTTCTTACCTCAGCACTAGCAGCTGACTATCAGCCGCACTATTTACGCTAACTGTCAGCTGACCCGACAAATCTCTAATAACCTTAGTTAGTCCTAACCTAGGTTAAGTCCCAACTATCTTGGTTGGATTTATAAAACCTACGTAGTCTTTTTATAGTTTAACATCTAATTTATTCACTGTTTACCTTGCATCTTTAGTTAACTTAACGCACCCTTACAATTAAATTAGATCATTCTTTAGCTACTTGCGTAGCTACGTCGTACTTAGGAGCCCTCTAGAGCTATATCTAGACGAGAAGCTAGCTAGAGCTATATCTACGCGCGAGAATCTAATTAATTAGACTGCTAGTTAATTAGTTAACTGTTTAAATCTACTAAAGGATTAACAGAAAAAGCACTAGATAGAAAGTACTAAGGGATACTTAGTTATATAAGTCTCTAAGGCGTTTAAATTTGTTAGATAAGCCTACTAAGCGTAGTAGCCTTAGAAAACAGACAAAAGATAAGCCTACTAAGCATAGTAGCTCCTACACGAAAGATAAGCTTACTAAGCGTAGTAGCTTTTAAAAATAGACGAAAGATAAGCCTATTAAGCGTAGTAGCACCTACAATAATTCTGTTAACAACATAGAGTACTAGCAAGTACTTATAAATATAATAATAGAACTCTTAATAGCTTTTTTAGTTGTAAAGATAACAGAATTACACTAAGATAGTGTTAGTAAACTTAAAGTAGAGACTACTTTAGAGGGACTTTGTAAAGTAGGGAGCCTAGATAAGATAGCTACCTCTATAAAAGTACATAAAGCTTTCTAAGCTTAAAAAGCTATAGGCACAACATTGCAACAAGAAAGAGAGCTTCAAGTAAAATAACAACCTCTACCTTAGTTAACTACTCTATTAGCTGTCTTAGGAAATTAATAAGCTTAAACGCTAAAGTGTTTTAAACAACTAGATCTTAATACTTTTAATAAATATAGAATGATGTACTAAATCTTTTAATAATAACTTAATGCTAAAGTAGAAAATAATAAAGAAAATTTTAATATAGATAAAAGGATTTACAATTATGCCTTTAGTTAACTAAAAAGCTTAGCTGCAACTCTTACTCTACGTTTCCTTAACTAAATAAGAATTTCTAATTTATAAAACTTTAATAAGCTATTAAACTTTTTTAGCTAAATGTTTAGAGATCTCTATAGTGCAAAGAGGGCTAAGAACAAGCTCTAGTTTATAAGCTAAGGTAAGAAAAGTATATACAAATATATTATAAAATTTTAGAAATAATTACTATTATCTATTGGTAGTCTAAACAAATATACAAGAATATTGCTTTTCTAAAAAAGTTTTATTTAGAAACTTTAATATAAACTTGTAAATATTACTTATAAAATTTTTAATAGCCTACAAAATAAAGAAATAGAGGATACTAATTACCTTTATAAAATAGAGGAGTACTTTAAAAGCAAAGATAACAAGCCTAAGAAGTATAAATCTAGAAGAACTTCTTCTCCTCCTTCTTCTTGAAAAAGAGACTAAATAAAAAGAATAGAATACAAAAGAATAACTACTAAACCTTAATAGTTTAGTAACTAGGAGTTAGAATAGTTGTATAAAGAAAGACGCTGTTTTAACTATAAATAAAAGAGCTATCTATTTATATATTATATAGAGAATAAGAAATCCTCTAAAAAGAAGAAAAAGACTTGAGTTAAGTCCTCTAACTCTCAGAAAAAAAATAATAAGCTTAGTAAAAAAAGCTTAAATAAGGACTTAGATTTAGAAAAAGAGTGACTTCTGTTTAAAGTTACTAGCAGAAGCCTCTAAAAAGTTAAGATAACTTAGTTAAAGAGTAAGCTAAATTTAAAAAAAATATAAGTAGTAATAGAATTACTTTAAAAGCGCTAGTAAATTATTACACTTTTACATTTACTTTAATTAATACAGAGAACTTTATATACTTACTTATTAGCCTTTAACTTGTCAAGAACGCTAACTTATAGTGTATTTCTATTTCTCTTAAGAGATTAGAAGGAGTTATAAAGAAACTTAGAACTATTAATAAAGTTGCTAAGTTAGACATTAATATTAAAAGTTATAAAGATACTATTTAGGGTTATGTAGCCTCTACACACCCTAATTACAATTAAATACTTAGACAGCTATAGATAAATAGAACAGAGGTTACTATTAGTTCTTCTAGAAAAACAATTTACATTTATTCTTCTAGCTAAAAGATTAAGTTACTTAGCACTAAAGATTGCCTTATTAAAGGAGGCTAGAGATTAAAACAAATAAGCGCAATAGCTTATTGCTTTTATATTAGGTAAGCACAATATATAAGTTTATTAAGGCTTTTACTTCTTCTTTTAAGAATATTAAAATAGCCCTAGCTCTTAAGAAGAAAGTAGAGGTTTTACTTTTACTCTTTAAGGCTTATTAACACTTAGCCTAAACTTTTAATCTAAAAATTGCCTCTATACTACCTTCTTTACGCAAATTTAAAGTAGATTACTAAATTAAACTAGAGAGAGATAACTAAGGCAAAGAAAAAGAGGCTTCTTAGAGACCTCTATATAGTATAAGCTGCCTAGAACTTTTAGTATTACAAAAGCAGTTTATTTCTCTACTTAATAAAAGATAGATAAGAGCTAGTAGCTCTTCTACCTCCTTCTTTATCTTTTTTACTAAGAAACCCAGAAGAGGATTACGTTTCTGCGTTAATTACTAAGCCTTCAACGCTATTAGAAAAAAAAATTGTTATCTTTTACTTTTAATTTAGGAAACCCTTAATAATACTATAAAAGCTAAATAGTTTATAAAGATTAATATTTCTATCGCTTTCTATAAAATTAAGATTAATACAAAAAATAAGTATTAAACTGCTTTTTACACTAGATTTAAGTTATATAAATAGCTAGTTACTTTATTTAGTATAGTAAATGCTTTTAGTACCTTTTAACGCTATATTAATTAGACCCTCTGTAGGTATATTAACAGTTTTTGCTTAGCTTACCTAGACAATATATTAATTTACACAAATAGCACGCTTAAAGAACACTAATGTAATATAAATAAGGTCCTAGAAGCTATAGGCAAGGCTAAATTACTTTTAGATATCTAGGAATGTAAATTTAATATATAGAGTATAAAATACTTTAAATTTTTTATTAAGGCTAGAAAAGGACTTTAAATAGGCTCTAAGAAAGTAAAAGCAATTAAAGATTAGTAGGTACCTATAAAGAATCAAAGAAAGTACGCAGTTTTTTTAAATTTTATAAACTTTAATTAAGAATTTATTAAGAACTACTTAGAAATAGTATCTCTTTTTTTAAGGCTTACTAGTAATATCTCCTTTTGATAGAGAAAAACTAAGCAAGAAGCTTTTAATAAGCTAAAAGAGTTATTTATTACTAAACTAGTACTAGCTTAATAAGATCTTAATAGAGAAACAATCCAAGAAATAGACTCTCCTTAATATATAGTAGTAGAAGTCCTCTTATAATAAAATAAAAAAAAAGCTTACGCCTTATAGCTTATTATTTAAAAAAGATACCTAGCACGTAAAGCAATTACAAGATACATAACAAAGAATTACTAGTAGTTATTTTTTACTTAATTAAGTAAGATACTATGCTATAGTCTTTAAAGAAGTTTATAGTTATTATAAACTATAAAAACTTTAAATATTTTAGCAAGCCTAGACAGCTTAGTAAAAAACAAATAAAATAAGCTTAATTTCTAAGAAAGTTTCCTAATATAGAAATTTCCTATAGGCTTAGAGTTAATAACTGCAGAGCTAATGCCTTATATAGAAGACAACAAGATATGCTAGTAAACAACTAAAATACTAGGATTTCTAGGAAGTTTTTACAAGTATTTAAACCTATAACTACAGTTACTAATAAGGAACTGGAGAAAGAAGAAGAAGTGCTTAGAACCTTTAGCTGCAACAGCTATCTAGTAGCTGTACTAGAATTACTTTAAAAGTAGTTAGCTCTAGAAAATTTATAAAAAATAAAGCTAAAAAAGAAGATAAAACTTACTAAATAGCCTAAAAAGCTGTAAAAGATAGTAAATAACAATTTCTTATAGCTTTAGATCTTAAACTTTCTATTTCTAAATGCTAACTAGATAATTCTAGAAACCTCCTATACTAAGATTAAAAATAAGTACTAAATAATAAACTTTTAAGAACTAGAATTATCTATAAAATCTATAGTTCTAGAGCTTTAAGTTATTTAGAAAGGAATATTACTTACTAAGCTATTGCAAGAGAATACTTTTAGCTCTCTATAAGTAAAAGCATTAGAAGATATATAAGGAACTGCTTAGTGTGTAAAAAATAAAACCTTAAAGAGACAGCTTATAAAGCTTACTAAAACCCTTGCCTATATTTAAGCAAATATAAAAAAAATATTTAAAATTTTTATTATAAGGTTACTAGAAAGCAAAGGCTGTATAAACTTTATAGTAGTTATAAATAGGCTTAGCAAGAACGTTGTTCTAATTAGCTTCAAAAATATCAGTGAAAAAAGTGTTACTAAAGCTTTTATTAACCATGCAGCAGCTTACTATTAGTTACTAAAATATATTATTTTAGATAAGTATATAGTTTATTAACTATTTAGAAATTAAGCTTAGCAAGTTATTAGAAATTAAGTGACACTTATTTTCTAGATACTATTCTAAAACTAACAAGTTTATAAAAAGAATAAACTCTATAGTATAAGCTTACTTATAAGCTTTCTATAATTAAAATTAAATAAATTAGAAAAGTAACTTAAGGATAGCTAATATTGTAGTTATAGCAAGGCAAGCTTAGTCTACTAAAATATCTTTTTTTTTCTATAATACAGCTATAAGGTAGATCCTTTATAAATTGTAACTAAGTATAGCCTTAAACAACAACTTTTAAAAAAAATACAAAAGACTATTAAAAAGTAAAAAATATTATTAATAAACTATAGTAAAGTATTAAGCTTACACAAGCTATAATAGGAGAAAGTTAACAAGAATAAAAAAAGTAAGTAAATAAAAAAAAGCACTAATTACCTTAGCTTAAAATAGGCAATAAAGTATAGTGAAAACTAGGCGACTACTACAAAACAAAAAGGCCTAGCAGAAAACTTAACTAGAAAAATCTTAAGTACACGGTACTTAAGGTTATTAGACTAAACGCAGTTAAATTAAATACTCCTAGCTAGATACACCTAGTATTTGATGTTAATAACCTTAGACTAGCGTCCTTAGACCCTCTACTAAGCTAACTAATAGACAATAATAAGCCTCTACTAATTAAGATAGAGGATAAAGAAGAATACCTAGTAGAGACCCTATTAGAAGAAAAAGAAAGAGGAAGAAAAAAGCAGTACTTAGTTCAATAGTTAAGATATCCAGATCTAACTTAAGAACTAGCTATTAATCTAGAGGATACAAAAGCCCTAGAAGAGAAGAACTCTAGGTAACAAGATTACTACTCCTACTACATTTTTTAGGAGAGGGGTATTGTAAAGGGCTAAAGCCTTAATGTTCTCTAGTACTCGGCCTGTAGCCTTCGTGGGCTTTTCTTACCTTAGCACTAGTAGCTGACTATCAGCCGCACCATTTACGCTAACTGTCAGCTGACCCGACAAACCTCCAATAACCTCGGTTAGTCCTAACTATCCGGGTTGGATATATAAAACCTACGTAGTCTCTCTATAGTTCGACATCTAATTCATTTACTGTTCACCTTGCATCTTTGGTAATACGCACCCTTACAAGAGGATCTAGAAAGTAATAAGAACAATAACCTAGCAAAGTATTAAGTTAGCTTAAGCTATAATAATAGAATCTTAATAAGAACAATAACCCTAAGTAAATAAAAGAAGAAAACAATTACTTTAGCTTTAAATAAGTAAAAAGGTTTAGTTAAAGCTTAAAAATTACTATAAAATAAAAAGACTAAGCTAAAAACTTAATTAGAAGAATTTGAAGTACATAGTACTTAAAATTATTAGACTAAACACTGTAAAGCTAAATACTCTTAAAAAACACATCTAGTGTTTAATATTAATAACTCCTAACTAGCTTGCTTAGATCCTTTACTAAGCTAACTATAAAACAATAATAAACTTTTACTGATTAAAGTAGACAGCAAAGAAGAGTACCTAGTAAAGCGCCTATTATAAGGAAAAAGTATAAGAAAAATAAAATGATACCTAGTTAAATAAGTAGAATACTTAGAACTAACGTAGGAACTAGCTTTAAACTTAGAAGATATAGAAGCACTATAGGACTAAATAAACTCTAGGACCTTTAGTAAAGGGGGGGGTACTGTAAAGGGCTAAAGCCCTAACGTCTTTAGTACTTAACAAAAAGCCTTGTTTTGCTATTTTATAGATTCTAGGTGTCCGTGCGCACCTAGTATCTGTAAGCTAGGCGTATTAGCCCTCTGCTTTTCTAGCTTACTAAACTTTTCTCTTAGTTTTGCGCTATTTTCTTGAGCCACGTCAGCAGCTACTACGTAGCTACCCTTGCCTCTTTCTTAGTACTAAGCACAGACCTCACAGAGGAGTAGATAAGCTTGCTAGATTGGCTTTGTAGTTCCTTATTCAATTCACTACTGTTTTCCCTGCATCTTTAGTTAATCTAACGCACCCTTACACCGATCTTATAACAGCAGAGAGCATTAGGCGTATACATAATCCTTTTAATATTAAGAGTCAGAATGTCGCCCTCGCGTAGCTATTAAACCCTAGGCCTAATTACCTCTTAAGTACTAGCCGCAGCGAGTGTCCTAATCCACGCAGTGCTAATATAGGATTAAGTTCTATTAGTAAGACTTTTTAGAAAAACTAGTCAGACTTATAGGCTTAAGTGTTTATAGTAGGTTTAAGAGCAGGAAAAGTTGAACAATTAAACAACAAGAAACCTAATAGTACAGCAGTTAATTAATTGCTTAAAAGTTAAAGTTCTAACTAAATACTTTTGTTAAGCAAGCTCCTGCTAGCGCTAAGTCTAAATTAACTAAAAAAAGAATTACATACTCTACTAGTTGTTTAAAAAAGCTAAAAAGGATTACCTTTTAAGCTACAAGCGATTAAACTTATAGTTAAAAGTCTTAATATAAGAAGTATAACTAACAAACACATAAATACTAAAGTTTATATAAATATATACTTACAAAATTAACAAGAATTATTAATTTATTAATTGCAAAGCGCGCTTAGTTATATAAAGTAATTAATAGCGCAATTTTCCTGCTTAAAAGACTTACGCTGCTATATTAGCAGGTAAATTTTTTCAAATTGCTCTTGCGATTGCTGCTTAATTTAACCTTAAACTTAAGCAGTATAATATTACTAACGCCTTTACACATGCACTAATCAATTTAGTTATATATATAAGAATGCTGCGTAGATATGTAAAAAAGAGAATAATTTTTAAGCTTAACAAAGCCTTTTACAGCTTTTAAATATTGCTACTACTTTAGTAATAAGACTTTACTACTTAATTTAAAAGCTGTAAGTTTAATATTGTTTTATATAAGCTATATTGCATAATCTGCTAAAGAATTTTTATATTATTCTACGTTAACAATATTATAGCAATTTACAGCAAGAACTATAGATTAGACGTGTAAGCAGCTATTAAGAATATAAGAAAGAAGTACTATATAACTAGAAAAATAATCTGTATTAGTTTCTAGGTATAGATTTAATTAGGGATTAATTACAGTGCAAGATCTAGATCTCTTAATTAGTATATATTAAGAAGATTAACTAACTAGTAAGTAATTACTTAATCAAGAGTAATACCTTAATAATTAAGGCTAAACTACTGCCCTTAGAAGGCAACGCGACTTATAAGAAGATTAATCTTTACTAACAAAAAATTAAATTACTCTTATTTATAGTAGTTAATGTAAGACTTAACACAGCTTTTGTAATATTACGCCTAACATAATTTTTTATAATCTTTAAAATAAATTATTAAGCAGCAGCTAATTGCGTACTTTTCTATTTTTACTATACCTAGACGCTTGCACTGCAATTTAGTAAATATAACTACTTAATTATTATAAGCAACGCCTTATTTGCTAATAATACACTTAATTAGAAAAGCTCTTAAAAATACGTAATTAAATTGTTTAGCAGACTAATAGCTTAAAAAGCAAATGAATAGATTATAGTTATAAGTTTAATAACGGAAGCTAAACTGCTTTTGCTTTTATAAGTTACTAAGAAAGCTATATTTATTTAAAAACTGCTTACTAGGCTACAAGTTTAAATAGTAGACTAAACTATCACTATACAGTGCAATAACCTGCAGACGATCTAATTAATTTAGAAAAAGATCTCTTAGTTAACTACAAAGCTACAACATGTTAATATGTATAATAACTAGCTTAGGCAAGAAGTATAGAACAAGTTAATTAAGGTAATCTACGTTAAGTTAAGTAGGATGCTTGCTAACAGACTTACTAAACCCTTACTAGCTAATTAATAGCTAAGATTCCTACAACAAATAGGATCAATTAACCTAAAGAACTAACTAAGGCTAGAAGCTAATTTAAGATTATTAACTAATTATCTTAACTCCTTAGACTTGTAATTAAGTAGCGCGCAAGAGGTTGTTAGCTCAATCCTTACGTTTAAGCTAAGAGAGTATGTCAGATTTAGGAGATTTGCGCGAGGGAATCAGGAGGTCGGCGAGACTAAACAAAGGATCCTAGAAGGGTGATCAGGGGGTGGCGCTAGGACGCTAACACGCTAGCGCCGCTAAGAGTCCCACGGAAAAAGGGCACCCGGAATTCACACAATTGATCAACAGAACAACACACAATTACTCATCAATACAATACAATTATTATCAATTATATGATTATTATCCTACAAGATTTAACCAGCTATTATTTCTGACAATTCTACTAGTTATTTTATAAAGCTAAAGCGAATTACATTTTAAGCTACAAGGAATAAAGCTTATAGTTAGAAGTTTTAATATAAGAAGTATAACTAACTAACACTTAAATAGTTAAGTTTATATAAATATATACTTATAAAGTTAGGAAGAACTATTAGTTTGTTAACTGCAAAGCGCGCTAAGTTATATAAGGCAAATAAACAGCGCAATGTTACTACTTAAGATACTTATACTACAATCTTAGCAGGATAATTTTTTTTAAATAATACCTATAATTGCTGCTTAATTTAACTTTAAGCTTAAGTACTATAATATTACTAACACCTTTATATACGCACGAATTAATTAAGTTGTATATATTAAAATGGTACATGAATACGCCAATTTTTTTTAATCTAAACAAAGCTTTATACAGCCTTCAAAAATTACTACTAGTTTAGTAATAGGACTTTACTACTTATTTCTGAAGATGTAGATTTACTGCTATTTTATATAAGATATAATTTGTTAAAGAATCTTTGTGATTTTTCTATTAAGAATATTATTGTAATGTACAACAAGAACTATAAATTAAACACATAAGTAGCTGTCAATAAAATGAAAAAGAAGTACTGTATAACAAGAGAAAATAATCTATATTAGTTTTTAAGCATAAAGTTAATTAAAAATTAATTACAATATAAGATTTGGATCTCTTATTAGCATATATTAAGAAGATTACTCAATTAATAAGCAACTACTTTATTTAAAGTAATACTTTAATAATTCAAGCTAAGCTGCTGCTTTTAAATAGCTATGCAACTTCTAGCAAAATTAACTTTTACTGATAAAATATTAAATACTCTTTTTTGTAGCAGTTAATACTAGACTAAATATAGCCCTTGTAGTATTACGCCTAGCACAGTTCTTTATAAACTCTAAACTTAATTATTAATTAGCAGCTAACTGTGTACTTTTATACTTTAACTGTACTTAAATGCTTACACTATAATTTAGTAAACACAATTACGTAGTTATTGTAAGTAACACTTTATTTACTCATAATATACTTTGATATAAAAGCTGTTAAAATATATACATAAACTATTTAGCAAAATAAAAGCTTAAAAGATAACTAAATAAAATATAGTTATAATTTTGATTACTAAAGCTAAACTGCTTGCGCTTTTACAAGTTGAAAAAAAAGTTATATTTATTTATATAATGCTTACTAAGCTACAAGTTTAGATAGTTTACTAATTAATTACTATATAGTGTAATAACTTGCAGATAATTTGCTTAATTTTAGAAGAAATTTCTTAGTTAACTATAAAACTACAATATGTAAATATTTATAATTAATAGCTTAGGCCAGAAGTTTAGAGCAAGTTAATTAAAATAATGTATATAGAGTTAAGCAGGATGCTTACTAATAGACGTACTAAATTTATACTAGCAAATTAATAGCCACAATTCCTACAACAGATAAGATCAACTAATTTAGAAAACTAACCTTAACTAGAGGCTAATCTAGTATTAATAACTAATTGTTTTAAGGCTTTAGACTTTTAATTATATAGCATGCAAGAGGTTGTTAGCTTAATCTTTATATTCAAACTAAGGGGGTATGTTAAATTTAAGAGATTTGCGCAGTTAATTAGGAGGTTAGCGAGGTTAGTTAGGACGGATTCTGCAAGGTTAATCAGAGGTAGCGCTAAAAGACGCTAAACGCGCTACTAACGCTAAGAGTTATCTAGATAACAGGAGCACCTAGATCTGTACTATTGATTAACAGAACACCAATAACCTAACTATAAATATAATACAATTACTATTAATTATATTTTCTTTATTCTATAAGTTTTAACAACGTATTATTTCTAACAACTTTAAACTTAGAAATGCCTTTATTAACGCTTTTACAACAAAACAAAGCATACAATCTCTTATAGTTGCTTGAATTACAATATTTTTCAAAGGATATAAAATAGTTACAACTATACTAGCTTTTAAAGCAAAATACCTCTTAGAGAATTAGGCTATATAGTAATATATTACAACTTTTAAAGCTGATTAGCTTATTACTCTATAGTTTAAAGTTGTTATCTACAAGCTTCCTACAAACTACAGCTTAGAAGTTATAAAAAAAGAAATTAAAACCTTTAACAAAAGCTTAAATGTTATAAGCAATTTTTTGGCTTACACTTACAAACAAAAAAGAAAACTAAAAATTTAATCTAGCCTTTGCTATAGAATAGAATGCTTAAAAGGCTATTAAAAAAACCTTTATATTTTAAAGCAAAGCCTTAGAGCAGAAAAACTACAAGTTATTAATACCCTTAAGCAATGTACTAAATGCTAAGAATTTAGCTACTTAGAGATTAGATGCTCTAAAGTAGCCTGCTAAATTTGCAGCAAAGCACACTACACTAGCTAACATAGGTATAAGTTTTGTACTAGCAAAGAAAAACTTTATATCTATACTATTGGCTTCGGCCTTTTAAGACAACCTTTTGATGTGACCACACATTTTGTAGACACCTTTTTGGTAAAAAAAAAGATTTATTGCTAACAATAGGTATTGGGGCTCATGCCCCCTTGTTCGGCATCGCCAGCACGCAATTGGTGTGTCGCTCCAGCATGTTTAGACGGAAACGAAGAAAAGCAAGACAAAGACGTGAATCGCCTCCTAACTTAACGCGCCGTATCCCGCCTATTCTTGTTGCTTCACTGCTAGGCGCTCCTGGATGAAGTAAAGCAGCAACACTATTATCGCCTTGCTTGCTGACCTATAGACGCGACGATAGAAAGCCCACTCCTCCTTTCCCGCCTTTTTCTTCTCTATTGCCAATTTGACGTCTTGCAATAGCTATTTAAGCTAGGTTTTAGTCTCTGTACTTAGCCCTTGCATGATAAACAGGAAGAGGGGGATGCTAAAGCAATAGATCTTGAGTACTGCGCTAGTATTAGCAAATACCCCAGAGATCGTGTATTCTTTGCACAACTAGCTAAATTAGGGCTTAACAATGTTTTTATATATAGGGATATCGCGGATGAGGGACTCGTTTAAGATTTTTATAAACTTAGAAGTCTAGCTAGGTGGTTAAGTTTTGAGATACTTAATGAATTTAGGTGTCTGCATAAGCAGTTTAAGTTAGACTGAATTAGGTGCTAGGTAGACAGTAGCAAAGGATACTTTTTTTAGAAGAGAGCCTAGAATGAGAAGATGCTTGCCGCGGAGGTTACACGCTATTGCAGTGTATTATATGCAAATTGTTTGTATGCGGTGCTGTTTGAAAGGTGAGAAGCAGGCAGTAGGTGAGAAGCAGCAGCTTTATAAAGTATTGCAGGCTCCCGCTGCGGTACGTACGTGTTCTTTCCCTCCTCTATCGCATTATGTTGCAATCCTATTGCAATCCTACTGTAATCCTGTTGTCAGCTATAGGCTGGTAATCGCTGTTGGACACGTTTCAACTGGTGTCGTTTTTTGGTACCTTAGCAAATTTTTTGACCCTGATTATCGCTCGGTAGTCTGAGCTTTCTTCCTAGAACTTATCCACCCACCGTTTGAATCTCGTTGACTACACACAATCTTTTTTTTGACTTTTGCGATTGATTAGTAGAGGGTAGCTGCTTTTCACTTTTTTGGAACCCTATTTTGACTACAACAACAACCACCACCTTTGACACCTTAAAAAAAAATATCTATACTATATTTAAGTGTACTAACTGCAGCAAACCTTATGCAGTAAACAGCTAAAAATACAAAATTTTACAAGCTAGGACAGCTAGAACTAATTATACTATTTAGTATAATTAAAGTTTAACAAATAAATGTTAATAGAAGTAGCCCTGCTACAGAAAGCACAATTAACCTAGCTATTACAGCAAACACTAAGATTATTGTAATACAGAAGCCTTAGTAAGTAAAAGGAGCCTACAAGGAAACTAAGTTAATTACTTATTTAAACTTTGTGCAAATCTTACTAACTTATAAAAGCTTATAACTTAGAACTCTATTTTATATTCAAAAGAACTTAAAAGTACAAGTTAATCTACATATTAGCAACAACAACAACTTTTAAGCTATCACAATACTTCTTAACATAAGAAAAATCTATATTTGTAACAATTATAATAAAAAAAGCTTAAAATAAATACTTAATACAACAATGATTGAAAAACGCCTTTAAAAAAAGCCTTTAGAGTCTTATTTAATTATTTTAAAGGATTTTAATTGCTACTACCCTAGATAGAGCCTACAAGAATGCAACCTAAACTAACAAGCAGAGAATTTAGTAAAGTAAGTTAACAACTAAAACTTATTTCTATAAAATGTTATAAAAGTTAGTACATTCATTAGAGCTTATATAAAAAAAAGCATACTTAACTTTACTTTTTTAATAAATAACATAGCTTCTAGTATTCTAGACTAGCAAGCTATCCTAGAAGTCGGATTAGACTACTATACTATTCTGTTTAGTATTGTTTACTAAGGGCAGCTACCTAGCTAGCTAAAAAAATATAATACAAAAAAATTAAACTAGACCTTATTTAACACTACTTTATAAAAGGAACTAATTTAAGCAAAGCTAAAAATGAATTACTAGCTCTACTACTCGCTTTAAACTTCCTCTCAAGACAACTACTTTAAATCCTTAACAAACCTTTAGATGAGAAATTAGGTAAAATAGCAGAGGACTTTACTATAGCAACTTAACAGGCACTTAAAAGATCTACTTTTCTTATAAACTAGAAACTAAAACTAAATCTTTAATAAATAAGTAATTTAAATCTCCTTAAAGTTAGCCTAAACAGAGCCTTTGAAATTGTGAGCGAATAGTAATAAGCAAAAATAATACGCTATACTTATATAAAAAAGAGTACTTACTTGCTAAAAACAAATACTTTAAAGCTATCAAGACAGCTAAGCTTAGCTATTAGGAATAGTTTCTTTAAAATAAATTGCCTAAAAAAATATTTAAAGCAATAGCTTAGATAAAAAACAGCCTCTTAATAAGAATTTTTTGTATAAAAAGTAAAAGATTATTTAAAAAAAAAGTGCTAAACCTTTGAAAAAGCTTTTCACTTTATTTTTTTCTACACTAACTTTATTACTTAACAACTATAAAAGAAATTATACATAGAAGTAGCTAAATTTATTAAAAGAAGAGCTTTAGACTACTGTAAGGCTTATAACTAAATAAAGATACAAGATGCTAGAGATAGAGATATGATAGTATATTGCCTGTAGAGGAGAGATGAATTGATACTGTCTCGACTACGCTATTGTAGCTTTACTTATACTAGAGTAGTCTAAGGTTATATAACCTATTTAGACCTATCTAACCTCAACAATGTCGGACTGAGCCGTATCCGACCTCAACAATACCTGACTAGGCCGAATCTAACATCAGCTATTCCGGACTGGTCCGGCCTGGCCTGGAAGGCCGCCTGATCCTGACAACTACTCTACTGGAAAATAAAAGCTACCTTACTAAACTTAGATAAAATTAGCTAAGAAGTTATTTTAAAAGCATATAATTACTAAGTAAGTATCTTTTTCAAAGTCTACTTAGCCCTGTTTAACCTAAGATATTAACTAAAGTATTAGTAAAAAGCAATGAGTATTATTCTTAAAAAGCTAAACAAAGTAGACTACTTAATTTTAAAAGTATATAAAGTTATTTCTTTTTAATGCTATTTAAAAAAATTACTAAGAGTCTTTACTTAAGAAAGCTAGGCGCTTTAGTAAAAATAACTAACCTGCTCGACTTTATACAAATAGGAGGTAGATTAGAAAAATTAGCTATTAATGCAAGACTTTTTTTCTACAACAATATTTAACAACAAAGTAAGAAAAAAAGTTATATTAATAGCTTTTATAGATATTAAAGGCATTTTTAAATATTAGTTTAAGAACAAGCGTCTAAAAAATATAAGCAATTAATAGCTACTTATAAACTTTTTATTATAGGCAAACTCTTTCTTTACAGAAAAGCCTTTAGAATTACCTTTTATTAAGTAAATAAAGAAACTATAAAAAGTCAATAAAAGTAGACCCTAAAAGAGCCTAGCTTTTTTAATTTTATTTCCTAATTTATATAAAACTGCTATTCTAATTAATTATAATAAACATTAATATATACTTCTAATTTTATATAAATAATATTTAAATCTTAATATTAACAATATTTATAAAAAAGAATATTAAGCTACTTAAAAGGGAGTTAGTTGACTTTTTTATTTAAGTAAAAAAGTTAGCTATTAAGTTTAATAGCTTAACAACAAAATTAGCAAATTAGATAAGCTTTAAGAAAAATTTAAATTAATCT
This sequence comes from Alternaria sp. 'sect. Undifilum', assembly GCA_024321975.1. Taxonomy (NCBI): domain Eukaryota; kingdom Fungi; phylum Ascomycota; class Dothideomycetes; order Pleosporales; family Pleosporaceae; genus Alternaria; species Alternaria sp. 'sect. Undifilum'. The sequence continues at coordinate 1,057,513 of JAJJZI010000010.1, read as the reverse complement.
CTTACGCTACTTACTTTAGAGACCTTTTAGCTAAAAGTACCAGTTAAATAGCAAGGCATTATTTTAATAATACTTTTAAACTTATAGACTATTGCTATATAGAAATATAATAAGCAAACTAAGCTTTTTTCTGCCTAAGCAGGCTAGCTAATATTAATAAAGGCTTCTTACTAAAAGTAATAAAGTAATGATACCTAGCGTACATTCCTAGCGTAGCTAATTACAGATATTAGCTATTTTAGAAAAGCTAACAACACCTCCTTAATAGTAGGCAAAAACTTCAAAACTAGGCTTATAAAAAGATTTTAGGTACCTTTAGGTCTTCTCCTGCAATGCCTAGTGAGGTAGAAGCCGCTCTATTCCTACCTAGAGTTAGGCCAGACGACGCTATAAGAAGGTACGCCTTTAGATCTACTTTACTAGATCTAAATTACCCCCTAAGAGCTGCTGTTAGCATCAACAAAAGAAAGCAACTTAATTAAATTTAAAAGTCTATTACTTTAGCCCTCTTAGACAAAATAGAGGAGATACAACACTACGCCTTTATGTTATAAAAAGCTAAAACTTTTTCCAAAGTCTATATATTAAATAAGCTAAAAGACATTAAAGCTAGAACTAAAAAAAACTTCTAGCAGAAAACAACCTCTTATAAATATACTTAGTTGCTTTAACTATAAAAAACAATAAAGAAATTAGCATAAGTATTGCTTTTTAGAAAAAAGCTACTCTTATTAAAGAACTATAAGCAAATATAAAAAATGGACTTTTTAGCAAAAAAAAAAGCTATAAATTTTTATTTTTAATAAATAGATTTTATTAGCAGTTATGAGCTTTTAAATTAAATGATAAGTAAATCTTAAATAGTTAAGCCTTCTAAAGAAATATAGAAATAAAGCTACTAGTAAGAACGTAAGCACATACTTAGTAACTTTTAAATAAAAAGTAAGAAAATAAAACCCTGTTTTTTCTACTAAGCAAGATATATCTAGCTTTTTTTTAATTAAAACTAAGTTATAGCTACTTAAAGGGCTATCTATTTAAAAAAGTGAAAGTAGAATCTAAAACTTGCCTATGCAATTTTAGAGCTACGCAAGATACAGCTTATATACTTCTTAAATACTAACTATACAAAAATAATAAAGCTATACTTTTGAACTCTTGTGTAGAGCTAATCTCTCTACAGCATCTTTTTAAACAGAAGTAGGTATTAAAGCTACTATAGCCTTTATTTAAGAAACTAAGGTTAGTATACAGGCCTAATACAAAGGAAACTCTAATAACTAGATATAATTGCTTTTTTAGGCAACTAAGCTCTAGTTACCTCTCCTCTCCCCCTTTCTCCTCCTTCTCTTTCCCCCTCTACCTTTACACAATAGGCTTAGAGCTTTATTTTTATATAAATAAACTACCCCTTGTAGATAACTTAAGAAAACAATACTATATAAATAACTGCAGACCTCAGCCTGCACGTTTTATATCGCCCTTTAGGCAGAGAAAGGACGTTGAACTACAATAAAAACAAAAATGCAGAGTTTTCTTGTGTTTGTTAATCTTGATTTAGTTAAAGCACTAAGACTTTAAATCAGTAAAAATAATAAGTTGTTAAAAACCAATAAGATAATATTAATATGATTAATAATAATTGTATTGTATTTATAATTAAGTTGCTGTTCTGTTAATTAATTATACTAATATTAGGGTTTTTTTTTATCAAAGTAACACTTAGCAGCGCTAACGCGCTTGGTGTTACTTAGCGCTACTCTCTAATTACCTTTGCAAGATCTTTAACTAACTTGGCTAACTTTTTAACTAATTACGCAAATCTCCTAAATTTAATACTGGTAAGCTAGCTAATAGCTTTTGCTATTATCTACTAGTTTGTTTTAAACTATATAAGCCTTATCAAGTAAGCAGATATGCTAAAAATACTTTTAATTTTAAAAACCTTCTAGTTGTTTAATATAAATAGTTATATTAATTAAAGCGTTGAGAAACGCTTATTTAATATCCCAGCTTTTAATTAGCTAGCTAAGCGTAGTAGCAAAAAGATTTAGTAGCTTTATTTGATTAGGCCTTGTAGTAATAGCAAAAGTTTCTTTATAATTAACACTAAACTCTTATTAAAAGCCTTTTGCTACTTAATGTGCTTTCAATATATAGTTGTTATTTTGTTAGTAGTTTTTATTTCAGACTTAATAACCTTTTAAAAACAATTAATTTGCAGGCCTTAGTACCAGCAAATAAAGGTTTTTTTTCTGTAATTGATCTAGTTTTTTTTATTGCTGCTAAATAGTGCTCTTTATTTTTGTGTTTAAGCACTTAAAAAAAGTTTTTATGATTATTAATATCTTTAAAAGTAAAGTAAATATCTTCTAGAATGATATTCTTAACACTAGCAGCTTCTGTATTTAGAGCTAGTTTTCATAATCTAGCTCTATTTTGATTTAGAACAATCAGATTTCTACTTATTACTCTTATTAAGTCTGTAGATATATCTTAACTGTTATTATCATTCTAATTTATATTAGATTAATTATCTTAACAAATTTTATTAAAAATACTGTTTTCTAACTGTAACTTAGAATTAAAGGAGACTTAATTTAAAAACTCTTTTTAACATTAAATATCTCTTAAAGTTGTAATTTTAATTAATTTAAGAATAATAAGATAATATAGGTGATGACTTAGGTGGCTAGTAATATAATATAGCTGAACTCTAGAATTAAGTTTGCTATTAAATTCTTTTAGCTCCTTTCTGTATGCTAGAGATCCTTAGATTCTAATATTGCTAATATTTTGTTTATAGCAATACTTAGCTCTAAAAGGCGTCTAGTAGTTTATAGAACTATAAAGAGTTCTATAATATAAGTATACTGCTATAAGTAGAGCTTCTGCCTATAACTTTGTAGGTATATTCAACTTACAAAGTAGAGCTTTTATTCTGTTAAAGAGTATTTTATTAATTTTTTAGCACCGCCTTTGCGTTTTAAATTAAAAGGAGAAGAAAAATATAATGAAAATCTCTTTTTATGAAAAAGCTTTTGCAGATTTGAGGTATTAAGCTTATTATTTAATTAGATAAGCTTATTCTTCTTTTTATCCTGTACTTTAGCTCTTTTAATAAAGGCTTTAACTGGATTTATAAGCTCTAATCTAGAAGTAAGAAGATTAACTTCTAGATATTAAGTTTTGTAGTCTAGAAAGGTGATGTAATATCTATAGCCTCTATTAGTTCTAGGCTCAATAGTTTCTCATTGGTTGCAGTAAATAAGATCGCTAAATTTATTTATAGGCGTTGTAATTAGATGTCTGCAGATTTCACTAGTAAATTTGCTTTTTAAGCGCAACTTTGCAGTTGCTAAAAGCTTTACTAGTCTTTATAACTAATCCAATACTATAAGTATTATTACTAAGCTTATTTAAGATAGTTTTACTAATATAGCTAAAGTGTCTGTACAGGAGAGGTATTAAATCTTTCTAATCTTTTTCATTTTTGAAATTAATTTCTTCTAAGTTGTTAATTTCTGTAAAGGTTTTGTAAGGGTGCGTTGGATTAACTAAAGATGCAGGGAAAACAGTAGAGAATTAAATAAAGAACTACAAAGGCTGTCTAGCAAGCTTATCTACTCCTCTGTGAGGTCTGTGCTTAGTACTAAGAAAGAGGCAAAAATAGCTACGTAGCAGCTGCTAACGTAGCTCAGGAAAATAACGCAGAGCTAATAGAAAAGTTTAGTAGGCTAGAAAAGCAGAAGGGCTAATACACCAAGCTTACAGATGCTAGGTGTGCATAGACACCTAGGATCTGTAAGATAGCAACACAAGGCTTTTTGTTAAGTACTAAAGACATTAGGGCTTTAGCCCTTTACAATTCTCCCCTCCTTAACAAAGGTCTTAGAGTTCTTTTAGTTCTATAGTGCTCTTGTATCTTCTAAGTTTCAAGCTAGTTCCTATATTAGTTCTAATTATTATACTTATTTAACTAAGTATTTTTTTATGCTTTTTTCCTGTAAAAGGCGCTTTACTAAGTACTCTTTTTTACTATTTACTTTAATTTGTAAAGGTTTATTATTGTTTTATAGTTAGCTTAGTAAAAGATTTAAGCAAGCTATTTAGACTTTACTAATATTAAATACTAAATATATTCTTTTAGCAGTTTCTAGATCTATTGTATATAGTTTATTAATTTTAAGTACTATGTAATTTAAAATCTTTTAATTAAGTTTTTAGCTTAGTTTTTTTATCATCTAGTAGTTTTTAAGCTTTAATAAACCTTATTACTTATTTTAAGCTAAAGTAATTACTTTTTTTTATTTGCTTAGTGATCTTGTTCTTATTAAGATTCTACTATTATAGCTTAAGCTAACTTAATACTTTGCTAAAGTTTGTTAGCTATTTTTTCTACTTTTTAGTAGACCTTCTATATTCTTCTTTCTAAAGCTTAATTTTAAAGTCTATGCTTTATTGCTATTTAAACATACTATACCCTATATCTATATTTTAGAAAGAAATGCAACATTTTAGTTATTTATACTTATATTACTATAATTGCAATCTTAGCAATTTTTACGTTGCTTTTTTAATTTGTTTCATTCTAATTATAAAAAGCTTAAAAGTATGCTTATACTATAAACTTTATTTATTTAATAGAACTGTTAGTTTTAGAGTAATATCTAGAAGATAATTATTATTTATTTTTTAACAGCTTGCAAAGTCTAGTCTAAAAGTAGCTTACAAACTATACACTTTAATTAAATATAATATAGTTCCGTAACTAGTAGTAAGCTACTTCAAAGTTAATAAACGCTCTAGCTATACTTTTTATAGTATTATTTTTAAAACTTATTACAACTACCCCTTTGCTTAACTTATAAGTAACTACTATTAAGTTTAGACAACCTTTGCTCTATAGTAAATTTATAACAAAATTAATTATTATTATCTTCTAAATATGCTTTAGAAGTAGTAAAGGCTTTAATAATCTTTATAAGCTATGTTTTTATAGTTTTGTTCTTCTTTAAACTAAGTAGTTTTTAATATATTACTTTACTATTTAGCTTATAGAGGGCTAAGAGTACTTACTTGCAACTGCTTAGTAAGGAAAGTTCTTTTTTAAATACTCTAGAGCTCTAGAATAGTAGATTTTATAAATGATTTTAGTGCGTAAAAGTTTGTTGTTTAGTACTTATCTATAACTATAGTATAGTAGGTTTCTAAAATTGTCTAATTAGTATTTAGAAATAGAAAGCTTAAGGTCTAGCTTTGTTAGAAATTAGTATATTTCTTTATTAACTGCTTTTCAGGCTAGCTAGTACGTGTTATCTTCTTCTTTAGCTTTATTTTTAAGCTCTTCTAGATCTATCTGTTCCTTAAGTCCTGTTGCAGAATAGCTATTACAGCTAAAAGCTTTAAGAGTCTTTTTTCTTTTTATTTCTTTATTTCTCAAGTTCTTGCAGTAGATAGTTTAAAAACTTATAAAAACTTTTTTAAAATTTACAAATCTAAAGTATTTATAGGCAAATCTTATTGTCTTTAAAATAAAATATTAGCTTTAAAGTAATTAACTCTAGGCTTGTAGGCATTTTCTATGTTAAGAAATTTACTAAAGAATTAAGCTTATATTATCTATCTTTTACTAAGCTACTTAGGCTTTCTAAAATACTCTAAGTTTTAATAGTTTTTTATAACTAGAAACTGCCTTAAAGAACGTAGTATAAATCTCTACTTAAATAAGCAGTAAATAACTGCAAGTAATTCTTTATTACATTTTTTATAGTTGCTTTAATCGCTTATTACTTTTTTTAAGTAGTACACTACTAGTTATAATCTTTTTTAATTACTATATTATAATAAGACTCCTGCTACAACATAGCTAGAAGAATTGGTTTTTAAAATTGTTTCCTTGTTAAGATTCTATTAAGCTAGTATTAGTTTAGTAATAAATAGCTTTTTTAGCTTATTAAAAGCTTTTTATTCTATTTTTTTATTAAAAGAAGCCGTTTCTAGTAAGCTTTGTAAGTAGAGCAACTATATTAAAGTAGTTCTTAATAAAGTATTAATTAAAGTTTATAAATTTAAGAAAACTATATACTCTTTTAACGTTTGTTAGTGCGTTTTATTTTTAAATAGCTTTTACTTTCTTTAGGTCTATCTAAAGTCCTTTTCTAGCTTTAATACTTAATCTTAGGTACTTAGTACTCTACACGTTATATTTGTATTTCTTAAGATCTAAATGTCAATTAGCCTTACTTATTACTTTTAGAACCTTGTTTGTATTGCGTTAGTGTTCTTTAAGCGTGCTATTTGTGTAAATTAATATATTGTCTAAGTAGGCTAAGCAGAAATTGTTAATATACTTGCGTAGTGTCTAGTTAATATATTATTAAAAAGTGCTAGAAGCGTTTACTATACTAAAGGGAGTAACTAGCTATTTATATAATCTAAATCTATTTTAAAAGTAGTTTTTATTTATTTCTTATAGAAGTGTCAATCTTGTAAAAGGCTGTAAAGACGTTAATTTTAGTAAACTATTTTGCTTTAGTAATATTATTAAGCGTCTCTTAAATTAATAGCAAAGAATAACAGTTTTTTTTATAATAGTATTAATAGCTTTAGCCTTTTAAGACAATCTTTTAATGTGACTTCACATTTTGTAGACACCTTTTTAATAAAAAAAAGATTTATTGCTAACAATAGGTATTAGGGCTTATGCCCCCTTATTGAGCATTACTAGCACGAAATAAGTGTGTCGCATGTTTAAATAGAAATAAAGAAAAGCAAGACAAAGACGCAAATTACTTTCTAACTTAACGCGCCCTATTCTGCCTATACTGCCTACCTATATTTAAGCTTTACTTCTAAGTACTCTTAGACAAATTAAAGAAGCAGTACTATTATTACTTTGCTTTTTAACCTATATATATAATAATAGAACGCCTACTCCTCCTTTTCTACCTCTTTTTTCTTTATTACTATTTTAACGTTATGCAATAGCTAGCCTAACTAGTTAATAGTTTCTTTACTTAGCTTATGCATAATAAATAAGAAGAAAGAGATACTAAAGCAAAGTATTTTAAGTACTTTGCTAGTATTAGCAAACACTTTATAGATTTTATATTTCTTTTTTAACTAGCTAAGTTAAGGCTTAATATTTTTTTTATACATAGAAATATTGCAGATTCTAAAGTTGTTAATAAGGGATATAATTATAAAGTCTTAAAAAGGCTAAGTTTGTAAATGCTTAATAAACTTAAGTGTCTACATAATTAGCTTAAGCTAGACTAGTTTAGGGGCTAGGTGTACAACAGGAAAGCTTTCTATCTTTAGATAAAATTTAAGGTTAAGAAGATGCTTATTGCGGAGGTTATACGCTATTACAGCGTATTGTATGCAAATTGTTTATATACAGTGCTGTTTAAAAGGTAAGAAGTAGTAAGTAAGAAGCAGTAGTGTCGCATATATAACGGACTATCCTCAAGGCCCAAGGCGCTCTTAGGCATTAGAACTAGGCGCCTGTTAGCTTACGCGCTAGGGTCGCGCTAGCTAACCGCATATTAGAGTTTTCACGCCGAGCTTAGGAGCTTACTCCCGAGCTCTATAGGATACGTGGCAAACTTAGAGGTAATCCCTCTAAGTTCTACAGTAGCCTTTCTAGGTTAGGACTATTTCCTTTGTATATAGTATATATAGCGCGTCTTAGACGTAGGTAGAAAGGTAGAATTAACTATTTAGTTCTTTTAAACTACTGTTACTAGCTCCTTATTCTTTATAGTTATAAGCCTAGCGCTTTAAATTGCAGTTTAGATTCTCCCTGCGCAACCTAGAGTACGCTAGTAGTAGTTTAGACTTTCTAATTTATTTAAACACACTTTTTCACCTACTAACTAATCGCACGCACAATAATAGTAAGCAACTCTTTGTAAATTACTAACTTAGCGCGCCTTTTAGGCTACGCAAGCTAGACTTACTAGTATACTTAGCTAAATTTTAACGCTAAAATTAAAGGAGTCTAGGAATATATAAACTTGAAAGCTATTATAACTATTAATATATTAATAGAGCTGCCTTTAAGGCCTTTAGCGCCTGTAGAGAACTCTTCTAAAGAAAAACTCAACGCCTACAATAAAAAACTTAATAAATATTAAACAAGGTATATAAACTAAGTAGTAAACGCGCGCGCTTCTTAGTATATTTAAAATTAAGTTTACGTAACTGTTAACAAATAGTTACTAGCTTTAATTATAATGAAACTTATAAATAGTGCTAGTTAAACTCTAAACAAGCTTATTAAATAATTAAAAATTAAACTAGCTCTAACAAATGCTGTTAACTAAATAGTGATATACTAGAAGTACTGTGCAAGCCTTAAGAAGGTAAAGCTTAGTACTATAGAACTATAAGCTTAGTATAACAAGTAGTGAATAAGCTAACTAAAAGCTAAAAGGCTAAAGATCTCTAAGGTAGACAGCGTGCTTACTAAATTTAACTTTCTAGATGTAGTAAGAACTAAATACGCTTTTAACTAGGCAAGTACTAAAAAGACCCTTTACTAGTAGCACTGAACACTTAGCACAGATTATATAAACTTAAACTAAACTAGTTAAGTATTTTTAAAAATACTTAACTAACGCTTAAATAACTTACTAAGCTTAAAAGTAAGCTTTTTAAGAGCTTACGCTACTTTAAAAAACTTAAAACTTTATAAACTAAAAGGTACTAAAAGCGTAGGCTAGAAACGCAGCTATAAGTGCCTATATTAAAATAATAAAGATAGTAAGTATTTCTAGAATTTTATAGAATACTATATGCTTTTAGCAGCAATTAAAGCCTGCATAAAAGTAAACTATAGTATTAGTAAAAAGAAAGCTAAAAAGATTTAAGAACGCCTATATACTAACTAGTATAAAGAACTTTAAGATAAATTTATTAAAGCAGAATATAAGCTTTTTTAGAAGAAAAAAAGCCAGTTAAAGCTTTTTCTAGGTAGTATAGTTGTATTCTTAATTAACTTAGCGCTTTTTAAGGAAAACAATACTAGTGTATACTACACTAGTAACTTTAACGCTTATATACTATTAGATAGCACTATACTAGATAGTAAAGCCGCGTTGTACCTAGTAAATAATAGAGAACTACTTATACTAGGCTCTTTTGTACCCGCTATAGAGTTAGAGACAGTAGAGGTAGGCACTTAGGCCTTTTTTATTAGTAGCTAAGACACTTGTATTCTACACTAAGTTCTAAGTAAAATATGTAATAATAAAACTAAGGACCTTACGCTTATAGACGTGGTAATTATTAAAAGTTTTTACTTAAATATTATTTTAAAAGCTTGCCTACATAAAAAAGAAGTCTAGTACCTAGGCCTAGATAATACTCTCTACTAAGGTACACTAGGCAAAAACGTTGTATTAGTAAGGCTTAAACGCTGGTTTAACCTCTTTTTTTTTAAATATAAGCTTTTATCTTTTTATCTTAACTTTATTTTAAACGTAATGCCTTTAGTTAAAAGCTTATAAGTAACTTATTTAAAGAGCAACTTAGAGGACCTTTAGTATACTTATATAAAGCACCTAGGCCCTAAAGCACTAAAGGCACTTATTAACGTAGCTGAAGGAGTAAGAATTAAAAAAATAGTACGTGTTAAGTATAAGTACTATACTTAAACCTACGCAAAACAGGTTATACTAAGAAAGCTAAAGAAGCCTTTTTTTAGCTATACTAGAAAATCTTATAGGACCTATTTAACATGCCTTAAGGTTGTTTAGAAGAGCAATAGATATAAGTAATAAAAGACACCTTTAGTAGAAAGCTTTATATATATATCCTGCAAGCAAAATCTATTTTAAAGATTATAAAAGCCTTTTATAACTTTAAAGCACTTATTAAAGCTTGTTACAAGCTCTAAATAGTTAAAATTATATAAGATAATAACTTTTTAACACTTCTTTAGCAAAAGACGTTGCAGTACTAAATATAGTATAAGGAATGCAGTATTACTATTAAACCTTCTTTACTATATACACATAAACTCAATAGAGCTGCTGAACAAGTAGGCTAGAAGCTAATAACTAAGATCAATCAAAATAAAGGTAAGCATAAACCTGCCTAAGAAACTTTAGCTAGAAATTATTAAAGTAGCAGCCTAGCTTTATAATATAAGTCTTTTTTATATATATAGCTTGCGTTTACTAAATAAGCTTCTTAAGTAATAGAGTAAAGAGTACTTTAAGTACTATAAGCCTAAGCCTTTTTAGAGCCTTACAGTAAATATAAAGTTAAATTAGAATAGTATATACGCCTACAGCTACTGCGCCTATCTCTTAAATAAGAATAAAGTAGCTAAGTAATATAAAGAGAGCTTTAAAACTCTTTCTAAAGGCTATATTAGTTACTTAGTAAACTATAGAGCCTCTAATATACTATATATAGGTCCTAGCGCTTAACTAAGTTACTACAACACATAACGTTATATTTAATAAAACACTATACTACTAGGGACTAGCTTATCAGCTGCCTAGGCATGACGTAGTCCTTATAGTAAACACCTTTAATAAAGATAAGATTAGTAAGGCTAAAGAAGTACTTAAATAGCTTACTAGTATTAGTTAAGTAGTAGTAACAATATAAGAGGCCTTACAGCTAATAAGTAATTAGCTAGTAATAAAGACTATAGAAGGCTTGTTATAGTCTCTAACGAGTAGTACGCTAATAGCACGTAAGAAGCGTTAAGCTAATGCTTTTTAGGGAATTCGTGTAGAGCAGAAAGGTCCTTGAGAATAGCTACTAACGCCTAAGGCAACGCTAGCGCCTTCTTTACTAAAAGCGTAAATACTAAAGCAAGGCACTTTAGCTTAAAGGGCTATAAGTAGTAATAATAAGCTGCTTAGCTCTTAAGAATTATAAGCTACTAGTAGATTAAGCTTAATAAACACGCTAAGACTTTTATAGTCTTAAGAGAGAGCAAGGATTACTTCTAAGGGCGCCTAGCGTAATGCTAAGAATCCTACAACACTAACTAGAGCCTCTTAGAATTTTTTAGCAAAAAGACTTTATAAAAAGAAGGTATAAAGACCTCTTGCAAGGAGCTCCTTAAGGCTAAAGAATAAAAACTTATATAGTCCTAACGTAGAGAGTGTAGATATATATTGCCTATTATATAACCTCTTAAAGGCTTCTAAGCTTAAAGCACTACTCCCTTAGCTTTATTTAATAGAGAGCTAATTATAGTTTACGCTATAATAGCAGTAGCTTTTAAAAAAGCTAATTAACTTTAAATGTATTTTAATAATCTCCTAAAGCTTTTAAATAAATAAAAAGACTTTTACAACTACTAATATAAAACTCTATTTAGATAGGCTAGCTAAAAAGAAATTAATACTCTACTTTTAAAAAGTCCTTAGATAAAAAAAGAGATCTTAGAGGACTCTAAGCCTCTTTTTCTTAAATGAGTATTTACTTATAAGCATAATAAGAACAGCTACTTTCTTAAATGCAAAGCACGTCTTGTAGTAAAAGGAGACTTTTAAGTAAAGAACTTACTACACTTAACATACGTAGCAACACTAGCTACGCAATTCTTTAGGCTTACAATTGCAATTATAGCTAAGTTTAATATAAAGATATAGTAGCTTAACGTAGTAAGCGCGTTCCTTAACGCTAATATTAGTAATAAAATAATAGTTCTATACAACCTACTAGATAGTTATAAGCACTTAAGTAAGTACGTTAAGCTTAAGAAAGCCTTATACGGCTTATAAGACTTGCTATTATTATAGTATAATAAGTTCTTAAGCACACCAAAGAAGCTTAGCTTATAAGCCTTAGCTAAGAAGCTGTGCCTTTTCTTTACTAGAGATTGCGCGCTCCTCCTAATATTTTATTTAGATAATATACTTTTAATATATTATTAAACTTACTAAACTAGAGCTTATAAGTTCTTTGAATCTATTAAAAATACCTATAAAGTTAAAAATAAAAAAAAGGCAAGCTAGTTTCTAGAAATAAAGATTATAAGAAATTATAAGAAGCGCATAATATTACTACTACATAATACCTATATTAATAAAGTTACTAAAAAGTTTAATTTAGACGCTTTGAGTAAGTTCTCTTAAACTCTTTTGCCCTTAGAAAAGCTAGTTAAAAATCTAGAAAAGGCCCTAAAGCCTTAAATTAAGGCCTACTAAGAGCGCGTTAGTAGCGCGCTGTACACAGCTGTTATGCTACGTCCTAACGCTGCCTACGTAGTCTCTAAGCTTTTTTACTTTCTAACTAACTCTTTAAAAGCTTATATAAAGGCTATAAATTATTTGATATAATACCTCTACTATACAAAGTATAAGGGAATTACGTACAGTAATAATAATAGTAAAGAACTTACTATATATAAAAACGCGTCTTTTATAAATAATTTAGAGATACGTTAATTTTTTTAAAGCTATATTATCATACTTTTTAGAGGTTTAATTATTTAGAAAGTAGCTTGTGAAGCTACAGTAACAACCTTAATAATAAAAGCTAAGCTTCTTATATTAAAGTATGTAGTAAAAGAATTTATAGCGCTTAAAAAGCTATTTAAAGAGCTTAAGCTTGTAGTCTTAGGAGCCTAGAGAATCTTCTATAACAACTAGTAAACAATACGCCTAGTTGTTAAAAAGTAAAAAAGAATTACTACTAAGCTCTAACATATTAATATATAAAATATATAGCTTTACTAGAAGCACGCTAAAGGCTTATTTTAAATTAAGTATTTACTAATAGCTAAGATGCTAGCTAATAAACTTACTAAATACTTATTAAAGTAAAAGTTTAAGCACTTTAAAGAGCTTATTAATATAAGTTGTATAGCTTATAAAGATTTATAAAAGAAAAAAAGTATAAAAAAAGAAAAAATAAGTATTTCATTATTAAGGTAGATTAGCCCTCTACCTTTAGGGAACTTATAAAATTCTAGGAGGCAACTCTCTTCTAATAAGTATTTAGGTAACTAGGAGGTCTACTAGCTTATTTAACAGCTTCCTAACGCGTTAACAACGCGTAGGGAGACTGTTAGCCTTACTAGAGGATCTCTTCTAGTTATTCTTACTAGCCTCCTCCTTACCACTAAGGTCCTCTCTAGACTTCTTTTCCTTAGCCGCTTCCTTTAGAAAGATGTAAATAGTAGCTTATAAGCTTTTTAGCTTACTTGCTTTATAAATATATTAGTATAAAGAACTTAAAAAAAACAAAAAAAAAGCTTATGATAGCAATTTTTTTAAAGCTTAGTAAAAAGCTTTTTAGCTAAAAAAATAGTGATTTAAAGGCTTTAATTATTAGTAAAAGCTTAAAATTTAAAAAAGAATTATATATAAAACTTTGCAAGTCTTCCTATTAGAGTACTACTAGTAGCATGTCCTAGAGCTAGAGGCCTTGTTCTAATAAGCTCTATTAAAGCTACTAAACAAAGCGCTCTTAACGCACCTAAGACAGGGCATGTCGCAATACGCACTAAGTGCGCTTTAGCAACTAAAAGTTACTACTAAGGTCTTACCCCTGCAGGTAGTCTTAACTAGGGTTTTAACCTTGCCTACACGCCCTCTAGACGTGCGGGCTAGTGCTGCACCTAAAGCAGCACTAGTTAACTCTGCGCGAGAAGCGCGAGGTAGAGGCAGCATAGCGGCGGCACGCGCGGAGGCACAGGCAGTAGCGCGGGCGGCGGCAGCTTTTTGTAGTTTTAACTTCCATATAAAGTTAGTAACTAAATAAAAAGAGTGCTAAAACAGAGCTAGAAGCTACGTAAGAGTAAGAAGTAGCGCGCATAATAGCCTAAAAAACTATATAAGAGTATAGTTAAAACTATATAAGTAATTAGTATTGCTTTTAAAAGATTTAGGCAAGTTGCAAATTAATACTTATAGTAGCTATAGTAGTGTTAGATACTAAGCCTAAGAGGCTTAAAAATTTATTATTATTATTGCGCTTTACGCTAAGCTACACGTGCGCAGCGCGTTGCGCAGTGCGCTAGGACTATATAAAGCTCTATATAGGTAACTAAAGTCTTAGTTACCTAAAAAGTGTGTTGTATATATAATAGACTATCTTTAAGGCCTAAGGCGCTCTTAGGCATTAGACCTAGGCGCCTGTTAGCTTACGCGCTAGGCTCGCGCTAGCTAACTATATATTAGAGTTTTTACGCTAAGCTTAGGAGCTTACTCCTAAGCTCTACAAGATACGTAGTAAACTTAAAGGTAATCCCTCTAAGTTCTATAGCAGCCTTTCTAGGTTAGGACTATTTCCTTTGTATATAGTATATATAGCGCGTCTTAGACGCAGGTAGAAAGGCAGAATCAACTATCTAGTTCTCCTAAACCACTGTTACCAGCTCCTTGTTCTCCACAGTAATTTTAATATATTGTATATAGGCAATAATAAAGGCAGCTAAATAGTTTAAATAAACTAAGTATTTGCTTACACTAATAGATAGTCTAAAAACTTTACAAGAAACAATAAACTTAGTCGATTTTTAATTATATATAAGCTTAATTGCTAACTATTACTAGAAAGAATGCTTAAATTTACTTAATAATATTATAATTTCACTCTATGTACTGGATAGTAGATAAGAAAATTTCACTTATTAATATCTTTTAGCAGAAGATACTTATAGAATTTGAACAAAAAGATTAAAAAAAAGCAAAAAATAACAACTCCTCTAAAAAAGCTTTTATAATTTTTAATACAAGACTATACATATATGTATTTAAGCTAAAATATACTACTTTTTTACAAATAATAAAGCTTACTAAAGAAAAATTAAATAAACTACTTATTAAAAAATCCTTTTAGCTATTAAAAAGGGAGAAATTTACAAGTATACTTCTAAACTAAAAAAAGGCGTTTTTATAGCAATTTAAATAGTTAAGAAGAATTTATTTTTATATATGGCTACTATACAAAACACAAATCAAACTATATTAAGCTCAACTAGTGTAAAGTTTTATAGTTCTAAAAGCTTTAGAACTGCAAGTAGTATATATGGTTAATATCAAACTAAATCTAGGAACATAGAAAAAAAGTAACAGTTAGTATTATAATTTATAGCATTTAGTACAAAAGAGAAGCAAAGGCATTTAATAGATTAGTAATACACAATAAATAAACGCAGTGACTATACAATATATAAACATACTTTAACAGTGAATAAGTTTTTTAAAAAGTTAATAAAATATAAAATTATTATACTTCAAACTTATTTTTGGAATCAACTAAGTTACACTACATTTAAAAAGCAAAGACATAATAGTGTTTTAGAAACCAGTAGAACTAATATAGTTATACATTATAGTTGTAAGTACTACTAACTTTATAGTAGTATTTTAATAAGTAATAATAAAGATCTTTAAAGACTACTAGCTTAATACTATATTTTTTATTAACGACATTACATGTAGAGGACTAAGAACTAACTATAGTAAGAAAAAGTTAATACTAGAAGTTTAACGTTATATTCTTAAGCATACAATTTAGCTAAATAAAGTACTAGCTAATATTAAACAAGCTAAAGGCACTATGTTAGAGAGAAAGTATCATTTTCTTAGAAAAAGACTTTAAGTTGTAAATTATATAGTTAGCTTTTAAAGCTGTTAACTTAACTAAAGGAAAGTGAAAAAAATTATAACTAGTTACTATACAAGAATGAAAGAAAATTAGAATTTTTTATTAGTATATACGTTTACTACTATACATAAGTAAAAGACTTTACTGAAATTATTAAACTACTATTTATACTTTTACAAGACAATATTTCTTTTAGATAGAAAAATATACAAAATATAGTAATTTATAAAGTACTTGCACTTGTAAACTTAGCCTACACCAACACTAAGAATTATAAAATATTCTTAATAACTAATATAAGCTAAGATAGTGCAGGAGCAAATATTGAAATTCTTGAAAAAGATAATAAACAATACCTAATACAGTTTAAAAACTACACTATAGTTAGTTGGCACAGATAGTTGTGTGTCGACCTAGATCCGCTAAGTCTCGCTTATTGCTAGCGTGCACACTTGTAATTCTATATATAAGCTACTTTTGCCTGCAGAGAATTCCTGCAGGTATTATTACTTAAAATATACACGTTATTCTTCTAAGCTATCTCTTACTATCTTCTACAGTGTAAAGCAAGTACTATTAAATAAAGCTACCTCTTATAGAATAATACCTCTCTCCTATAGGCTAATAGTCTAGAGATAGCTGTCTTAACACGATCTAACACTAAAGGTAACTAAAGAAGCTAGAGCCCTACTTTATTAGAACCCTCTAATCTACCTCTACTTCTATTAAGGCACACTACACCTATAGAGCCTAGAGAGCGCACTTAAAACGCACCTCTAACGCTTGAGAAGCGTATTCAGGCAGTAAAAAAGTAATATAATAAACTTTGATTTCTATAACAACTGCGTAATTTTTAAAAAAAAGTAGCATAGCTAGAAAAGATTAAATAAAAAGAAACTTTAAATATACAAATAGTATTAACTATAACTCTTTATACGCAGAACGTACTAAAAGTAATACTTACTTTATATGTACAACTTGTGTTAAAACTTAAAAACTTAACTCAATACTAACGTAAAACTTTTAAAGAATATTATAAGTTTATTTAATTTTATAAAGTAGCTTTTTAGCTATTACAATAAGAATTTATAAGAGATTATTATAAAGTAATTTAAGCAATATAGTATTTTAAAGTAGGCTTATAAGAGCTTTAGTATACTTATTATAAAGGCTTTTATAAAGTAAAAAAAGAAGAACTAATATAAAACTAATTTAAGTAATACTTACTTAACTTACTTTTTAACTCTATTAACTATAGCCTTAAAGTAGCTACTATATACGCGTAGGCTATATAGAAAAAAGATTTAACCATTTAATTATTTAGAACTTATTTAAGTATTTCTTTCAAAGACTAACTTTTAATATATATAAAAGTATAAAGAGTTTAACACTTATTTATTAAGCTAAAACCTAAACTATAATATATAATTACTAATCATTATTTAATTATAGTAACTAAAGAAGACTTTATAATACTTAAATCTACTCTTAAAAAGAAAATGCGTAGAGTACTTATAGCGTATAAGTAGCCTAGCTAAAACACTATTACAAAGAAAAGAAAAAGGCACTTTCTTACTACTACTACTTTAAATACACTAGAAAAGTGTAAAAATAATAGCAATTTTACTTATTTTAAGGGCTAAAAGAAGAAGTACTACGTGAATAAGTATTTAAGTAGTAATCTTAACAAAGTTCTAGTTAATATAAATTAAATAAAAAAAAGATAAGCTTTGCTGTAAACTTAGAATTAGTAAAGCGCGTGCTAATAGATATTTTACTAGGAATAAAGCGCATATATTACGCACGTTTAGCAATAAGTATAAAAAAGAAACTCTAGGTCATTTTAAACTTATAAATAGATATTAGCCTTATTAGTAAGGAAATAGCTATAAAAATAAATCTTAGACTTAATAGGAATGCAAAACTTCCCCGCCTTAGTTAATTGTATTTTAAAAGTAGAATATATACGCAGTATATAAGCTTTAGATATAACTTAAAAATAATAATAGTGTAGAGCGCATTATTAAAGTTACTGCGTATAAAGTAGATAAAGAGGGCGCACTATTATTACTTAGCAACCCCTTCTTTAGCTTAAAGAGCATTTTTATTAACTGTAGACAATAGATGTAGCGCTAAGGATATATAAGAGTAAATATTAACTTAGTAGCTACTAAAGTATTTTTAAAGAACGCAAGACTAATAAACTTAAAAACTTACTTTTTTAAAGTGCGTTAATTTTATAGCGTGTGTATTAAGCCTAAAGTATATATATTTAATATATCTACAGCGCAAGTACTGCGTATTCCTATGATATTATGAGACTACGCTAATATCTTAAATAATAACGCTATAGAGACTCTCTTACTGGCTTCGGCCTTTTAAGACAACCTTTTAATGTAACCACACATTTTGTAGACACCTTTTTAGTAAAAAAAAAGATTAATTGCTAACAACAGGTATTAGGGCTCATGCCCCCTTGTTTAGCATTGCCGGCACTCAATTAGTATGTCGCATGTTTAGATAGAAATAAAGATGCCCAATATCCCTCTTACTAACCCTCTTAACTAATAACTATTTACTAATAACTATTTACTGCTAACCGCAACTTCTATTATCTTTGTCGCTATCCTAGCGGTGTTGCAGTCGCGGCGTTTTTAGCATGCGCTTATACTTAGATGTAAACATACAACAACAGCTTTACTATCTAAGCATAGATTTTTTATCCCTAGAGGCAACTTACAAAATCTTTCTACTTGTTAGTTTATTTTAGCTACTTAATAGCTGTTTTAACACGCTTTTACTCCTTATAAAGCTACTATAAGTCTCTTTGCTAAGGTTGTATTTGCGTAAAAGGAGATTAGTAAGATAATACACTATTACTACACCTAGACTATTAACATGCGCAATGTATTTAATAAACTTACTACTAAATAAGCTTTTTACAACCTCTATTATAACTTTAACATTTATAATACTAGACATATTAATAAAGTATTAATAAATAACAAAATTAAACCTTTGTGTCTACCTAATTACTATAAAAGCTACTGCTAACAGCTCCTCTTTAACTAACTAGAAAGGCTGCTTAACAAAGGTAAACGCAGGCTATATAATCTACTACTATAGCTTCTTATATAGTAACTTAGTTAGGTCTAACTTTACTTAATATAAGCTATTAGTCTTTGTGTTAAATAGAGAGAAAAATAGTCTAAGCATTGTATTGTTTATATGCAGTACTGTATAGTGTAGGAAATCCTAAAAGTAAGAAGTAGTAGGCAAGGAGCTTTTATAAAGTATTGCAGGCTCCTGCTATAGTAATGTACGTGTTCTTACCCTCCTCTACCTCTACCTCCTCCACCTCTATCGCAATCTTGTTGCTAGCTATAGGCTAGCAATTGCCGTTAAACACGTTTTAATTAGTGTCGTTTTTTAGTACCTTTAGCAGATTTTTTAACCCTAATTTTGCTTAGTAGTCTAAGCTTTTCTGCTCTAAGCGCTTAGTGCGTGGACTTTATCTACTTACTGTTTAAATTTTGTTAACTACACACAATCTTTTTTTGACTTTTGCGACTAATTAGTAAAGGGCAGCTGCTTTTTATTTTTTTAGAAAACCTATTTTGACTACAACAACAACCACCACCTTTAATACCTTAAAAAATAAATAGAGACTCTCTTACAACTTAAAAATTTAAATTATATAATTTCTATTTAATAAAGTAAAGAGCCTCTATATAGGCATCTTTACAGCGTCTTTTTTTATAAGCTTTAAGTGCTTTGTAAATATATTAAGAAAGCCTCAAAGAAAGAATAGATTTGCTATAGTACTAGTTGTACTAGAGCTTCTATATTATTTGTACTAAAGAAGAATAGAACTTTACGCTTATATATATATTATAGGGGCCTTAACGCTGTTATAATCAAAAATTATTGCCTACTTTTTTTAATTAGAGAGACACTAGACTGCCTGTTAGGCGCATGTTACTACACAACTTTAAATCTAAAAGACGCTTACTACTGTCTAAGAATAAAGGTAAGAGACAAGTAGAAAACTACTTTTAAAATATAATATAAACACTTTAAGTATTTAGTTATACTTTTCAAGCTTATAAACGCTTTAGCAAGTTTTTAAGCTTATATTAATAAGGCTTTATAAGAGCACTTAGATTATATATATAGAGTTTACCTAGATAATATTCTTATTTATACTTACAATAATAATACTGCGCTACACTAGCGTGCTATACGCGCTATTCTTAACTTATTATAAAAAGTAGAGCTTTACGTAAATCTTAAGAAATATATATTTACTTTTAGTAAAGTATATTTTTTAAAATTTATAGTAATAAGGAGTAATATCTGCGTAAACTCTGCGCGTGTTGCTACTATTAAGTAATAGCCTACACTAACTAATATTAAGGAGCTATAGTCCTCTTTAGGATTCGTAAATTTCTACTAGCGTTTTATTGAAATTTATACTATGAAAATAGCCTTTTTAATAAATATCTTAAAAGGGAAACAAGTGTTCTATTAAAATAAGGACATATATGCTGCCTTTATAAGGCTAAAGTAATACTTTATATATACGCCTATTCTGCGCTACTTTAATAATACACGTGTAATTTACATTCAGATAAACGCCTTTACTTTTGCTATTTTAAGTTTATTGTCTTAACTATTTAAAGACAAAAAATAGCACT
This sequence comes from Alternaria sp. 'sect. Undifilum', assembly GCA_024321975.1. Classification (NCBI taxonomy): domain Eukaryota; kingdom Fungi; phylum Ascomycota; class Dothideomycetes; order Pleosporales; family Pleosporaceae; genus Alternaria; species Alternaria sp. 'sect. Undifilum'. Next base: position 1,037,225 of record JAJJZI010000010.1, on the reverse strand, counting down.
TTATTATATTCTACTTATAGAAGTTATCAAAAGCTAAATTAAACTATAAAGTATACAACTTAGAACTTTTAGCTATTATATCGAGCTTTAAGAAATAGTAATACTACTTAAAAGGCGCTTAGCACACTATTTAGGTGTTAACTAATTATAATAACCTATACTTTATACGCGCGGTATAGAAGCTAAACTAGTAGTAAGCACGCTAAGCTTTGTATTTTAGAGCTTTTAACTTTAAAGTTAAGTACTACTAAAGGTATATGTCGCGAAAAGGTGTGTATATGTATTCTCTAGCCGGAGTACGATTTATCAATCGGTCGGTATTTTGTTTCCGACAGTATATATACTCTATAGATAGACTATTAAGAAGAGTAGATTACAAATAAAAAAACTTATTACTAACTTAACTATTGCTTATCTTGTAAAATAAACTTCTAGTAAGAGTAGAGCGTAGTAGAATAAATAGATTTATAACTTAGTATAGCTAAAAAGGCACATATAAGACGCATGTAGCTAGCGTTTATAGAATAAAGAGTATCTATACTACTAGTGCTATAGAGTGCACACTATCCGTACTACACTTACTAGCTAAAGTATTAGTTAGTAGCAAACCTGCAATAGTAAAGTTAAAAGCTTTAATAAATAAACTATGCTAGCTATAATGAAGAGACGCTTTTGCCTAGTAGTAAGTTATAGACTTTAAGTAAGTTAAACATACTTAAAATAGTAGCAGCATATAAGTGTAGCGCGTTAATAATAAAAAAGTCCTAAAATATAAAAGTAGAATTTACATTCTACTAGAACAAGCTATTAGGCAAGAGATTCTATTATAGAATTATTACACGCGTATAGCAGGTTATTTTAGCATATAAAGAACGCATAAGCTTATTAGTAGGCTATATTACTAGCTAGAGCTAAGCTATAATATTTAGGATTATGTAAGGACCTGTGTAGTATACTAAAAGAGTAAAGCTTATAAGCATAGTAAATATAGTAAGTTGTTACTACTAGTAGTCCCTAATAAATTTTTTAAGAAAGTAAGCCTTAATTTTGTTACTAAACTACTACTAGTAAAAATAGTTTAAGTTTCGTGTTTAATACAATTTTTGTAATTATAGATAACTTTTTAAAAATAGTAATTTATACACTAGTATTAAAGATGTAAAATGTAAGGTAGTTTATAAAATCTTACTTAAATATATTATTCTAAAATATAAAATTTAGAAAAGTATTATGTTTAATTACAGCTTATTTTTTTTTTAAAATTTTAAATAGAAATTTACTACTAACTACAAGTAAAGCGTATGTTAAGCATAGCTTTTTATTTCTAGATAAATATGCAAATTAAACGCTCTAATTAAATATTAAAATAATATTTAAGAACCTTTACTTTAAAATAATAAGATAAGTAGGTCGTGCTTTTACTAATAGCTTAATTTGCATATAATAACTCTATTTATAAGTTAATAAAAACAACACCCTTTTACGCAGTATATAGTAAGCACCTGCTACTTACCTTGCCTTTTAAGGACAGTAGGCTAGAAGGGGAGGTGTTAGACGCTGTAAATAGAGTACAGCGTATATACAGCGCGCGTATAATTGCAAAAGAGCACTTAAAAGTAGTATAAAATATTAATGCTACTACTATAATAAAAAATTTAAACTAAAGACTTTTTACTAAAAAGACTTAGTGCGCCTTAGTATAAAGAACATTAACCTAGCTTACTAACTTAGTAAGAGGCTTTTTAGTAAGTTTATAAGGCTATTTTAAGTTTAAAAAGTAGTTAAAGCGTAGGCTTACTAACTATAATTACTACTTTATTATTATATTTATAACATCTTTTATATATTTTTACTAGAGTAGTAGAAGTCATGTAATAGCTAAAAAGATAATACTTAAGCACTAGAGATTAGCTCTAAAGGCAAAGAGATTTAAGAAGTTAAAAAAATATTAAGAAGATAAATGAAAAATAGCTAGCTAGAGTATTAGTTGCAATAAAAAAGCTATAATAAGTTATAAAATACTTAAACCTTAGCATTACAGTTTAAGAGTATAAAAAAGCTAATTGAATTTTTTTAACAGAAGCAAAGCGCATTACGTTATAAGCATATAAAAACAAATAATAAACATTATTAAGGCGTATAAAAAAGCGCAAAACCTAGTATCTAAAAAAAAATTATAAGTATAAAATTACTAATTACTACTTATTAATACTAAACTCTTTACTACTCTCTATTTTACTATTACTTAAACCTTTAGCACTATTACTATATGCGCTACCTGCGCCTTAAGTAGGCTTAATAAGTGCTACACTCTTGTTACTTAAACTTTTATTATCCTTATTATTATGAACAGCAGGGCTAGCTATCTTAGCTGCATAGCTAATAAGCTACTTAAGAGTAGCTGCTATATAATGCTATTTTACTAAAATTAAGCTTAAGAAGTAAGGTAAAGTTGTTAGTAGCTAGGTAAAAACTCCTAAAAGAGTACTTTTATAGGCTACAATGTAAGGGTAGTTAGTAAGCTTAAAATTAAATTAGCGCTAGTAGTGCGTAAGCTTAACGCCTATAGTAATAACTATAGTATTAGTTTAAAAAACAGCAGTATTAGTAACTGCTATATTATAATAACTGTAAAGTTAGTATAGGCAATTTATTTACCTGTTAAGCGCTATAAGCACTTATTTAAATTAGCTAGAGCGTAGCTGATAAAGTATAAGACTTAACTTATTATAGCTACTTTAGTTGCCTTTAGCAAAGTAGTTATAATAATAATACTTAGTTTTTTTATAATTTTTCTTTACTTAGTAATATTTTATACGTAGTATAAGCATATTACGTGTAAAATAATTAAATTAGTAGCCTTTTCTAGCGTACTATATATGTATAGCTAAGCACTTTAAAGGTATAACTTCTTAATATACTTAGAATTTAAGTAGTAAATTATTATAAAATTAAAGCTTAATATTTAAGTATGTATTAAACACATATAAAGTGCGTAATAATTATGTAAAGTATAAAAAGAACTTAAGGAAAATATACTAAAATATTTTTTATTACTATAACAAATTTTACTTTGTATAAACTATTTATAATAATTATATACTTTTACTTTTACTTTAAAAAAATTTAATAAATAAATTACAAATTTTAAAAGTTACTATAACAACACTATAAAAGCTTAAAACTTAAACTACTATAGCTTACAACGCGTTTATTTTATATATAACAAGCGTTAAGAGCGTACCTAAGCCGCGCGTAGGACGCGCTGCCTGCTAGGCTACTCTATATATATAAGTTAGAGTTTGACTAAAGGCTGTCAGGACGCTAGCCTAGAAGGGGAGGCTCTGTTACAGATAGTTGTGTGTTAACCTAGATCTGCTAAGTCTCGCTTATTGCTAGCGTGCACACTTATAATTCTATATTCAAGCTACCTTTGCCTGCAGAGAATTCCTGTAGGTATCATTAATTAAAATATACACGTTATTCTTTTAAGCTATCTCTTACTATCTTCTGTAGTGTAAAGCAAGTACTATTGCCTAAAGCCACCCCTTACATTAGTACAAGAAGAGTAATAGCACTCTACTAAGTTAGAATATAAAGCTGTGCTATAGGCTTTTAGGAAGTTTTACACTTACTTTTATAGTAATTACTTTACTATAGAAACAGATACTGCAACTTTTATAGCTTACCTAAATCATTTACTTACTAACTTAAGTTTTCTTATAAATAAGTAAATATTAATAATTTTGTTATTAGATTTAACATTAAATATATACTAAAAGAAATAAAAATATAGTTGTAAAACTACTATTAAAATATTTTAAAGCTAATATTTGGAAAGTAATTTCAGAACTAGAGGAGGACTTAGAAGAGTTTATTAATTATATAATTAGAAATGTAAATATACTTATACTAGTACGTTAAGCAAAGATGCTGCGTTAGAAATTTGCAGCAGAATTAAAATAATATACTTATTTTTTAGTTAACTTCAATACTTTCAAGAGCATAGAATTAAAAAAACTATAAGTATAGAAAAAATAAGCTTTTAAATTTTTTATATAAAACAAAATACTTTTTAAAAAAAAATTTAGAAAGATTATAATTTAATAAGTTGTAAATATTACTATAGCTTTAGCCCCTTAAGATAACTTTTTAATGTAACTACACATTTTATAGACACCTTTTTAGTATAAAAAAAGATTTATTGCTAATAATAAGTATTAGGGCTTATGCCTCTTTGTTTAGCATTGCTAGCACGCAATTGGTGTGTCGCATGTTTAGATAGAAACAAAGAAAAGTAAGACAAAGACGTAAATTACCTTCTAACTTAACGCGCCCTATTTTGCTTATGCTGCCTGCTTATATTAAAGCTTTACTTCTTGGTACTCTTAGACAAATTAAAGAAGCAGCACTATTATTACTTTGCTTTCTAACTTATACATGCAACAATAGAACGCCTACTTCTTTTTTCTTACCTTTTTCTTTTCTATTGCTTGTAAAGGGCTGAAGCCTTGATGTTCTCTAGTACTCGGCCTGTGGCCTTCGTTGGCTTTTCTTACCTCAGCACTAGCACCTCAGTACTAGCACCTCAGCACTAGTAGCTGACTATCGGCCACACTATTCACGCTAACTGTTAGCTGATCTGACAACCTCGGTTAGTCCTAACCTGGGTTAAGTCCTAATCACCCGGGTTGGATATATAAACCTACGTAGTCTCTCTCTATAGTTCGATATCTAATTCATCTTCACTGTTTACCTTGCATCTTTGGTCAACCCAACGCACCCTTACATTGCTATTATAACGTTATGCAACAGCTAGTCTAACTAGTTAATCATTTTTTTTCTTAGCTTATGTACAATTAATAAGAAATAAAAGATATTAAAGCAGAGTATTTTAGGTACTTTGCTAGTATTAGCAAACACTTTGTAAATTTTTTATTTCTTTTATTACTAGCTAAGTTAAGGCTTAACAATCTTTTTGTATATAGAGATATTATAGATTTTAAAGTTGTTTATAAAAAATATAATTATAAAGTCTTAAAGAGGCTAAGTTTGTAAATGCTTAATAAATTTAAGTATCTATATAATTAGCTTAAGCTAGACTAGTTTAGGGGCGAGGTGTATAACAGAAAAGCTTCTTGTCTTTAAATAAAAGTTAAGGTTAAGGAGATGCTTATTACAGAGGTTATACGCTATTATAGCGTATTATATGCAAATTGTTTGTATACAGTGCTGTTTAAAAGGTAAGAAGTAGTAAGTAAGAAGCAGCAGCTTTAGCTTTATAAAGTATTGCAGGCTCTTGCTGCAGTACGCACGTGTCTTTTCCCTCCTCTATTACATTATGTCGTAATCCTATTACAATCCTACTGTAATCCTATTATTAGCTAAAGGCTGGCAATCGCTGTTGGACACGTTTCAACCAGTGTCGTTTTTTAGTACTTTAGTAAATTTTTGACCCTAATTATTGCTTAGTAGTTTAAGCTTTCCTTCTAGAACTCATTCACCTACCATTCGAATCTCGTTAACTACACACAATTTTTTTTTAACTTTTGCAATTAATCAGTAGAGGGTAGCTGCTTTTTACTTTTTTAGAAACCTATTTTAACTACAACAACAACCACCACCACCCTTGACACATTAAAAAATAAAAAAGTAAATATTACCAACTTAAAAACAGCTGTAGTATAAAATGTACACACTTAAATTGAATACAAAAGAGTTAATACAGTCTACTTTATACTTATGCAGTAATACTAGTAGAAAGAAAAATATAAATATATATAGAAAAAGTTAACAACTTGTCTAGACTATTAACTTTAATCCTTTAAAAAGAAAGTTAATATACTTACTTATACTTACAGTTTCGCTATTTAAGAGACTAGTATAATTAATATATTGTATATGCCTTATTATTTTAGAAAAAAGTTCCTAGTAATTGCAAGAAACTACTTTAGTAGCTAGCTTAAAGTAAAAGCACTGTTGAACAACTAGTTAAAAACAATTATAAGGTTTATATATAAAAATATTATAGATTAATAGAGCACAGCACGCAAACTTAGAGTAAATAAAGAACTTAATTTTGCTAAAGTAGTCTTATATCTGTTAAAGATGTACTGAATTAACTAAGTCTAGTATTAAAACACAACTTTTAAGCTATGAAAAAAAAAGTATAAGCTAATTATAAATACTTTAGCAAAGCTACTAAGATGTCAAGTTAAAAACTTACTTCCAGTTTTTCTTACAAACAGGATCTTTATATAGAAGCAAATAGGCTACTTACTCATCGAACACCAACTTTTCGAGGCGAGAAAAAGGTCTGGCGTAGCCTTTTTCTTGTCTCAACTATCTTAAACGCCTTCCTAAAATTAGTTTCTAACACCTGTTTTCTTGGTGCAGGTGTTGTAGCGCGCGCGCTGGCCGTTTGTAGAAAAACAGAGTGGTTAACTGTCAAAAACTCTGCAAGTAGTCTGTGCGTAAGCTGATTTTAGAGTTTAATTGAAGGCTATTCGACTCCTACTTGACAAAGTAACGGCTTTCTACTTAGGTAGATAGATTTATTAGCGTAGTGAACTAATAGATTTATCTACCTAGCTATCTATTACTCGAAATCCCTATACTGACTTGATATACCGACACAATATACTGACCTACACATTAGAATTGATAGCTAGACTAGCAACTAGCTATCTACCTACACTGAAATCCCTCTATACTAACTTGATATACTGACACAATATACTGACCTACACGTTAGAATTAATAGCTTAACTAGCAACTAGCTATCTACCTACACCGAAATCCCTCTATACCAACTCAATATACTGACATAATATACCGACCTACACATTAGAATCGATAGCTAGACTAGCAACTAGCTATCTACCTATACCGCAATCCCTATACCAACTTGATATACCGACCTTATATTTCGACCCTATACTAAACTGCTTAGCGTACCTATATAAGCAATACAAGAGGGCAGCTAGCATAGCCTATAACAACAACAAAGAAGAAGTAAAGGAGATAACTAGACTAGCATACTAGCTCTATATACTTTCTACAAAACAAAGGACTGAGAGAGATACTTGTTAAAACTACTCTAGGCTTTAAGCCTAACAAAGGACTGAGAAAGCTACTTATTAAAACTACCCTAGGCTACAAGCCTCACCTTTATTTAGATAAACCCCTCCTTGTAAATAAAACATATATTAGAAAACACTACGTAGATACCTGTAGGTCCTAAACTTACACGTCTTATATAGCCTCTTAGGCTGAGAAAGGACGTTAAACTACAATAAAAAAATAGGCTACTTACTATACTAGCTAGTTATAAGGAAGAACTTAGTGCTTTTTATCAAGCTTGCACTACTTATATAGCAAACACTTCTATATAAAAAATTCTAAAATTATGCACAACTGCTTACTATTTAAGTAATATAGCTAAATTTTAAAAATTAGTTTATAAAGAATACTGTTGCTTATACTAATTTGATAAGAGCTGCTAAGAAAGAATACTAAGATAATACTAAAGAAATATGATATAAAAACATGAAGCTAAAAAACTTAGTTCTTTTCAAAACTTTAATTAAAAAATTAATATATTGCAAAATTACAAACTAAATATAAGATAGTTAGATTTATACTATATTTATAAAGCTAAACTATACAGAGAAACTAACTTATTTAAAGACCTTAATAGTACACACTTTCTATATATTACACCTAAATAGTAACCAAAGCTATTTAGTTAAAAACTTATATAAAATGTTATAAAAGAAGATTAAAAATTATAAAGTTATAAAATTTTAATTATTAAAGATAAACTAGCCTTACAGTCTATATTCTAATATTGTTATACTTACTTAAGCTACTTATAGAACTACAATTACCTTTACTTCTTGTAATAAAAGACAATTTTTGCCTGTAAGTTATTATTGCTAAACGTTTTACAAAAGAAAAGTGTTATATATATAAATAAAACTTTAGAATCTTAGATTTTAACTTAAATACTACTACACTTCATAACTAATAAGCTGTAAGACAGCCTAGATTCTTAAAAAAGAGAAAGAATACTATACTAGTAGTACCTGCCTTTACTTTGAGCTGCTTATTTACTAATTTTTTATATAAAATTTAGGTACAAGCTACCTATTCTACAGATTCTACGTGTACAGTAAGCACATAGAATTTATAAACTTATTAAACCCTACTATTACACTCATACTATACTTAACCTCTTGCATTTCTAAAGTAATAGCTAATTACAACAACTGTTTTCATTACAAAACTTGCTTATTTTAGTATAATTTAGACCTTGTTTACTTTTAACTCTTCCTGCCTGCTAGCAGGATACTGCTACCACGCATAAAAAAATATAACCCCTTTAACTAGTTAACTCTCCTTCTACGCCAACCTTACTACTTTCTATTAGAGTAGCAATCATTAAAGACAATAATTAAAACAATATATAACTTATATTAGCTACTACAGCACTATTAATACTACTAGTTAGCTAGCTTAATTAAGGAATGCCTCTAACGTTGTTAAACAAGACTTAAAGCAAGTAACTATAATAGTAACTACTTTAAACTTTAAGTTCATCAAAAGTTTTTAGCAATTTTGAAGTTAACGCTAAAATAGAAGACTATATTATAAACTACACCTTTAAAGTAGTGTAGTAGTAAGACAGGGTACTAAAGCTAATAAATCTTAACAACAATATTAAAGGTATTAATATCTAAATTTTAGTAAATAAAATTCTTTTAAAAACTTCAAAACAGCAGTACATTATAATAAATTATTAGTTTCATAATGCTTTTTACTAATTTTACTTGAATCTTAAGGTTATTTAGAAAGTGTAGAAGCTAAAAAAGAGCAATCGCTTAATTAGAAGGAGTAGAATAATTGTCTTAATTAACTGAGTGCTACAACTAAGTAACCAACAACTACTAAAGAAGAATAAAACGATCTAGCCTGTATATATAGGCGCTAGCGTAATCGTCATGTGTTTAGCTTACTAAGATTACTTAATTAACAGAGTGATCCGCATGTTGCGCATGTTAATACTCTAACACACCCCCTAAGTTAGTAAAATACTATTAATTTAAGCTATAAACAACTAAGTAATTTTTCTAAACTAGGGTGGTTGATTAAAAGGTCTTTTAATATTTATAGCTCCTCCGCCTAATTCTTTGTTGTCGTAGTAATGCTGCTTGTTATTGTTTTAATTAATCTAGTAGCCTTAATATTAAAACATTAACTAAACTTTAAAAATTATCTATTTAGTTAGTATACAGCTTTTATAATGATATTAATTGCGTCTACTGCTCTTCTAAACCCTTTTTATTTTTAACTTTACTTTTTAATATAAATTACTAAGCTTTTCTAGACTGTCTTAACTACTATTAACAATATAGTAAGCAATGTTGCTTTATTATTATTTTTACTAATTAGCTGCTAATCTTGTGTAGTCTGCCTTTAGTAGCATTAAGCGCAAGCATTAATTAGCAAGCTACTATTATAAGCGTAAGAATTGCTTAGATAGCAGTTGTTAGCAATATAAGAATAGTGCTAAGTATAAGTATTACGCGCGCTAAAGCTTGTTTAACAATAAAATTTAATAAGCAGCTAATTTTTATTAAAATAAAAATAAGTTGCTATTGCTTATTAAATTATATGCTTATTATAAGATATCTAGTAGCTCTGCTTAAAAGCTATTGCTTTACTTACTAAATTGAGTCTACTGTTAAGTTTTTAATTAAATTTTAATCTATCTAAGAATCTCACTAAACAATTAGGCTAGCGCAAAGGCAAGGCTCTTTAAGAGCTAATATTAAAGTCTTAGTAGCTTACTGCTTAAGCAGCGTCCTGCAAATAGAAATAACACAACAGTAATAGCCTACAAACGCCTATTAAGCTGTCTACTAAATGCAACACGCTTTTTTTAACTTAAGAGAAGGTGCCTAACAGCTTTTTAAAGTTTACTGCTAATTTGTTACGTTTCTAAAATCTGCCTTGTAAGTGCTATATAAAAATAATACTAGATAGTTTATCCGCTAAACACTGCTTTAATTGCGTTTAGACTAGTAGTTAGAGTAGCTTACACTGCAGCAGTTACTTGTTGCACACCTACTATATACACAATATTAATCTTGTTAATTAATTTATAGCTATGTACAATGATTAAAAATGTAAGTTTTTAATTTTTTAATTTTTTTGCTTAGGCTGTTAACTTGTTATTAGAGATAAAATAATAATCAGGTGTACTAAGCTTTAAAAGCCTAACTGCTTAAAAGCATTTTTGCTTGCTATAAAAAAATTAATAGTAGTGTTATGTTTACTAGAAAGACTTTTGCGCAGAAGCCGTTTATTTATAATTATTGCAATTAACTCCTGCTGCCTGCTCTTGCTCTTGCTTCTATAAGCGTTTTTAATCTAAAGTATAATGCTAAGTATTATTTGCGCTAGATACAGCCTGCTTATCAGGCTATAGATTTAAGTTAAAGTTATTTATATAGACAAGAGCCTTATAATACGCAGCTTTATGCTGCGTATGTTCTAGGTTAATCTGCGTGGTAGCTAGCTTAACAGTCAGCGTATAATTAACAACAGCAGTAACAGTAGTAGCTTTAAGAATAATAACTTCTTTAGTAATTATCTTTCTTAAAATAATATACTTAAGAAATACTTTTTTTACTTATTTTGCATAATTGCCATTACGGTTGCTGTCCTAATTACTATACAACCTATATATATAGGCGCAATTATTACGCTAAGATATACTGGCAATTATTTTATAATTCTATTTATAAAAGTAATAAATTAAACTGTGCTGTTATGCTGCTTACCTTTAAACTCTTGCTGCTTAGGCTAGCTTAGCTTAAGATGCTCCTAAGCTTGCTAAAGCTAAAAAAGCTAAGCATAATCTAATAATAGAGTTAAGCAATTACAAAAATTCTAATACTTAATAGTAATTCTAGTTTTTATTTTCTAGTTTTTTTAGTTGTCTAGCTTACGTTCTTCTGCTTATTTCTATAAGCTACTAAGCAGAGACTTAGCCTAGTATATAAATGTTGCTGCTTAAAAAAATTTACTTATTCATTATTATTACTATTAATTAAGTGCTTAACTTGCTAAAAGTTAAGTAACTGCTTAAACTTCTTAAACTGTTATTAAGTAAGCAACTTAGTTAATTTATTCGCTAGCGTAATTGCTGTTTCTAAGCACCTAACTTAAAAATTTTTTTTTTGTATATTTCTGCTGCAGCTATATATTTTGTATATTTATATGTCTTAATGAAGTGCTAATGTGCTTATTCTTTCTAACTATAAGCCTAATTATACGTTAGTTATTACATCAGACTGTCTAGGCGTTTTCTAGATTAAGAGACAGCTTGCAAAAGAAGCGCTTAAGGGCTATATTCTTCTTAGTAGTGTGCTTAAGGGTAAGCAGTTTAGCCTCAGTAGTTAATTTAGTAACTGTAGTCTGCTAAGCTACTTTCTAAAATATTAGACTACTATATAGAATAGCTGTATAACTATAAGATAATTTATAGGTTTTTTATTTTCTGCAAAAAAAGTGTTCCATAAAATTATTAAGTTTAGGCTATTATAGTTCTTTACTAAATCGCGTCTTATCTTGTCTAATAAAGGTATATAATTACTTATTTGATACCTTTTATATGCTAATTACTAGAGTTTATAAGGAAGTGTAAGAGCTTTAAAATTAAGTAAATAATACTTAGTTACCGTATAATAGCTATGTACAGCAATAATCTAACTTTTTTTTAGTAAGCTTTAATCTCTTGTTTAGTTGCTTTGCTATTATTCTTAATTAGCTCTTTTAACAGGAGTAAAGTCTTAAAAAACCTACTATTTTTTAGCTAAAACCTTTTTGCAATTTTATTTATATATATTATACACAATCGTAATTATTTGCTTTTTATAACTTTTTATTACTTAAATACTAAAAAACTACTTAATTAATTCTTATTTTTGTATATTGTACTTGTTTATAATTTTTAACTATAAGTTTATTGCTTTCTGCTTATAATCTTTTGCACAAAGCAGTAGGATATTATTTATATAAAATAGAACTAGAATTTTTTTTTAAATTAAAGAATATGCAGTACTCCTTTAGTAAGGCAATTCGTCTAATTTTTTTAAGTAATTTTAAAAACTTTTTTTACTACAATAGTAGCGTGTCTTGTAATCTATACAGTGCGCTGTTAAGCTGTACACACTTCTTAGGCTTCTTAAAGCTATTTAGCATCTTACAAATTACCTAGTTATCTGCTATAATTAATGTATTGAAGGATACTTCTACAACATTATATTGATTCATTTCTTAATTATTTTTAGCAGCAATTATGATAACTACTTAAAAAGACTTAGCTGCTAATGTAGCAGTATATGTTAAGTTAATTAAGTTCTTTTTTAAAAATTACTTTTTCTAACAATTTGCGCCTTGCAATTAAAAAATAGCTGTTTTAATTAATATTGTAAGTCTAAACTTACTTGATAACTATAAAGTAATTATCTGCTTCTTTTTAATATCTTAGTTAAAGTTTTATTTTTACTTAACTAATTAATTTTTTTCTTGTAGGTATTTATGAACAAGTTCTTTATAAGATGTTAGAGCAACTGCTTTTATAATTCTAGCTGTTTAAGTAGCTTGTTGCAATACTGTTAAGCATTTCAAATACTTAGCTTATACTTAGTAAGCAAAGCTGCTATACCTATATAATGAAAAGTTTTATAGCTTACTTAGTCTTCCTAGGTTGCTTACGAACCTAGCAGGTAGGTATTATAAAAATTAACTTATACTACATTCTTATAATCTGCAATTAATGCATTAATACTACCTGTACTTTTACCTTTTTGTTAATTATTAGGACCTTGAGTTGTGTTTTTATGCTTACGCCTGCTACCTAGCTTACGCAGTAGAAAATAGCAATTTAAAATCTAATTTTGCTTTTTACTAGCAATCTAAGTACTACGTTTTAAAAACAAAAGTTTAGCTTGTAATTACTTACTTCTTCTGCTATTTAAGGCCTAAGATTTTTTCTCGCAAGATAATTCACGCCCTGCTATCCTGCTTACTTGAGCAGGTACTCTATTACAACAAGCTAGCGCGTTAAAGTCTTTAAGTACAAACTGTTAGACTAGTAATAAGTTTTTTAGCTTATAAAAAAAAGGCTTTTTACTTTTAAGTATTAACAGATTAGCTCTTTTTAGTAAGTATACAGCTGTGCAACTATTAATAACCTTGCAATTAATTACGTTATTACTTTATAAAGTTTTTAGTTTAGAAGTTAGTTCTAGAGTAGTAGGACTAGTATTTTGATGCTTATTTAAGCAAGTTTTTAATAATATACTATCTTTGTGATTTATTTGCTTAGCGTCTTTTAATCTACTTTTATTTTTAGTAAGTAGGCTTTTTTTACTACTTAAAATAGTAAATAAAACTACTTTTAAAATCTTTAGTAGTTAGCTATATATTTAAATCTGCTCTTTTTTAAGCAAGCAAGAGAACTTCTAAGTTATTTTTAAAATTAACTAGCTTGCTTTTATTAAAATATTCAATAATTTTAATTGCTTAACTTCTTATTAGCTTTTTTTTGTAATTCTCTTTATAGAAATGTTGTTTATTAAAGGTTATATTATAAGTAATATCTACTTGATTAAGTGTTAGTACTTATATACAGTATATATAGAGGCTTAATAACTAACTAAATAACTAATATAGCTGCAAAGATTAACTACAAATTCTTAATAATTATACTTAGCTGCCTTTTTCTTGTTTAAGGGATATGCTTAGTAGCTATAAGCATAAATTTTACTCTAGTCTAGGCGTAGATTAGCAGTCTAGTGTCTAATTTTAAGTAGTTAATAGTATTAAAATTATCTCCTAAACTAGTCTTTAAGCACCTAGTTAAGAGATTAGTAGCTATAAATCTTAGTACAGCTTATTCTATGTAAGTAAGCTGCCGCATTTATAATTACTAGCTAAAGCTTAGCTAGTAATATAGCGCTTATGCTCATTTTAATAACCTTTATAATTAGCTTTTATTAAGCTTTTTCCGCCGAGCTATTAAACTAATAAGTATATAGCAGTAGCAATTTAATTACAATTTTGTATTTTATAGCTTATTCTTTATATCTAATTACCCTTTTTAAGGCAGTATAGCAGTAATATCATTTTAATAAATTTCTTCAATTTTTTGCTAATATTTTTTCTTTATTCTTATAGCAAAGGTTTTTATTACAAATATAATATTGTTTAATATTCTTAACTAGATATTATAATTGTATAGCTTGCCGAAGTAGTTCTCTTTAATAATTAACACTTATTTTTTAAGCAGCTAATTAGTTTAAAAAATAAATAAATTGTATCAAAATTTTAAAAAAGTAGTAGTAATTTCTTTTTTAGTTACTATAAAATTACTTACAAAGTATAAGCTATAATATAGTAATTATATTTTAATAGCTTCTTCCTAGTAGTCTCAACGTTCTGCGCTAAGCAAACTATAGCTTTAATACTTTCTCATTTTAAGTATTTTAATTATTAATGCTACAAGTTCTTATTTCTAGTATACAACTAAAGTTTCATTAATTGCGCTATAGTATTTACAAGTAGTAGTTACGCAGAGTAATAAAAAAGTTGCTTATATTTAATAGATTAACAATTAAAGTAACACTTAAAGTTCATGGAAACAATATTCTTCTTAATTATTTTATATTATAAAGTATAATTATATTTGTGGAGAACAAGGAGCTGGAAACAGTAGTTTGGGAGAACTAAATAGTTAATTCTGCCTTTCTATCTGCGTCTAAGACGCTCTAGAAATACAAAGGAAATACTATAGTCTATAACTATAGTTGTAGAGCTTAGAGAGATACCTCTAAGCATAGCAAGTGTCTTGTAGAGCTTAGATGCAAGTATCTAAGCTTGGCGTAAAATCTCTAAGCCTTAGCGCTTAGCGCTGCGCGTGCCGCTTAGGCCTTAACGCTTAGGCCTAGAGCCTTGTAACTAAGGCGCGTGGCTAGTATATGCAACACACCCTCTATGTAACTAAGACTTTAGTTAGCTGTATAGAGCTCTATATAGTTATAGCGCGTCCTATAACACGCTCTATACACGCGGCTTAGCGCAAAGCGCTAAAATAATAAAAAATTTTTAAGCCTCTTAGGCTTAGTATTTAAGACTAATATAGCTACTATAAGTATTACTTAGTAACTTACTAAAATTCTTTAAAAGTAATACTAGTAGCTTTTTTAGTTTCTACTTTGCTTTTATAAAGCTTTTTAAGCTATTATAAGTTACTTTATACCTTTACGTAGCTTTTAGCATTATTTTAGTACTTTTTTTATTTAGTTACTAACTTTATATAGAAGTTAAAACTTCATAAAGTTGCTGTTGCCGGCGCCGGCGCCGGGCCGCCTTCGCCCTCGCCCGCGCCCTCGCCGGAGCTGTCGCCGAAGCTGCGGCCGCCTCTACTAAACCGCGCTTCTCGCGCAAAGTCAACTAGTGCTGCTTTAAGTACAGCATTAGCCCGCATTTTTAGAGAGCGTGTAGGCAAAGTTAAAACCCTAGTTAAGACTATCTACAGGCGTAAGACTCTAGTAGCAACTTTTAGTTGTTAAGGCGCACCTAGTGTGTATTACAGCGTGTCTTATCTTAAGTGCGTTAAGAGCGCTTTGTCTAGCAGCTCTAATAAAGCTTATTAGGACAAGGCCTTTAGCTCTAAGGCGCGCTGCTAGCAATGCTTTAAAAAGAAAACTTATGAAATTTTATATACAATTTCTTCTTAAATTTTAAGCTTTTACTAATAATTAAAGCTTTTAAATTACTATTTTCTTAGCTAAAAAGCTTTTTATTAAGCTTTAAAAAATTACGCTGTTGTGAGTCTTTTTTTTTAAGCTTTTTATAAAAATAAATTACAAAGTAAGTAGACTAAAAAGCTTATTAGCTACTATTTACATCTTTTTAAAAAAAGTGGCTAAAAAAAAGAGGTATAAAAAAAATTTTAGTAGTAAGAAAAAAAGTTAAAATAACTAAAATAAGCTTACTAGCTTTTTTAATAATCTTTTTACGCGTTGTCTGCGCGTTAAGGAGCTATTAAGTAAGTTAGTAGACCTTCTAGTTACTTAAAAACCTATTTAAGAAGAGATTATTCTTCTAGAATTTTATAAGTTTTTTAAAAGTAGAGAGCTAATTTACCTTAATAATTAAACATTTTTTTATGCTTTCTTTTATAAATCTTTATAAGATACGCGTTTTATAGTTCTAAGTTCTTTAAAGTGCTTAAGCTTCTATTTTAATAAGTATTATTAAGTTTATTAGCTCGCATCTTAGCTATTAGTAAATACTTAATTTAAAATAAGCTTTTAGCGTGCTCTTAGCAGAGCTATATATTTTATATATCTATATAATAGAGCTTAGTGGTAATTCTTTTTTACTTTTTAATAACTAGACGTATAGTTTACTAGTTATTATAGAAAATTCTCTAGGCTTCTAAGACTATAAGTTTAAGCTTATTCAATAGCTTCTTAAGCGCTTTAAACTCTTTTGCTATTTACTTTGGTATAAAAAGCCTAGCTTTTATTGTTAAAGTTATTACTATAGCTTAATAAGCTGCTTTTTAAATAATTAGTTCTCTAAAGAGTATAATAACGTAGCCTTAAAAAGACTAACAAGTCTTTAAATTATTTATAAAAAACGTGTTTTTATATATAGTAAGCTTTTTATTATTATTATTGCTTTATAAAATTCTCTTATACTGAATATAGTAAAAGTATTATATTAATTTTTTAAAGTGTTAAAGGTGGTGGTTGTTGTTGTAGTCAAAATAGTGTTCTAAAAAAGTAAAAAGCAGCTACCCTCTACTAATTAATCGCAAAAGTCAAAAAAAAGATTATGTATAGTTAACAAGATTTGAACAGTAGGTGGATAAGTTCTAGGAGGAAAGCTTAGACTACTAAGCAATAATTAAGGTTAAAAAAAATTGCTAAGGTACTGTAAAACGACACTAGTTGAAACGTGTCTAACGGCGATTGCTAGCCTATAGCTAGCAATAAGATTACAGTAGGATTGTAATAGGATTGTAACATAATATAATAAAGGGAAAGGACACGTACGTACTACAGCGGGAGCCTGCAATACTTTATAAAGCTAAAGTAGCTACTTCTTACCTACTACTTCTTACCTACTGCTTCTTACCTTTTAAACAGCACTGTATACAAACAATTTGCATATAATACACTGTACTATAACATAGCGTGCAACCTCTGCAGCAAGCATCTCCTTATTTTAAGCTCTTTTCTAAAAAAAAGCATCTTTTGCCACTATCTACCTAGTACTAAATTTAGTCTAACTTAAACTGCTTATGCAGTCACCTAAGTTTATTGTGTATTTTAAAACTTAACTAATTAGCTAAACTTCTAAGTTTATAAGAATCTTAAATAAGTCTTTTATCTGTAATATTTTTATATACAAAAAAATTGTTAAGCTCTAATTTAGCTAGTTGTGTAAAGAATACATAATCTTTAAAGTATTTGCTAATACTAGCGCAGTACTTAAAATCTATTACTTTAGTATTCTTTTCTTCGCATTTATTGTGTAAGAGCTAAGTATAAAAACTAGAACTTAGCTTAAATAGCTATTGCAAGAAGATAAATGAGCAATAGAGAAAAAAAATGTAGAAAAGAAGGAGTAGGCTTTCTATTGTCGCGTCTATAGGTTAGTAAGCAAGGCAATAATAGTATTACTGCTTTACTTTATCTAGGAGCGCCTAGTAGTAAAGTAACAAGAATAGGCGGTATAGAGCGCGTTAAGTTAGGAGGCAATTTGCATCTTTGTCTTGCTTTTCTTTGTTTCTGTCTAAACATGCGATACACTAATTGAGTGCTAGCAATGCTAAACAAGGGGGCATAAGCCCTAATACCTGTTGTTAGCAATTAATCTTTTTTTTTACTCAAAAGGTGTCTACAAAATGTGTAGTTACATTAAAAGGTTGTCTCCAAAGGCTGAAGCCAAAAAGTATTATATAAGATAATTTATAGCCTTTATATAAGCTTCTAAAAGGTGAGTAAAAAAGTAAAAGAGCTTAGAAACTGCGTAGGCAGCGTTAGGACGCAGTATAATAGCTGTATAAAGCGCACTACTAACGCGCTTTTAGTAGGCCTTAATTTAAAGCTTTAAGGCCTTTTTTAGATTTTTAACTAGCTTTTTTAAGAGTAGAGAAGTTTTCGACAACTTACTAAGAGCGTCTAAACTAAAGCGTTTAGCAACTTTATTAATCCAAGTATTATATAGAAGCGCTATTATACGCTTCTTATAGTTTCTTATAATCTTTATCTCTAGAAACTAGCTAGCCTTTTCTTTATTCTTAACTTTGTAAGTGTTTTTGATTAATTGAAGGAGCTTATAAGCCTTAGTTTAGTAAGTTTAGTAATATATAAAAAGTATATTATCTATATAAAATAGTAGAAGTATTAAGCGCTCCTTAGTAAAGAATAAGCAGAGCTTTTTAGCTAAAGCCTATAGGCTAAGCTTTTTTAGTATGCTTAAGAACTTGTTATACTATAATAATAGTAAGTTTTTTAGGCTATAAAAAGCTCTTTTAAGCTTAACACATTTACTTAAGCGCTTATTACTATCTAGTAAGTTATACAAGACTATTGTTTCTTTACTAATATATATATTAAGAAACGCGCCCACCACGTCAAGCTACTATGTCTTTTATTAAAACTTAGCTATAATTACAATTATAAGCTTAAAGGATTACGCAGCTAGTGTTGCTGCGTATATTAAGTATATTAAGTTTTTTACTTAAAAGTTTTTTTTACTATAAGACGTGCTTTGCATATAAAAAAGTAGCTGTTCTTATTAAGCTTATAAGTAAATACTTACTTAAGAGAAAAAGACTTAGTATCTTCTAGAATTTTTTTCTCTATTTAAATGCCTTTTAAAAGTAGAGTATTAATGTCTTTTTAGCTAGCTTATTTAAATAGAGTTTTATATTAGTTTGTATAGAGGTCTTTCTACTTATTTAGAAGCTTTAGAAGATTGTTAAAGTACGTTTAAGATTAATTAACCTCTCTAAAAGCTACTAAAATTATAGCATAAACTATAGTTAACTCTCTATCAAAGTCTTAAGGCTAAAGGAGTAGTGCCTTAAGCTTAAAAGCTATTAAGAGGTTATATAACAGGCAATATACGCCTGTACCCTCTAAATTAAGACTATATTAGTCTTTATCTTTTAGCCTTAAAGAGCTCCTTACAGGAGGTCCTTATACCTTCTTTTTATAAAGTTTTTTTTGCTAGAAAATTTTAAGAGGCTTTAGTTAGTGTTGTAGAATTCTTAGCACTGCGCTAGGCGTCTTTAGAAGTAATCTCTACTCCTCCTTAAGACTATAAAAGTCTTAGCGCGTTTATTAAGCTTAATTTACTAGTTGGTTATAATTTCTAGGAGCTAAGCAGCTTATTACTGCTACTTATAGCTTTTTAAGCTAGGGTGCCTTGCTCTAGTATTTGCGCTTCTAGTAAAGGAGGCGCTAGCGTTGCCTTAGGCGTTAGTAGCTATTCTAAAGGACCTTTCTACTCTGTATAAATTCCTTAAGAAGCGTTAGCTTAACGCTTCTTGCGTGCTGTTAGCGTACTACTTATTAGAAATTATAATAGGCTTTTTATAGTCTTTATTGCTAGCTAAATACTTATTAGCTACAAGTTTTCCTGTGTTGTTACTACTACTTTACTAATACTAGTAAGCTGTTTAAGTACTTCTTTAGCCTTACTAATTTTAATTTTATTAAAAGTGTTTACTATAAGGACTGCGTCCTGCTTAAGTAGCTTATAAGCTAGTCTTTAGTAGTACAGCGTTTTGTTAAATATAATATTACACGTTATAATAACTTAGTTAAGCGCTAAAACCTATATATAGTATATATTAGAGGCTCTGTAGCCTACTAAGTAACTAATATAGCTCCTAAGAAGAGTTTTAAAGCTCTTTTTATATTGCCTAGCTACTTTATTTTTGTTTAAAGGATAGGCGCAGTAGCTGTAGGCGTAGATACTACTTTAATTTAGTTTTATATTAGCTATAAGACTCTTAAGAGGCTTAGGCTTATAGTACTTAAAGTACTTTTCACTCTAATACTTAAGAAGCTTATTTAGTAGGCGCAAGCTATGTATATAAAAAAGACTTATATTATAAAGCTAAGCTGTAGCTTTAATAATCTCTAGCTAGAGTTTCTTATGCAGGTTTACGCTTGCCCTTATTTTAATTAACTTAGTAATTAGCTTCTAGCTTACTTTTTTAGCAGCTTTATTTAGTTTATATATATATAGTAAAGAAAGCTTAATAGTAATGCTGCGTTCTTTATACTATATTTAGTACTGCAATATCTCTAACTAAAAGAGTGTTAAAGGGTTATTATTTTGTGTAGTTTTAACTATTTAGAGCTCATAATAAGCTTTAAGGAGTGCTTTAAAGTGTTAAAAAGCTTTTATAATTTTTAAAAAAGATTTTACCTGCAGGATATATATATAGAGCTTGCTACTAAAGGCGTTTTTTATTACTTATATCTACTGCTCCTCTAACTAACTTAAAGGCATGTTAAATAGGTCTAACAAGATCCTTTAGTATAGTTAAGAAAAGGGCTCTTCTAGCTTTCTTAATATAACTTATTTTATATAAGTTAGAGTACAGTGCTTATACTTAATACGTGTTATTTTTTTAATTTTTATGCCTTAAGCTATGTTAATAAGTGCTTTTAGCGCTTTAGGGCCTAAGTGCTTTATATAAGTATACTAAAGTTCTTCTAAGTTGTTTCTTAGATAGGTTACCTATAAGTTTTTAACTAAAGGTATTACGTTTAAAATAAGCTTAAGATAAAAAAATAGTAGCTTATGTTTAAGAAATAAAAAGTTAAAATAGCGTTTAAGCTTTGCTAGTACAACATCTCTGCCTAGTGTACCTTAATAGAGAGTATTGTCTAGGCCTAGGTGCTAGACTTCTTTTTTATATAGGCGAGCTTCTAAAATAATATTTAGATAAAAACTTTTAATAAATACTACGTTTGTAAGCGTAAGGTCTTTAGTTTTATTACTACGCGTTCTACTTAGAACTTAGCGTAGGATACGCGTGCCTTAGCCGCTAATAGAGAAGGCCTAAGTGCCTACCTCTACTGTCTCTACCTCCCTAGCTAGTACAAAGGAGCCTAGTATAAGCAGTTCTCTGTTGTTTACTAGGTGTAACGCGGCCCTAATATCTAATATAGTGCTCCCTAATAGTATATAAGCGTTAAAGTCGCTAGTGTAGTATACACTAGGATTTTTGTTTTCCTTAAGAAGCGCTAGGTTAATTAAGAATACAACTATACTACTTAAAAAAGCCTTTAACTTGCTCTTTTTCTTTCAAAGAAGCTTATATCCTACTTTAACAAGTTTATTTTGTAGTTCTTTGTACTAGTTAGTGTGTAAGCGTTTTTAAATTTTTTTAAATTTCTCTTTACTAATATTATAGTTAACTTTTAAGTAGGCCTTAATAGCTGCTAGAAGTATGTAGTATTCTATAGAATCCTAGTAATACCTACTGTCGTCGCTATCCTAATATAGGCACTTAAGGCCGCGTTTATAGCTTGTGCCATAACGCCTTGTCTTAGTAGATAAGGTTTTAAGCTTCTTAATGTAGCGTAAGCTCTTAAGGATTTAGCTAAGCTTAGTAAGCTAATTAAGCGCTAGTAAAGCATTTCTAAAAATACTTAACCTATTTAGTCTAGATTAGGATAATCCTTCTTTAGCGTCTAGTGTTGCTAGTAGAGCGTCTTTGTAGTGCTAGCCTATTTTGGGGAGTATTTAGCTCCTACAGCGTCTAGAAAGTCAAATACAGCAAGCGCGCTATCTACTTTAGGTATCTTTAGCCTCTTAGCTTTTAGTTAGTTTATTTACTACTTATTATACTAAGCTTTGCTTTTTTAAGGCTTGCACAGTACTCTTAGCGTGTTACTATTTAGTTTATAGTGTCTGTTAGCGCTAGTTTAAGCTGCAATTACTTAACAAGCTTATTAACAGTCTAGCTTAGTCTGTCTATAAGTCTTATTATAACTAGAGCTAGGAACTACTTATTAATTATTGCATAGACTTAATTCTAAATATACTATAGTGCGCGCGCGTTTACGGCCTAGTCTGCGTGCCTTGCGTAATATTTATTAAGCTTTCTATTATAGGCTTTAAGCTTTTCTTTAGAGTAGTTCTTTATAGGCACTAAGGGCCTTAGAGGCGGCCTTGTTAGTATATTAACAGTTACACTAGCCTCTAGGTTAATATAGTTCTAGACTCCTTTAGATTTAGCGTTAAACTTTAGCTAGGTGTACTAGTAAGTCTAGGTTGCGTAGCCTAAAAGGCGCGCTAAGTTAGTAATTTGCGGGGAGTTGCTTACTTTTGTAGTGCGTGCGATTAGTTAGTAGGTTAAGGGGTGTGTTTAAACAAATTAGAAGGTCTAAACTACTGCTAGCGTACTTTAGGTTACGCAAGGAGAATCTAAACTACAATTTAAAACGCTAGGCTAATAACTGTAGAGAATAAGGATGTCAAATTTAGGGCATCAGCGCAGGTTAATCATGAGGCTAGGGAGACTAGCGAAGGGTCCTGCAAGGGTTAACAGGGGGTGGCTCTAATAGTCGTTAGCGCCGCTAAGGCCTACACAGAGTCTAGGTTATAAAAAGGACACAGAATACTAACAATCAATAAAATATACAATCAACTTATTATTACTTATATTATTATTATCTTATTAGTATTACTAAATCTATAATATCTAACAATTAAAAGTCTCACTGCCTTAACTGAATAAGGTTTAATAACTGACAAGTTACTAAACTATACAAGTTATTAAAAGGATATCTACTTTACTTCTACAAGACTTCTCTGTGATCCTTACTAATTACACAAACTAAATTAAATAGATCTACTAAATTAAGACGCGCGCTAAATCTCTACGCGTGTAGGAGAAGATTAATCTAAACCTTACAATTAAACTTATTACTAAACTAAAAGTACCCTAAATGCCTTATCTAAGCAACTTTTAAGCGTTGTAATAAGCAATTAATACGCACGCTGCATTATACTAAGGTAATTACGGCAATAGCGCACCTATACTGCCCTTTACACCTACATAGCCCGCAGACCTATTAACAAACGCAAAAGCCTTATAAAAAAAGAATTTGGAAATCTATAACTTAGAGCTAAATTAATACAAGATAGAAAATTAGAAGTACACCTAAGAGTGAGCAGCGTTAGATAAGATTATATAGGATATACAGTGTATAGTTAACAACTACTTATATATAAACTACTATTAAGTAAGGTAATTTTATTATTAGTAGATTGCTAATTTAATAGCTACTATAGGCATTAATGCTAAAAATAAAATTAAGGAAGCCTAAAAGCAGTATAAGACTACAATAAAGCCGCTTATAGTAATTAGCCTATAGGAGACATAGCTTACTAAAGTTAATTACGCTACAACTAAGAGTAAAGCTGTTAGAATACCTAAGTGCTAACTAGATATATATATTAAGGAGGACTTTACTTAAGTAGTAGCTAAGTACTTAGAACAATAGACAATCTTTTTTATATTTTATAAACTAAAGAATCTTTTCATTATAGTTAAGGATATAATCTGCGACTATTAAAATTATATACAGCTCTTCTACCTATCTAAAGAGAAGTTAACTAAAGCGTCCTTTAGAACAGCTGCAGGAGCTAGATTACTAACACTTAATAAAGATAAATTAAATAATCTAGAATAGAACTGCAAACAACGCTAAATGAAAAGCTTATTAAAAATACTTTATTAAATAATATTTAATACACTGCAAGCAAATGCAAAGCGTGTAATATAAGATATGTGCTTAAGAATTATTAGTATATACACCTAAGCAACGCGCTAGCTTAGTAGTAACTTAAATAAAATAAGATAAATCAAGTCTAATTATGTATTAATAACAGCCCAGCTATGTAAGAAATAATTTGCCACTCTAAGCGGCAATTTTAATCTTAAAGACTTATAATTAATAAGTTATATACAGCAACGCCTATAGTTAAGTATAATAACTAACTATATAGCTAGAAGATTAAAGAGATTAACTATACGCTTTTTAAGGCCTTACTTAAAGTAATTTAAGTTACGTATACTCTATAACAATTATAAATCTTTAACTCTAAATTAACTTGTTACGTCTTTAATAATACTAGTTAATTTACTAAAACATAATTAGCAAGGCAAGAAGACTTCCTATAAGTAGGTAACTTATAAGTATAAATTAAGGTATATAGATTAGTCACCTTAATAGTAGCTAGTAGCAGAACTTAAAGCTAACTATACTTAAAAGACGTAGCATACTATTTTAATTTACTCTACAATCTTGTCTTGTTTAGAATACTCTACTTACAAAGCTTATAGTAGGACACTAAACATAATTTAATAGGTTTTTAACAATTACTTAATAATAATTTAATTACTTACTTTACTAAGCTATACAAATAGTAAGTGCTTAAAGTAAACTTCATTACTAATTACGCAATAATAGTCTTTAGAGTTATTAAACTATAAAATAATTAAAGATAGCGCGCATAAGCGCTTATATAGTATAAAAAAATTAGTTATTTAGAACTAAGCGCGCTTAAGCACCTTGTACAATAATTTAAAGGGGTAAGGATTACTAAAGTACTTATAGTAGAATGTAATACTTATAAAAAAGCAAGAGCTTAAAGGCTAATTAGCTACTTACTGCGTAATATTAATAAGTCTCTAGGAGAATGCATCTTACTTAACTTTTATAATTATAGAGTTAATAGCTTAACTAAAAAAAGAAGCTAAATTTTAATTATAAAATAAGCTACTAAATTTATGTAAAACTACTACTTTAAAAACAACTAAATAGCGTAAATATTTATTAAGTTACTAGAGTTCTTTATAATTTTAATAAAGACCTAATTTAATATAACTGTTAAGGTTATTAAGATAAATAACAAGATTATTACAGTTAAACTAAAAGTAAGTTAGTAAGCAAAGTCCTAAAGCATGCAGTTTAAGCCTCCTGCTTCTAATACTTAAGTACAAAATAGTAGAGTAGAACGCATAAAGAGTGTAATTAAGAATAAAGCACAAGCAATGTAACTTAACGCTAACCTGCTATAGCTACTATAGCTTAAGATTACTTAATTAGTAGTATATCTTTATAATTAAACGCCTTAATACACAAACTAATAAAAATTACTATATTAAAAGTTATTTACGCATAATATATATAAAAACAGAATTATTACCTTACTACGTAAGCTACACTAAGGCTACTTATTAGTATATAAGTTGAAGGCGTTTATAATAATAAATAATACAAAGTATAGTAAGTATAAACTATAATAGCTTAATCTTAAAGTATAGATCAAATACTTAGTTAGATATTTATTTATAAATATTTACTATATATAAGTACTAACTATAGCTAAGGTAATTACTACACGCAATGTAGTGTTTAATAAAGAAATAATCTTTACTAGAAAAAAAAAGATTATTATAAATAGCTTAATGTATAGCAGTTTTGAAAAAATTAAGGTATAAATTAAGACATTAGAACTTCTTTTAAGGATTACAAATAACTAAGAAAAGATATAGTTTTTTTTTAAAAATAAGTTCTTTAATAAAGAACTTATACATAAAAAAAACACATAATAAATATAATTAGCGTAGAAGAAAGGTTAAAGTAAATTATCTCTTACCCCTACTAACGCCTCTACTAGTAGCCGTCCTAACTAATTTTATAATAGCAGAAAGTACTAGGCGTGTAAATAATTTTTTTAATATTAAAAGTTAGAACGTCGCCCTTGCGCAGCTATTAAACTCTAAGCATAATTACCTCTTAAGTACTAGCTGTAGCAAGTGTCCTAATCTACGCAGTGCTAATATAGAATTAAGTTCTATTAGTAAGTCTTTTTAAAAAAACTAAATAGACTTATAAACTTTAGCGTTTATAGTAGGTATAAGAGTAGTAAAAGTTTAATAATTAAATAATAAGAAACCTAATGATATAGTAGTAGATTAATTGCTTAAAAGTTAAAGTTATAACTAGATGCCTTTTTTAAGTGAGCTCCTGCTAGCGCTAAGTCAAAACTAAGTAAAGAAAAATTATATATTCTACTAGTTATTTAAAAAGGCTAAAGAGAATTACCTTGCAAGCTACAAGCAATTAAATATATAGTTAGAAGTTCTAATATAAAAGTATAACTAATAAACACTTTAATACTCGAGTTTATATAAGGATATACTTATAAAATTAAGAAGAATTATTAATTTTTTAAGTGCAAAGCGCGCTTAGTTATGCAGGGTAATTACTAGCGCAACGTTACTGCTTAAGAGACTTACGCTGCTATGTTAGTAGGTTAATCTTTTTAAATAGCACTTGCAATTGCTGCCTAATTTAACCTTAAGCTAAAGTAGTATAACGTTACTAACGCCTTCGCACACGCACTAATTAATTAAGTTATATATATAAAAATGCTGCGTAGATACACAAAGAAGAGAATAATTCTTAAGCTTAATGAAGCTTTTTATAGCTTCTAAATATTACCACTACTTTAGCAAAGGGACTTTACTACTTACCTTTAAAGATGTAGATTTAATACTATCCTACATAAGCTATGCTGTATAATCTGCTAAGAGATCTTTATATTCTTCTACGTTAACAATATTATTGCAATGTATAGCAAGAACTATAGATTAGATGCGCAAGCAGCTATTAAGAATATTAAGAAAAAGTACTATATAACTAGAGGAGACGATCTGCATAAGTTTTTAGGTATAGAGTTAATTAGGGATTGATTACAGCGCAAGATCTAGATCTCTTAAACAGCATATATTAAGAAGATTAACTAACTAAAGGCAACGCAACACCTAGGGAAATTAATCTCTACTCACAAAAGATTATATTACTCCTATTCGCAGCAGTTAACATAAGATTTAATACAGCCTTCGCAGTATTACGCCTAGCTTAATTACTTACAAACCCTAGTCCTAATTATTAGCTAGCAGCTAATTGCGTACTTCTATACCTTAACTATACACGAAGGCTCACACTACAATTTAGTAGACACAATTACCTAGTTATTGCTAGTAATACTTTTTTTGCTAATAATACACTTAATTGCAAAAGCTTACAAAAATATATAATTAAGCTGTTTAGTAGACTAATTGCTTAGAAAGTAAATAAGCAAGATATAGTTATAACCTTAACAACTAAAACTAAACTGCTTGCGCTTTTATAAGTTGCAAAAGAAGCTATATTTATTTAAATGCTACTTACTAAGCTCTAAGTTGAGATAGTTAACTAAATAATTACTATATAATATAATAACTTGCAAACAATCTAATTAATTTTAGAAGAGATTTCCTAGTTAACTACAAAGCTACAGCATGTTAATACTTATAGCTACTAGCTTAAGCAAAAAGTTTAGAACAAGTTAATTAAAGTAATTTATGTAGAATTAAGCAAGATGCTTGTTAACAGACTTACAAGATTGTTACTAGCTAATTAATAGCTAAAGTTTCTATAGTAGATAGGACTAATTAATCTAAGCATACAACCAAGACTAGAAGCTAATCTAGTATTAATAGCAACTTAGCTTAACGCTTTAGACATATAATTAACTACTTTATAAAAGAAACTAACAAGAAAGGTCTTTAGCTTAATTTATACATTTAAGCTAAGGGGGTGTGTTACATTTAGGGCATTAGCGCAGGTTAATTATAAGGCTAGGGAGACTAGCGAAGGGTCCTGCAAGGGTTAGCAGGGGGTGGCCCTAACAGTTATTAGCGCCGCCAAGGCCCACACAGAATCTAGGTTATAATAAGGACACAGAATACTAACAATTAACAAAATATACAATTAACTTATAATTACTTATATTATCATTATCTTATTAGTATTACTTAACTTATAATATCTAACAAAGGAGCTAGAAACAGTAGTTTAGAAGAACTAGATAGTTAATTCTGCCTTTCTATCTGCGTCTAAGACGCTCTATAAATACAAAGGAAATACTATAGTCTGTAACTACAGTTGTAGAGCTTAGAGGGATGCCTTTAAGCATAGCAAGTGTCTTGTAGAGCTTAGATGCAAGTATTTAAGCTTGGCGTGAAATCTCTAAGCCTCGGCGTAAAGGCTCTAAGCCTCGGCGCTTGGCGCTGCGCGTAAAAGCTCTAAGCCTCGGCGCTTAGCGCTGCGCGTGCCGCTCAGGCCTTGACGCTTGGGCCTAGAGCCTCGTGGCTAAGGCGCGTGGCTGGTATATGCGACAATATTTTAAATACCAAATACTTGCTTGCTTAAGCTGTGCTTCTAATACAATATTAATATAGAAACTTAGTAAAACCTTAATATTAGTAAGCAGAAAATCAGCTGTTTTAGATCTAGCCTTATAATACAGGATATTCTTAAGCAGCCTATTTTCTATTTTAGTAACTAGAATAAATTAAGTGCCTGCTTTAACAGTCTTGTCCTTAGCATATTTACTAAAAGTGCCTAGTACTATGTAATTTATAGTATTAACTAAGTAGACTGCTGCTCTACTATCTATAATTGTGTAAGAGGATAAGGCATAAAAAGTAAAAGCTATGCTAAATACATTTAGTTTAATTTTCTTAATAAAGTCTTTTAAGTTAATTAATGCTAAAACTAATAAGCTAAAATAAAATTTACTAGACTTATTAATAGCTAATCTGTTAGTGGTAGTCTTCTAGATTTTTTTTATTAATTTAAGTACGTACAGTTGCTTATTTGTCGCTGTTATATTACTTAAGAATCTTCTTTTTAGTATTGTCTTACAGCTTAATTAGTATACTAATAGAAAAGCTTAATTTAGTAACTATAGTTTAAAGTTAATAGCAGTTACGCAGTATTTAAAAGTACTTACTTATAAGCCCTTTACTAGCGTTATAAAAGCAAAAGTGCAATCACTTACTAATTTTATTTAACTTTAAGTTTCTAGCGCTTGTAGATTGTTAAGCTGCTTTTAATTTTAATTTAGTTTAGAAAACAACGTGTCTTTTTTTAAAAAAAAAGGAATTAATTAATTTTATAGTTAAACACTAAAAATCTTTTCTAAAATATGAAAGGTTAATTAAGCTTTAGTAAGCACTGTTACTTATGCTAGCTTATTGCGCTTTTTACTTAACTATTCTAGTGCAATTATAGTGCTTAAGGCGTTTAAAAATTAGTAACTACTAACAGCCTAATAACTTCAAAAAGCAAGTAAATTATTACTAATTAATACAATAGCTGCTACTTAGTAAACTATTACTTAAAGCCTATTTGTATCTAATAAGCCTTATTAAGGTGTAATCTGTACTATGCCTTAACTAAATACTAAGTATTCTAATTAGTAAGTGTAAGGTCCTTTTTTAGGACTTTTACTAAAGCTTAAAGGCTAGTAAAGTTCTAAGCAATTGTGCTTATTAAGGCGTTTAAAAGCAGATTTAGATAGACAGTTTTACTAATTTATTCTTTTATATTAGTAATTTTAGCAACTTTAATTATTTATTAAGCAGCTTGTACCTTATACTTATTAATTAGCTTAATATTATTATTCTTTTTATACTTAGTATTAAGAACTTAAGCCTTATATTTGCGTTCAGCAATTTTAAAGTCTTCTTGTATTTAAGCGCTAGCGCTAGGTAATAAAGCAACTAGCTGCTTAATATCCTTAGACAGTTCTAGATACTGTAGCTCCTAGTAATTTATTAAGGGTACGTCCGGGAGATCAGGATTAACCTAATCCTAGATGCCTTTCTCTGAGCAATGTAGCCTGAATAGAGCAAACTAGGTTAGCTAGTCTAATTAAGCCTTAAGGATTACCCCTAAGGCAACAAGCAGTGTATTAGTAAGGTCTATTTTAGTAAGATGCTTTGTAGGATTACAACGTGGGTTATTATTAAAGTAACAACAGGTTCATTAGTTAGTTAGTAGGTAGCTATGTAGCTTAGATTAGCAGGAGGTTGATTGTATAATTAATGAGAGAGAGGTACAGCAGCCGCAGCGATCTGCTAGCTGTGCTGTAGGAGAATAGAGGAGAGTACATTGCTAATTAAATAGTTAACTTTACAGCTTGCTAATTACGCAATGGGAATTAATACTATAATTAAGCGGCTGGGCTTATAACTGTAGGAGCTAAAAAGGAGCAATTGCTTAATTAGGAGTAGTAGAATAAGTATATTAATTAACTAAGTGCCACAACAAAGTAGTTAATAACTACTTAAGAGGTGTAAGACAATCTAGCCTAGATATATAGGCGCTAGCGCGATCGTCACGTGTATAGCTTACCAGGATTACCTAATCAACAGAGTGATCCGCATGTTGCGCATGTTAATACTCCAACATCTCCTTATACCTTGTATAGTAGAGGTATTATATAAAATAATCTACCTTTATGTAAGCTTTTAAAGGGTTAGTAAAAAAGTAAAAGAGATTAGAAACTGCGTAGGCAGCGTCAAGACGCAGCATAATAGCTGTGTACAGCGTGCTGCTAACGCGCTTTTAGTAGGCCTTAATTTAGGGCTTTAAGGCTTCTTTTTGATTTTTGACTAGATTTTTTAAAGGCAAAAAAGTTCAAAAGAAACTGTTAGGAGCGTCTAAATTAAAGCGTTTAGCATCTTTGTTAATATAAGTTCTGTGTAGTAGCGCTACTGTACGATTCTTACAGTCTCTTACAATCCTTATCTCTAGAAACTAGTTTGCTTTTTCTTTTTCTTTAACCTAATAGGTGTCTTTAATAGATTTAAGGATCTTGTAAGCTTTAGTTTAGTAAGTTTAATAACACATAAAGAGTATATTGTCTACATAGAATAGTAAAAGTATTAAGCGCTCTTTAGTAAAGAATAGGCATAGCTTCTCTGCTAAAGCCTATAGGCTAAGCTTTTTTAGTGTACTTAAGAACTTATTATACTATAATAATAGCAAGTCTTGTTAGCTGTATAAAGCTCTTTTAAGCTTAACGCACTTGCTTAAGTGCTTAAAACATCTAGTAGGTTACATACAACTATTGTCATATCACTAATATAGGCGTTAGAGAACGCGCTTACTACGTTAAGCTGCTGTATTTTTATGTTAAACCTAGCTGCAATTATCATTGCAAGCCTAAAGAATTATATAGCTAGTATTACTATGTACGTTAAGTGTATTAAGTTTTTTACTTGGAGGTTTTTTTTTACTACAAGACGTGCTTTATATTTAAGAAAGTAGCTGTTTTTATTAAGCTTATAAGTAAATACTTACTTAAAAGAGAGAGGCTTAGTGTTCTCTGAAATCTTTTTCTCTATTTAAGTGCCTTTTAAAAGTAGAGTATTTATTTCTGTTTAGCTAGCCTATTTCTAATGAGTTCTATTGTCAGATTTGGGAGATTTGCACGAGGTGATCAGAAGGTCGGCGAGACTGAACAAAGGATCCTGGAAGGGTGATCAGGGGGTAGCGCTAGGACGCTAACGCGCTAGCGCCGCCAAGCGTCCCACGGATAAGATGGGCACCCGGAATCCGCACAATAGATCAACAGAACACACACTCACTTATTAATATAATACAATTATTTTTAATATATTATTATTATCATACTAGATTTAACCGGCTATTATTTCTAACAATTAAGAGTCTCACTGCTTTAACTAATCAAGGATTAATAACTAACAAATTACTAAACTATACAAGTTATTAACAAGATGTCTACCTTATCTCTAAAAGATTTCTTTGTAATCCTTACTAATTACACAAACTAGATTAAATAGATCTGCTAGATTAAAACTCGCGCTAACTCTCTACGCGTGTGGGAGAAGATTAATCTAAACCGTACAATTGAACTTATTACTAAACTAGAGGTACCTTAAATGACTTATCTAATCGACTATTAAGCGTTGTAATAAGTAATTGACGCGCACGCTGCGTTGCACTAAGTTAATTACGGCGACAGCATACCTATACTACCTTTTATGCCTACTTAACTTGCAGATCTATCTACGAACGCGAGGGCCTTATACAAAGACGATCCAAAGATTTATAAGTTAAAGCTAGATTAATACAAGATAGAAAATTAGAAGTATATACAAAAGCAAGCAGCGTTAAATAAAATCATATAATAAATACAGCGTATAGTTAATAACTACTTATATACAAACTACTGTAGAGCAAGGTAATTATATTGCTAGTAAATTACTAATTTTATAGCTACTGTAGGCATTAACGCTAGAAATAAAATTAAGGAAGCCTAAGAGCGGTACAAAACTGCAATAAAGGCGCCTAAAGTAATTAAGTTATAGAAGACATAGCTTATCAAAGTTAATTATACTACAACTTAAAGAAAAGCTGTTAAAATGCTTAAGTGCTAACTAGACATATATATTAAGAAGGACTTTACCTATGCTACAGCTAAGCTATAGCTAAGCACTTAGAATAATAGACAATATTATTTGTACTTTATAAATTAAAGAATTCTTTAATTACTGTTAAACTTATAATCTTTAATTACTAAGATTATATACAGCTTTTCTACTTATTGAACGCAAAGTTAACTAAAGCGTCCTTTAAAATAGCTGCAGGAGCTAGATTACTAACACTTAATAAAAGCAAATTAAAAATTTTAAGTAAAAGCGTAAACAACACTAAAATTTAAAGCCTACTAAAAAAAATTAATTCACTAATATTTACTACACTACAAGCAAATGCAAGGTATATAATATAAGATATGCGCTCAAGGATTGCTAGTACGCGCACCTAAGTAGTGCACTAGCTTAGTAGCAACCTTAAAATAATAGAATAAATTAAGCCTAACTGCGTATTAATAACAGCCTAGCTATGCAAGAAATAATCTACAACACTAAGCAGCAATTATAATTTTAAAACTAGTAATTAAGAAGTTGTATAGAGTAACACTTATAATTAAGTATAATAACTAACTATATAGTTAGAAGATTAGAAAAATTAACTATACGTTTATTGAAGCCTTGTTTAAAACAATCTAGGTTACATATCTTCTATAATCATTATGAATTCTTAATTCTATATGAATATATTATATTTGAAACAATACAAGCTAATTTACAAAAATATAATTAGTACTTTTAAAAAACTTTTTATAAGCAGGTAACTTATAAGAATCAACTAAGGCATACAAATTAGTTACTTTAATAATAGTAAATAAATACACTTAAAGCTAACTACACTTATAAAAAGTAGTATACTATCCTAATCTGCTCTGCAATCTTGTCTTGTTTAAAATACTCTGCCTACAAGGCTTGTAGTAGGACGCTAAACATAATCTAACAGTCTTTTAAAGATTGCTTACTAACAATTAAATTACTAACCTTACTAAGCTATATAGATAGTAAGTGCTTAAAGCAAACCTAATTAATAACTACGCAATAATAGCTATTAAGTTAGTTAAGCTATAATATAACTAAAAACAACGCGCATAAGCGCTTATATAGAATAAAAAAATAAGTTACTAAGAACTAAGTGTACTTAAGCACCTTATACAACAATTTAAGAGGGTAAAAATTACTAAAGTACTTACAGTAGAATATAACGCCTGTAAAGAAGTAAAAGCTAAAAAGCTAATTTGCTGTACACTACGTATAATTATTAAGGCTTAAAGAAAACATATTTTACTTAACTTTTTTAATTATAAGGTTAACAGCTTAACTAAAAAAAAAGCTTAATACTAATTACAAAATAAGCTACAGGATTTATATAAAACTACTACTTTAAAGATAATTAAAATGTACAAAAAATTTTTAAGTTTTTAAAATTTTTATAATTTTTATTAAAATTTAATTTAATATTACTGTAAAAGCAATTAAAACTAATAATAAAATTATTACAGTTAAACTAGAAGTAGCTTGTTAGGCAGAGTTCTACAATATATAACTTAAGCTTTCTGCCCTTAATACTTAAGCACAAAATAGTAGAGCAGAACGCTTAAAGAGTGTAATTAAGAATAAAGCATAAGCAATGCAATTAGACGCTAACTTGCTATAGCTACTATAGCTTAAATTTACTTAGTTAGCAGTATATTTCTATAATTAAATACCGCAATATGCTAATTAATAAAGATTACTATATTAAAAGTTTTTTACGCACAACGCATATAAAAACAGAATTATTACCTTACTATATTTATTTTTAAGGTGTCAAAGGTGGTGGTTGTTGTTGTAGTCAAAATGGGGTTTCTAAAAAAGTGAAAAGCAGCTACCCTCTACTAATCAGTCGCAAAAGTCAAAAAAAAAAGATTGTGTGTAGTCAACGAGATTCGAACGGTGGGTAGATGAGTTCTAGGAGGAAAGCTCAGACCACCGAGCGATAATTAGGGTCGAAAAAATTTGCTAAGGTACCAAAAAACGACACCAGTTGAAACGTGTCTAACGGCGAGTGCCAGCCTATGGCTGGCAATAGGATTACAGTAGGATTGCAACATGATGCGATGGAGGAGGGAAAGGACACGCAGCGGGAGCCTGCAATACTTTATAAAGCTGCTGCTTCTTACTTACTGCTTTTTACCTTTTGAACAGCACTATATACGAACGATTCGCATACGATACACTGCACTGCAACATGGCGTGCAACCTCCGCGACGAGCATCTCCTTAACCTTAACTCTTATCTAAAGACAGGAAGCTTTCCTGTCGTACACCTAGCCTCTAAACTAGTCCAGCTTAAGCTAATTATGCAGACACCTAAGTTTATTAAGCATCTATAAACTTAGCCTCTCTAGGACTTTACAATTATATTCTTTATAAACAACTCTAGAATACGCGATATCTTTATATATAAAAAGAATGTTAAGCCTTAATTTAGCTAGTTATAGAAGGAATACAAGATTTATAGGGTGTTCGCTAATACTAGCAAAGTACTTAAAATGCTCTGCTTTAGTATCCCTCTCTTCTTATTACTCGTGCATGGGCTAAGTAAAGAAACTATTAACTAGTTAAGCTAGCTGTTGCATAACGTTGAAATAGCGATAGAGAAGAAAGAGGCGGGAAAGGAGGAGTGGGCGTTCTATCGTTGCATGTATAGGTTAGAAAGCAAGGCGATAATGGTGCTGCTTCTTCAATTCGTCTGAGAGTACCTAGAAGTAAGGCCTCAACATGAGTAGGCGGCATAGGCGGGATAGGGCGCGTTGAGTTAGGAGGCGAGTCGCGTCTTTGTCTTGCTTTTCCTTCGTTTCCGTCCGAACATGCGACACAACAATTACCTTACTATATAAGCTACACTAAAGTTACTTATAAGTATACAGGTGTTGGGCATTTGTAATAATCAATAATATTAAGCGTAGTAAGTCTAAACTACAGTAACTTAATTCTAAAGTATAAATTAAATACTTAGTTAGATGTTAATTTACATACATTTACTGTGTATAAGTACTAACTATAGCTGGAGTAATTACTACACGCAATGTAGTATTTAACAAAAAATTAATCTTTACTAAAGTTAAAAAAAATGTTATAAATAACTTAATACATAGTACTTTTAAAAAGATAAAGGCGAAAATTAGAACTAAAGAACTTCCTCTAAAATTTATAAATAACTAAAAAAAAATACCATTTTCTCTTAAAAATAAGGTTTGTAATAAAACGCTTATACTAAAAAAATATATAAATGATATAGTTATTGTAGAAGAAAAGTTTAAGAAGCTTATCTTTCACCCCTGCTAACGCCTTTACTAGTAACCCTCTTAACTAATCTTATAACAGCAGAAAGCATTAATCGTAAAAAAATCTTCTAATATTAAGAGTTAGAACGTTGCCCTCGCGCAGCTATTAAACCTTAAGCCTAATTACCTTTTATGTACTAGCTGCAGCAAGTATTCTAATCTACGCAGTGCTAATATAAGATTAAGTTCTGTTAGTAAGACTTTTTAGAAAAACTAGACAGACTTATAGGCTTCAGCGTTTATAGCAGGTGCAAGAGCGGGAGAAGTTCAACAATTAAATAATTAGAAACTTAATAATACAGTAGTTAGTTAATTGCTTAAAAGTTAAAGTTATAACTAAGTACCTTTACTAAGCAAGCTTCTGCTAGCGCTGAGTCTAAATTAACTTAAAAAAAATTATCTACTCTACTAGTTGTTTAAAAAGGCTAAAAAAATACTTTTTAAGCTATGAGCAGTTAACTTATAGTAAGAAGTTCTACCTCAAGAAGCACAACTAACAGACACTTAAATACTAGAGTTTATGTAAGTATATACTCATCCACCCACCGTTCGAATCTCGTTGACTACACCCAATTATTTTTTTGACTTTTGCGATTGATTAGTAGAGGGTAGCTGCTTTTCACTTTTTTGGAACCCCATTTTGACTACAACAACAACCACCACCCTTGACACCTTAAAAGAACAATACTTATATAATTAACAAGGATTATTAGTTTGCCAAGTACCAAGCGCACTTAGTTGTATAAGGTAATTAACAGTGTAATGTTATTGCTTAAAAGACCTACGCTGCTATATTAGTAGGTTAATTTTTTTATATAGCTCTTGCAACTGCTGCCTATTTTTACCTTAAACTTAAGCAGTATAATGTTACTAACGCCTTTGCATGAGCACTAATTAATTAAGTTATATACATAAAAATACTGCGTAAGTACGCAAGATAAAGAATATTCTTTAAGCTTAACAAAGCCCTTTACAGCCTTTAGATATTACTACTACTTTAGTAATAAAATATTAGAGTATTGACGTGCGCAAC
Organism: Alternaria sp. 'sect. Undifilum'; assembly: GCA_024321975.1. Classification (NCBI taxonomy): domain Eukaryota; kingdom Fungi; phylum Ascomycota; class Dothideomycetes; order Pleosporales; family Pleosporaceae; genus Alternaria; species Alternaria sp. 'sect. Undifilum'. Next base: position 1,000,445 of record JAJJZI010000010.1, on the reverse strand, counting down.
ATGTGGATCACTCTGTTGATCAGGTGATCCTGGTAAGCTAAACACGTGACGATCGCGCTAGCGCCTATATATACGGGCCAGATCGTCTAATTCCTCTTTAGTAGTTATTGGTCACTTAGTAGTGGCACTTAGTTAATTAATACCCTCATTCTACTCCTCCTAATCAAGCAATTGCTCCTTTTCAGCCCCTACGGTTATAAGCCTAGCTGCTTAATTATAGTTTTAATTCCTACTGCGCAATTAGCAAGCTGTAAGGTTAACTGTTTAATTATTAATTACTTTACTCTCCTCTATTCCCCTACAGCACAGCTAGCAGATTGCTGCTGCTGCTGTACCTCTCTCATTAATCATACTATCAACCTCCTACTAATCTATCTCACGAGCTACTTAGCTACCTACTAACTAACTAATTAATTTGTTGTTACTTTAATAATAACCTACGTTGTAATTCTACACAAATCATCTTATTTTAAGCTAGACCTTACTAATATACTGCTTGTTGCCTTAGGGGTAATCCTTAAGGCTTAATTAGACTAGCTACCTTAGTTTGCTCTATTAAGGCTACACTGCTTAGAGACAGGCATCTAGGACTAGGTTAATCTTAATCTCCCGGACGTACCCTCGATAGATTACCACGAGCTACAGTATCTAGAACTGCCTAAGGATATTAAGCAGCTAGTTGCTTTATTACCTAGCGCTAGCGCTTAAATACGAGAAGACAATAAGATTGCTTAACACAGATACAAGGCTTAATTAGTTAATACTAAGTATAAGAAAAATAATTACAACAAGCGAGTTAACAGGTACAATGTACAAGCTGCTTAGTAAACAAGATAAGTTACTAAAATTACTAATATTAAGGACTAGATTAGTAAGACTGTCTATTTAGACCTGCTCTAAAACACATCAATAAGCATAATTACTTAGAACTTTACTAGCCTTTAAGCCTTAGTAAAGATCCTAAAGGAGGATCTTGCACTTATAGATTAGAATACTTAGTATTTAATTAGGGCGCAATACAAATAACACCTTAATAAGGCTTGCTAGGGACAAATAGGCCTTAAGCAATAGTTTACTAAGTGGCAGCTACTGTATCAACAAGCGACGATCTACTTGCTTCCTAAGGTTGTTAGGCTGTTAGCAGTTACTAATTTTTTAGACGCCTTAAGCACTAAGATTACACTAGACTAGTTACGCAAGAAGCGCAATAAGCTAGCATAAGCAATAGCACTTAGTAAAGCTTATTAAACTTCTTAGTAAAGCTTATTAAACTTCTTAGTAAAGCTTATTAAACTTTTTATAATATAAGAAATATTTTTAGTATTTTGTTTCAAAACTAGTTAATTACTTCTTTAAAAAAAACACACAGTATTTTAAACTAAATTCAAATTAAAAGCAGCTTAATTATTTACAAGCGCTAATAAGTTAATCAAAAGTAGTAAGTAATTGCACTTTTACCTCTATTGTAGTGGGCGGGCCTACTAGGCCTTGCATGCAACTACACACGCCGACCACTCAGCCAAAAGGCTAGTACAAGACAATAGAGCGTCTGATTGTCTTGCGTAGTTGATACTTATAGGCCGCCGCCGCGACCTGTAATGTGAGGTGTACCACCGAGGTACAACTAAGGATCCACCCTGGGCCTCAGCCCATCACATTACCCCTCCGCTAGGTAAATAAGTACTGCGCTGCCCCCACGCCAGCACGTGTAAGCCAAAGTCATCGCTGAGCTAGGTTATCTAAGCTAGGTCATCCGCAAGACTCAAACTATTGACCTCTTAACCTCTCAACCCTTCTAGACTTTAGACCCTAGGGTGCTCTATTGTAATGTAGTAGGCGGGCCTACTAGGCCTTGCATGCAACTACACACGCCGACTACTTAGCTAAAAGGCTGGCACAAGATAATAGAGCGTCTGATTGTCTTGCGTAGTTAATACTTATAGGCCGCCGCCGCGACCTGTAATGTGAGGTGTACCACCGAGGTACAAACAAGGATCCACCCTAGGCCTTAGCCCATCACATCTATAAGGCTAGTAAAGAGCTTATAAGCAAGCACTTCTAGACACTATACAACTACTATTAACTTTAAACTATAGTAACTAGATTAAGCTTTCTAGCAGTATACTAATTAAGCTGTTAGACAACAACAAAAAAAAGATTCTTAAGCAATAAAACAGTAACAAATAGGCAACCTTACGCACCTAAATTAAGAAGGAAGGCTAGAAGGCTAGCACTAGCAAATTAGCTACTAATAAGCTAAGTAGATCTTACCCTAGCTTATTAGTTTCAGCATTAATTAACTTAAAAGACCTTATTAAAGAAATTGGACTAAATGTGTTTAGCGCAGCCTTTGCCTTTTATGCCCTGTCCCTCTGCACGATTAGAGATGGTAGATTAGTAGTCTACCTAGTTAATACTATAAATTACATAGTACTAGGCACCTTTAGCGAATGCGCTAAGGACAAGACTATTAAGGCAGGCACTTAAATTATACTAGTCGCTAGTATAGAAAACAGGCTGCTTAAGAACGTTCTGTATAGTAAGGCTAGCCCTAAGACAGCTAATTTTTTGCTTACTAACGTTAAAGTTGTACTAGGTTTCTATGTTAATATTGTATTAGAAGCACGGCTTAAGTAGGCAGGCATTTAGTATTTAAGATATAATTACACTTTATAATTTAAAATAATTAAGAAGAACGTTATCTTAAATAACTTTAAGTGCTTCTTTAATCTCTTATTTGTTAAATACAAGTAATTTCTTGTTACTCTACTTAACTACTACTTTTAAATGCTGTAGCGCAATTAAGGAAACCTTAGTTGCGTACTAGTAATAAGAACTTGTAGCATTAACAACTAGAACACTTAAGATAATAAGCTATTAAAGCCTTAGTCTGCTTAGCGTAGAACATTAAGATTACAAGCAAGAAGCTATTAAAATATAAATATTGCGCAACAGCTTATGCCTCGCAAGTAATTTTACAGCAACTAAAAAAGAGATTACTATAACCTTTTTATAAGAACTTATAAAATTTGTTTAATTTCTTAACTAGTTAGCTGCTTAAGAAATAGGCACTTATTATTAAGGAAAACTACTTAAGCAAGCTATACAATTATAATATCTAGTTAAAGATACTAAATAATATTATGCTAGTAATTTAAGGCTTTGCTACAAGAATTAAAAGAAAATATTAGTAAGAATTTATAAAAATTTATTAAGATAATAATACTACTACACTGCCTTAAAAAGAGCAATTAAGATATAAGAAATAAGCTATTAAAAAAATTATAATTAAAACGCTACTACTATATACTTATAAGCCTAATAGCTTAGCAGAGAGAGCTAGTTAAGAGCTAATTACAAAGGCTATAAGAATAGGTATTAGCGCTAATCTACTAGCTAAGCTTTAGCTAGTAATTATAAATGCGGCGGCTTAATTATATAAGATAAGCCTTACTAAGATTTATAGCTTCTAATCCCTTAACTAAGTGCTTAAAGAATAGTTTTAGAAATATTTCTAATACTATTAACTACTTAAAATTAGATATTAAACTGCTAATCTACGCCTAGACTAGAGTAGAATCTATGCCTAAAACTGCTAAGCTTATTCTTTAAACAAGAAAAAAGCAGCTAAGCGTAATTATTAAGGATTTAAGGTTAACACTTGCAGATTTATTAGTTATTTAGTTAGTTATTAAGCTTCTAATATATACTACATATAGGCACTAACACTAAATTAAGTAATTACTACCTGTAATGTAACTTTTAATAAACATAAGTTTTATAAAGGGGATTGCACGGCAGAGCTACTAAAAGACTAAGTAATTAAAATTGTAGAGATTCTTTATAATAGCAAGCTATTTAATTTAGGAGAAGACTTAGACCTCTCGCCTGTTTAAAGAAGAGTAGATTAAGATATACAGCTAACTACTAAAGGCCTTAAAAGTAATTTATTTACTATCTTAATTAGTAAGGAAGGCCTGCCTACTAAAGAAGAGAATAGATTAGAAGACGCTAAGCAAATAGAGCACAAGGCTAGTGCACTATTAAGAACTTACTTAAATTAGTAGCAAAATACTAGTCTTGCTACCTTAAAACTAACTCCTAAACTAGAGAACTTAAGGAGCAACAACGTAGTTAATTACAAAGTTATTAATAGTTAAACAGCAGTACGCTTGCTAAAAAAAGCTAATCTGTTAAATACTTAAAGGTAGAGAGCCTCTTTTAAATAAGCCTAACAACTTATTACTAGTCTAGTAGTCTATGCCTAGAGACTTTAACGCGCTAGCTTGTTGTGATAGAATACCTGCTTAAGTAAGCAAGATAGCGGAGCGTAAAATATCTTAATTAAGATTTTAGGCTTTAAACAGCAGACAGGGTAGGCAATTAAAAGCTAAACCTCTACTTATAGGATATAGTGTGCAAATTGTGGGCAAAAGTCTGAATTAGCTTACAAATTTTTATTTTATTACGTAAGCTAGGTAGCGGGCGTAAGCATAAAAATACAACCTAAGATCTTAACAATTAACAAGGAAGTAAAAGCAAATGTAGTGTTAATGCATTAATTACAAATTATAAAGATTTATTATAATATAATTTTTGTAATAACTACTTACTAGGTTGCCAAGTAACCTAGGAAGGACAAGCAAGCTATAAAACTTTTAATTATGTAGTTATAGCAGCTTTACTTACTAAGCATAAGTAGAAGCTAAATACTTTATAGTATTGCAATAATCTACTTAAACTGCTAGGATTATAAAAGCAGTTGCTCTAGCATTTTTTAAAGGCCTTATTTAAGGATGCCTGCAGAAAATAAATTAATTAGCTAAGTAAAAATAAAACTTAAACTAGAATATTAAGAGAAGAAGCACATAATTACTTAATACTTATAAAGTAAGTTTAGACTTATAAGTTTAATCAAAACAGCTTTTTTCTTAAATGTAAAGCGCAGATTGTTGTAAAAGATAATCTTTAATAAAAGAACTTAATTAACTTAATATACGCTGCTATATTAGCAGCTAAGTCTTTCTAAACGGTAATAGCTATTACTGCTAAGAATAATCTAGAGATTAAGCAATATAATGTTGTAGGAGTATTCCTTAATGCATTACTTATAGTAGACAACTTAGTAATCTGTAAATTGCTAGATAGCTTTAAGAAGCTTAGAAAGTGTATATAGCTTAACTGCGCACTTTATAAATTATAAGACTTACTACTATTATAGTATAAAGAGTTCTTAAGATTATTAAAAAAATTAAACTAATTGCTTAACTAGAGGAGCCTTGCCTATTCTTTAATTAAGATAAGAGGATCTTAGTTTTGTTTTATATAAGTAATATCCTACTACTCTTTGCAAAAAATTATAAGCAAAAAGCAATAAATTGTAAGTTAAAGATTATTAATAAGTATAAAATACAAAAACAAAAATTAGTTAAATAGTTTCTTAGTATTAAAGTAAAACAAAATTACAAGAAGCAAACAATCACGCTTATATATAATATATATATTAATAAAACTGCAAAGAGATTTAAGCTAAGAAATAGTAGTTTTTCTAAGACTCTATTGCTGTTAAAGGAGCTAATTAAGAACACTAGCAAAGTAACTAAGTAAGAAATTAAAGCTTACTAAAAAAAAGTTAAATTAGTGCTATACATAGCTATTATGCTGCAACTAAATACTACTTACTTAATCTTAAAGCTTTTACACTTCCTTAGAAACTTTAGTAATTAGCATATAAAAGCTGTTAAACAGGTAATTATAAACCTCTATTAGACAAAATAGGACGCGATCTAGTACAAGAACTATACTAGCCTAGACCTAACAATTACAGGCGACACTTCTTTTACAGATAATTAGAAAACTTACTAAATATTTTATAGTTATATAGCTATCTTATATAGTAGTCTAATATTTTAGAAGGTAGCTTAATAGACTATAGTTACTATATTAACTACTAAGGCTAAGCTGCTTGCTCTTAAGTACACTATAAAGAAGACTATAGCTCTTAAGCGCTTTTTCTGCGAGCTGTCTTTTAATTTAAGAGACATCTAGATAGTAGAGTGTAATAACTAACAAATAATTAAGCTTGTAGTTAGAAAAAATAAGCAGATGAGCACTTCAATAAGGCAAATAAATATATAAAACATATGGCTACAGCAGGAATATGCTAAGAGATTATTTTAGGTTAAGTACCTAGAAACAGCAATTATGCTAGCTAATAAACTAACTAAGTTGCTTACTTAACAACAGTTTAAGAAGTTTAAGCAGTTACTTAACTTTTAGCAAATTAAGCACTTAATTAAAGGCAACAATAATTAACAAGCAAAATGATTTATATTAAGCAGCAACACTTATATACTAAGCTAAGTCTTCTTTTAATAGCTTATTTTATAAGCAGGAGAACGTAAGCTAGACAAGCAGGAAAACTAAGAAATTAAAACTAAAATTACTATTAAGTATAACAAAATTTATAATTGCTTAACACTATTATTAGATTATAATTAGCTTTTTTAGCTTTAGCGAGCTTAAGAGCATCTTAAGCTATTCTAGCTTAAGTAGTAAGAGTTTAGAAGTAAGCAGCATAGCAACGCAAATTTAATTTATTACTTTTATACATGAAGTTGTAAGATAATTGTTAGTACACTCTTATATAATAATTGCGCCTATATATACAGGTTGTATAGCAATTAGGACGTCGAACTTAAGGGCAATTGTGCAGAATAGGCAGGGGCAGTATTCCTTAAGCATGCTGTTTTTAAAGAGACAATTGCTAGGAAAGTTATTATTATTAAGGCTGCTGCTGTTGCTACTGTTGTTGATTATATGCCGGCTGTTGAGCAGGCTGCTACGCAGGTTAACCTAGAACATACACAGCATAAGGCTGTGTATTATAAGGCTCTTGTCTATATAAATAACTTTAATTTAAGCCTATAGCCTGCCAAGCAGGCTGTGTCTAGCGCAAATAATCCTTAGTATTATACCTTAGATTAAAAATGCTTACAGGAGCAGAAGCGGGAGCAGGAGTTAGGCGCAATAATTATAGACAGGAGGCTTCTGCGCAGAAGGCTTTTTAGTAGACGTAACACTGCTATTAATCTTTTTACAGTAAGTAATAATGTTCTTAAGTAGTTAAGCTTTTACAGCTTAGTATATCTTGTTATAATATTATTTTTAAAAACACTAGTTAGTAAGCTAAGCAAGAAGCTTAAAAAATTCGAAATTTACCACTTTATTTTTGTACATAGCTATAAATTAATTAACAAAATTATTAACTGTAGATTAGGTAAGTAATAAGCAACTGCTGCAGCATAAGCTGCTCTAACTGCTAGTCTAATTGCAATTAAAGCAGTATTAAGTATATAAACTATCTAATGTTTTCTTTATACTGCGCTTATTGGCTTCGGCCTTTTGAGACAACCTTTTGATGTGACCACACATTTTGTAGACACTATTTTGGTAAAAAAAATTTATTACTAACAACAGGTATCTGGGCTTATGCCCCCTTGTTTGGCATTGCTGGCACGCAATTAGTGTGTTGCATGTTTAAACAGAAACAAAGATGCGCAATATCTCTCTAACCGACTCTCTTAACTAATAACTATTTACTTATAACTATTTACTGCTAACTGCAACTTCTGTTGTCTTTGTTGCTATTCTAGTGGTGTTGCAGTCGCGGCGTTTCTAGCATGCGCCTATACTTAGATGTAAACATACAACAATAGCGTTACTATCTAAACATAGCTCTTTTATCCTTAAAGGCAACTTATAAAATCTTTTTGCTTATTAGTTTATCTTAGCTACTTAATAGCTATTTTAACACGCTCTTACTCCTTGTAAAGCTACTGCAAGGTCTCTTTACTAAGGTTATATTTGCGCAAGAGGAGATTAGTAAGATAATATACTATTACTACATCTAGACTATCAACATGCGCAATGTATTTTATTAACTTGCTACTAAATAAGCTTTTTATAACCTTTATTATAACTTTAACATCTATAATACAAGACGCATTAATAAAGTGTTAATAAATTATAAAATTTAACCTCTACGTCTACCTAATTACTATAAAAGCTACTGCTAACAGCTCCTCTTTAACTAACTAGGGAGGCCGCTTAACAAAGGTAAACACAGGCTTTGTAATCTACTACTATAGCTTCTTATATAGTAACTTAGTAAGGTCTAACTTTACTTAATGTAAGCTATTAGTCTTCGTGTTAAATAGAAAGAAGAACAGTCTAAGTATTGTATTGTTTGTATATAGTACTATGTAGTGTAGAAAATCCTAAAAGTAAGAAGTAGTAGGCAGGGAGCTTTTATAAAGAATTACAGGCTCCTGCTGCGGTAACGTACGTGTCCTTACCCTCCTCTACCTCTACCTTCTCTACCTCTATCGCAATCTTGTTACTAGCTATAGGCTAGTAATTGCTGTTAAACACGTTTTAATTAGTGTCGTTTTTGAGTACCTTCAGCAAATTTTTTAACCCTAATTTTGCTTAGTAGTCTAAGCTTTTCTGCTCTAAGCGCTTAGCGCGTAGACCTTATCCACTTACTGTTTAAATTTTGTCAACTACACACAATCTTTTTTTAACTTTAGCGACTAATTAGTAGAAGGCAGCTGCTTTTCACTTTTTTAGAAAACCCATTTTAACTACTACAACAACCACCACCACCTTTAATACCTTAAAAAATAAATACTGCGCTTATAAGGCAGAATATAAAAGTATAATAGATAAGATGCAATTTTTAAAAAGCTATTAAGCGCCTTTTTTTAGGTTAAGGGGGGCGCGTTGCGCTTAGTAGACAGCTTAATAGGCGTTTATAAGCTATTTCTATTGTTTTGTTACTAATTACAGGATGCTGCTTAAGTAGTAAGCTGCTAAGACTTTTATATTAGCTCTTAAAAAGCCTTGCCCTTGTGCTAGCTTAATTACTTAGTTAGACTTTTATGTAGATTAAAATTTAAGCAAGAACTTAACAGTAGACTAAATTTAGTAAGTAAAGTAATAAGCTTTTAAGTAAAGCTACAAGATGTCTTGCAATAAGCATATAGATTAAAAGGCAACACTAACTAACTCTTATTATTTCCAAAATTAACTGCTTATTGAATTTAATTATTAAAGAGGCTTTAACGTGCGTAATGCTTATACTTAGCACTGTTTTTACATAGCTAATAACTGCTATCTAAGCAATTCTTACGCTTATAACAACAGCTTTCTAATTAACGCTTGCGCTTATTGCTACTAAAGGCAAACTACACAAGATTAGCAGCTAATTAGTATAAAAAATAATAAGGCAATATTACTTACTATATTAGTAATAATAGTTAAGATAGTCTAGAAAAGCTTAGTAATTAATATTAGAGTAAGGTTAAGAATAAAAAGTTTTAAAGAAATAGTAGAGGCAATTAATACTTTTGTAAAGCTGCGCACTAACTAATTAGGAAATATTTAAAGTCTAAATAATTTTTTAATATTAAAGCTGTTAGATGAATTAAAACATTAACAAGTAGCATTACCACAACAACAAAAGATTAGGCAGAGGATACTATTACTTAATTAGTACTAGTAAGCTGCTTAAGTACTTTTTTAGCCTTACTAATCTTGTCCTTATTAAAGGTGTTTACTATAAGGACCGCGTCCTGCCTAAGCAGCTGATTTTTTTTTTTAAGGTGTTAAGGGTGGTGGTTGTTGTTGTAGTCAAAATTGGTTTCTAAAAAAGTGAAAAGCAGCTACCCTCTACTAATCAATTGCAAAAGTCAAAAAAAAAGATTGTATATAGTTAACAAGATTCAAACAGTAGGTGGATAAGTTCTAGGAGGAAAGCTTAGACTACTGAGCGATAATTAGGGTTAAAAAATTTGCCAAGATACTAAAAAACAACACTAGTTAAAACGTGTCCAACAGCAATTGCCAGCCTATAGCTAACAACAAGATTACAGTAGGATTGCGATAGGATTGCAATATATTGTAATAGAGAAGAGAAAGAATACATATGTACCGCAGCGGGAGCCTGCAATACTTTATAAAGCTAAAGCTACTGCTTCTTACCTAGTACTTCTTACTTTTCAAACAGCACTGCATACAAACAATTTGTATATAATACGCTGCAATAGCGTGCAACCTCCGCAACAAGCATTTCCTTAACCTTAACTCTTATCTAAAGACAGGAAGCTTTCCTATCGTACACTAGCCCCTAAACTAGTCCAGCTCGAGCTAATTATGCGGACACCTAAGTTTATTAAGCATCTACAAACTTAGCCTCTTTAGAACTTTATAATTATATTTCTTATAAACAACTCTAGAATCTGCGATATCTCTATATATAAAAAGATTGTTAAGCCTTGACTTAGCTGGTTGTAGAAGGAATACAAAATCTACAGGGTGTTCGCCAATACTAGCAAAGTACTTAAAATGCTCTGCTTTAGCATCTTTCTCTTCTTGTTAATCGTGCATGGGCTGAGTAAAGAAACTATTAACTAGTTAGGCTAGCTGTTGCATGACGTCGAAATGGCGATAGAGAAGAAGGAGGCGGAAGCAGCTTATAAGCTAGTCTTTAGTAGTACAGCATTTTGTTAAGTGTAATATTGTATATTATAATAACATAGTTAAGCGCTAAGACTAATATACAGTATATATTAAAGGCTTTATAGCCTACTAAGTAACTAATTTAGCTCCTATAAAGAGTCTTCAAGCTCTTTACATATTGCCCAGCTGCTCGATCTTTATTTAAGGAATAGGCGCAGCAGCTGTAGGCGTATATACCTGTCAGATTTGGGAGATTTGCGCGATTGATCAAGAGGTCGGCAAGTTGATTAGTCGGTCGGCGAGACCGAACAAAGGATCCAGGAAGAGTGATCAGGGGGTGGCGCTACAGGACGCTAAACGCGCTAGCGCCGCAAAGAGTCCCTTAAATAAAAGAGGCACCTGTAATCTACTTAAAATTAATTAACAGAACACTAACGGTTAATTATTAATACAATTAACTTATTATTACTTATATTATTATTATTTAATTAGTATTAATCAACTTATAATATCTAACAATTAATAGTCTTACTGCTTTAACTAAACTAGGACTAACAAACGCAAGAAAACTCTGCACGCTATTAATAGAATGTCTACACTACCTTTACAAGACTCCTTTGTGATCCCTACTAATTACACAAACTAGATTAAATAGATCTGCTAAATTAAGACGCGCGCGGACTCACTACGCGTGTAGGAGAAGATAGATTTAAACCTTACAATTGAGCCCCTAATTAAGCTAACAATGCCTTAAATGGCGCAACCGAGCGACTATTAAGCGTCGCAACAATTAATTAACACGCATGCAGTATTGTACTAAGCTAATCACAGCAGTAGCACGACTATACCGCCCTTTATACCTACTTAACCCGCTAATCTAGCTACTAATGCAAAAGCATTATACAAAGAAGATTTAGAGGTTTATAAACTTAAGCTAGATTAATACAAAACATAAGTCTAAAAGTACATAAAAGAGTAAGCAGCGTTTAATAAGATTACGTAGAAAATCTAGCAAACAGTTAACAAATACTTATACATAAATTACTGTAGAGCAAGACAATTATATTATTAGTAAATTACTAACTTCATAGCTACTATAGGCATTAACACTAAAGATAAGATTAAGAAAGCCTGTAAGTTGTACAAAACTACAATAAAGCTGCTAAAGGTAATTACTTTATAAGAAATATAGCTTACTAAAGTTAATCATGTTATAACTAAGAGCAAAGCTGTTAAAATACCTAAGTACTAACTAGATACGTATATTAAGATAACTTTACTTAAGCAACAGCTAAGCACTTAGAATAATAAATAATATTGTTTATATTTAATAAATTAAAAAATCTGTTGATTACAGTTAAAGATATAATCTGTAAATACTAAAATTATATGCAGCTGTTTTACCTATCTAAAACAAAGCTTACTAAGGTATTCTTTAAAGCAGCTGCAAGAGCTAGATTACTAACACTTAGTAAAGACAAAACAAATAACTTTAGGCAAAAAGGTAAACTTTACTTAAATTAAAGACTTACTAAAAATACTTAATTAACTTATACTTAATATACTACAAGCAAATGCAAAGCATGTAATATAAAACACGCGCTTAAAAATTGCTAGTATACGTACCTAAGTAGTGCACTAGCTTAGTTGCAACTCTAAAACAATAGAATATAATAAGTCTAATTGCGTATTAATAAAATCCTAGCTATGTAAAAAATACTTTGCAACGCTAAGCAGCAATTATAATTTTAAAAACTAGCAATTAAGAAGTTATATACAGCAATATTTACAATTAAGCACAACAACTAACTATATAGTTAAAAAGTTAGAAAGATTAACTACACGCTTATTAAAGGCTTATTTAAAACAAGCTAAGTTATATATTTTTTATAATAATTAAAAATTTATAATTCTAAATTAATATATTACGTCTTTAACAATATAAGCTAATTTACAAAAACAAAATTAGCACTTTAAGAAGACTTTCTATAAGCAGGTAACTTACAAGTATAAATAAAGGCATATAAATTAGTTACTTTAATAGTAGTAAGTAGAAAAACTTAAAGCAAACTACACTTAAAAGATATAGCATACTGTCCTAATCTGCTCTGCAATCTTGTCTTGTTTAAGATACTCTACCTACAAGGCTTATAGTAGAACACTAAATATAATATAATAGTTTTTTAAAAATTGCTTACTAACAATCTCATTCCTAATCTTACTAAGCTATATAAATAGTAGGTTCTTAAAGCAAACCTAAATAACAACTATGCAATAATAGCTTTTAAGTTAGTTAAACTATAATATAATTAAAGACAACGCGCACAAGCACTTATATAGTATAAAAAAATAAGTTACTTTAAACTAAGTGCGCTTAAGCACCTTTATAATAATATAAGAAGGTAAAGATTACTAGAGTGCTTACAGTAGAATATAACGCCTATAAAAAGGCAGAAGCTAAAAGGCTAATCTGCCGCACACTGCGCATAATTAATAAGGCTCTAGAAGAACGTATTTTACTTAACTTTTATAATTATAAAGTTAACAGCTTATTAAAAGAAAAAAGCTAAATGCTGATTATAGATTAAGCTACTAAATTTATGTAAGACTACTACTTGAAAGACAATTAAATAGTGCAAATAGTTATTAAGTTATTAAAAAAATTTATAATTTTTATAAAAACCTAATTTAATATTACTGTAAAAGTAATTAAATCTAATAACAAGATTGTTACAGTTAAACTAGAAGCAGCTTATTAGGCAGAGTCCTATAGCATGCAACTTAAGCCTTCCGCCCCTAATACTTAAGCACAAAACAGTAGAGCTGAACGCTTAAGAGATGTAATTAAGAATAAAGCATAAGTAATGCGACTAGACGCTAACCTGCTATAGCTACTGTAGCCTAAGATCACTCAATTACCAGTATATCTTTATAATTAAACACTGCAATACGCAAATTAATAAAAATACTATATTAAGAGTTTTTTACACTGTGATGGGCTGAAGCCTAGAGTGGATCCTCGGTTGTACCTCGGTGGTACACCTCACATTACAGGTCACGGCCGCGCGGCGGCAGCCTATAAGTATTAACTACGCAAGACAATCAGACGCTCTATTGTCTTGTGCCAGCCTTTTGGCTAAGTGGTCGGCGTGTGTAGTTGCATGCAAGGCCTAGTAGGCCCGCCCACTACATACACATAATGTATACAAAAACAAAATTATTACTTTACTGCATAAGCTACACTAAGGCTACTTATAAGTATATAAGTGCAAGGCATTTGCAATAATAAATAATATAAAGTGCAGTAAGCGCAAACTACAGCAGCTTAATTCTAAAGCATAAATTAACTACTTAGTTAGATATTAATCTATAAACATTTATCGTGTATAAGTACTAACTATAGCTAAGGTGATTACTACACGCAATATAGTATTTAACAAAAAAGTAATCTTTACTAAAAATAAAAAAGATGTTATTGTGATGGGCTAAGGCCCAGGGTGGATCCTCGGTTGTACCTCGGTGGTACACGTCACATTACAGGTTCGCGGCGGCAACCTATAAGTATCAACTACGCAAGATAATCAAACGCTCTATTGTCTAGTGCCAGCCTTTTGGCTGAGTGGTCGGCGTGTGTAGTTGCATGCAAGGCCTGGTAGGCCCGCCCATTACAGTTATAAATAACCTAATGCATAGCACGCTTAAAGAGATTAAGGCATAGATTAGGACTGTAGAACTTCCCCTAAAGATTACAAATAACTAAAAAGAAATACAATTTTCTCTTAAAGTTAAGTCTTTTAATTAAAGGCTTATACAAGAAAAAACAGCTAATTAATATAATTAGCGTAGAAGAAAAGTTTGTAAAAATTATCTTTAAACCCTGCTAATGCCTTTACTAGTAGCCCTCTTAACAATTAACAGCGCAATATTACTGCTTAAGAGACCTATACTGCAACATTAGCAGATTAATTTTTCTAAATAGCTCTTACAATTGCTGCCTAATTTCACCTTAAGCTTAAGTAGTACAAGGTTACTAACGGCTTTACACACGCACTAATTAATTAAGTTCTATATATAAAAATAACGCGTAAATACGCAAAAAAAATTCTAAAGCTTAACAAAGTTTTGTACGGCCTTTAGATATTGCTACTACTCTAGCAAAGGGACTTTACCACTTATTTTTAATAATGTAGACTTAATACTGTCCTATATAAGCTAAATTATATAGTTTGTCAAAAAAAATTATATTCTTCTACGTTAACAATATTATTGCAATATACAGCAAGAACTATAGATTAAACGCGTAAGCAGCTATCAAAGATATAAGCAAGAGGTACTATACAATTAGAAAAGACAATCTACAATAGTTTTTAAGTATAAAGTTAATTAGGGATTAATTACAGCGCAAGATCTAGATCTCCTAATTAGTATATATGAAAAAGAGTAACTAACTAGTAAGTAATTACTTAATGAAAAGTAATACTCTAATAATTAAGGCTGAACTACTGCCCTAAGAAGGCAACGTGACTTCTAGGGAGATTAACCTCTACTAACAAAATATTAGATTACTCCTATTTATAGTAGTTAACACAAGACCTAATACGGCCTTTGTAGTATTACGCTTAGTTTAATTCTTTACAAACTCTAGCCCTAATTATTAGTTAGTAGCTAATTGGGTACTCTTATACTTTAACTATATATAAACGCTCGCACTACAATTTAGTAGACACAATTATCTAGTTGTTGCTAGTAATGCTTATTTTGCTAATAATACACTTAATTGCAAAAGCTTACTAGAATACGTAATTAAACTATTCAGTAAACTAATAGCTTAAAAGGCAAATAAATAAAATACAGTTACAACTTTAATAACTAAAGCTAAACTACTTACGCTCTTACAAGTTGCTAAAGAAGCTATGTTTATCTAGATGCTGCTTACTAAGCTACAAGTCTAGATAGTTAACTAAACTATTACTATTCAGTGTAATAACCTGTAGACAATTTGATTAATTTTAAAAAAGATCTCCTAGTTAACTGTAAAGCTACAACACGTTAATATCTATAATTACTAGCTTAGGCAAGAAGTATAAAATAAGTTAATTAAAGTAATTTACGTAGAGTTAAGTAAGATGCTTGCTGACAGACTTACTAAACTCTTACTAGCTAATTAATAGTTAAGATTCCTACAACAAATAGAATTAATTGACCTTGGCAACTAACTACGACTAGAGGCTAATCTAGGATTCATAACTAATTGTCTTAACGCCTTAGACTTGTAATTAACAGACGCAAAAGGTTGTTAGCTTAATCTTTACGTTTAAGCTAAGGGGGTGTGTTAGATTTAGGAGATTTGCGCGATTAATTAAGAGGTTAGCAAGTTGATTAGTAGGTCGGCAAGACCAAACAAAGGATCTAGGAAGGGTGATTAGGGGGTGGCGCTACAGGACGCTAAACGCGCTAGCGCCGCAAAGAGTCCCTCATATAAAAGAGGCACCTATAATCCACCTAAAATTAATCAACAGAACACCAACGATCAATTATCAAGACAATTAATTTATTATTACTTATATTATCATTCTTGATTATTATTAATCAACCTATAATATCTGACAATACCGCTCTAATCTAGTTTTATATTAGCTGTAAGGCTCTTAAGAGGCTTAAGCTTATAGTACTTAAAGTACGTCCTGCTCTATTGCTTAAGAAGATTATTTAGTGAGCGCAAGCTGTGTGCATAAAAGGGACTTATATTATAAAGCTAAGCTGTAGCCTTAACAATTTCTAGCTAGAGTTTCTTAGACAGGTTTGCGCTTGCCCTTATCTTAATTAACTTAGTTATTAGCTTTTAGCTTGCTTATTTAGCAGCTCTATATAGTTTATATGTATATAGTAGAGAAGGCTTAATAGTAATGCTGTGTTCATCAAACTGTATTTAGTACTACAACATTTCTTGCTAAAAAAGTGTTAAAAAGTTATTATTTTGTATAATCTTAACTATTTAGAGCCTGTAATAAGCTTTAAGGAGTGCCTTAAGGTAGTAAAAAGCTCTTGTAAGTTCTAAAACAGATTTTGCTTATAAAATATATACATAAAGCTTGCTACTAAAAGTGTTCTTTACTACTAATATTTACTGCTCTCTTAACCAACTTTAAGGCATGTTAAATAGATCCTATAAGATTCTCTAGTATAGTTAAGAAAAGAGCTCTTTTAGCTTTTTTAATATAACCTGTTTTGCATAAGTTAACGCATAGTGCTTATACTTAATATATGCTATTTCTTTAACTCTGATGCCCTAAGCTACGTTAATAAGTACTTTTAGTACTTTAAGACCTAGGTGCCCTGTATAGGTATACTAAAAGTCTTTTAAGTTACTCTTTAAATAGGTTACTTATAAGCTTTTAACCTAAAGCATTACGTTTAAAACAAGCTTAAAATAAAAAATTGGTAGCTAATGTAAGAAAATTAAAAGTTAAAACGGTGTTGAAGCCTTGCTAGTACAATGTTTCTGCCTAGTGTACCTTAGTAAAGAGTATTATCTAGGCCTAAGCACTAGACTCTTTTTCTATATAGACAAGCTTCTAAAATAATATTTAAATAAAAACCTTTAATAACTGCTACGTCTATAAGTATAAGGTTCTTAGTTTTATTGCTACGTGTTCTATTTAGAACTTAGCATAGATTACAAGTGCCTTAGCTACTAATAAAGAAGGCTTAAGTGCCTACTTTTATTATCTTTACTTCTTTAGCGGGTATAAAGGAGCTTAGTATAAGCAGTTCCCTGTTGTTTACTAGGTGCAACGCGGCTCTACTATCTAGTATAATGCTCTACTATCTAGTATAATGCTCTCTAATAGTATAATGCTCTCTAATAGTATAATGCTCTCTAATAGTATAATGCTCTCTAATAGTATAATGCTCTCTAATAGTATAATGCTCTCTAATAGTATATAAGCAATAAAGTCGCTAGTATAGTATATACTAGGATTCTTGTTTTTCTTAAGAAGCGCTAAGTTAATTAAAAATGCAACTTTACTACCTAAAAAAGCCTTTAACTTACTTTTTTCTTTTTAAAAAAGCTTATATTCTGCTTTAATAAGTTTAGTTTAAAGTTTTTTGTATTGGTTAATATATAAGTATTTCTAAATCTTCTTAAATTTCTTTTTACTAAAATTGTAGTTAACTTTAAAGTAAGCCTTAATTGCTGCTAAGAGTATATAACACTTTATAGAATCTTAGTAATACCTACTGTTCTTACTATCTTAATATAGGCACTTAAGGTTGTATTTATAGCTTGCACTTTTAGCCCCTTATTTTAGTAAATAAGGTTTCAAGCTTCTTAATATAGCGTAAGCTTCTAAAAATTTAGCTAAGCTTAGTAAGCTAATTCAGCGCTAGTGGAGCATTCTTAAGAATACTTAACTAGTTTAGTCTAGATTAAGATAATCTTTCTTAAGCGTTTAGTGCTGCTAGTAGAGCCTCTTTGTAGTGCTAGCCTATTTAGGAGCGTATTTAGCTTCTACAGCATCTAGAAAGTTAAATACAGCAAGCGCGCTGTCTACTTTAAAGATTCTTAGCTTTTTAGCTTTTAGTTAGTTTATTTACTACTTATTATACTGAGCTTGTAGTTCGATAGTACTAAGCTTTGCCTTGTTAAGGCTTACCCAGTACTTCTAGCGTGTTACTATTTAGTTAATAGCGTCTGTTAGCGCTAGTTTAAGCTACAATTGCTTAATAAGTTTATTTAAAGTCTAGCTTAGTCTATCTACAAGTTTTATTCTAATTAAAGCTAGTGACTACTTGTTAATAGTTGCATATACCTAATCCTAAATAAACTGCAGTGTTTATGTGTTTATAGCCTAGTCTGCACGCCTTGTGCAATATTTATTAAACTTTTTATTATAAGCTTTGAGCTTTTTTTAAAAGAAGTTTTCTGTAGGCACTAAAGGCCTTAAAGGCAGCTCTATTAATATTTTAACAGTTACAATAGCCTCTAGGTTAATGTATTCTTAGACTTTTTTAAATTTAGCGTTAAACTTTAGCTAGGTATACTAGTAGGTGTAAGGGTGCGTTGGGTTGACCAAAGATGCAAGGTAAACAGTGAAGGTGAATGAATTAGATATCGAACTTTAGAGAGAGACTACGTAGGTTTATATATCCAACCCGGGTGATTAGGACTTAACCCAGGTTAGGACTAACCGAGGTTGTCGGAGGTTGTCGGATCAGCTAACAGTTAGCGTGAATAGTGCGGCCGATAGTCAGCTACTAGTGCTGAGGTAAGGAAAGACAACGAAGGCCACAGGCCGAGTACTAGAGAACATCAAGGCTTCAGCCCTTTACAGTAGGTCTAGCTTACGTAGCCTAAAAGGCGCGCTAAGTTAGTAATTTACAAGGAGTTGCTTGCTATTATAGTACACGCAATTAGTTAGTAAGTTAAAAAGTGTGTATAAACACATTGTCGCATATATCAGCCACGCGCCTCAGCCACGAAGCTCTAGCGTCAAGGCCTGCGCGGCTCGCGCAGCGCTAAGCACCGAAACTTAGAGCCTTCACGCCGAGGTGCAGAGATTTCACGCCAAGCTTAGATACTTGCTTTTAAGCTCCACAAAACACTTGCTGTGCTTAGAGGTATCCCTCCAAGCTTTAAAACAGTTGTTATAGACTACAGTATTTCTTTTGTATTTTTAAAGTGTCTTAGACGCAGGTAAAAAGACAGAGTTAACTATCTAGTTCTCCTAAACCACTATTACTAGCTCCTAATTCTCTACAGTTATAAGCCTAGCGCTTTAAATTGCAGTTAAGATTCTCTCTACGCAACCTAAAGTACGCTAGCAGTAGTTTAGACCTTCTAATTTGTTGAAAAACATCTCTTAACTTACTAACTAATTGCACGCACAACTATAGCAAGCAACTTTTTATAAATTACTAACTGGCTTTAGCCTTTTAAGACAACCTTTTAATGTGACCACACATTTTGTAGACATCTTTTTAGTAAAAAAGAGATTTATTGCTAACAACAGGTATTTAGGCTTACGCCCCCTTGTTTAACATTGCTAGCACGTAATTAGTGTGTTGCATGTTTAGATAGAAACAAAAAAAAAACAAAACAAAAACGCAAATTGCCTTCTAACTTGACGCGCCTTATCTTGCCTATTCTTGTTGCTTTACTACTAGGCGCTCCTAGATAAAGTAAAGCAGTAACACTATTATTGCCTTGCTTACTAATCTATTTATTTCTAAGGTGTTAAGGGTGGTGGTTGTTGTTGTAGTTAAAATAGGGTTCTAAAAAAGTGAAAAGCAGCTACCCTCTACTAATTAATCGCAAAAGTAAAAAAAAAAAAGATTATAAGTAGTTAACGAGATTTGAATAGTAGGTAAATAAGTTCTAGTAGGAAAGCTTAGACCACCGAGCGATAATTAGGGTCAAAAAATTTGCTAAAGTACTAAAAAACGACACTAGTTAAAACGTGTCCAACGGCGATTGCTAGCCTATAGCTAGCAATAAAATTATAGTAGGATTGCAATAGGATTGTAATATAATGTAATAGAGAGAAAGAACACGTATGTACTGCATCAGGAGCCTGCAATACTTTATAAAGCTAAAGCAGCTACTTCTTACTTACTATATTTTACCTACTACTTCTTTCCTTTTGAACAGCACTGTATACAAATAAATTATATATAATACACTACACTGCAACATAGCGTACAACCTCTGCGGCAAGCATCTCCTTATTCTAGGCTCTTTTCTAAAAAAAGCATCCTTTGCTACTATCTACCTAGCACCTAATTTAGTCTAACTTAAACTGCTTATGCAGACACCTAAATTTATTAAGTATTCTAAAACTTAACTACTTAGCTAGACTTCTAAGTTTATAAAAATCTTTATAAAGTTTTTTATCTGCAATATCTTTATAAATAAAAAAATTGTTAAGCCTTAATTTAGCTAGTTGTGCAAGAAATACATAATCTCTAGAGTATTTGCTAATACTAGCGCAGTACTTAAGATTTATTGCTTTAGAATCTCTTTTTTCCTGTTTATTATGCAAGGGCTAAGTATAGAGACTAGAACTTAGCTTAAATAGCTATTACAAGACGTTAAATTAGTAATAAAGAAGAAAGAAGTAAAAAAAGAGGAGTAGGCTTTCTATTATCGCGTTTATAGGTTAGTAAGTAAGGCGATAATAGTGTTGCTGCTTTACTTTATCTAGGAGCGCTTAGCAGTAAAGTAACAAGAATAGGCAAAATAAGGCGCGTTAAGTTAGGAAGTAATTTGTGTTTTTATTTTACTTTTCTTTGTTTCTGTCTAAACATGCGACATAGTAATTGCGTACTAGCAATGCTAAACAAGAGAGCACAAGCCCTAATACCTGTTGTTAGCAATAAATCTTTTTTTTTACTAAAAAGGTGTCTACAAAATGTGTGGTCACATCAAAAGGTTGTCTTAAAAGGCCGAAGCCAATTGCTAGCCTATAGCTAACAACAGGATTATAGTAGGATTGCAAATAGAATTGCAACATAATGCGATCGAGGAGGGAAAGGACACGTACGTACTATAGCAGGAGCTTATAATACTTCATAAAGCTAAAGCCGCTGCTGCTTACCTACTGCTTCTCACCTTTCAAACAGCACCGCATACGAACAATTCGCATACAATACACTGCAATAGCGTGCAACCTCCGCGGCGAGCATCTCCTTATTCTAGGCTCTCTTCTAAAAAAAAGCATCCTTTGCTACTGTCTACCTAGCACCTAATTTAGTCTAACTTAAACTGCTTATGCGGACACCTAAATTTATTAAGTATCTTAAACTTAACTACCTAGCTAGACTTCTAAGTTTATAAAATTTTTAAACGAGTCCTTTATCCGCGATATCTCTATATATAAAAAAATTGTTAAGCCTTAATTTGGCTAGTTGTGCAAGGAATACACAATCTCTAAAGTATTTGCTAATACTAGCGCGGTACTCAAGATCTATTGCTTTAGTATCCTCCTTTTCTTGTTTATTGTGTAAGGGCTAAGTACAGAGACTAGAACTTAGCTTAAACAGCTATTGCAAGACGTTAAATAAGTAATAAAGAAGAAAAAGGCGGGAAAGAAGGTGTTAGATATTATAGGTTAAGTAATACTTATAAGATAATGATAATATAAGTAAGTATAAGTTAATTGTATATTTCGTTAATCGTTGGTGTTCTGTGTTCTTTTTATAACCTAGATTCGGTGTAGGCCTTAGCGGCGCTAACAACTGTTAGGGCCACCCCCTGTTAACCATTGCAGGACCCTTCGCCAGTCTCCCTAGCCTTATAATTAACCTGCGCTAAAGCCCTAAATTTAACACACTCCCTTAGCTTAAACGTACAAATTAAGCTAAAGACCTCCCTTATTAGTTTCTTTTGTAAAGTAGTTAACTATATGTCTAAAGCGTTAAGCTAAGTTACTATTAATACTAGATTAGCTTCTAGTCTTCGTTGTATGCCTAGATTAATTAGTCCTATCTGCTATAGAAACCTTAGCTATTAATTAGCTAGTAATAATTTTATAAGTCTGTTAGCAAGCATTTTGCTTATTTCTACACAATTTACTTTAATTAACTTATTTTAAACTTCTTGCTTAAGCTAGTAGTTATAGATATTAACATAATGTAGCTTTGTAGTTAACTAGAAAATATTTTCTAAAATTAATTAAATAGTTTGCAAGTTATTATATTATATAGTAATTGTTTAGTTAACTATTTAAACTTAACGCTTAGTAAGTAGTATTTAAATAAACATAGCTTTCTTTGTAACTTATAAAAGCGTGAGTAGTTTAGTTTTAGTTATTAAAATTATTACTATATCTTGCTTAATTGCTTTTTAAGCAATTAGTCTGCTAAATAGCTTGATTATATTTTTTATAAGCTTGTGCAATTAAGTGTATTATTAGTATAAAAAGTATTAGTAGCAATAACTAAGTAATTATATCTACTAAATTGTAGTGCGAGCGTTTGTGTATAGTTAAGGTATAAAAGTACACAATTAGCTGCTAGCTAATAATTAGGACTAGGGATTATAAGAAATTAAGCTAGGCGTAATACTATAAAGGCTGTATTAGGTTTTGTGTTAACTACTATTAATAGAAGTAATTTAATTTTTTGTTAGTAAAGGTTTATTTCCTTAGGGGTTGCGTTGCCTTTTTAAGGCAGTAGTTTAGCCTTAATTTTTAAAGTATTATTCTTAATTAAGTAGTTACTTACTAGTTAGTTAATCTTTCTATTATATGCTAATTAGAAGATCTAAGTCTTGCGCTGTAATTAATTTCTAATTAACTCTATGCCTAAATACTAATGTAGATTGTCTCTTCTAGTTATATAGTACTTTTTCCTAATATTATTAATAGCTGCTTATATATCTAATTTATAGTTCTTACTATACATTGTAATAATATTATTTACGTAAAAGAATATAAAGATCTTTTAGTAGATTATATAGTATAGCTTATATATAATAGTAGTAAATTTATATCTTTAAAAATAAGTAGTCAAGTCTTTTACTAAAGTAGTAGTAATATCTAAAAGCTGTAAAAAGCTTTATTAAGCTTAAGAATTTTTTTTGGTGTATTTACGCGGTATTTTTATATATATAACTTAATTTATTAGTGTGTATATAAAGGCGTTAGTAATATTATACTACTTGAGCTTAAGGTTAAATTAGGCAGTAATTATAAGTACTATTTAAAAAAATTAACCTACTAACGTAGAAGTATAAGTCTCTTAAGTAGTAATATTACGCTATTAATTACCTTGCACAACTAAGCGCGCTTTATACTTAATAAATTAATAATTTTTATTTATTTTATAAGTATATACTTATATAGACTTTAGTATCTAGGTGTTTATTAGTTGTACTTCTTACGTTAAGACTTCTAACTATATATTTAATTGCTTATAGCTTATAAAGTAATTCTTTTTAGCCTTTTTAAATAACTAGTAGAATATATAATTCTTTCTTAGTTAGTTTGAACTTAGCGCTAGCAGAAGCTTGCTTAAAAAATGTCTAGTTATAACATTAACTTTTAAGTAATTAATTTACTACTACGCTATTAAGTTTTTTATTATTTAATTTCTAAACTTTTCTTGCTTTTGCACTTGCTATAAACGCTAAAGCCTATAGGTTTGTATAGTTTTTCTAAAAAAAATTACTTATAGAACTTAATCCTATATTAGCACTATCTAGATTAGGACACTTGCTGCAGCTAGTACTTAAAAAGTAATTAGGCCTAGGTTTTAATAGCTACGTAAAGGCAACGTTCTAACTCTTAATATTAAGAGAATTATTTACACGCCTAAAGCTCTTTAATATTATAAGATTAGTTAAAAGAGCTACTAGTAGAGGCGTTAGTAGGGGTAAAAAATAATTTACTTGAACCTTTCTTCTGCGCTAATTATATTAATTATATATTTCTTTATATAAAGGTTTTTTATTAAAAGCCTTAGTCTTAAGAAAAGATTATATCTCTTTTTAGTTATTTATAATCTCTAAAGGAAGTTCTACAGTCCTAATCTATGCCTTAATCTCTTTAAAGATACTATATATTAAGTTATTTATAACGTTTTTTTTATTTTTAGTTAAAATTTATTCTTTATTAAATACTATATTGCGTGTAGTAATTACTTTAGCTATAGTTAACACTTATACCTAGTAAAGGTTTATAAATTAATATCTAACTAAGTATTTAATTTATACTTTGAACTTAAGCTGCTATAGTTTACGCTTACTACGCTTTATATTATTTATTATTATAAACGCCTTACACTTATATACTTATAAGTAGCCTTAGTGTAGCTTACGTAGTAAGGTAATAATTCTGTTTTATATATATTATGCGTAAAGAACTCTTAATATAGTAATCTCTATTAGTTTACGTATTAAGGCGTTTAATTATAAGAATATACTGCTAATTAAGTAATCTTAGGCTATAGTAGCTACAGCAGGTTAGCGTTAAGTTAAATTACTTATACTTTATTCTTAATTATACTTTTTAAGCGTTCTACTCTACTGTTCTATGCTTAAGTATTAAGAGTAGAAAGCTTAAACTATACACCTTAGGACTTTGTTTACTAACTTACTTTTAGTTTAACTGTAATAATCTTGTTATTTGTTTTAATAACTTTAACAGTAATATTAAATTAGGTCTTTATTAAGATTATAAAAGACTCTAGTAACTTAATAATTATTTACGCTATTTAGTTATCCTTAAAGTAGTAGTCCTACATAAATGTAGTAGCTTAGTTTATAATCAATATTTAGCTTTTTTCTTTAGTTAAGCTATTAACTTTTTTTTTAAGGTGTCAAGGGTGATGGTTGTTGTTGTAGTCAAAATAGGGTTCTAAAAAAGTGAAAAGCAGCTACCCTCTACTAATCAATCGCAAAAGTCAAAAAAAAAAGATTGTGTGTAGTCAACGAGATTCGAATGCTAGGTAGATGAGTTCTAGGAGGAAAGCTTAGATTACCGAGCGATAATTAGGGTTAAAAAATTTGCCAAGGTACCAAAAAACAACACTAGTTAAAACGTGTCTAACGGCGATTGCCAGCTTATAGCTAACAACAGGATAACAGTAGAATTGCAATAAGATTACAACATAATGCAATAAAGGAGGGAAAGGACACCTACGTACTGCAGCAGGAGCCTGTAATACTTTATAAAGCTAAAGCTACTGCTTCTTACTTACTGCTTTTTACTTTTTAAACAGCACTGTATATAAACAATTTGTATACAATACGCTGTACTGTAATATAGCGTGCAACCTCCGCGATAAGTATCTCCTTAATCTTAACATTTATTTAAAGATAGAAAGCTTTCCTGTTGTATACTTAGCCTCTAAACTCGTCTAGCTTAAGCTAATTATATAGACACCTAAGTTTATTAAGCATCTATAAACTTAGCTTCTTTAGGACTTTATAATTATATCTTTTATAAACAACTCTAGAATCTACAATATCTTTATATATAAAATGAATATTAAGCCTTAACTTAGCTAGTTGTAGAAGGAATACAAGATCTATAAGGTGATTGCTAATACTAGCAAAGTACTTAAAATACTCTACTTTAGTATCTCTCTCTTCTTATTAATTATGCATAAGCTAAGTAAAAAAACTATTAACTAGTTAGGCTAGCTGTTGCATAACGTTAACATAGCAATAAAGAAAAAAGAGGCAGGAAAAGAGGAGTAGGCGTTCTATTATTGTATGTATAGGTTAGAAAGCAAAGTAATAATAGTGCTACTTCTTTAATTTGTCTAAGAGTACCTAGAAGTAAAGCCTTAACATAAGTAGGCAGCATAGGCAGGATAGGGCGCGTTAAGTTAAGAGGTAATTTGCGTCTTTGTCTTGCTTTTCTTTGTTTTTGTCTGAACATGCTGGAGCAACACACTAATTGCGTGCTAGCAATGCCAAACAAGGGGGCATAAGCCCTAATACATATTATTAGCAATAAATCTTTTTTTTTACTAAAAAGGTGTCTACATAATGTGTAGTTACATTAAAAGGTTGTCTTAAAAGGCCGAAGCTAGCTATTAACTTTATAATTATAAAAGTTAAGTAAAATATGTTCTTCTAAAGACTTATTAATATTGCGTAGTTTGCAGCTAATTAGCCTTTTAGCTTTTACTCTTCTATAAGCGTTTTATTCTACTATAAGCATTTTAGTAATCTTTATCTCTTTAGATTGTTGTACAAGGTGCTTAAGCGCGCTTAGTCTTATATAACTTATCTTTTTAAGCTATATAAGCGCTTATACGCGCCGTCTTTTATCATAATATAGTTTAACCACTTTAAAGGCTATTATTACGTAGTTGGTAATTAAGTTTGCTTTAAGCACCTACTGTCTATATAGCTTAGTAAAGTTAGTAATTAAATTATTATTAAGCAATTATTAAAGGACTATTAGATTGTGTTTAGTGTCCTACCATAAGCTTTATAAGCAAAGAATTCTAAACAAGACAGGATTGTAGAATAGATTAGGATAGTATACTATGTCTTTTGGGTGTAGTTAGCTTTAAGTCTTACTACTAGCTACTATTAAAGTAACTAATTTATATGCCTTAATTTATATCTATAAGTTACTTACTTATAAGAAGTCTCCTTGCTTTGCTAATAATATTTTAGTAAATTTACTAGTATTATTAAAAATATAATAAGTTAATCTAAAGTTTAAAATCTATAATTATTATAAAAAAAATAACTTAAATTACTTCAAATAAAGCCTTAATAAGCGTGTAGTTAATCTCTCTCATCTTCTAGCTATATAGTTAGTTATTATACTTAACTATAGGCGTTACTATATATAACTTCTTAATTATAACTTTTTAATATTATAATAACTACTTGAAGTTGTAAATTGTTTCTTACATAGCTAGGCTATTATTAATACGTAATTAGACTTAATTTATCCTATCTTATTAGAGTTACTACTAAGCTAGCGTGTTGCTTAAGTATGCGTACTAACAATCCTTAAGCGCATGTTTTATATTATACGCTTTATATTTGCTTATAGTATAATAAATACTATTTTAATACTTATTCTTAATAGGCTTTTAATTTTAGCGTTATTCACGCTTTTATCCTAAACTATCTAATTTATTTTTATTAAGTATTAGTAATTTAGCTCCTGCGGCTATTCTAAAGAACGCCTAAGTTAACTTTACTTTAGATAGGTAAAAGAGCTGCATATAATCTTAATAGTCGCAAATTATATTTTTAACTGTAATTAAAGAATTCTTTAGTCTATAAAATATAAATAAGATTATTTATTATTCTAAGTGCTTAGCTGTTGCTTAGGTAAAGTCCTCCTTTACGTATATATTTAGTTAGTACTTAGGTATTTTAACAGCTTTACTCTTAGTTATAACGTAATTAACTTTAGTAAGCTATATCTCTTATAAGCTAATTACTTTAGGCAGCTGTATTGCAGTCTTATACTGCTCTTAGGCTTCCTTAATTATTATTTTAGCATTAATGCCTATAGTAGCTATTAGATTAGCAATTTACTAATAATGTAATTACCTTACTTAATAGCAGTTTATATATAAGTAGTTATTAACTATATACTATATCTTTTGCGTAATTTTATATAACGCTGCTTACTCTTGTGTGTACTTTTGATCTTCTATCTTGTATTAATCTAGCTCTAACTTATAAATCTCTAGATTCTCTTTATATAAGGCTTTTGTGTTTGTTAATAAGTCCGCGGGCTGTGTAGGTGTAAAGAGCGGTATAGGTGCGCTATCGCCGTAATTACCTTAGTGTAATGCAGCGTGCGCATTAATCACTTATTATAACGCTTAATAGTTGCTTAGATCAGGCATTTAGGGTATCTCTAGTTTAGTAATAAGTTTAACTGTAAGGTTTAGATTAATCTTCTCCCACACGCGTAGAGAGTCAGCGCGTGTCTTAATCTAGCAGATCTATTTAATCTAGTTTGTGTAATTAGTAAGGATTACGGAGGAGTCTTGTAAAGAAAGAGTAGACATCCTTTTAATAACTTGTATAGTTTAGTAACATGTTAGTTATTAATCCTTGTTTAGTTAAGGCAGTGAGACTCTTAATTGTTAGATATTATAGGTTAAGTAATACCAATAAGATAATAATAATATAAGTAATTATAAGTTAATTGTATATTTGGTTGATCGTTGGTGTTCTGTGTTCTTTTTATAACCTAGATTCGGTGTAGGCCTTAGCGGCGCTAACGACTGTTAGGGCCACCCCCTGTTAACCCTTGCAGGACCCTTCGCCAGTCTCCCCAGCCTCATAATCAACCTGCGCTGATGCCCTAAATTTAACAGAAGGAGTAGGCTTTTTATTGTCGCGTTTATAGGTTAGCAAGCAAGCCAATAATAGTATTGCTGCTTTACTTTATCTAGGAGCGCCTAGCAGTAAAGCAACAAGAATAAGCGGGATAGAGCGTGTTAAGTTAGAAGGCGATTCGCGTCTTTGTCTTGCTTTTTTTTGTTTCTGTCTAAACATGCGACACACTTATTGCGTGCTAGCAATGCCAAACAAGGGGGCATAAGCCCTAATACCTATTGTTAGCAATAAATCTTTTATTTTACTAAAAAGGTGTCTACAAAATGTGTGGTTACATTAAAAGGTTGTCTCAAAAGGCAGAAGCTAATGCTTATTATAGCAGGGTAAAATTGTAAAAAATTATATTTAATAAAAGTAAAGTTGTGTTTTCTTTCAAGCTGTGTTAATAAAAAGCTATTATTAAGTAGTTTTAAATAAAGTGTTTAATCCTTTCTTAAGTACTAGACTTTAGCTTAATTTAATTAATCTTCTAAGACAATGTTGAAGTAAAAACCTATAACTAGAGCTAATTTAGTAAGTATAAATCTTTAGTATAAGGTCTTCTTACTCTTATAAGAATGTTCTTGATTCTATAAGTTTTATAGCTATAAATTTTAAATAAAGTAGTTCTTGCTTTAATAATGCACAGAAGCATAGATATTTTGTAATAACCTTACTCTATTAACCTAATATTATTAACTAGATAAAGAGCTACTTTATTATCTAGGATAGTACAATTTGTAAATGGGTAAGCGTGCAAGACAACTACTTCTAGGCATTAACAAACCTTTAGAGGAGAGACTAGATATAATAGCAGAGGACCTCACTACAGCAATTCAACAGGCACTTAGGAGATCTACTCCTCTCGTCAATCAGAAACCAAAACCAAAGCCTTGGTGGACAAGTAATTTAGATCTTCTCAAGGCCAGCCTAAACAGAGCCTTTTGAAATTTTAAGAGAGTAGCAATAAGCAAAGACAACACGCTATACTTATAGAAAAAATAGTACCTGCTTGCTAAGAACAAACACCTTAAAGCTATTAAGACAGCTAAGCTCAGCTATTAGTAACAGTTCCTCCAAAACGAATCGCCTAAAAAGATATTTAAAGCAATAGCCTATACAAAAAAAACTTTCTTAACAAGAATTCTTAGCATTAAAAGTAATGAATTGTTTAAAGAAAAGTGCTAAACTTTTAAAGAGAAGCTTTTCCCTTCACCTCCTTCTATACTAACTCTATCACTTAACAACTACAAAGGAAACTATAAATAGGAGGAGCTAAGTCTATTAAAGGAAGAGCTCTACACTGCCTACTAGAAAATAAAAGCTACCTTACTAGGCCTAGATAGAATTAGCTAGGAAGTTATTTTAAAAGCATACAATTACTAACTAAGCATTTTTTTAAAGTTTACCTAGCTTTGTTTAACCTAGAATATTAACTAAGGTGCTAGCAAAAAGCAAAAAGTCTTATCTTTAAAAAGCTAAACAAACTAAACTACTTAATTCTAAGAGTATAAAGAATTATCTCTCTTTTATGCTGTCTAAGGATAGCACTCAAGAGGCTTTACTTAAAAAGGCTAGGCACTTTAGCAGAAACAACTAACCTGCTCCACCCTACACACATAGAAGGCATACTAAAAAGATTAGCTATTAACGCTAGACTCTTTTTCTACAACAATATTTAATAACAAAAAAAGAATAACAGAGTTACATTAACAGCTTTCTTAGATATGCAAAGCGCTTTTAATCTTATCTAAAAACAAGCTTTTTGAAGATATAAATAATTAACAGCTACCTATCTACTTTTTATTATAAACAAACTCTTTCCTTACAAAAAGGCTTTAAGAATTATCTTTTAATAAGCAAATAGAAATACTATAAAAAGTTAATACAAGTACACTCTAAAAAAGCCTAGCCTCTTTTATTTTATTTTTAATTTATACAAAACTGCTATTCTAATTAATTATAACAAACAACATTATATACTTTTTATTTTATATAAATAACGTTTGAATTTTAATATTAACAACATCTATTTAGAAGAATATTAAGCTACTTAAAAAGGAGTTAGTAAACCTTCTTATCTAAGCAAAAAAGTCAGCTATTAAGTTTAATAGCTTAAAAACAGAATTAGTAAATTAGACAAGATCTAAAAAAGATCCAAATAAATTTTTTACGCTACCTACTTAGAATACTTTTTAGCTAAAAAAAACTAGTTAAATAGCTAGGTATCTTCTTTAACAATACTTTTAAACTTAAAGACTACTACTTCATTAAAATATAACAAGCAAACTAAGCCTGTTTTTGCCTAAGCAGGCTAGCTAACATTAATAAAGGTCTCTTTCTAAAGGCAATAAGGCAATTATACCTAGCGTGCAATACTAGCGTAGCTAATTACAGATGTTAGCTATTTTAGAAAAGCTAACAACACGTCCTTAACAGTAGGCAAAAACTTCAAAACTAGGCTTATAAAAAGATTTTAGGTGCCTTTAAGTCTTCTCCTGCAATGCCTAGTGAGGTAGAAGCCGCTCTATTCCTACCTAGAGTTAGGCTAGAAAACGCAATAAGAAGGTACGCCTTAAGATCTACTTTACTAGATCTAAATTACCCCCTAAGAGCTGCTATTAGCAACAACAAAAGAGAGCAACTTAATTAAATTTAAAAGTCTATTACTTTAGCCCTCTTAGACAGTATAGAGGAGATACAACACTACGCCTTTATGTTATAAAAAGCTAAAACTTTTTACAAAGTCTATATATTAAATAAGCTAAAAGACATTAAAGCTAAAAACCTCAAAAAACTACTAGCAGACAACAACCTCTTATTAATATACTTGGTTGCTTTAACTATAAAAAACAGCAAAGAAATTAGCGTAAGCATTGCTTTTTACAAAAAAGCTACTTTTATTAAAGAACTATAAGCAAATAGAGGAAATAACTAGCTAGTTTACAACAGTAAACTAGAAGATATTACCTTAAAGCTATAGAAAGAAGTTAGCCTATTAAACAACTGCTAAAATGTCAATATCTACGCAGATAATTAGGCTGTGCTATTTTAATAAAAAAACACTTTAAACAACCCTAGCTAAGAGTAGCAAATTAGGTACATTAAGGCAGTAACTTAACTAGAAGAAAAAGGCATTACTTCTACACTATAATAAATCTTAGAACACTAAGATATACAGTGAAACAATTAATTAGAATCTTTAGCAAAGAAAGCTACAAAAATAAACTTTTTAATAAATAAGATAAGCTTAGCGGTTATTAGTTCTTTAATTAGATAATAAGTAAATATTAAATAGTTAAGCATCCTAAAGAAATATTGAAAAAAAGCTACTAGCAGGTAAGAAGCAGTAGATGAGAAGCAGCAGCTTTAGCTTTATGAAGTATTGCAGGCTCCCGCTGCGGTACGTACGTGTCCTTTCCCTCCTCTATCGCATCATGTTGCAATCCTATTGCAATCCTACTGTAATCCTGTTGTTAGCTATAGGCTGGCAATCGCCGTTGGACACGTTTCAACTAGTGTTGTTTTTTGGTACCTTAGCAAATTTTTTAACCCTGATTATTGCTTAGTAGTCTAAGCTTTCCTCCTAGAACTTATCTACCCACTGTTCAAATCTCGTTAACTACACACAATCTTTTTTTCGACTTTTGCAATTAATTAGTAGAGGGTAGCTGCTTTTCACTTTTTTGGAAACCCATTTTGACTACAACAACAACAACCACCACCCTTGACACCTTAAAAAATAAAAAGCTACTAGCAAGAACCTAAGCACTTACTTAGCAACCTTTAAATAGAAATTAAGAAAACAGATACTTATCCTCCCTACTAGACAGTATATATTTAGCTTTTTCTTTTAATTCAAACTAAGTTATAGCTACTTAAAAAGCTATTTATTTAAGAGAAGGAAAGTAGAATCTAAAACTTGCCTATGCAATTTTAGAGCTACACAAGACACAGCTTATATAATTCTTAAATACTAACTATACAAAAAGAGTAGAGCTATACTTTAGAGCTCCTGTGCAGAGCTAACCTCTCTACAGCATCTTTTTTAAACAGAAGCAGGTATTAAGGCTACTATAGCCTTTATTTAAGAAACTAGGGTTAGTACACAGGCCTAGTACAAAGGAAACTCTAATAACTAAATGTAATCGCCTTCCTAGGCGACTAAGCTCTACTTACCCCTCCCCCCCCCTCCTCCTTCTCCTCCTTCCCCCTCTACCCTTACACAATAGGCTGAGAGCCTCACCTTTATTCAGATAAACCACTCCTTGTAAATACAGAGGGGTGACAAAAAAAAAGATGTTAAAAAAGTTGATATATTCAAAGCTTTATATTTCTATATTTAGAAGAGCTAGACCAGAAAGGGTTAGTAATTTGAAAAGCCAAGAACCTCTTCTTTGAGATAGACTGCTTAGTAAACTGCTTCGTCAGCACGATCGCGCCTTCAAATTTGCTTAAAATAAGATGAAAAAAAAATTAATTTTGAAAGAATTTTTTTTTGAACGTGGAAAAAATTGCTACAAATTACAAATATTAAAGAAGCACTATTAACACTATTTTGTGTGAAAGTTTCAAAGTAATAGCATTATAAACTATTAGTTAATAGTAAAACACTTGTTTTTGAGTTTTATCAAAATATTTAATTAAAATAGCTTACTAATACTTAGTAGACTAGCCCTTAGCTTTTTTATTAGTTGAATAATGCTTTAACTACAATAAACTATTACTATTAACTGCTTTTTGTAAAAAGAAAGACTTTTTGTAATACTATTATTTTATTATGTTAAACTGTAATTATTGTTATACTATAACACTAATTGATAGTAAACCTGTTTTACTATCAAACATAATTTAAGTTTATATTATAAAATTTCACAAGTTTTGGCTTAATATAAATATAATAATATTAAGCTTTTTTTAAAGTTTAGTGACAACATCTTCTTAAAAGTTATTAAAATATAGATATCTTTTTTAGGAAGTTTTGTAAGCTTTCAATAGAAAAATAAAAACTGTTTTATTCCAAAAGTTAGAAATTTTATTTTTAAGGTTTTTAGTAAGGTTTTTATTAAGTATTTTTAAAACTTTTGAAAAATTCTTTGTTAGACGGCCTAGTTTAGGCCTAAGAGTAGTTTAATACGCTATTTTTAAAATGCATTTAATAAGGAGTATAAGTATTACTTTTAGAAAACTGTTTTAGTATATGACTTAATAGAAAATAAGGCTTATTTTATAAAGAGAAAGAAATAATTCAGTATTTAGAATAACAAGAATTTTAAGCTATAAGAACAATACTATTAGAAAAGTAGGTTCGAAAAAATTAAACGAGTTAATATACTATAAGATTACTAAGTTATTACGTAATCAACGATTACGTAAGTAACCTCTATCTTTTTCACACTTTAATTAAACTCTAAGTAAATAAGATATAGCCCTCTAAATTTTGTTTACATTATGCTTACGTAAGCTAATTAAACTATGATTTCCATTAGCAATTTTTACACGTTCGAAAAAAAGTTATACTAGAATCAAGTTTTTTATTTTTTTCCTCTTATTTCAAGCAAGATTATAGGCGCAATCGTGCTGACTAAGCAGTTTACTAAGCAGCCTATCTTTAAGAGGAAGTTCTTGGCTTTTCAAATCACTAACCTCTTTAGATCTAGCCCCTCTAGTCATAGAAATATAAAGCCTTAAAAATAACAACTTTTTTGACATCTTTTTTTTGGGTCACCCCTCTGTAACCTCAGAAG
This sequence comes from Alternaria sp. 'sect. Undifilum', assembly GCA_024321975.1. Lineage (NCBI taxonomy): Eukaryota > Fungi > Ascomycota > Dothideomycetes > Pleosporales > Pleosporaceae > Alternaria > Alternaria sp. 'sect. Undifilum'. The sequence continues at coordinate 966,365 of JAJJZI010000010.1, read as the reverse complement.
ACGACACTATATAGATACCTGCAGGCCTCAGCCTGCGCGTCTTATACAGCCCTTTAGGCTAAGAAAGGACGTTAAACTACAATAAAAAAAACGGGTAAGCGTTGAAATCTATTATAAAGAAGACCTTGTTAATAGGCAATAAGATCATAAATATAAGTAAATTAATAAGCATTGCTTAAATGCTCTATAGCTAGTTAGGTTTACTTAGCGCTTTAATCTAAGCTTGTTAAGTAGCTACCTAGCCTTTTTTAGATAGAGCTTTTTTAAGCTTATTATAGTTCAAGTTCTTAAGAGCATTTAGAATATTATTCTTATGCTTTTCTTTAATTAGAAGTTTTCTAGTAGGTGCTCCTTTTACCATTATATAAGTAATAATAGGCTATTTATAGTTTACTCTGTAGGGGCATTTCTTCTTTAAAGTAGAGTTTCCCTGCTTCTGTTTCTTAGGGTCTTTTTTCTCTACTCTTATAGTTGCAATTACCCCTCCTCTAATAATAGCGCTAGTCGCGTGCTTATAGATAAGCACTAGAACAGTCCGAGCATTGTATCGTTCGTATGCGGTACCGTGTGGTGTGGGAAATCCTGAAGGTGAGAAGCAGCAGGCAGGGAGCTTTTATGAAGTATTGCAGGCTCCCGCTGCGGTAACGTACGTGTCCTTACCCTCCTCCACCTCCACCTCCTCCACCTCCATCGCAATCTTGTTGCCAGCCATAGGCTGGCAATCGCCGTTGAACACGTTTCAATTGGTGTCGTTTTTTGGTACCTTCAGCAAATTTTTTGACCCTGATTTCGCTCGGTGGTCTGAGCTTTTCTGCTCCGAGCGCTTAGCGCGTGGACCTCATCCACTCACCGTTCGAATTTCGTCGACTACACACAATCTTTTTTTGACTTTTGCGACTGATTAGTAGAGGGCAGCTGCTTTTCACTTTTTTGGAAAACCCATTTTGACTACAACAACAACCACCACCTTTGATACCCTAAAAATAAATAGATAAGCACTAAGAAGATTTGTCCTGCATACTTTAGGCTAGTCTAATCTTTGCCTAGAGTGAGCGCTTTTACGAGATCCTGCTATATAGATTAGCCTTATTCTAGAGTAAGCCTCTAGTTTACTATATCTAAGCAGTTCTATATTGCTAGTATACTTAAAATATTATTAATTTTATATACTTTTGCGTATTAGTGTAATTACAGTTATTTCTACTACTAATATTCTGCGTTTAGACATCCTTGCTTTACTTTCTATAAGTGTACTCTATACTAAGAGTATATAAAGTTTTTAGTGTAATTATTCTTTAGAAACAGTGTGTTTTTAAAGTACTTAACTAGTGCTTATAATATTATAACGCCTGATACTAACAGAGAGAGCATAGTAAGGGCAAGAAGCTTTAGGCTAACAGTCTCGTTAACCTTGTTTTAAACGTGTTAAAGGCGTACTCTTTTAGTAGCCTAATTTACTGGATTTACTTTATAACGTGGTTCACAAGCGAATCGGACACCTAAGCGAATTAGACACGCCCCACCAGCGCGTTAATGTTAATACGTTATAACGCACTTTTATTACAGTTAATAAACTATTACAATATACTAAGTTAACTATTAGAATCGCCGCTATTACTTGCACTATCTATCTTAACTGCGTAGGTACAAGGGTTGTGTCTAATCTGCTTGCAACGCTTATACCGCCTCTCTCCTTGCACCCTCTTTAACGCACTCTTACTATTACTACAACTACTACCTACCTATTTAGCTAATACTTCTTATACTTTGCCTATATTAAGAGTCTTCTCTATCTATACGTATTTCTGCTTATAGCTTTTACGCTTATTTAATTTATTTAAAGCTTTTTAAAGGCTACTTACTTTTTCTATTATAAGTGTTATTATATGTGCTATTTGCTAGGCCTTATTACTTAACTGCGTAACCTGTGTGTTACGTAAATTTATAGAAGACTTATAATAGTTTCTTAGTCTTTATTAAATAAAAGTACTTTAAGCCTTAACTGTGCGCGTATTGCGTAGCATCTACGCCTCCTAAGTATTTACTTATTATAGTAATTATTTTAGCGTTTTTACTACAATATTAAGCTTTAATAGTATAGCTTATAAGTTATATAAAACTAGACTAGCGCCTTTAAAGCTAGCTTAAATATATTTTTTTATCATAGACTGCTTAAAAGCAGCTTTCAAGGCTAGCAAGAAGATCTTTTTACTAATATAGTTAGTGCAGTTATATGCTAAGCCTAAAACAGTATTATTATACTTATACTTTAATAGCAAGAAGCGGCAATATTAAAAGGCTATAATAAGTAAAATAACAGTATAAGCATATAAAGAAGAATAATATTTTTTTTCTTACAAAATTTTTAAAATATAACTAAGTAATATTTTTTATAGCTATTAAAAATAAGTAGTTAATACTTACCTATAGTATGCTTCTTTATATAAGTATTAAAGTGCTCTAACTAGGCAAGAGTAAGCTAGTTATTTATTTAGCTATTAAAACTAACTTTTAGTACTAAGTTAGTAAGTAGTTTTTAAACTTAATATTAATAAGCATCTTACATACAAAGACAACAAGAAGTAGTAAATAGTAACTTAATATGCTTACGCTTATAATTATAGTAACTTACTTACAGTTACTTAGCTAAATATACTTTTTTTTACTTAATTCTTCTAAGCTTATAATAACTAACTATAATAAATTCACTTATTATAAAGCTAGTTTTATTAAAGTTTTAAATATTATTATTTATAATTCTTTACTTTTCTTTTATTACATTAACTTAATTAAACTAGCGCTAGATAGCTGCTAGGTCCTTGTAAGCAGCTTACTAGTAATTATAGGAATAACTCTAGTGTTAACAGAGCTTAAAAGTTCTTTTAACAAAGTTATTAATTTAGTTTTTGCTAATAAAGTTGCTACTATACTTATATAATAGTTTATTAGCTATTACTTAAATATTAGCTTTTATAGGCAGAAATTCTTGCGTAGACTCTTTAAGAATACGCTTAACTATAGCCTCCTCTTTTAGCTTATTTAGGCGCTTTAAGTTCACTTTATAGTCGCGTTAGAAGGGCTTTCTGGCGCGTTAGTTAAACAGAGTACTTTAAGGCATATTATAGATAAAAATAGTATGTCTTTAGCTTTAAACATGTTGCAATTAGACATTAAAAAAGTAAGCCAAAGATCTAATTTATAATAAGTTAATAGATAATTATGTTGTTAAGATATAACGCGTTGTAGTGTCGACGTTGACGCGCTAGTGGAGCGTGTCCGATTCGCTTAGGTGTCCAATTCGCTTGTGAACCACGTTACATTAAAAAAAATTTAACTTAAGCTACAGCTAAGCACTTGGAACAATAGACGATATTGTTTATATTTTATAGATTAAAAAATCTCTTAATTACAGTTAAAGATAAAATCTGTAAATATTATAATTATATACAGCTTTTCTACCTATCTAAAGCAAAGTTAACTAAGGCGTCCTTTAAAGCAGCTGCAGGAGCTAAATTACTAAAACTTAACAGGAATAAATTAGATAATACTAGGCAGAAGCGTATATACTGCTAAAACTAAAAGCCTACTAATAATACTAAATTAACTAATATCTTACACACTGCAAGCAAATGCAAAGCATATAATACAAAATATGCACTTAAGGATTACTAGTACGTGCACTCTAACAACGCACTAGTGTAGTAGCAACTTTAAGATAATACAATAAATTAAGTCTCATTGCGTATAAATAATAGCTTAGCTATGCAAGAAACAATTTGCAACGCTAAGCAGCAATTATAATTTTAAAAACTTGTAAATAAGAAATTACATACAGTAACTTTAATAATTATGCAAGGCAATTAACTATATAGTTAGAAAATTAAAGAAATTAACTATACGTTTATTAAGGCCTTGTTTAAAGCTAACTAGGTTACATATTCTCTATAATAAATATAGATCCTTAACTCTAGATTAACATGTTATGTTTTCAACAATATAAGCCAATTTACTAGAACACAATGAGCACTTTAAGAAAACTTTCTAAAAGTAAGTAACTTAAAAGTATAGATTAAGGCATATAAATTAGTTACTATAACAGTAGCTAGTAGCAGGACTTAAAGCTAACTACACTTAAAAGACGTAGTATACTGTCCTAATCTGCTCTGCAACCTTGTCTTGTTTAGGATACTCTGCCTACAAGGCTTGTAGTAGGACATTAAACATAATCTAACAGTCTTTTAAAGATTGCTTACTAATAATCTAATTACTAACCTTACTAAGTTATTTAGACAGTAGGTGCTTAAAGCAAAATTAATGTAAGGGTGCGTTGGTTTGACTAAAGATGCAGGGAAAACAGTAGAGAATTAAATAAAGAACTACAAAGGCTATCTAGCGGGCTTAACTACTCCTCTGTAAGGTCTGTGCTTAGAACTAAGAAAGAGGCAAAAGTAGCTACGTAGCAGCTGCTAACGTGGCTTAGGAAAATAGAGCAGAGCTAAGGGAAAAGTTTAGTAGGCTAGAAAAGTAGAAGGGCTAATACGCTAGGCTTACAGATACCAGGTGCGCACGGACACCTAGGATCTGTAAGATAGCAAAACGAGGCTTTTTGTTAAGTACTAACGACATTAGGGCTTTAGCCTTTTACAGTACCCCCTTTTTTAACAAAAGTTCTAGAGTTCTTCTAGTCTTATAGTGCTTTTATATCTTCTAAGTTTAAAGCTAGTCCTTATGTTAGTTCTAAATATTCTACCTATTTAACTAGGTATTCTTTTCTTTTTCTTATGCTTCTTTCCTATAATAGGCGCTTTACTAAGTATTCTTCTTTACTATCTACTTTAATTAGTAAAAGTTTATTGTTGTCTAATAGTTAGCTTAGTAAAAGATCTTAGCAATCTACTTAGAAGTTATTAATATTAAATACTAAATATATTTTTCTAGGAGTATTTAGCTTTATAGAATTTAGTTTAATAATCTTAAATATCATATACTTTAAATTCTTCTAATTAAGTTTTTAGCTTAGTCTTTTTATTTTATAATAGTTTTTAAGCTTTGTCTAAACTTTATTACTTATTTAAAGCTAAAGTAATTACTTTTTTTTTGCTTAGCGTTCTTGTTCTTATCAAAATTCTACTATTATAGATTAAGTTAACTTAATACTTTGCTAGAGTTTGTTAGCTATTTTTATTACTTTCTAGTAGTCCTCTTGTATTCTCCTTTTTTAAGCTTAATTTTAAAGTTTATACTTTGCTACTATTGAAAAAAGATTTACCTTATATCTTTATTATTGAAAAAAAAAACAATATTCTAGTTAATTGTACTTGTCTTGTTATAATTATAATTTTAGCTATTTTAAAGTTGCTTTTCTAATTTATTTAATTTTCATTGTAGAAAGTTTATAAGTAGGCCTATACTATAAATTTTATTAATTTTGTAGAGCTGTTAGTTTTAAAGTAATATTTAAAAAAAATTGTTTAATCTTAAGTAGCTTACAAACTATGAACTTTAGTTAAATATAATATAGTTTAGTAACTAGTAGTAGGCTACTACAGAGTTAATAAACGCTTTAGCTATGCTTTTTATAGTAATATTTTTAGAACATATTAAAACTATGTTTTTGCTTAATTTATTAGTAACTACTATTAAGTTTATACAACTTTTACTCTCTAGTAATCCTATAACAAAGTTAATTAATATTTTCTTTTAAATACACTTTAGAATTAGCAAAGGCTTTAATAATCTTTATAAGTTATTTCTTTATAGTTTTATTCTTCCACACACTATACAGTTTTTATTATATTACCTTACTATTTAGCTAATAGAGGGCTAAAAGTACTCTCTCGCAACTACTTAGTAAGTAAAGTTCTTTTTTAGATACTCTAGAGCTCTAGAATAGTAGATTTTATAAATAATATTAGTGCGTAAAGGTTTGTTGTTTAGTACTTATCTTTAACTACAGTAAAGCAAGTTTTTAGAATTATTAAATTAGCATTTAAAAATAAAAAGCTTAAGGTCTAGCTTTGTTAGAAATTAGCATTCTTCCTTGCTAACTGCTTTCTAGGCTAGCTAGTACATATTATTCTCCTCTTTAGCTTTGTTTTGAAGCTTTTTTAGATCTATTTGTTCTTAAAGTACTATTACAAAATAGCTATTACAGCTAAAAGTTTTATAAGTCTTCTCTTTTTCTTATTCTTCTATATCTAGAGTTGGTATAGTAGATAGTTTAAAAACTTATAAGGACTTTTTAGAAATTTAAAAATTAAAACTATTTACAGGCATATCTTGTTATCTCTAAAATAAAGTATTAGCTCTAGAGTTATTAACACTAGGCCTGAAGGTAATTTCTATATTAGGAAATTTGTTAAGGAATTAGGCTTATCTTATCTATCTTTTACTAAGCTGCATAAGCTTTTTAAAATACTTTAAGTTTTTATAGTTTATTATAACTAGGAACTACCTTAAAAAATATAGTATAGCATTTTACTCAAATAGGTAGTAGATAACTATAAGTAATTCCTGATTGTGTATTTTATAGTTGCTTTAAGCGCTAGTTATTTTTTTTAAGTAATACGCTACTAGTTGTAATTTTTTTTAATTATTATATTATAAAAGAACTCCTGCTATAGCATAGCTAGAAGAATTAGTCTTGAAAATTGTTTCTTTGTTAAGATCCTATTAAGCTAGTGTTAGTTTAGTAATAAATAGCTTCTATAGCTTATTAAAAGCTTCTTGTTTTATTTTTCTTTATTAAAAGGAGACGTTTCTAGTAAGCCTTGTAAGCAAAGTAACTATATTAAAGTAGTTTTTAATAAAGTATTGATAAAAGTTTGTGAATTTAAGAAAATTGTGTACTTTTTTAATATTTATTAGTGTATTTTATTCTTAAATAGCTTTTACTTTCTTAAGGTCTATTTAATGTCCTTTTTTAGCTTTAATAATTAATTTTAAGTACTTAGTACTCTACACGTTAAATTTATATTTCTTAATATCTAGAAGTAATCTAGCTTTACTCATTACTTCTAGAACCTTGTTTATATTGCGTTAGTATTCTTTAAGCGTGCTATTAATGTAAATTAATACATTATTTATGGGAGCTGAGAAGGTTCAATTGAATGATTAGTGGAGGGGAATAAGTATATTGATTAACTAAGTGCCACAACAAAGTGTCCAATAACTTCTTAAGAGGAATAAGACAATCTAGCCCGTATACATAGGCGCTAGCGCGATCGTCACGTGTTCAGCTTACTAGGATCACCTGCTTAACAGGGTGACCCGCATGTTGCGCATGTTAATACTCTAACATACCCTCTAGGTTAGTAAGATACTATTAATCTAAGCTGTAAGCAACTAGGCAATTGTAATAAATTAAAGTTGTTAATTAATAAGTCTTTTTATAATTGTAGCTTTTTCTACTTAATTTTTTGTTATTGTAGTAATGCTGATTTTTAATGTTTTAATTAATATTAGTAGTTCTAATATCAAAACAATAGATAGACCCTAAATATTACGTAATTAATTCGTGCGCAGCTTCTACAATAATATTAATTACTTCTACTACTTCTCTAAAACTTTTGTCTTTATTCTTACTCTAATATTAATTACTAAGCTTTTTATAACTATTTTAACTACTATTACTAACATAGTAAGCAGCGTTACTCTATTGTTCTTTTACTAATTAGCTGCTAATCTTTCTAGTGTAGTCTACTTTAAGCAATAATAAGCGCAGCTTAGAGAGCTATTATTAATGTAATTAACGCTTAAAAAGCTGTTAGTAACATAAGGATAGTGCTAAGGATAAGTGTTACGCGCGCTAAAGCCTGTTTAAAATAAAATTTAGCAAGTAGCTAATCTCTAATATTATAAGAGTTAGTTACTTTTACCTTTTAATTTATACGCTTACTATAAGATATCTAGTAGCTCTACTAAAAAGCTAATTACTTTACTTACTAAATTAAGTCTACTGTTATGTTTTTGTTTGAATTTTAATCTATATAAAAGTCTAACTAAGCAATTAAGCTGGCGCAAAAGAAAAACTCCTTAAAAACTAAAGTAAAAGTTATAGTAGATAACTACTTAAGCAGTAACGCGTAAATAGCAATATAGTAATAGTAATAAGCTAAAAACATTTACTAATCTGTCTACTAAGCGCACTACGCCCTCCTCTACTTAGAAGAAGGCGCCTAATAGCTCTTTAAAAATTGCTACTAATTTATTACGTTTTGTGTTTTACTTTATAAGTACTATTTACAGAAAATGTTAAATAGTTTATATACTAAACACTACTTTAATTATGTTTAAACTAGTAGTTAGAGTAGCTTACGCTGTAGTAGTTAATTATCTTATACTTACTATATAGTTAATATTAATCTTGCTAATTAATTTATAGCTATATATACAAATAAAGTAGTAAGTTTTTAACTTACTAACTTTCTTGCTTAGCTTACTAACTAGTTTTTAGAAATACAATAATAATAAAATATACTAAGCTTTAAAAGCTTAACTACTTAAAAATATTATTACTTACTATCAAGAAATTAAAAGCAGTGTTATAACTACTAGCAAGCCTTTTATAAAAAAGCCTTTTACTAATAATTATTATACTTAAGAAATATTATATTATAGTTTTACTACTTAACTTCTACCTGCTCCTGCTCCTGCGTTTACTTCTACTCCCGCTTTTACTTAACCGCTACTACAGTTAGCTTATTATTTTTAGCAGTAATAGCAGTAACAGGAATATTAATAATAATATAAGTAGCTTTAGTAGTAACTTACTTAAAAGTTACTACTTTAAAAGTAGACTACTTGCAGAATATTACTTTTTTTAATTTTTCTTAATTACTTTTAAATACACTTTTCTAATTACTATATAAACTAATTATATAACAGAAAATATTATGCGAAAGTAAAGAAGTAATTATCTAACAACTTTATATATAGAAGTAATAAATTAAAATTAAGATATAATACTACTTACTTTAAAACTTTTACTATTTAAGCTTATATAGCTTAAATTGCTCTTAAGCTAGCTAAAGCTAAGCAGGCTAAGCGTGATATAATAATAAAGTCTAGTAAGTATAATAAGTCTAATACTAATTAGTAATAAGGTTCTTAGTTATAGTTTAATTATCTAGCTTACCTTCTCCCGCTTGCTCTAAGTAATTAAGAAGAGACTTAGTTTAGTATATAAATGTTACTGCTTAATATAATTTTTTTGCATATTAATTATTATTTCTTTTAATTAAGTTCTTAACTTACTAAAAGTTAAGTAACTACTTAAACTTCTTAAACTGTTGTTAAGTAAGTAACTTTGTTAGTTTATTAGCTAGCATAATCTTTATTTTTAAGTACTTAACTTAAAATAATTCTTTAGCAATTTCTTACTGCAGCTATATATTTTGTATATTTATATGTCTTAATTAAGTGCTAATCTGCTTATTTTTCTTAACTATAAGCTTTATTATTTATTAATTGTTATACTAAACTGTCTAGACATTTTCTAAATTAAGAGATAGCTTATAAAAAAAGCGCTTAAGAGCTATAGCCTTTTTAGTAGTGTGCTTAAGGGCAAGCAGCTTAGCCTTAGTAGTTAACGTAGTTACTATAGTCTGCTAAGCCGCCTTCTAAAATACTAAACTACTATATAATATAGCTATGTATTTTCAAGATAATTAATAAGTTTGCTAATTGTTTATAAAGAAAGCATCGTCTGCAATTGTTAAGTTTAGGCTATTATAGTTTCTACATTAGATCGCATTCTATTTTGTCTAATAAAGGTATATAATTACCTATTTAATAGCTTTTATATACTAATTACTAGAGTTTATAAAAAAGTGTAAGAGCTTTAAGATTAAGTAGGTAACATTTAGTTATAGCATAATAGCTGTATATAGTACTAATCTAACTCTTTTTTAGTAGGCCTTAATCTCCTACTAAGTTGCTTTGCTAGTGTTCTTAATTAGCTCCTCTAACAGTAATAGAGTCTTTAGAAAGCTATTATTCTTTAGCTTAAACTTCTTTATAATCTTGTTAATATATATATTATATATAAGTGTAATGGTTTACTTCTTATATTCTATAATTATCTAGATACTAAGAAACTATTCAACTAATCCTTGTTCCTATATTTATATTTGTCTATAATCTTTAACTCAAGATCTATTACCCTCTGCTTATAACCTTTACAAAGAGCAGTAGAATATTATTTATATAAAATAATACTAGGATCCTCCTTTCTTAATTAAAGAAAAGGCAGGGCTCCTTTAGTAAGGCGATTAGTTTTATTTCTTTTATTAACCTTAAGAACTCTTTATACTACAATAGTAGTGAGATTTGCAATTTATATAGTGCGTAGTTAAGCTATATATACTTTCTTAGCTTCTTAGGCTATTTAGTATTTTATAAATTACTAAGTTGTTTACTGTAATTAACGCATAAAAGAATGCTTTTATAATATTAAATTGCTTAATCTCTAAATTATTCTTAGCGGCAAGAGCTATTACTGCTTAGAAGGACTTAGCTGCTAAAGTAGCAGCGTAAGTTAAATTAATTATATTCTTTTCTTAGAAATTACTTTTTATAATAATCTGCGCCTTATATTTAAGAAAAAACTATCTTAATTAAACTTATAGGTCTAAACCTACTTTATAAGTATTAAGTAACTAATTGCTTCTTCTCTTAATATCTTAGTTTAAGTTTTTATCTTACTTAACTAATTAATTTTCTTTGTAAGTATTCTTAAATAAGGCCTTTATAGAATACTAGAGCAATTACTTTTATATTTCTAGCAGTTTAGGTAGATTATTACAATATAGTTAAGTATTTCTTTTTAGCTTATGCTTAGTAAGTAAAGCTACTATAACTATGTAATTAAGAGTTTTATAGCTTACTTAGTCTTTCTAAGTTGCTTGTAAACGTAGCAGGTAGGTATTATAAAAGTTATTTTATAATAGATCTTTATAATCCGCAATTAATGCGTTAACACTACCTATGCTTCTACCTCTTAGTTAATTGTTAGGATCTTAGGTTGCGTCTTTACGCTTACGCCTGCTACCTAGCTTGCGCAGTAGAAAATATTAATTAGTAGGCTAGTTTAGGCTTTTGCTAGCAATTTAAGCGCTACGTCTTAAAAGCAGAGGTTTAGCTTGTAATTGCTTACCCTGTCTGCTATTTGTTGCCTAAGATCTTGACTCGCGAGATAATTCACGCCCTGCTATCCTGCTTATACAAGCAGGTGTTCTATTATAATTAGCTAGCACGTTAGAGTCTATAGGCACAGACTATTAGACTAGTAAATAAGGTATTCTACCTACAGGTCTTAACAGATTAGCTCCTTTAAGTAGTTATATTACTATTTAATTATTAATCCCTTAATAATTTATTAAATTATTACTCCTTAAAGTCTCTAGTTTAAGAGTAAGTTCTAAGGTAGTAAGACTAGTAATCTACTACTAATTTAAGCAAATTCCTAATAGCGCACTAGCCTTGTGCTCTATTTGCCTAGCGTCTTTTAATCTACTTTTATTTTTAGTAGGTAGGCCTTCTTTACTACTTAAGATAGTAAATAGATTACTTTTAAAGTTTTTAGTAGTTAGCTGTGTATTCTAATCCGCCCTTTCTTAAATAGGAGAAAGGACCTCTAAGTCATCTCTAAGATTAACTAGCTTGCTATTATAAAAGATCTTTACAATTTTAATCACTTAATTTTTTAATAGCTCTTCTTTGCAATCTCTTTTGTAGAATAAATATTTTTCAAAGTTATATTACAAGTAGTAATTATATAATTAAGTGTTAGTACTTATATATAGTATATATTAGAGGCTTAATAACTAACTAAATGACTAATATAGCCGCAAAGATTAACCTTAAATCCTTAATAATTACGCCTAGCTGCCTTATCTTTATCTAAAGGATAGGCTCGGCAGCTATAGGTATACATTCTACTCTAGTCTAGGCGTAGATTAGCAGTCTAATGTCTAAGCTTAAGTAGTTAATAGTATTAGAAATATTTCCTAAACTATTCTTTAAGCACCTAGTTAGAGGATTAGTAGCTATAAATCTTTATAAGGCTTATACTATATAAGTAAGCAGCTATATTTATAATTACTAGCTAAAGCTTAGCTAGTAAATTAGCGCTTATGCGCATCTTAATAGCCTTTATAATTAGCACTTAACTAGCTCTCTTTGCTAAGCTATTAGGCTTATAAGTATATAGTAGTAGCGTCTTAATTACAATCTCTTTTTCTATAGCCTATTCCTTATATCTTAATTGCCCTCTCTAAGGTAGTATAGTAGTATTATTATTTTAATAAATCTTTATAATTTTCTACTAATATTTCTTTTTACTCCTTGCAGCAAAGCCTTTGATTTTAAGTATAATATTATTTAGTGTCTTTAACTAGATATTATAATTGTATAGCTTGCCTAAGTAGTCTTCTTTAATAATTAGTGCCTATTTTTTAAGCAGCTAACTAGTTAGAAAATTAAATAGATCTTTTAAGATTTTATAAAAAAGTTATAGTAATTTCTTTTTTAGTTACTATAAGATTACTTGCAAGGTATAAGCTATTGCATAGTATTTATATTTTAATAGCTTTTTACTAGTAATTTTAACTTTTTGCGCCAAGTAGACTAAGGCTTTAATAGCTTATTGTCCTAGGTGTCTTAATTCTTAATACTATAAGTCCTTATTACTAGTACGCAACTAAGGTTTCCTTAATTACACTATAGCGTTCACAAGCAGTAGTTAAGTAAGGTAATAAGTAGGTTGCTTATAATTAATATATAAGTGATTAAAGTAACACTTAAAGTTAATTAAAATTACATTCTTTTTAATTGTTCTAAATTATAAGTTGTAATTATATCTTAAATACTAAATGCTTACCTACTTAAGCTGTGCTTCTAATACAATATTAACATAGAAACCTAGTACAACCTTAACGTTAGTAAGTAAAAGATTAGCTATTTAAGGCTAGCCCTACTATATAAAATATTCTTAAGCAGCCTATTTCCTATACTAGCGACTAGTATAATTTAAGTGCCTGCCTTAACAGTCTTGTCCTTAGCGCATTTACTAAAGATGCATAGTACTATATAATCTATAGTATTAACTAGGTAAACTGCTAACCCACTATCTATAATTGTGCAGAGGGACAAGGTATAAGGGGTAAAAGCTATGCTAAACATATTTAGTTTAACTTCCTTAATAAAGTTCTTTAAGTTTATTAATACTAAAACTAATAAGCTAAAGTAAGATCTACTTAACTTATTAGTAGCTAATCCGCTAGTGCTAGCTTTCTTGCCTTCCTTCTTAATTTAGGTGCGTAAATTTACCTAAGTGTTACTATTTTATTACTTAATAATCTTCTTCTTCTTATTATCTAACAGTTTAATTAGTATATTGCTAGTAGGGCTTAATCTAGTAACTATAGTTTAAAGTTAGTAGCAGTTACGCAGTGTCTAGAAATGCTTGCTAATAAGCTCTTTACTAGCCTTATAAAAGTAAGAGTAAGGTTGCTTACTACTCTTATTTAACTTAAAGTTTTTAGCGCTAATAAACTATTAAGCTAACGCTAATTTAGATGGAGTTTAAAACACTATGTGTCCTTTTTCTTAAAAATAAGCAATTAACTAATCCTGTAATAAAACACTAAAGATCTTTTCTAGATTATTAAGAGTTAACTAAGCTTTACTAAGCGCTATTACTTATGCTAGCTTATTGCGCTTCTTGCGCGACTAGTTTAGTGCAATTTTAGTGCCTAAGGCGTCTAAAAAATTAGTAATTGCTAATAGCTTAACAACCTTAAGGAGCGAGTAGATTATTGCTTATTAATATAGTAGCTGCTACTTAGTAAACTATTACTTAGGACTTATTTGTCCCTAGTAAGCCTTATTTAGGTAAAATTAGTACTACGCCCTAATTAAATACTAAGTATTATAATTAGTAGGTGCAAGATCCTCCTTAAGGATCTTTACTAAGGCTTAAAGGCTAGTAAGGTTCTAAGTAATTATGCTTATTAAAGTATTTAAGAGTAGGCCTAGATAAATAGTCTTGCTAATCTAGTCCTTAATATTAGTAATCTTAGCAACTTTCTTTATCTATTAAGCAGCTTATACCTTATACTTATTAACTAGCTTATTATAATTATTCTTCTTATACTTAGTATTAAGTAATTAAGTTTTATATTTGCATTAAGCAATCTTATAGTCCTCTTGTATTTAAGCGCTAGCGCTAGGTAATAAAGTAACTAGCTGCTTAATATCCTTAGACAGTTCTAGATACTGTAGCTTCTAGTGATCTATTAAGGGTACGTCCGGGAGATTGGGATTAACCTAATCCTAGATGCCTTTCTCTAAGCAGTGTAGCCTTAATAGAGTAAACTAGGTTAGCTAGTCTAATTAAGCCTTAAGGATCACCCCTAAGGTAACAAGCAGTGTATTAGTAAGGTCTATATTAAAATAAGATGCTTCGTGTAGGATCACGACGTAGGTTATTATTAAAGTAACAACAAATTAATTAGTTAGTTAGTAGGTAGCTAAGTAGCTTGTATTAGAAAGAGGTTAATTGTATAATTAATAAGAGAGGTACAGCAGCAGCAGCAATCTGCTAGCTGTGCTGTAGGAGAATAGAGGAGAGTAAAATGCTAATTAAATAGTTGACCTTACAGCTTGCTAATTGCGTAGTAGGAATTAATACTATAATTAAGCGGCCGGGCTTATAACTGTAGGAGCTAAGAAGGTTTAATTGAATAATTAGTGGAGGGGAATGAGTATATTAATTAACTAAGTGCCACAACAAAGTGTCTAATAACTTCTTAAGAGGAGTAAGACGATCTAGCCTGTATATATAGGCGCTAGCGCTATCGTCACGTGTTTAGCTTACTAGGATCACCTGCTTAACAGGGTGACCCGCATGTTGCGCATGTCAATACTCCAACATTATTTAAGTAGGCTAAGTAGAAATTGTTAATATACTTGCGTAGTGTCTAGTTAATATATTATTAAAAAGTGCTAAGAGCGTATACTATACTAAAAAGAATAACTAGCTATTTATATAAGCTAAATTTTATTCTAAAAGTAGTCTTTTATTTATTTTTTATATTAATTCTAATTTTATAAAAAGCTACAGAGACGTTAATTTTAGTAAACTATTTTACTTTAGCAATATTGTTAAGCGTTTTTTAAATCAATAGCAAAAAATAATCGTCTTTTTTTATAGTATTAAAAGCTTAGTAATTAATACAAAACTGTAATCCTCTTTTAAGTTTCTTAGTAAATAGAACTAAAGAAGAAGCTGCAAAGCTGCTAGCTCTAATTTATCTTTTATTTAATAGAGATATAAGCTTCTTGCATTAAACTAAAAGCTCTAGTTTACTTATATTTTATAAAGGGCTTTAAAGAAGTTTTTTTTTTTTTTTAATTTTAATTTTTTTATAACTTAATTTAGTAATTAACTTTAAGTCTATATAAAAAAAGTAGTGTAGAAGCAGTTTGTAACTTAATAATCTAAGCTATATACTAGTACGCTTTGAGAAGTAATAACAAAAAAATCATTTTTTTTAAAAGCTAACGCCTTTTTAATATTCTTAAAAGAAGCTATAAAAGTTTAGATTTACTTATTCTTTTTTACTTATTTAATATAAGAGTAATCAGCTACTATATTTATTTGCTTTAAGTTTTTGTTCTTTAAAATAAGGTAGTTTTTAGTACTTAGCAGTTTAATTTTTTGTCTAAAAAAGTAAATGTAAATTAACTTTTAAGAAAGAGCAATAGTAACCTCTCTTCTATTTATTTGGGGCTATCTAAGTATTAAATTGTATCTAAGGTGTATAAAAGTAATATAGCTCTAAATAGTATCTTTGTATTCTTAGATATTAATCTCTAACCTAGCAACTATATTAATAGTTCTAAGTTTTTCTATCACTTCTTCTAATCTACGCAAAAAAATTTAAATGCACTATAAACTAGT
The DNA here is from genome assembly GCA_024321975.1 of Alternaria sp. 'sect. Undifilum'. Taxonomy (NCBI): domain Eukaryota; kingdom Fungi; phylum Ascomycota; class Dothideomycetes; order Pleosporales; family Pleosporaceae; genus Alternaria; species Alternaria sp. 'sect. Undifilum'. The sequence goes on along the minus strand of JAJJZI010000010.1, from coordinate 950,401 downwards.
GTATTTAATAAGTTAAAAGCTAATAAAAAAGTATATAAAGTGTCCTGTATTAATGCTGTTAAAGCGAGGGTATAATAATTTACTAATATTTTAATAGTAATATTATTACTGCTTAAATCTATTTTAAAACTAGCTTATTTTTTTATTAAGTCTTTTTAGCTTACGTGTAACTCTTGCTAGTAACTTTAAGCAAGACCTATTCTTTTTTAAAATTAGAATCTAAATTTTTTAAAGTATTTTTGCTACTTAAGTTTTTTTTACTAAGCTTTTTCGCTTTTGCTTTTAAAAACTTTAATATATTAGTTTTTTTTTCTTTTTATTCTCTCTTAGCATTTTTTCTTTTATAGTATAGTCTATAGCTAAGTGTTTTTTCTGTTTATAAGTAAAGTAACGTCTTTCTCTTATTAGCTTGTTTAGCTCTAGATTGCTAAACCTGCGTAGCTTAGCTAATCTTCTAGTAAACTTTATTCCTTCTATCTAGTCTCTTGTAGGAGGAGTAGGAGGAAAAAAAGCGCGTCTTAGCCTATATTTCTTAGGCCTTTCTTAGTCTTTATTCTTAAAGTATTGTTCTTTAAGCTTCATCTAGCTTTTAAAATACTACTCTATTTATTATAAGTAGTTTGCAATTTTAATACACTTGTTTTATAAATGATCTAAGTTTAAGAAAGTAATACTTACAAGCGTTCATTAAAGCTTATAAGTAAAGCTTTCTAAAAAAAATTATTATCTTTTCATTCTTATTTAAGTTGCTGTTAAATAGTAGCAACTATTTCTAGAATTCTATAATATAATTCCAAATATTTCTTTTACCTTAAAATATTAACTAGAGTTTATTTCTAGCTCTTTTAAAGCTATATAAATCTTTAAATATTTTATTAAAAAAGTTTAATAAATATTTAAAGTTCAAGGCGTTAAACAATTCTATTTAGTTAAAGTAAGGCAGTATTAAAGTTACTACTAAACTATTTAGCCCACTAAAAGCATAATTATACGTTTTTTTTTCTATGTTAAAGTCTTTTTAGTTATTTTTTCTTTTAGTAGTAAGCTATTTTTTAAAAATTTAGTACATCTTTTTTATTTTATTAAAAGTATCTAAATTAAGTTGCTTAAAATGCTTTAGTATGATTGCTAGCTACTAAGTTAGTTTTTATGTAGCAAGTAGTGTTAGTAGCTGTATAAGTAACTATTCTTATTTTAGTTTTATTCTTTGAAAGCTAAGTTAATAGGTTTTAAATGAAAAAGGCTTTTTAAATTATAATTAAAGTTGCTATTTTTTTTTGTTTACTTGCTCTACAAAGACCTTCTAGTGTATTTACTATTTTAGTTCTGCTAATACTATTTTAGTGTAGTCTTACTATCTAGATAGTAAAGCTTCTAGATGTAATATTTACTTTTGCTATTATTATATTTAAATACTAACTCAATAGTACTTATATTATTTAATAGCAAGAATTAGTTTTTAAAGCTACTAGTAGTATAGTAAGCTTATTTAATAGTTTATATAATAAAACGTTTAAGTAAAGTTTTATATAGCTAAGTAATTTTTAGTACTCTTTATGCTTTTTCTATTATTAATTCTTAGTAGATTTTAAAACAGCTTTAACTAAAATTAGTAATTTAATTAATTAAAGTTTTATTTAAATATAGCTCTAGAAGGCTTCTGTGCGTAGATATAGCTCTAGCTAGCTTCTTGTCTAGATATAGCTCTAGAAGGCTTCTAATTTAACTTAGCACTATTAGCGCTATAAAAAAAATTAATTATAATATAAAAGTGCGTTAAATTAACTAAAGATGCAGAAAAAATTGTAAAAAATTAAATAAAGAACTATAAAGGCTATCTAGCAAGCTTATCTACTTCTCTATAAAGTCTGTGCTTAGTACTAAGAAAGAGGCAAAAGTAGCTACGTAGCAGCTACTAACGTGGCTTAGGAAAATAGCGCAGAGCTAAAGGAAAAATTTAGTAGGCTAGAAAAGCAGATGGGCCAATACGCCAGGCTTATAGATGCCGGGTGCGCACGGACACCCGGGATCTGTAGGATAGCAAAACGAGGCTTTTTGTCGAGTACTAAAGACGTCAGGGCTTCAGCCCTTTACACTTAATTAATAACTATGCAATAATAGCCTCTGTAGCAGTTAAGCTATAATATAATTAAAGACAATGCGCACGAGCGCTTATATAGTATAAGAGAATAAGTTACTTAGAACTAAGTGCGCTTAGGCACCTTGTACAGCAATCTAAGGGAGTAAAAATTACTAAAGTACTTATAGTAAAATGCAATGGTTATAAAAAAGTAAAAGCTAAAAGGCTAATCTGCTGTACACTGCGCAGAATTAATAAGGCTTCAGAAGATTATATTTTATTTAACTTTTATAATTATAAAGTTAACAGCTTAACTAAAGAAAGAAAACTAAATGCTAATTACAAATTAAGTTACTAAATTAATATAAAATTACTACTCTAAGGATAATTAAACAGTGTAGACTATTATAAAGTTACTAGAGTTTTTTGTAATCTTTATAAAGACTTAATTTAGTATTACAGTAAAAGTTATTAAAACTAATAATAAGATTGCTATAGTTAAACTAGAAGTAGCTTGTTAGGCAGAGTCTTAAGGTATACAATTTAAGCCTTCTACCTTTAATCCTTAAGCACAGAACATTAGAGCAGAATACTTAAAAATTATAATTAAGAATAAAGCATAAGCAATGCAACTAGACGCTGACCTGCTATAGTTACTGTAGCCTAAGATTCCTTAATCAGCAGTATATTTCTATAATTAAACATCTTAATACACAAATTAAAAGAAATTACTATATTAAAAATATTTTATTCATAATGTATATAAGAACAAAATTGTTACTTTACTATATAAACTCTACTAAGGCTACTTATAAGCATACAGGTGCAAGGCGTTTGTAATAATAAATAATATAAAGCGCAATTAGCGCAAACTACAGTTTTTAATATTAAGGCAAAAATTAGATACTTAGTTAGATATTAATTTTTTAACATCAACTATATATAAGTACTAACTAGGTCTATGGTAATTACTACACGTGATGTAGCATTTTATAAAGAATTAATTTTTACTAAAGATAAAAAAAAATTTTAAAAACTTAGTATATAGCACTTTTAAAGAGATTAAAGCATAAATTAAGACTGTAGAACTTCTTTTAAGGATTACAAATAATTAAAAAAAGATATAATAGTTTTTTAAAATTAAGTTTTTTAACAAAAAGCTTATATATAAGAAAACATTTATTTGATATAATTAGCGTAGAAAAAAGGTTTAAGTAGCTTATTTCTTGCTACTGCTAATGCCTTTACTAGTAGCTCTCTTAACTAATCTTATAATAGTAGAAAGCATTAGGTATGTAAATAATCATTTTAAATATTAAAAGTGAGAGCGTTGCCCTTGCGCAGCTATTAAACTCTAGGCCTAATTACTTCTTAAGTACTAGGTGCAGCAAGTGGTCTGATTAACGCAGTGCTTATATACAATTAAAATCTGTTAGTAAGACCCTTTAGAAAAACAAGACAAACATATAGGCTTTAGCGTTGATAGCAAATGCAAAAGTAGGAGAAGTTTAACAACTAAATAATAATAAACTTAATAGTACAGCAGTTAATTAACTCCTTAAAAGCTGAAGTTATAACTAAATACGTTTTTTAAGCAAGCTTCTGCTAGCGCTAAGTCTAAATTAACTAAAAGAAAATTACATACTTTACTAGTTGTTTAAGAAAGCTAAAGAGGATTACTTCTTAAGCTACAAATAATTAAACTTATAGCTAGAAGTTCGTACGTACGTGTCCTTTCCCTCCTCTATCGCATTATGTTGCAATCCTATTGCAATCCTACTGTAATTCTGTTGTCAGCCATAGGCTGGCAATTGCCGTTGGACACGTTTCAACTGGTGTCGTTTTTTGGTACCTTAGCAATTTTTTTAACCCTGATTATCGCTCGGTGGTCTAAGCTTTCCTCCTAGAACTTATCCACCCACCGTTCAAATCTCGTTGACTACACACAATCTTTTTTTTCAGACTTTGCGATTAATTAGTAGAGGGTAGCTGCTTTTCACTTTTTTAGAACCCTATTTTGACTACAACAACAACAACCACCACCTTTGACACCTTAAAAAATAAATAGTTAGAAGTTCTAATGCAAGAAGTACAACTAACTAATACCTGGATGCTTAAGTCTATTTAGGTATATACTTATAAAATTAATAAGAATTATTAGTTTGTTAAGTGCAAAGCGCGCTTAGTTGTACAGAGTAATTAATAGCATAATATTACTGCTTAAGATACCTAGGCTGCAATATTAGCAGAATAATTCTTTTAAATAGCGCTTGCAATTGCTGCCTAATTTAACCTTAAGCTGAAGTAGTATAATGTTACTAATGCCTTTACACACGCACAGATGAATTAAGTTATATATATAAGAATATTACGTAGATACGCAAAAAAATAATTTTAAAGCTTAAAAAAGCCCATACAGTCTCTAGATATTGCTACTACTCTAACAATTAGAATTTACTGCTGTCTTACGTAAGCTATGTTGCATAATCTGTTAAAGAATTTTTGTGTTCTTCTATATTAACAATATTATTGTAATGTACAGCAAAGACTATAGATTAAACGTATAAGCACCTATTAAAATATAAGAAAGAAGTACTGTATAACTAAAAGAAATAATCTGCATTAGTTTTTAAGTATAGAGTTAATTAGGGACTAATTACAACACAAGATCTAGATCTTCTAATCAGCATATATTAAAAAGATCAACTAACGAGTAAGTAAATATTTAATTAAGAGTGATACCCTAATAATTGAAGCCAAGCTGCTGACCTAAGATAGCTACGCGACTTCTAGAGAAATCAACCTCTACTAACAAAAGATTAGATTACTTCTATTTGCAGCAGTTAATATAAAACCTAATACAGCATTTATAGTATTACGCTTAGCACAATTTCTTACAAATTCTAAACTTAATTATTAGTTAGTAGCTAATTACGTACTTTTATACCTTAACTGTACCTAAACGCTCGCACTGCAATTTAGTAGACACAATTACTTAGTTATTACAAGTAATACTTTCTTTGCTAATAATACACTTAATTACAAGAGCTTCTAAGGATATATAATCAAACTATTTAGCAGACTAATAGCTTAAAAAGCAGACAAATAGAATATAGTTATAACTTTAACAACTAAAGCTAAACTACTTATACTTTTATAAGTTTTAAAGAAAGCTATATTTATCTAGATACTGCTTACTAAGCTACAAGTTTAGATAGTTAACTATACAATTACTATATAGTTGTCAAATTTGGGGCACCAGCGCAGGTTGATTATGAGGCTGGGGAGACTGGTGAGGGGTCCTGCAAGGGTATCAGGGGGTGGCGCTAAAGGTCGTTAGCGCCGCCAAGGTCCACACAGAATCCAGGTTATAAAAAGAGCACTTAGGGTCTGCACAATCAAGAAAAAATAACACGACTAAATCAATCATCAATATAATTAACTTATTATTACTTTTTTATTTTTTAAGGTGTCAAAGGTGGTGGTTGTTGTTGAAGTCAAAATAGGGTTCTAAAAAAGTGAAAAGCAGCTACCCTCTACTAATTAATCGCAAAAGTTAAAAAAAAAGATTGTGTGTAGTTAACGAGATTTGAACAGTAGGTGGATAAGTTCTAGGATGAAAGCTTAGACCACCAAGCGATAATTAGGGTCAAAAAAATTTGCTAAGGTACAAAAAAATAACACTAGTTAAAACGTGTCTAACGGCGATTGCTATCCTATAGCTAGTAATAGAATTATAGTAGGATTGCAATAGGATTGCAACATAATGTAATAGAGAGAAAGGACACGTACATACTGTAGCGGGAGCCTACAATACTTTATAAAGCTAAAGCAGTTGCTTTTTACCTACTGCTTCTTACCTACTGCTTCTTACTTTTTAAATAGTACCGTATACAAACAATTCGTATATAATATACTATACTATAATATAGCGTGCAACCTCTACGGCAAGCATCTCCTTATTTTAGGCTCTTTTCTAAAAAAGCATCCTTTGCTACTATCTACTTAGCACCTAATTTAGTCTAACTTAAACTACATATATAAACATTTAAATTTATTAAGTATTTCAAACCTTAACTACCTAGTAAGTCTTTTAAGTTTATAAAAAATCTTAAATAAGTCTCTTATTTGTAATATCTTTTTATACAAAAAAATTATTAAGCCTTAATTTAGCTAGTTGTACAAGGAATACACAATTTCTAAAGTATTTACTAATACTAGCGCGGTACTTAAAATTTATTACTTTAGTATCCTTCTCTTTTTATTTATTGTGCAAGGGCTAAGTATTGAGACTAGAACCTAGCTTAAACAGCTATTATAAGACGTTAAATTAGCAATAGAGAAAAAAAAAGGCTGGAAAAGAGAAGTAGGCTTTTTATTGTCGCGTCTATAAGTTAGCAAGCAAGGTGATAATAGTGTTACTACTTTACTTTATCTAGAAGCGCCTAGCAGTAAAGTAACAAGAATAGGCGGGATAAAGCGCGTTAAGTTAGGAGGTAATTCGCGTCTTTATTTTGCTTTTCTTTGTTTCTGTCTAAACATGCGACACACTAATTACGTGCTAGTAATGCTAAATAAGGGGGCATAAGCCCTAATACCTATTGTTAGCAATAAATCTTTTTTTTTACTAAAAAGGTGTCTACAAAATGTGTAGTCACATTAAAAGGTTGTCTTAAAAGGCTGAAGCCATATTATTACTTATATTATTATTATCTTATTAGTATTACTTAATCTATAATATCTAACAATTAAGAGTCTTACTGCCTTAACCAAACAAGGATTAATAACCAACAAGTTACTAAACTATACAAGTTATTAAAAGGATGTCAACTCTATTTCTACGAGACTTCTCTGTAATCCTCACTAATTACATAAACTGGATTAAATAGATCTGCTAGATTAAGACGCGCGCTGACTTTCTACGCGTGTAGGAAAATATTAATCTAAACCTTACAATTAAACTTATTACTAAACTAAAAGTACCTTAAATACCTTATCTAAGCGACTATTAAGTGTTTTAACAAGTAATTAATGCGCACGCTACCTTGTACTAAGGTAATTACGGCGATAGCGCACCTATACTACCTTTTATACCTACACAGCTTGCAGATTTATTAACAAACGCGAAAGCCTTATACAAAGAGGATCTATAGATCTATAAGTTAGAGCTAGATTAATACAAAATAGAAGATTAGAAGTATACACAAAAATAAGCAGTATAAAACAAAATTATTTAGAAGATATAGTATACAGTTAACAACTCCTTATACACAATTTACTATTAAGCAAGGCAATTATATTATTAGTAAATTGCTAATTTAATAGCTACTATAGGCATTAATACTAAAGATAAGATCAAAGAAGCCTAAGAGTAGTACAAAACTACAATAAAGCTGCTTAAAGTAATTAGCTTATAAAAGACATAGCTTACTAAAGTTAATTATGCTATAACTAAAAGTAAAGCTATTAGAATACTTAAGTACTAACTAGACACGTACGTTAAGGAGGACTTTACTTAAGCAATAGCTAAGCACTTAGAATAGTAAATAATTCTATTTATATCTTATAGATTAAAAAATTCTTCAATTACAGTTAAAAATATAATCTGCAATTATTAAAATTATATGCAGCTTTTCTACCTATCTAAAGCAAAGTTAACTAAGGCATTCTTTAGAACAGCTGCAGGAGCTAGATTACTAACACTTAACAAGGATAAATTAAATAATTTAAACTAAAAGCATAAACAACGCTAAAATTAAAAGCTTATTAAGGATACTTAATTAAACAATATTTAATACATTGTAAGCAAATGCCAAGCATGTAATATAAGATATATACTTAAGGATTATTAGTATATACATTCAAATAACGCGCTAGCTTAGTAGTAACTTTAATAAGATGGAATAAATTAAGTCTAATTATATATTAATAATAGCCTAGCTATGTAAGAAATAATTTACAACTTTAAGCAGCAATTACAATTTTAAAGACCTACAATTAAGAAGTTACACACAGCAACGCCTATAGTTTAGCGTCCTTTCTCAGCCTGACGGGCTATATAAGACGTGCAGGTCGAGGCCTGCAGATATCTATGTAGTTTTTTCTATCTTCTAAGTAATTTACAAGGGGTGGTTTATCTGAATAAAGGTGAGGCTCTTAGCCTATTGGGTAGAGGTAGAGACATGGGAGGAGAGGGAGGAGAGGGGGAGGAGAGGGGAAGGGTGCTTAGAGCTTAATCGCCTAGGTAGACAATTACATCTAGTTGTTAGGGTTTCCTTTGTACTAGGCCTGTGTACTAACCCTAATTTCTTAAATAAAAGCTATTGTAGCCTTTATACCTGCTTTTGTTTAGAAAAGATATTGTAGAGAGATTAGCTCTGTACAGGAGTTTTAAAGTATAGCTCTACTATCTTTATATAGTTAGCACCTAAGGATTATATAAGCTGTGTCTTAAGTAGCTCTAAAATTGTATAGGCAAGTTTTAGATTCTACTTTACCTCTCTTAAATAGATAGCTCTTTAGGTAGCTATAACCTAGTTTTAATTAAAAGAAAGAGCTAGATATATCTTTCCTAGTAGAAGAGATAAGTATCTATTTCCTTATTTTCTATTCAAAAGTTGCTAAGTAGGTACTTAAGTTTTTAGTAGTAGCTTTTTTCCTGTAGTTCTTAAGGAGGCTTAACTAATTAACATTAGCTAGTTATTTAATTTAAGAGCTAACAACTACTAAGCTTATTTTATTTATTAAAAAGTTTATTTTTGTAGCCTCTTTTGCAAGGAGGTCTGCTTAATTGTTTCCTAGTATATCTTAGTGTCCTAGGATCTAATATAGTGTAGGGGTAATATCTTTTTCTTCTAGTTAAGTTGCTACTTTAATACACTTAATTTGCCACTTTTAGCTAGAGTTGTTTAAAGTGTTTTTTAATTAAAATAAAGCCGCCTAATTATCTACGTAAATATTAACGTTTTAGCATATACTCAATAGGCTAACTACTATCTCTAGCCCTAAGGTAATACCTTTACGTTTACTGTTGTAAACTAGCTAGTTATTTTCTAAATTTACTTGTAGTTTCTTAATAAAAGTAGCTCCCTTATAGAAGGCAACGCCTACGCCTATTCCTTTACTATCTCTTATAGCTAAAGTATCTAAGTATATTAATAGAAGGTTGTTATCTACTAATAGTTTTCTATAGCTTTCTGCTTTTATTACTTTTAGCTTGTTTAATATAAGGACCTTGTAAGGGGTCTTAATATTCTATAGCGTATAGGCGTAGTGTTGTATTTTCTTTATATTGTCTAAGAGAGCTAAAGTAATAGATAGTTGTATTTAATTAAGTTGCTCTCCTCTGTTATTATTAATAGCAGTATTTAGAGGGTAGTTTAGATCTAATAAAGTAGATTTAAAGGCGTATCTTTTTATACTGTTGTCTAGCCTAACTTTAGGTAGAAATAGAGCAGCTTCTACTTTACCAGGCATTACAGAGGAAAATCTAAAAGTCCCTAAAATCTTTCTATAGGCCTAGTTTTAAAGTTTTTGCCTACTTTTAAGGACGTGTTATTAGCTTTTCTAAAATAGCTAGTATCTGTAATTAGCTACGCTAGTAATGCGCGCTAGGTATAACTACCTTATTGCCTTTAGTAAGAGGCCTTTATTAATATTAGCTAGTCTACTTAGGCAGAAGAAAGCCTAGTTTGCTTATTATATCTTTATATAGCAGTAGACTTTAAACTTTAGGGTATTGTTAAAGAAGATACCTAGCTACCTAACTAGTCTTTTTAGCTAAAAAGTCTTTTAAGTAAGTAGCGTAAGGACTTTATTCATATTTTTTTTAATCTTGTCTAGTTTGCTGTTTCTGTTTTTAAGCTATTAAATTTAATAGCTAACTTCTTTACTTAGTTAAAGAGGTTTGCTAACTCCTTTTTAAGTAGTTTAATATTTTTTCTACTAAAAGTTGTTAATATTAAGATTTAAAAGTTGTCTATATAAAATAAGGAGTATATATTACTATTTGCTATAATTAATTAGAATAGCGGTTTTGTGTAAATTAGAAATAAGATAAAAGAGGCTAGGCTCTCTTAAAGTATACTAGTATTAACTTTCTACAAGTTCTTTATTTGCCTATTAAAAAATAACTCTAAAAGCCTTTCTATAAGGAACAAGTTTGTCTATAATAAGAAGTATATAAGTAGCTACTAGTTGCTTATATTTTCTAGAAGCTTATTCTTAGATAAATAGTTAAAAGTACTTTTGATGTCTAAAAAGGCTGTTAAAGTAACTCTATTTTTTTTCTTTATTGTTGTATATTGTTGTAGAAAAGGAGTCCTGCGTGAATAGCTAGTTTCTTTAACCTGCCTCTTATTTAGGAGAGGTAGAGTAGGTTAGTTATTTCTGCTAGGATACTTAATCTTTTTAAGTAGAGCCTTTCTAGTGCCTTCCTAAGGCAGCACAAGAGAGAGATAACTATATATACTTTTAAGATTAAGTAGTCTAGTTTGTTAAGCTTTCTAAGAATAACCTCTCTTGCTTTTTGCTAGCACCTTAGTTAGTATCTTAAGTTAAACAAGGCTAAGTAAACCTTAAAGAAAATGCCTAGTTAGTAATTATATAGTTTTAAGATAACTTCTTAGCTAATTTTATCTAGTCCTAGTAAGGTAGCTTTTATTTTCTAACAGGCAGTATAGAGCTCCTTTATAAATAGAATTAGCTACTCTTATTTAAGGTTTTCTTAGTAATTATTAAGCAATTAAGGAGGAGTAAGAAAAAGGGGCAAAAATAGCTCCTTTCTAAAGGTTTAGCACTTCTCTCTAAAGGATTTTTTGCCTCTAATAGCAAGAATTCTTATTAAGAGGTTGTTTTTTAAATAAGCTATTACTTTAAATATCTCTTTAGGGAATTTGTTTTAGAGAAATTACTCTTAATAGTTAAGTTTAGCTTTCTTAATAGCTCTAAAGTAATGGTTTTTAGCTAGCAGGTAATCTCTTTTTTATAAGTATAGCGTGTTGTCTTCTCTCCTTGCTGCTCGCTTGTAATCTTAAGAGGTCCTGCTTAGGATAGCCTTAAGGAGTTCTAGATTGCTAGTTTACTAAGGCTTTAGTTTTAGTTTTTAGTTTATAAAGAGAGTAAATTTCTTAAGCGCTTATTAGATTGTTATTGTAAGATCCTCTGCTATTTTGTCTAGCCTCTCCTCTAAAGGATTATTAAGGCCTAGAAATAATTATCTCATAAGGTAGTTTAAGGCGTATAGTAAGACTAGTAATTTATCTTCTAGCTTTACTTAAGCTAGTTCCTCCTGTAAAGTAGTATTAAAAAGATTTTAATTTGTTTTTTTTGTGTTGTACATTTTTAGCTAGCTAAGTAGCTGCCCTTAGTTAACAATACTAAATAGAATAGCGTAGTAGTCTAATCTAACTTTAAGAATAACCTACTAGTTTATAATTATAAAAGCTATATTACTTATTAAAAAAGTAAAGTTAAGTACGCTTTCTTTTTGCATATAAGCTTTAAAGAAAGTGCTAACTTCTATAGTATTAAATAGAGATAGTTTTAGTTATTAACCTACTCTACTAAATTCTCTACTTGTTAATTTAAGTTGCATTCCTATAAGCTTTATCTAAGGTAGTAGTAATTAAAATCTCTTAAAGTAATTAAATGTAATTTAATTAGCTCTCTTAAAAGGCGTCTTTAGATTATTATTGTTTTAGCTCTTGTTTTAGGCTTTTTTTATTATAAATATTATAGACGTAGATTTTTCTTATATTAAGTTGTATTAAAATAGCTTAAAAGTTGTTGTTGTTGCTAATATAAAAATTAACTTCTACTTCTAAATTCTTTGAAATATAAAATAAAGTTCTAAGTTAAAGGCCTTAATAATTTAGTAGTATTTGCGTACAGTTTAAATAAGTAATTAACTTAGTATCTTTATAAAGTTCTCTTATTAACTAAAGCTCTTGTATTGCAATAATTGTAGCGTTTACTGTAATAGCTAGGTTAATTGCGCTTTCTATAGCAAGGCTACTTCTATTAAAATTTATTTATAGAACTTTAATTATACTAATTAGTTTAATTGTTCTTAGCTATTCTAGCTTATAGAATTCTACACTCTTAGCTGTTTGCTATATAAAGTCCACTACAATTAGTACACTTAAATATAGTGTAAATACAAAGTTTTCCTTTACTAGTATAAGACTTATACTTATATTAACTAGTGTAGTGTTCTTTACTATAAATTTAGTAAGCTGATTTTAAGCATCTAACCTCTAAGTAGCTAAATCTTCAGTATTTAGTGTATTACTTTAAAATATTAACAACTTATAGTTTCTCTGCTTTAAGGCTTTGCTCTAAAATATAAAGTTTACCTCTAACAGCTTTTTAGGCTTCCTCTTTTATAGTAAATACTACGTATGCTAAGCTAAAGTTCTAGTATTCTCTTTTATTCTTAGGCGTAAGCTAAAAAGAATTACTTATAACCTTTAAGCCTTTGTTAAAAGTTTTAATTTCTTTTTTTATAACTTTTAGGCTATAGTTTATAAGAAGCTTGTAAATAACAACTTTAAACTACAATATAATAAGTTAGGCAGCTTTAAAGGTTGTAATATCCTACTATATAGCTTAATTCTTTAAGAGGTATTTAGCCTTAAAGGCTAGTGTAGTTGTAATTATTTTATTACCTTTAGAGAATAATAGAATTAAGGTAACTATAAGTAGTTATACGTCTCTTTTTATTACAAAAGCGTTGTTAATATTATTTTTAAGTTTAAAAGTCCTAAATACAGCTAAAGTCTTGCTAACTAAATCTAGCTAGTAATTTTTTAGGCTAGTAACTTTTAGTTCTTATATTTTTTAGATATTTGTTTATAGTTGATCTTTGTTGTTACCTGCTATAGTAGCAAAGGTCGCTGTAGTAGCAATAGGCGTGTTCTAGATAGGCGTATTCTAGATAGAGGTGTTCTAGATAGGCGTGTTTATTGTTAGTTTCTTAATATATCTAATTTTCTCTTTTAACTCTTTTAAGACGTTTAAAAAACTTAATATCTAGTCTACTAAGATAGTAGTATTCTTTTTATTTACTCTACTATTTTTAGTATAGTCTTTAAAGACTTCTACTAAGTCTAGGAGGCTTAATTACTAAGTAAGATTATTTTTAGCTAGATTAGCTGCTTAGATTACTAGGTTTATAGCTATCTTAAAAGCCTCTTTTACTAAAGTAGCTTTTAGTGTTTTGTTTCTAATAAGATATTAAGAAATAAGTCTAATAAAAGAAGAGAAATTACTTCTTATTTAAACATAAGTTAGCCTTTAAGGTTCTTTTGTATTTTACTTTTTTTAGCGTAGCGTTGTTATATTGTCTTTCTCTATCTTTATTTGCCTTTTGTTTATTCCTCTTAGATCTTTAGAAGCAAATTGTTTTTTGTTATTTTTTTAAGTTGTTGCAATTTCTTAATTTAGTTAAGCTTTAATAAGCTTCTTAATCTTAATTAGCTTAAGACGCCTTAGCATGTGGCCTAAGCTTTAAGGAAAATAAAAAAAAAATTCTCTCCTCTAAAGAGGGGGTAGGCGACTCTTTCACCCTCTCTCGCGCGCTGGCGCCCTCGCTGCAGGCTTTGAAAAGTGTCGCAATCGATTCCTCGGGGTTGTTTCCTTTAGATTCGCTTGTTTCTGATTAATTTCCAGAAAAGTCGACGTTGGTGGTGGTGAGGAGCGTTCGTTGAGAATGCAACACTTATAGATAAGCAAAAGCTAAAAGGCTAATCTACTGTATACTGCGCAGGATTAATAAGTCTCTAGGAGAACGCATCTCTCTTAACTTTTATAATTATAAAGTTCACAGCTTAACAAAGGAAAAAAGCTAAATACCAATTGTAAGTTAAGTTACTAGATTTATATAAGACTACTACTTTAAGGACAACTAAACAGCGCAGATATTTATTAAGTTACTAAAGTTTTGAATAATTCTTATAAAAACTTAATTTAATATTACTTTAAAAGTTATTAAAACTAATAATAAGATTATTATAGTTAAACTAAAAGTAGGTTAGTAGGTAGAGTCTTAAGGCATGTAGTTTAAGCTTTCTACTCCTAATACTTAAGCATAGAATAGTAGAGTAGAACACTTAAAAAGTATAATTAAGAATAAAGTATAAGTAATATAACTTAACGCTAACTTGCTGTAGCTACTATAGCCTAAAATTACTTTATTAGCAGTATATCTTTATAATTAAACGCCTTAATACGCATATGAATAAAAATTACTATATTAAGAGTTCTTTACGCATAACGCATATAAGAATAGAATTATTACTTTACTATATAAGCTATACTAAGGCTACTTATAAGTATATAGGTGCAAGGCGTTTATAATAATAAAAAATATAAAGCGTAGTAAGCAAAAACTACAGCAACTTAATTTTAAGGCATAAATTAGATACTTAGTAAAATATTAATTTAAAAACTTTTACTATATATAAGTACTAATAATAGCTAAGGTAATTACTACATATAATATGGTATTAAATAAAAAATTATTTTTTACTAGAGATAAAAAGAATATTATAAATAACCTAATGTATAGCACTCTTAAAAAGATTAAGGCATAAATTAGGACTATAAAACTTCTTTTTAAGATTATAAATAACTAAAAAGAGATAAAAAAAAATTAAAAATAAGTTCTTTAATAAAGAACTCATATATAAAGAAATACTTAATTAATATAATTAGTGTAAAAAAAAGTTTAAGTAGATTATCTTTTACTCCTATTAACGCCTCTACTAGTAGCTCTTTTGAATAACCTTATGATAGTAGAGAGTGTTAAGTATATAAATAATCTTTTTAATATTAAGACTTAGATTGTCGCCCTTGCGCAGCTATTAAACTCTAGGCCTAATTACACCTTAAGTACTAGCTATAGCAAGTGTCCTAATCTACGCAGTGCTAATATAGGATTAAGTTCTATTAGTAAAACTCTCTAAAAAAAACTAAATAGACTTATAGGCTTTAGCGTTTAAAGCAGGTACAAAAGTAAAAGAAGTTTAATAATTAAATAATAAGAAACTTAATAGCGCAGTAGTTAATTAATTACTTAAGAGTTAAAGTTATAACTAAATACTTTTCTTAAGTAAGCTTCTGCTAGCGCTAAGTCTAAATTAACAAAAAAAATTATATATTCTACTAGTTATTTTAAAAGACTAAAGAGGATTAGTTTACAAGCTATAAGCAATTAAACTTATAGTTAAAAGTTCTAACACAAGAAGCATAACTAACAGACACCTAGATACTAGAGTCTATATAAGTATTTACTTATAAAATTAATAAGAATTATTAGTTTATTAAGTGTAAAGCGCGCTTAGTTATATAGAGTAATTAATAGCGTAATATTACTACTTAATAAACTTACACTACTACGTTAGCAAGTTAATCTTTTTAAATAGCTCTTGTAATTACTGCCTAATTTAACCTTAAGCTTAAGTAGTACAACGTTGCTAACGCCTTTGCACACGCACTAATTAATTAAGTTATATATATAAAAATACTACATAGATATACAAAAAAAGAGATAATCTTGAAGCTTAATAGAGCTTTTTATAGCCTCTAGATATTGTCTTTACTTTAGTAATAAGACTTTACTACTTACTTAAAAATCTATAGATTTACTATTATTTTATATAAGCTATATTATATAATCTGCTAAAAAATCCTTGTGTTCTTCTATGTTAATAATATTATTGTAATGCATAGCAAGAACTATAAATTAAACGCATAAGCAACTATTATAAATATAAAGAAAAAGTATTATATAACTAGAAAAGACAATCTATATTAGTTTCTAAGTATAGAGTTAATTAAAAATTAATTACAGCGTAAGATTTAAATCTCCTAATTAGCACATATTAAGAAGAAAACCTAACTAGTAAGTAATTACTTAATTAAAAGTAATACCCTAATAATTAAGGCTAAACTACTGCCTTAGAAAGGCAACGCAACTTCTAGAGAGATTAACCTCTACTAACAAAAAATTAAATTACTACTATTTATAGCAGTTAATACAAGACTTAATACAGCCTTTGCAATAATACGCCTAACACAATTTTTATAAACCTTAGCCCTAATTATTAGCTAGCAGCTAATTATATACTTTTATACTTAAACTATATACAAACACTTGCACTATAATTTAGTAAACACAATTACTTAGTTGTTATAAGTAATACTTTTTTTGCTAATAATACACTTAATTGCAAAAGCTTATAAAAATATGTAATTAAACTATTTAGCAAACTAATAGCTTAGAGGGCAAATAAGTAGAATTGTCAAATTTAGGACATCAGCGCAGGTTAATCATGAGGCTGGGGAAACTGGCGAAGGGTCCTGCAAGGATTATCAGGGGGTGACCCTAATAGTCAGTAGCGCCGCCAAGACCCACACAAAATCTAGGTTATAAAAAGGGCACCTAGGACCTGCACAGAGAAAAAAAAACACCAACAATCAATTATCAATACAATTTACTTATTATCCCTTATATTATCATTATCTTATCAGTATCCCTTAACCTCGAATATCTAACAATTTAGAGTCTCACTGCCTTAACCAAACAAGGATCAATAACTAACAAGTTACTAAATTATACAAGTTATGAAAAGGATGTCTACCCTACCTCTACAAGACTCCTCTGTGATCCTTACTAATTACACAAACTAGATTAAATAGATCTGCTAAATTAAAACGCGCGCTAACTCCCTACGCGTGTAGGAGAAGATTAATCTAAACCTTATAATTAAACTTATTACTAAACTAGAGGTACCCTAAATGCCTTATTTAAGCAACTATTAAGCGTCATAACAAGTAATTAATACGCACGCTGCATTACACTAAAATAATTACGGCGATAGCGCACTTATACCACCCTTTATACCTACACGGCCCGCAGACCTATTAACAACCGCTAAAGCCTTATACAAAGAAGATCTAGAGATCTATAAGTTAGAGCTAGAGTTATACAAGACAGAAGATTAGAAGTATATATAAGAGCAAGCAGCGTTAGATAAAATTATGCAGGAAATACAGCGTATAGTTAACAACTACTTATATATAAACTACTATTAAGCAAGGTAATTATATTGTTAGTAAATTGCTAATTTAATAGCTACTATAGGCATTAATACTAAAAATAAGATTAAAGAAGCCTAAAAGTAGTACAAGACTATAATAAAGCTACCTAAAGTAATTAGCTTATAGAAGATATAGCTTACTAAAGTTAATTACGCTACAACTAAAAGTAAAGCTGTTAAATTACTTAAGTGCTAACTAGACATGTACGTTAAGAAGGACTTTACTTAAGCAATAGCTAAGCACTTAAAATAATAAATAATCTTATTTATATCTTATAAATTAAAGAATCCTTAAATTATAGTTAAGGATATAATTTACAACTATTAAGATTATTTGCCGCTCTTCTACTTATTTAAAGCAAAATTAACTAAAGCGTCCTTTAGAATAGCTACTAAAGCTAGATCACTAACGCTTAATAAGAATAAATTAAACAATCTAGAATAAAAGCGTAAATAACGCTAAAATTAAAAGCTTATTAAGAATACTTATTTAAATAAGATTTAATATACTGTAAGCAAATATAAAGCGTGTAATATAAAATATATGCTTAAAAATTATTAGTACACACACCTAAGCAACGCGCTAGCTTAGTAGTGTAAAGGGCTGAAGCCTTGATGTTCTCTAGTACTCGGCTTGTGGCCTTCGTTAGCTTTTCTTACCTCAGCACTAGCAGCTGACTATCGGCCGCACTATTTGCGCTAGTTTCTAGCTAATCTGCTGATCCGACAACCTCCGATAACCTTGGTTAGTCCTAACTGGGGTTAAGTCCTAACCACCCGGGTTGGATATATAAACCTACGTAGTCTCTCTCTATAGTTTGATATCTAATTTATTTACTGTTTACCTTGCATCTTTGGTTAACCTAACGCACCTTTACAATTGAATTAGATCCTTCTTTAGCTACTTGCGTAGCTACGTCGTACTTAGGAGTCCTCTAGAGCTATATCTAGATAAGAAGCTAGCTAGAGCTATATCTACGCGCGAGAATCTAATTAATTAAAGCGCTAGTTAATTAGTTAACTGTTTAAATCTACTAAAAGATTAATAGAAGAAGCACTTAATTAAAAGTGCTGAGGGATACTTAGTTGTATAAGTCCCTAAGGCGTGTAAATTTGTTAGATAAGCCTACTAAGCGTAGTAACCCTAGAAAACAGACGAAGGATAAGCCTACTAAGCGTAGTAGCCCCTACACGAAAGGATAAGCCTACTAAGCGTAGTAGCACCTATAACAATTCCTGTTAACAATATAGAGTACTAGCGAGTACCTACAAATACAATAGTAGAACCCTTAATAGCTTTTCTAGTTGTAAGGATAGCAGAATTACACTAAGATAGTGTAAGCAAACCTAAAGTAGAGACTACTTTAGAGGGACTTTGTAGAGCAGGGGGCTTAGACAAGATAGCTACCTTTACAAAAGTATAGGAAGCTTTCTAAACTTAGGAAGCTATAGGCAAAACATTGCAACAACAAAGGGAGCCTAAGGTAGAATAACAACTTCTACCTTAGTTACTTACCCTATTAGCTGCCTTAGGAAATTAACAAGCTTAAACGCCTAGGCGTTTAAATAACTAGATCCTAATACTTTTAATAGAAATAGAAAGATGTACTAAATCTTTTAACAACAGCTTACTGCTAAGGTAGAGAATAATAAAGAAGATTTTAATACAAATAAAAGGACTTGTGACTACGCTTTTAGTTAACTAAAAGGCTTAGCTACAACTTTTACCTTACCTTTCTTTAACTAAATAAAGATTTCTAATTTATAGATCTTTAATAAGCTATTGAACTTCTTTAATTAAATGTTTTAAGCTCCCTATAGTGCAGAGAGAGCTAAGAACAAGCTCTAGTCTATAAGCTAAAGCAAGAAAAGCATACGCAAATACATTATAGAATTTTAGAAACAATTATTATTGTTTAATAGTAGTTTAGACAAAGATACAAGGATAATGCTTCTCTAAAAAAGTCTTATTTAGAAACTTTAAAACAAACTTATAAGTATTACTTATAAGAATTTAGATAGCCTACAGAACAAAGCAATAGAGATTGCTAATTACCTTTATAGAATAGAGAAGTACTCTAAAGGTAAAGACAACAAGCCTAAGGAGTATAAATCTAAGAGAACTTCTCCTTCTTCTTCTCCTTTAAAAAAAGACTAGATAGAAGGGATAGAATATATAGGAAGAACTGCTAAACCTTAATAGTTTAGTAACTAAAAGTTAGAACAGTTATATAAAGAAAGACGCTGCTTTAACTATAAATAGAAGGGCTATTTGTTTGCATATTGTATAGAGAATAAGAGATCCTCTAAAAAGGAGAAAAAAACTTTAGTTAAGTTCTCTAACTCTAAAAAAAAAGATAATAAGCTTAGTAAGAGAAACTTAAATAAGGACTTAGATTTAGAAAAAGAGTAGCTCTTGTTTAAAGTTACTAGTAAAAGCCTCTAATAAGTTAGAATAACTTAGTTAAGAAGTAAGTAAACCTTGAAAAAAATATAAGCAGTAATAGAATTACTTTAAAGGCGCTAGTAAATTGTTACACTTTTGCCTTTACTTTAATTAATACAAGAAACCTTACATACTTGCTTATTAGCTCTTAACTTATTAAGAACGCTAACTTACAGTGCATCTCTATTTTTTCTAGGAGATTAGACGGAGTTATAAATAAACTTAGAACTATTAACAAAGTTGCTAGGTTAGACATTAATATTAAAGGCTATAAGGATACTATTTAGGGTTATGTAGCCCCTACACACTCTAGTTATAATTTAATACTTAGATAGCCCTAGATAAATAGAAGAGAGGTTACTATTGCTTATTCTAGAAAAACAATTTACATCTATTCCTCTAGCTAAAGAATTAAGTTACTTAGCACTAAGGATCGCCCTATTAAAGGAGACTAGAGATTAAAATAAATAAGCGCAACAGCTTATTACTCCTATATTAAGTAGATAAAAAAGGATAAGTCTATTTAGACTTTTGCTGCTTCTCTTAAGGATATTAAAAAAGCCCTAGCTTTTAAGAAGAAAGTAGAGGTCCTAGCTTTACTTCTTAAGGCTTATTAACACCTAGCTTAGATTTTTAATCTAAAAACTGCTTCTGTACTACCTCCTTTACGCGGATCTAAAGTAGATTACTGAATTAAACTAGAGAAAGACAATAAAAGTAAAGAAAAAGAGGCTCTTTAGGGACCTTCATATAGTATAAGCTGCCTAGAACTCTTATTATTACAAAAGGAGCTTATTTCTCTACTTAATAAAAGACAAATTAGAGCTAGTAGCTCTCTTGCCTTCTCCTTTATCCTTTTTGCTAAGAAACTTAGAGGAGGATTATGTTTTTACATTAATTACTAAGCCCTAAACGCTATTATAAAGAAAGATTATTATCTTTTACTTTTAATTTAGGAAACTTTTAATAATATTGTAAAAGCTAAATAGTTTACAAAAATTAACATTTCTGCAGCTTTCTACAAGATTAAAATTAATGTAAGAAATAAGTAGAAAATAGCTTTTTATACTAGATTTAGGTTATATAAGTAGCTAGTTACTTTATTTAGTATAGCAAACGCTCCTAGTACCTTTTAACGCTATATTAATTAGACCCTCTGCGAGTATATTAACGATTTTTGCTTAGCCTACCTAGATAACGTATTAATTTACACTAATAGCACGTTCAAAGAACACTAGCGCAATACAAATAAGGTTTTAGAAGCTATAAGTAAGGCTAAATTACTTTTAAATATCTAGAAATGCAAATTTAACGTATAGAGTACAAAATACTTTAAATTTTTTATTAAAGCTAAAAAAGAACTTTAAATAGACCTTAAGAAAGTAAAAGTAATTAAGGATTAGCAGGCGCCTACAAACGTGAAAAGAGTATGCAGTTTTTTTAGTTTTGTAAACTTTTATTAATAATTGATTAGGAACTACTTAGAAATAGTAGCTTCTCTTTTAAAGCTTACTAGTAACATCTCTTTCTAATAAAGAAAAACTAAATAAAAGGCTTTTAATAAGCTTAAGGAGTAATTTATTACTAAGCTGGTACTAGCTTAATAGGATCTTAACAGAGAAACAATTCTAGAAACAAACTCTTCTAGATATGTAGTAGTAGGAGTCCTCTTACAATACAATAATAAAGGAAGCTTACGCCTAGTAGCTTATTATTTAAAAAAGATAACTAGCACGCAAAGTAATTACAAAATACATAACAAAGAATTACTAGTAGTTATTTTTTACTTATTTAAATAGAATGCTATGCTATAATCTTTAAAGAAGTTTATAGTTATTATAAACTATAAAAACCTTAAATATTTTAGTAAGCCTAGACAGCTTAGCAAGAGATAAATAAAATAGGCTTAATTTCTAAGAAAGTTTCCTAACATAGAAATTTCTTACAGGCCTAGAGTTAATAACTTTAAAGCTAACGCCTTATCTAGGAGACAACAAGATATGCTAGTAAACGACTAAGATACTAGGATTTCTAGGAAGTTTCTATAAGTATTTAAACCTACAACTGCAGCTACTAATAAAGAACTAGAGAAAGAAGAAGTGCTTAAAACTTTTAACTGCAACAGCTATTTTGTAGTAGTATAAGAGCAGTTAGATCTAAAGGATTTATAAGATAAAGCTAAAAAAAAGGACAAAACTTACTAAATAGCCTAAAAAGCTGTAAAGGATAGTAAAAGACAATTTCCTACAGCTTTAGATCATAAACTTTCTATTTCTAAATGCTAACTAGATAATTCTAGAAACCTCCCATACTAAGATTAAAAATAGGTACCTAATAATGAACCCCTAAGAACTAAAATTATCTACAAAATCTATAGTTCTAGAGCTTTAAGCTACTTAAAAAGGAATATTACTTATTAAGCTATTACAAGAGAATACTTTTAGCTCTCTATTAGCAAAAGTATTAGAAAGTATATAAGAAACTGCTTAGTGTGTAGAAGAACAAAACCTTAAAGAGACAGCCTATAAGGCTTACTAAAACCCTTGCCTATACTTAAGTAAATATAGAAATTTCTTTCTATAGATTTTATTATAGGGTTACTAGAAAGCAAAGGCTGTACAAACCTTATAGTAGTTATAGATAGGCTTAGCAAGGACGTTGTCCTAATAAGCTTTAAGGACATTACTATAAAAAGCATTGCTAAAGCTTTTATTAACTCTATTATAGCCTACTATTAGTTACTAAATTATATTACTTTAGACAAAAGTATATAGTTTGTTAACTATTTTTAGATTAAGCTTTGCAAGTTATTAGAAATTAAGCAACACTTATTTTCTAGATACTGTCTTAAAACTAACAGTTCTATAAAAAGAAGAAACTTTATAGTACAAGCTTATTTACAAGCCTTCTATAATTAAGATTAAACAAATTAGAAAAGTAACTTAAAGATAGCTAAGATTGTAGTTATAGTAAGGCAAGCTTAGTCTACTAAAATATCTCCTTTCTTCCTACAACACGGCTATAAGGTAGATTCTTTACAAATTGCACCTAAGCATAGTCCTTAACAATAACTTCTAAGGATAATATAAAAGGATTATTAAAAGGTAGAAAATATTGTTAAAAAGCTACAACAAAGTATTAAGCTTGCATAAGCTACAATAAGAGAAAGCTAAGAAGAATAAGAAAAGTAAGTAAATAAGAGAAGGCACTAATTACTTTAGCTTAAAATAGGCGATAAGGTATAGTTAAAACTAGGCAACTACTACAAAACAAAAAGGCCTAGCAGAAAACTTAACTAGAAAAATCTTAAGTACACAGTACTTAAGGTTATTAGACTAAACGCAGTTAAATTAAATACTTTTAGCTAGATTTACCTAGTATTTAATGTTAATAACCTTAGACTAGCGTCCTTAGACCCTCTACTAAGCTAGCTAATAGATAACAATAAACCTCTACTAATTAAGATAGAGGATAAAGAAGAATACCTAGTAGGGACCCTATTAGAGGAAAGAGGAAAAGGAAGAAAAAAGCAGTACTTAGTTAAATAGTTAGAATATCTAGATCTGACCTAGGAACTAGCGATTAATCTAAAAGATACAGAAGCCCTAGAAGAGTAGAACTCTAGGTAACAAGATTACTACCCCTACTATTTTTTAGGAGGGGGGTATTGTAAAGGGCTAAAGCCTTAATGTTCTCTAGTACTCGGCCTGTGGCCTTCGTTAGCTTTTCTTACCTCAGCACTAGCAGCTAACTATCGGCCGCACTATTTGCGCTAGTTTCTAGCTAATCTGCTGATCCGACAACCTCCGATAACCTCGGTTAGTCCTAACTAGGGTTAAGTCCTAACCACCCGGGTTGGATATATAAATCTACGTAGTCTCTCTCTATAGTTCGATATCTAATTCATTCACCGTTTACCTTGCATCTTTCGTCAACCCAACGCACCTTTACAAGTAGCAACTTTAACAAGATAAAATAAATTAAGTATAATTATGTATTAATAATAGCCTAGCTATACAAGAAATAATCTACAACTTTAAGTAATAATTACAATTTTAAAGACTTATAATTAAGAAGTTACACACAGTAACACCTATAGTTAAGTATAATAACTAACTATATAGCTAGAAGATTAGAGAGATTAACTACACGCTTATTAAGGCCTTATTTAAAGCAATTTAAGTTACGTATTCTTTATAATAATTATAAATCATTAACTCTAAACTAACTTACTATATCTTTAATAATACTAGTTAACTTACTAAAACATAATTAGTAAGGCAAGAAAACTTCTTATAGGCAAGTAAATTACAAGTATAAATTAAGGCGTATAAATTAGTTACTTTAATAGTAGCTCGTAGCAGAACTTAAAGCTAACTACACCTAAAAGACGTAGCATACTATTTTAATCTACTTTACAATTTTGTCTTATTTTAAATACTTTACTTATAAGGCTTATAGTAGGCTACTAAACACAATTTAATAGTCTTTTAACAATTACTTAATAACAATTTAATTACTAACTTTACTAAGCTACATAGATAGTCAGTGCTTAAAGTAAACTTAATTACTAATTACATAATAATAGCTTCTAGAGTTGTTAAGCTATAATATAATTAAAGAAAGCGTACACAAGCGCTTATATAGTATAAAAGGTAAGTTATTTAGAACTAAGCGCGCTTAAGCACCATATACAACAATTTAAAGAGGTAAGAATTACTAAAGTGCTTATAGTAGAATGCAACGCCTATAAAAAAGTAAAAGCTAAAAGGCTAACTAGCTACATACTGCGCAGGATTAATAAGTCTTTAAAAGAATACATTTTACTTAACTTTTATAATTATAAAGTTAATAGCTTAACTAAGAAAAGAAGCTAAATATTAATTATAAATTAAGTTACTAAATTTATATAAGACTACTACCTTAAAGACAACTAAATAGTATAAATAATTATTAAGCTCTTAAAGTTTATTTTTATTTTAATGAAGACTTAATTTAATATTACTATAAAAGTTATTAAAACTAATAATAAAATTGTTATAGTTAAACTAGAAGTAAGTTAGTAAGTAAAGTCTTAAAGCATATAGTTTAAGCCTTCTGCTCCTAATACCTAAGCATAGAATAGTAGAGCAGAACGCTTAAAAAGTGTAATTAAAGATAAAATATAAGTAATATAACTTAACGCTAACTTGCTATAGCTACTATAGCCTAAGATTACTTGATTAGTAGTATATATTTATAATTAAACGCCTTAATACGCAAATTAATAAAGATTACAATTTTAAGAGTTTTTTACGCATAACGCATATAAAAACAGAATTATTACTTTACTACGTAAGCTATACTAAGGCTACTTATAAGTATATAAGTATAAGGCGTTTGCAATAACAAATAATATAAAGCGTAGTAAACGCAAACTATAGTAGCTTAATTTTAAAGTATAAATTAAATACTTAGTTAGATATTAATTTACAAACATTTACTATATATAAGTACTAACTATAGCTAAGGTAATTACTACACGCAATATAGTATTTAATAAAAAAGTAATCTTCACTAAAAAAAAAGATGTTATAAATAACCTAATACATAGCACTTTGAAAGAAATTAAGGCATAAATTAAGACTATAGAACTTTTCTTAAAGATTATAAATAACTAAAAAGAGATAAAATCTTTTCTTAAAAATAAGTTTTTTAATAAAAGACTTATATATAAAAAAATATACAATTAATATAATTAGCGTAGAAGAAAGGTTTAAGTAAATCATTTTTTACCCCTACTAATGCCTCTACTAGTAGCCCTCTTAACTAATCTTATAATAGTAGAGAGTATTAGGCGTGTAGATAATCTTTTTAATATTAAGAGTTAAAACGTCGCCCTTGCGCAGCTATTAAACTCTAGGCCTAATTACTTTTAAAGTACTAGCTATAGCAAGTGTTCTAATCTATGTAGTACTAATATAGAATTAAGTTTTGTTAGTAAGTCTTTTTAGAAAAACTAGACAGACCTATAAGCTTTAGCGTTTATAGGAGGTACAAGAGTAAGAAAAGTTTAATAATTAAATAATAAAAAACTTAATAGTATAGCAGTAAATTAATTGCTTAAAAGTTAAAGTTATAAGTAAATACCTTGTTTAAGTAAGCTTTTACTAGCGCTAAGTTTAAACTAACTAAAAAAGAATTACATATTTTACTAGTTATTTAAAAAGGCTAAAGAGGATTACCTTGCAAGCTATGAGTAATTAAATATATAGTTAGAAGTTCTAACATAAAAATAATAACTAACAGACACCTAAATACTAGAGTCTATATAAGTATATACTTACAAAATTAGTAAGAATTGATAATTTATTAAGTGTAAAGCGCGCTTAGTTATATAAAGTAACTAATAGCGTAATATTATTACTTAAAAATCCTATACTACTACGTTAGCAAGTCAATTTTTTTAAATAGCTTTTGTAATTACTACTTAATATAAACTTAAGCTTAAGTAGTACAACGTTACTAACGCCATTACACACGTACTAATTAATTAAGTTATATATATAAAAATGCCGCGTAGATACACAAAAAAGGAAATAATTTTTAAGCTTAATAAAGCTTTTTACAGCTTTTAGATATTGCTACTACTCTAGTAAAAGAACTTTACTACTTATTTCTAAAAATATAAATTTACTACTGTCCTATATAAGCTATGCTACATAATCTACTAAAGAATTTTTATGTTCTTTTATGTTAATAATATTATTGCAATATACAGCAAGAACTATAAATTAAATATATAAATAGCTATTAAAAATATTAAAAAGAAGTACTATATAACTAGAAGAAACAATCTGCATTAGTTTTTAAGCATAGAGTTAATTCGGAATTAATTACAGCGCAAGATCTAGATCTCCTAATTAGTATATATTAAAAAGATCAACTAACTAGTAAGTAACTACTTAATTAAAAGTAATACCTTAATAATTAAGGCTAAACTATTGCTATAAGAAGGCAACGCAACTTTTAAGGAAATTAACTTTTACTAATAAAAGATTAAATTACTTTTATTTGTAGCAGCTAACACAAGACTTAATATAGCCTTAATAGTATTACGCCTAACTTAATTCTTTATAAACTTTAGTCTTAATTCTTAGCTAGCAGCTAATTGCGTACTTTTATATCTTAACTAAACATAAACGCTTGTACTACAATTTAAAAAACATAATTACTTAGTTATTACTAGTAATACCTTTTTTACTAATAATACAATTTATTACAAAAGCTTACAAGAATATATAATTAAGCTGTTTAGTAAACTAATTGCTTAAAAAGCAAATAAGTAAGATATAGTTATAACCTTAATAACTAAAGCTAAACTACTTGCGTTTTAATAAGTTGCAAAGAAAGGTATATTTATCTAAATGCTACTTACTAAGCTCTACGTTTAAATAGTTAACTAAACAATTACTATATAATGTAATAACCTGCAAATAATCTGACTAATTTTAAAAAAGATTTCTTAGTTAACTACAAAGCTACGGCATGTTAATATCCACAATTACTAGCTTAAGCAAGAAGTTTAAAACAAGTTAATTAAAGTAATTTTCATAAAATTAAGCAAGATGCTCGCTAACAAACTTATAAAATTAATACTAGCTAATTAATAGCTAAGGTTCCTACAGCAGATAGGACTAATTAATCTAGGCATAAAACTAAGACTAGACGCTAATCTAGTATTAATAGCGACCTAGCTTAACGCCTTAGACCTATAATTAACTACCTCACAAAGGAAACTAACAAAGGAGGTCTTTAACTTGATTTGTACATTTAAGCTAAGAAGGTGTGTTAAATTTAGGACATTAGCGCAGGTTGATTATAAGGCTAGGGAAACTAGCAAAGGGTCCTGCAAGGATTATCAGGGGGTGGCCCTAACAGTCAGTAGCGCCGCCAAGACCTACACAAAATCTAGGTTATAAAAAGGGCACCTAGGATCTGCACAGAGAAAGAAAAACACTAACAATCAATTATTAATACAATCCACTTATCATCCCTTATATTATTATTATCTTATTAGTATTCCTTAACCTCGAATATCTGACAAGAATACTATTACTACTTTAATAACTAAAGCTAAACTCCTTACGCTATTACAAGTTGTAAAAAAAGCTATATTTACTTAAATACTACTTACTAAGCTCTAAGTTTAGATAGTTAACTAAATAATTACTATACAGTGTAATAACCTATAAACAATCTAATTAATTTTAGAGAAAATTTTCTAGTTAACGTGAGCGGCAAGCGAGCTGCACAGGCAAGCGAGCTGCGCACTAAATGTAGCTATCTACCCTAACACATTAACAACTCACTACTACAACATTATACTATAGTGCATAGTACATTAAATTAATCCTCTACTTCTGCTGCATATATCTTGCATGTGCGCTTGTTATGGCCTGCTTTGCTACAGTTCTTGTAGCATTAAATACTCCCTGCACTACTACTTGTGCGCACTTTCTTCTAACGCCTCTTTGCCTCTAACTAAGCCTTAACATCCTTTTGCCTAAATATATTCTCTGCTTCTGCCTGCGATAGGGTTCCTTCTTTCTAAATTCGCTTTTTTTTGCGCTTTCTACGTTTAGACGCTGCCTAGTTTGCCTTTTTAAAGCTAGCTATTTTAGCCTTAAGCAGCGTGTGTAAGTGCACTTTTAAAGTTAATCCTTTTTTAACTTACAGCACTATCTTAATAATAAAGTTAAGTAATAAGCTCTTGTAGTCTCTTATTCTCTTTATAATAAGCATTGTTTAAGCTTCTATCTCTTAGGCATTGCTTAGCGTTTTAGGTTGCTAGAGGGTAGGCTCTAGTGCAGGTAGCGTTAGCGTACAAGGCTTTACTTTAAGCTTAGATAATACTACCTCTAGGTTGTGTAGGACTAAGCTAGTTGCTCTAAAGCTTAATAAGATATTATTTTTTAAAAACGCCTTATTAAACACTAGCTTAAAGGTGGCTAGAAAGGCCTTTTTATTAATGTAGTAGATATAGCTATCTGCTAAGCCTCTTAGTTCCTTCTTATACGCCTGCTTTAGCGGGGCAAAACAACTTATATTAAGTGGCTATAAGATATACAACAAGTGTAGAGGCATATAGAGAGTAATAATCTTGCTTTACTTATCAAGACTCTAGAAAGCAAGTAACTAGTAGCTTTTATAGCTATTAATAATAAGTAAGTAGTAACTACTTATTATGCAAGCCTTTATGTGCTAGATAAAGTGCTGTAGCTAAGCTAGACTAAGCTTATTTGTTGTCTAGCAGTTGTTGCTTACACTTATTTTCTAATCCCTAGAGTTGTTGTAATACTAGGCCTAGTCGTAGTGTTTTGCTTTAAGAATAAAGAAAGGTAGAATTAACTACTTTATTGTGTTAATACTAGCAATAAGCGTTATCTACTTATAGTTGCTAGGTTAAACTCTAAGCAGCTTAGTACGCCTCTTAGATGCTGTTACTACCTTAATAGACTCTCTAACACCTATCTAGAAGCTAGTCTTATTAAAGTTGTAATTTATTTATCTAGAATAATATACTTAGCTTTAATATTGCGTACAAGGTTAAACTAAGAACTAATTATTATTAAATTACTATATAGAACTTTTTAGTAATTGCGCTGCCTAGTAATTTGTAAGTTAATTGTAGGCTTTTAGCGTACGAGGTTCTTAGCTTATTTGTCTTTAACCTAGCTACTACTATAAGCAGCTAGTAGCTAGTTAGGTATTTCTTGTATATAGCTAAGCGTAGGGGCAAAGCCTTGTGCATTAAGCTTCTTTATATACTGTATAATTGCCTTCTTTTCGTGTCTTTAAAGCTTTAATAAATTAGGATAAGAATTACGTTGTAAGGTAGTTTTGGCGCGTTGCGTCTAAAGGGTGCTTGTAGACACATTGTAAATAATAGCAACACGTTGCTAGCTTAATAACGCGTTAGATTTAATAGCCTAGATAGCAAGGATAATCCTGTCTTCACGAGGAAGCAGCTCAAGATTAGGTTGTTAAGACATGAGGATAGAAGGTGGATGAGACGTAGTCTTGGCATAGGTGCGCAGCTCGCTTGCCGCTCACGTTAACTATAAAGCTACAACATATTAATATCTATAACTACTAGCTAAGGCAAGAAGTTTAGAGCAAGTTAATTAAAGTAATTTATATAGAATTAAGCTAAATGCTTGCTAACAGACTTACTAAACTATTACTAGCTAATTAATAGCTAAGGTTCCTACAATAGATAGGACTAATTAATCTAGGCATACAACTAAGACTAGAAGCTAATCTAGTATTAATAACTAATTTACTTAACACCTTAGACTTATGATTAACTACCTTACAGAAGAAACAAGCAAAAGAGGTCTTTAGCTTAATCTGTACGTTTGAGCTAAGAGGGTGTGTTAAATTTAGGGCACTAGCGCAGGTTAATTATAAGGCTAGGGAGACTAGTGAGGGGTCCTGCAAGGGTATTAGGGGGTGGCGCTAAAGGTTATTAGCGCCGCTAAGGTCTACACAGAATCCGGGGTATAAAAAGGGCACTCGGAGTCTACACAATCAAGAAAAAAAACGACTAAATCAATCATTAATACAATCAACTTATTATCACTTATATTATTATTATCTTATTAGTATCACTTAACCGATAATATCTAACAACAGTGCAACAACGTATAGACAATCTGCTTAATCTTAGAAAAGATCTTTTAGTTAACTACAAAACTACAACATGTAGATATCTATAATTACTAGCTTTAGCAAGAAGTACAGAGCAAGTTAATTAAAGTAATCTACGTAAAGTTAAGCAAGATGCTTACTAACAGACTTACTAAACCTTTACTAGCTAATTAATAGCTACAATTTCTACAACAGATAGAATTAATTAACCTAGGAAATTAACCGCGGCTAAAAGCTAATCTAATATGAATAACTAATTGTCTTAATACTTTAGACTTTTAATAAAATAACACGCAAGAGGTTGTTAGCTTAATCCTTATATTTAAGCTAAAAAGGTATATTAGATTTAAGAGTTTTGCGCAGTTAATTAGGAGGTAAGCAAGGTTAGTTAGGAAGAATCCTGCAAGGGTGATCGGGGGTGGCGCTAAAGGACGCTAAACGCGCTAGCGCTGCCAAGGGTCACCTGGATAAAAAGAGCACCCGAGATCAGTACAATCGATTAACAGAAGACCAACAACTCAACCATCAATACAATAAAATTATTATTAATTATATTATCATTATCCTATCAGTCTCAACAACCTATTATTTCTAACAAGGGGCAAAGCCTTACACGTTAAGTTGCTTTATATTCTGCATAACTACCTTGTTTTTAGGCCTAGTAAGCCTTAATAAACCAAGGTAGAAATTGCGTTGTAAAGTGGTTTTAGCGCGTTAGTTACTAAAAGTTGTAAGGGTGCGTTGGGTTAACTAAAGATGCAAGAAAAACAGGGATAAATAAAATAAAGAACTACAAAGGCTACATAGCAAGTTTATCTACATTTCTGTTAGCTTTGTGCTTAGTGCTAGAAAAGAAGCAAAAGTGACTACGTAGCAGTGGCTAACGTGGTTTAGAAAAATAGCGCAAAGCTAAAAGAAGGGCTAAGCAGGCTAGAAAAGCAGAAGAGCCGAGCAGAAGAGCCGAGCAGAAGAGCCGAGCAGGCTAGAAGGGCCGATACGCCAAGCCTACAGAATCCGGGTGCTCACCGCACACCTAGAATCTGTAAGATAGCTAAGAAAACGAGGCTTTTAGCTGAGTACTAAAGACATTAGGGCTTTAGCCCTTTACAGTACCCCCTCCTCCTTAATAGAGTTCTTAGAGTTTTTCTAATTCTGTAGTGCCTCTGTATTCTTTAGGTTTAAAGCTAGTTCTTATGTTAATTTTAGGTATTTTACCTATTTAACTAGGTATTCTTTTCTTCTTCCTGTACTTCTTTCCCCTAATAGGCGCTCTACTAGGTACTCTTCTTCGCTGTTTACTTTAATTAATAAAGGCTTATTGTTGTCTTATAGTTGGCTTGGTAAGAGATCTAAAGAAGCTAGCTAGTGTGATGGGCTGAGGCCCAGGGTGGATCCTCGGTTGTACCTCGGTGGTACATCTCACATTACAGGTCGCGGCGGCGGCCTATAAGTATCAACTACGCAAGACAATCAGACGCTCTATTGTCTTGTGCCAGCCTTTTGGCTAAGTGGTCGGCGTGTGTAGTTGCATGCAAGGCCTAGTAGGCCCGCCCACTACAGCTAGAGATTGTTAATATTAAATACTAGATGTATCCTTTTAGGAGTATTTAGCTTCATAGCTTTTAGCCTAACAATCTTAAGTACTGTATACTTTAGATTCTTTTAATTAAACTTTTAGCTTAGTTTTTTAGTTCTGTAGTAGTATTTTAGCTTTAACTAAACTTTATTACTTATTTAAAGCTAAAGTAGTGTTTTTTTGCTTGTTATTCTTGTTCTTGTTAAAATTCTGCTATTGTAGCTTAAGCTAACTTAATCTTTTGCTAGAGTTTATTTATAATATTTTCTGCCTTTTAATATTCTTCTTGTATTCTTCTTTCTTTAATTAAATTTAAAGGTTTGTGTTTTATTGCTATTTAAAAAAGATATACCTTGTATTTATGTTGTAGAAAAAAAAGTAATATTCTAATAAATTGCGCTTACTTTGCTATTATTACAATTTTAGCTAACGTGGTTCACAAGCGAATCGGACACCTAAGCGAATTAGACACGCCCTACCAGCGCGTTGACGTTGACACTACAACGCGTTATATCTTAACAACGCAATTATTTATTAACTTATTATAAAATAAATCTTTAGCTTGCTCTTTTTAATGTCTAATTGCAACGTGTTTAAAGCTAAAAATGTGCTGCCTTTATCTATAACATGCCTTAAAGTACTCTGTCTAACTAACGCGCTAAAAAGCCCTTCTAACGCGACTGTAAAGCGAACTTAAAGCGTCTAAATAAGCTAAAAAAGGAGGCTATAGTTAAGCATATTCTTAAAGAGTCTATATAAAGATTTGCGCTTATAAAAGCTAATATATAAGTAATAGCGAATAAACTATTGTATAAGCATAGTAGGAACCTTATTAGTAAGAACTAAATTAATTACTTTATTAAGAGAACTTCTAAACTCTATACGCGCTAGAGTTATTCCTATAATTACTAGCGAGCTGCCTGCAAGGACCTAGCAGATATCTAGCGCTAGTTTAATCTAGTTAAGGCAATAAAAGAGAAGTAAGGGATTATAAATAATAATATCTACAACTTTAATAGAACTAGCTTTATAATAAAGAAAACTGTATTATAGTTAGTTATTATAGGCTTAGAAAGATTTAATAAAAAAAAGTGTATTTAGCTAAGTAACTATAAGTAGGTTACTATAATCTAAGGCGTAGGCGTATTAAGTTACTATTTACTACCTTTTATTAACTTTGTAAGTAAAGTGCTTATTAACATTTAGTTTAAAAACTTACCTACTAACTAAGTACTTAAAGTTAGTTCTAATAGCTAAATAAATAACTAGCTTGCTCTTACTTAGTTGGAGCACTTTAATACTTATATAAAAAGGCATACGGTAAGTAAGTATTAACTACTTATTATTAATAGCTATAAAAGCTACTACTTAGTTAAATTTTTAAATATTTTAAAAAAAAGAATATTATTCTTCTTTACATGCCTACGCACTTATTTTACTTATTATAGCCTTTAAATATTGCCTACTTCTTGCTATTAAAGCGTAAGTATAGTAATACTGTTTTAGGCTTAGCACGCAACTACACTAACTATATTAGCAAAAAGACTTTTTTGCTAGCCTTTAAGGCTGCTTTTAAGTAGTCTATTATAAAAGAGAATATTTAAGCTAGATTTAAAGGCGCTAGTCTAGTCTTATATAACTTACAAGCTATACTATGAAAGCTTAATATTATAGTGCAGACACTAAAATAATTACTATAATAAGTAGATACTTAGAAGGCATAGACACTACGCAACACGCATAAAGTTAAGGCTTAAAATACTTTTATTAAATAAAAAGTAAAAAACTATTATAAGTTTTCTATAAATTTACTTAATGCGCAGGTTGCGTAGTTAAGTAAAAAGGCCTAGCAAATAGCATATATAATAATGCTTATAAAAAAAATAAGTAGCTTTTAAAAGGCTTTAAATAAATTAAATAAGTGTAAAAGCTATAAGCAGTAATATGTATAAATAGAGAAGACTCTTAATGTAAGCAAAGTGTAAAAAGTATTAGCTAAATAGGCAAGTAGTAGTTATAGTAATAGTAAGAGTGCTTTAAAGAAGGTATAAAAAGAGAGGTAGTGCAGGCATTGTAAGCAGGTTAGACACAACACTTATACCTGCATAGTTAAGATAGTTAGTGTAAGTGATAACAGCAATTCTAATAGTTAACTTAGTATATTATAATAGTTTATTAACTGTAACAAAAGTGCGTTAAAACGTATTAAAATTAACGCGCTAGTAGGGCGTGTCTGTTGGAGATTAAGCTACTCAGCTGTTTCTCCACAGAATTCAGGTGCTCAAAATCACACCTGAAATCTACAATTAATTAATTACTAGAAGCTATTACGCTACTAGTATTACTTATTATTGTTATTAATTGATTGTTATTATTAATGACGTTCAAGATTACGCAATCTACTATAGATTACGCAATCTACTACGCAAGCTATTACGTAATACAGAACTTTCTAGAATGCAAGTAACAAGTATATGTAGACTGTAGTTAGAAGACAAGACAACAAGACAGAAAGATAAAACAATATAATTGCTATCTTCTACAATACTGTCTTCCCCTAGTCTCTATTATTTTCTCTTATCCTTATCCTCCACCCTGCGCACCTCCTCCTTAATCTCTAATAGGTTATAAGCCTGGATTAGGCTGCCTCTGAGTCTACTACGAACAAGTAGAAGGCAGAGACCTCTACCTATAAGTTGATAGTAGAACAAGCGACTACATATCCGCAACAGGTTATACACCTGGAGATTAAATCTACAACAGGTTATAAGCCTGGAGTATTAATAAAGATCACGCGATAGGACAAAAGGATTTAAGAAATTTCTATTAGCCTAGATCGCGAGCACACGTAAGAACTAGTACTATTTTAGGCTAGTTTCTTAGTAAGAGCTAGGGTAACAACAACACAACAACTTAACAACGCTAGTTAGGAGATCTAACTAGACGAATAATTAATTTGTAGCAAGGAGGATCTTGCTATAAAAGGCTTTTAAAAGTTAGGAGTAAGCTAAGGCTATAAGCTAAGAAACTCTAATACGCTAGTAACAAAAGATTAATTTAATTAGCAGCTAGAGTTCTTTATAGTAAGGATAGTAACTGCAACTATACTAGACAATTTATTGTCTACTTAGCCTATTATTCTAGGCTTAAGCTAGTAGATTAAAATAGCTAATAGTAGTATTTTTAGAGTGCCTAAGCTTAAAAGCAGCTCTAACTACAATATATAGGCACTTAGAATTTAATTAATCCTTGTTTAACAAGACTGCAAGGAAATAATAATAATTAATTTTACTAAATTAACTAAAAAGGATTACTTAGAAGAGGCTCTTTAGACGCTTAAAAATTAAAAGGCAAAAGCCTTATTAATATTATGTTTTAGCCTTAAGAATAGATCTTTATTATAGTTAAAAGATATTGTTAATCGTTTTTATCTCTAGAATTACTTAAAGAAATTGTATTTATAAAAGGGATTTAGTTCTAATTTCTTAATGTGTAGAGATCTTATTAATACTACACTATATCAATGTTAGAATAATATAGAGACTTATTTATAGAAGGTTAATAAGCTTGTTCTAAGCCTAGAGACTAGAAATATTAAATTGCCCACCAAATTTGTCGCAGCTCTAATACTTAATAATTTAAGTTTAGAATTTAACTACCTAGTTACTGCGACTACTTGAAGCTTTAGATTGGATAAAACAGTTAATCTAGAAGCAATGTGTAGCTAAATATTAGACAAGTCTAGACGTCTGAAAGCCTTAAAGAATAGCTCTAATTATAAGAGCTATTATAAGTCTAATTAATATAGATTAGAAAGGCTATATACACAAAAGAGCAATTATAGCTTACTAGCTCCTTAGTCTTAGGACGTAGAAATGTCCTTATTAACTTAAAAATTAAATAAAAATGGTCTAAAAACTTGCAATTACTGCAGAAAATTAGAACACCTAGAAGATAAATGCTAGAAAAAAGATCTTAGTAAAGCTCTAAAAAATTAAGTTAATTAAATATCTGTTACAGATACATCTAAACAAGCTCTTACAACTATAGTATTAGTAGATTAGAAGATTGCTAGTATTAATACTACTAGATCTACAGAAGTAATTAAGTGGATACTAGATAGTAGAGCAAGCGTACATATTTGCTATAATAAGGATCTATTTTAAAACCTTAATAGTGTAAGTAATACTTATATTAAATAGGGAAATATAGCTACACTACTACTAGCAATTGCAAAAGGAGACGTACTTATTACTTTTACTAGCACAAATATAACAGTAGTGCTAAAGGACGTACTCTTAGTACTAGACTTTAAAGTAAATTTACTTAGTCTATACTAATTAATTTAAAAAGAAGCTAAATTTTAATTTACTAAGGCTAATAGCCTAATTATTTAATCTAGTAAAATACTAGCTATAAGATAGTATACTAAAAAAATTGCAATATTTACTGCAACTAGTAGTATTAGAAGCGATTAAACTTGTGCAGAAATTAACAACTTCGAAAAAATAGATTAAAAAAATTAAATATTTCTCCTACACAGACGCTTTAGCTATATTAGTAAAATAAGCTTAAATAAGCTTGGTAATAATACCTATAATATTAAATTAGAAATAAAGACTAGTAAAGCTTTTAGCAATTGCGAAGTTTACTTAAAAATTAAATTTGCTAGTAAAATTAGCAGAGATCTAATTACAACGCCTATAAATAAATTTGGCGATCTAATTTACTGCGACCTAGGAGGACCTATTAAGCCTAGAACTAATAGAGGCTATGGGTATTACATTACCTTTCTAGACTACAAAACTAAATATCTAGAAGTTAATTTTCTTACTTCTAGATTAGAGCTTAAAAATCCTGTTAAGGCTTTTATTAAAAGAGCTAAAGTATAAAATAAAAAGCAGATTAAGCTTATCTAATTAGACAATGAGCTTAATACTCTAGATCTGCAAAAGCTCTTAAATAAAAAGGGATTTTACTTACAATTTACTCCTCCTTTTAATCTTGAAGGCAAAGCCGGTGCTAAAAGAATTAATAAGACAATGTTTAACAAAATAAAGCTCTACTTTTTAAGTTAAATATGCCTACAGAGTTATAGGCAGAAGCTCTACTTATAGTAGTGTACTTATATAATAAGACTCCTTATAGTTCTATAATCTATTAGACGCCTTTTGAAGCTAAGTATTGCTATAAAGTAAATATTAGCAATATTAGAATTTAGGGATCTCTAGCATACAAAAAAGAGCTAAAAAAAATCTTTTAGCAAACTTAATTTTAAAGTTTGGCCGTATTATATTATTAGCTACCTTAGCGATAATTTATATCGCCTTATTAATCTTAAATTAAACAGAATTACAACTGCAAGAAACGTTTAGATATTAGAAGAAGTATTTAATAATTAAGTCTCCTCTAATTTTAAACTGCAGTTAGAAGATAATTAAAATCCTAATTAAGCTAATTAGGATAAACAATGAAATAATAATTAGAACACAAACTAAAAGCCCTCTAACTTAATAAGAGTAACAGAGAGAGACTTAATTGTTCTAATAAAAAACAGAGCTAGATTATTAAGATTAGCTCTAACTATAAAAGCTGCTAGTTTTAAGAATTTAATCCTAGAAGATATTTACTTTACTTTTAAAGATATTAATAATCCTAAAAATTACTATTAAGTGCTTAAACACAGAGATAGAGAGCACTATTTAGCAGCAATAAAAAAGGAACTAGATTGATTGCAGAAAAATAACACTTAGTCGCTAGTACTAAGGCTTGTAAATTAATTAGTTCTAAAAGGTTGTTAAGTCCTAAATAATAAGTACTAACAAACAACAACTATATGTTTAAAGCACGTTAAGTAGCAAAAGGCTTTTAACAAGAGTTTAGCGTTAATTACAAAGAAACTTTTGCTAATACTACAAGGCTTAATTTAATAAGGCTACTAATCTCACTAGCCACTACACTTAGCTAGCTAATTAAAAGCTAGGATATTAAGCAAGCGTTTCGAAACGCTTTAATTAATACAACTATTTATATTAAACAACTAGAAGGTTTTTAAAATTAAAAATATCCTTAGCACGTCTGCTTAGTTAATAAGGCTTTATATAGTTTAAACAAGCCAGTAGACAATAGCAAAAGCTATTAGCTAGCCTACTAGGCTAACTACAATTCAAATCTCTGTCTATTAATACAGCTACATAAATTAATACTAAACAGAAGATTATAACTGCAACCTACGTGGACGATCTGCTTATATTTAGAGCAAATAAGCATAAAATAGCTTAATTATTTAAGGATCTTTTAAATATATCAGACCTTAAAATTAAAGACCTAGGCGACGTTTCTGAGTTTCTAAGAGTACAGGTAATTAGATTAAATTAATTAACCTTAATTACTTAGAGAAATTATACTTAGAGACTACTAGCTAAATACAATAAGCTAGAAATTAAGCCTAGAAAATTACAACTCTAGCAGAACATAAAGCTAAAAAAGAATAATTAGAAAGCTACGCTAAAAGATATTAAGATATTTTAACAATAAATTGGCTCTTTGATTTTTTGTTGCTTTTTACTAGGCCTAGTATAACTTATGCAGTAAATCTACTATTAAGATTTATAGCTAATCTAAGTACTAAGCATTTTAGCAGCCTAGATTATCTATAAGGCTATATAGCTTAAACTAAATAAATAAGCTTGCTATATAATTCTGCACAATCTGCATTATTAAAAACAAAGCCTAAAATTAATTTAATAAGCTCTAGTAATGTAGATTAGGGGGGTAATAATAATAGCAAGAGATCTACTTTAAGATATATATTTCTACTCTAAATTAACAAATCTTTTAGCGCTATTTCTTGGCTATTAAAGTTGCAACTAACAGTAGCTTTATTAAGCGCAGAGGCTAAGTTTATAGCCTACAAAGAAGCAACAAAACAAAGTATTTATTTATCTTAATTTATAAATAAGTTAAAGCAGCTATTCTAAATTAAATTAATAGAAGCTGCTACAATTTACTTTAACAGCCAAAGCGCAATACAAGTATTAAAAAATCCTGCCTACCACGCTAGAACAAAGCACATTAATATACAATACTACTTTATACGCGAGAAGGTAGAAGCAGGACAAATTAAGCTAACATATTAGAATACAAGCTGCTTACTAGCAGATAGTCTTACAAAGGCTACAAGTTCTAATAAAATTAGAGATTTTTTACTAGGTGCAAATCTAGTTAATATGTCTTAAATTACTAGCAATACAGCTTCCTAGCTTAAGGGGGCGTGTTAGAGATTAAGCTACTCAGCTGTTTCTCCACAGAATTTAGGTGCTCAAAATTACACCTGAAATCTACAATCAATTAATTACTAGAAGCTATTACGCTACTAGTATTACTTATTGTTGTTATTAATTAATTGTTATTATTAATGACGTTAAAGATTACGTAATCTACTATGCAAGCTAGTACGTAATACAGAACTTTCTAGAATGCAAGTTACAAGTATATATAGACTGTAGTTAGAAGACAAGACAACAAGACAGAAAGATAAGACAATATAATTGCTATCTTCTACAATACTGTCTTCCCCTAGTCTCTATTATTTTCTCTTATCCTCCACCCTGCGCACCTCCTCCTTAATCTCTAATAGGTTATAAGCCTGGATTAGGCTGCCTCTGAGTCTACTACAAACAAGTAGAAGGCAGAGACCTCTACCTCTGAGTTGATAGTAGAACAAGCGACTACATATCCGCAACAGGTTATACACCTGGAGATTAAATCTACAACAGTGTCTAATTCGCTTAGGTGTCCGATTCGCTTGTAAACCACGTTATTTCTAAGTTGCTTTTTTAGTTTGTTTAATTATAGTTGCAGAAGGCTAATAAGTTGGTCTATACTATAAAGTTTATTTGTTTTATTTATTTTTTTAAGGTGTCAAGGGTGGTGGTGGTTGTTGTAGTTAAAATAGGGTTCCAAAAAAGTGAAAAGCAGCTACCCTCTACTAATCAATCGCAAAAGTCAAAAAAAAAGATTGTGTGTAGTCAACGAGATTCGAACGGTGGGTGGATGAGTTCTGGGAGGAAAGCTCAGACCACCGAGCGATAATCAGGGTCAAAAAATTTGCTAAGGTACCAAAAAACGACACTAGTTGAAACGTGTCATTTGTTTTATGGAGCTGTTTGTTTTAGGGTAATATTTAGAAAATAAGTGTTATTTAATCTCTAGCAGCTTACAAAGCTAAGTCTAAAAGTAGCTTACAAACTGTACACTTTAATTAGAAGTAATATAGTCTAGTAACTAGTAGTAAGCTACTACAAAGATAATAAACGCTTTAGTAATCCTTTTTGTAGTAATATCCTTGAAGCTTATAAAAATTACATCTTTACTTAGTCTATTAGTTACTACTATTAGGATTGTACAACTTTTGCTTTCTA
This sequence comes from Alternaria sp. 'sect. Undifilum', assembly GCA_024321975.1. NCBI lineage: Eukaryota > Fungi > Ascomycota > Dothideomycetes > Pleosporales > Pleosporaceae > Alternaria > Alternaria sp. 'sect. Undifilum'. Next base: position 910,083 of record JAJJZI010000010.1, on the reverse strand, counting down.
GTAATCCTATTACAAAGTTAATTAAGATTTTTTTCTAAATACACTTAGAAATTAGTAGAGGTTTTAATAATCTTTATAAGCTATCTTTCTATAGTTTTATTTTTCTATAAACTAAGCTGTCTCTAATATATTACTTTACTATTTAGCTAATTAAAGGCTAAAAGTATTCTCTTGTAACTGCTTAGTAAGTAAAGCTCTTTTCTAGGTGCTCTAGAGCCTTAAAGCAGTTGATTTTATAAATAATCTTAGTAGGTAAGAATTTATTGTTTAGTACTTATTTTTAACCTTAGTATAGCAGGTATTCAAAATTATCTAATTAGTATTTTAAAATAAAAGCTTAAGATCTAGTTTTGTTAAAAATTAGCATTCTCCTTCTTTTACTGCTCTTTAAGCTAGCTAGTGGGTTTTATTCTCTTCTTTAGCTTTGTTCTAAGGTTCTCTAGATCTAATTGTTCTTAAAGTACTATTACTAGATAGGTATAGTAGTAAAAAGTTTTAAAAGTCTTTTTTTTTTTTAAAGTTGTTGTAGTAGACAGTTTAAAGACTTATAAAAACTTTTTAGAAATTTAAGTATAAGAACTATTTAAAGGCATGTCTTGTTGTTATTGTAATAAAGTATTAGCCTTAAAGTTATTAACTTAAGGCTTATAAGCAATTTCTATGTTAAGAATATTTCTTAGCAATTAGGTTTCTCTTATTTGTTTTTTACTAGGGTACCTAGGCTTTTTAAAATACTCTAAGTTCTTATAGTTTGTAATAACTAGAAACTTCCTTGAAAAGCGTAGCATAGCGTTCTACTTAAATAAGGAGCAAATAACTACAAGTAATTCCTAATTATATATTTTATAGTTGCTTTAAACGCTAGTTATTTTTTTAAGTAGTATACTACTAGTTGTAATTTTTCTTAATTGTTATATTGCAAAAAGACTTCTACCACAATATAGCTAAAATAATTAGTTTTTAAAATTGTTTTCTTATTAGAATCCTCTTAAGCTAGTATTAGTTTAAAAATAAATAGCTCTTTTAGCTTATTAAAAGCTTGTTACTCTGTCTTTCTTTATTAAAAGGAGACGTTTCTAGTAAGCCTTAAGAGCAGGGCAACTATATTAAAGAAGTTCTTAATAAAGCATTAACAAAAGTTTATAAATTTAAGAAAACTGCATACTTCTTTAACATTTATAGGCACTTCCTATTACTAAATAGCTTTTACTTTCCTAGGTTCTATCTAGAGTCCTTTTCTAGCCTTAATAATATATTTTAGGTACTTAGTACTTTATATATTAAACTTATATTTCTTAATAGTAAGAAGTAACTTAGCCTTACTTATTACTTTTAAAACTTTATTTGTATTGCATTAGTATTCTTTAAGCGTGCTATTTATGTAAATTAATATATTATCTAAGTAAGCTAAGTAGAAATTGTTAATATACTTGTGTAGTGTCTAGTTAATATATTATTAAAAAGTGCTAAAAGCGTTTGCTCTGCTAAAAGGAGTAACTAGCTATTTATATAGTCTAAATCTAGTATAGAATGCAGTCTTTTACTTATCTCCTCCATTAATTCTAATCTTATAGAAAGCTATAAAGACGTAAATCTTTATAAACTATTTTACTTTAGTAATATTGTTAATTAACTTAAAGATTAACAGCAAAAGATATCAGTTTTTTTAAATAATAGTATTAAGAGCTTAGTAATTAACACAGAACTAATTTCCTTTTCTAGGTTTCTTAGTAAATAAAACTAGGGAAGAAGCTATAGAACTGCTAGCTCTAATCTATTCTTTATATAATAAAGATATAAGCTCCTTGCATAGAACTAAAAGCTTTAGTCTACTTATATTATATAAAGGACCTTAAAGAGGTTCTTTTTTTATTCGATTTTTATTCTTTTGCAACCTAATTTAGTAAAAACTTTAAGTTTACATAAAAGAGATAGTGCAGAAGTAGTTTATAACTTAAAAATCTAAGCTATATGTTAGTACGCCTTAAGAAGTAAAAATAAAACATTTACTTCTTTTTTAAGAGCTAAAGCCTTTTTATAATCTTTAAAAGAATTAGTAAAAGTCTAAATTAGCTTATTTTTATTTATTTATTTAATATAGGAGTAATAAGCTATTGCATTTATTTGCTTTAACTTTTTTCTTTTTAAAATAAGGCAATTTTTAGTACTTAGTAGTTTAATTCTTTGTCTAGAAAAGTAAAAATAAATTAACCTTTTTAAAGAAGTAATAGTAACCTCTCTTTTATTTATTTATAGCTGTCTAAGTATTAAATTGTATCTAGGGTATGTAGAAGCAATATAGCCTTAGATAGTACTCTTATATCTTTTAATATTAATCTCTAACTTAGTAACTTTGTTAATAGTTCTAGGTTTTTCTGTAACTTTTTCTAATTTGCGCAGAAAAAAAATGTACTGTAAACTAGCGTTCCTAACAAGTGAAGAGCTAATAAGAAAGTATATAAAGTTTCTTGTATTAATAGGAGTTAAAGTAAAGGTATAACAATTAATTAATGTTTCTACAGTAATTTTATTGCTACTTATATTTTTTTAAAACTAGCTTATTCCTTTGCTAAGTTATCTTAACTTACATGTAGCTCTTGCTAGTAACTTTAAGCAAAAGCTATTCTTTTTCTAAATTAGAATTTAAGTTCTTTAGAGTGTCCTTGCTACTTATGCTTTTTTTACTAGGCTTATTTACCTTTGCTTTTAAGGACTTTAATTTAGTAGTTCTCTTTTTTTTTTAGCTTTTTTTTTGTAGTACAATTTGCAGCTAAGTGCCCTGTTTACTTGCAGGTAAAACAACATTCTTCTTTTATTAGCTTGTTTAGTTCCAAATTGCTAAACCTGCGTGGCCTAGCTAATTTACAAGTAAACTTAATTCCTTCCATCTAATCTTCTGTAGGAGAAGGAGGAGAAACGCGTCTTAGCCTATATATTTCTTAGGCTTCTCCTAGTCTCTGTTTTTAGAGTATTATTCCTGAGGCTTATTCTAGCCTTTAGAGTATTGCTTTATCTTGTATAAGTAGTCTATAATTTTAATAGACTTATTCTGCAAATTATCTAAGTTAAAAAAAGTAATACTTACAAGCTTATTTTAAAGCTTACAAGTAAAGCTTTTTTATAAAAGCATTATTTTTGTATTTTTATTTAAGTTGCTTTTTAACAATAGCAACTATTCTTAAAACTTTATAATATAATTACAGATACTCCTTTTGCCTCAAGACATTAACTAAATTTTATTTCTAACTCTTTTAGAGCCATATAAATCTCTAAGCATTTAATTAAAGAAGTTTAATAAGTGTTTAAGGTTCTAGGCGTCTAACAATTCTATCTAGTAAAAGTAAAGCAGTATTAGAGTTGCTACTAAGCTTTTAAGCTTACTAAAGGCGTAATTACATATCCTTCTTTCTATGTTAAAGTCTTCTTAGTTGTTTTCTACTTTAGTAGTAAGCTGCTTTCTAAAAATTTAGTATATTTTTCTTGTTCTATTAAAAGCGTCTAAGTTAGGTTGTTTAAAATACTTAGGTTGTACTAGCTGCTAAGCTAGTCTTAATGCAGCAAGTAAGGTTAGTAGCAAAATTAAGTAGCTATTTATATTCTAGTTTAAACAAGGCTGTGTTTACTACTTTTTAGATAAGAAAAGCTTCTTGTATTATAGTTAAAGTTATAATTTTATTTAGCTTGTTTACTCTGTAAAGACCTTCTAGAGTGTTTTCTATTTTAGCTCTACTAACACTATTTTAGTGCAGTCTTGCTATTTAGACAGTAAAGCTTCTAGATGTAATTTTAGCTCCTGCTATTATTATATATTTATAAGCGTGCTAAATTGATAGTGCTTTTATTATTTAATAGCAAAGATTAGTTTTTAGAATTACTAAAAATATAGTAGGATTATTTAATAGTTTGTATTGCGAAACGCTCTAAGCAAAGACTTATATAGCTAAGTATCTTTTAGCACTCTTTATACTTCTTTTACTGTTAATTTTTTAGTAAATTTAAAACAGCTTTAACTAAGATTATTAATTTAATTAATTAAAATCTTGTTTAAATATAGCTCTAGGTGACTTCTGTGCGTAGATATAGCTCTAGGCAGCTTCTAATTCAACGTAGCAATGCTACAGAAGGATTTAATTTAATTGTAAAAGTATATTAAGTTAACTAAAAGTGCAAAGAAAATAGTAGTAAATTAAAAAAAGAACTATAAAAGCTATATAGCAAGTTAATTAACTTTTCTGTTAAGTCTGTGCTTAGTGTTAGAAAAGAAGTAAAAGTAACTACATAGCAGCTGCTAACGTGGTTTAGGAAAATAGCGCAGGGCTAGGAGAAAGGCTAAGCAGGTTAGAAAAGCAGAAGGGCCGAGCAGGCCAAGAAGGGCCGAGCGGGCAAAGCTTTACAGAATCCGGGTGTTCACCGCATACCCGAGATCTGCAGGAAACGAGGTTTTAGGCCGAGTACTAAGGACACTAGGACTTTAGCCCTTTACAAGGACCCTAAGGAGGTTCTTTTTTCTTTCTATTTTTATTCTTTTGTAACTTAATTCGGTATTCAACCTTGAGTCTACGTAAAGGGGGTAGTGCAGAAGCAGTTTATAACTTAAAAAATTTAAGCTATATATTACTACGCCTGAGGAAGTAAAAACAAAACATTTACTTTCTTCTTAAAAGCTAAAGCATTCTTTATATCTTTAAGAGAAGCTGCAAAAGTTTAAAATAACCTTTTTTTTGCTTATCTAATATAGAAGTAATAGGCTGTTGCGTTTATCTACTTTAACCCTTTACCTTCCAAAACAGGGTAATCTTTAGTGCTTAGCAGTCTAATTCTTTTTCTAATAAAATACATGTAGATTGTCTTTTTAGAAGAAGTAATAGTAACTTTTCTTTTATTTATCTAGGGCCGTCTAGGTATTAAATTGTATTTAGGGTATATAGAAGCAATATAGCCTTAAATAGTATTCTTGTATTTTTTAATATTAATCTCTACCCTAGCAACTTTATTAATAGTTCTAAGTTTTCTTGTAACTTCTTCTAATTTATGTAAAGAAATAAAGATGCACTGTAAACTAGTGTTCCTAATAAGTTAAGGGCTAAAAAAAAAGAATGTAAAGTTTCCTGTATTAATAAGCGTTAAAGCAAAGGTATAATAATTAACTAATGTTTCTACAGTACTTCTATTGTGCTTATATCTTTTTTAAAACTAGTCTATTTTTTGCTAAATTGTCTTAACTTGCGTGTAGCTCTTGCTAGTAACTTTAAGCAAGAGCTATTCTTTTTCTAAATTAGATTCTTAGTCTTCTAGAGTGTCTTTGCTACTTAAGCTTTCCTTGCTAAGCTTTTTTGCCTTTGCTTATAAGGACTTTAATACAGTAGTTCTTTTTATCTTCTTTTTTCTTAGCCTCTTTTTTATACAATTTGTAGCTAAGTGTCCTTTTTGCTTGCAGGTAAAACAACGTCCTTCCCTTATTAGCTTGTTTAGTTCTAGATCGCTAAACCTGCGTGGCCTAGCTATTTTACTAGTGAACTTAATTCCTTCTATCTAGTCTTCTGTAGGAGGAGAAGCGCGTCTTAGTCTGTACTTCTTAGGCCTTTCCTAGTTTCTCTTTTTAGAGTATTGTTTCTTAGGCTTGTCCTGGCCTTTAGAGTATTGCTTTATCCTGTATAAGTAGTCTGCAATTTCAATAGACTTGTTCTGTAAATTATCTAAGTCTAAAAAAGTAACATTTACAAGCTTATTCTAAAACTTATAAGTAAGGCTTTTTTAAAAAAGCATTATATTTGTATTTTTATCTAAGTTGCTGTTTGACAATAGCAACTGTTCCTGAAATTTTATAATATAATTATAGATACTCTTTTTGCTTTAAGATATTAACTAGAGTTTGTTTTAAGCTCTTTTAGAGCTGTATAGATCTCTATACATCTAATTAAAGAAGTTTAATAAGTGTTTAAAGTTCTAGGCGTCTAACAATTCAATCTAGTTAAGGTAGAGCAGTGTTAAAGTTGCTGCTAAACCTTTAAGCCTGCTAAAGGCGTAATTGCACGTTCTTTTTTCTATATTAACGTGGTTCACAAGCGAGCGGCTCACCCAAGTGAGCGGCTTACGCCCCACTAGCGCGTCAACGTTGAGACGATATCACGCACTTTTATTACAGTTAATAAACTATTGCAGTATACTAATTTATTTATTAGAACTGCCACTATTACTACCACTATCTATCTTAACTGCGTAGGTATAGGCGTTGTGTTTAGTCTGCTTGCAACGCCTGCACCGCCTCTCTTCTTGCACCTTTTTTAACGTGCTCTTACTATCGCTACAACTGCTACTTGCCTATTTAGCTAATACTTCTTGTACTTTGCTAATATTAAAAGTCTTAACTGTCTGTATATATTGCTGCTTGTAGCTTTTACGCTTATTTGCTGCATCTAAAGTCTCTTAAAGCTTAGCTATTTTTTCTATTATAAGTGTTATTTTATGTGCTATTTACTAAGCCCTTTTACTTAACTGCGTATCCTGCTTATTAAGTAAATATGCAGAAACTTACAGCAATTTCTTACTTTTTATTAAATAAAAGTACTTTAAGCCTTAACTTTATAGGTGTTGCGTGGTATCTGCGCCTTCTAGGCGTCTACTTAACGCGGCGATTGTTTTAGCGTCTGTACTACTATATTAAGCTTTAATAGCACAGCTTGTAGGTTATGTAGGACTAGACTAGCGCCTTTAAAGCTAGCTTAGATATTCTTCTTTGTAAAAAACTGCTTTGAAGCAGCCTTAAAGGCTAGTAAGAAGGTCTCCTTGCTAATATAGTTAGTGTAGTTGCGTGCTAAGCCTAAAACTGTGTTGCTATACTTGCGCTTTAACAGCGTAAAGTAGGCAATATTAAAAAGCTATAATAAGTAAAAAGAGTATGCAAGTATATAAAGAAGAATAATATTTTTCTTTTTGCAAAGATCTTAAAAATTAACTAAGTAGTAGCTTTTATAGCTATTAATACCCTGATTATCGCTCGGTGGTCTGAGCTTTCCTCCCAGAACTCATCTACCCACCGTTCGAATCTCGTTGACTACACACAATCTTTTTTTTTGACTTTTGCGATTGATTAGTAGAGGGTAGCTGCTTTTCACTTTTTTGGAACCCCATTTTGACTACAACAACAACCACCACCCTTGACACCTTAGAAAATAAATAGCTATTAATAATAAGTAGTTAATATTTACTTATAGTGCAGCTCTTTATATAAGTATTAAAGTGCTTTAACTATGTAAAAGCAAGCTAATTATCTGTCTAGCTATTGAAACTAACTTTAATAACTTAGTTAGTAAGTAAATTTTTAAACTAGACATTAATAAGCACCTTGCCTGCAAAGATAATAAAGAGTAATAGCTAGTAACTTAACGCGCTTATGCTTTAAATTACAGTTACCTACTTATAGTTGCTTAGCTATATCTGCTTCTTTTTACTAGATCTTTTAAAGGCTGTAATAACTAACTATAATAAAATCTTGCTATTATAAAGCTAGTTTTATTAAAGTTATAAATATTATTGTTTATAATACTCTACTTCTGCTTTTTTGCCTTAACAAGATCAAACTAGCGCTAAATAGCTGCTAGGTTCTTACAGGCAGCTCGCTAGTAATTATAAAAACAGCTCTAGCGCGTGCAGAGCTTAGAAGTTTACTTAATAAAGTTATTAACTTAGTTCTTGCTAATAAGGTTGCCTCCCTACTTATGCAATAGTTTATTAGCTATTACTTAGACTTGAGTCTTTATAGGCGCAAATCCTTGCTTAAACTCTTTAAAAATATGCTTAACTACAGCCTTCTTTTTTAGCTTGTTTAGGCGCTTTAAGTTCGCTTTGCAGTCGCGTTAGAGACGTCTTCTAGCGCGTTAGTAAGATAAAGTTCTTTAAGGCACGTTATAGATAGAGGCAGCACGTTTTTAGCTTTAAACACGTTGCAATTTAAAATTAAAAAGAGCAAGTTAAAGATCTAATTTAGTATATAAAGTTTAAGTAGTGCGTTGTTAAGACATAACGCGTTGTAGTGTCGACGTTGACGCGCTAGTAGGGCGTAAGCCGCTCGCTTAGGTGAGCCGCTCGCTTGTGAACCACGTTAAAGTTCTTTTAGTTGTTTTCTACTTTAGCAGTAAGCTGCTATCTAAAGATTTAGTATATCTTTCTTGTTTTATTAAAAGCGTCTAAATTAAGTTGTTTAAAACGCTTAGGTGTTGTTGCTAGCTGCTAAGCTAGTTTTAATGCAGCAAGTAGTGTTAGTAGCTAAGTAAGTAGCTGTTCTTGTTCTAGTTTAATTTCTTTAGAGGCTAAGTTAATAGCCTCCTAGATAAGAAAGGCTTCTTAAATTGTAGTTGAAGTTGCTATCTTGTCTAGTTTGTTTGCTCTGTAGAGACCTTCTAGAGTGTTCTCTATTTTAGCCCTACTAACACTATCTTAGTGCAGTCTTGCTATCTAGACAGCAAAGCTTCTAGATATAATTTTAGCCCCTGCTATTGTTGTATATATATATAAGCGTACTAAATAAATAGTGCTTGTATAATTAGCGAGGATTAGTTTCTAGTGCTACTTTAAATAGTAGGCTTATTTAACAGTTTATATTGCAAAACGTTCTAGGTAAAGACTTATACAGCTAAGTATCCCTTAGCACTCCTTATGCTTCTTCTACTGTTAATCTTTTAGTAAATTTAAAACAGCTTTAACTAAGATTAATAATCTGATTAATTAGAGTTTTGTCTAGATGTAGCTCTAGGTGGCTTCTGTGCGTAGATATAGCTCTAGGCAGCTTCTTGTCTAGATATAGCTCTAGGAGGCTTCTGATTCGACGTAGCAGCGCTAGCGCTACAGAAGGATTCAATTTAATTGTAAAAGTACGTTAGGTTAACTAAAAATGCAAGAAAAACAGTAATAAATTAAATAAAGAACTATAAAGGCTATATAGCAAGTTTATTTACTCTTCTGTTAAGTCTGTGCTTAGTGCTAGAAAAGAAGCAAAAGTGACTACGTAGCAGTTGCTAACGTGGTTTAGAAAAATAGCGCAGAGCTAAAAGAAGGGCTAAGCAGGCTAGAAAAGCAGAAGGGCTAAGCAGAAGGGCCGAGCAGGCTAGAAGGGCCGATACGCCAAGCCTACAGAATCCGGATGCTCACCGCACACCCGGAATCTGTGGGATAGCTAAGAAAACGAGGCTTTTGGCCGAGTACTAAAGACATCAGGGCTTCAGCCCTTTACAAAAGTGCTTTAGGGAACATTGTAGACTACAGCAGCACGTCGCTAGCTTAGAGACGTGTTAAATTCTATAGCTTAGATAGCAAAGATAACCCTGTCTTTATAAGAAAGTAATTTAAGATTAGGTTGTTAAGACATTATAGTAAGTGGTAGAAAGTGGTGTGGTCTTGGCAAAGTGTCCGACTCAGTTGCCCGGCCGGCTCAGTTGCCGCTTACGTTAAGCTAATAACAGACGCTTATTTATATAAGCCATCTAATGAAATGGCCCCTTACTATTGGCCTACGTACAATTACTTTTGCCTAATCATATAGTATACCCCTTACTTTCTCAAGAAGGTACACTGTAATTTATTACTACGTAAGCAAAGCATTAAAATAACTGCATCATGGGCGGAATGGAAAGCCTAATGAGCGTTCCTAACCGCTATTGAAGTCGTTGGATTAAGAGGCGCTACGCGGGGACAGCCGAACCCGTGCTAACAGTCGCGTGCGCTGTGGATTGTGGAGGCGGGGCTGTGTCGCGACCACACCCTTCGTCTTCAACCCCTCAACACCAACGTGCACCACGGCTTTGTATTTCAGACTGTGGCACATTGTAATGCGCCAGTCGACACAAAATTTGACGTTTGCCGGTCCAAGATGTTAATCTTTGTGGGCTTTTGCAGGCGGCCATACCTCGTGAGAGGCGATCGCGTGGAACATCGCCGCCACGCGCCACTTATTGTCGTCCACTATTTGACTGAATGCGATGCGAGTTGCCTGTCATCCTCAATAACAAACATCAGAATCACTGTCACAGAACATGTACAAGATTGATTTCACAACGACTATCTGCTGCTCTAGAGATACCTGGAAGCAACAGAAACATTTGATACTGGTGGTCTCATGTTTTGTCGAGCACGTATTTGGAATGGCGTCCCACACTTTTCGAGATAACTCATTACTGATTGTTCTGCCTAGCTCAAGGGCCGCAGGAAGTTCATGTCATCAAGTAACTCCCTGGCATCTTCTGCCTTGTCCTCAGATTGCTTCCCCCCGCTCACGCCAATGCTCAGATCTACCAAGCCGTCAGCAGGCGGGGAGAACTGGCGCAACTTGACGCCGCCTTCAGCAAAGATTTTGGCCGTTTGATCATCCACAAGATAGCCTTGGTTATAGACCACCTCGCTAATGCCGACCTGTGTTATCTTGACACTGCAGGTCAAGCAAGGGCAGGTGTTGCAGTATAGGATGGCGTTTTTGCCGATGCGGTCGCGGCCAGCTTCGAGGAGCGCGTTTTCTTCGGCGTGCAGGCAGAGGCAGGTGGAGAGACCGACACCTCCTTGGGCGGCGTTGTTGCAGCGTGGGCCTACATGGCGTCAGTGGTATATTTTCGGGTTCAGAAAGTGCAAGCATACATCCGCCCTCGTGGCAGTTGGTCATGCCGCGTGGTGTACCGTTGTACCCGGTGCTAATCACACGCTTCTCCCGGACTATACAACAACCGACCCGTCGCTTCATGCAGTTGCTCCTACGTGCTGCCAGATCTGCCAGCTGCATGAAGTATTGGTCCCAGCTTGGCCGCACACGTGCTTCGTCCATGAGGTCCAAGCACAGTATGGCGCTGTGTAGGGAGCTCATCTCGGATGAAGAGTTGAGTAGTTTCAGTTGTGCTCTCTGGCAGAGCGCACTGAGGCCTGTCTTGGGAGCAAACAAGTGCTTGTCATTGCGGAGAACGAATTCTTCGAGAGTGGGCGGAGTGTGCTGAGTGGCAGCACAGCGGGCCTTGCATCGCTGCCATCGCACACTGACGGGCGCATCTACGCTGACGAGGAGGAAGAACGGGCGCCTGAGGAGCGCATCAACGACCGTATCGTCCCATATATCCGTTGTAACGAATCGTTCTCTCCATCTCAACGTGACGAATTCGAGTAACGAATCAATGTCCCGGAAGGCTCGCCCCGACTGAACAGACGATTTGGCAGGAGACGGCGCAGCAGTTCGGGCCAGGCGTAGACGAGTGAATTGGTGCTCCTCAACAAGGTACGAAGCTATCGATGACTTGCCCGCGCAGATTCCTGTGCCCTGTTAGCATCCCCCCAAATCATGTCTGACGGTGCTTGCCTCCGCACAATCCAATAAGCATATTGATAAACGTCGCCCCGGTGCGTGCGCCGAGGGTTACGCGCGAGTCTGTGGATCTGATGGAATCGAAGAATCGTCGAAGCTCGCTATTACTGACAGCGGCCAAGCGCGTGGTGCGGCTGCAGGAACGCGTTTTAGCGCGGCCCCGCCTGGACCCATGACATGGCGGGGTGGAGCGTGCCGCTGCCTCAACCATCACTAGGACAGACCTTCACTGTCACATGCATACGCCCTGGACCACTTCACGTGCCTCACTCTATGCTCTTATGACTGCCGTACTAGTCGCCTATCAGAACACAAGATACCCTCTACACCAAGAATCCCATATCTCGTACCCATCGCCACACATCTCCACGGCCTTCTCGAAACCCCACACCCCACCATCTACCTTCGCGTTCCATCATGTCAACCCTCAAGTTTGCGCCTTGGCTGAGTGATGTCGACGTGCAGTTCTATGCCGCTCTGGCACATATCAAGATCAACCATGACAAGCTCGACGACTCGGCGCGCAAGGTGCTCGGGCTGTATGAAATCCGACCTGGAGAACACTCATCGCGCTCTATGCGCATACAAATACACCCAAATGCGCTGACTTCAGATGAGTATGTTTCGAGGCTGGACCACATGCCGCACTTCTGACAGCTACATTAGCACCCCTCCGACTTTCTGCCGCGCCGAGGGTATCATCAAGAACTGCAACACCATAGAAGACTACAAGAGCCTCGATCGCGCCGCCATACTCGAACGATGCGCTCAGACAGTATGTCCGTCTCTTCGTATTATCAACAAAGCTTATGCCGGATAGATATGGGATGCGATACACGACGGCTCCATATACGAATGCCCCTCCCTCCTCTCCTCTTTCACAGCCATCATCTTCGCGAACCTCAAGAAGTACAAGTTTACATATCACTTCGGCTTCCCTGCGATACAGTCGGACCCACCGTGGAAACAGGTAGGACAGGCGACAAGGTTGCAAGCCCGAGAGACTACATATCTGGTAGACGCGGTGCAGACGTGGCGATACAGCTCAGACGTTCGTCAAAGAGGCTTCTTCTTGGCGAAGCGTATACAAGGAGGGGGCAACCCAGAGGAGAGGCCAAAGACACCAGTCTCGCCACTTGAAGAATTTGGTTACACGTGGACCATAGGCAGACTTGAAGCCTACGAAAAGGGCTTTTTCGACAAAGTGGATAGTAAAGATCGCTTCATCTGTTTCGCAGACCCTTCTACCTACGAAACTAACCCTGGCTGGCCTCTTCGCAATCTCCTCATACTCATGCGGCATCGGTGGCATCTCAATGATGCTCAGATCATGTGTTATCGCGACACTCATACACGGCGCGACCAGCCCAACTCCCTCATCCTACAACTACGTGCAGACCCCAATCCCGAGGCGGCAACCACGTCAGAAAGACCACACAGTCGTCCACAAACACCGAAACTGCCCAAAGTGACGGGCTGGGAACGTACCGAAGCGGGCAAGCTGACCTCGCGCAACGTTGACCTCTCCGAATACATGGACGAGCGCAAACTAGCAGATCAGGCTGTCGACCTCAACCTCCAGTTGATCAAGTGGCGCATAGCCCCCACTATCGACCTAGATGTCATAAAAAACTGCAAATGTTTATTACTGGGAGCAGGGACATTGGGTACCTACGTTTCAAGGACACTGATGGGATGGGGTGTGAGGAAGATCACATTCATCGACAACGCTACTGTCAGCTTCTCCAACCCTGTACGGCAGCCTCTCTTCAACTTCAACGATTGCTTGCAAGGCGGGGCAAAGAAAGCCGAAAGAGCGGCGGAGGCTTTACAAGAGATTTATCCAGGCGTCGATGCGACGGGGCACGTTACGGAAGTACCGATGTTGGGTCACCCGATGACTGACAGCGCGAAGACAAAGACCGAGTTTGAGAAGCTGCAACGGTTGATCAGCGAACACGACGCTATCTTCCTGCTCATGGACACACGAGAAAGTAGATGGCTACCGACTGTCATGGGCAAGGCCTACGGCAAGATTGTCCTAAATGCTGCGCTAGGCTTCGACACCTATGTAGTTATGCGACATGGTCTGAAGACAGCACAAGAAGGAGAGGTCGAACTAGGATGCTACTTCTGCAACGACGTCGTTGCACCCGCGGACGTGAGCAACCACATATCACTCTGAATAACACACACACATACAAAGCTAACTCAACCGAACAGTCTTTAAGTAACGCCACGCTCGACCAACAATGTACCGTAACACGCCCCGGCGTCGCACCTCTCGCATCCAGTCTTCTCGTCGAACTCCTCATGTCTATCCTCCAACATCCCTCAAAGGCCTGCGCACCACCGCCCTCACATCAAAACGCAAAGTTTGCTCCAGCCACCACGCCATCTCACCCCGCACTACCACCACCCTTTCAACATCCCCTCGGTACCATCCCCCACACAATACGAGGCTACCTCTCAACCTTCTCCAACCTGCAAGTTGAGGGCAAACCCTACGATTGCTGCTCAGCGTGTAGTGACAGAGTGCTTGAAGCTTACAATGCAGACCCCTGGGGATTTGTCTCTAGAGCGTTGAACGAGAGGGGGTGGGTAGAGGAAATGAGCGGTCTAAAGGAGGTACAAAGGCGAGCTGATGAGGCGGCTGCAGACGTAGAATGGGACGAGGAGGATGAAGGGGGGTTGGACGAAGAGGGCGAGATGCTATGAAGAAGAGGACACAACTAGAGAGCGTCATTCAACAATAGCGTCTACTTAATTCCCAGTAATATACCCTGCTACTATACGCTGGTAGTACATTACTTCAAATTCCCATGAACTAGCCCCTATGCACATGGAAACGTGAGCAAGTAAAGATACACAACCTGAGATTGATGTTACCCTAACTACAGATACCAGCCATGTACCATAACACAAGTATGCAGCCCCGGCCCCCCTCCCCTCTTACCTAACTCACCAACCAGAAGCAACATCCAAAAGCCCTACTATCCATTTCCATAACAAGCAAAAATCCATACAGTCCGGTATCCAAAAATGCTCGTGAATTACTCGCCACTCTCAGCACTGATGACAATCACAGAAAAGCCGATGTATCCTCCCTAACCAACACCAGCCCGCCCCTCAACTTCCCTGCACTGCCCTCGAGCGCCGGCGTACTCTTCCTCTGTTTCAGAAACCGATCTGCCATTCGTTGACCAGGGGTAACGCTCCCGCCGCGCTCACCATCGAGCACCGTGTCGATGACTCTACCCACAGAGATTCCATCAGGAGTTGGTTCCTTGCTCATAGCCAGAGAGCTGGACGAGGTCTTGAGGTGCAATGCTGGGCGTCGTGAGTCTGAGCCTGGGAGCGGGGAGACCTTGTGTAGATCAACGATGATGGGTTGGCCCGTGTTGTTTGCGCCACGGAGGTCGAATGCGCTCTGGGGTCTGCGGGCGAGCTTCTTTGGGGACATTGGGCGGAGGGTTGCGCGAATGCGGGGACGTAACGGGGTGGATGCCGGGCTGGGTTTTTGCTTTGTTTCATTTCCTTCGGGTGCGTGGTGCTGACTGATGCTGGGCGAGTTGCGTGGGGTGCTTGACAGGCATAGCAGCTGTTGTGAGTTCGGTCGCGTCGGCAGGCCCAACGGTGAGACGGTCGGGTTCTTTTGACTGCGTGTCGATGGGGGGGTTACATTCTCCTTCCTTTTAGACTGCGCGTCATTCCTCCTCACTGTGGTGTTTGGCACACGTTGTGAGCTTTCGTTTGTGGCTGGAGCGGACACTTCACTGGTGGCTTTGGAACCAGGCGTCAGCTTTGGCGAGGGTTGCGACTTCATTGAAACATTCATAACGACAGGCGACTTGGAATTTCGGGAACATGAAGTGTTGCTGCTCGAGTGCTGGCCAGTATCAAGGATAGGATACTCATCATTTATTGAAGGCGACTTGGGTGTCTCAAATATAGAGCGTGACGTGGACGCCTGACATTTGGGTTGTGAGAGCGGATGCTCTGTGTTAGAAAGCGACGCCGATTTGAGTTGAAATGGTCTATGGTGTTCTGTCGTGCCAACGATTTGCCCTGCTGGAGTGTCGCTGCGAGAGTTGCCGTCGCGAGTGTCAGATGGTGACGCGGAGTCTTTTGCGGCTGGAGTAGCGGCTGGAGTAGCGACTTTTACGCCACGGTTTTTTCCATGCCTCGAATCTGAACTATCTGAGCGACCATGAACATGCGGGTCACTCGTCTTCGCTGAATGCTCGGCACCTGGTCGCGGAGTTGTAATATCGAGAGATCCTCGAAGAACCACCGTCGTATCTTCGTGGTCCGTGTGGGATGAACGGATTGAATCTGATCTTACCTTTTTAGACGGCGTCGTGTACTGATCATGAATCCTCAGATCTTCTTGGCTGGTGAGTTCCATGCCCGAGATCTCATGCGATAGCCAAGCCCTCCAATCACGACTCGTACGCGTTGACCCGCGACGTTGAGGGGAGGGTGTTCCCACTACATAACTTCTAACCGACTGGCTAGTCAAGATAACTGCTGAGCCACCATTGTGAGATTGATCGAGCGTACTGTGTCCTACGAAAGACACGACACTGTCATTTGGAAGAATGCTGACACCATCCGTATCTCGTGAATATATGCTGGGAGACATTGGCGTCATGGCAACGCGAGAAGCTGGTGATGCAGAAGCTTTCGGAGATACCGGTAGTCTATGTATATTGTGGTTAACAACGCTAGGTCCCGATTCAGCTTTCTCGTCATGTTGAATACTGGATTTTAGTAGTTCTTGATTCTGCTGAACGAGCGTTGTGACATCGCAAGCCCTGTCTGTTTCGCGTGGAAACCGGAGATGCTCGGCCTCGTCGAGGGGTGTTTTCCAACGGTCTTTCGCCTTTTCTACGCGCCTCTCAATCTGCGAGGTCGATGGCGTAAATACTTGAACAGCACAGTTGCGCTCAGCACTATCGTTATCGTTCTGACTGTCCTCGGATTCTGGTGTAGTGGCTGACGAAGACACCCCATCATCTCGTTGCCGCTCTCCCTTGGCGCCATATCCTCGAGTCGTTGTGACGTCTGGAGCAGGAGATGAGTGCTGTGCAATAGGTGTGACGGTGCGAATCGTCGACCTAATCGCTCTGCCAAAGGACCGGATTGTGCTAGTCTTGCTCTGCGTACTTTGGGATGTGGCAGGCCGCCGTGATGGTGGTCGCTGGTCCAGTTCAATACTGCTTCGAAGATTGCGACTACCGCTGGAATGTAATTCTCGAGGGTGAGAAATTAGCTTCGTAGTGCTAGACTCGAAAACATCGCTGTCTGCACCAGGTGTTCGTTTAGCAGGGCTTGAAGATGACTGTGATTTTGACGACCCAATCTCTTTCATTAGCGCAGAAAATACGCGTTTGGGATCGACGGGCGTTAGTGACTCTTCGGTGAGAATCTCCATGGGCATCGGGTCACGGAATGAGGCAAGAGATGGCAGAGGCAGCGATTTCCTTCTTGAAGCAGATACAGACACAATGCGATCTGCCTCGCTTCCAATGCTATCCTTGGACTCGTGTATAACAGTCATGCGCTTCATGGCACGTTGTGTCAGCGTATCGCTTGTAGTGGATGTTCCCCAGCTTGTAACTCGGGATGCTGACACGTTTGTAGCGTTGGCTTCACTATGAAGACTGCGATTGCTCCGTCCGCTTCCAGTGCTGTTGCTTCTAGATCCAGATCGTAGAAAGATAGGGTAAGTTCCCTCGAGTGATGGCGTGCGGGCACGGATGCGCTGCAACGTTTCCTCATTGGGAACAGGTATACCCAGTGCATTCTTGGCACATGGTGGACTGTAGTGTGCAGTATGGAAGTAGTCGCGGCTGGCATCAATCTGTTGAACAGGAAGGTTGGCTGACTTGCCCGATGTACGCCGAAAGACCTTCTTGATCTTGCTTTTCAGAGAGCCAGAGAATGATCGTTTTTCCTTGATTTCATGGGCTGGCACGATTTCGCTAAAAGCAAGGTCCGTTGTCGATTCGTTGGTTGTTTGCTGGCTGGTCGTAGGAAAGGAATGGGTCTCTGATACGACACGCTTGCCATTGCCATTGTCCTTTCCTTTATCCTGCCTCTTCTTGAAAGGCGCTAGAAACATAGATGGCTTGTGCTTTACTGCTTTTTGCTGGAAGCCTTGAAGATACTCATCTCGCACTTTGTTGAGCGTGGTGTCAGGCCCAACAGTGACAGGCATACGTGGGCCTGCCAGTGGTGATGGTCGAAGGGTTCGAGATGGTAAAGGAACAGGTGATGGTTGTGAAGCAGGGCTTATGCTCACCGGAGGTGGTGTTGTGAGATATTTGGAGGGTGGTCGAGCAATCGGAGATCCGGTCTGAACACTGCTTGCGTAGTACATGGAACGTGCTTTCCGTATCTGTTGTGAGGTAATCGAGGACGAAGTGCTCTGTCGAAATGACTTTGGTTGAGAACTAGGTCTAGCATTCTCACTGAATGTGACGGAAGGCTGCGTCGATAGATGTCGTGGTATGGAAAGCGATCCATGAACGCTAGGAGTAGGATAGAAGGATGGAAACTGCTCTGTGTTTTGTTCTGTATTCTCCATCGAGGCCTGGGACAGTCGGTGGGCACTTTTAGTTTGCTCGGCGTTCGGGCGCTGGAGAGATCTGAAGCTCGAATCGCGTGGTGGAAAGTGGCTGCCCTGGGACGTGAGAGACTTGCGGCTGGCATTGCTCTTGGACCTTGCTACCTCTGAGCTGCGTTTGGCGGTACGATCTGCTGCATCTTGAGCCTGCGCTCGAGCGAAGGCAGCAGTGGCCGCAGCTAGAGCTTGCTGCTTGATTGTATCTAGATCCAGCGGTTCGGTGAGAGAAGTGGGACGTTTGTTAACCGTAGACGTAGACTTGGATCGGCGGAGACGGGTTCCTGCATCGCTACTCGAACGAGCAAGCATCGCAATGGCGAGATAAAACTATAGTTTGCTGAAGTGGAGCGGTAAGAGGGTGTGGCCAACTTAGCGAAGCAGTCCTAAAGACGAGTAGACGGCATATAGCAGAAACAGCGGTAATGGGGCACAGCCAACAGTATGGTATGGGATGTGGTGTTTCTGGACATGTCGGGAGAAGGAGATAGCAGCCACACATGGTAGTGGCAGTCGCAGTACTCTATGTGCCTGCTCCATAACATGAAATAAGTAGCGACGTAGGGCTTCGCATGGCAATTAACAACCACCATCTCTGATATGTGCTTTCCTGCTTAGGATGCTCTTTACGCTATTTTCCTGCAAAGGATGCCTGCTTGTTTTATTGAGATGCTTTGAAAGTGCCTTTTTTGCGCATATTGCCGAAGACGAAAAGTAGATTCGTCCAACTGTGCTATAGAAACTCAGTCTAGATCGTCACATCTAAAACACACCTCCGTGTCTGGTAAGCTCCTCGCGTGCAAGCGCACTCGACCGTCTCTCTTCCTCATCCTCAGTATGCACTTCTAGATAGGTGGGCCCCTTGTCTCCCACGTTGATGATCCATGTCACAACAGTCATGAGCGCGAACACTATGACCGAACTCAAGAATGGCAAACCCAGCCAGGCACCGCCAAAGCCTATGCCCAACTGAAACAGTTCATTCAGTAGTGGGCCAGCAATCATTGCGCCAATGCTCTCCGCCATCGCAATGGTGCTCATGAGTTTGCCAATGTTGGGACTTGACTGGCCACCAACAACATGAATGGAGACGGATCGCATAGCAGCGTTGTAACCTGTCCCCATGTTGTACAGAAGGAGACCGATTATTAGAAGAGAGGGATACGCGGCAATACCCATGACGAAAAAGGCAATGGTGGTAAGGAATATGGATGCACGTGCAATCCACAGGTCCGCCCAGTGTGCAGGGAAACGTAGCTTCCTCAAAAGCAGAAAGTTAACCAGGGGGATCAAGATCGTCACGGCCACAAGATTGGTAGCCGCACGAAATGACAGCAAGTAAGCAGCTTTCTTGATCTCCCAGCTATAACGTTTCGAAGCGTAACGAACCAGCAGTGAAATGCACTGTCTGCCCAGTCTATTCGCCATGAACGTGAAGACGACCATGGCCAGTGTCCAGTCGCTCTTCAGGAAATGGACTGCAGCCTGAAAGTTGCGCAGTTGTGCTCGCACTGAAAAGTCGCTGGTCGTGGGCTGTAGCTCAAAAATCTGGCTGTCGCTGTCCTTGGGTTCGGGCAGGTCGCGCAAATGCAAAGTCTCCGGAATGAACAATGCCACGATAACGCCCACAATCTGTATTGCCAATGACAAGAGTAGAGGCAGCCAGTTTCCGCTTTCCATGAGCCTCGCTGCCATTATGGGTGCGACCATCTCCGCGACAAGGACGCAGGCTGTCAGATATAGAAAGATTGTTGTACGCTGTTCCGGGGGCGCAACGTCGGAAATCATAGTCAGACCAATGGCCATGGCTACGATTGGACCGCCGCCGATTATCGTGAAGGCGCTCGAGAGCCACGTCAACTGCAGAGGGAGAGACTTGAAGTAACCTGGCTATGTGTTAGCATTGCGCCTACGTCTTGTTCTCCGTCTTCTTACATATTAGCAGCACCCAGACAAAGCCAAGCTCCAACCCGACCAAGCTCGCTGTGAATATCCACTTTCTACCCACCTTATCAGCCCAAGTTCCGTACGGCACTGCTAAGAGAATGCCCGGCAACGCGCTGAACATTTCCTGCCAGCCAAAGATACTGGCTAGCCTCTGTTGTACCACATCTACCTTGCACAGCTGCTCCGGTATGCTTTCATCGCCAGGTATCACCGAGGGATCTTGTTCGCGGTAGTATTCAAGACATAGGTTCGCCTCGTATAGGCGTGTTAGAGGCGCTTCGGCGAGGTAAGCACCCACATCGATGAATGTGATCATGATGAAGATGAGAACTACGAGGAGCACCCATGGCTTCTTGGTCGCCTTGGGGGATGGGTCGCAGGTCGATTCCGTTGGGGACAAGAGCGCTTCGTCTTCTGCGATTGATTCTCGTGGTCGACCCGATGGTAATTCCATCACAAAAGCTTATGGACGTACTGCGATAGTTGCGAGGAAGGGCGGATATACGGCTGACACGTATGCCAATGGGCCCGAGGGATGCGACAGAGTAATGCGACAGCTAGAACAAGAAATGCACCTGGGAAGTAAGCAAGGCTGCAAAGATCAGTAGCTAGATATCATCATGAGGGTATAAGCAGTGGTCTGGGCGAGCCCTGCTATATGCCACAGCGCTGGGGGCCGTGAAACAACTCCGTGATTTCACCGGGCGTCGTGTGAATCCTTCGAACGCCGAGTGTCGCGTCCGAGACTCCAAGATACGGCGGAGGGTTACGTCAGCAGCTAAGTTTAGCCTGTGATATCGTACAACACGACACTTCAATAATATTCTGTCTGAAGCCGTCGATGTACATATGGAGTGTTGCGAGCATTGCCCCGATACATCGACTTGTTTTTGAGGTCTCGGTTATTGCGAGCCGAAGTTGGAAGTCGCGCACTCGGGTTGACGTTGGCGCAGCACTTTGACACATCTTTTCTCGTCTTTATCAGCTACCAGTCTGGGTCATCTCATATTGCTTGACGTGATCGAGCTGGTGGTTTTGGTTGTCCAAGTAGTATTAGATGAAGTCTAGACCAACACCCTGAGGATAGCAGGCATCCGGCTTTTCGAGTGCGTTTGCTACTGTTAGTTGGATGCATCACCTCATCCGCTGCATCGCACCGGTCTTCAGGTCGATAGTGGGTCTGACATGGTCCCTGAAAAGACATTAAGAAATGTACAAACGGCAACGAGAGAGTTTTGTCACATGCTAGTAGCCCCTGACGTCTTCTCGCGGCATACTGATAGTAACGCATGGACGGTTTGTACGCAATTGCGAGGTCATTAATCTCTCCTTCACCTCGAGCAAACACTCCTGTCAGGCGTATAGGAAAAGCAGGTGAGCGTGAGTTTGTCTGGTCTCGCTTTCAGGATGTACATAAAAATCTTCTGCTGCTGCTGCTGCTGCCAGACTTGACTTCCTTACCTCCTCCACATCACGATATCCTAGCCTGACACACTTTACATATCAATAAATACTACTTCTTACCTATATCAATCCCTCCAGGACATACATCCCATCGAAATGTCTAGATCCACAAACCAGAACTTCACTGGCAATCCCCAGGGTGCGGCGTTAAGTGGCTATGACGGTAAATGTACAATGCCTCTATTATAATTCAATGTATACTGATACCCGCTCTAGCTTCTCTAAATTCAGCTGCGAACACTTTCATCTCTCGTCCAACTCCTTCTGCTCCCGCCGGTGCCAATCTCACTGTCTGGAACATCCTGTGTGATGGTATGTCTCAGTCACTTGCACACTTCTCCAAAGTCTATTCACCTTTACTAACCATATTATCTTCACAGGTTCTTTCACCGTCGAAATCGCTGCTGAGAGCAGTACCCCCCAAGCGGACCCCATTCGCCCTCGATTCCTCAAGGGCATCACCTTCAACGCCGGCAAAGAGAACGAATGGAACAACACCGTTCTACCCTACATCCGACTCCTTACTTTTACAGTCGCCTCTACTACGGACGCCTTCTTTATCGGAGCAATGCTCGGGGCCCTTCCAAGCATGGCCAACAACATCCTCAAGATCAACATGAACGGCTTTCACTGGTTTTCCGGCATCTCCGACAATCGCAAGTCCAACCCCTTCATGGTTCTCTCTTCGAACTTGCCTTCACTCAAAGACATGTCCTTTACTCTCCACACGTCCGCCATCACAGATTCGAGGTGGGGTGAGAGGCAGATGCTTGAGCTCGAGCGTACCAACCCCAAGCGGGCCAAGGAGAGGAGGGTGAGATCAGTCGCTGAGGTCATCGGCCGATATGGTATGGGATTGATTTTTAGCTGTAGGGCTCTGGAGCGTATCCGTCTGGTGTACATCAAGAGTGATATGGTCACTGCTTTCATTGTGGAAGGCCGCACTGAGAGTGTGCTCTCCAACATCAGGAATTGGCTGGTGCAGGGTTTCAGGGAGCAAGGCCGGGAGGTTGCCGTAGAGCTTTCACTTGCCGCTTGAGAGTTTGAAGAGACGTCAAGTGTGACAGGCTGTATTTTGAAGAATTAGACGAACGTTGAACTATATATTGAAGACCTTCTATCTCCGTTTGAAATATTCACAGGGAATAAGATGAATACACGCTGCCAAACCTCAACGCCTTTTTCACTATCTACTTACTAAATCAAGGAAAATATGTATGCCTTCAAGCATGCTTTTGAAGCAATGATCCTAACCTCTATAACTACCCCGTATCTGCTTTGCCAAGTGGCCTCCGCTAGATGAACTCTATCGCATCCTCATCCTCGTCCATATCCCCTCTTCTCTCGACATCTTCATACAAGCTTTTGAACCAGCTTCCCTGACGGTCTAGCAGCTTGTGAGGACAACCGTACTCGACAAGTTGACCCTTGTTCATGACGACGACTTTGTCAAAGTCAAGGATAGTTTCGAGCTTATGTGCGACGGTGATGAGGGTGTGATATGGGAATCTGGAGCGGAGGAGTCGTTGAACGTGGACGTCGCTTGCAGCATCGAGACTGGAGCGCTGTTGTTAGTAATTGATTACTTGAGGGAGAAAGTGAACGATGAACTTGCTTGCTGGTGGCTTCGTCCATGATGACGACAGTGGACTTGTCCTTCTTGAGCATTGCGCGTGCTAAGCAGAAGAGCTGACGCTGACCGTGCGAGAAATGAAGGTCTTCGACCTCGACGTCTAGCGGATGCGCGTACTTGTCGGCATCGCCCTTCGCCACGATGATATCCCATAGCTGCACGTCCTTCAGCGCAGCCATTATAGCCTTGTCATCTGACTCTTTGAGGGGATCGGCATTGAGGCGCACCGAACCGGGAAGCAAGTACGCGTCTTGAGGTAGACCAATGAGTCGACTGCGAATGGTTTGGCGAGGAATGCGTGTGAGCGGAACGGAATCGATTGTGATGCTGCCGGAGGAGAGCTCGACCATGCGGAAGAGAGAGAGAACTAGTGAAGACTTTCCGCTACCGGTGCGACCCACGATGGCGACCTTCTCACCCGGCTTAATGGAGAGGGAGAAGTTTGAAATAACGGGTTCACCGGGTCGATGGCATGCTTCGATGCCTCTGAACTCAATCTTGCCAGCACTGGGCCAGCTGGATGGCGGAATGTGGTCTTCGCCCTCATGGTCCTCTGTGACAGCATCGCCGGTGAAGTTCTTGATTCTGGCTACACTTCCGATGTGCGTCTCGAGTTGGGTCCAGAAAGAGATGAGTAACTTGATGCTTTGAGAAAAGAGCACCACGTTCAGTAATGCAACACCAACGTATCCCGCGCTCAGCTTTCCCTTCAGGGTGACTACGAGAACAATGAGGATCGTTGCAACAGCTGCAACAACCAAGTCCAGTACAAGCGTCAACCAACGCTGAGCAGCGAAGAGCAGGTAGAAGGGCCGCTGGCTACGGTCAAGTAGCGTCTTCGCTTTCTCTTCAACGAAGCTCTGCCAACCGAATGCGCGGATCGTGGCCAATCCTTCCATTATCTCGTTGAACTGGGTGTAGAGCGGAGACTTGGCTTCCAAATCAAGGAAGCGAAGTTGGCGCGATGTGCGGAGATAGAACTTCTGGACAAAAAAGACTGCGATGATGACAATAGGAAAGGAAATGGCTGCATAAGGGGCAGCGACAGCGATGAGAATCATCTGCCCGATGACGAGGACGAATGTGGCGAAAGTGTTCAGCGCGGCTACCGGCAGCTCCATGTCGATCAACATAAGATCTTGACTGAAGCGGTTAAGCGTAACTCCGGTATCGGTAGTGGAGAAGAAAGACATTGGCGATCCAAGGACTGTATCCAAGAGCTTCTTGTGGAATGTGACGCCAGAACGAGGGACCATCGTGATGATGAGCTGCCAGCAACTGACCATCAGGAAGAACAGTGCTAACCCACCAAGCATAGCGTAGATGCCCAGCCAATATCCGAGTCGCTCGTTGGGGTTTTCTTCGTTGTATTCTGCCCACATCTTTACCCAAACCGTAGGAAAGGAGATACCGAAGATGAAAATGATAATAGAAACGATGAAAATGATTGTCGGGATCCAGCCCACAGTGCTAATGTAGTAGAGGTAGATGGCTGTATCGCCAGTGCGGCGATTCGCTTCCGCTTGGACGTCATCTTCGGTGAGCTGGTTGTCGGTGGGTTGACGCTCGGTGTATCTGGGTGGCTCCTCGTAGATGTGCTTCTCCGTGCGGTAGTCCCAGTCGGGGAGTGCGAGATCAAAGCCTGATACATAGCCTCCCGACTTTTTCAGCTTGTGAAAGGAACCTTGTTCCGAGATCCTGCCGTCCTTGTTGAGAGAAACAATGTGATCGCAGTAAGGTAAACGCTTTGCTTAAACAGGAGGGTGATGTTAGCGCGTGCAGGAGGTGAATGAATGCTTTCAAGCCACATACCTGATGATGATGCAACAAGAACAGTCGTCCTACACCGTTTTAGTAGCCCCTCGTGACCGAAAAGACTGTGCCATATGCGATTCTCGGTCTGGCCATCAAGACCACTAAGGCAGTCATCAAGAATGATGATATCCTTCTGGGCGTAGACTGCTCTCGCAAGCGCCTGCAGAGGTTTGGTGGTCAGTAACGTCCAAGAGTATAAAGAGGGGGTGCATGTCGGGGTGGCTCACAATTCGTTGGCTCTGGCCTCCACTCAATGCAATACCCTTGCTGCCGATCTGGGTTTGGTCACCCTGGGGTAATTGCTGTAGATCTTCATCTAATGCGCAGCTCCGGACAACCGACGAGTACCACCGATGATCGAACACCGCAGCACCGATAATACTCTCCTGCACTGTGCCATTCACGTGCCATGCAGTTTGGTCGCACAAGGCAATCCGCAGGGAAGACACCTGCAGGGAGCCACCCATGACAGGCAACTCTCCCAGCACTGCTTTGAGCAAGGTTGATTTCCCACACCCTACCGGTCCCACAACCATGGTAATCTTCCCACGTGGAACAATCATATCGATCTCCTGCAAGGTACCAGATGGCTGCCTAACCGGGTCCCATCCAAAGTACCCATTCTCGATGACGATAGCCTGAGAGCCAAGCGCACTGTAATCCTTCATCTCAATAGAACCACGACTCTTTTGAGTAGTCTCAGACCCTTTCTCTGAATCAGTACCTGTTACTGAGAGGCACGCTGTACTACCGCCGTAAATGGAAGGAAATTTACGTTGCTCATCCCGCGAAGGCAAAGTGAGAAAGTCTTGAATCCTCTTGAACGATCCCACGCCTCCCATGAGTGAAGACAGAGCCATGATGAGAGATCCAAGCGGTTCTGTGAGTAGTGTGAACAGTGAGAGGGAAGTAAAAACGGTGGCAGTGTCAAGTGTGCTATTGCCGTCACTGTTTTGTGCGATGACAGAGAAGACTGCAAATGCCAGGATGGGTGATACAATTGGCGAAATGTAGGCTATCAACAGTTAGTGCGTGATTTTAGACTGCAAATGGCTGCAGACTCACAAAATCCCATAGTCCAGATGAGAAGCTTCCTGAACTTCTTGGAAATATTCAGCTCATCAATCCGGAGCTTCTGGAGATCATCTCGCAGAACTTCGGTAAGCCCACCCATCTTGACACCTTTCATCGAGTTGAGCATGGAGTTGGTGGCTGCGATGCGTCGCTCTATGCCTTCGAGCCAAAGTGCTTGGCGTTGCATTACCAAGCTGGTTGCTGCTATAGAGCCGAGCAGGGAAACTGGTATGGTGATAAGCGTGCGAATGAAGCGTGTATTTGTAGGAAAACTTACCGATGGCAACACCGATTGGAATAGCGCATGCGGCACCAAGTTGTCGCTCCAAGAGGTACATTGCGAGGGAAATCTCGAGTGTATTAGACCATACCTCATGACCAGTCTCCATACCAGTGACGATACGCTCAACATCTGCGCTCATGAGCGTGATCGAAGACGCTGGATCCATGTCTGTCAACGTGACTTCCGTTGCTTTGTTGTAGAGCATCGAGACAAGACCACCCCGCATCTGCGTAATGAATCGGAAGGTTAAATGCATATATTGGCCGGTCGAAATCTGCGAGACATGTTAGCGAAGCCGCCTGGAATGTACAATCTCGTTTATCTACTAACCGCGATGCCGATAAACACGATAATATACGCGCCAATCAATCCATAACCGATGTTGGTTGTTTGCGCCGTCTCATCTTCCCGAGAAAAATTTACCGCTCTTTCGATCAGGAATGGCTGACAGAAGTTGAAAGCAATCAGACATAGTCTTGGTGGAACGACTGCCAGTATAGGCCATTTTAACATTTTCAATGTCGTTCCGAAGAGAGAGTGAGTACCAGGATTTTTGACTAAGATTCTCAAGGTTAGTGGATGTGTGGGGACCGATGCAGAGCGACCATAACCTACCTCTAGCCCAAGATGATCCGATTAGATGATGTAGGTAGTCCGCTCGTAAGTGTTTGTCCAATTGAAAGAGGTCGTCAACGGTCAATGAGGTGGAAAATCCTTTCTTGAATAGCGCATTCAGCCACCAGAATGTCGCCCGCTTGTAAACGCCACTAGTAGCCTCCGGTGGGCTGTTGGCGAAATCTGGGAGGAGAAGTCGCCGTTTATCTCTCGCTTCGACTATTGCAAGAAACACTTTCAAACCTAGGCGTGATGCGAAAACGGTCGCAACAAGGTCTAGGTCGGGAGAGAGTGCATAGCTGCGGGAGCGTTCGATATCAAAAACGCTAGTGAAAAGCAGGTAAACCGTGAGCAGGAACGA
Source organism: Alternaria sp. 'sect. Undifilum' (assembly GCA_024321975.1). Classification (NCBI taxonomy): domain Eukaryota; kingdom Fungi; phylum Ascomycota; class Dothideomycetes; order Pleosporales; family Pleosporaceae; genus Alternaria; species Alternaria sp. 'sect. Undifilum'. Next base: position 882,928 of record JAJJZI010000010.1, on the reverse strand, counting down.
CGGGCGGATCGAACGCATATGCTCTACGAAAGAGAGGAATCCTAGTAAGACTGCGCCAATGAAGCTGATGGCAGCTGATGGAAGTTCAGCGCGATTCTTGCGCGTTTGTCGGTTTGACCAGATGATGAGGAGGGCAAGCTCAAAACCAGCGAAGACGGCCCATGCTATCTATGGCGACGATTAGATACATAGGAGTAGGACTCGAGCTGAAGTACAAACCAGCTTGGTGTAAAGCAAAGTCGATCTTGAAACCTTTGTCTCTTTCCACCAAAGTCGGTAGATTTGGAAAGGTAAGATGGCTATCAACAAAGATAGAGGTATGATCGAGAGAACCACCTCGGAAAAGAGGAGAGTGAAGTCGAAGCCGCCACGGCAATTGGGGCCAGCATAGGGACCAAAGGTGTCGTCTGTCAAGGCGCAATCGGGATCCATACTTACTGCCATTGCGAACGAGAGATAACTCGTCGAAGTTGTTCAGCAATGTAGAGATGGTGCATCAAAGGAAGTACGGGAAGGATAGGAGGGTGGATGTTATGGGAACCCCACAATTTCTCAAGCGGCTCTGAAGATTCCGCTGATCATGTGGACCGGTAGCAGAATGATGATTTCTTTATTTACCTGCGTGGGTGTTTCTGACTACCCGCGGCGAAGGGTTGAACAATGCGGTAGTCCGTTTGGAGGATCCCAAGAGATCAATGCTCCGCGATGCAACACAGACACACACTTTTTCCCTGCCTCAGGAGGCTACTAGTAGCGCCTTACGTACTCACTACGAACTGAACACGTCTCTCAATTGCCATATTCACAGCACAAGATTGACTTAGCTTACCTTGATCGTCGTCATATTGCACCAAAGCGAGCGACATGCAGACCCGGGAAGTAAAAGTTGAGCATATACCGGTTGTAGGGTGCGTGACTAGGCTTTCCGTAACCTGTTGCAAACTCTGTGCATGCATGTCGCATGCGTCGCGTTGGATAATGTTCGAAGTGACAGGGGCATCACATGGTGGTCGTATTTGGTTTAGCCGCGTGTTCCAGCCGGATCAACAGCAACGACCGGCGCCACTCCCATCACCCTGCGTACAAGTACTAACAGTGTCGACGGCGGCTCGGGAAGGGGATCCTCAACCTTAATTGCGCAACCATGCTGTCAACTTGGCACAGCCGTAGCGGCAACTTTGTGGCTTGTGGCTTGGAGATTGGCGCTATCATCCTGACGATCACACCCAAAACGCTGTAGCATACAACGCTACAACATTGCTATTTGGTATACCGTGCTCTTGACTAGAAGTATCGAAAGCGTTTGAAAGCGGTGTTCTTTCCTGTTTCAGTTGCGTTGAGTCCCAAAATCGGACGCGCAAAAGTCGCGTCGGTAAGGCCTTCGAAAAAGACGAAACTAATTTTCGCTTGCGGCTGTCCCTCGGCCTTTTAGTCACGAAGACGTGGAAGTTGACCAGTACTGCGATAGATGGGAGTGCCACTGCTTAACAAAAATCCACTTGGCGCCTCAGCCGACGAAATGATCGGGAGGAAATCTCTTATTGCTCTCCTGATTCTCGTGCGCTGGTCATGCGCAACAATGGCTGTTCGAGGCGCAGCTGCTTGCAGCACAAATTCAACCACGTTAGCTGAATGTAACCCACGTCATGTCAAGGAAACAGTCAGAGAATGAGGATGCGTGCGTACAGTTGGCTGATGGAAATCAAGATCACGCCCCGCTGAAGGCGTAATTTCTATAGCCGTGCAAACCAAGAACGGTGGCAGCTAGAAAATGGCCTGATGACGCAATACTCAATCAACTTGTCACGACCATGGTCGCTCGCAAATACGAGGAACTGAATGTGAATGGCGAGATGTAAATTATTCTACCTGTCTCAGTGGTGGTGGGTTTACCAAGGATCGATTTTTTGTAAGCTGAGAGTGGTTCGACGTTGACCAGATATCGGAGTCACCTTGTATCAAACCAGAGGATTTGCAAATGCCGCGGAATCGCACGCCGGCGTAATGCCAAATCGGTCACCGAGCCAGTGAAGTAAAAAAGGCCAGGGGCATCGATATCGAAAATTTGATGGCAAAAACCTAACCCGGTGTAGAAGGAAGACACGAAACTGGCAACCGGGAAGTCTCTGTCGGTATTGGAAGTTCTTGGCAATGCCGGCATAGGTTCCAATACCGCTTAGTAGCCTCATTTCAGGATGGCTGAATTCCAGGTTCGCTGATGATCAATGCGGCGCCGATCGCACGCGTTTTGATCGACCGGTCCAGCGCGAGATGAACACTGCAAAACACCCCTGAAAATCCCAGTACCTACTGACTCGAAGCTGCAAGTGTATCCTCAGGTCCAGGTCATGGCTTGCGCAGCCCGTACGGATAATATCTGATTTTCTGGGGAACCTGCAGGCATGCGCTTCAAGTCTTGGAACAGGTGGCTACGCTACAATGGTAGCTGGACTCGGCGATGCAGTGCTGCAATCAGACAGTTCCATACCCGCTGCAGCAGAACGGATTCGACACAGGCCATTGGCTGGATAGCGACGAATGGCGCGGCTATTGGTAATGCCGCGTCTGGAAACGTGCTCGTGTGCAAAGACTTGCGAACATATCTCGACAGATGGGGCGACATGTGCTGTCAGTCCGAAAGAGGCATGATCAGTTGCAGGGAAGCCGCCCTGGGAATGAGATGCCGGCTGCCAGGTACTTAGCGGCAGGAGCCGGAGAGCCGTCATGCACTGTCGACTGCCTGGACCAGGGCGAATCACAACCGTTGCACTCTTGTCTCTCGAGCATGCTTCGCGGGAGCGGCGCGCGAGACTTCTTGGGGTGTGAAGGCGCCGGACGCAGCAGCTGTTTCGGACGTGCAGCCGTGGGAAATTGAGGAGGTGGGACGTGGCGAATAGAGAAAAGTGGAGGGCGACTGGCAGCGGCGCGTGAATCGTAGTGAGTGACAGGTAACAGCTGGCTCTGAGCTCCTCGGCGCCGGCCAGGGCCAACGAAGACAGCCGTGAGAGAGGCAGGTGGTGGGGAGCCCAAGGCGGAGAGGCGCATCCGACGGCGCCGGCGGCTAGATCGGGATCCGCCGGGGCCGAGCGTGATGCGGTTACATAAGCGCCCCGCATTTTGTTTTCCCGCGTTTGGCCCCAACCAGCACGAGTCGGCGAGCCACCGACGCGTCGAACTGTCCAACCTCCATCTTTGACCCGAAACCCCGCCGCGCCAGGCGTGCTCGTATTCCCACGCACGCCACAATATGCATCTATTAACCCGCCGTAGCATCTGCAGAAACTTCACAGCACTCTGGGAGCCGAGCGCGTCTCGGCCAGCCTCGCGGACACGCAAACGTCGCGGCCTTGGCCATGGGTCGCCCTCGGACCAAGGAGCCGCCTGCTGCTTTTTGGTTTCGAGCAATCTGGTCGGCACTACTTTTGGTGCAACTCGAAAAAAAAATGCGCCATTGAGTCCACTGCTCCACGTCCAGGTCGTCTCCTTGGTTTCGACAGCACAGGCGTCGCCAATCACAAACATGCCCCAACATGCCCCGGGTCGCCTGCGGGTCTTTGCAACTAGTGCTTCTTCGTTCTCGAAAACAGTGCCTGTCCGCAGGCACCGGCTGTTCGCCTTCGCATACCATGCTTCTCCAGTCCATGTGGCTTGGAACAGACAAGAATAACCTGTAGTGATTTCATTGCCGATACCCCCGTATTAGCTGGCTAGGCATTCAGGAGGTTCTCACTGCCTCTGAGGGACCATCATAAGCGGTATATGCACGAGCTGAACTTGAGGCCTGTACTGAGTCTTTCCATCATTTTCATCGCAGACATTTCCGTGTGACCCATTCCACAATCCTTTGCTTGCCACACCGACTCTGCCCTACTAGTTGAACAAAAGCCACTTGTGCATCTTTCACCCTTCTCCCACGCAACCAGGAGTTGCAAACTACGGTGCGTGAGCTTGACTACATTGTTGCTGACCAGCAGTTCCGTCAAACACCACATTTTTAATCTCGGTAAGTGCTATCTCCGCGTTGCCTATCGTGCTTTCGTGCACGTGACCATGTTGCGCCGCGATGAACATGAAAGGAACCCTCTACGCGGCCCATGCCCTCACGTAGCTTCACATTGGCCACTGACCATGGCCATTTGCTCACCCGTCGTCTGCTAGGAATCACACACGACCCAACATGTCATCAACGGTCGTCACTAATGTTGAGGAGAGCCTCCAATCCATATGGGCTCATGTCCTCAACTTGCCCCATGTTCCTCTCAACCAGTCCTTCCTCTCGATAGGAGGAGACTCCATCTCTGCTATGCAGGTTGTGGGTCAATGTCGAAAAGAAGGCATGAGCCTTGGCGTCCAAGAGGTCCTACGCAGCAAGTCTATTACGCAGTTATCGACTGCCGTCAAAGAAGTTGGAAACTCAGCCTACGACCACCAGGAATTCTTTGATGAGGATTTCGAGCTGTCACCTATCCAGTCACTCTTTTTTAAACGTCCAAACACAAACGGCCATTTCAACCAATCGTTTTATCTCCGCGTGGCACGTAAGACCGATGCTGGCGATTTTCAATCTGCAGTGGAACAACTCGTGACGCGCCACTCTATGCTGCGAGCACGGTTCACACACTCGCCTCAACATGGATGGCAACAACGTCTAACAAGTAAGTCAGCCTGCATAATTTTATACCCATTAATACCCAGGCCTACATGGCATTGCAAATTGCTCCTGCAGGACGTTTGGATCGCTGGTGCGTTGCTGACTGCGATCCTAGATGATATTCATGGCTCTTATCGCTTTCGTCATTTGGCCGTAACATCGCAAACTCAAATCGATACTCAGATCGCCGACTCACAGCAATGCTTCGACCACGTCACGGGCCCATTGTTCGCTGCTGACTTCTTCGATTTTGGCGACGAGCAGTATGCATTCCTTACCGGCCACCATCTGGTCGTTGATCTGGTCACGTGGAGATTGCTGCTAGAAGAGCTTGAAGAGATCCTCAAAGGTGGACAGTTACTTGCGCCTGCACTTCCGTTTCAGAAATGGGCCGAGCTGCAACGTGACCACGCTGAATCTCTCGAGCTTGATGAAGTACTCCCTGCCGTTGATGTTCCTCCCATGGACTTTACATACTGGGGCATTCAGCATCAAGATAACACGTACGGCAATGCTAGTCATGCCAGTTTCGAGCTTGACAAGGAGCTGAGCTCTGCTTTTCTGACCAACTGTCATACTGCCTACAAGACTGAGCCGGTCGAAGTCTTGCTTGCATCCCTAATTCAGTCCTGGTCACATGTCTTTACCGACAGGCCTGTTCCTGCTATCTTCAACGAAGGACACGGGCGTGAACCATGGGACTCGGACATTGACATCACTCGAACTGTCGGGTGGTTCACAGCTCGTAAGTACACGTTACTTATCTCATCCGGGCTTCTTGCCTCGATCTGGCTTGCTCCGTGATGGTTGACATAGAATACGCTAACATTCGGCCAGTGTCTCCAATTCTTGTATCATCATCGAAGAACCCCACGGATACTGTCCGCAAGATCAAAGACTTTAAACGCAGAATTCCTGGTAATGGTCGACCATATTTTGCTAGGCGATGTCTTACCGAGGATGGCCGTGACAACTTCCAGACACACTGGCCAATGGAGATTTTGTTCAACTATCTCGGCCAATATCAGGTACGTTATTCTCTGAGCTTCTTGCTTATCACCTACTGACTTGATTGTCAGCAACTCGAGAGGGCGGACGCTCTCCTTCAGCCATCAGGCACCATGGCCGGTGAGACTGGCGAAGCTGGCGGCACGTCTGACTTTGGCCACGAAACCTGTAGGTGGGGTCTCTTCGAGATCTCTGCCTTCGTGTTCAAAGGTCATCTCAAGGTTGCATTCACCTTCAATCGGCACATGAATCATCAACCGCTCATCCAACAATGGGTCTCGGAATGCCAGAACACTATATCCAACATGATCCGGGGTCTCATCCTACTCGAACCTAAACCAACACAGAGTGACTTTCCACTACTTCAATTGACAGATGAGAGCTTTTTGGCTATGATTGCCAGCTTTTCAGGCATGGGTATTCTAGACACCGACGTGGAGGATGTCTATCCCTGTTCAAGAATGCAGGAAGGTCTGCTGCTATCGCAGGCCAAAGACGCTGGGTTTTATGCTGCGGCTACTCTTCACGAGGTCACAACTTTGAACGATGAAATATCGTGGGAGGTAGTTGCTGCTGCTTGGCAACAAGTGGTCGAACGACACCCTGCATTGCGCACAATCTTCATCGAGAATGTTGGTGCCAAGGGCCTCTATAACCAGGTCGTCCTCAAGCACGTCGACGCCAACATTGTACATCTCGAGGCATCGGACGAGACAGATGCGATCAGGCTGATCGAGGAACAACGCTCCGTCAGCTACAACTATGGTCGATGCCCAAACCATCGCTTCACAATTTGCACCACGGCCGATCGGAGAACTTATTGCTCTCTAGATATCAGCCACGCCATCATGGATGGCCATTCTATGAGTTTGTTAGTCGAAGAACTTAGGAAGGCATGCGCGGGCCAATCCCTTGTTGACGGTACCCCATACAGTGCATACATTGCATGGCTTGCGAAACAGCCTGAGGAGCCTAGTCTTGAGTTTTGGAAATCGTACCTGGCTGGCAGTGAGGTCTGCTCTTTTCCGACCCTTGATGATGGACTAGGCCATACTGTGGCGAAAGAACTTGTCACCATCCGCCTCGATCTGACAAGTATCAGTCTGGCCGATTTGCAGCATTTCTGCAACACCAACGGTATCACCCTATCGAACGTCTTCCACACCGCATGGGCACTGACACTTAGCTGCTACATCGGGAGTAATGATGTCACTTTTGGCTATCTCACCTCCGCGCGTGATGCGGAAGAAGTTCACGGAGTAGAAAGCATTGTCGGACCGCTGATCAACACACTCGTCTGCCGAGTGGACCTAACGGATGGTTCTCGCTGTCTCCTGGACATTCTCCAGGACGTACAAAGAGACTACATGGAAGCCCTACCACATCGCCACATAGCGTTACCTGACGTTCAGCACGTGCTCGAGCTTTCTGGCGCCAACCTCTTCAACACAGCGCTTTCTTATCGTCGTCTTCCTCAAGAACAAAGCTGCCGGGAAGAGGATGTACTTCTAAGGGAGGTTCGCCCAATCTACGACCCAACTGAGTAAGTTAAATTTAAACTACGGATCACTGCACAACGCCGCCTTGGAAACGGCACTGACTTGTTGCATAGATACCCAGTCAGCGTCAACATCGAGGTCGGAGATGAAACTGCGGCGGTGGATCTCGATTACTGGACCGACCACCTGACTGCTGTGCAGGCCAGGAACGTGGCCAACTCATTTGCGCGGGCTCTTGAGAACATTGTCTTCCATGCCAAGCGGCGAATCTCGGCATTGGACCACCTCAGCCCGAGGCATTTGCAACAGCTCCAAGAATGGAACGTCATGCCGGCAACGATCAACGAATGTGTACACGATATTTTCGCCCGGTGGGCTGACTCTCAACCAGAAGCACAGGCAATATGCGCGCATGATGGCGAGTACACATATGGCCAGCTGAAAGCCGTCACTGATCGCTTGTCACATCATCTGGTTAAGTTCGGAGTCGGACCTGAGGTCTTTGTACCGACTTGTTTCGACAAGAGCGCCTTTGCAATCATAGCTATGCTCTCTGTACTCAAAGCAGGCGGTGCTGCTGTACCACTCGATGCAGCACACCCTGCTCCCGCGCTCCAAACCCGCCTCGAAGATGCTGGAGCTCACGTGGTGCTAACAACTGCCTCGCGTGCAGAGAAATTCGACGGTCTCGTCGCCAACGTCATCGTAGTAGATGCTGCGCTTTTGGAAGGCCTACCTGTGGTCGACGGCCCTGCTTGCCCAAGCGTCAAGCCCCACAATCCTGTCTTTGTAATCTTCACGAGCGGTAGCACCGGAAGACCCAAGGGTGTTGTGCTCGAGCACTCAGCAATCGCCACCAGTGCAGAAGCCCACGGCTCCAAGTTCGGCATCAACAGAGACTCGCGCATGCTCCAGTTTGCCTCGTATACATTCGACAACTCACTGGAAGAGATGTTTACTACTCTCCAGCGAGGTGGCTGCGTATGCGTCCCCTCCGAAGCTGACCGCGTCAACGATCTTCCCGGCGCAATAGCCAGGCTGAAGGCCAACAAGATGGACCTCACCCCAACTGTTGCGGCCCTACTCACGCCCGCACAGGTTCCTTCGATCAAGAGCCTTTGCCTTGGTGCAGAGCCCCTTACCAAGGCTCTGATAGAGCTGTGGAGCCAGCATGTCCACCTTGTCGGAATGTACGGACCCAGTGAAGCATCCATCAATTCGGCCTTCAAAGACTTCAGCGACGGTCGCGGCGAAGCCACGAATATCGGCAAGGCAATCGGCTGCGTTGGCTGGGTCGTCGACGCCGAGGACCGTGACCGCTTAATGCCCATCGGGTGCAAGGGAGAGTTGATCCTCGAAGGTCCTATTCTCAGCCGCGGTTATCTGAACGACGCCGAGAAGACACAGGCGGCCTTTATTCGGGATCCCGAATGGGCGCGTGTTATGGGTCCCCGAGGAAGGAGGTTCTACTGCACTGGCGATCTGGTGCAATACACCTCTGACGGAGACATGATCTACCTGGGCCGGAAAGACTCCCAAGTCAAAGTAAGTCTCTGGTTGCACTGCATACTGGCTAGTAGCTGACTGACGTTGTGCAGCTGCATGGACAGCGGATAGAGCTGGGCGAGATTGAGCATCACCTGAAGCTGAACCTCCCTGCCGGCGCCAAATCGGCGGTCGAGCTGGTCAAGTTCGACGACAGCAACAAGACACAGGCGCTCGTAGCCTTCATGTGCCTCTGCGAGGACGAGAGCCCCGCTGCCGTCAGTGAGATGAGCGAGGCGGTGCGCGCCGTCGCGAAGCAGGTCGAGATGGCACTTGCCAACGCGCTGCCCGTCTACTACGTGCCTTCCATGTTCATGCCCGTCACCCGCATGCCCATGACCACCTCGGGCAAGCTCGACCGGAAGGTGCTGCGCGCCCTCGCCGCTGCCCTGCCCGAGTCGCACCTGCCTGCGTTCCGCCTGGCGGGCAAGAGCGGCCGCGCGCCGGCTGGACGCGCCGAGGTCTCGCTGGCGCGTCTCTGGGCGTCGGTGCTGAAGCTCGACATGGGCGCAGTGGGCGCCGACGACTCCTTCTTCCGCCTCGGCGGCGACTCCATCAGCGCCATGAAGCTCGTCACTGCGGCGAGGAGCGACGGCGTGCTGCTCCACGTCGCCAATGTCTTTGCTCAGCCCAAGTTGCTTGACATGGCTGCCACCGCAGTCATGCTCTCGTCCGACGACGCGGCGAAGCCAGAAGTGGATGCTCTACCGTTGGAGTTGCTTCCTGCATCTTCCCGCCAGGCCATCATGGCGTTGGCTGCGGCCGAGTGCGGCGTCTTTCCCGACTCCATTGAAGACATATACCCATGCAGCAAGCTCCAGGAGGGCCTCATCATGCTCACCAACAAGGATCCAGGGACTTACGTTGTGCAGCCAATCTACCGCTTGCCAGCTGACATCGACGTTTCGCGCTTCAAGGAGGCCTGGAAAGCTGTCATAGCATCCGAGGCCACCCTGCGCACCCGCATCGTCTACTCGGAGGAGCATGGCTTCCTGCAGGTAGTAGTTCGCGAAGAGATTGAGTGGCAGTCCCTCCCCGATATCCAAGACATCAACGAGACCACTAGGCAGCTTCCGACCAAGAACGGCGCGCCTTTGACAACATTCACACTTGTCGGGGAGAACACCGACTCGCTGTTCTTTGTGTGGACTGCTCATCACGCCGTCTACGATGGCTGGAGCTGGACAGCCTTGTTTCGCAAAGTCGAGGCCCATTATCGCAGCGAGGTGCACAGCATTCCCGCCACTGTGCCCTACTCGCGCTTCGTCAAGTACATCTCGAGTCTCGATCAGAAGCAATCCGATGCATTTTGGCTCGCGCAGCTCGACAATGTGACAGCTGCACAATTTCCCCAGCTACCGTCTCCCGACCACCGAGTGGAAGCCAACGGCCAGTTGCTGCACTCTGTACCACTTACACGCAATCCAGGCCTAGAGGTTACCGTTCCTTCCATGATCCGTGCAGCATGGGGTATCCTCCTTGCAACCTACTCAGGTTTAGATGATGTGATCTGGGGTGAGACCAACAGTGGCCGTGAGGCTTCCGTTCCTGGCATCGAGTCCATCATCGGTCCTACCATCACAACCGCACCCGTCCGACTACGGCTTAACCGTACCTTGACAGTACACGAGTACCTCAAGGAAACTCAGAAGCAGTCGTCACTCTCGCTTCCATATCAATTTGCCGGTTTGCAACACATTAGCAAACTCAGCTCAGAGACGGCGATAGCTTGCGACTTCCAAAGCTTCTTGGGTATTGAATCAGGCGACGATTTCGACGCTGAGAGTTCGCTATGGAACATGGTAAGCGCCAACACCATCGGAACTGACTTTTTCAGCTATGCATTCGTCTTCAACTGCAAAGTCGATGCGGCTGGTGTTCAAGTCGAAGCCTTGTTTGACGATCGCGTCGTCGAAAGATGGCTTGCTCAGCGCATGGTACATCAGTTCGATTTCATTCTCACCCAGTTGAACGGCGCCGACAACATTACGCGAACGCTGCATGACCTTGACCTAATCAACCCTGCGGATCGCAAGTCGATTAGCTATTGGAACAGCAAGCCAGTGCAAGTGATCCCTAGATGCATCCATGATGTCATCGCTGAAGACCAGACTGCGCTGCGTCCCACCGCATCTGCCATCGATGCCTGGGATACTGGCGTCATGTCTTACCAAAAGCTTGATGAAAGATCCACTGCGCTCGCACACCGGTTGGTGCGTCTTGGTGTAAAGCCGAAGCAGTTCATCCCCCTCTGTTTCGACAAGTCAGGATGGACGATTGTGGCCATGCTCGCTGTAATGAAAGCTGGAGCGGCTTTTGTTCCCCTGGACTTCGAAGCACCAGTACTGCGCCTACGTGAGATCGTCTCCGACATCAATGCCGACCTTCTCCTCTGTGCGCCACAGTATCAAGAGCTTTGTCAATCTATACCATGCAGCACTCTAGTTGTGGACCGGCAAGCGACTGAAACTGCCTTTGCTCATCTACAGAGTCTTCCTACAGTACACAGCGATTCTCCAGCGTACGCTTTTTACACTTCTGGGTCGACCGGTAAACCCAAGGGCGCCGTGGTACATCACACCCATTGGGTCACCAGTTCCACAGCATTTGCGCCCGGGTGGAAAATCTCAACAGCATCCAGAGTTTTACAGTTCGCCTCCTATACATTCGATGCTTGCTTGATTGAAATCTTCAGCACACTCACCCAGGGCGGGACTGTATGCGTGCCTGATCAGGCTTCCCGTACGAACGATCTTGTCGGGGTCATTAACGAGCTAAGTGTCAACTGGGCTACTCTCACCCCGTCAGTCGTCCGCATGATGTCGCCATCGCAGATACCCAAGCTCGAGACCCTGTTCCTTGTCGGGGAAGCCATGTCTCAACAAGACCTGGTCACCTGGGCAGATAAGGTCAATCTCGGCAACGGCTATGGACCGACCGAATGCGCTTGTATTGCGACTTCCAACATCATGACGCCTTCCATGAAACCCAATAATCTGGGTAGGGCTGTCACCGCTCGAGGCTGGGTCGTCTCGAGAAACAATCATCATGCTCTTGCGCCCGTTGGAGCCATCGGAGAGCTCTTGTTGGAAGGTGGTGCAGTTGGAGCCGGATACCTGAATAACCCGGAGAAGACGGCCGAGGCTTTCGTTGGACACGTCAAGTGGTCTGCAGGCCTTGTGTGTGACGAGGCTTCGGCACCCGTACGGGTCTACAAGACTGGAGACTTGGTCAAGTACAACGAGGATGGAACTTTGCTGTATCTTGGCCGCAAAGATCTACAGACCAAAGTTCGTGGCCAACGGCTAGAGTTGTCAGAAGTTGAACACAAGCTGTTGGACGACCACATGGTACAGACCGCCATGGCTTCAGTGCCTACGACTGGACCTTGTGTGAAGCGATTAGTTGCTATCATTTCACTCCAAAACATGGCGGTCACCACGACAAACACTGACAACCGGTTAAAGATCTTGCCGCAAGAAAGCGCTTCCCTGAACATTGCTACGATACGAGACGGTCTTTGCGAGCACCTGCCTGCGTACATGATACCCTCTTTGTGGATAGCTGTCGAGCGGTTCCCGTTGATGCCTTCTGGAAAGATGGATCGAAGATGCGCGATGCAGTGGCTGGAAGAGATGGACCAGCCTACCTATCGTCTCATCTCAGCAATAGGAACGGACGATGCTGATATCAACAACGGTAACGCTATCGAGAAAAAGCTACAATCTATTTTCGCCAAGGTCCTGAACCTAGATGTCGCCAATGTTCGTCTCAATCAATCATTCTTGCATCTTGGCGGTGACTCGATTGCCGCCATGCAAGTCTCGTCGCAGTGTCGAGCGCAGGGCTTCCCGATAAGCGTACAGGACATCATCCGCTCTAAATCCATATCCGCCATCGCCTCAACCGTCGATCTTTCTCAGGGCTCGCAGGCCGCACCCCAAGCCATGGACTACGAATTACCATTTGATCTCTCACCCATTCAGAAGGTTTTCTTCGATGCTGTTGGCGATAAGCACAATCACTTTAACCAGACCGAACTTTTCCGTCTCTCACGAAACGTCGAAGTCGAGGAGCTTCGATTAGCGCTGACGGCCCTCGTCAAGACTCATCCTATGCTTCGCGGGCGCTTCTCCAAGAACGAAGCAGGGATTTGGAAACAGAGGGTCGAGAAAGACGCGTCAAACTCGTTCAGACTTCGTCACCACCATGTCCAAGCAGGTAATGATGCCAGCTTACGACCCATTATCGACAACAGCCAGGCGACCTTGGACGTTACCAAAGGCCCGACTTTTGCTATCGATCTCTTCGACATCGATGACACATTTTCTCAGGCCATAGCTCTTGTTGCTCATCATCTAATCATCGATGTGGTGTCGTGGGGTATCCTCCTCGAAGACCTTCAGGGTCTACTCCACGGTCTTCAACCAGCGCCTCAGAGCTTGCCTTATCATACGTGGTTGCAGGAGCAGTCACTTCAGGCCAAGCAAGAGAACGCTAGGAGGATTTTCCCAGTTAGCAATATCTCACCAGGAGATCTTGACTACTGGGGAATGGAAGGTCAACCTAACCTCAACGGAGATGTAGTAGAGGAGGATGTGCAACTATCCACTCGAGACACCATGCTTCTACTCGGTGCACAGGATGCTTTGGCTACCGAGATCCTTGATATTCTGATCGCTGCTCTCTTCGAATCTTTCCGCAAAGTCTTCTCTAACAGATCTACTATAACGATACACAACGAAGGTCACGGCCGTGAGACCTTCAACAGCCGCCAAGATCTATCTCGTACAATCGGCTGGTTCTCCACTGTGACGCCTATTCATCTCCCCGTGCCCTTGGACGAGGCGACAGATATGATCAGTACAATTCGTTGGGTTAGAGATTTCAGAAGCCGAACCCCGGACAAAGGACGTCCTTACTTTGCCTATCGGAGTTTAACCGAGGAGGGGCAGACACGATTTGCCAGTCATTGGCCGGCGGAAGCTGTCTTCAACTACGTCGGAAGGCTTCAAAACCAAGACACCAAAGATGAGCTGTTCACTGCGCTCGACAATGTAGACTCTCGCGAAGTTGGGGAGGATGTTCCCCGCCTCGCGCTTTTCGAAATTACTGCAGCCGTGTCTCAAGGAGCCATCAAGCTCTCTTTTGGATGGAATCGCAACATGCGACGACAACATGAGATTCGTACATGGGTTGCACAGTGTCGTCAGACACTCGTGGACGCTGTAGAAGAACTTTTGCAAGTACGACAGGAACGCACCGTTAGCAATTTCAAGCACCTGCCTCTCCTCTACAACGGCACTGCCAGGCTCTCGGCGATTCTTCCCGCTGGTCTCAATCTCACAGACGTAGAGGACATTTACCCTGCATCTCCTATGCAGCAAGGGCTACTTCACACGCAGTCCCGAAGTCCCGAGCTCTACACGTACCATACTGTGTCGCAAGTGCATTCTGCAGACGGCAATCCGATAGACCCACGCCGCCTTGCCGAAGCATGGCAAGTCGTGGTGCACCGCCATCAAGCTTTGCGAACCATCTTCATCGACAGCCTTGCGAATGACGGGTCTAAAGATCAGATTGTAGTCAAAGAGAAAGCTGGAAGAGTTCAACTTCTCGCCGACTGCAACGATAGTCAAGTTGCCAATCTTTTGCGAGATCAATCCCCAATCGATTGCCGAGAAGCTGTACCGCCTCATCGTATGAGCATTTGCAAAACAAAGACCGGAAAAGTATGGTTTAAGCTGGAGCTCAGCCATGCGATCAATGACGGCACCTCAGTGTATAACCTACTCAGTGATCTTTCTCGCGCATATGCACGAAAGTTAACCCGTGCGGATGCCGGACCTCTTTATTCCGACTACATCAGCTACATGCTTTCCAGGTCTGGAGATGCGGATCTTGCCTATTGGAAAACGCATCTTTCTGGAATTGAGCCCTGCTTCTTCCCCACCCTCAACGATGGCATATCAAGCTCTCCAGAATCTGGATCTGTCGACATGGAGCTAGGCAGCACAGTTCATGTCCAGGAGTTCTGCAAGCGCAACGGCGTCACTCTTTCGAACGTACTTCAGCTTTCCTGGGCGCTTACCCTGCATTATTACGTTGGCACGTTTGATGTGTCATTCGGCTTGGTTGCTTCTGGTCGCGATATACCCGTAAGCAACATCGACGAGGCGGTAGGCTGCTTCGTCAATATGGTTGTCTCACGCTTATCCTTTTCGGATGACACGTCCATTGCTGAGCTCCTCGAGGCTCTCCAAACAGGTTCTACCGAGGCTCTCTCACACCAAAGCTGCTCTCTTGCTGACATCCAGCACGCGCTGCAGCTCCCCTCGTTGTTCAACACGGCTTTCACCTTCCAGAGACGCAGTCTGTCGAGCGACCCAGAGGAGACAGCTCTCATATACGAAGACATGGAAGCTGAAGATGCTGGCGAATACATCATTACGGTCAATGCAGATGTCACCGACCAAAGCATCTCGGTCGACTTTGGCTATTCGAAATACAGGATTCTCCCATCTCAAGCACAAAACATGGCAGACACTTTCAAGAAGATTTTGGATAGTATCATTACCTGTAGTGCTAGTGAGCTTACTGTTGGCAAACTGGAAGTGTTCACGGAAAGCAGCCTTAATCAAATCATGGAATGGAACCCACAGCTTCCTCTGCCTATTCGCCGTTGCGTGCACGACGTAATTCACGATCAAGCACTCACAAGACCACGTACGACAAAAGCGGTAGAAGGTTGGGACGGAACGTTCACCTACCAAGACTTCGACAAGATTACTAACCAGCTAGCGGTTCATCTTCAGGCTATCGGCGTCACCACTGAGACTTTCGTTCCTATTCTCTTCGAGAAATCCTCATACGCCATTGTCAGTATGATCGCTATCATGAAGGCAGGTGGTGCGTACGTACCGCTAGACCCTAAGCATCCGCAAACAAGACTTCGGGAACTCATCGAGGACGTGGGAGCCACAGTGGTGCTATGCTCACGCAGCTACCACACCAAAGCGAGTGAGGTCGCAAAGATAGCCGTGATCGTTGATCAGCGATCCATCAAGAAGCTAGGACTGCCCATCTCCAGCAAGCCACTTTCTATGGCAACTCCTGACAATGCAGCGTACTGCTTGTTCACGTCAGGTACTACTGGCAAGCCGAAGGGAACAATTATTCCCCACCAAGCATTCTGTACAAGCGCAGCTGCCTTCACTCGCCGTATGAACATCAATGCAACCTCGCGCACCTTCCAGTTTGCTTCGTACACTTTCGATGCCAGTTGCATTGAAATCCTCTCTGCATTGACTGTGGGCGCCACAGTATGCGTGCCAACGGAAGATGATCGGATGAACAATGCTGCTGGCGCCATCCGTAAGCTGAGGGTCAATTGGTCGCTGTTGACCCCGTCCGTCCTTGGAACTATTGAACCAGACCGCGTCCCTGGCCTGAAGACGCTCGTATCTGGAGGTGAAGCGCTTCCCGGGCCCATTCTCAAGAAATGGGGTAACAGCACATGTTTCATTAACGGTATGTACACGAAGTATGTATATCTTGGAAGAGTACTTACTAATGTTTACAGCTTATGGCCCCACAGAGTGCTCAGTCGTAGCTGCTACTGCCTACAAGTCTACACTTGATCACAAGGTTATTGTGTCTGAGCCCGGCACTATCGGTACAGGAAGTGGATGTCGATTGTGGATTGTGCATCCGCGAAACCATGACAAACTCATGCCTGTCGGCAGCGTTGGCGAACTCGTTATCGAGGGCCCTACCGTCGCTCGTGGATACCTAAATGATGAAGCAAAAACTGCAAAGGCTTTCATCGTCGATCCAGCCTGGGCTAAGACCATCCCCTCCGAGAGCAATGTCTTCGAAACTGCTCGAATGTATAAGACCGGCGACCTTGTTCGCTACAATACAGATGGGTCAGTGAACTATATTGGACGTAAGGATACCCAGATCAAGCTCAACGGCCAGAGAATTGAGTTGGGTGAGATCGAGTTCCATGTTGGGAACAGTTTCCCCGAACGCGTACAGTCTGCAGTAGAGCTAGTCGCCCCCTCTAATCGCAGCTCTGCGAAAGCCTTGGCCGTGTTCTTTGCTGTTGTTAAAGACCAAGCCGTCGATGGAGAGCAAACCGTGCAGCCTGCTTCGGCCGACTTGCCAGCTGCTGACGACTTACTTCTTCCACTCAGTGACGAGCTTCGCGACATGTGCAAGAACACCGAGAACGGCCTGGCCGGCTCCTTGCCATCGTACATGATACCCGCCATATTCATTCCAGTCACGAAACTGCCCTGGACATCGTCAGGCAAACTAGACCGCAATCGCCTACGTAGCTTGGTACAGAACCTCAGCCGCGAGACAATGGCTATGTATCGACTCACGAGCATTGCAAACAAAAAGCAGCCCACCACTGAGGCGGAGAAGAAGATTCATAAGGCGGTCTGCGCGGTACTTAGCCTGCCATCTTCGGCAGTAGGCATCAATGACAGTTTTGTTCGCCTTGGTGGCGACTCCATCTCCTCTATGCGTCTTGTTTCGATGGCCCATGCTGAACAGCTAGAATTGTCCTTCATCGACATCTTCAAGAACCCCAAGCTCTCCGACCTAGCCAAGATCGGTGCTCGTGCCGCCAAGCCCAACCAACCGGAGAAAACCATACAGCCTTTCGATCTACTCCCGGCTTCTATCACAAGGTCAGAGGTATCGAGCGAAGCTGCACGCCAATGCCAAATATCCAAAGAGAACCTCCAAGACGCATATCCCACGAGTCCTCTTCAAGATGCGCTTTTCACCCTCTCCGTCAAGCAAGCGGGTGCTTATGTTGCGCAGCACGTCTTGGCACTTCCGAAATCCCTGGACATGATCAAGTTCAAGGCAGCGTGGGAGTTAGCCATCCAAGAGATTGACATTCTTCGCACTCGAATTATACAACTACCGTCCGGTACATTCATGCAAGCTGTTTTGAGAAAGGACCCCGTTGATTGGAAAGAGACAACATCACTCAAGAGTGCTGAGGACGATGCAATGAAGATCCCTTCGCATCTAGGCGGAAATCTTGCAGCTTACACATTGGTTAATACGCCATCAGGAGAATGCTACTTTGTGTGGACGTTGCATCATGCTTTGTATGACGGTTGGAGCATATATCTTATGCTCCAACGAGTGCAGCAAATTTACTCCAAGGGTGCATCGACCATGCCACAGACACCATACGTCAAGTTCGTTGAATACCTCTCCAGTACAGATGCCGCTGCTTCGAACCTGTACTGGAAGAAGAGCTTGGCAGGGATCAACGCGTATCAATTTCCTCAGCCGTCGCATGCCACCTCTAGTACGCCACCGGATGGACAGATGTTTCAACATTCTATGAAGCTTTCACCCCGTAAGAACACAGACGTTACACCGGCGAATGTCATTCGAGCTGCTTGGGCTTTGCTACTTGCCGCCTATACCGGAAGCGATGATGTGGTGTTTGGAGAGACTCTGGCCGGGCGAGACATTGCCGTAGCGGGTATCACCGATGTATGTGGCCCGACTCTGACGACCGTTCCTTCTAGAGTGAAGATCGATCGCGGGGCCAGCGTTGGTGATTTGCTCAAGATGATAGCGACAAACGTCACCGATCGCATACCATACCAGCACCATGGCCTTTCCGCCATCAAAACACTTGGCGATGACATGGTAGCCGCTTGCGATTTTCAGAACCTTCTAGTCGTTCAGACGGAAAATGAGGAGCTCACTGAATCTATGTGGAGCGTTTACGACAACGAAGAACAAGGCAACTTCTTCACGTACCCTCTGGTCATTGAGTGCAAGATGGGGTCTTCAAAGACGGAAGTGTTGGCTCACTTCGATGCGAAAGTCATCTCTCTTTGGCACGTCCAGCGCCTTATCTACCAGTTCGAGTCAGTGTTGGTACAGCTTCAATCCGCTACTCATGTTCGCCATGTGGTTGTCTTCAGCGACCAAGACAAGCAGCTCGTGCGCAATTGGAATGCGTACGAGCCTGAGCTGATTGATGACACTGTACCCTCGCTTTTCCTCAAGAAGGTTGAATGTCAACCCAATGCCACAGCCGTAGCCGCCTTTGACGGTGAACTCACATACGCTGAGCTTAGTACCCTTGCGTCACAACTAGCGCAGGAGCTGGTGAAGCTTGGTGCCGGTCCTGAGAGTCTGATTCCCATTTGTGTGGACAAGTCTCGATGGGCGATCGTAGCCATCATGGCTATCCTTATGTCTGGTGCCGGTTATGTGCCGCTGTCTCCGGCAGACCCGGCTTCGCGACATCTACACATCGTCGAGGCATGCAAATCTTCTATCGTTCTTTGCTCGCCACCATACGCACACCGTTTTGTTGAAATGGTCAATCATGTATTCAGTGTCAGCGAGACTGCAATCCGGCGACTACCTGCCTGTTCAGTATCGCTGTTGCAGCGTGCCAAGAGCAACAACATCTGCTACGTCATCTTCACTTCAGGTAGCACAGGACTGCCAAAGGGTGTGGTTGTGGAGCACAGAAGTATAGCTTCTAGTTCGGCCGCTATATGCGAAGGACTCCATGTCACGCCTTCCTCTCGGGTTTTCCAATTCTGTTCCTTCCTCTTCGACGTTTCTGTCGGCGAAACCCTTGCTGTTCTCTTACGTGGCGCAACAATCTGCGTACCGTCAGATGAACAACGCACCACAGACCTTGCAGCGGCAGTAACGGGCCTGCAAGCAAATTGGGCTTTCCTGACACCATCAGTAGCTAGCACAATGGAAGGTCCAAATGTTGTACCTACATTGGAAACGTTGGTAGCTGGTGGTGAGGCTATGACCTCCGATGTGGTTGACAAGTGGGCAACCGGTGTTCAACTCCAGAACGGCTACGGGCCTACCGAGGGCACTGTCTTTGCTATTGTCAACGATCACGTCTCCGCCCAACGAGATCCCTCAAATATTGGTCGCGCACTGAAGAGCGGCCGGGCTTGGCTTACCAATTCGGATAACCCTCACGAGCTTGCACCTATCGGCGCCACGGCTGAGCTGTGTCTCGAAGGACCATTACTTGCTCGCGGCTATCTTAACGACCCTGATCGTACTGCAGAAGCATTTATCGAAGTCCCGAAGTTTTTGAAGGACTTCTCTTCAAGCGGTGAATCGCGTATTTACCGTACCGGGGATCTCGTCCAGTACACTGCCGATGGTTCTATCCAATATATTGGGCGGAGGGACAATCAAATCAAGCTGGCTGGTCAACGAATCGAGCTTGATGAGATCGAGGCTGTTGTGCATGCGGATGACAACGTACACCAAGTAGTAGTGCAGCTGCCCAAGATTGGACCTTGCGCCAAGAAGCTCACGGTCGTCGTTAGCTTCCCCGGAACTGCAAATTCCAATGCTGGCTCAGACTGGTGCACGGTACTTTCCGACACGGAAACGCTCTGGCGGGTCAATCGTGCAAGGGAAAGGCTAGCTGATCTTGTGCCATCGTACATGGTACCTACCATCTGGATCGCTGTGCCTCACATCCCAGCTTTGGCTCCCACCAAATTAGACAAGAAGCAAGTTGGCTTGTGGTTGGCAGATCTTGATGAGGCAACGTATCAGCGCATCTTGGGAGCTGAACTTCCTGAAGAAGCCGAGGGACCCAGTGCTGCTTCACTTACAGTACTTCGAAGCATATGGGCCAAGGTACTGGACTGCCCTGTTGAAGACGTTAAATCATCTAAGTCCTGGCTATGTAAGTTCCTTAAATGGCACATTCTATGTACTTTTACTGACTCATATTAGCTCTTGGCGGTGATTCAATCTCTGCTATGAAGCTTCTCGCAAAGTGCAGAAGCGAAGGCATCACTCTTACTCTGAATCAAGTACTGCGCGCCAAGTCTCTTTCTCATCTGGCGGCGGATGTCAAATCAGTCGTCACCTTGGACCATGGCAAAGAATCAACCGACAAACCATTCACACTCTCTCCCATCCAGCGCTTTTACTTCGAGACAGGCAGCGTGGAGAGCAGTACACACTTCAACCAATCGTCAACGCTGCGCATCTCGCGATACGTAGAGCCGGAGGTTGTTCAACGCGCTTTGGATTCTATTGTCGAGTGCCATTCTATGTTACGTGCCCGATTCTCCAGAAACAACGCTGGACAGTGGCAGCAGCTTGTCATGTCGAAAATTTCGGGGTCTTACGTTTTCACTACACACGACGTTTCGACTGCTTCGGCTGCCGGCGCCATCATCTCTAACACCCAAAAGAGCCTCGATGTGCGTACCGGACCGGTCTTTGCAGTGAATCTGTTCAATATGAAGGGGGATCAGATGCTTTTCATGGCCGCCCACCATCTCGTCATAGATGTTGTGAGCTGGGGGATTTTGCTTGGCGACTTAGAAGACCTGCTTGCATCAGGCCCAGTTCTCACGCTTCCAAGAGGCCTCCCTTTCCAAACCTGGTGCGAAATGCAGACCTCGAATGCTTCGGACATCACACAACAACAGGCTGTACAAAAACAGCCTCTTGACGTTGAACCGGCGAATTTCGCTTTCTGGGGTATGCACGCACGACCAAACGTCTACGGTGACGTCGAGAGGGATGAGTTTGTCATCGACAAGGATACCTCTGCCATGGCTTTCGACAACCACCATGTGTACAGGACGGATCTCGTCGACATTCTCCTGGCGGCCATCGTACACTCGTTCTCTCGTGTATTCATCAACCGCAAGGCTCCTACATTGTTCAATGAATCCCATGGTCGAGAAGCGTGGGATTCGAGCAATCTTGATCTGTCCCGAACCGTCGGATGGTTCACGACGTTATATCCAGTCACCGTTCCCATCAGTGACGAAGAGGATGAGGTTACACACACGCTCCGGCAAGTCAAAGATGTCCGTCGGAAGGTTACAAGCAATGGACGACCTTACTTTGCGCATCGCTATCTTACAGAAGATGGAAAGCAACGCTTCGCGAACCATGCACCAATGGAAGTCTTATTCAACTACCTTGGCCGGCATGAACAGACTGGAAATAGCAATTCGCTCCTCCAGCCTACGCAGATAGAAGGGGATGACGACGAGACATCCGACGTGGGTGTCAAGACTAGTCGTATGGCACTCTTCGAAATCTCTGCTTCCGTCTCGGAAGGACAGATTCAGCTTAGCTTCATGTACAACCGCTACTCGAAGAACCAGAAAGGCATTCGCAGGTGGATTGCTGAGTGCCAGCGTTCACTGGAGGAGATTGCGACTGAGCTGGCCAGGACAGATAAGCCACAACCCACAATGGCTGACCTTCCGCTGCTACCGCTGGAGTCCTACAGTCGCCTCGATCGGGTCTTGAAGACTCTGCCGCACGCCGGTATTCCATCTTTTGATCAGTTGGAAGACATGTACCCTTGCTCCCCTATACAGGATGGTATGATTCTGAGTCAGATCAAGTCCCCAGAGTCATACTGGTCATCAACGACGTTCGAAGTCAGATCTAAGCGAGGCCCAGTCGATGCTAGCAAGGTTATCGATGGATGGAAGCAAGTTGTCGCCCGTCACCCAGCATTGCGCACTGTCTTCATCGATAGTGTCTGCAAGGGAGGTGTCTTTGATCAGATTGTCGTGAAGAACCCTGATGCTGGCATTGTGAAGTACACATGCAAAGATGGTGAATCGATTGCACTACTCGAGTCAATCAAGCACAGCTCTCTCAACGGCAAAAAGAAGCCTGTTCTTCCGCACCAGGCCGCGGTTGTTCAGACCTCTTCGGGAAAGATCTTTGTCAAGGTCATCGTCAATCACGCCGTTATCGACGGAGGTTCACTGGGCATTATTGGGCAAGACCTCCAGGAAGCATACGAGGGGCGCCTATCTGAAGACGGACCACTATACAGTGACTACATCAAGTACTTGCGCGGGCTACCAGCCGAAGATGCGATAGTATACTGGAAAACCAAGCTTCGCGGAGTTAGCCCCTGTTACTTCCCGACCACTCCTCGGGATCCAAGCAAACCACGACAACTTCGATCCTTGGATATGCGCTTCACTCGTTTCGACGAGCTTCATGGCCTTGCGGAGAGCAGCAACGTTACTTTTGCCAATATCCTCCTCGCAGCTTGGGCTTTAGTACTCCGATCCTACACCAACTCAACCGATGTGTGCTACGGCTATCTTACCTCCGGCAGAAATGTACCAATCGACAACATCGAGAGAGCGGTCGGCGCTTTCATCAACATGTTAGTGTCTCGTGTTGAATTAAATCCAGCTACGTCGCTTCTTGAGATTGTTGAGAGAGTGCAATCCGACTTCGTGGACTCTATGCCCCACCAACATTGCTCGCTTGCCCAGTTCCAGCACGATCTTGGGCTATCCGGAAAGTCGCTTTTCAACACTGCCGTTTCAATCCAAAGGCGTTCCAATGCCGAAGATCCCGCGTCAGACGATTCTGGTATTGAGTTTGAGCAGCTTGATGGCCATGATCCGAGCGAATTTGCAATCACGGTCAACATCGATGCCACGCGCGATGATGAAGCGGTGCGCTTCACCTACTGGAGTGATGCTGTGACCGACGGTGAAGCGAAGAATGTTTCTGCTCTCATGGCAAAGATACTAGTTCAAGCTTTGAGCAACGCAAAGCAAACCATTGCAGAACTGGATGCTGTCGTGAAGGGTAACCCTGCACAGCCCGCAACCGCACATCTCAATATACCCAGGCCGCGTCCTTCCATTCTCAGGTCCAGTTCGAGCATATCTAGTGTGTCGACCTCGCCGACTCGTACACAAAGGATTACATTCCCTGACCTCACTCCAGCGGCTCCGCTGCCAGCCGAAACACCTGACTGGAGCAGTCTCATCAGGTCCATTGTCAGTGAGATGGTTCCCCAGATTGTCGAGCAGATTGTAGCGCAGAACAAGCTACCTAACGAACCTACGTCTGCAATAATCGATCAGATGACTACACAAATGACTGGCATGCTTACAAGAAAAACTTCCATGTCACAACGTGGGCGACCGAGTTTCGATGAAGTCTCTATCAAGGCAGGTTCCACGCGAGCAGCATCCATACGCTCACGACGCGCGATGAGCATTGCAAGCAACTCGGAGAATAGAATTCAGACGGCTGCTGATATGGTTGCCACTCTTGGCGTCCTGGCTACTGAGACTTCCAGTAAAGTTGCACCAGACTTTGTTGAGAAAAAGCTTCTCAATTTGTGGAGTGAGCTGCTGGAAATGGTGGAGGAAACAATCGAGCAGGATGACAGTTTTTTCCAACTTGGAGGCGACAGTATCATCGCAATGCGCCTAGTTGGGGCCGCGAGGGAGGAGGGTCTGTCGATGACCGTGGCTGATGTGTTCAAGAACCCGACATTCGCCGACATGGCTCGGGTGGTTCGTGTTGCAGGCGAAGTCATTGACGAAGTCATGTCCCGGGCTGGTGGTGAATCAGTGGCAGGCAGGAGTGCTGGAGGCCAGTCGAGGTCTCGCCTTCACAACAGAGCCCCATCAATCTGGAGTGACTTCCAGGACATCGTGTCCGATCCCAACGCTGATGCTAAGAGCATGGCTCCTAGCGAAATAATCGCCGAGCCGGAGCTGAGGAGTAGGGATTCAACGATGTTCAAGAGATGGCAAGGGCTTACGACCAACCAACCAAGCCAGAAGTCACTAGCCACGCCTACAATTCAGGAAGGAGTTGAGAGCTCTGCCAACAGGTCGGTATCGATGCTTGGCGACCCTAATGTCGACAGCGTCATCTCGAAGGTGCAGGTATTCAAGGGAGGCATCTCGGATATCTTCCCTGTCACAGACTTTCAATCGCTCGCCATCACCGGTACTCTCATGGAGTCGAAGTGGATGCTCAACTACTTCTACCTTGACGGCGATGGTCCGCTCGATCTTCGCAAGTTGAAGCAAGCTGCTTACCGTATGGTACAAGCCTTCGATATCCTCCGCACCGTATTCGTCCCATACGGTGACCGCTTTCTGCAGGTTGTACTGCGGAAGCTTCAACCTGAGTTTATTTACCATCAAACTGACGATGACATTGAAACCTTTACGACGGATCTACGGCAGAAAGATCGCGAGAATGGACCAAGGCTCGGTGAAGCGTTCATCCAGTTCGTCGTTGCGAAGCAAAAGCAAACGGGACGATACCGTGTCTTCATGCGACTGTCTCATGCCCAATATGACGGAGTTTGCATGTCGAGAATCCTGTGCGCGCTCCAAGATGGATACAATGGCCTTCCCGTGTCGTCTGCTCCAAGCTTTGGCAACTTTGTACGTGAAACTGCCAAGACCGTATCTGGCGCCCACGATTACTGGAGAGAAATGCTTCGTGGCTCCAAGATGACCGAGATTGTGAACCGGTTCGGTCCTAACTATCAGCGCTCGGCCGGCCAATCGATCACATTGGAAAAGAGAGTTAATGCGCCAAAGCTGAAGGGCGTCAACATCACCAGCGCGACTGTGGCCAAGGCTGCTTGGGCTTCTACTCTATCGCGCCTCGTAAGCAAGTCTGACATTGTCTTCGGGCATGTCATTTCAGGTCGCAACGGTGGTGTTGCCAATGTCGAAAACATTGTCGGGCCTTGCTTGAACATGGTGCCTGTTCGCATTGTGTACCGGCCAGATTGGACTGTAATGGATCTTCTCAAGTTCGTTCAGAACCAGCAGATCACGAATATGCCGTTCGAATCGCTCGGCTTCCGTGAGATTACCAGGCACTGCACAGAGTGGCCCGACTGGACAAACTTCTCGAGCGTTCTGCAACACGACCAGAACATCCAGGACGATCGTCCAACCATGCAGCTTGGCGGTATTGAGTACACTGTCGGTGCCGTCGGCTCCCAGGAAGATTTCGCGGACTTTTCGATACACACCACTTCTCGTGGTAACCAAATGGATGTCACCTTGACTTACGCACCGAACAGCACCATTACCGCAGAGTTTGCACAACAGACGTTTGACATGCTCTGTGCCAACGTCATTGCGTTCTCGGAGGATCCGCACACTCTGCTCCCATCACCTTCGGAGATCAGCTCCAATAGCTCGACTACAATCAACTCAGAAAAGATGCGCAAGAAATCTACAGAGAAGCAGCCTGTTGCTCTACCCACCGACACGGGCCTTTCGCGTCATGAGACCAATACTCTCGCCACGACACTGCGATCGGCCTGGGAGCAGATCCTGCACGATGAGCATGGCTCGCCATTGCCCATCGACCTTGGCTCCGATTTCTTCCAGCTCGGTGGCGATATCATGGGGTTGGCACAAGTCGCGTCCATTCTCGACCAAGAAGGCTTAAGGGTTAGGGTCGAAGATCTGCTCGACAAGTCTGTGTTTTTCGATCAAGTGGGTATACTCGCCGTAGAGCGCAAGAAGCAGATCGAAAGAGAGATGCAGAACCCTTGGGGCGAGAAGGCAAAGACCAAGATTGGAATTGAGGAGAAGACGAAAGACAAGGAGAGGAGGGGCAGTGGTTTTGGATTGCTCGCCAAGAGGATTGGTTTCAAGAGGAAGGACACCTCGAAGTCTTGATAAGTGATGGAATGTTTTGTGGCTGAGTTTGGTGCTGGTGTTACTAATTGTGGGCGCATTGCCTATCATCTGCGCTCCCCTTGTTTCGTTATCTCTTCAGTACATTTTCAGTAGTTAAAGACATTTAAAGGCGTTTGGTGTCAATAAATCAATTTGTTTTCTTAAACTCGTTTAGTGATTGTTTTTTTTTTGAAACATCACTTCTGCTAAACATGTCATTATAGCATCCGGTCTTTACGATAATACCCTCTACCTGCAGACCTTTCTCATTACCTTTCCCGTCCTCCATCGTCGCTTGAAGAACGTTTCCTCTTCCTCCCACACATCGTCATTACGGCGTCATTCCCCGGTTGCCCACCTCGTTTGCGCAAGTCCGCAAACCGTCGCCGAGCCTCTTCATAATAGTCTTTCACAAGTTCCTTCTGGATATCCGCCTCCTTGTGGCCTGACTCAACCTCATTATCTATACAGTCTGGATATATGAACCTGCCGCTACCGCACACAGGGCAGTGGAAGATATCGGCGAGCCATGCAAACGTCTCGGTACCACAGGCGCTGCATACCATGTAGTTGATGGTTGCGTCAGGGTAGATGTCGTAGTAAGACATTATAGCTTGTGCAAGGTGTGGGGCTGGTATCGTAGTTGATTCCCTGATTACAGGAATGTATGAAAGAGATGAGGATGCATTGGCTGCGTTCGTGGTGATTGCGCTGGCGATTGGTGTAGACACCTCACCAATGGGAAAGAAAAAAAGCAACTGATTCCACTAGCAGGATAGCTGTGGGGCATGTTCATTGAATTTCATCGCACGAGAATGGTCTCCGCTTGTCATACTTCCCCGTCACCGTTTTCCTGGTCCGAGCCCGGCTTGTGACCGTGTCCTTCGATATCCTCCATGTCTTCATCCATACCCGGCCATAACACCTTCTTCTGTAGTACACCTTTGACGTTAAGTCCCGCCACCCAGATCCAGAGGACGACCAAGACGATGGTCGCTGCACTACACACTGCCTTGATTCCCGGGCTGTTCAGCGCGTTGGCGATGTAGATGAGCGCAATGGTCATCCCGGCATTCGGGAAAATAAAACCCCAGTGATTTAGCGTAAAGTGCGACTCCTTGGCACTGATGATGATGCTAATGGTAGCGATGGCGCTGAACCAGAAGGAGATGAGCCATAGGAAGACACCCACGAGAAATGCCAAGGCTTTGAAGGCATCGCCGGCAGGAAATGAAGTGATGCCCAGTAGGTTCTCGGGTACATGTTTCGGTGCCTGTAAACCAAGCGCAATGCAAGCATTTGCGGTATAGGCAGCTGGACCGACAGCTACGTACATGCCGGGGCGTTTGGGAATCTCAGGCAGGTTGCTGTTGACCAAGCGTGTGAAGTAGAGGGTCAGCATCAGGAATGCAATGGTCCAGCCTAGGCCCTGGAAGGCGATGCTGCCAATGAAGATGTTGAATCCAGGCCCAGGCGGCTGGCTTTTCAGGAGCGTGCTACCCAAGACTCCGAGGACAAGGAACGGGTAGACCGGTAGAATCCAGGCGGGCATCGCGTCGGAAACAGGGAGCTCGCGTCGGTCGAATATAACGTGGTACTGGAAGACGGCGACTAGGAGGACGATGGCCGCGTACAGCCAGAATAGTATCTCCAGGGTCTTGACGAGCCATGGTCCACAGGATGGCACAGCGTACAGCTCAATGCAGTAGATGATGAGTGCGAGGGAGACAAAGAAGGCTCCGAAGAAGAAGCTTTCATGGGGGTGGTGCAGACTGAGCTTGAGGGAGCCCCGATTGTGGATGAAGCGGTAGGTGATACAGGCGCTGAATGCGAGAAAGAGGACGATGTCCAGGATGAAGAAGATCTTCCCAATGGTCTTCAGTCCGTGGAAACTGTATGGCTGTTGGCCTAGAAGCGTCGCGATGGCGCCGGTTGACATGGTGCATTCAAACCATGACCAGGTGAAATGGTCCAAGCGCTTTTTCCATGGCAGCTGTGTGGGGTTGTAGTCTTCTCTTTGCGCGGGCCGTGGACGCCGCTTGATGGGTCTGGCGCGGGAAGTCATAGTTTCAGTGGGGGAGGAGCCGGACACCAACGAACGCGTTGGTTCGGGATGGGCAGGAGGATGATGGGCGTGATGGGGACGTGTTGTCTTATCGACGGGGGCTTCTAATTGACAGCGAAGCAAATACCATATTGCTTGACGTCAATTCGGCATTATCATCGTCGTGGGCCAAGTCGATGCCAAGCGATCAAGTCAAGGTGTAATGCCTCCCCATGGGTCGAGAGCACGCTAGTGGCTGGATGGGGTTTAGCGCCGGTCGATCTCAGTGCAGGTCGAGCGAAAGAGATCCTTCAAATCTGTCGATGGTTGAGCCTCATAGATCACCGTATGCAACCATTACGGCTAGCCTCGACAGTTCTATCATGTCAATATCGCATTTTTTACCCACTTCAATTTTCATGGTTTCGATTCGCGTTCCAACAATAGGTCCGCGGCTCATGATGTACCTATGACGTCTCGCTAGGGCTAGCGTATCACTCACAATCAGACCAATGTGTAGTTGCCCTTGGCCTGGATGCTCCGTGGATATTATATTTCGAAATGTCCATGTCAGACGCCTACAACAGTGTAGAGCGTGCTCTTTCCTTAGCGCCGCCGAACGACTCCTACCTTCGCTGGGATGCGCCCGGTGTGGAGATACCACAACCCAACGAGGATGAGATGGTTAAGAAGATCGGAGAGACAATGAGCCGGATGCAACAGCAAAACTTTGATCGGCATAGGCATGCCTCTTGGGCGACTCATGTCAAGACGCAGGGTATCGTCAAGGGCAAGTTGATTGTGCTTCCGAACTTGATGACCCATTTGCAACAAGGCCTTTTAAAAGCATCGGGAAAGATATAGGATATCGCAGCACGATATGTTAATGAGTTTGTCTTCCTTCAAGTCGACCAGGGACCGGGACCTTGTGGTCTGGGAATTCGAAATTTGGAGTAGAGGGTGAGAGCCTCCAAAACTCCAACCCGAGTCTAGTACCCAGGTTATCTTATTCAACAACTCTCCCTCTATTGAACTAACTGACATCGACACCTGTCTCGAGATTATGGAGCTGAGAGAAATGTACTTTGACAGCCCATTGAAGCTGGTTGCAGCGATGAATTGAGGACTGATGCTATTAAGCAAAGCGCGCCTGGTAGGAGATGTACTGTCGCAAAGAATCTTCTTGTTAGCTCGTCTAGTAGGTATGCTTCCGAATACCAACATGATCAGCCGAGGAGGTCAAAAGCAGCCACTCGCTATCAGAATACTTCGCTCGAAACGGTGCCAAGTATGAGTTCGAGGCCAGAAACTATATTACTCATTGCCATCTCTTTGTTGAAATCAAGTTGCAGATCCAGCTGGGTACCTCACCTGACCATCATCCGACTGAAGACGGCTCAGTAGTGTGGAATGAAACTACTGCGCCATACCAAACGATCGCGACAGTCGAGTTCCCACCACAAGATGCCCTGGGCGCCGGATTGAGGGCTTTCTGGGAAGACACGATGACACTGAATTCGTGGAATGGGCTGGCGGAACATCAGCCACTGGGTAGCATCAACCGCTTGAGGAAAACGGTCTACGAAATGAGCAGGAGGAAGCGTGAAGCTGTAAATGCTACACCGACCAATGTGGTCAACAGTGTTGATTAGATACCACATACGTTGAAGTGTGATTATGCTCCAGTATCACAGCATCTTCAGCTCAGCTAAACGCGAAGTCCCTTCAAAGTCGCTCTGTCCATGGAAGAACTTCCGCAACAGCCAACGTGTAACGCTCGCATGTCACGCACCTTCGTCTGGGCTCTCGATGCGGTGAATGCAATATGTTTGGACATTTCCGCTCTTTTCTACAGCTACTCACCAATCAGATAGGTACTGCTACACACCGGTGTTGCTTTGCTTACCATAAAATACGAGCTCTTTCAGCGCACCAAAACGAGGTCCAAGCCTTCGGTACTGGATGGGTAGGCTTTTGGTGTAGCAGCTGATATCAAAGTATCAATTAGCGCATCTTTAGCCGTGGTACCATGTGATCGGTATCCGTATGCCCGTGCAAATCATTGGAGACTGAAAATAGCTGGCCAATCAACGCAGTCGCCACCAATATTCTTCACGAAGAACTTCGTTTCTTGCCAGCTGCTCGGTCGTACCGGTGCACTCAACTTCCCTCCATGTAGACAAAAGCAGCGGTATAGATGCTTTTGATACGAGGAGCGGTCACGTCGTGTGCTGAGTGCAATCACAGTATAAGAGAGCCGTTTTGGCTTTCGTTGGAAGAGCTGTCCATCCTGAAAGCCATATCCAAGTCTGGACTGACAAACTACTTCAAGATGCTTTTCAACGCACTTAAAGTCCTCTCCGTTATCGCAGGCGTCCATGCCGCCGGTCGCGCTATCGTAACCAACCAATGCCCTGGGCCCATCTACCTTTGGTCCGTCGGTGGCAGTGTGGGCGAACAACACATCATCAACCCCGACACTTCCTACAGCGAGCCCTTCGTTAGAGATCCCCAATCCGGCGGTATTGCACTCAAGATCTCGCCCATCGAAGGCGGCATATCGAAACCCAACGTCAGCCAAACCATCTTTGCGTACAACCTCGATGCCAACCAGATCTGGTACGACATGAGCGATATCTTCGGCGACGGCTTCGCCGGAAGTACCCTGACGCTCAAGCCGACGGATGAGACCTGCGAGAGCATTGTATGGGGGTTAGGAAAGCCACCTGGGGGCAGTCAGGTCAAGAGTTGTGGGGCTGAGACGGATTTAGAGTTGACGTTTTGTACGGGCCAGTGCTTGCCGAGCTGGTATCCTTGTGGGAAGGCTGCGCCGCCCGGTGAGACCAGGTCATGCTGCTTGCATTGCATTGGCGATCATCACTGTATTGCTGCGCCTTGATACTAGACGTCGCAGTATCTCAGAGGGGTTGAGTGGTTAGGAAGACTGAGGGAGGATCTGGTACGACACGGAAAGTGCTATGGAGGTAATATCTACATTAATACACAGTCCTGTTGTTTATTCAACGTGTCACTCGTTCAGACTTTTGTAGACGCGATAGATTGTCTAAGGGTGAGTCGTTTACCATCAGAAGATAACTGCTTTTGTGGGATTTCCTCTTATGATGGTGCTGAGTCTTGACGTCCAATTTGCGATTTCCGCTTGGAATACCACGACACGAACTATCTCGATCGTGGCAACACATGAGGGCTGGACTCCTGGCCTCGACCTTGAGGGTAAGAACGATGATACTGGATCCAGCTCTTGGAGATAAGAATGTGGAGCAAGCTATGCCGAATCTTGGTTTGGCACGTATGGGCGGAAGGGCAAGCGTAGCGCGATATCCTCATTTTACTCCACTGTTTCTGCACACAGTTACAGTATATCTTGACATTGTTCCCAGGATCGAGTGACCTCGCACCTGCTTCCGGATACGATGGAGACCCACCTGCTTGAATGTATTCTTCGACACACTAACCACTATACCAGACTGTGGAGGTCTTCTATACAGACATGAAGACCTCGCACACCGGCGACTATAGCCAGACATTACTTTACACATCATTCATTACCATGTGCAAGCATCTTCCAACACCCTATATCATGACTGCATCTCCATCAGCGTCCCACTCAACCTCAACCCTGTCCATCGGTTCCTGAAGTACTCCAAAAGGACCCATTGCTTTCATGTAACACGTGAGTTCTCCACGGTGTAGCTCCTGCAACTCAGTCTTCATTCTCCATGGCGTACTGCCGTCCGACTCCCAGGTCGTCATGGTCCAAGGTGGGAAGTAGAGATACACCGCAATTTCCGCATCGCGGAACATGGTGCGTACGTCATCTATTGGATCTAGACATCTTCTTTGATCGGCCCTGAACCTGTTGCTCTCCAGATGTTCCATGTGGTAGGCCTCGACGCGCTTTAAGTTGGGGAAAAAAGAGTTTTTCTTGGCGAGACAGAGCTGGTTGAGGAAGTTGGCTGTGATGTGCGTCGCCTCGCTGATGCGCAGTATCTCCAGTGTCTTTGGAAAGATCTTTCTTGGGTCAGCGGGCGGTGTTGCTTGGCGTAATGTCCCGTAGTCTTGGATTGCCTTCATTGTAAGACTGACTTCCTTCAAATGCTCGAAGCGTCGGAAATCGAAAAGCGTGGTCATGCTATGGTCGAACATCATGGCTGTCATGTCGCTCGGTACCTCGAGGACTGTTAAATGAGGCATCGTGACTGTCAACGCGCCACTGGAAAATCCTTGCTCCCATCGCCGTGGATATGGAGTATGCGCTATGGCGGACGGAGAACGTGTATTGGCGAAAATAGGAAAGTCCATAAGCCACGCGTCGCCGAGCTTCAATTCGCGTAAGTTGGGTAGCGCACAGAGCAGGACTCCGAATAGCGCAGGAACTATGTCTGCCTTGAGAGAGTAGATCCATTCCTTTGCGTGTTGTTTAGTGGTGGCGTAGTGCTTGATCATGGTCTTGCAAATTCCCATGAACTCAGCTTCCTGCGATATGCGATCTGGAGCGGTCGTCGGAGTATATGTAACGTCGGTGAGGTATACGTATACTCCGGTGCGACTAATATATCTCGTCTTCGTTGTTCGTCCTTCACTGCTACTCCAAATCTCTAGCCTCTTCACCCGCCCCAGCAAGTGCGACCGATGACCCATCTCCCACATATACCGATCGATGAAGGTGAGATTGAACCTCGGCTCTATGAGCAGCCATTCCTGTGCAATTGATTGCCATCTTTTGGATACCAGCGCAAGGTTTGCAAGATCCCAATTGCGGTTCAGATTTGTAAACTGTGCGCCGATGTTGAGCAGCAGTTCCTCGGGAAGGTCGTTGATGGTCGTAGGTTTGCGATTTGAGGACGAGAGCGAGGGCGGTCGGAACATGGTTGGCGGACTAGAGGAATTTGGGCTGGAGTTGAGCAAGGGTTGCGTGGGGTGTGATATGGCAGGTTGGGCGCGAGACAGCGATGCGAAGATAGGCAGCGACGATAAGTGGTTGACTTGCGCACAAGCAACGGTAGAGCATTATCGGTGTATTGCAAATCTAAGGACTTTCACTGAAGAGTCTGAGCTTTTCGTGCCGAACTAGAGGAGCGCACGTTGTGTCACGTGCACTAAGCCTTTCACTCTTGTATTCGTACAGCATACGGCGCCGCTGGTGTGTCCAGCACACGTTCTGATCGCCGTTGTTACGATACGGGTTGTACTTAAGAAGGAAATGGTGCAGCTAATAGCTCTAAAAAAACCCTACACTAAACATATGTCGACAAAGGATCGGCCTCTAATATGGGACCATCGATGCACACCATCCCTCTTCGCCTTCTTTACACGCCACTAAGCTATTTCACACATCCGTAATAAATCTCGCCGTCTTTGGCTGCAGAAAATTCTTCCACGTAACGCTAGCCCACACTGTTGCACTGAACTGGGAAGCTGAGGGATGATTGTTGACAGATCCTAGCCGCAGCCTTTCTATGTCGTCCTTCAAATCGTGAACCTCGGTTGTCATATCTAATGCAAACTCGACGCGGTTATTCTGCTTCCCCCGCTTTGTTTGCTCTTCGTGCGCATGAGGTTTCTTCGCCGTGTCTCGATGCTGATCTGAAGGCTGCGCACGCATGTCGTCCGTGGTGGTAAAGCTAGTACCAAGGAATTGACTCTCTTTTGGTAATGGCGTTAATTTCTGATCAATCTGGAAATCGAAAAGATAAGTGTCCAGGTCTGCGATGTTGATTAGTCTAACAGTTTCACCACTTTGAACCAGAACTTACTCAATAACGGTGAGAGCCGTCGCTTGAATGCTTGCTTCCCAAGAGCCCTTCTATCCCATCCAGCAGGAACGATTGTTCGTACCTTCATCTTTGGATCTTGAAGCTGCGGATCCGACTTGCTGTTCTTGATACCGTGGAAGAAGACGCCTGGCATTCTCCACAACTTCAGGTCGAAAGTGGGGCTGTTGAGGAGCTGCGAATGGTGATCAATATGCTGTAAGAAGTATCGAAAGCCGATAGCTAGCGAACGACGCTTCTTGCTAGCTTCTGTATTCCACGTGGAGAATGGCGTGTGTAGAGGTGAGCAGCGCCAAACCTCGAAAGGCGTTAACCGAGAAAGTGCCTCGAGCTCTTCGCACATGTCGACGGGCACTCCTTGGGGTCCAGTACGGAAGGCAACTTTGATTCCTTTGCGATCGAGACCCGTGAGTAGCCGGAGGTAATCCAAACGACCCAGATCTGCAGCATCACATCGCATGATGAGATGTTTAGGTGACGTTTCGAAAAACAACTCAATGTGCTTGAGTCTCAAATCTTCCACTGGAACTTCATTTATCCTCTGCAAAAGAGCAAACATCCACTTGTTGCATGACCGCAGGTGTAAGTATTCGATGGTGAGTGGCAAGACTTTGGAACGCAACTCCGCCAACATCTTGCCGGCTGGAATTGCACCATCCAGACCCGCTGTAACATCGTGGTTTTCTGTACTAAGGCTACTTGTACCGGAGAAAATGATGTCGTCCGGACGCCCCAAGATATCCATGGGTATATCAAGTCGCTTCAATCTTGAGAAATTCGCCAGCGTGATGATATACGTTCCCATATTCCGCCATTTGAGATTGTGCGACTCAAGAACCTCGTCAGTTGGAGGACCTTTCCATCTGGTATTCTCCGAGATTGTGAGAGCTTCGAGCTTCTCTTGAAACACCTGTAAAGCTGGACCCTGGAATGGGGCGACGGGTAGTAACTCTGGGTTCAGCGCAGGAAGAGCTAATGGCGCCCGACAGATCGGACGTGGGGGTTGGCCGATATGAAACGGCCTAGCTTCGGGCAGCTGAATAGTCATCGACTTGATGCTTGGACAAGATGATGCAAGAACATCAAGGAGAAAAGCTGGTTCCCTCCTCCATACAGGGCCGACTGAATTGTTGCTTTCTCGGACCAGACTCCAGTCAACGACATGTCCGGTAGTCGCGGCGACGGCGGTGCCGAGAGCTTCCAGAATATCCGGATCGAGACTCTTCGTACCTACGCAGAGACAGCCTCCTTGGTGGCTACATCCAAAATCCCCGAGATCAACTCTAGATATTTTGCTGATAAGCTTAGCGTGGCCACCGAGCATTCCAAGAAATCCTCTAATGTTCCTTCTCGATACGATCAGGTTTCGCACGATGGTCTGCTGAACGATCCTGCCAATCCGTTTATTGACGAGTCCGAGACTGAGTATGTGCGTAGTGCCGAGGAGTCTGGAGGCTGTCATCTCAAGAAGCTCGCATGGTAAGCTAAGCAGGCCATGATCCTGGAGGAGGTGTGTGTCAACTCCGTCTGATCGCGCTTTTGTATCGTGCTGGACACTATCTTGTGGACCTTCAGGAGTAGTGTCTGGTATCACACGTTCCCGTGGAAGGGTCGGGGTCTTGACTTCATTTCCGGGACTTGCTACGCGTCTTTTCCTGACACCAGAACTGGGAGGCGTCGTTGGCGCCATTGCGATGCGGTTTAAGGGCGAGATGTAATTTGGATAGTTGAATCCGAACGCCGATTATTGTGCTGCAGTGATCGTGAATTGGTTTTAGGCCTGTGTACATGTGAGTACTGTGGGCTAGTCACGACTGCGGCAATCGCGGTACCTGCATGTGACCATTTGTCTAGTGACGTAAGAGAGTGAATGAATGTAGCGGGGTATTATTTGAAAAAACCTCCTCAAATCGTGGGAAGCGGACTTGATTTTGAACCTCAAATCAAGGAAGAAGAGTGCGTGGTGCGATATGGTTTCTGGTTGCGCTCGTTGACAGAGGTGGGAGGGTGTGACACGTCCGCGCCAAGACGCTAGTCTCTAAGCAGGTGACTCGTTCAGGGCTCTTGTCTTTTATACGCACACTGATGAGACGAGAAACAGTAGCTATCTGCGCATTCTTGGGTATGAGAACTCAATTCTTACGTGATGCTTTCAAGTGTAAATCGACCCTACAACGTCCAAATAAGCTAATTCAGAATTGAGGAGCGGCCTCCTTCTAACCCAAACTACAGCAAATAGGGTGAATCACTATTGCCAAGTATGCATCTACATAAACTTCCGAGAGTATACCACCTATCTCTCCCTCGTTATGGCCCTGAGGAGCTGCGGTTTCGCGTGTTTGTATACTGAATGCCTCTCTCGTCTTCACGCTTGAAGTCGAAAGTCGCGATAAAATAGGCGATGGTGACATTTTGCTCCAGTTTCGCGAAGCTTATGCCCAAGCACGGATGTCGTCCTGACCTACAACCGAAAAAGCCATGCACCGGGCGGAATGTCTTTGTTGCCGTTGCCATTCAGTATGCCTCCGTCGCTGATTTTCCGCCTAAACGCTGCACCGAGGAGACTCAGTAGCAAGGAACAGCAAAGGCACGTGTCGATGACAGAGAATTCTGTCTTCCACACTTCTAAAAGTACTTCGTCGAGCTGGTTACGCAAAAATGCGTTCAGATCCTAAGCGTACCTTGCGGCAGTGCTGCAGATCTCGTCCTTCGCTTTCACGAGCCACTCGGGTGAGGTCGTGAGATAGCACATACCTAGCAGTGTTTAGCTTTTTTATTGAACGATCCAGATACAAATCCACTTACCTAACCTGCATTGATACCGCTATTTAAATTAATCCAACGGCCAACGCCCCACCAATAAACTCTTCGATCCTGACAGCGCGGTCGCCCTGATCTAGCAGGTGTTGCAGCGCATCGTCATGCTTCTCGCCACTCGTGGCACGTTTCTTGATGATATTTTTGATCACCGTATTAAGTCACACGCCTGTATACGTCCGTTGTAGCATAGCTGGGGAAGGCGGTCTTGGGGAAATGACTGACGTAGCGGTCGCGCTTCTATCGAACATCTCGAACATCTCCGGGGCGTCTTCCTACTTCTTCGGATCCCTGACAACCTCAGTAGAGCCTTGCAAGCATCTTGTGGCGTGTTTCAAGCCTGCTAGACTTAGCTAAGTCTAGGTCAACTGCGTTGGTGTTAGTCGTTAGTCGAACTACGGCATATTGAGCGGGTGATACGGTGGTGGCAACTGAGGAAGTTAGCCAGCAAACTCTTTTTTAACACGATCATTGTACCTACCTGCATCATTACGGATATTATTTCGCTACGTGGAGATCGCCTGCAGCTGTACAATGGATTCCTCTGCCCGCCCTGCGAACATCCCTCCAGTCATCCCAACTATTACTCTCCTACACAGCAATCGTCGGTCAGACACTCGGATCCTACTTGTGACTGCCCGGGCATGATACAAGAACAAGACCACCGGTCAATGTCCATCATTCACAACGCGCCAAGATTCCCGAGAGCCGAACCATGTGGAGTGCATAAACAAGAACTAGAGAGCTTCATTGTAGATGATAGGTATTACAGTGCCAGTTCTCACACCCGCAGCACTAACCCCTTCGATGCTGATGATGCTGAGGTCGTATAGGATCCCCGGAGCTCTTCTGACCCCTTTTGGAGAGAGAGAGAGAACTCCAAGGCCCCTGCTCGGCGAGGAAACGAGCCATCGGTGCAAACCCGTGATAGGACTGATGCTCAAACCTACTTGTAGCAACAAGAATGTGTGTATCCTCGCGCGTAGCCCCCTCATCGTATCCTCCTCTCCCTTTTTCTGGAAGCCCAACATACCTATCGCTTCCTTTGATATCGGTGGACACGGCGCATATAGGCATACCAATACCCATAATTTCGTATTCTATGTTGCTCGAGCATACTCCTTCTTTGCTTTTAAGTTGGATGCCAATGTGGTTTGAAGGGCCCGGGTTCCCGTCGAACCTTCTTGGTGGGTTCTGCGACGAGCCTGCTGGTCGATATCGAGGATGTTCGACGATGATACCGTCAGGACGTTCGATTGCGCGATACTTCTTTGAACGACGCTTAGGCTTGCTTTGAGCTGTTGTAGCAATGTTGGGTCTGACTTTCGAAAGTATGCTCGGGGTCGATTTGAGTATTGGGTTCGGTCGCAGGGGACAGGGTATGACTGGGTTCGCGCATGTCGAAGTAACGGAACACGCGGTCGATATTGTAGTGAGGCTATGAATGCGCGATGGTTCTGAAATTAGTGATGACCTTCTCTACATCCATGTATGTGTACAACGCTTACCTTTATTATCTAACACCGCAACGCCAAGTATGGAGAGAGGTCTCTTCAACGACGTAGCCATAGTCTGGAGAGTCCAGATCTCTCTCATCGCGATCAAAAACTCTCCACATGCTTCATTTCACCTCCTTTTGCACAACAAGCTCACCGTGAAGTAGATGCCTTGCGCACGCAGTGAGCCTGATCTACCTTGAACATACCACAACTACATCATACCCGGGTACTATGGATACGACCATGACGGTCTAGACCTTTGGACGCGCCTTCTATTAGTCTGTAGCCTATAGTGTGCGAGCTGATGACAGCACTGCAGCACTGTCCCATATCTTTCAGTATATCCAGAGCTTCGACCGACGTCATTTCGAGTTCGTCGCATGGAAACCTAGGCCTTCAGAGCAACGATTGCGACGCTGAGCCCCTGTCGCGCATCGTGGGGGTGAACGGGTGCGCAGCAGCTAAAGAGCGTGCGTCCACACAGCCACTGCGCAGCATCGCGAACATGTCGTCATGTGTGAAGCTGACAACCGGAATACGCCTCGTGTAACGGTGTCTGCGGGTGTCGGAAGCTGGGGTTGCAGACAGTCAGAGGGTCTAGATTTGGCATTGTGGGGGTCAGTTGGGAGATGAGGGCGAAAGGGATGCAGGGGCGAGTGGGCCCGGGAATGATGTCAGTGCACGTGCTCGACAGCAGACGACACCAGGACGGCACCCAAGCACTGTAGCATTGCAATAGATGTATCGTTTTGTACACTTCACTTTCATCCTTTTCTGGTACGTTTTTTGTCCAAAAAAACCCCCGGATAACCTTTTTGAGGCCTCCGTAGCTCGATTGGGGAAAGCCGACTAGATAGATTCGCTGCCATTCCTTCTCGCAAACCCAAGTCACCATCGAGGGGATGATGTCGCCGGTGATTCAAGGTACTGTGGTATGTCTCCTTGTCTTAATGTTTGTTACATCCGTAAATCTGGCGGTGCCGAACGCGGTGGTCAGATTAACACGCAACGCTTTGCCATCCCTGAAGCGTAGCTGGAAGCTTGGAGCCATAGTAATAACAAGAGTTCTAGGCAGCTAACAAGATATTTGCTTGAACACTAGCTTAGTTACACCCACTTTTGGAAAGTAGACTTCGTTGACTGTCACACTAGAGCTTTCTTGCTCGCTATCAGGGCGCCTTACCAGCATTTCGGGAATGCACCTCATTCGCACTTTGCGTCTAACCATCCGGCTTCATACCGTCCCTATTGCTTCTACTTCTACAATATTCAGGATCGTTTTCTAGAGCTCAAGCTTTTGTATGACATTGTGACTAGGGATGTGGTCTACGATTGCCTATATAACGGCTCCGATGTAATCATGGCAGTTTTAGTTATTTGGATAATCATTACGTTTCTCTACATTACATACAGAACACACTTCTCAAGGTCCAAGAGAAACATGTTGTGTTCCTCATGTATGGGCGCTTGGTGTATGCTTTATTGGGTTATAGCGTCATCGAGATGTTGGGAGCCTTGGGTATGATTGCGTATCTGACGGTGGCAACTTTCGTTGTTTTGATTGAATGGGCGAGTACACGGACGAGTTTGAGATTTAGGATGACAAAGGATATGCGGCACAAGGGCAGACAGCTGGAGTAGATCAATGGAGTCTTAATGCGTGATGATGTCGTTGGAACGAGTGAGCATGGATTAAGCTGTTGAAGGCGCATGAGAGCGATCTTTCACAGGTCGTGGTAAATACTGCCGTTGTTATGTAATGTGGATCATCAATGCACTGTGTGTTTCCCTACCGTTTACGTCTTCATGGATCGGAAGAAGTGATGGCACGGGAAACCATGAAGACCGTCTGTTGCAAGCCATGTCTGATAGGAACAATCATGGTGGGGTGTTTGATAGTTTGATAAGTCACATCATTGTCACCATGCTCCTCATTATTAATTGCTTATCGGCTGCTATCTGTCCTATTAACACATTCACCAGACATTCAACGCAGCAGCGCCGGCAAGGGCAAGTAGCGCAGAGCCCTCGATACCGTACTTGAACGCAGCCCCAGTGCTTTCAGGGACTGACACAGACGCCGAGGCTGAACCACTAGCAGCAGATGTAGCCTCTGATGCTGAAGTTGAAGCTATGGTGCTTGTCGACATTACAGAACCACTAGGCGTCATTAAACCAGCGCTAGCACTCCTTGTTGTAATAGCAATTGTGCTGCTGCCTTGCGCAGACCCAGTCATGCTAGGAACCACACTTCCAGCATCAGTCAAGAGGCTGTTTCCGGCAACAACAGTGGCAGAAAGAAAATGCACGTCGTCGTTAGAAAGCGTCGCTGTGATGGGTTCGCCGCCAGTGTCGTCGTTGCCACCTACTTGGTTCACCGTGCAAATCATCTCAACTGCCTTCTCGTTGTAGTCGCATCCGAGGCTCATCGATACGGTGTCGGTCAACATCTGGGCTTGGAAACGCGTTTGCGAGAGGATGGTGGCATCGAGGCCTGGGCCCCAGCCGCAATGGCTGTCGTCGGTGTCCGTAGGGCAAGCAATGTGGAACTCAGTAGTGGAGGGATTGACGGCGTTGATGGTCGCGACAGGATCCACGCCATCGTAGCCTACGCGAATTAGACATGATCTGTGCTGGTGTTCGTACTAGAATGACGTACCACCAGGGAAAAAGAAGCTGACAACGTCTTGAGCACAAGCCGCGCTTGCTAGGATGGAGAGAATAGCAATGGATTGACGCATTATGGGTTTGGTGGGTCTCGTAAGAAAGCAAGGATTATGTTAGAGTACGGTAGAGGTTCTTCGCGAGTTCAATGAATGATTAAGTTGGGTTAAAAGGAGTGTGCGATCGCAAAAACGAGTGACGATATGAGGAGCTGAGGCTTGACGGCAGTGCAGACGCCTCCACGAGGCGGCGCATTGCTTCTTTTCTATTATCCCCTGAGCCTGGTTTTCAAGCTTGTTTTGCTAGCTGCAGCAAAGGACCTGAGGCTAGTGTTGATCTGCATTAGCCGTGTGGACCATCTCGTGGGAAATGAGACTATGCCTTCCAGCGAAACTTCTGAGCCTATCACTCTGGGAACCTTGGTTGGAAGCAGGCATCAATCGCGTTGTTAAATCCATACTGCCGGTGGGGTCAAGTTGACAGAGGGTTCTCCAAGGTTTCTAGATGCCGTTGTTTAGAGGCCATGGACTCGTTGTAAATCCATGTCCGAAAATCGGAGCCCGTCGGTACCAAGGAATTTGTTCCTTCCGAGTCGTACCCTTGAGGGGCTTGCAGTTATATTTGGTTAGAATTTAACCGTAGAGTAGAAAAGATACCTTTGGGATATGTGATAAAGTTATCCGGATACAATTGAAGTAAAGATGATCCTTAATTTATTCTTCGTAGATTCGATGTTCTCTTGAGAGCTGCTTCGCGATCCGACAACCAGATCACCCAGCTAAGCGCCGCGTCGTGACGAAACGAGACTGAGACGTTTTCTAGGCGACCAGACCGGGGTGACGCCAGTTTCAGGTCGCCATCACCGTACGATGATGGCCTGGATTGCTAGTCGTCCCTTGTTTCTCCTTCTTTTTGCAATATCGCGGTGTAAATAATGGTTTGCTGAGTTCGTGGCTATCTTGGGCTCGGGGATATTGGTGTGAAGGAGAGATGAGGTAGGCTTGGTGCGGAGAAATTCAGGAACACTGCCCCACATGGCAATCCAGCCTAGGATGCGATAAGAGGCGCAATGCGCGTACGCACCCCATCACCAGTTTCCTCTGTCTTTTGGCACTGTTTCCAAGTCCAAGCAGACTTTGACCTATACGCAATTTGAACTTTGGGCGGTAGTGTCATCGACAGGACGTCGTCATGGACCCCGCAATGTACGAACCGTATCAACCTGAAATAGTATCATCACCATCTCTTCCAGTTTCATCCCAGACGACTAATGGTGTTCTCATTCTATGGGGATCGATCGACCCTGCCACAGTTGATGAGGATGGATTGAACGATTGGTGGACTAACGAACACCTCCCCGAGCGTGTATGCCTGCCGGGCTTTCAACGCGCGCGCCGCTATCACGCACTCGAACCTGAACATGGGCCAAAGGAGTATTTCGCATTGTACGAAACATCGAATGTCCAAGATCTAGCATCAGCCGAGTATCTGTATGCCCTCGACCATCCGACAAAAAGGACGGTGCAGTTTATGCCTTGCCTGGCGAAGATGAGCCGCTTTGCATGCGAGAGGATTTGGTCAAAATCCTCACCGGTTTCGACATCAGGCCAAGCGACCGAGACCAACAAAATTGCTGTTAGTGCTTGTTTTTGAGGCCCAGAACGCTACCGATGATCCAACAAGACTTCTTCATTACTACCTTAGTCGCAAGGAGCATGGCGTGTTGGCGGATATAACGCGTTCTCATATTGCAAGAGTAAACACAGATGTTACAAGGGCGGGAAGCGTGAGCAAGTCTTATGGCCACGTCCAGTTCGATAGCTCGAGCGGTGGCGATGGCACAAAGACGGCTGACACTTTTGTCGCACTCTTTGAATATGGTAGTACTGCTAACGGCTCAGCACCTGAACTTTCTTCGAGCAGCGAATCGCTTACACCTCTCACTACCTTCATGGAAACCGCCGGGCTACATATTCAGTACATCAATACATACACGCTCTTGGCCTCACTCGCCAAATTCCAGAGCGCGTGCTGACAGCCTGACACGACGTCTCTGCCTACGCCATGCTGGCCGCCTAAACTACGCGAAACGCTTCCGGCAACGCGCGCCCCATTTCCAGGCACCCAAACCAATCGCGTACCGAGTCCAACAAGGAGCACACGAGTCGAGTATGGGAAAGCACCAAATTCGGGCTTTGGAGATTTTGTGGCTGCAAGGGTATGCCTCCTTATTGTTCCTGGGGCGCAACCGGTGAAGGTGCGATAAAGAGCGCTGCAGGTCCGCATCGTCTGTTTACATCTGCATCACCCCGTCTCTTACAACCACGAAAGATCCGGTATGCCGTCCATCAGGATCCCCTCCTTTGGCCTTGGCCTCCCTCGCGACGCCTCTCCCCGCCTGCGCGCCATACAAGGCTGCCAAATCGCCATCGCAGCCCTGACCATCTTCGCCCTCTTCATCACGCTTATCTTCCCTGTTCAGCGCAAGCTCTTCACCCTTAGTCTCCTCTACACGCCCATCTTGACATCC
Source organism: Alternaria sp. 'sect. Undifilum' (assembly GCA_024321975.1). NCBI lineage: Eukaryota > Fungi > Ascomycota > Dothideomycetes > Pleosporales > Pleosporaceae > Alternaria > Alternaria sp. 'sect. Undifilum'. The sequence continues at coordinate 839,363 of JAJJZI010000010.1, read as the reverse complement.
ATAACAACCGTCTTCCTCATCGTCAGGGAGCAAAGACGTGCCGTCGCCGGTACCCTCTCCAAGCAGAAATATGTCAAGTACCAGCTCCTCAAGATGGCGGCTGCATTCGGCATGTCCATTGTAGGCTTCATTGGGCATGTGGCTAGTACACCAGCGGAAGGGGATGCGCATCGTGCGGGACAACAGGGGCTATGGATCAGTGGAATTAAGATCAATAGGTGGCAGGGACTGCTGCTTTGGTTGAACTTTTTCAACTGGTAGGTCGTTCATTTTCGAGTACAATAAGTGCCTATACTAAACGATGTGTGATAAGGGTCTTCCTTTGGGCTAGCTTGTTTTACTCTTGTTGCATGACTGGTAACAGGCAGGGTGCTATTGCTCTCTCCGGCGAGGAGGCGCTAATTGGGGCTGATTCCGAGTCAGCTGACAACGAGGCTATTGCTCGTGCTCTTCAGGCTCAGGATGGTAACTGGCAGGCCTAGAAGGGCTTCATCAGACTGGTAGTTAAGCCGTCATGTTAGTGATGGGTTGTTGAGAGACAGTTCCAAACCTTGCATAACGACAAGTGTCAGCCGCTAAAAACTTGTTGCTTGGATAGACAGCACTGTGGATCGCTCTCAGTACAGCAAAACGAATGAAAGGTCTCTAGTAGAGTAACGCAAATACACTGCTTATATTAGGCCTTTGATGGAAACAAACTATACCTCTACGTATTTCACCATTACCTAGTTCTCCTTCTTATTCTTCTTCTTCCATACCGTGATCATCGTGTACACTTGCAACTACAGCACCATAGCAGCCCAACCAAGAATACCAGCAACAACCACCGGCACCCTGACCGCATCAGCAGCATCAGTAAACACCGGTAGGCCTGGTGCAGACGTGTACGAGGTCGTTCCAACGATAGTAGTACTGACTGGCTTACTACTAGCAGTAGGATAAGGGACCAGTGGAGGCGCAACACTACTCTTATCGTCGGCGACACTGCTGACCGGAACGATGATCGTGGCCGCACTAGTCGGTGGCTGAGGAGCGACCCAGCTACTGAGCTCGATGACGCCGGTCGCGCTTGTCAAAAGCAGCGGCTGAGAGGGCATGAAGGAGCTCAGCTCGACAATGCCGGTCACACTGAGGAGGCTGGAAGGGATTTGGGTGACGACCGAGACGGTGCGGGTAGTTGTGATAGTGAGAAGGGCCGTTGAGCACGAGTCATCAGAGGTAACTTCGCTGGGCAGTGCGCTGGGAATGACAGTGTCGGAGGGCGGCACGGGATAACCTGCAGAGGGGGCGGGGACGGAATCTGAAATTATCAGCTTCTATGACTCAAGTTGGTACATCATGTCTACATACACAGGCTTGATGTGGAATACGCATCCGCGACGTTGACTTCGGATGGTGTCTCATCCTTAATACCTTGCGCGGTGACGAAGGCGATGAAGGCAGCGAAAGACAACTTGTACTTCATCTTCAGGACTTGGCGTGTATGTAGGGAACGTTGATATGATTGCTCGATCAATAAGATTGACTCTCAGATAATTGTAGGTACACTTATCCAAGTGCAAAGCAGCGGGTGCGGCGGGATTATGCCAATATTTGTACTTGAGCATTAGCCATCACACGCATTCGTCCCATCGTGGTACTTGTGCGCTGCCTATTTCTCACCGGGCGACAGCGTGGCACTGAAATTGGTAGAGAACACCAGACGGAAGATAATCTCTTTTAGTTGATTGTTTTCGGCTGTCGGTTAAGTATACCACGCGCATGTTTCCTCTGGCGGCATGTTCGTTCCACAACCTTGATTACCCACAGCACTTGTGCGAACGACTCTGACGATCGATACTTGTTTGATTGGTGGCTCTGTATAATAACGGTTTAGATCAGGGGTATTGCGGTACGTATGCGTTGTTGCAGTTTATCACAAAAGTCTGTGGAACTTGAGCAGATACCGTCACCCCGAGAACGTACGGCCAAGCAGCCGCCTGTGATACATGTTGGGTGTCGTCGCAGAATTGATACCCAAGATTTAACAGGAAAACTGCTTCGATTTGGTCCTGGAATGAGATAATTCATTGATGGACAATAGATCCAGTTCGTCGCACGTTGATTCCAATGAATTCCCACGGCGGCTATGGTGGCTTCCTTGCTATGATAGAATTAACCGGGCCCGCTTCTGGTAGTTGCTCGCTTACCTGTATCGGGTGTGAATACTTGAATGAAAGCACGGTACACGTTTGCGCCACTCTTTGATATCCTTGTGAAGTCCAGATTTCGTAAAAAGTGGACTTGTGGCAACGTCCATCGTGTGCTCATCTGATGCAGCGTCACTGTATAACATGACCTTTCTGCATATAGCTTGGTGCTTCTCGTACGACGAGTGATTGCGTACAAAGCCGCTGATTACTGGGGTAATGCCATTCGCACCTGGGGCAGGACGGTTTGAAAGTCATCTCCTCGTCCCAGCTCATGAAATTTACCGCTAGGATCCTGAAGCGGAACAAGCCTATATCATCTCGCACTTATGTTGGCGTTGAATGTGCGTAAACGCGTAATTTGCGGCTTGGAACAAGATGTAACACCGTCGCCAGACCGTGTAGATCATGTACATAAGTAGTTGCCTCTCAGCAAAGTCGTGGTTTGCTAGCAAAATTCAGCCTAATTTCGAAAAACGACGCCGAATAGGTAGGTGAACTGCTTCGGGCATAGAAATTTCCTGTCCTCCCGCCAGATTTCTAGTCCTGCTCGAGATGCCGCTATACCAACGACAGTCATCTTCCTGGGTGTTACCCCTATTATTTTCACTGTAACTAAGTTTACTGCTGGCAATAGTGTCGGATTCCTTTTTGGTCCTAGGTTTCCAAGATGGCAGTTCGTAGTCTGGCATCGATGCAATGGGTGTAGAACCATCTCCCGAAGTTCTTGTGCGAACATCTTCCTGCGAAGAGGCGATATGCTCGCTGCCAAACAAACCCCGAATGAGCGAATGTCGCTGTCGCGGTACTTCCGCAAACATGTTGGTATTGAAGATGTCTTCACCAGGCGAAGATGAGAAAGTCAACAATGGTAAAGGGGCGTTGTTGGGGTACCGATGGCCCAAGACGATGGTCTTGATGAGATGCGCCATTGACATTTCTATGTTGAGCTTAACTAAGTACGCGAGCGGATGGAACATAGCGTAGCTTCAACAGTTAGCGAAACTGGGTGGGAGAGCCTCAAGGCATGAACTAGACTTACACGAATCCATTAGGGATACTCATCGCACCGATAATCATTACGTCCAGCAGGAGAGAAATGAAAATCATGCGCTTGTTAAAACGGACCAGGCGGTTGTACTTGCTCAGGCCATTCTTCACCAGGTCCGCATTTACGACGCGGATGAAGTACCAATTGAGATAGGCGTCAAGGAGAAGGAACAGTACTTTTTCGGTGCGATCCCAGATGGCGTTGATATGGATCCACCTGCCATTGTTAGTAGACGTATTGAAATGCGGAGTACAGGACGCACCTTGGACTTATCTGAAGCCGCGCAGGTATCCAGATTATGAACACGCTGATATTGATCAAGGTCACGTAGATTGCGGTGCCTATAATGAGACGCCGTCCTCGTACCTGGTCTTGAAGGATGATACGAATACGATTGATGATAATTTGAGGTAGCAGTTGAATCTGAATAACCCAGCATAGTACTGCTGATGTCAGCCAAACATTAGTGCCAAGGCTGTGGTATACTTGCAGACAGACATGAAGAAGTAAAAACTAGGCCTTATGACCCGCAAAAAATACAACATGCACTCGATAGCGAGAGCCACCGAAGCTGCGATCTCTAACCAGATCATCCAGATATATGCGCTGGTCTTTGGGCGTGGACAGCTTTTTGTCTGCCTAACGGCAACAAAAGTTGCGGTTATGGCGAAGAGGTTGGCCAGACCGAACGCTGCAGCTGATATGGCTACATCTGCACGAGTCACACGTATCGGCGTGAAGTTGTCGCGAACAAAGGGGCCCCAAGCAACGAAAACTGGAGGTGCAGCGAACTCTTCGCCCATGAGGAGTCCTAGGAGGCATTCGGTGCAGATGGCGTGGGATGCATGGCAAGATTTGAGGGAGAGCGTATTGAGGCTATCAAGAGAATTTCGCTGTTTGCAGAGCGGCCGGTGGCTTGCACTATTGGAGGAATCGTGGAGCCGGTGGCGCTACCCCACAAAGTTCAGGGTGCGTAGATCCGGCGTCGACAACGCGTGTACTATTCACTGATAAGCCTTCCAATCTTGGTGGCAGTCGAACGCTGCTCAACACGATACGTGTCGATACGAAGACTGCGTACGGTACAATTGAAGCGGATCGCTTAAGATGCCTTGAGCAGTGATCAATCCAAGATGACATCGATCGTGTCGAGGAGTGAAAGTTGGACATTTTCTCCGTCTATGCTGATTGGATGCGGAGTATATGAGACGTGGTGGCTTCGGTTTGCTTCTCCTCAACAACAGCCGAAATTTCCTTTGTCGTGTGGCTTGATGATGATCGCGGAACTCTCTGATTATTGCGTGGTTTAAGGTTGCGGATCTCGGTCACTTTCGTGCTCGATTGCGCCTCCGGCCGAGCACACTTGCCAAATGTCGTTTGCGTTCATCGTCATTGCGTTGAGAAGGAAGTAGTCGCAAAGTCTTGCACAAACAGTTCAGCTCGGTTATTTGAACGGCTAGGACTGCAGCTCAGCTGCTAAACAAGCAATATGTAGGTAGCCTAAATCAAACTTGGGGATTCGATCGTGGCCAAAGGTAAAGGAATTGTGACGTAGGTCGAGATCGTCAAGGTTTCGCTAGTGCTGAGCTTATCTTACATAAATTGCCGAAGTGAATATCTCAACCTTATTGATACGACCGAGATTTTGATTCTATTCAGATATTTTTGGCTTGAATTATGGCCTAATATGTCATAAAATAGCGCGTCTTCCAAGGCATGAAAATACCATCGTTGATACGCTACCACGGCTCAGGACGGACAATATCGGGGCTTCCACAAAAGTTACGCGACGACAAGGTGACAAGAGATCCAATGATCCATGATGGCATTGTCATTTCTACTATAACATGTACACTCCTTTTACCGACCCATACCGTTTTTAACCACGCAAGACGTTATTCCGCGGTCGAGCCCTCTCGATTGCAAACAAAACAACTTGTCACAAATAACATGAATGGTTCCATCCACCGAACATATCGCAAAGCTCTTCAGTAATCATGTTCCCGCGTAGTATCTCCTGCGCTATCATCAGTCAAAATCTCACCTGGCACTTAGTTTAGTGCACTACGCTGATTTCGCTGCACGACTGAAGTAACGAAAGCGCGGGCAAATCAACGCATTAATTGCGCCCTGAAGCCAATGCGAGAGACGGCTCTGCTAGATGCGATGATGGTTTTTCTGCGTGGACGTGAGGTGAGGGTGTTGAACAGAGGGGAAGACTCAGGTACCGTGAGAACCTATGCCGAATAAGATAATCTTATGCAGAGGTGCTGCGTCATTTATGTCCGTCGTCGTCCTCAATTGTCGTCAATTATTATAAATGACGCCAAGACAGCATGCGTGAATTCTTATGGCGTAGAATTGCGCCATCTCCATTAGCTCAATCTACCACACAAGACTACCATGTACTTGTCAGATGAGTTGCAGCAAGGGTGGCGCTCGGCTCAACTTTACTTTGGTACTCGAAAACTTGAGAGTGAGACGGGTATAACATAAATCTACGAGGTACCTCCGTAGGCAACCGTGAACGGAAGATTGCGCCCTTAAAGACAACACTCGTCTCTGCCACTCCTTCTTTGCCGATTCAGCTGTGCTTACAGCCATAATTAAAGAGCGGCTATATAAGTGAGGAAAAGTAATCTGTCATTTAGTAACAGGTTTGGTCTAAAACATAATAAATAGAAAAGAATTAAGAAAGCGACGGTAGTGGGAAGTGATGCGAAGGCAAATATGTCTCTAAATTCACTCGTCACATAACCTTGCGGATACGATCAGAATTACCACATTTATTCTTTCACCTAATGCTCCTTGACCTCGCCAGACTAAACCAATTCACTGCGACTTGACAAATCGTTATATATATATGTGTTGCGAGATCCAATTCGTGCAAGTCTACATGGCGAACAAGGAGCTGACAAGACAACAACGCAACATGCCGAGGGCCTTCTTTATTCGAAATACTCAATGCATTCATTGGGCCAAGTGGCCTGGAACTTCAACCAAGTTACCTGTGTCGTAGAAGTAAAAGGCTAATTAATCCGTAGCTTCTGCGGCTAGAGGATATATATACTCTGCGACACCTGGCCATCGGCGTCAACAGCTCCTCGGGCAGCATACCGATGTTTTACAACCTGGCTCGCCAATTGAAGAAAACAGTGGGGAAAGCAATCAGCGCGTCATGCACGGCGTGCTATTTTACTACCACACTCGTGAAGCGTGCTAGCTCCTACCCCACGACACGGGATCAAGCGAACGCCGCAAACACCAGTCATAACCATGTAATTCCCATTCACACATGGAGTGAGAGACTAGCGGCCGTTTGACGATTTTTCCTACAACGCGCTCATGGGTGATTCGGTGGACGAGCCGTTCTTAACCCGTGGTAGTCGCCGGACAAGCTGGAAAGCTAAGCAGCGGCCCAACATTTTCAACGTGCTAGTTCGCCACTGATGCTTAGTTACCATTAGCACTTTTCAACGAAAGTGCTATATAACTCCAACTCACGCAACCTTGATGGTCGCACTGCTAGGTTATTCTGCTCCTTGAACCCTGTCTCTTCTTCCACCGTGGCGCCGCAGACTGCGATTCCGCCGGCTGCCAACATACTTGGTACCATTGGTACTGTATGTTGGTGCGTCCAATTGGTACCTCAGATATACAGGAATTGGAAGACCAAATCCACCGTAGGACTACCAGGGTCCATGATGCTTCTTTGGTCGATCAGTGGTGTACCCTTTGGGGTATATGCTATAGCACAGCAATTCAACATCCCTCTCGTTATCCAACCTCAGTGCTTCTGTGTGTTGTGTGGTGTAAGTTGGGCGCAGTGTCTTGTATACAGCGGGTGAGTTCAGCTGACGAAATGTTCATGCATATCAAGGGTTCTTGTACTGACCAAGATTAGGAAATGGCGGACCTGGACTGCATCTCTCTTGCTGTTCGCGCTTCTGATTGCCTTTGCAGGGATAGAGATCGGCCTTGTATATGCTATTCGACAACCATACTCGAAGGGGATAGAGTGGCCAGTCTTGTTGATCGGCATCATCGCTTTCCTCACCCTCATCTCAGGCTATGCGCCTATTCCCTTTGAGCTGCTCAAGAGACGGGGCCGTGTTGTAGGCATCGACTTTATTTTCTTAGCCATCGACTGGAACGGCGCTTTCTTCTCGCTGATGGCTCTAGTAGCTCAAAACGAGTTCGATGTGCTCTTTGGCACAATGTATGCACTATGGTGAGGGATCCAATAAGCAACGATTCTCAGAACCAAGACTAACTACGTATAGCTGCGCTATCGAGATGAGCATGGTTGCTTCACACATGATCTGGCTGCTCCGAACTCGTGAAATCCGTAGGCGCGCGAAGGAAGCTGGCGTAACTTTCGATGAGTTCGAGGAAGGAGCCGAATGGCAAGCCAAGGGTATTGATATTAAGAAGAAGATCATGGACTTCCTCTCGAAGAAAAGTACGCCTGAAGAGGACACACAGCCTGTCTTGAATGCTATCGGCACAATTGCGGACCCAGGTGAAATAACGCCAAAGACTGTTCCGAACGCAGTTGTATGATAGAAGATGGGGTTCTAGGAAGACTTCCTCCCAGGCTTCGACTTGAGCGTTAAGACAAAATACTCTGCGATGAGGCATGTGGGCTGACGTGCTTCGATGTGGGATTCTTCAGCTAGACTGCGGCATTCGCAGTAGACGCGCCCGACGCTCCATGTGCAAAGGTCGCGCAGGCCGTCGCATTGGCCAACCCACTGCTAAAACCAAGGACAGAGTTTGAAACTGTGGTAGAGGTTCTGTTTGCTCGAAAGAGAATTGTGCAGAGATGCGGCAACAGGAAGGCTTGTTGCCGGCGAGTTTCAAAACCTGAGGGAGATTTGACCATGTAATACCTAGCTGGTACGGGAATGGAAGGGCTGGGCAGGGCCGTTCCTCACTCACGAATCACTGTAGTTCAAGACAGAATTAACTCAATGAACGTTGTGATTTCATTACGCTCTATCATCTGCACAGAGATGGAAAAAAAACCCCCGAATAACGCTCAAGCAACCCCAGTACTGCGCGCACTCTGCCTACGATGCATCTCGTACCTGTTCTCGCCACCAGGAACTCCACGCACCACACTGCCCCTGCGGGAATTTGGCATCGAGCCGCCTTGCTGTGCCAACGAGTTCGCACGAGAACCGTACATGCCTGGAAGGCTGCTGACGCGACGACCGCCAGTCTCGTCACGTGCAGCACTGAGTTGTTGCGCGAAAGGACTGCGCTTCCTGAGTTCAGGACCCTTCCAGTAAATAACGTAGACGGAAACTACGAGAAGAAGGGATATGCAGAAGAGAATCGTCGAGGCGTATGCAAGATGCAAATCTCCACCAATGTTCTGGAAGAAGGGTGTGGCGGGAAGCGTAAGGACACCAGCGAGGAAGTCACGAGCCCAACCGTTACCACCAGTCGCGGACGCTGAGTAAGGGCCGTAGGCGCAGATCATGTAGTCTATGGTGGCCATGTAGATGGCGTAGTTGGCGATACCGATGATTGCTGATCCAACCAAAGAGCCCATCCAGTGAATTGGTGGGCCAGTGCTTGTCCACGCGAAAATGATCAGACCGATAGGAAGGCATGGAGCAGTGTACAGTAACCACCAAAGGCGCGCCTCATATTGAGAACGCTCATCGTCGGGATGGTCGCGTCGGAGACGCTCGTTGCGTTTGATAGCTGGGAAGAAAGAGAACCAGGCGATGAAGTACCCGATTCCGATGGCAACGAAAGCCAGCCCAACGGCGAATGCTGGAAAATCCCATTGAGCGTATACGAGGGCATAAGACTGCAGGAACATGAAAATGATGGCATCGGAGAAACCGGAGAGAAGGGAGAGGACAAGCACAATGGGTTCCGTGACGAACATGCGGAAGGGACGGACCCAAGTCACGAGAATCTCGTGTACACTGAATCGCTCCTTGAAAGTTTTGAGCTCGTTGGGCCCCCAGATGTTGTTTGGCTTGCCATTCTTCTCGCCTTCTGTACGGCGTTTCTTAGCGATACGATCCATGAGGACTGTGGTGCGGGTTTCGGGGACGAATATGGCGTGAGCGATTTGCACGGCGCCACCAAATATCAGCTGAATCCAGATATTCCACCTCCAAGCGAGAAATTGTTCGACGAAGCCACCCACGATAGGACCTAGGACGGAACCACCAACGGAGGAGAAGACAATGAAGGCGACGGCGTACTGCTGATTGTCGCTAGAATTATTAGCATGACAAGGAAAAGATTGTGTAAAGTACTCACGGTTCCCACATATCAGCTACCATGGCAAGAGTTACGGAACCACCGGCAGTGGAGAGACCACCGAGCGCACGGAATGCGAGGATGGTCCCAAAGTTTGGCGCAATGCCCACAGGAATTTGCCAGATGTTGACAAAAAACAGACTGAGCTGAAGGATGGGCCATCGTCCCAGCTCTTCACTCCAGGGCGCCCAGAGCTCACAACCGAACGCGTACGTGATGAGGAAGATGGCCGCACCCAGACGGGCCGCCTGCGCACTAACACTGAACTCCTCCGAAATACCCGTTACAGCGTTGCTGTACAGCGATGTGTTGAAGTTCATGCTGACCTGCACCAGGAAGACGATGCTGAGAATAGTCCACTTCTTCCATGTTGGAAAACAAAAGCCAAGCTCGTCGTAACAGTCTTCCTCTGTGATTTCGTAGCGGTCGTAGGTGCCGTATTTCTCGTAGTGCTCCTTGTCGGCAGCAGTGAGCGCATGATCCGTAGGGTTCTCGGCGTGGTGACGGTCGCCGTCGAAAGCGCTTTTCTTTTCGGCGTCGCCAGCCTCATTCCTGTTGACATTGTCTGCATCGTGCATGTCAGATTTTATTTCTGCCGCGGAAGCCATGTTGTCGACAACAATGCGCTTGGGCAGTTATTGGTTGGAGGTTATCAACCTGGGGAACCAGTTGCAGGGACTGGGTCGAGGAAGCTGGGGTTGAATGAGAAAATCCAGACGTCATGCAGGCGGAAGACGGAAGAAGCAGCTTATAAGACAGTGAAGTGAATGTCGAGGCAAGGTGCACGCTCCAAACAAGGCGTGCAAAACTGCGTCGCATTACAAGGCACGCGCTCGAATCCTTGAGACGTCATTTCACATCCATCATGTCGACAGGGCTTCGTGCTAGAGGCCGTTGGACACTGGTCACGGACCTCCAAGACCAGGCGATGTAGCATTTAATATGGGTCCAGATCTAAGCAGATATCGGCCGCAGCGAAGGTGTTTTTACCGTCGGGGAAGAGGCGCGGATCGCCTTGCCGTCTCTCTCAGTGTGTGAAATGCGCCGTGTCGCGCAACGTCATCCTTGACTTGATCGCACGTCGTCCGAGGGTGCCAGCCGGCATCCACGACGCCAGAGCTTGGCTTTTAAGCCTCCAACATAAGCCCCCGCCCTTCTCCCAAGCACTGAAAGAAGGCATACCAAGCTGTGCTGATCGCTCTCGCCAAGCTGGGCTACGCGTCTTGGCCCGTTGATCCAAGTCTGCAATGCCACCCATGACGTCAGTCGGGCGGCCATCTTGAACGCCTTGCGCCTCGCCCCATGGCACGACTCACGCCTTCGCGGACACTGCACCAACAGATTTCTCGATCCATGTCCGACCTCCCCCGACTTCCACACGTGGGGCATGCGCTTTGCTGGCTTTTGAGACGGACCGCACACGACATCACGCTCCAGCGGCGGTCGGCTTGCCTTTTTCGCAAGGTCCGGTGGCTCCAAACGGTTGGCGCTGGACAACATGGAAGAATGCGAAGCTGCATCTCGGCAGGAAGTCGAGGAAAGCGAGGAAAGCGGGTGAACGAGAGTGGCGATGGGCTATTGGCGTCAGATTGCTGCACGCATGCGGAGAAGAAAACACGATTTTCGTTGTCCCAGCTCATTCCCAGGTCCCAATCAAGTGGCTGTGCCCATGGGGGTAGGGAGCAGACTGCAAATTTTGGATGGATGCATGATCGCTGTGGAATGTCTTTTGCGAACGTTGCGAATTTTGAGGGTTTTACACCAATAAGATTTCAGCGTCGAACCAGGCCTTGGCGCCGACCACTCGCCTGGGCACTTGCGTCCCTTAAGCTTCAACATTCACTACGTGACTTGCTCGCATCCAGCCTCTCGGGAAACTCATCCAATCCTATCCCTGCGATATATGATATCCTTCAGTGTCTAGACGAAGCAGATGGTTGTGTGTCACGAAGCGTCATTGTATTCGTGCGACTTCGCACCGTTTTCACTGATGCAGCAACTTTAGTTGCTTGTCTATCTCTATCCCAAGGCTCATATCCATCTGCTCCACAAGTCAACCTAATAAAGAATTTGGATTTAAGATCAGGATACCTCTTAGGATAACACATAGCTTCCGTCAACCTTACCACGGAGGACTAAACATCCCAGCGATGTGTAGGGTATATATCATCAACTATTGGTCAAGTCACCGCAACGGCTCTGCGAACGTCTGTTTCAGTGCTCCATAACTGCAGGTTGTTCTATTGCAAGAACATTTGACGCTACGATTGTGGGGGATGATCGCTATGCTACTGAGCGAATTACTCCATGCTCTGAAGCCTGTACGTCAACGCTACTGGAATTTGGGTCTTTCCTCTGCAAATATCAACGCTAGATGAGTGCAGTCCTTAAGCTGATGAAATTGTTACAAATGAAATTTAACGATACGTAAAAGCGATAGGTCAAGGAATTCGTAAATGGAGCTTTCCGTGGCACCGTTTGCTTGAATGCACTTGCAGTCATTCGACTCCTCCAGCCTGATACAGTCATTTCGAGGCCTAGACCCCACCTTGGGCGTAGCGAATGAAACCCTGCCAAACGGTCAGTTGCCCATTCACTGCGTAGTCTACCTTTACATCTAGCCTTCTTGTCTATAAACCTGCATTTCCATCACTTGTTCTCACTTCTCCACACCTGTCTGAAAACAGCTCAAAGCTACTTGCTCTCGAGTTCTTTTCCCAGTTCACAGTCACATAACGACACCTACCCAGTAACCATGCGTCTCCTCACCTTCTTTCTCATGCTTCTTTCGGTTGTAGCTGGCCTTACTCTCAACAAGACTGACGGCACTACGATCGAGCTGGGCGATGAGCCAACGGTGGTTGATCTCAGCTCTGTGATCATGCCTGAGCATGCCCCAGTTACCGAGTTCAATGTCCACAATACCACCGATATTAACGACGTTGAAACTGCAGACTGGGACCGTACGGCGACCAATGTATGCACGCGCTATCAGCTGTTGTCCATTTCTCTAACCACCGCAGGTCCACGTCTACGAGCACGTCAACAACCAAGGCGGTCGGACTGACGCCTACCTCTGTAGGGAAGGCATGAATAGTTGCCTAAGCTTAGTAGACAGAGCGCAAGTGCACCGAGCAACTTCACCCTACAATTACTGATACATCTCAGTAAGAAACCAACGGCTTCCTCGATCGTCTTCAAAGATTGCCCCGACGGTGCGCCAAACCATGGCCGGAAGTTCCATTGCTTCTTCTACACGTACGTCTCGTCTAGCAGGCTTGCCGGTATTACGAGACTTACACAAATTAGTACGCCGGTTTGTGACAACGGGACGCCATCTCTCTTTGCCCGCGGCTCGATTGCTAATCTTGCAAACATTGGCTGGAATGTGAGTACTGTTGAGATTTGCCGTCCCTCGGGAAGAGTCTTGTGACTGACAGCGAAACATAGGACAAGATCAGGTCTGTTGATTGCTTCTGGGAATAGCAGATGACGGGAACCGGAGAAGGCATTTTGCGAGGTGTATGTGGTACATTGTGTTTGGGTCTTTCTCTACCTTGGTTGCTCCTAGGCATCCATTCACGTGGCGGTTGGAACGACACTTGGCCAACATCTCAGAGCGCGCAAGCGCTCATGAGTGAGAATGAAGAGATAGATTCTTAATGATACCTGGTCCTTTTCCACGCTTAGTTTTTGAACGTTCTACTTCTTCGGAAGAGCATCTCACGACTTTACAACAGACACAGCGGTTCGACATGCTACAGAGACGAGCAGAGATTAAACGTAAAAATGCTAAAGTGGAGATCATCACTAGTGAATTAGAGTTGCGTTTGAGTTAGGAAGCCCAAGGAGTATAGTCCAGTCAACTCATGTGAGGACGCGCTTACCTAGTCTATTAGCGCCTTGGTCCCACAGCCTTGTACTGTACGTGAAGATCTTTCTAACCGCAGTTCGACATACCTATCAACAGCGCCATGACAAACAATTCGCTGCGACTGCAGCAACAGCCACGTTTCGGCCAAGTCCCTCATGACAGTGATGACCGCCCGTCGAATGAGAGGCGACCTCGAGACCCAAACCGTGGACAATACACTGAGAGAATCAACCCCAATGACGTTTTACAAATCATGCGCGATGCAGGTATAAACAAGCGTCATACATTATACATGCAGTGCGGAGAGCCAAACCATCGCAGGAACTGGCGCAAGTACCTGGGTGCTTGTTATATCGAGCCGTAGTTATCCGTTATCCAATTAGTTTGTTGAGCGGATGCACATGTAATGATTTCTTGAGTACAAGCTTCCAGAACTTCACACTCGAATGACCGCGCCTACTCCAGACAATTGAAAGTTGAATGAAAGCAATAGAAAGCTTACGATTGACGCTGAAGCATTCGGTGTCGAAGAACAGGTTTCTTAACCGGTCGTCAGTGTGATGGACCTCCTCATTACCGTTACAATGCCGTTTTCTTCTATGAGCGTGAAGCCTGTAGTATGGAGAACGACCTTTGGCTGACACTAACCACACGCGAATATAAAAGACTAGAATAAAAAAGAACAAAACACAGACGCCTTTACATCTGCGTAGAGTGACGTAGGCGCGCGTCGAACCCCTGATTCTTATCTTATCGCAAAAGCTGCACGTGTCGATTGGCACATCCAATTCGCGCGGGTCGCGCCATCGCTTCTTCATCTCATCCAAATCAAACATGCTTATCAGCATACAATTTCTAATTCCTCGGCATGACATTTCTAGGCAACGTCTTGATCGACTCTCCCTTCCTTCCTATTTGATGATTCGCACCAGCGGCGAAGCGGGGCTGCGGAGCTTCGACCTTGTCCCTTGCGGGGTATGCTTCATAATGATGTGTAGGCTAACCATGACTTTGTAAAATTACAGGTGCTTTAATAAAAGTATTTCTATCATACAACAGATACAGAAACTTGCCTCCTTCGCTCATCAACCTCACATTCGATTCATCGCGACCATGTCCGCCGCTCAAGCTCTCCGCGAAAAGCAAGCCCCGATAAAAGACGGCTATCGCAGTAATCCCTCCTCCGCCGTCGTCACCCTGAAATCTACTGGTTCGCTCGACGACCATTCAATAACATGCAAGCTGTCCGATAGCTCTGCGGTGAAGGAAGCGCATAGGGTAGCCGGCCTGCACCAAAAGGCTGGCGGCGACGACCCAGCGATCTCAGGCGAGCTTTGTTCCGGCGATATGCTCCTTGACGCCCTTGTAGCGTGCTCAGGCGTCACTCTGAAAGCCGTCGCCACCGCACTCGGCATACCCATCGCCTCTGGCACCGTCACCGCAGAAGGAGACTTGGACTTCAAGGGCACACTGGGCGTGGACAGAACGGCGCCTGTCGGTATAACCGGCATACGTTTAGATTTTGCGGTAAAGTTTGGGGAGAGGGAAGACGGCAGGGAAGTCAGCGAGGAAGAAGTGGACAAGTTGGGCAAGTTGACAGAGAGATATTGTGTTGTGCTCCAGACGTTGGTGCACAAGCCTACTATCGCAGTTAGACTGGCGGGAAGCGGCGGTGGGAAAGAAGCTGAGGGAGTTAGTAGGGAGGTGTCACATAGGAGCGAATTGTAGATATGGTGGTCGTAAGTTGATTTTGGTGACGCTACGTAGCTGAATGCGACAGATCACCCACCACTGTACTAGCTCTCGCTCGCTACGCGCACTTCCTCGTTCAACGTCGTTCCATCCCTTCCTATTCAATCTCTCATACCTTTTTACCACCTAAAGCTATGAAGTGAAATCGTCTCGAGTAGATGCATAAACACTTCCATCAGATACGAAGAGATCGCCTCTAGATGAGCCGGATGCAGCTGCTTCTTGTCTTGACGTACCACAATGACCGTCTCATCGATGAAGACAGTGAGTTCGTCTTTTCCTTTGTCAAGAATTAGGTCGTGGCGCTCTTGAATCTCCCGTCCCTAGAAAAAAGAGTTGAGTCCAATCTCTCGTACGTTGTGAGTGTATCGTAGATGGGGTTGTGAAGAGCTGAAATACCCTCGAATGTGGGACTTCTCCAGCTGAGACCGGAGCGCATACGTATGACGATGAGTGGGATACCGATCTTCGCAGGGTCAGGACAATCCCATACTCCTTCTTCTTGATCCGGGAAGTTGACAGCGATCTCTTCATACGTGCGAGCGCCGAAGGCTGCAATATCGCCTAGGCAGTTCACCCTGAGTCCCTGCACCTTGTTTCCTGGCATGATCTCCATGAAGTTGCGTTGACGTCTATCATGCTCGACCCTGTAGAAGTCGACAATGAAACGCAGATCCGCCATCTCTAAATCGAGGAATTTCTGCTGTGCATCGTTGAAGCCATAGGCAAGAAGAGGTCCGCGAATCTCTTCCACGAGTTCTTTGCTGATCTTTTGGAAGCTCCCGTTGTTTGCGCCGATATACCTCGCTATCTGGACCATAAGGTTAGCAAACTGGCATTTCAAGAAGCCTACAAGCCAGGAGATAAAAATTCGGCATGAATATATGTTGCGCAGATTGGGCACTTACGGCCATGTTCATCTCGGGACCACCGACACGAAAGCATAATGCTCTTTCCAAGAGGTCGATCTATCCACGCAAGGGCGCTGGTCTTGATGATAGACTTTACCTTGATGCCAGTAAAGTTCTATTGGAAGAACTTGACGAGCACTTCCATCACACCGTCACCGCGCAGCTTTTGTATAAGCTAGACAAATCGCGGTTGAGTGCCATTCTCAGGAAAAAAAATTCCGCGAGTGAAACCGAAATTCACTGGCGGGATCACAGCTGATTCTGTTAGCCGTTCCCGCGAGAACTGGGTACAAGGGACTCACTGATATGTGCCGGACGGCTTGAATCATTAAACATGACCCAATCCTTGCACACGAGCTTGTGGAGAGGCCAATCCTGTTTCTGACATTCGCGCGAGCAGTACCGGATCCCGTGGCAGCCGTTGCAAGCATTGGTACCTGGCTTGTTACACATAGTGCAGAACAGGCGTGGATCGGTCGTGTCCGTCGTCGAGGCGTGCTGTTGAGAGCAGTGTTCTGACGCGCAGAACGGAGACGGTTCGGCTCCAAAAGAAGGAGAAATATTCGCGTATAAATCAAAGTGTGTGGAAAGTCGTCGACAGCCTTCAGGTTCATCCGTGACGTACAGATAAACGCGCGGTCCCCTGGATATCATGAGAAAGGAAGGAGCAACTAACGCGGACCACCACACGAGACGAATTCATCATAAGCCTCATACCGTATCCAGCGAAACATGTGAATACAAGGTTTGAGTTGACGCATTGATACAACTTCATCCCACGGAGACCGCCGCATCCATGCCGGCATCTATTCAAGCTATAATAGCACCATGCTCCATGTGAACCAGCCCAAGCATCCACGTTTGCCCCTACTGTGCTGCTCCACGCGATGTCAAGAAACAGATTTGCCCATCCATAAGCTACTCTGCAAGGCCTTGTCCGAAAGCTTCACCACTGCCAAGCAACCCTATCTGTTCTGCGTACGAGCTTCTCTACTTTGCCGAGGACGAAGGCCGTCCATATTTCTACTAACAGAGCTACACGTGTGATGTAGAGGCAATAGCTTTTACCTTCAAACCGCCGCATTTTTGAGCGACATGACGAATTTCACGCTCACTCAGGAATTTGCGAACAGCCATGTGCTGGGAAGACCGCTAGGAAAGAGGATACAACTTGGGTTTCGGATGCGGGATGCGAGTGGAGGGGAAGCTGAATTACACAGTGCACCGAGGAAGAGCTTCTTAAAGATTAACTCTAAGCTGGAACAAAATGTAAGACGACCAAAAGTTGTTGTCGGCTTGTTCTGCAATGTGATGGAAAAGGTGGAGAATCCTGAAGATCTGCACATGGGAGGACTTCAGGCATGCTGTGGATCGCTTCCGGTTCTGCTACAATAATGATGCAGCATTAGGACTTCCTCACGAACGATAAGTGGAAGGCCGACTGTTTTAGGGGGGGAAATAAAATTGAATAACAAGAATTGACTCGTTACGCCTAGGGCAGTGCCTAGCGTAGGTGCATAGCAAGTAGCACCTTCAAGCGAGTAGTATCTTTCTACTAGACCTAACTAAAACCATAGATATATGGTTATCTTCCGACTCCCTAGTAGCTTGTCTTCCTATAGCTTAGCCTAAATCTCGCTCTACCCTCTAAAACCGCCAGACTACGCCAAGGATGCGCAATCTCCCGCATCGTCACGCCTTAGTATCTTGATCCTTCGCTACTTTGAAACGGAACGCCAGGGGCTAAAGGAGTGACGGCCAGGATTGGACAAGGGCAGTGTTGCGTTGGCAAATACTCGCCACTAATTCTCAACGCCTGGTCGTCTTTTCGCAACAGCTTGCTTCTCCCTCTCGTTATCTGCACCTCTTCTTTTGTACACCGAGTATCGTATCACGGCAACTTCATTACTTTTTGGTCATAGCAGCCGAATCTTATTAGATCTAAATACAATTTGACCCCGACTTTCAACTATTCGCATGCAACCCCACATTGTACGCTGAGCGAGTACACACCTACCCCGCACTCTGGTATAACTCACATACAAAGGCCATTACACTCTCTTCTTCTGCCCTCTAACTCGAGCTGATCCAATTACAGGACTTAGCTCTCTGTCAGCTAGACCGGAACTATTCAGTTACACGATGCAATCCCCCCATTCAAAGTATGACATCGGCTCCATACATTGGCTACCCCCACGCGAGAAAGTCCCTCTTGAACATCTTCATGCAACCGTCCACATCGACTCTGGTTGTTTCAACCACCCAGTCCTAATCCTCTGGGTGGACTCACTAAGAATAGAAGCCATCATATTAATCGTTCGTCTACCACCGAACCCTTTCCCTAGATCTAATTTCTCAACCCTGACATGTTATAGATCACTTCCTTTAGAGGAAAAGACCTTTTACTCAGACATCCCCACGATGCTCGTGCTCGCTCTCTCCATCTCCCCATATATCCAAGCAACACCCACCCAGACAATGGTTCCCGCTTATTCCTCAGAGACGACGCTCGGCTCCCACGAAATAGCTATGTAAAGGCCGAACAACCACAGACTGTCGAAACGGTTCTGCTTGTACCTAACCGTCATCAAGAATGCACGCTCAGAAAGGAATCTTATGATGAGCTTGTGAGGCATATGGATTTTCATCCTCCAGTGGCGAAATTCCACCGGAAGACTCACAGCACGCCCAACGTGTCGGGAGATTATAGGGAATGGCCTGGTCTTATTACTCCGCCGGTTGGAGGACGTGTCAAGCCGTCTCCGGAGGGGCGTTTTGTTGTGCATGTTCAGCAGACGCCTCCTCCTCCTCACCATATTCAGCAAGCTCCTCGGCGTGCCCAACATGTTCAACAGTTGCTTCCTCCCCGCCAAGTTCAACAGTATTTTACCACTCCATATACACAACGCAACACCTTCAATTTCCCACATACGCCCAGCTGTCAAACAGAACACACAAGGCTTCTACAATCTGTCCGGCCTGTATCATATACTTTACCCCAACCTCACGCCCCCGAAACCCGTTCACAATACCCCAACGAGTCTAGTGCGATGAGAAACTTCATGGGTATTATTGTAGTGGGCATTGTCGTGCTGGGTATTTACTTTTGGGTATCTGCATCTCTAGGATATATCCCTGTCAATATCTAAATGTGGCGGATAGCAAAGTGGAGCGATTACCGAGCGGAGCATAATTGACTTTCAAACGATTGGGTGTTATAACATATGGAGGGCTGGGAAAAGCATCAAACAAGTAATTACTTTCGTCTCTACTTCTCAGCCTTGCGATATGTCTTCCATGCCACAATTTAGCTACTTCCTAATGTATGCAACATAATACGAACCTTTTGCTTCTAAATTGAGAACAGTAGTGAAAAGTTGATATTCGCGAGTAGCTAGGTTAACACATAGAATAATGTTCATAGGAACACCGCTGCGGAAGGGGGTTAGCACGGTCATTAGACGGTAGGATGCAGAAGACAGAGTAATGCAGGTACGTAGAGTTAGATCAGCGGTTACCTGCGTAATTTGTACGGGCTACGGCTATATCGAGTATGCTAAGTTGCTGAGATAGTTGGACCAAGCTAATCACTTAACGCCAATAACCATCTCGTCGTATCTTCTGCTCTTTCTGCAAAGCAATTGCAACCTTCTTGTGGCCACATACTATTCATCTTTTGGAGCGGCCTCAGAGACGCGTTGAAGGGCATACTCGCTTTCCGGCGCAAATCTCTGGTATTGAAGCTCATTTGACATATCTGGTTTTCCTGGTTGGCTTTGATTTACCAACAGGCACAAATGCCTGCCCAAGTCAGGAATTTCGCATAGTAATTGACGAAACATGCCGAATTTCTGGAGGTTGGTGATTTTGACCCCTGCATACCAAAATATGTGCGACCTCATCGGGTCTTCTCTCCTTCTTTCGGTAATTTCCGTGCAGGCTATCCGAAGCATTTCACAAATGCTTTCGTCTGAGATGAACGTGCCGGTACTCAGTGACTGAGCAAATCTCCAGAGGGAGTAGGCTTTGAATCTCGGTGCCATGAGACGTTCTCCCATGGCATAGAGGCGCGCCAACGTCACGTATTCGGAGTGATGCTGGACTGAGCGGGAAAGGATCGAGCAATCGCGGTAAAGGTATTCGACGAAGAATCCGAAAAGATCGGGATCTTCATCCTCTAATTTGATCGTCTTCTCCTCCGCTTCCTTGAATTTACCCGTTAGGCTGTTGGAGAACCTTTCTGATTCGGCAATGAGAAGGTCGGAATGAAGGTAGAACATTTTCGTCTTAGCAACGATGATGGTTATGACGGAAGAGGTAAGGAATCTACTCAATATAAGCAGAGGCCCGCATTAGAGGCAATAGCAGAGACGTAATGCGAAAACTTGGGCTTTTCAACCTCGTCCGGTGGACTCTCAGGCACTGGTTTTGCCATGACATATCTGCTATCGATCTACCAGCCGCAGTGAAGAGATTGGGGGGGGGTTTAAGAGCTTGATTTTCAGAACCTTAAATGTTAATCGGAATGACTATGATGAAGCTAATGTGAATGATGGTAGCTGTTTTTAATGACGGCGAGGCTAATCGTAAGCGCTGGTAACCCCGCAGAGGGGTGCGCACCAGTACGACTTAGACGGTGGTATTGTCCCTGGCAAAGTGGTGCGGGGTCAAGAGGCTGTTTCAGCATTTACCATAATGTTTCATGGATGATTATCATGAAACCGATTTCTACTGTACTGGCCCTATCGATCTTTCCTCATGAATTTCGATAGACGACGCGTTGCCATCTCGACCTCTACGAAGACTTCGACTGCGATAGCGAACCCCCTCCAAGATATTCTGTCATTCCTGCGGTAAACAATCGCCTTTCATGACCAACCCACTGCCCCGAAAACATACCAGTTTCGTCCATTCAGAACTCTAGATCTCTACCCATTGAATAGCTATACAAGTCAATTGGGAAAACGATCAGACTATTGAGAGGAGTCTGCAAGCACGGTTAAGAGAATCATTGAAGGTACTAGTTCAAATTCGGAATGAGATTAGATGAAGGGAGTTGCGGTGTATTTTCCTTAGATCTCATGGAGAGGCTAGACCTTGAGGTCGTCATTCGTGATTGTCGGCGTAGGTGGGGCTTTCTCTGTCGCATTGAAAGTGTCCCCAGTTACTGTAGGACAAGGCAACTCAAATTCTGGCTCGACGGCTTTGGCCTGCATTTTAAAGTGCTTCTGTAGCTGTTGGAGAGCCGCCGCATCGTCCTCTTTGACAGCGCTGTATCCTTCACTGTCCCGGTCCATCCAGTCTGGGCCCAGAATCTCACCAAGACTGATGGAAGCTCTTCGTTTAATACTCCGCCTCATGCGTGGGTGCCACATGTGGTCGTGCACCATACCCTTGCCGAAGAGCTGAGGCTCCCTCAATAGCGGACTGCCCCATATCTTGTTGACCTCATAGACGTATCGAGCATACGGAAGCGTGTTAGTTCTCTCCATCACCCTGTTTTCTTTCCTGTTGGATCGGCTATGACCAAACATGTTGACGAATTGCATTTGCAGGGCCTTGAGTACTGTATGGTAATGAACAAAGACGCCAAGATCTCGTAGCAGTACCACAGTTCGTAAACCTATACTCCACTCCAAGTGACGCAAGATACGGCGCTGGAGCAACTGACGACGATAATGCTTTTTAGCAAGCGTAGAGCCGAGCATGGACTGTTCCAAATGAGCGTTTGGGAGGAGCCCAGCCTTGAAGCCCCAAGCGATGAGACCTTGCTGGAGGGAGGGAGGGAAGAGCTGCCGAATAGGATGCGATGAGTTCTCGCGCTGGATTACCATCGCTGGGAAGTGAAAATAGTGGGCACGCTCGGGATAGGGAGCACGCAGTCTCGCTGTTGCCGGTTCCAAGAATGGTGACTTGGGCAACGTCTTGAATTGATGACCGCTCCTCGGTGCATACCAGCAAAGGAGCCAGAGTAGAAGTCGCCTAAGTTCCCTGAACCTACCGACCATGCCAAATCTGCGGATGATCTCACGCCAAAGCAGCGGAGAAATGGCACCTAGACCGTTCTCAAGAACCATAACGAATACGCGAGCGACAAAACGTAGGTCGTCGAATCGGTCACCAACCGGCTTATGTCCTGATCGCCGGTGGCGTAGTAAGCCGCGGATGGCCGTAATTGATTCGGATGTCAACATGACGCCGCGAGCGCGCATGTCTCGTAGCACTTCCATGACATGCCTGGGCCCGGAGCGCTTGATGTAGACTTGTAAGAGCAGGTTCCAGGACTCCTGGCTAGAATCGTAATGGAAGAGCGTCAGGATGGCAAGCGTGCGCTGGACTTGGGCCTGATCGTTATTATCGAGATAGTACTCGAGGAGCTTGCGCTGTACTTCCTTGTCATCAAAGACATCTGGATGTTGGTCGCTTTCCAGCAGACTACGCACTAGTTGCCATTTCTGCTCCATTGCGAACTTCTCCAGAGCCAAAGAGAAGACACTGCCCTGTAGAGCAATGCCTGCTGCCCTGAGCTCTTCAAATCTCGTTGGTAGCTCCTCAACCGGTTGTGTTTGCAAGGCCATGGTGAGCACAGCTTGAGGCCCGATCTCGTTCACTCCCACCATGGATAGCCCTTGTATGATGGACGCCGCTGGAAAGGTGCGCGTTGCAAACATGCGGGCGACAAACGAGTCTTCGAATCGAACGGGTGCGGTGTCGGGGCCCTCCAAGCGGCGCAAAAGATCATCGTTGTACCTGGCTGAGTCTCGCTTCCATTTCCTTTTCGACCCTTTCGTCTCAAAGTAGACGTCACGAGCTGATGCCTCGACGGTGAACAGCCGAACGACAGGGTGTGATGCGACAGACTCTGATGGCATGTCATTACGAAGAGTGCAAAACGCATGCCATTGGCGTGCCGCGGTGATATCCCCCTTCTCGATGAGCACAGGTACTACCTCGTCGTAGAGGTCCCGTTCGTTGCTGTGCTCGTAAATCTCCATCAGCGCTTCGTATGCGGCGTGCTTGAAAGTCGATCGTCCGAGACGCGCCAACTGCCGTAAAGGAAGCCGCTGGAGTTTCAGGTTCCTTTGCAGCGCGTAATGATACCTCAACGCTGTCCTTGCTCTCCTCGGAAGCCAGTGACTCATGATCAGATAGTACAGACGAGGGTATGTCTTGCCTGTTTCATGGAGTAGCTCTTCAGCGTGCTCTATCGCCTTGTCTGTGAGCAGATGATGCCTGACGAAAGCCCCCCACAGAAATTCGGCATCCGGTGTGTCTTCAGTAGGCAGGCGGTACCCTCGATGACGGATGTTTCGCCAGACATTGCGAACGCCCTTGGCACCATGCAGCCTCTCTTGAGTTGCAAGAATGACGGCGAGTTGTCTGGGATCGTCCTCTCTTTTCGCTGCACGTAGAAGGTCGTTCTCGAAGATACCAACGGTCGGTACGAGGGCATCGTTGGCGTCGTCACTTTGGAGTGCTGTTCGCACTTGGTCACGAATGGCCGCCTCTTTGCTTTCATCCTTCATTCGCCTCCATTGCAGTTTTGACGCGGGTTTTGGCTGGGACGAGTAGTTGCGGTGGGCTGCTACTGAAGGGCAGCAATTTGTCGCTATGGAACATGCTGTGGGGAGTTCGGGGGCATTGACGATAGAGCGCAGAAACCGCAAGGCTGACGGGCTGACGAGGAGCCTGTCCAGGGCCGATGGCATCAACGAGACAGGAGCAAAGGGCGAAATCAGTCCATTGGCGCCGCAGTTGTCTCGCTCGAGTTGAAGACGCGGAAAGTTGTCGCGCCCAAAGCGGACAAGGGCCTTGGCGGCCGACTTCCTTTCGCCGGCGGATCATTCGACCTCGCGACATGACGAATCCGCCAAATCCAAATCCAAATCCACGAAACCACCAATTGCCCCCGCAAGCTGCGCAATACACATCTACACACTTCAAAATGGCTGGGTACGTCCACCCTGGAGCTTTGGCTATGGTTGTGGCCTCTATGCAATGCCGCGACGGCCTCCTACCCTCCTCCACCTTTCTGCATAGAGCTCGATCGATACTGACAGTCGGCAGCTGGGTTATGCGCGAGAACAAAGTCCCTTACTGGCAACGCGAGTTCCAGAGGCACGACGGACTGAGGACCTGGGAGAAGGTGCGTACCGAATACGGAAGGCGAAGGTTGATGGGGTGCATATGACGTGGTTAGAGAGGATGGGCAAGCGGGTGTCGGACTTAGGGCGTCTGAGAAGTGATAAAAGATAAAGCATAGGGACAAGTGCTGACAGATATCTTTTTAGGCCCGTGGCAAGTACCTCGTTCCCGGTTTCAAGGTCATCATGTTCAGCAGCTTCGGTGCTAGCATGTACATGATGGGCCGTATCGTCCTTGTAAGTTGCACTTGGCTAAACTGAGCACATTGCCGCGACTAATCATGACTAGGGACACAAGACTTGGTTTGGCAAGAACTAGAAATCCACAGCTCGAATATGATATCCGGATAGGAGGGGCCCGGGATGAGTCGTCTGCATCTGTACAATCAATCAACAAGCCTTTGCCCATCATACCATATCTTTTGTCTGGCCGCACAGAACAACCATTGTTGTCGTCTCTTTTCGTTGCCTTTCCTTGCTATGGGGTGATGCTGCCGTTCGACTGTCACCTTCAGCAGAGTAGTACGGCTGGCTGAATACTACCATTTGCAACTATATTCATGTTAAGCTGTAAATGTGCCTTGTTTCTAATCTTCTGAACACATACAGGTGATGCAGCAGACATGTCAATTACTCAGTTGAACCCAGTGCAGCCTTGCATCTAACCCTGTGGTAGCTGCCCAGATGCCCCTCCACATGCGTGCTAGCCGCTGCAAAATGAGGTCAGTGCCACCAACGAGGACCCGAGCCGAGATCTATGGATCCTCCAAACCACCTCCCGCGCCGCCAAATCTCCACATACACCTGTTCGTTGTGACGCGTCGACGCAATGGCAGACTTTGTCAAACGTCTCTTCGGTGGGCAAAAGCCTGTACAGGCTTCAGTTGTTGGTGATGATGGTATGTACCTTATTTTGCCTTTGCGATCGCGAGCCCAGCGACCTGGAATGCGGGACCACGCAAGACCCCTTGTGCGATACTCGAAATTCTTGACGGAAAATGAAGCCACAAGGTCATTGTGAGAATATCATCCGAGGTCGTAGAGCTTGTCCATGTACGAAATCAATAGCATGCGCTAACAACGCTGCCAGACTTCGCCGACTACGCAGGTGCTCCTGAGCCCACACCAGCTGCCATCTCGCCCTTTACGACCGGTGCCGGCGCAGCGCAAGCAGCTCCTACCGCCATAGGCGACAGCCGCCCATACACGGCGTGGTACCGTGTGTGGGAGCGCACAAGCATGGACGACTTCAAGCTAGAGATGTACATCCTGCCCTTCCTCTTTGCCCTCATCGCGGTTCACCTCTGGGGCACCAGGCGCAACCGCAGCAAGGCTAGGACATGGATGAAGGCTCATGCCCCCGTTCTGTCCCAGGAGTTCGTCCAAGTCGGTCACACGCGCCCAAGCGGAGAAGGAGCGATTACAGACGTGGACAGCATGCTCAAGGAGAAGAAGGCCGACGAGTACCAGACATATGCTACTGGACGCCAGAACGTCGCCTTTGTCGACTTCAAGTTGACCTTCTACAAGCGCTTCAACCCCTTCATGTGGCTGGGAGAGACGGTGCTTCCCCTGTTCTTCGAGAGTTTCCCTCCACCTGCCGAGCGTCTCGAGGCTACGGCCTACGTCTTCGATGGCCGGGAGACCAAGTTTGCTCCCTCGTACGGTCAGGGCGATGCGAAGAAGGTCACCAAAAACAGCACTTTCGACGGCTTCGTCTTCGCAATTGTACACAAGGATATCATGAAGCGCATGCGCGAAGAGCGCTACGATTTGTCTCTGACCACTACGCGCGACCACGCCAAGTTGCCTGTTTGGACCACGGTTATGAGCGAAAGCGCTGAGGTTACGGATATGCTACTCACTCCTGAGCTTGTCAAGGCTGTGAACGATGCAGGAGACAACTTCGAGGCGATTATCGTCAGCGACCAGCCCATCAATGCTCCCAGAACGTAAGTTAACCAACATCCAAACGACTTCGCTCCTTAAATCAAGCTAACATCTCCCAGCCTCGACGAAACCAAGCCCAAAAAGCGTCTCAGTCTCTCTCTAAAATTTGCCTCAGACTACGCCACCACCCTCCCCATCTTCCAGTACTTCCTCCGCCTCCCTGACCAACTCGCTTCGTCCGCACACTTCCGCCCTGAAGCCCTCCGTCGCATCAAGCAAACCCGCGATGAGCAAATCGCCAAGATCAAGAAGGCGGATGACGAAGAGAAGGCAGAGGAGAGGAAAATCGCTGCTGACAAGCTGAAGAAGGAGCAAAGAGATGCCAAGTTGGGCCGTCTGAGTGCTGATGAGCAGCGCAAGTTTCTGGAGAAGGAGAGGGAGAAGAACGCGAGAAAGGGCATGAAGAGGAGTACTGTCAAGGCGTAGAGAGGACTTGATGTTGACATGGGTTAGGGTTAGAATGGGTACGAAAGTGTCCTGGGCATTGGATAACGGGGCATGCGGAATGATTGTATAGTATAGGAAAGCAAGACACCTGTGACTTGTAGGAAAGAGTTGTAAGTCATTAATCGTACGCTACGTTTCAGCCATGGGAATGTCGTGTCGTGGGGATGTCTAGGTCAGAATGCTCTTGACGTTCCATCTTACACACTCTATCAATGACAATCAAGACGTGAGACAGCTCGCCGCATAACCAGGTGAACTCTTGCAAGACAGTCAGTCCTCTCGTGCCTTACGTATCCTGTCACTCCTGTATGCACGATGAGATCGACCAGAATGCTCACTCTCCTGCCCCTGTGGCATTACAACAGGTGTAATGACTTCAGGCTCTATGTTCGCTGCGGGTTCAAAGTGAATAGCGGCTGAAGCTTCAAATTCTGCCGCAGATATGGCAGCGCTGGCATCTTAACGTGCTGTACCTAGCTCGAGCTCGGGCTCGACTTGCTCATTCAAAGCGTACTCAACCAATCCATTTCCGTCGTAGCTCGCGCGCGTAGTCTAATGTCAAGTCTAGTTCAGTCCCGTAATCCAGAAAATCGTCAGCGGCAGTGGAAGCTTCTAGTGCGGCTGACTGGTGCTGAGCTGGCTTCGGTCCCAGATGCGTGTGCCAATGGGGCTTCCAATCCGTCATTTTTACGACGGGAGTGGCTGCTTTCACAAGATCATCTACAGGGAGAGCAGAGCACATGGTGTGGTCGAATCATCGGCTGCCGCCAACCAATGTCCACTCTTTGCAACCTCTCTAGCCATCTGTCTCACATGACTCCAATCCGCACTGTCTTCACCCAAACTCCAGGCCATGACCCCACCAAGTTTGTACTTGCGTACGATATCCTCAAACTTCTTCGCGATGAGCTCGGGCGCATCCCAAGTCCAGGATAGGCAGTTCTGAGCATCGAAGTAGTAATGTCCGCCAGCGGCTTCATCAGTAACACGGTGCTTGACGGCCAGTTGCCAGGACCCTGCTACGTCGGCGCCGGTGCATCCCGTTTCAAAACACGTATTGGCACAGCCTGTGCCGCATTTCGTTCCCTTTTCTGGACCGCATGTGCCGTCTCCAGATACGCTTACTACGGAGCTGTCGACGGGCTGCATGTGGAACTTTTCGAACGTCCAGGCACCAGACGTGAACGTGTCGTGGCCCCAAGCGTCTTTCGGTAGTGGCGATGGGGCAATTGAGGGGGCTGAAACTGCAGTTTCCTTGGGTGGTGAAGTAGTTTGCGTAGTATGCGAAGCCGAGATTAAGCTTCTCTGGTGGAGCAGCTATCGCGAGGTAGTCCTTTATCGTTGCTTCTGAACGATAACATGGTACATAAGAAGAGATCACTGCTCACGTTGATAAAGTCAACAGATGGCTAGATCTGAGGTGTCCACTCTTCGGTGTGTACCCAAACATGTCCCCTACAATCTTGTCAGCTCATTCTTTTGATAGAGTTAAAACAGACTGACCCTGCTTTCCTGGTACAGTGATTGATAGAAGCTTGCCTCCAATAGCAGCATGCATGGCAGCTAATAGCTTGAGGAACGCGACGACCTCATAACTCTTGTCGGAATTGCGCACCTCTTTGTAGTCCGCACCATTGCCACCAGGATATTCCCAATCAATGTATCCCTTCGTCAGTATTCACATCTTGCTGGTGTTCGCGGCATGTTGTACTCACCGACTCCGTCAGCACCAGTGTTGGTGGTAATCATGGTAGCGACATTCGCAGCGAACAAATTGCATGGACGCATCCGACTGCGTTGCTTGGTGGAAACCAACATCATCCGCACAGTCTCCCACAGCAATCATGACTTTCGCGTTAGGATACTCGGCGCGGATCTTGTTTATAGAAAGCTTGAGCTGAGATATAGCTATAGCGTTGGCTTTGGCAAAGGCAATTACAACATGATCGATGCTAGCTCGATCTTGTGGGTTGGTGGGACGTGATGGATGCCACTCGTCTACATACATGACAAAGCGAACTTCCGCTGATACCGCCAGTAATGTTGACGCCAGGAGCGCCACTGGGGGGAACCGCATACTGAGAAGATTAGGACATACTTGACGGGGTATGGATAGTTGAGTGGAAGAACGGTGGGTAATTGGGCGTTGAATGCTATCCAACGCGTGTTGCCCTAGAAAGAAGCGAACTGAGGGAACAGGAAAGCCTCGGACCTTGGCCTATGCCTGTTATCGTGGCATCCTTGATGGGGGATATGTCTTGTGTTAATTGTTGAATGCGTTTGCACAACACCGAGAATGAAAGGAGCAACAGTACGGATAGCTCTTTCTAAGCATAATGTAGATCCAGGATGGCCGCTCCTTTACAAATTCTTGTATATATTCAAGATACGTGATGAGACAACTATGTTGGGATGAATATTTATTGTCTCACAGTTGTAGTGCCCCAAGGCGAAAACAGCCTACTAGAAGACCATGGGAAGGTGCGTGTAATCCTGCACTGACAAGAATGCCATCCTTTCCAACACCAGTATAGAAATTCGAGCAGCGGCTCTTCATCCACGTGGGTACGTAGCATACGGCCCATATATGCCACGTGCAATCATCTGACCTACCACGAGGAAGATCGGAAAGGCTCTCAGGAAGGCCTCTCCAAAGAGCATGAAAGAATATGAGGTTAACAGGATTGTAAATAGAACTATTGGGATTAGACAGTAGGGCAGAGTCAAGAGGGTGGTTGGAGATAGCTTCCTCGAGGTCGTGTACTCGTGCTTTCCTCTATTGGTAGCCGAGAGGAAAATTGAGTGGCTTGCACAGAGCAGCCACAGAATCCGTCTTTCACTTTGTCCGAAACCAACTGACGACGAAATCCACGTCTAAGCTCAAAGCTGTTTCTGTGAAACACATTACGTGTCATCACTAGGGCCACATCAGCCATTCGGGATCGCAAACGTCGCTCAGGTATGCTACATGCGCACCAAGGCTTATCAAAGAAAGAGTCGGATCTTGCTGCTTGAGAACCATGTCCGTCATGAATACAATCTCGGCCTGGTTGTCTGCTGCTCAGTCAGTTCTTGATGCGAAGAAGACGACACAGCAGCTGGGTGACACTGACAGACCACAGAGTCCTTGTAGTTGTAGCACACCAATCACTGACTTATCCACAATCACGAAACTGTCGCTGCGGCAGGTGCTGCATGTCAGACGCGGGCGCTCTCCGTGATGCGGACAGCGGTTGAGAACCACGGTTCACATGCATCGAGTGTGCAAGCATCCGGATAACTCGCCCAGTCCACGTCGACGGCCATCGCCTGGACCGCGACCGAAGGACAGTCTAGCACGTGATGGTCCGGCAGATGCGTGATCGTCGTCGACCCATCCTGCAGCCATGCTTTTCAGGCTGCAGCCTCCAGATGATGTGGCCAATGACGACTCGAGACGAGCCGAAAAATAATTCGGAGGCTGGGGAAAGGCGTGGAGCTGGCTGCGCGCAGCATGGATGAGCTCAGCTGAAAAATGCCTCTCTTCACGTAGGAGCTGCCGCATCATGCATGGGAAAGCTGTCCGGTCCCAATTGCAACACACCACGCAGGTTGCGATCGGCCCACTCCCAATGGACACGTTCGTGGAGCTGCAGCAAGGTCGGGGAAGCTCCCGGCAGCTCTGTGGAGGGCCAATGCAATTTGGCTATGGATTGCGACACCAATTGATTGCCATTGCCCGGTCAACAGCCGTGCTGGCAGAATTGCGCGTCCGAAATTACCTCGGGCCAGGGCGTGAATGGCCTCTCCGGGGTCAGTCGGTCCACTGCACGAGCAGAAAAGGGGGAACTGGTACGCGCTAGTGCCCCGTGTCAATAACGCTAGGCCAGCCCTGGACAGCTCTGCCAAAGCTTCCCAGCCTCGACAACCCTGCGGGCATCGAGTCGCAGACACAACAGTG
The DNA here is from genome assembly GCA_024321975.1 of Alternaria sp. 'sect. Undifilum'. Taxonomy (NCBI): domain Eukaryota; kingdom Fungi; phylum Ascomycota; class Dothideomycetes; order Pleosporales; family Pleosporaceae; genus Alternaria; species Alternaria sp. 'sect. Undifilum'. The sequence goes on along the minus strand of JAJJZI010000010.1, from coordinate 808,817 downwards.
ATCTGACTGACCGCCAATCTACTTGATCCCCTCCTCGGCCATCCTAACTCCATCTCTCCTCCACCTACCCCCCGCTACTGCATCCAATTGCGCATCATCAAGCTGCTGCACGTCAACACCATAAAGCTGGCGACCGTTCAGTAGATCTTCATCCCCAAACATCTCCAAGTGAGACCCTCAAAGGAGCCAAGAAGTTCTTTCTTGATTCCTTTCGAATTGTTTTCGAACGGTTCGAAGGGTTTTCGAGAAAGAGCGACCCGACTCCGGCAAACTGGATTTTGAAGCACGAGTATGCTCTTTCACCGCGAGTGTATAAGCAATTATGCTAATGCCACCAGGTTCCGATCCCCTTCAGTGTCTTCCCGTCTGCGTATCGGAACGCGGAACCAAAGGAATCTACCAGCGTCAAGGTAGAAGAACAGGAAGCACATTTTGAGCAACACGCTTCACACGGACGGGAAGGTCACGAAGAAGCCCACGAATCCTTCTCCGCCACCGTCCTACCTCCTCCCCCTCCACCTCCGGCTCCCCAACAGCAGCACCAACACCACGACACTCACGTCAAGGAAGAGGTCCACATCTACGAAGAAGAGCGCCTCCGTCGTTCCCAGCCACCCCAGCAGCAGTTCCAGCAGGCTCCCCAGCCTCAGCAATTCCACGCTCAACAGCCTTCCCACCACCGTGAGGAGCTACACATCCACGAGCAAACTCGCTACAGCAAGCCTCAGCAGCAACCCCAGCAGCAGCATTCCAAGCAGCAGTTTGAGCAGCATTCTCAGCAGCACTCTCAGCAGCATTTCGAGCAGACTCACCAGCAGTCCCAACAGCCCCAGCCTCACTCTCAGCACGCTCATCGTACTGAGCGCGTAGAGTTTGAGCGATCCCACGACCGGTAAGTCCGATCCATTGTTTTGCCAGCGCATCTTCGCACGGATCAGCACAACAGACCAACCCCCTGACTTTAGCGGCACCCAGCCACGCGCTAGCCGCTAGCCCCTTTCATCTGTTGTTGTCCTAGCGACATGCAGTCTCCACTTTTCTCTCACCTCCTCTAAGCTCTTCCTTGCCCAACCCAAGCTGACCTTCCTTTCTTCCTTCAGCTACCAACCTCACCCCCAACCTCCTACCTCCACCCGCTCCCGCGTCGAGGTTCAGGACAAGACCTTCGATAGACACTTCAATACAGTCCACGGCCCTGCCACCGACTACGCTCCATCTCAAATCGACGTTACTGAACGTCAGATCCGCGAACGTACCCGTCCTATCGTTGCCGGTGCAAGCTACTCAAAGGAGACTTACACCACCAAGCACGACACCTTCCCCAGCAGCAAGCACGTCGAGAGTGTTGCCAGCCACCAGCCATCTGAGGTTCGAGTAGAAACATCTGCTCGTTCCACTGCTGCACCCCCCAAAAAGTTCAAGCGTGACATGGGATATTACGACAACGAGGGCAAATACCACTCGCTTCGTCAAGGAATCTCTCACGCCGCTCACAAGGTTGCCGACCGCATCCAACACCCCATCCACCCCCACCGCCACTACCACTCGCACGAGCACTCTTTCCCCGGTGCCAAGTACGACGACGACCGTGAAGAGGTAATCGTCAAGGAGAAGTACACTACAGCTACTCCTTCTGTTGCCCCTAGCCGCCCCGTCCAATCCGGAGCTCCTGTTGAAAGGGTCGTTCGCGTCCACTCCAACCCCTCTCCCCCCAGGTCCGTAGTTTCTGCTGCTGCACCTGTCCCCGCCCCTGCTCCCGCTCCCGCTCCCGTCTCAGCTTCTGTCGCACCCGCACCAGCACTAGCTCGTCCAGTCCGCAAGATGGCTTCCACCAAGACTATCACCATCCCTTGCCACCACATCCGCATTGGCGATCTCCTGATTCTCCAGGGCCGCCCTTGCCAGGTCATCCGCATTACCACCTCCTCTCAGACTGGCCAGCACCGTTACCTCGGTGTTGACCTGTTCACCAAGCAACTCCATGAGGAGTCTTCCTTCATCTCCAACCCGGCTCCTTCCGTCGTTGTCCAGAACATGCTTGGTCCTGTCTTCAAGCAGTACCGTGTTCTCGACATCCGTGAGGACGGTCGCGTTGTCGCCATGACCGAGTCTGGTGATGTCAAGCAGGGTCTTCCCGTCCTTGACCAGAGCGGTCTCATCTCCCGCCTGACAGAGTCCTTCGACAACGGTCGTGGCAGCGTCCGCATCCTCGTCATCGATGACGATGGTATGGAGATGGCTGTCGACTACAAGGTTGTCCACGGATCCAGGTTGTAGAAGCATCTACTCAATGGTATGTCATCAACAGTCTCAGCACCGCACATGATCCTTCATCTAACACCACTCAGGTCCCATTCAAACGTTCGATACTCAATCATCCCTCAAGCGTTTGTTTCCTCACGGCCACCTTTTATAAATTGTGTTCATAACTTTTGCATCGTCACTTGACTAGGTAGCATGGCGCTCTCAGGCATCGATCGGTGTTTATCGCTCTCGGTGTTTGAGGCGGCGTTCATGTCTGCTTGCTTGGGTGGTGGAAATATCGGAGCTATATCTGTGGATAGTTAATGAATTGCGTCTCCTGTAACACTTGTGTCATGCCGTGGTGACCATGTCATCTTTTTATCCTTGGATCGTTCTCCACGCGATTCTGCACATCGACTTCTTAACACCAACAGTTATAACAGCCCCACTGTATGCGAACGACGCGCCCTCCCTGCGTTCTGAACTTTGCGAACTCAGACAATCGACCAGTACTCACCATGCCTAACCTAGACCACCCTCCAACTCCCACAGCGCGAGTCATCCCCCCCCGATCTTCCCATCTTCCCACACAACGTACTCACCGCGCACCACGACAACGAAGAACAACAACAAACACGTCCCGGTAGACTTGCCGCGAACCAGAGTATTTCCCACCTCGACGTCCACAGCCTCCTTACCAGTAACGATAATACATGCGTTACTCGAAAACGCAAACAAGCCCATTCGACGTGAACACAAAACCTGACACCATCTCCACGTCTCGTAGTAAAACCAAGCACGAAATTCATATAAGCAGGGCCTAATTTTTTTAATTTTTTTTGGCTGGGTGGGGGGGGGGGTGGTGGTTTTTTTTAAAAAAAAAGCTACAAAGGAGGAGTCATGGTACAACGAAAGCATACCCTACACCCAAGGAAGAGACGAAAAGACGGGAAAGCGTCCGAAGGTTTTCCGCTCTTTCCTCCCATGTGCTAAAACACAAACACAAACACAAACACAAACAACAACCCCTTCTTCTTCCTTGCCCCAACTGTGCTAAAACTCACATGGCGGATTCTACACTCCCCTCTTCCTACGCCAGCTATCGGCCTGTCTGCCCCACTACTCCTCTCTTTTCTCCTTTCTCCTTTCTCCTTTCTCCTCTCTCCTTTCTCCTCTCTCCTCTCTCCTCTCTCCTCGCCTGTCTTCGAAGCGCTTTTTACCTTCCACCCGCCTCTTGAACACTTGCATTTTTTTTAGTATTTATCTGAACAGTGCATCGTTGACCGGGGGACGCGCTTGTCAGGTTCGAGGATGGGGAGGGAGCGTTGAGGAGAAACCATCTACCGTGTTGTTGTTGTTGTTGTTGTTGCGCGCCGCCGGGTGAGCAAGAAGTAGTTTTCGCAGTGTAGTCTTAGTCTTGTGGAAGGTTGCTGGCCGTGAGGATGATGATGATGTTGTGTCGGGGAGTTTTGGTTGGAGGCGAAGAGGTCCACGGTGGAAGGAAGTAGACTAGAATTGCAAGGAGAGCTCCGGCAGCAACGTTGAACGTCCAAAGCGGTGGTGTGGTGTCGTGTCGTGTAGTTTCCAAGGTAGCGGCTCAACCTCCTCAAGCTTGAGAAAGATTAAAAGAAAAAGAGAGCAGGGGAAAAAAGAGTGGGACGAATGAAGCAAAGAGGGGGAAGAACAGAAGATGCGACCCACAACAAGACATTCACTCTAGTAGTCAACTTTCTTACAAGATTCACGTGCTCCGACGGTCTGACGTTTTCACTTCAAGACTCGTTCCATGTGATTGAAACACAACAGGTGATGAGCAATGTGTGCAACATAGTAGTACACTTCAACACAGAAGCCGAGCAACAAATCAGCAATCGAGACTCACCAGATCTGCTGGGTAAGGAAAAAAAAACTACAATTGATGACCGTGAGCAAAGATGATGTTGTTCATTTCAAATCAGTCATGAACTATTTCCCCCCCCCCCCTTCTTCTCAAAGAACGCTCGCACGCTTCACCCCATGGGGCGTTACATCACCTGCTCATTCCAAAAGACGCAACAATGGGAAAAAAAGATACCAACGGCTTACTGTCCACCCATCTTCTCGTGCGTGCTCATCAAGCTACCAATGAAAGTAGTGATAAGCCTGCTTTGTACGGCAACAATGTCGTCAGGTACGAGCCAGATAGTAGCGCCCATCTTTCGTGCAATACTGATGGCCAGCTTGGCGTTCTGGTAGCATTCGTCGTCGTTGCGGCCCTGGTTTACGAGGTCGTAGTCGACGTATGCGGGCTTCATGCCGGCCAGGACATCGAGCAGGAAGACGGCGTTGGCGAGAGAAGAGTCCTTGAAGGAGCGGACTTGGCTGCCCTTGCCGCCCTTGCGCGCCATGTCGTTGGCCCACTTGATCATATCCGCATCCGAGATTTCGCGCTTGCCGAGACGCTGGGCGAGGCCATTGAGGGTGGAAACAATATCCTTGCGCATCAGCTGCCATACGAGGCCAAGAGTAAGTGTGCGCTGGCCGTCGGTGATATCAGCACCTTGGATACCTGGTAGCGAGAACTGGACCTGCCTGCCGAGCTCGACGGCATAATTGGTGTTTTCGAGAGCCTTGAAGCGCATCAGCTCCTGACCTTCGCGCGGCTTGTTCACGTGTCGCCAGTTTACGCTGCCTGGAATGACCTTGTCGTATGCTTGCAGGATAACTGTACCGTCCTTGAGATCCTCGTAGAAAGATTGTACGACCGGCTTGACGTCAAGAGAGTTGAGCCATAGAGTGAAGACACGAGCCTCGCGCTCTCCTGCAGCATCAAAGTCGTCAATCTCGGCCTTCTCCTCTTCGGTAATGGGGTCGAGGCAGGGGTGTGTGTTGAACAGGTTGGCGACGAAAGCCAGATTGAGCTTCGGGTTTCCAGCCACAAGAGATGTGGGTGTGAGGAACTTGCGGCAGTCGAGGGCGTCGGCGTTCTGCAGGACCATCTCAGCGCGCGGGATGAGGTCCGTTTGCTGGAGCGGCGAGCGAGAGCAGGTTTCGGGGGCTAACTGGTTGAGGAGAACGGTGTAGTTCTCGCCATCCTTGACGTCGGTCGAGAAGTTGGAGACACTGGGAAGGTTAGCTATGTTGATACGCTGAAACATTATCCTTTTCCACGTACGTCCTGTGCCACTTCGCGTTCTTCAAGTGGTAGTTGAACCATCTCAGCAATATCTGCTCCGGTGGCAGACGCAGGAATTGCTCCAAAGTCTCATCGTCCTCCAGTAGCCTGTACAACTCGGGATGCAGCTTGATATCAATCTTGCCCAGCAGACCTCTCCGGATGATCTGCCAGATCAGACCCAGAATCAAGTGCTCGCGCACTTCGATGATATCTCCACTGCCAATGTTCACCACAGAGCATCCGATACCCTTGGCCGACTCAATGACGATGTTGTTGTTCTCAGTGAAGTGGAAGTTGTTCAGCGACTTGATCTTCTTGCCCGGCTTGTTCAGCACACGTTCATCAATGGTGTCCGGGACGCTGTCGTTGATGAGCTTAGACAAGACCAAGCCGTCCTTGCAGGCGTCGAACATCTCAAACGTGTCGGTCGGAAAGGGCAGACGGTCGCCGATATCTGGGTCGCCGGCCAGGACGGCGTTGATGTGGCGCGTGAATTCGGTTCGCTCATCTTCGTTGATGGTGTGGGTGACGTTTGCAGACGAGCCCTGAACTTGGATCCTGCCGCCGCCGACGCTGCCTCTGGAGGCGTGGCCAGGATTGGAGGGCGAGTTGACGCTTGACGCTGTGCCGGCTCGCGGGCGGGTTGGGCCGGTCGACATGCGCTGTTGGGCAGGAGACGAGACGCGCAGTTTGGAGATGAGCTGTGGCCGTTAGCTTCCGCATGTCGCGTTTTGTGCTGGAATGCGCACATCTACATAGTCGTCGAGCTCTACTCTTCTCGAGCTATCTAATTCCACCTCTTTTAGGGCTTGTCGCACCACGTCGTACGGCTGGTGCTCCGACTGCTGCGCGGCCTTGATGACTGTTCCCTCGTCGAGATAGCCCTTGTCGTCAATGTCGAGCTTCCGGAAGGCATCCTGCAGGCCAAAGATCTCGCCCTGCTCGAACTGGGGGTATTTCCTGTGCGCAATGCCTTGTTAGCTACGGTGGAGCCCGACGGATGCTGAGGGAGGGAGCTCGCGACCACGTACTTTTGCAGCTTGATGATGTTCATGTTGGCGATGCCAGTAAGCACAAGTTGGGGCGGAAGAAAGGGTTATACTGTGCGGCAAATTCGCTGCCTGGCTCCGCCTCGTTCTGGGTTGCGCGTTCGATTACTTCGTGCCTCTTGTTTTGCTTGCCCGATGACGACGTGGGGCGACTGCCAAGACGGACACTTCGAGGGGCAGGTCGCATCCTGGCTCCGGATTACGTACGCATGTCACCTCTCCCTGCACTTTACAGCTACCCAACTCCCTGACACCAACAGCTGGCACATGTCGACGACCTTACCCTTCTCTCGACGCGCAATTGCTTTTCACCTCTTCACCAACATCCGTCCATCCTCAATGCCCAAGGCCTTCTTCCATGGGTCCCTAGCTGTTGAAGCGGTGTCCAATGCCACCTCACCTCACCTCTCGCTAGAGCCAGCCCTTAGTGTGTAATTGAAAAAGCCGCAAACAACACAACACATCACATTCAAACATCAATCGTAGTGCAGCAGTGGAAAAAGAGCTTTTGATTCCCTCATTAACGTCATAAGATCCATGTCGCCGGCTCGTCCAAAGAAAAATAGACACCAAAGCCATCCCATCTTAAAGGCTTAACCAGAGTGGCTCGACGGCTGCCTGTATGCTATCCAGTCCGAACGCACCACCTAGATAAAAAAACAACAGGGCGACATGCCGAATCTTGGACATGTCCGCCAAATCAATATCATCATTGCGTGAACAACCCATCATGTACGCTTGCGTTTTCGTCAAGCATGCGGTGCTGTGGTTTTCGAAGCGAGAAAGAGTTCTGGAGTTGTGTCGCTCACATCGTCGATCACGTCGTCGATCGCACTGCCACGTGTATGTGTCCAGTTTTAACGGTTGTTGGGTTGGCGTATGTCGAGCGAGAGGATTATTGAGGGTGGCAGGACGGCCGATACGAAAAGCTTCACGTACTCTCCTAAGCTCGAGAAAGGTAAAGGACGTGATTGTAGAATGTACAAGACTTGCACGTGCTCGTGCAGCATGTAGAAGTCGTATATCATGAGACTCAAAGCCCAGGACATGGTGTAAAGGAACAGTAGTTCCACGAAGCAAATGGTCGTAAAAGTCGTAAATGCCCGAACGTGTTGAAATGTAGACAAGAGACAGAATCACAAGGAAATGTAAACAAAAGGAAAGAAAAATGAGGGAGCGTCAAGGAGGCCTATAGGTCGCCTCCAACCGTTGCATCCCGATTGGAGAGTCTGACTGGTAAATGTCGAGGTACCATGTTGTGTTGCTTCTGAAAAGACCGCTCGTTCAATGCCGCGAAATCGCTGGAGATAGAGGCCAAACCGCCTTCTAATGTAGGAACCGGTAGCTGACCACCCGAATGCTTGCGCACAAGTTTTCCATTACCGTCTGGCCCGCTGAGTCGTCATGGTATGCGCACGCTGGATGACAGGGTTGGCGTCAGCGTAGTTTCCGCCCACTGCGCCACCCTCCATAGTCTTGCGTCTCTTGAGGCCGCCCATGTCATCACCTTGGACGCTGTCCGGGCGGTATGGGTCCTGGTCCTCGTCATCGCGACCACGCTTGCCCGAGTTGTTCACTCCGTTTGTAGGAGGGTATCCTTGAGTGGGGTACTGTGATACAGCACCAGGACCCTGGTAAGAATCGTGGGCTGCATTGCCATTGGGCCCACCTCGGGGGTCACTCATGACATTGTAGAGGTTGCTTGAAGGTGGTGCCTGACGCTGCGGCGTGGGATAGCCCGAGTTCCATTGAGGCTGACCCGTGGCTGCCGATCGAGGCGTGGCTCGTCCGGACCCGTTTTGGTGAGGTGACCCCGTCATTTCCGGAGAGAGGTGTGCGTGGTCGGGGTGCATGGCCCCAGGTGCACCGTTGGGCGTGTATCCGTACGGACCCCTATTTCCGTTGTACGGAGCACTAGAGTGTGTGTACTCATTGTCGTGGTCGTGATCCCCCTCGCTTCCAGCCTGGGGAGGAGCCACCTTTTCACTGCCCTGTGGCATCATGCCATCAGCTGGTTTTACATCACCCTCATCTGGCACATCGCTGATGCGGGATGGCGGTGCCATCTCTGTCTTTGGGTAAGAGCCGTCTTGACGGTATGCCATCATTGGCTGTCCTTGCGCGTATTGACCCGGTTGCGTGGGCGGTCCCGAATACAGGGGCCTGGAGCCATCGAAACTTTGACCGGAAGCGTAGGACATTCCCTGCTGAACAGCTCCGGGGGGCGTGCTTGCGGGTGTGGTTGGTACAGAGCGCGTGTTGCTCAGTCCTGTGTCAATTGACAATGGCTGACCGCCTTGGGCATTTTGACCGTTCCATTCGTAGGAGCTACCTTGGTTGCCCATACCCATGATGCTTGAGGCACTTGTGGGAGGAGTTGGGAAAGTGTGAGCCCGGTCGATGCCTGGGCGACCTGACGAGGGGTGCGGCTGGATCGCATGCGGCGGCTGAGACATGGCAGCACCAATGGGGTTGCTCATTGAGTGATGATGATGGAGTGATGGAGCTTGCGACGCCGCTGGTCCGGACAGGTATCGCTGATGTGTCTGCATCTGGTCAGGTCTTCGGTTCCGGTCAACAGCAGCCATGGCAGCGCTTCCTACACTTGCCCTTGTCTGATTCGAAGGGTGGTAAAGCAAAGCTCCAATGTCGTGAACGAACAGAGGATATAGCTGCTCTGTGATTTTCTCCTTGTTGGCAAACTCAAGAGCTCGCTCGAAAGGAATCCTGTTTCTTGTTAGTATGCAATAACACAACCCAGAGTAGTAGCACCTACCAAACACCCTTGAGATGCATTGGGCCAATCTTAACGACGTGACGCGTCTTTTCGCTCTTCAAAATGCCGTCTCGACGACCGCGTGTCATTCCCGCGACATTTAAAAGCTTGGTTCCGTTGATCATGTGATTATCTACCAAATGTTAGCTTACCAAGTCCCCCAAAATGTAGACCAATGGAGCTTACCTTCACGGCGAGCAACACACACGCCCTTTGCTTCTACCTGAAAACACAGACTACCTTCGTCTTCCCAGAGTGTGGCAGTCACGCGAGGCTTCATTCCTGGTGGAGCGATCTGGCCAGTGTGGTCGAAAGTCTGCGATTGATAGCTCTGCGAACCAGGTAGCGATGATGCGGGTGCACCAGACGACATGGCTGGAAGGAGTTAGTCTCGTCTGTGTAATTGGGTTGGTATTAAACTCACCTGGAAGCTGCAGTGTTGAAGGCACCATTCCAGGGTTCATTGGAGAAGATGCGGGAATTTGCGAAGGGACACCGGCAGGGTACCCGTACGGATATCCAGGCGGGCCTTGGCTGTACTGGTGTTGAGGCTGCATCATCGAAGATTGCTGTTGCGGGTACGAGTAATGCGACAGACCCGATGGGGGGGCTGAAGCTGGGGCGTGTGAAGCAGTGGCCATGTGGGGTTGATGCACGTCAGCATATGATTGCATCTGGTTCATGCTGTTGTAGCCGCTTGGAGCAAAACCGTATCCGTCTTGAGTACCGAACGGTGAGCTCTGCACAGAGTGCGCGTTTACGGACTGAGGGTCGCGAGTGAGAGACTGAGGAGTCTGTTCGGGAGATGGCGTCTTGAACCCAGCGGTTTGACCGTTGATCGATGCCGCGTAAGATGTATGAGAACCTGCACTTCCACCAACCACTGAACCAGAGCTAATAGAGTCACCTCGAGGTGAGGAGGAGTTGGACGAGGCACTAGGGTGCGATTGTATCTGGGGCAGGGCTGGTAGACGCTCGTTCGACACTGCAGGCTTGGGCTTGTAGTGGGATTGGTACCAAGTATCGACGGGGCCGCGAGCGTGGACCGACGAGATCGATGGGAGCTCCAGCTTTACGGTATTGACGAGCTTTCGCGTGTATGTACTTTGTGTGTCCAACTTCGAGAAGCTCTTCGCGAGGATGCTCGAGTCAGTCCTCTCGATAACCGAGCGTATTGCTGTGGAGGAGCAAGCTGTCGATGCTCACAAGACTAGATTGCAGAATCTGCGCACGTATCCGACAGACGATAGCTTGCTGATGTTATAGATTGCCACAGAAGGTCGACGGGGCGAATAATCTTCACCGCAAGTTAGTTGTTTGCTTCTCAAAGGTGAGATCGGTCAACTGCAGCGGGAACCAACGAGACGCGGCCAGACACGTGTGCAAACAAAGCCAATTGGAAGAACAGGTTGGAAAGTGCAGTAGAAACAGTCCAGCAAAAGATGTTGTGCTGAATCCATCAGGATGAGAGGGCAGTGTTGGTGATGGTAAATGGTGGGACTGACCAGAGTATATGTTTTTTTTTCGGCAGCGGGCAGACACGACGCAAAGCTCAAAGCGCGAGTGAAGCTGCAGGATGAAATCGAACGCTGCAAACAATGCTGGAGTCTCAAAAAGCTAGTCGTTACGTCGTTGCAGTCGTGAAGCAGGGAAGAGCTGGTAGATTGACAAGGCTTTTTGACGCTGGTTTTCAAAACACGCAGAGGGACGAATTGACAAATGCCGGCCTGGAAGAATAGCGGAATATGGCAGGTCGGTCTCGAAACATGTGCTGCAGGGTCGGTGTGGGCAATGTTCGTCGTGAAGGGGTCGTAACGTAGTCGCGCTTCGTTAATGCGGGCCGAGCTGTATGGATAGTGATAACCGCAGCACCTGGCAGAAAACACTACGCGCACCACACGTCAGTACTCGCTTGTGTGCATAAAAGAAGGATGAAAGGCGTTGGGTGCAATATCAACGAGCGGCCGTCTATTAGAGGTAAACAGGAAAGCCAACAGAAAGGCGTCTTCGCAGACTGCGGTGGGGAGGCGGAGGGTTTAGAGGCGGAGGTGGTTGGGATGGGACCTCTGATGCTAGTGCTGGACCAACCAGACCAGGCGACAGATAGGCGAGAGGACGGAAAACGCAGGCGGCGAGTCCGGCAGCACTCGAGATTGGACTGGCAGAAACGAAGAGAGTGGGTTAGACGCTTTTCACTCACCAAGTTCTTCAACGAACAAACGCGAAGAGAGCTGGACAACAACAACGGCGCCGGTGGTTTGCTTGCGTGTGGAGAAGGAAGTCGTTCTTGACGGCGGTGCTGCAGGATGATTCTGTGCAGCGCTCGACAGCAGGCAGGCCGCAGCTAAGAGGGCTGACCGAGACAGGCGAGCAACGCACGCCCCGCAGGACAGTCTGTTCGAGGTGGCCGCTTCTTTTGCAGACGGGCGTGTCCAATGCTTCTACTTTGTCAGTGCGCCGTGGGCGTCGCTGGCAAGTTGTTCCGGAGAGACAAGGTGTAGTAGCTGCGTGAACGGGCCGGCGCGAGTTTGCAGAAGCGGCTCAAGAGACAGGCGATGCAGTCGAGATGAAGCCGCAGCAGCGCGTGAAGCCAGAAACCGGTGCGCCCAAAGGTGCAGCTTCTGTTCTGTGCCTAGAGACGGGTGGTGGACATCTTCTGGGGACTCAGCGCTGCACACACACACACACACACACACGAGCCGCCGCGAGCACACAATCTAAATTCACATTGGGCTTGGTGGGAAGTGTGAGAGGAGAGGACACGATGGCATGGGGGTGGCCCGGCTTGCGCACCCAGCCTGGACCTGCGAGCAACAGTCCCGTGAAAGGCAGGCCGTTTCGCTCGAGGCGCACAGACTCTCCAGCTTGGAGCATGCTGACTGGGCTGATCCGCCGACGGTGCGGTTGACAAGGGCGCTGGATGGAGTAGAAGCTGACAGGGACAGGGCTGCGAGAGGCCATACCGCGACGACCACTATGCACGCAAGCGAGCGTACTGTGGTAGGACTCTCGTGCCCGCCACCCACCCTGGCACTAAGAAACACGACAGCAGACGGGTCGTCTTGCAAGCTTGCTACCATGGGACCGTGGGGAAAGACTGCTATTCCTATTCGTCCCCCCTCCCTACAGCTTTGAAGATAGTGACGATGACATGACTGCCAAGGGTGCGTGGTGGGCTCCAAGTTTAGCGGGCGCCTACTTTTTTTTCCACCAGCGTGCCGCTCCCTTCCTGAGGCATCGGATGGGCTCCCGATGGGGATAATACGGCTGAATAGACGGGACCATTCAGAGTAGCCGGAGATATTTGACGCGCAGCGCAAATACACCCAGTCAGTGATGAAATGATAGGGAACAGTCTGGCAAGGCGCTGTAGGCTTTTGACTAAGCTGCGCCGGACCGCGTTGATGCGGAGCATGGCCCAGAGACGCATCCCAACAAGCGATCGGAAAGCCCCAGGTCAAACGTCTGGGTCCATATCACGCACAGTCGGCTCGCGGTGTTGAGTGGCCCGGCTGGCGCGATGATTTGCACCGCTGCGAGTCAGAGCGGGACGCTTGGCAGTGCTCACTGAGACGAAAAAGCAGAGAGCGAGAGCGAGAGACATTACAGCACTGCCGGCTAGCCACGCTCGCTCTGAAACGGGCTCAACTGCCGCGGCATACCCATGGGCTGACAGTCTTGGTCATCTTTTTCCTCCTTCACAGCGGCGCCCGATGCTTTGGGCAGGACGTAAACGAGATTGGTCTTCTCGAGTGTGTCTGAATACCCTGATGCCGTGCAAATTCCCTGCTCAGGCTAAATGGGCGCCATCCAACAGTCGCAGGGATGCGCCCGAGAGGGAGCGGAATACAAGGACGGTAGGCGGTGCAAGCCAGCTGGCTGTCTTGTCTACTATTGGCCAGGCGGGAGATGATTGGCTGCCTAGTCCATGAGACCAGCGTCTACTATGTATCGCTGCCATGAGCTTATCCACTCGACAGCGCCTGGACACGCAAGACATGAAGCGAGCATGTCAAGTAGGTGCAACGTGGAGACTCGACCAAGTGCGACAGCCATGTCATGTCCGCGGCTTCGTCAATCGATTGCTGAGAAGCCGTCCACACTTGCAAATCGGTGGACAAACGTGCCGACAGTAACACACAGGCTTGGGCTTGACGTTGGATCGCACTACCGCACTATGGGTGCGACTCAATAGTCATCGTTGTGTCTCGCCGTCGGAATGTCTGGACCCAGTATCCTGGCCGCCAACTAGTGCAGTACCACGAGGGCATTCCTTTCGGCCAGCTGAAACAGCAATACGGACAGACGCCTGCCTCTCCCTCACCCTGCCATGTCACTGCATCACGGGACTCGCAGCACAGCGCACGGGAGAATCCGCCTCCATCCCTGCTCCAGCCATGCGAACGGTGACAGCCTCGACTTTGGGGACTCAAACTGCCCCATGTTATCGCCTCAGGCGCCAAACCGACTGTTCGCATCCATCTGATCCCCTCCCCCCCTCCCCTGCTAGCCGCGGAGCGTTCACTGATGCCCTTACGACCAATCCTCGCCATGTCATGTTGCAACATGTGGTCTGAATCCATTACAGTCCGGTGGTACAATCTAGTGTTTGAATCACACCATAGGTAAAAAAAGGTAGGACCAGAAGCTCAAGCGACCCGCACCGTATTACCTACCGTGTGCAAGTTTACGATCAAGGAGTTGTGGGCACCATGTCCTCTGCGAGGCGCAGTCATACCCTCGCCGCGTGGACTACCGTGTCTGGCAGATATGCACAGGTGCAAATAAACGTGCAGTGCAGCCGGCGCGATGTGGGAGCGGATCGTGGAGAAAGGCCCGCGCCTGGCTCTACATAGTGATAGTCGTACTTGTTACTTGCTGACCACCACCACACTGGCAGTCGGAAATTGCCAACATCAGCGTGTCAGAGCGACATCCAATACCGTCCTTGACCGATGGAGACGAGAGCCGAGAGGCGTCAAGCTCTCCGCACACTACAAACTTACAAAGGTTTCTATTCTCGATCCTCTGGCAGGGCTCATGGGAAGGGCGACTACTGTTGTATCAGCCTTAGCTCCGCTCGAGCATCGTGTTCTCGTGTAGTGGCCACGCAGTGGGGTCTGTGTACATTCCTGTCCAACTGGCAATAAAGCGCAATCTGGACTCGGGCCACAGCTCTCTGTATCCCCGGAGAAGGGCGTCGCCATGCATCCGGGTTTCTTTGTTTTTCTTTATCCATCTACCAACCACTACCAGGCTGATGCATTTATTCTTCCAGACGATGGCCCAAGAGAGAACAAGGGTACTCTAGATTTGCTCGCTGGAGACCATGTCGAAGACGTGTGCGAGCGTTCCTGCAGTGTGAGGCAATCCCGCGATGCGGCCATGCTTGGGACAATGTGGCCGTCGATTGGACGAAGCCGCGTATGCAGCAAGCCGCACTTGCATATGCATGTGTTGGAGAGGGTATCCCTGCGTCGTCTCAGCCCAGCCCGGGCCCCTCACTCGCCGCCCGATCATGGCACGATGGAAGTGGTCGACGACGGCCTTCACGTGCGGTTGCACCGGCATGGCTACATTCAACCTTGTGAGCTGGCGAGTGCCGCCCGCGACGGTCGTTGTCGAGTCTTCTTTGCTGGTATACTGTGTGTGGATCAGCACGACATGGCCGCGCGAGCGTCGAGACGGGCGCCGGGCACTCAATCACGGCGGGCCACGTCAGGAGCCAGCAGAGCCGTTGTCGGGGGGCATGGACGCAACAGGTAAGCCACGGCCGCTCCTTGCAGCCCGTGGGGTGCGCCTGCCCCGTGTGATTGGCGGGCCGCCACGCTCACCGGTCTTGCTCGATGGGGGTGGGCCCCACCTCTTGTCACGCTCAGCCGACGACTCGCTTGCTGCGACCTTCTCTAGCGCCGCTCCCACTGCCCTCCAGATGCGCTCCGATGCTCGTCCATGCTCGTCCATGCTCGTCCATGCTCAACAAAGTTCGACAAGGAGGCTTCATTGTCCGCTTGACACGCCCACCCGTTTGGCCGGCAAGCAAACTTGTTCGGCAAGCGGAGCCCTCACTGCTCTTCTATTCTTGTGCCTCGCATCTTCTTCCATGGTAGCTTGAGCCTTGAAAGCAATCTAAAAGCTGGATGCCGAGCTAGGGTGCAGGGGACGGCCGTGCTCTCCCGCTGCGCTGCACGGCTCAGCGCACATCCAAAATGCCGGCAGCGACGAGTTCAAGTCGTCTCTCGAGTCAGCAAGCGGACGGTAGCCACCTTCACTCAACGCCAGCCAAAAGCAGGTGGCCATCTCGCAGCAGCAGAGTCGCGTGTCGCTAGGCCGGCGTTTGATGCCGCACGACATACCTACGTGCATGCATCGAGTGCCATGGCTTGCCACAACTCAGGGTACACTACAGTATGCCCCACGCTATAAAGCAAATCGCAACTGTCAGAGTATAATTCGACTCGAGAACACACACGTTCTAACAAAGGCCCCAGCGTAGTTGTGCATCGGCAGCCATGGGTTCCCACGGGTGCATTCAGCCTACCGCCGAGTCTCTTACCACTACGGAAAGCGGCTGTATGCAGATTCGCACGGCTGCTCATCATTGATTGACGCGGCATAGATGTACACTCTTGTTTATCCAGAGGCGCACTTTCGCTGGCCAACAAGCAAACAGATAACACGCTATCTGCTAAAAACACGCCACCTACAATGTATTCTCGATACAATGACCTGCCCGCTAGAGAAAGTAAAGATTGTTACCCGCAACTTTGGTAGCGGGCGCCTGGATAAATCACCAGTCGCTTAGAAGCAATGTCCCAATATCCCTCAGAAGCATCGGTAATATGACGATGCTCTACTGATCCCGCCCGAGGGTTAGAGGAAATCGCGCCATGTTCCAGCACATCCGTATTTCTTCAGTGCCCTTGGATCGCCTAGCGTGTTCTAATAGGTTATCTAAACTAGCAGCTAGTGTTGTCGTATCTGAGCAAAGGAGAAGAAAAAATGAAACCCTTAAAAAAACTAAAAAAAAAAAACTCAAGCCGAGTTGCTTTTGGCCGAATCTCTAATCCGTGGCTATGCGAACGGACTGCGCAGTGCGCACCTAAATTTAACGGGCTATGACGCCCAGGCCCGGACTACTACACGCCAAAGCGTTACCAAACGCTAGATACGTGTCAACGGTGGTCCACTCGCAAGATCCTCCATCGCTCTCCGAATATACCGAGAAGAACGTGCTCAACCAGCCATGCCGGCATATGCCGGGCTGGCTGAAAACATGGGCTGATCCGTTGTGAAAATCTCTGCATGCATTGCGGGCCGAGAGAAGTCGCGCTTTGATCGTTTCGCAGTCAACGGTCGTAGTTCATTTGGTCATGTTCAAGTTGTTTCGAGTCTTGCGCCTGCTTGTGGCTAGGTTCGCATCATGCGAACCACGGTACCAGGCGCCATAGCGTCGTGCTACTTTTTGAGCACGTATGTTACATTTACGTCTACACACCCTGCCGACACCATTTACGAGATTTTTGCCTTCTGACCCCGCATCAAACACGGCAATGTCGGATGTTGACCACCGACTTGTTTTCCCCACGCGTAGGCACACTCCTGCCTCAAACGTACATGCAGCAAGTGCGTATGCAACGCATTGGGTCCCAAGGCCTCTCTTCCTTCGTTGACATCAACGACCTGTAGCAACTTTGGAAATCATCATCAACAATTGCAACTTCGGTTCAATTCGCGGAATGTAACATTTCCCGCAACCTCGGCTCGCACTATTATGCTTCTCATTGCAAACATCATCATTTCACACAACCGGCTAATGCCTCACCCCCAGCCCACTCCAACTCGCACACCTACCAGATCCATGAAATAAGCCAGGCTAAAGCATGGAACACACTAGTCTCTACTACGGCAAACCACCATGTTCCCCTTGTGCAATCTCCTGCGAACACATGTTGCTGATCAAAACACTCGACCTTACAAACTCGACAATGGCACGTTCGAAAACCAAGACGGGCGCATCCCTCCTGTCGAGTAATTGACGTGCGTCGCGGGTCGGCTCTGCAAGTTTCAAACACATTTCGGCATGTGCCTTGCCCTGCCCTGTGTGCCCTGCACTGCTGACGTGCCTCGGGTGAGACGTGCATGCGCAGGCTTGCTCGTGTCTCAGGCGTCGCAGGAAACACCCAGCTGCAACCTTTGCTCGTGGAGGTTGTAAGTACACAGTTGGGTGACATCACGTGTGCTCTGTGTGTGTGCCTGCGCATGATCCATCTGACAGTGCGCATAACGCTTCCACCATACTCTATCGCTCCCACTGTTTTGCCTTTTTACATGACGGCCCGTTTTGTGCAGGTGAAAAAAAGTCAACTCCGGAGCGCACCTTCCCCCCCCCCTCTCCGTGATCAGATATGCGAACTAAACTTGATAAACGTAACAACAAAATAACGACTCTAGTGTTTTTTTTTCTTCCTCCAGAGTAAACAGGGTAATGTCTCCCAAAAAAAAGTCTTAAATCGCATCTCTTACTCGTTCCCGCCAATTTACCATCTTCGCACCTTCTTCAATAACCACGATGCAGGAATAGCCCCCCCCCCCCGCGTGAGAGTAAAGTTTCTCTCAGTTCTACCTAGCTACATCATGGTGCTCGTAGTAATTCGCAGCTATGCACCATCAAGCGTACCTACTATATCGATTACTGTAATCAATACTCTGCCTCCCTACTTATACCTTCCTTTGTCACAATCCCTCTACACCATCTCTATCGCCAATTACCTCTCCGTAACGCAAGTCTGGTGTTCCCGCATCATTATCATTGGTCCCATTACCCCCTCATATATATTTATATATGCCTTTCAATGGCGAGTAGTTGCCAGCAATGATATCGCGGCATAATAGACTACGAACAAGACATCTGAATACGATTGAAACATGTGCCTCGAGAGGGTTGAAAGACTGAGCTCATAGGCGATATTCTTCATCTTTATGGTCAGGAAGCTGGAGTCTTCTACATCCATGTTCCATCTTGTTTCGTCTGGTGGGACTGAGGCGAGGACTGTGAGTATGCTGATATTACTAAAAGGAAAAATTACGAAATGCTGTGTCTTTATGACCCTTCACCATGTCTTGCTCGTTTACATTTTCACGTAAAATCCCAAGGTACAACTACCTGTGTTGCTCTACCGGCCAATACACAAATCATGTGCGGACCCGCTGCTGTAACACATCGAACAACTGTCGATAATGGAGCTAAGCATGGTGGAGCGCTAAGACATTGATGTAGGAATCAACTCGCAGTTTCACCAGCCTAGCGCCTCGTTCGACACATTACATGAATCATGACGGCTGAATGAATGCATCTTGTGACTTCCCGAAAAAAACCTTTCCGCTTGGGCCAGTTCTCATGGCCTAACAGCCACTCGACTAAGGGAATAACCATCATGCAGCTGTGCCCGGTGCATTCCTCCTCCCACGAAGTCTCGCACGCCATGCGCCTACATTGCGACGCCTTGGTTCCGCACCTTGTCTCGTTTCTGATGCCCTCGCCATTGAAGTTAGTCGGCCCTCCATCTCTTTCTCACTCAGTGCACCTTCCACAAACCTCCAGGTATCCGTCACAACAACGTATTCGACCTGATCCCCCGTACCATGATGACTCCATCTTTGTCCATCCAGTTTGCTTGTACCCTTCCATTTCCATTTCTCTAGAGCGGTACCCTCGGCACTTAGGTAACCTTCATGCTCGTTTGCTTGGAAGGCACCACCTTCCCTTCTTACAGGCAGCTTCCACCTCTTGTTTCGTTCAATGATGCGCATCATCTCCGCTTTTTTCCAACCCAGTGTTTCGTACTCAACCTTGAGTACGCGTAAGCCCGGGTTCCCTTCAAAGTAGCGTAGCCACCCCTCATTCATGCGGAGCGGCTCATTGTTTTCCCAGAACCACCAGTCAGAGTACCGGATGGTAATGGTAAGCTGAGTAGGCCGGAACTGCGGTACTGAGAAGACATAGAAGAGCTGACGGCCATCTTCGAGCCAGAACATTTGCGTGAAGAAGCGCACTTTCTGGAGTGACTGAGCAGCTTGTGGAGTTAGATTTCTGAAGAAATTCTCGCACGCTGGGGTACACGTGCGGCCATCGGGTCCACGATCTATATCGCGCATGTCAGTTTCGCCATCCCCCCCCTCCGCAGACAGAATCAGCATACTAAACCAAAATGCCCATTCCAGCTCTCTGAGGAACACCTTCTGGCCTTCCGCGTATGCCAATCTACACGTGCGCAAAAGTGCACTACTGCCCTTGAGCGGCCCTGAAAAGCCCGGTCTGTACCAGTACGAGTCTTCCGGATACGCTGCTGCGTCGTCTTCATACTGCATGAGCGCTAATTCGAAGATGTCGTTGCGGATCTCGGCTGGCAGGACGCTAAAGAGTGGGCTTTGCAGCTGAAAGTTGGACGGCAGGGAGACCAAGCTGGACGTCATGGTGGTGGCGAAGAAAGTTTTCAGCTTGGGTTAGATTGAGGACAATCGTAAAAGGCGTCTTAATGGCACCGGGAGGTTATATACTGCAGTTTTGAAGGATAGAGGTATCGGGTCTAGGCTGATGGTTGCCTGCGGCTGGTGGGGTTGATCTAGTTAGCGGCCTTGCCTAGAGGTTCGGAACCAATCATCACACGCACTAGCAGTGGCAGATCCACAGGGTGGTCAATTGCGGAGACTCCTTCGATATCGACTGGGGATATTACCGTGGAGGAGGGGGTGATAGACTCGTATCCCAAAGGTCGACGCGACGGCGAGTGGCTTATTAGAAATATAGGGACTAGGAAAGGAAGACACAATCGACAAGAACGCATATTTGATGGGTCAAACTGGTAGTGTGACTGGGCAATGCCATGTAAGTTGAGTCAAGGAGGTGTAACTTTTAGGCAAGTACGTGGTGTGAGGAAGGAGGGGAGATCGCTAATAACCACGTCATAGCAAGAACCACCTAAACTGTTCGTGCTAGACTCGTGCGTCTCGTGCGACACCGACGTGCGACTTGAGAAATGCTGCCATGTCGCTGCTTTCACTACATATTGATCTATCTGCTGGGGTGATACCATACCGACTTCGACTAGCGATGTTGCATTTCCTAGAGGACACAGCGCGGAGTTAAGACTTTCACGCAAGAGAAACAATAATAACGAGGGCACTAGACTTGACCTCCATGACGCATGTAGTTTGCGGCGGGGTTAAGTCAGTGAAAGAAGGGTCACATGATGGCGTGTCTGCCGCTTGCCCAGGCGAGACTAGGCTCATCTGTGACGTGCTGCCCCGACTGAAGCTGCCTCTCACCTCACTCGAGATGGTCATGGAACGCCCTCGAATAACCGCTAGTCGAGATGGCAGACTTTGGTGGCCTTCTGGATGAGCTCTTGCCTGCAGTCGCCAATTGCCTACGAGGCGACGCCAATACTTTCCAGACGAGACCCAGCGACCTCAAGCACCTTGCGTTGAGTTACCGAAAGCTTCAACCTATCGTGCAAGAAGTCCTTCACCTGGAAGTAGCCAACTTGGAATCACGTCTCTCGCACTCTCTTACAGCAGCCCGAGTTTGCTATCAAAATACGGAAACTCCGATTCGAGATGTCTCAAGAGCTGAACACGCTGCAACAGTTTGTGCGCATCGGGTATCTTCCTATGAACAGACCATTACGTGTGGTTCTCGGGAGCTTCTGTACTGCTGCGTAGACTTTCTGCGCATTGCCAAGGCAAAGAACGGCCGTCTGCTCTACGAGTTGACATTTGCGGACCTCTACAAGAGTCTTATGCTTAAGTTGCTATAAAGCTAGAAAGGTGCAGTATAACACATTTAACTCTAAAGTTTAACAACATTACAGATCAGCTTGCTTACTTTTAAGCCTATAATAGCTAAGTCTGTACTAAAGTACATACATAGTTTAAGCCTTGTAACTTTATTTTCTGCATTGCTTAATCTGCGACCTTGCTGTTGCAAAAGAAGTTTCTTTTATGCTAATAAGAATCTTTAGACCTGCGATCTGCCTCCAGGGACTGAGAGCATCGGAATCATCAATTCATCGTACGAGACCAGGCGCTGCATCAAGCACGTTCGAGATCACCAGAAACAATGGCCAAATTTGAGATTTATTAAACTGAGGGAGGGGACGTACGACCACCCGTACACACATGCGGATGGAAATAAAGATAAGGAGGCTAGTGAAAGTGAGCGTGAAGATAGGGAACGGCGACAATTCTTCGAGGTCGATGATTCAATCTACAGAGAAGCCAAGAGCTCCGGTGTGCGGGTAGGGAAGGTATGAGATATGAACACAAGGAAGAAAGGGTGTAGGCAAATGGAAAATAAAACTCACTAGCAGGCGACCGGGTGAGCTTTAGGCAATTGGGTAAACTCCGGGGGCCTTTGAATGGACGCTGCTCGTCGTGCGCATGATATGAGCGTTCCGAGTGGTCGCAGTGCTGGAATGTAACCATCACGAGCTTTGCAACTTCACAGGCCCGTGCTGAGAATTCTGTGGCATACCGTGGTAAAAAAGGCCGTCAGATGATAAGAAATAGTTGTTACTTAGAGATGTAGTCAATACATGCGCGCTGAAATGTAATCGCTTTGTATCGGTAGGAGAGTTTGCAATTTCTCTTCTCTAAATACTGTGGGTCTCATGGTGTACGCTGAAGGCCTTTGCGGTATAATCATATCTCGAGAGGAAACCTACGGTTACAGCGAGTACCTCCGGGCAGTACTGTGGGCCTCGATTCTTGGTACTGTGCCCTGTGCGTATTCAGTATGTCGGAAGTGTGTGTTATAGGGTGACCCAGAGGCCTTGGTCTAACAACGGTATGCTGATTGGACCCTGGCAATACGGCGAAGATGTACAGCCTACCTCATGACTGTTCATAGTCGAGTAGTACGGTACTGCAGTTAGCGCACTCGAGTCCTTTAAAAGAAATATCTCGCGCCCCCTTCTGCCCTCTTACTAACACTTCATTCTCATATCATTTTACTACACTTGTCAAGATTCTCTTCAGAAACTTTCACTACCAGAACACCTGACAACACCATTATTAAATTCACCATCATCATCACCACCACCACCACCACCAACACAATGTCTACCTTTACCCCTTTCTCGAGGCTCCCCATGGAGCTCCGCAACCTCGTCTGGCAAGCGAGCAAGCCCACAACAGCAACCGTCGAATTCGACGAGGACGAATACCAAGTCACAAGCATATCCGCACCATCTGCCCTCCTCACTACCTCAAAGGAAGCGCGGGCCACAGCGCTATCCTTCTCTCTCCAAAAATTCCCCATCTGGGGTCCAGAAGACTGGGAGGATCTGGCCATAGATCCCGACAACACGATCCTAGAGATCGTCATCAGACCGTCGAACTCCGCCTCCATAAACATCACTTGGACCGACATCTGGGGTGTGCTGGGCGACGCACTACCCGCCACAAGCCGCCTCCACATCGTATGCAGGAAGCCTGAGCGTCTCGCCAGGCTGTACATGGCAGAAGAAGCAGAATACCTTGGTGTAGGCCAATCCTGCGTCGAAGGCGGCCTGTTCAACCACGCCGAAACCGTTTCGGGTGAGCGAAAAACCCGCGAAGCACTACACGCACACCTCACCGTCACTGCTAGCAAGCATACGGTTGAACAAATCGACCAGGGTGCCTCTGAAAAAGAGGTTACTGTGTGGAAGATGGCCGACCAAGACTTTTCGGACTACTTTGGGCCCGAGGCCAAGACTTTCACCACGAGGGGGCTTGCGCGCGTTGAGGTCGACAATACCTCATACATGTCTGTAGAGCAGCTCCACAATACTGCGAGGACCTTCGCGCTGCCCGTTCAGGAGGAGGTGTGGAGGGAGGCGATAGGGGGAGAGGAGGCGGAGGTGGTAAAGTCAGGGGTGGAGCTGACTCAAGATGCTATTGCAAAGCATCTGGAGGAGTGTGTGAGGCTATGGGCGCCTAAGCCAAAGGATCCCAACTGGGATCCGGAGGGTAGCGTTGCGGCTGAGGAGAACGATGCTGTCTGGGAGTGGCTGGAATAGGCTCGCGGCACGTTTGAGTTGGTTTTGGTAGCATGGAGTCACACGACCTACTCCTGCATTAGTTTGACATTTGAGTTTGGCGTTGGGTCGCGATGCGAGGTACTCCAGGCACCATCATTGGCCATGCTTGCATTTAGGTCAGTAACACAGTCGGATTCAACACATATTGTCTGCTACTATCGTGAATATCTCTCTTGTCTACACTATTGGGTTATAAAACCCAAACCTGTTCTTCGGATCCCACTCATTCTTCAGCTTAGCTAACTTTGTGAGCCTGGCATCATATCCATATATCTCAGGCTTACTCTCTTCTCCGTTGGCGTAGTTCACATAGCAGTGTCGCTTCTGTTTGCTCTTGTCAAGGCCGGTATATAGCGCGTCGCGCATCGCACGTGTATATGCATACGCGTCTCTAGTTGTCTGCGCATCATCACCAGCCCACCACAGCGCCGGAGATGCGAGGATCGGATATTCGCGTTCCTCGGATGGCATTGCAGTGGAAGCTGTATCGATAGCCCGTACACCTTGCATGCCGTAATTCTCCATCAAGGTGATGGAAGTATTGAAGCGAGCATCGGCTGTGATGTTACCAAATATCGTAAATGCTTTACGGACGCCTTCGAGATCCCAAGCAGGTAGTGAGACACCGGCTCCTGCGACATTCTCGTTCGGCGTACAAGGTTGACTTTTGAGGCTGCTTCCAGTCGCCGTATAAAGATCTACGTATTTGACGTCTCTCGAGACTGTAGTCAACACTGGACCGAGCGCTTTGAAACGCGAGGCGTATGGTTCAGCTTCCGCTTCCGTGCCCTCGTATGCGATAGTGTATGCCACGACAGGCTAGTAGAGAGTCAGTATCTGGCCCACATATTGTGGGATGTACTTGCATTGACAGCGTCAACAGTAGGTATCCTCACAAACACTCCCGTCAACGCTAGCTTCACAGAACGTTCCGTAGTCGGTTCCTCGAATTCGTTGACCAGGCTGAACAGCGCCTCAACCTTGTCGGTCTTGAAGATGAGCGAATAGACGGTCCAGTTGGAGGGAATATCATAAGCCTTTACTTCGAGACTTGTCACAATCCCAAAGTTATGGCCAGCCCCTTGCAGGGCCCAAAACAGGTCAGTATTCTTCATCCGAGAGGCTTCTACGACTTTGCCGCTGGCAAGAACCACGCGCGGGGAAATAAGGCCGTCAAGGGAGTAGCCATGTTGGTTCTGAAGTAGACTGTGACCGCCTCCTAATAGCGGACCTGCTACCGACACACATTCGCAAACCCCGGTAACTGGTAACAAGAACGATTAGTGTGTGCGTCTGCAGGTCTGGGTATAAACTTACCAGCATACTTGCCCAAGGCGAACAGAGAGCGAGTGATCTCGTGCTGCATCGTTCCGCCTCCCACAATTGCAGTCTTGCCACCCTGACTGAGTGTCGTAGTGTTCAGCTTCCGCATATTGATCTGAATACCATACGGTAGCTTGTTCAGTGTTTTGGTCCATCCATGCCCCCCTGTAACGGCCAAGAATGGGATGTTGAAACGATTGGCCAACGCGACCGTCTTTTGCACGTCAGACTCCGTTGCTACCTCGACCACAACGTTGTAATCTGGAGATACGCGTGGGGAAGAGCCACGGACTTGGAGACTGTCCCAACGGGCATCCCATGGGAACGTGATGGTGGCAGCTTCGGATAGTTGCAGGTTCAATGTAGAAACTACGAGATTCAGATCGTCTGTTCCGGACGCAAATGAGCCATGAACGGCGCATGACAGCCAAGCGGCAAAAGTTAGAAAAAGCATAATGGCAAATCGTTTATGCCGGCACTCAAGTGGAGAGCGTAGGGCGAAGAGAAGAAGATCGGGGAAGATACTGAGCACGAGACATGCGTGTCGCCTTATGTAGTTGATCAAACCACACAAGATGTCTGGCCAGTACTGACAGTGTGGCATGTTCACGGTAACTTTGCTATACTGCCCATGTTAGTGTCATTAAGCTGACTACGGACTTCAGTCTATGGTACAACCATGTCGCTATTGTACTGCATCGCTCATTCGAGGATCTGGATTGCAGGGTGCGGACCGATGCGCCAGGACGCCATAGCGGCAGAAATGTCTCTTGGTGGTTGCATCGCTCGCATGCAAGCAACCAATCGCACCAATTCGATTTAGGCAGTGCGGCTGTATGCTGTCGATGTGTATTTACGTCTGGCGAGTTGATTTAATGCACGGCGTGCAGGAGCTGAAAGGAAATGGTCAATAGCGTATCAAGAGGGGTTGGCCAAGGCTGCACGCGAGGACCCACTTCTCGCTTTACCGAGGTGAACGGGCCAACGCGCAGGACGTGCCAACGCGCACCCCACCAAAACAACACTACCTTTTAACACCTAATAACTCTACTACTACAGATCTCATTTCGGAAGTAATTAATAAAACTAATCTTCTGCATACTAGGCGTAACTTTCTTGTATTCTTAATTTTGAAAAAATATAATAACGTATTCTATTAGTAAGCTGGCTACATTAGTAAGCCGGCTACTTTTCCTTAGCATAACTAAAACACTAGTGTAAGGACTGGGCTTAACTAGGACTAGACTACTCCTAGCTAGTCGCTAGTTCTAAGCTAGAGGTTACAGAGATCCGTGCTAGTATATATACTATTCTAGACTAGCTTCGGACTTTTATAACAACCTGTTGATGTTACTACATATTTTGTAGAAACCTTTTTAGTAAAAAATTTTTATTGCTAATAATAGGTATCTAGGCTTACGCCCTCTTGTTTAGCTAGCACGCAATTAGTGTGTCGCATGTTTAGACAGAAACAAAGAAAAGCAAGATAAAGACGCAAATTGCCTTCTAACTTAATGCGCTCTATTTTGCTCTTATTTTACTTATGCTGCTTATGCTGCTTACTTATGTTAAGGCTTTACTTCTAAGTACTCTTAGACAAATTAAAGAAGTAGCATTATTATTATTTTGCTTTTTGTCGCATGTATTAGCCACGCGCCTTAGCTACGAGGCTCAGAGCCTTCACGCCGAGGCTTAGAGATTTTACGCTAAGCTCGAATACTAGCATCTGAGCTCTACAAAACACTTACCGTGCTTAGAGGCATCTTTTCGAGCTCTGCAACTGTTGTTACAGACTACAGTATTTCCTTTGTATTTATAAATCGTCTGAGACGCAGATAAAAAGACAGAATTAACTATTTAGTTCTCTTAAACCACTGTTACTAGCTCCTTGTTTATTACAGTTATAAGCCCGGGACGCTGCTTTTCACTTTTTTGGAACCTCATTTTGACTACAACAACAACCACCACCCTTGACACCTTAAAAAATAAATAAGCCCGGGACTTTAAATCGCAGTCTAAATTCTCCTTGCGCAACCTAGAGTACGCTAGTAGTAGTTTAGACCCTCTAATTTGTTTAAACACACTCCTTAACTTACTAACTAATTACACGCACTACAATAGCGAGCAACTCTCTGCAAATTACTAACTTAGCGCGCCTCTTAGGCTACTTAATTAGTAGTTACTAGCTCTAATTATAATAAAACTTGTAGACAGACTACTAGCTCTAATTATAACTTTTAAAACTTGTAAACTTATTACTAAGCTAAACTTTTAATAAGCTTATTAAGCAATTACAGCTTAAACTAGCGCCAATAAATGCTGTTAACTAAATAGTAACACGCTAGGAGTACTATGCAAGCCTTAAAAAGGCAAAGCTTAGTACTATAGAACTATAAGCTTAGTATAACAAGTAGCAAACAAACTAACTAAAAGCTAAAAAGCTAAGAATCTTTAAGATAGACAGCGCGCTTGCTGTATTTAACTTTCTAGACGCTGTATGAGCTAAATACGCTTTTAAATAGGCTAGTACTACAAAAACGCTCTACTAGCAGTACTAGACGCTTAGGAAGAATTACCCTAATTTAGACTAAACTAGTTAAGTATTTTTAGGGATGCTCTACTAGCACTTAATTAGCTTACTAAGCTGAACTAAGTCCTTAAGAGCTTATACTATATTAAGAAGCTTAAAACTTTGTCTACTAAGATAAGGCGCTAGAGGCGCAAGCTAAAAACGTAGCCTTAAGTGAATATATTAAGATAACAACGATATCAGGCATTACTAGAATTCTAAAGAGTGCTATACACTTTTAGCAGCAATTAAGGCCTACTTAAAGGTTAACTATAATGTTAGTAAAAAGAAATTTAAAAAGATTTAAGAACGCTTACACACTAACTAGTATAAAGAACTTTAAAACAAACTTATTAAAATAGTGTCGCAACGTGTATATGTATCCTCTAGCCGGAGCGCGATTTATCGATCGGTTGGTATTTTGCCTCCGACCAATAGAATATAAGCTTTTTTAAAAGAAAAAAAGCAAGTTAAAAGTTTTTTTAAGTAGTTTAATTGCATTCTTAATTGACTTAGGGCTTTTTAAGAAAAAACAAGAATTCTAGTGTATACTACACTAGCAACTTTAACGCTTATATACTATTGGGGAGCACTATACTAGACAGTAAGGCCTAAGGCCCCGTTGCACCTAGTAAACAACAGGGAGCTACTTGTACTAGGCTCTTTCGTACCTGCAAGGGAAGTAGAGACAGTAGAGGCAGGTACTTAGGCTTTCTTTATTAGCGGCTAAGGCACTTGTATCCTATTCTAAGTTCTAAATAGAACACGTAGCAATAAAACTAAGAACTTTATGCTTATAAATGTAGCAGTTGTTAAAGGTTTTTATTTAAATATTGTTTTAGAAGCTTGCCTACATAAAAAGGGAGTCTAGTACCTAGGCTTAGACAATACTCTCTGCTAAGATACACTAGGCAGAAATGTTGTACTAGCAAGGCTTAAATGCTGTTTCAACCTCTTATTTTATAAATATAAGCTCCTATCTTCTTATTTTAAGCTTGTTTTAAATGTAATGCTTTTAGTTAGAAGTTTATAGGTAACTTATTTCAGAAGCAACTTAGAAGACCTTTAGTATACTTATATAAAGCACTTAGGCCCTAAAGCACTCAGAGCACTTGTTAACGCAGCTTAGGGCGTAAAAAAAATAGCACGTGCTAAGTGCAAGCACTGTGCTCTAACTTACATAAAATAAGTTATATTATAAAAGCTAAAAAAGCTTTCTTCTTAACTATACTAAAAGATATTGTAGGACCTATTTGACATGCCTTAAAGTTGTTTAGAAAAGTAGTAGATATAAGTAATAAAGGACGCCTTTAGTAATAAGCTTTATATGTATATCCTGCAAGCAAAATCTATCTTAAAAATTATAAAAGCCTTTTACTACTTTAAGGCACTCTTTAAAGCTTGTTACAAGCTTTCAATAGTTAAAATTATATAAAATAACAACTTTTTAATACTTTTTTAGCAAGGGACGTTGCAGTACTAAACATAGTGTAAAGAACGCAGCATTACTATTAAGCTTTCTCTACTACATATATATGAACTAAATAGAGCTGCTAAACAAGCAGGCTAGGAGCTAATAACTAAGTTAATTAAGATAAGGGCAAGCGAAAACCTGCCTAAGAAACTCTAGCTAGAGATTGTTAAGGCTGCAGCCTAGCTTTATAATATAAGTCTCTTTTATGCACACAGCTTGCGCTTACTAAACAAGCTTTTTGAGCAATAGAGCAAGAGGTAATTTAAGTACTACAAGCCTAAGCTTCTTAAAAGTCTTACAGCTAATATAAAACTAAATTAAAGTGGTATATACGTCTACAGCTGCTGCGCCTATTTTTTAAATAAAATTAGAGCAGTTAAGTAATACAGAAAAAGCTTTAAGACTTTTCCTAAAAGCTATATTAGTTACTTAGTAAGCTACAGAGCTTCTAATATATACTATATGTAAGTTTTAGCGCTTAACTAATTTATTACAATACGTAATATTATATTTAATAAAATGCTGTACTACTAGGGACTAGCTTACAAGCTGCCTAGGCAGAACACAGTCTTTATAGTAAACACTTTTAATAAAGACAAAATTAGTAAAGCTAGAAAAGTACTTAAGCAGCTTACTAGTATTAGTTAAGCAGTAATAACAATATAAGAGAACTTACAGCTAATAAGCAATTAGCTAAAAATAAAGACTATAGAAGGCTTGTTACAATCTCTAATAGATAGTACACTAACAGCACATAAAGAGCGTTAAGCTAACGCTTTTTAAGGAATTTATGCAAGGCAGAAAGGTTCTTTAAAACAGCTACTAACGCCTAAGGCAACGCTAGTGCCTCCTTTACTAAGAGCGCAAATGCTAGAGCAAGGCACTCTAGCTTAAGAGCTGTAGGTAGCAGTAATAAGCTGCTTAGCTTCTAAAAATTACAAAATACTAGTAGATTAAGCTTAACAGACGCGCTAAGACTCTTACAGTCTTAAAAAAGAGCAAGAATTGCTTCTAAAAACGCCTAGCGCAGTGCTAAGAATTCTACAACACTAACTGGAGCCTCTTAAAATTTTCTAGTAAAAATTTTTATAAAAAGAAAGTATAAGAACCTTCTGTAAAAAGCTTTTTAAGGCTAAAAAATAAGAACTAACGCGGTTTTAACGTAAGGGGTACAGGCGTATATTGCCTATTATATAACCTCTTAAAGGCTCCTAAGCTTAAGGCACTACTTTTTTAGCCTTAAGACTTTAATAGAGAGTTAATTATAGTTTACGCTGTAATTTTAGCAGCTTTTAGAAAAGTCAATTAATTTTAAATGCACTTTGACAACCTCTTAAAGCTTCTAAACAAATAAAAGAACCTCTACAACTACTAATATAGAACTCTATTTAAAAAAGCTAGCTAAAAAAAAATTAATACTCTTCTTTTAAAAAGTACTTAGATAGAGGAAGAGATCTTAAAGAACACTAAGCCTTTTCCTCTTAAGTAGGTATTTACTTACAAGCTTAATAAGAACAGCCACTTTTTAAAATGCAAAGCACGTCTTGTAGTAAAAGAAGACTTTTAAGTAAAAAACTTAATATACTTAACGTACGCAGCAACACTAGCTGCGCAATTCTTTAGGCTTGCAATTGCAATTGCAGCTAAGTTTACTATAAAAATACAGCAGCTTAACGTAGTAGGCGAGTTTTTTAACGTATATATTAGTAATAAAATAATAGTCCTATAAGATCTACTAAACAGTTACAAGTACTTAAGCAAATGCGTTAAGCTTAAAAAAGCCTTATACAGCCTACAAGACTTGCTATTATTATAGTATAATAAGTTCTTAAGCACACTAAAAAAGCTTAGCTTGTAGGCCTTAGCTAAGGAGCTATGCTTGTTCTTTACTAAAAAGCGCTTAATACTCTTACTATTCTATATAGACAATATACTTCTTATATATTATTAAACTTACTAAACTAAAGCTTATAAGATCTTTAAATCTATTAAAGATACCTACAAAGTTAAAGATAAAAAAAAGCAAGCTAGTTTCTAGAGATAAAGATTGTAAGAGACTGTAAGAAGCATACAGTAGCACTACTATACAACACCTATATTAACAAAGTTGCTAAAAGCTTTAGTTTAAACGCTCTTAGCAGGTTTTTTAAACTCTTTTGCCCTTGAAAGAGCTTGTTTAAAATCTAGAAGAGGCCCTAAAGCCTTAAATTAAGGCCTACTAAAAGCGTGTTAGCAGCGCACTGTACACAGCTATTATGCTGCGTTCTAACACTGCCTACGCAGTTTCTAAGCTCTTTTACTTTTTTACTAACTCTTTAGAAGATTACCTAAAGGCTGTAAATTTTTTATATAATACTTCTACTATACAAGGCATAAAAGAATTACATACAGCAATAACAACAGTCAAAAGTTTACTATATAGAAAAACGCGTCTTTTGTAGATAATTTAAAGACCTATTAATCTTTTTAAGGCTATATTATTATACTCTTAAGAGGTCTAATTGTTTAGAAAGCAGCATGGTAAGCTATAGTAACAACCTTAACTATAGAATCTAAGCTTCTTGCATTAAAGTATGTAGCAAAAGAGTTTATAGCACTTAAAAAGCTATTTAATAAGCTTAAATTTGTAGTAAAAAAACAAAACCAAACTTACTATTAAGTATTAGGACTTTTATAATTGCTTAACTTTATTTTTAAATTATGCTTAGCTTTCTTAGCCTTAGCTAGCTTAAGAGCATCTTAAGCTAACTTAGCCTAAGCAGCAAGAGTTTAGAGTTAAGCAGCGTAACAGTGCAAATTAAATTTATTACTTTTATAAATAAGATTTTAAAATAATTGCTAGCTTACTTCTGCGTAATAAATGCGTCTATATATATAAGTTGTATAGCAATTAGGACAGCAAATTTAAAGGCGATTATACAAAATAAGCAAAAGGAGTATGTTTTAAGCATGCTGTTCTTGTAAAGACAATTGCTAGAAAAGTTGTTGTTGTTTAAGCTACTACTATTACTGCTATTGTTAATTATACGCTAACTGTTAAGCTAGCTGCTATGCAGGTTAACTTAAAACGTATACAGCTTACGGCTGCATATTATAGAGCTTTTATTAATATTAACAACCTAAATTTAAACTTATAGCCTGCTAAGCTGGCTGTGTCTAGCACAAATAATCCTTAGCATTATACCTTAGATTAAAAATGCTTACAGGAGCAGAAGCAGAAGCAGGAGTAGGCAGCAGGAGCTAAGCAGCAAAACTATAAATCAACATCTTTTAAGAGCAGCAATTATTTACAGTAAGCTTCTACACAAAAGACTTTCTAGTAAACGTAATGCTACTATTAATCTCTTTATAGCAAGTAATAATGTCTTTAATTAGTTAAGCTTTCGAAGATGAGTACTTTTTACTATTGTTCTATTTCTAATAACAAGTTAGCAGCCTAAGCAAGGAGCTTAAAAATTCAAAAACTTAATTTTTTTTCTTTGTATATAGCTATAAATTAATTAGCAAGATTAATATTAACTGTATAGCAGGTGTGTAATAAGCAACTGCTACACTATAAGCTGCTTTAACTGCTAGTCTAAACGCAAATAAAGTAGTGTTTAGTATACAAACTATTTAGCATCTTTTTATATAGTGCTTACAAGGCAATATGCAGAGACATAATAAATTAGCAGCGATTTTTAAAAAGCTAGTAAGCGCTTTTTTCTAAGTAATAAAGGGCGCGTTGCGCCTAGTAGACAGCTTAATAGGCGTTTATAAGCTATTACTATGTTTTATTGCTGTTTGCAGGACGCTGCTTAAGCAGTAAGCTGCTAAGACTTTTATACTAGCTTCTAAGAAGCTTCGCTATTGCACTAGCTTAATTACTTAATTAAACTTTTTTATAGATTAAAATCTAATTAAAAACTTAACAGCAGACTTAATTTAGCTGGTAAAGTAATTAGCTTTTAAGCAGAGCTACTAGATGTCTTGCAGTAAGTATATAAATTAATAGGCAACAGTAACTAATTTTTATTACCGCAGATATTAGCTGCTTGTTAAATTTTATTATTAAACAAGCTTTAACGCGCGCAACGCTTATGCTTAGCACTATTCTTACGTTGCTAACAACTGCTATCTAAGCAATTCTTACGCTTATAACAGCAGCTTACTAATTAACGCTCGCGCTTATTGCTGCTAGGGACGGACTACACTGAGAAGATTAGCAGCTAATTAGTAAAATAAGGTAACACTGCTTACTATATTAGTTTTAGTGGTTTAGACAGTCTAGAAAAGCTTAGTAATTAATATTAGAGTGAGGTTAAAGACAAAAGACTTTTAAAGAGGCAGTAGACGCAATTAATATTGTTGTGGAGGCTGCGCACTAACTAATCACGCGATATTTAGGATCTATCTAATATTTTAATATTACTAAGAGCTGCTAGATTAATCAAAACATCAACAAGCAGCATCACTACAACAACAGAAGATCAGGCAGAGGAGCTATGATTACAGAGGGAACTCTTGATCAACAACCTCAATTTATTACGATTGCCTAGTTGCTTACAGCTCAGATTGATAGTATCTTACTAACCTAGGGGGTGTGTTGGAGTATTGACATGCGCAACATGCAGATCCCCCTATTAATTAGGTGATCCTAGTAAGCTGAACACGTGAAGATCTCGCTAGCGCCTATATATACAGGCCAGATCGTCTTATTCCTCTTTAGTAGTTATTGGTCACTTGGTTGTGGCACTTAGTTGATCAATACACTCATTCCACTCCTCCTGATCAAGCAATTGCTTCTTTTCAGCTCCCACATCAAATAAGCCAAAAGACATTAAAGCTAAAAGCTATAAGAAACTATGAGCAGACAACAACCTTCTATTAATATACTTAAATGCCTTAGCTATAAGGGATAGCAAAGAAATTAGCATAGGCGTTACCTTCTATATAGGAGCTACTCTTATTAAAGAACTACAAGCAAATATAGGAAATAACTAGCTAGTTTACAACGGCGAACTAGAAGGTATTACTTTAAGGCTAGAGAAAACAGTTAGCCTGTTAAATAACTGCTAAAATGTCAATATTTACGTAGATAATCAGGCCGCTCTATTTTAATAAAAAAATACCTCAAACAACCCTAGCTAAGAGTAGCAAATCAAGTGTATTAGGGCAGCAACTTAACTAGAAGAAAAAGGCATTACCCCTACGCTACAATAAGTCCTAGGACACCAAGATATACTAGGAAACAATTAAGTAGAGTCTCTAGCAAAAGAGGCTGCAAAAATAAAACTTTTAACAAACAAAACAAGCCTAGCAGTTGTTAGTTCTTAAATTAAACAACAAGCAAATATTAACTAGTTAAGCCTTCTAAAGAAATACAAGAAGAAAGCTACTAGCAAGAACCTAACCACCTACTTAGTAACCTTTAAATAAAGAATAAAAAAACAGATACCTATCCCTCCTACTTAGCGAGATATATTGAGCTCTTTCTTCTTATTAAAACTAGGTCATAGCTACCTAAAGAGCTATCTATTTAAGAGAGAAAAAGTAGAATCTAAAACTTGCCTATGCAATTTTAGAGCTATAAAAGACACAACTTAAATAATTCTTAAGTGCTAACTATACAAGGATAGTAGAGCTATACTTTAGAACTCCTGTGCAGAGCTAATCTCTCTACAGTATCTTTTCCAAACTGAAGCAGGTATTAAGGCTACTATAGCCTTTATTTAAGAAACGAGGGTTGGTACACAAGCTGAGTACAAAGGAAACTCTGATAACTAGATGCAATCGCCTATCTAGGCGACCAAGCTCTAAGCACCCCTCCTCCTTCTTACTCCCCCTCCTCCTCCTCCCCTTCTCTACATCTACACAATCGGCTAAGAGCCTAACCTTTATTCAGATAAACCACCCCTGGTAAATAACTCAGAAGATAGAAAAAACTACATAGATACCTGCAGGCAGAGGCCTGCACGTCTTATATTGCCCTTCAGGCTGAGAAAGGACGTTGAACTACAAAAAAAAGACATCAGGGCTTCAGCCCTTTACATAAGCATTGCTTAAATGCTCTTTAGCTAGTTAGGTTTGCTTAGCTTTTTAATCTAGGCTTGTTGAGTAGCTACCTAGCTTTTTTTGGCTAGAGCTTTCTTAAGCCTATTATAGTTCAGGTTCTTAAGAGCGTTTTGAGTATTGTTCTTATACTTATCCTTAATTAAAGGTTTTCAAGTAAGTGCTCCTCTTACCATTATACAGGTAGTAGCAGGCTACTTATAGTTTGCTTTATTTATTTTTAAGGTGTCAAAGGTGGTGGTTGTTGTTTTAGTCAAAATGGGGTTTCCAAAAAAGTAAAAAGCAGCTACTCTCTACTAATCAGTCGCACAAGTCAAAAAAAAATTGTGTGTAGTCAACGAAAATTTGCTTTATAAGGGCATTTTTTTAAAGCAGGGTTGCTTTACTTTTGTTTTTAGAGTCTTTTTTCTCTGCTCCTATAATTGCATATACCTCTCCACTTCTAACAGCGCAAGTCGCGTGCTTATAAATAAGCGCTAAGAAGATTTGTTCTACCTGCTTTAGGCAAGATTATTCTTTGCCTAGAGTAAGCGCTTTTACGAGCTCCTGCTGCATAGATTAGCCTTATTTTAGAGTAAGCCTCTGGCTTACTGCATTTAGGTAGTCCTGCGTTGCTAGTGTACCTAAGATTTTATTAATTTTATATGCTTTTGCGCGTTAGTACAGATACAGCTATTCCTGCTGCCAACGCTTTGCGTTAAGTTGTTCTTGCTTTACTTTCTGTAGATGTGCTCTGTACTAAAAGCGTATAAAGTTTTTAGTGTAATTGTTCTTGAGAAAAAGAAATTTTTAAAATACTTAACCTGTTCGAAAGGTGAGAAGCAGTAGGTGAGAAGCAGCGGTGTCCTTTCCCTCCTCTATCGCATTATGTTGTAATCCTATTGCAATTTCACTGTAATCCTATTGCCAGCTATAGGCTGGCAATCGCCGTTGGACAAGTTTCAACTGGTGTCGTTTTTTGGTACCTTAGCAATTTTTTTTGACCCTGATTATTGCTTGGTGGTCTAAGCTATCCTCCTAGAACTTATACACCTCCTTTTTGAATCTCGTTAACTACACACAATCTTTTTTTTTGACTTTCACGACTGATCAGTAAAGGGTAGCTGCTGTTCATTTTTTTGGAAAACCTATTTCAACTACCACAACCAACACCTTTGACACCTTAAAAAAATTAAAATACATAACTAGCGCTTATAGCGTTGTGACGCCTGATGCTGACAGAGAGAGCATGGCAGGGGCAAGGAGCTTTAGGCTAATTGTCTAGTTGACCTAGTTCTAAAGGTGCTAAAGGCGTGCTCCTTTAGCAGCCTAATCTGCTAAATCTACTTTGTAGTCTGCAACCTTAAGTATGTATAAGTTAAGCTTTGCTTAGTCTGCTTCTTTAGGAGCAGTTAGTTAAACTAGCTCTTTTTTGTATAGCCGTTTAGCAGTAGCTCTGTTTAGGTTAACTTTGCTCTATAATCTTCTGCTTTCTGCATAGAATTTGAACTGCATAAACTATTCTAGCTAATGTGCTCTTTTAGTAAAGGTAAATTTGCCTTATAAGATAGTATTTATGTCGCTTATGTTAAGCTTCAAGGTATGCTCTAGTAGAGCAAAGTATTAAAAATAATTAGAGTAGCTATACTTTACTGTGTGACTTTGTCTTAAGCAGCAATACGGAACTGTATTGTTGTCTTAGCACGCCGGGCTAATAACTGTGGCAGGAGAGAGCATAGGAATAAATAAGAGATAATTATTAATTCTAAGAAGCACTGCAAAAGTGTTGCTATATGTACACTGCTTAGCATGTAGTGCTTACTATCTCATGTCAGCTGACAGCACAGGTCACGTGCTCTCATGTCAGCTTAGCTTACATGAGTCATTTGTTGGTGGTAGCGTAGCATGTGCGGCAGTGCTCTGCGACATTAAGCTAATCATGCGGACACCTAAGTTTATTAAGCATCTATAAACCTAGCCTCTCTAGGACTTTATAATTATATTCTTTATAAAAAACTTTGGAATCTGCAATATCTTTATGTACAAAAAAAATATTAAGCCTTAATTTAGCTATCTGTAGAAGTAATACAAAATATACAAAGTGTTCGCTAATACTAGCAAAATACTTAAAATGCTCTGCTTTAGCATCTTTTTTTTATTTAACATGCATAGGCTAAAATATTATTAAAACTTAGGCTAGCTGTTGCATAACGATAAAATAGCGATAAAGAAGAAAACGACAGAAAAAAAAGTAGGCGTTCTATCATTGCATGTATAGGTTGGAAAGCAAGGCAATAATAGTGCTGCTTCTTTTATTTGTCTACGAGTACTTAGAAGTGAAGCCTTAACATAAGTAGGCAGCATAGGCAGAATGACAGCGAGATAAGGCGCGTTAAGTTATAAGGCAATCTGCGTCTTAGTCATGCTTTTCTTTGTTTCTTTCTAAATATGCTAGAGCGACACACTAATTGCGTGCCGGCAATGCTAAACAAGAGGGCGTAAGCCCGGATCCCTGTTGTTAGCAATAAATCTTTTATTACCAAAAAGGTGTCTACAAAATATGAAGTCACATTAAAAGGTTGTCTCAAAAGGCCGAAGCTACCCACGTGGTTACAGATAGGGGTTAAACAGATTAGTGCCTACTCAGCTGAGAGTCATTGTGGATGCTGAGTGCTTAGTACAAGGATTAGAGGTTAAGAGAGATTTTTCTCTTTGTACGCTAGTAACTCTAGCTATACTAGGCTGGTTTAGACAGTTTCTACTTTTTTAACAGGCCTACATATTTGCTGTAAATTAAGCTATAAATTGTATAAATTACTCTAAATTTAATAAAGTTATTAGAGAAAAGATGATAGTAAGCTAAACTACCTAGCTTTATAAATTGACTGACTGAATAGTAGTTCACGTTATAAGAAGTACTGCTAAAGTGCTACTATATATACAGTGCTCTGTAAGTAAGGCTTATTATCTTATGTCAGCTTAGCTCAGATAGGTCATAAGCTGGCTCTAGCAAATTGTGTAGGGGCAGTGCTCTGCGACACGTAATATGTCGGCGCTTCTATACTAAGCAGCAAGATAACAAGGCTAAACAACATTTGTCTTTTACTAATATTAATTCAGGGAAAACTTGCTACACTTAACTGTACTAATAATCAGTATTACTAAATATAGTAATTAGTAACTAATACTAACTTACAAGACTAGCTTAGTTTTTATAGAAAGTGAGTGTATACTACATAAATTAGTGCTTCTACGTCCTAACTTGGCGGTAAAGGACTAAGTTTGGGCTGTTTCTTTCTTTTCTTTCTTCCTTCTATCTATGTTCCTCTGTCTATTTGTCATGCTGCGGTAATTAGGATACAGAGAGACGACAAGCATATTCAGCTTATATTTAAATAGCTGGCTTCGGCCTTTTGAGACAACCTTTTATTGTGACCACACATATTGTAGACGCCTTTTTGGTAAAAAAATTAAAATTTATTGCTAATAACAGGTATCCGGGCTCACGCCCCCTTGTTCGGCCGGCACGTAATCCTGTTGTCAGCCATAGGCTGGCAATCGCCGTTAGACACGTTTCAACTGGTGTCGTTTTTTGGTACCTTAACATATTTTTTGAGCCTAATTATCGCTTAGTAGTCTGAGCTTTCCCTCTAGAACATATTTACCTACTGTTTGAATCTCGTTAACTACACACAATTTTTTATTGACTTTTGCGATTAATTAGTAGAGGGTAGCTGCTTTTCACTTTTTTATAACCCTATTTTAATTCCAACAACAACCACTACCTTTGACACCTTAAATAATATATATTTAATCAGCAAATGATTTCCCTAGTTTTGTTTTATTATAAGCATTTTAAAGTTTGCAATTTGATTAAAAGTATAGTTAACGTAGTGCTACTCAGCACGTTCATTTTAAGCACTATAGATTAAAATAAGCTACTGCTCTAATTATAAATGTGTAAGCTAATATCACTGCCGCACCCTGCAGAAATAAGACACTAGCTTACTAGTTTATTACCTAGTCTACCTTGCATTCTAACAATTAACACTTGTAAGCAGAAACAGTAGCACGCATGTAAGCCATGTACTATTTGTGGAGATGTCCTTTTACCGCCGGGACGACGAGACTATATAATACTCTTCTAATCCACACTCTCTCTATGTACATTCTCCCAAGCCACACTGTTCCAACCCACTCTCTTCCAACCCACTCTATTTCAACCAATACCCTAGTCAACCTACACTTAAGGCAACCTACACTAAAGCTAAACATTTTAATCGTTGTTAGAATGCAATTCTTAGCTCTCCTCGCTCTTCTTCCGCTCATAAACATAGCCTACGCAACAGGAGAATCGGAATCGAAAATAGTTAATTGTGATTACCTATGTCAATCCTGTTCTAATTATGATAACGAAGTAAGTTTCCTTAATTACGTGTAGAACAGCTAACTTTTGTGTTAGCATAGACTAGATGTATGCTAGTTTACCATGTATTCAGTACTTGCTTAACTAATTCTTTTATAGGGAAGAAGCTCGGCGGGCTGGTGTCAATTCTCTACAGATGGATACCTTGAATGCACGCATGAACCTCGTCATTGTCATAATTAATACAAGTAAGCGAAATGTTGTCACTTTTTTGCTAATTGCTGATCTGAAATAAAGGAAGACAAGTGATTGTAGAGAAGATTTAGGACAAGCATAGCTAAATGATAGGGCGCTTAGATATACTATAATTAACGTCTATTGATTTATAAAATTTATTGACTAACCCTTGAAATAAATAACGCGTTAATAAAGTGACATTTATATGTTAAAATATTTATAACATGCCCTGTTACGGAGATTTTTAAGAGTACTCTTTAATTAAGTTACTACCATTCTAGATAAAAGCGTGCTTGCTGAACAATTGATATATGTTAGAAATTTTTAAGGTGTCAAAGGTGGTGGTTGTTGTAGTCAAAATGGGGTTCTAAAAAAGTGAAAAGCAGCTACCCTGTACTAATTAATCGCAAATGTCAAAAAAAAGATTGTGTATAATTAACGAGATTTAAACAGTGGGTAAATAAGTTCTAGGAGAAAAGCTCATACCACCGAGCAATAATTAGGGTCAAAAAGATTTGCTAAAGTACCAAAAAACAACACTAGTTGAAACGTGTCTAACAGCGATTGCTAGCCTATAGCTAACAACAAGATTACAGTAGGATTACAATAGGATTGTAACATAATGCGATAGAGGAGTGAAAGGACACGTACATACTGCAGCAGGAGCCTGTAATACTTTATAAAGCTACTACTATTTACTTACTACTTCTTACCTTTTAAACAGCACCGCATATAAACAATTTGTATACAATACACTATACTATAATATAGCGTGTAACCTCTGCAGCGAGCATCTCCTTATTCTAGGCTCTCTTCTAAAAAAAGCATTCTTTGCTACTGTCTACCTAGCACCTAATTTAGTCTAACTTAAACTGCTTATACAGACACCTAAATTTATTAAGTATCTTAAAACTTAACTACCTAGCTAGACTTTTAAGTTTATAAAAATCTTAAATAAGTCTCTTATCTATAATATTTTTATATACAAAAAGATTGTTAAGCTCTAATTTAGCTAGTTGTATAAGGAATACACAATCTCTAAGGTATTTACTAATACCAGTGTAGTACTTAAGATCTATTACTTTAGTATCTCTCTTTTCTTATTTATTGTATAAGAGCTAAATATAGAGACTAGAACTTAGCTTAAACAGCTATTGCAAGACGTTAAATTAGCAATAAAGAAGAAAAAGGTAGAAAAGAAGGAGTAGGCCTTCTATTGTCGCGTCTATAGGTTAGTAAGCAAGGCAATAATAGTATTACTACTTTACTTTATCTAGGAGCGCCTAGCAGTAAAGCAATAAAAATAGGTAAGATAAGGCGTGTTAAGTTAGGAGACGATTGGCGTCTTTATCTTACTTTTCTTTATTTTTATTTAAATATGCGACACACTAATTGCGTGCTAGCAATACTAAAGAGGCATAAGCTCTCATACTTATTGTTAGCAATAAATCTTTTTTTTTACTAAAAAGGTGTCTACAAAATGTATAGTCACATGAAAAGGTTGTCTTAAAAGGCTGAAGCCAATTATCTCTCTATATCTGTCAGTAAGGGTGCGTTGGGTTGACCAAAGATGCAAGGTTAAAAGTAATAAATTCAATAAAGAACTACAAAGGCTGCGCAGCGAATTTATCTACCTTTCTGTGAGGTTTAAGCTTAGCGCTAGTTAGTACACAAAAGTGACTACGTAGCAGCTGCTGACGTGGCAAGAAAAATAGCGCAGAGCTAAAAGAAAGGACGAGCAGGCTAAGAGGGCTAGAAGGGTCGAGCAGGATAGAAGGGCCGATAAGCCAAGCCTACAGAATCCGGGTGCTCACCGCACACCCAGAATCTGTGGGATAAATAGGAAAACTAGGCTTTTGGCCGAGTACCAAAAACATTAGGGCTTTAGCCCTTTACACTGTCAAATTGTCAAAGTTTGAAAAAGATGCTTACTTTTATTTTTTAAGGTGTCAAAGGTGGTGGTTGTTGTTGTTGTTGTAGTCAAAATAGGGTTCTAAAAAAGTGAAAAGCAGCTACCCTCTACTAATCAATTGCAAAAGTCAAAAAAAAAGATTGTGTGTAGTTAATGAGATTCGAACGGTGGGTGGATGAGTTCTAGGAGGAAAGCTCAGACTACTAAGCAATAATTAATGTCAAAAAATTTGCTAAGGTACTAAAAAACGACACTAGTTAAAACCTGTCCAACAGCGATTGCTAGCCTATAGCTGACAACAGGATTACAGTAGGATTACAATAGGATTGCAACATAATGCAATAGAGAAGGGAAAAGACACGTATATACTGCAGCAGGAGCCTGCAATACTTTATAAAGCTAAAGCTACTACTTTTTACTTACTACTTCTAATCTTTTAAACAGCACTGCATATAAATAATTTGCATATAATACACTGCAATAGCGTATAACTTTTGCAATAAACATTTTTATTTAACTTTAACTCTTATTTAAAAACAGAAAGCTTTCTTATTATATACCTAGCCCTTAAACTAGTCTAGCTTAAGCTAATTATATGAATACCTAAGTTGATTAAGTATTTACACACTTAGCCTTTTTAGGACTTTATAATTATATTCTTTATAAATAACTTTAAAATCTGCAATATCTTGATATACAAAAAAATATTAAGCCTTAACTTAGCTAGTTATAGAAAAAATACAAAATTTACAAAGTGTTTGCTAATATTAGCAAAGTACTTAAATTACTTTACTTTAGTATTTTTCTCTTCTTGTTAATTGTGCATAAGCTAAGTAAAAAAACTATTAACTAGTTAAACTAGCTATTGAATAACGTTAAAATAGCAATAAAGAAAAAAATAGCAGAATAAAAGAAATAGGCATTCTATTGTCACATGTATAATTAAGAAAGCAAGGCAATAATAGTACTGCTTCTTTAATTTGTCTAAAAGTACCTAGAAGTAAAGTCTTAATATAAGTAGGCAGTATAAGCAGCATAGGCAGCATAGGCAAAATAAGGCGCGTTAAGTTAATAGGCATTTTGCGTTTTTGTCTTGCTTTTCTTTATTTTTGTCTAAACATGCAACACACTAATTACGTGCTAACTATGCTAAACAAGAAGGTGTAAGCCTAGATACCTGTTGTTAGCAATAAATCTTTTTTTCTCACTAAAAAGGAGTCTACAAAATGTGTAGTTACACCAAAAGGTTGTCTTAAAAGGCCGAAGCTAGAAAAAGATGTTTACATTCTATCTTTACAACTAAAGTCTATTAGTGCTATTAGTAATATACTAGAGAAGCCTTCTAAATCTATTCATAATACTATAAAACGTATTATAAAAAAAATGAACACTTTCTTACCTCTTTCTCAGCCTAAACAAGGCCGTCTTGCTAAGGTCTCTAAAAAAGCAATTCGAGTAGTTAATAGAGACCTAGAAAGAAGCTCTAAGAAAACAGTCTATCTTTTTCTACTAGAAGCTTACAACGCTTAATAAAAGCAAAGAAATATTATATTTGTGCTGCTAAAAAAAAGCAGCTTTCTATCAAGAAAAGAGCTTCTAACCGCAAGAAATACGCTAGAAAGGCTATTAACATATTAATAAATATTAAGTTTAGAAAAGTTATATATACTGAAGAGTCTTCAATTCAGCCTGGACACGGCGCTAGGCAAGATGTTATATTTGGGGAGATTTGCGCGGTTGATTAGGAGGTCTGCGAGATTGGTCAGGGATCCTGCGAGGGTGATCAGGGGCTGGCGCTAATACGCGCTAGCGCCGCCAAGGCCCACACAGAATCTGGGTGTTAAAAAGAGCACCTGGAATCTGTACAACTAATTAACTAGCTTTAGGCTTTTAAGACAACCTTTTAATGTAACTATATATTTTGTAGACACCTTTTTAGTAAAAAAAAAGATTTATTGCTAACAATAAGTATTTAGGCTTACGCCCCCTTATTTAGTATTGCTAGCACGTAATGAGTATGTCGCATGTTTAGACAAAAATAAAGAAAAGCAAAACAAAGACGTAAATTACCTTCTAACTTAACAGGCTCTATTCTGCCTATTCTTATTACTTTACTACTAGGCGCTCCTAGATAAAGGAAAGCAGTAACACTATTATTACCTTGTTTACTAACTTATAAACGCGATAATAGAAAGCCTACTCTTTCTTTTTTACTTTTTTCTTCTTTATTACTCATTTAATGTCTTGCAATAGCTATTTAAGCTAAGTTCTAGTCTCTATACTTAGCTCTTACATAATAAACAAGAACAAAAGGATACTAAAGTAATAAATCTTAAGTACTGCGCTAGTATTAGTAAATACTCTAGAGATCGTGTATTCCTTACATAACTAGCAAAATTAGAGCTTAATAATCTTTTTATATATAGAGATATTGCAGATAAAGAACTTATTCAAAAATTTTATAAACTTAGAAGTCTAGCTAAGTAGTTAAGTTTTAAGATAGTTAATAAATTTAGGTGTCTGTATAAGCAGTTTGAGTTAGACTAAATTAGGTGCTAGGTAGATAGTAGCAAAGAATGCTTTTTTTAGAAGAGAGCCTAGAATAAGGAGATGCTCGCTGCAGAGGTTACACGCTATATTATAGTATAGTGTATTGT
This sequence comes from Alternaria sp. 'sect. Undifilum', assembly GCA_024321975.1. Classification (NCBI taxonomy): domain Eukaryota; kingdom Fungi; phylum Ascomycota; class Dothideomycetes; order Pleosporales; family Pleosporaceae; genus Alternaria; species Alternaria sp. 'sect. Undifilum'. The sequence goes on along the minus strand of JAJJZI010000010.1, from coordinate 764,939 downwards.
ATACAAATTGTTTATATACGGTGCTGTTTAAAAGGTAAGAAGTAGTAGGTAAGAAGCAGCAGCTTTATAAAGTATTGTAGGCTCCTGCTGCAGTACGTACGTGTCCTTTCCCTCCTCTATCGCATTATGTTGCAATCCTATTACAATCTTACTGTAATCCTATTGCTAGCTATTAGCTAGTAATCGCTGTTAGACACGTTTTAACTAGTATTGTTTTTTTAGTACCTTAGCAATTTTTTTTTAACCCTAATTATTGCTTAGTGGTCTAAGCTTTCCTGCTAGAACTTATCCACCTACCGTTCGAATCTTGTTGACTACACACAATCTTTTTTTTGACTTTTGTGACTAATTAGTAGAGGGTAGCTACTTTTCACTTTTTTAGAACCCTATTTTGACTACAACAACAACCACCACCTTTGACACCTTAAAAAAAATTAATATATAATATCTTTATACATAAACTTTGTGTAAGGGGCTAAAGCCCTGATGTCTTTGGTACTTGGCAAAAAGCCTCGTTTTTCTATCTCACAGATTCCGGGTGTGCGGTGAGCACCTGGATTCTGTAGGCTTAGCGTATCGGCCCTTCTATCTTTCTCGCCCCTTCTTGCCCCTCCTAGCCTGCTCGGCCTTTCTTTTAGCTCTGCGCGATTTTCTCTCGCTACGTTAGCAGTGGCCACGTAGTTAATTTTGCGTACTAACTGGCGCTAAGCTTAGGCCTTCCAGAGAGGTAAACAAACTCGCTGCGCAACCTTTGTAGTTCTTTATTCAATTTATTACTGTTTACCTTGCACCTTTAGTCAATCCAACGCACTTTTACAATTGAATTAAATCCTCCTGTAGCGCTGCTACGTCGAATCGGAAGCCGCCTAGAGCTATATCTACGCACGGAAGCCACCTAGAGCTACATCTAGACGAGATTCTAATTGATCAGATCGCTAATCTCAGTTAAAGCTGTTTTGAATCCACTGAAGGATTAACAGTAGAAGAAGCACAAGGAGTGCTAAGGGATACTTAGCTATACAAGTCCCTACCTAGAACGTTTCGCGATACGAACTGTTAGATAAGCCTACTATATTTCTAGTAGCCCCAGAAACTGATCCTCGCCAACTATACGATAAAGGCACTATTTATTTAGCACACTTTTACACATACAAAAATGGCAGGGGCAGAGATTACATCTAGAAGCTTTGCTGTCTGGATAGCAAGATTGCACTAGGATAGTGTTAGCAGGACTAAGATAGTGGACACACTAGAAAGTCTCTGCAGAGCGAACAAACTAGATAAAATAGCAACTTTAACTATAATTTAAGAAGCCTTTCTTATCTAAAAGGCTATCAGCTTAGCCTCTAAAGAAATAAAACCAGAACAAGAACAGCTACCTGCTTAGCTACTAACACTACTCGCTGCATTAAAATCAGCTTAGCAGCTAGCAAAAACACTAAAGCGTTTTAAGCAACTTAATCTAGACAGTTTTAATAGCACAAGAAATATGTACTAAATGTTTAAAAAACAGCTTACTGCTAAAGTAGAAAACAACTAAGAAGACTTTAACACAGAAAGAAGGACGTGTAATTACGCCTTTAGCAGGCTTAAAAGTTTGGCAGCAACCCTAACGCTGACCTACCTTAACTAAATAGAACTATTAAACGCCTAAGATTTCAAACATTTACTAAACTTCTTTAATTAGATGTTTAGAGATCTATATAGATCTAAAAGGTCTTAAAACAAACTCTAGTTAATATCTTGAGGCAAGAAGAGTATCTGTGATTATATTATAGAATTCTAAGAGCAGTTGCTGTTGTTAATAAGCAACTTTAATAAAGACACAAAGATAATGCTCTTTTAAAAGAGCCTTATTTATAAGCTTTAAGATTAGCTTGTAAGTATTACCTTCTTAGACTTAAATAATCTACAGAACAGGTCTATTAAAATTATAAAATACCTGTACAGAATAAAGTAATACTCTAAAGGCTAGAACAAGTCTAAGGAACAATACTCTAAGAACAGAGATTAGGAAAGGCCTAAGGAGTATAAACTAAGACGCGCTTCTCTTTCTCCTCCTACAGAAGACTAGGTAGAAAAAATTGCGTTTACTAGTAAATTAGCTAGGCCACGCAGGTTTAACAATCTAGAACTAACAAGCTAATAAGGAAAGGATATTGTTTTACCTGCAAGCAAAAAGAACAGTTAGCTATAGATTGTACTACAAAGAAGACGCTAAGAAAAAAGAAAAAAAGACTACTGTATTAAAGTTCTTTAAAGCAAAAGCAAGAAAGCTTAGCAAGAAATGCTTGAGTAGCAAAGACACTTTAAGGAACTAGAATTTTAATTTGGAAAAAGAATAGCTCTTGCTTAAATTTACTAGTAAATGCTACACGTAAGCTAAGGCAACTAAGCCAAAAAATAAGCTAGTTTTAAAAAGAATATAAGCAGCAATCGAATTACTGTAAAAACATTAGTTAATTGTAATACTTTTACTTTAAATCTTAATAATACAGAAGACCTTGTATACGCCCTTATTAGCTTTTAACTTATTACAAACGCTAACTTATAATACATTTCTATTACTCTGCACAAACAAGGAAGAGTTACAAAAAAACTTAGAACTATTAACAAAGCTGCTAGGTTAAAAATTAATATTCAAGGATATAAGAATACTATCTTAGGCTATATTACTTTTACACACCCTAGATACAATTTAATACTTAGACAACCCTCAATGAAATAAAAGAGAAGTTATTATTGCCTTTTTGAAAAGACAATATATATTTACTTTTCTAAACAAAGGATTAGACTGCTAAGCACCAAAAATTGCCCTGTTTAAAAGAACAAAAGGTTAAAGCAAATAAATGCAACGGCCTATTCATCCTATATAAGATAAGCAAAAAAAGACAAATTAATTTAGACATTCACTGCTTCCTCTAAAAATATTAAAAAAGTCCTAGCTCTTAAAAAAAAGTAATTTTTTTTACTATTATCTAAGGTGTACTAACACATAGCTTAGATTTTTAAGTGAAAAACTGCTTTTGCACTACTACTTCTACGCAAACTTAAAGTTAATAACTAAATTAAGTTATAAAAAGATAAAAATAGAAAGAAAAAAGAACTTCTTTAGGGTCCTTTACTTAATTATTTAAGGTGTCAAGGGTGGTGGTTGTTGTTGTAGTCAAAATGGGGTTCGAAAAAAGTGAAAAGCAGCTACCCTCTACTAATCAATCGCAAAAGTCAAAAAAAAAGATTGTGTCCAGTCAACGAGATTCGAACGGCGGGTGGATGAGTTCTGGGAGGAAAGCTCAGACCACCGAGCGATAATCAGGGTCAAAAAATTTGCTAAGGTTTAGGGTCCTTTACACAATATAAGTAGACTAAAGCTTTTAGTTCTATGCAAGGAGCTTATATCTCTATTGAATAAGAAATAGATTAGAGCTAGCAGTGCTGCAGCTTCTTCCCTAGTTCTATTTACTAAGAAACTTAGAAGAGAATCACAGTTCTGTGTTATTTATTAAGCTTTTAACGCTATTATAAAAAAGAACTGTTATCTTTTACAATTAATTTAAGAGACGCTTAACAATATTGCTAAGGCAAAATAGTTTATAAAAATTAATGTCTTTGCAGCCTTTTGCTAAATGAAAATTAAGGCAGAAGATAAATAGAAGACTGCTTCTAAAACAAGATTTAAATTATACAAATAACTAATTACTCCTTATAGTATAGCAAACGCATTTAGTACCTTTTAATAATATCTTAACTAGACCCTTTGCAAATACATTAACAGTTTTTGCATAGCTTACCTAAACAATGTATTGATTTACACAAATAGTATGCTTACAAAACACTAACGCAATACAAACAGAGTTCTAGAAGCTATAAGTAAAGCTAAGTTACTTTTTGATATTAAGAAATGCAAGTTTTATATGCAAAGCACTAAATAATTAGAATTCATTATTATGGCTAAAAAAGAACTTTAGATAGACTTTAAGAAAGTTAAAGCTATTTAAAAATAGAATGCACTAACAAATATTCAAAAAGTACACAGTTTTTTTTCTTTACAAACTTTTATAAATGCTTTATGAAAAACTACAATAATATAGTTGCCCTGCTCTTAAGGCTTACTAAAAACGTCTCGTTTTAATAGAGAAAGACAGAGCAAGAAGCTATTGATAAGTGAAAAAAGCTTTTTGTTACTAGACTAATAATAGCTTAATAAGATCTTAATTAAGAAATTATTCTAAAAACTAATTCTTCCAGTTTTGTTGTAGCAGGAGTCTTTTTGTAATACAACAATTTAAAAAGATTACAACTAGTAGCGTATTACTTAAAGAAAATAACTGGCGCTTAAAGCAACTACAAAATTTAGAATTAGAAATTACATACAGTTATTTGCTGCTTATTTAAGTAAGATGCTATGCTACGCTCTTTAAGAACGTTTTTAGTTATAACAGACTATAAAATTTTAGAGTATTTTAAATAGCTTAAGCAGCTTAGGAAGCGACAGATAAGATAGGTCTAATTCCTTAGTAAATTTCCTAATATAGAAATTGCTTATAGGCTTAGGGTTAATAACTCTAGAGCAAATGCCTTATTTTAAAGACAAGAAGATATGCCTGCAAATAGTTTAAACAATTAAGTTTCTATAAAGTTTTTACAAAATTTTAAACTATCTACTGCAACAACTTTAATAACAAAGAAGTAAAAAGAAAAAAAAACTCTTAGAACCTTTAGCTATAATAGCTATCTTGCAGCAGTACTTTAGTTAGATCTAGAAGAACTTGAAGACAAAGCTAAAGAAAAAGAGAGAATTAACTAGCTAGCCTAGAAAGTAGTAAAAAGAGAAGAACGTTAATACTTAACAAAGCTAGATCTTAAGCTTTCTATTTCTATATAAAAATTAGACAATTTTAGAAACCTGCTATACTAAAGTTAAAAATAAGTAATAAACAATAAATCCCTACGCACTAGAATTATCTATAAGATTTACTATTTAGGGCTCTAGAGCATTTAAAAAAGAACCTTACTTATTAAGCAATTGCAAGAGAATACTTTTAGCCCCCTATTAGCTAAACAGTAAAGTAGTATATTTTAAACTGCTTATTGCGTAGAAGAACAAAATTATACAGAAATAGACTATAAAATTTTAAAAATATTTCTTAATATCTTAGCATAGTTTAAAAGAAATCTTAAATAATTTTGTAATAAAATTACTAGAAAGTAAGAGTTATATAAACCTAATAGTAGTAACTAATAAACTAAGTATAGATGTAATTTTAATAGACTTTAAAAATATTACTACAGAAAGCGTTGCTAAAGCGTTCACTAACTCTGTAGTAGCTTAATACTAGTTACTAGACTACATTACTTCTAATTAAGGTGTACAGTTTATAAGCTAGTTTAAGACTCCGCTTTGCAAGCGACTAGAGATTAAGTAATATTTATTTTCTAGATATTACCCTAAAACTAACGGCTCTACAGAACGAATAAACTTTAAAATATAGGCCTAGCTACAAGCCTTCTGCAATTATAATTAAACACACTAAAAAGGCAACCTAAAGATAGCTAAAACTGTAATTATAGCAAGGCAAGCACAATTTACTAAAATGTTGCCTTTCTTTCTGCAATATAGATACAAGGTAGATTTTTTTAAATGGTAGTAAAACATAAACCTTAAAATTAACTTTAAGAAAGGAGAATACAAAGAAGACTGTTAGAAAGCATAAAATATAGCTAATAAACTTTAGCAAAGTATTAAGTTAGCTTAAGCTATAATAGCAGAATCTAAACAGGAGTATAAATAACAAGCAAATAAGAAAAGAAAAGAATTACTTTAGCTTTAAATAAGTAATAAGCTTTAGTTAAAGTTACAAAATACTACAAAACTAAGAAACCTAGCTAAAAACTTAATTAAAAGAATCTAAAGTATATAGGACTTAAAATTATTAAACTATATGCTGTAAAGCTTAATACTCCTAAAAAGATATATTAAGTATTTAATATTAATAACCTCTAACTAGATTCTTTGGATCTTTTACTAATCTAAATAAAAGACAACAACAAGCCTTTACTAATTAAAGTAGACAACAAAAAAAGTACCTAGTAAAGCGCTTTTAGAAGAGAGCCTAGAATAAGGAGATGTTTGCTGCAGAGGTTGTACGCTATGTTGAAGTGTAGTGTATTGTATGCGAATTGTTCGTATGCAGTGCTGTTCAAAAGGTAAGAAGTAGTAAGTAAGAAGCAGTAAGTAAGAAGCAGTAGGTAAGAAGTAGCAGCTTTATAAAGTATTGCAGGCTCTCGCTGCGGTACGTATGTGTTCTTTCCCTCCTCTAGCGTATTATGTTGTAATACTATTGCAATCCTACTGTATTCTTATTGCTAGCTATAGGCTAGCAATCGCTATTAGACACGTTTTAACTAGTGTCGTTTTTTAGTACCTTAGTAATTTTTTTCAACCCTAATTATTGCTTAGTAGTCTAAGCTTTCCTCTTAGAACTTATCTACTCACCGTTCAAATCTCGTTAGCTATATATAATTTTTCTTTAACTTTTACAAATAATAAGTAGAGGGTAGCAGCTTTTTACTTTTTCAAAAACTCTATTTTAACTATAACAACAACTACTACCTCCACAACACCAACGTCGACTTTTCTGGAAATCGATTAGAAACAACCGGATCCTAAGGAAACAACCCCGAGGAATCGATTGCGATACTTTTCAGAGCCTGCAGCGAGGGCGCTAGCGCGCTAGAGAGGGTGAAAGAGTCGCCTGCCCCCTCCTCTTTAGAGGAAAAATTTGCGTTTTCCCTTAAAAGCTTAGACTACATGCTGAGGCATCTTAAGCTAATTGAGATTAAGGAGTTTATTACAGCCTAACTAAACTAAGAAATTATAACAACTTTAAAAAGTAATAAAAAACAACTTGCTTCTAAGGACCTAGGAAGATTAAACAAAAGACAAATAGAGATAGAAGAAGAAAACATAACAACGCCTTGCTAAGAAAGGCAAAATCTAGAGAAACTACAAAGGCCTACACACGTTTAAACTAGAAGTAATTTTTCTCCTTTTGTAAGGGTGCGTTGGATTAACCAAAGATGCAGGGAAAATAGTAGTGAATTAAATAAGGAACTATAAAGGCTATCTAGCAAGCTTATCTACTCCTCTGTAAGGTCTGTGCTTAGTACTAAGAAAGAGGCAAGGGTAGCTACGTAGCAGCTGCTAACGTGGCTCAAGAAAATAGCGCAAAGCTAAGAGAAAAGTTTAGTAGGCTAGAAAAGTAGAAGGGCTAATACGCCCAGCTTACAGATACTAGGTACGCACAGACACCTAGGATCTATAGGATAGCAAAATAAGGCTTTTTGTCAAGTACTAAAGACGTTAGGGCTTCAGCCCTTTACAGTACCCCCCTCCTTAATAGGGGTCTTAGAGTTCTTCTAGTCCTATAGTACTTCTGTATCTTTTAAGTTTAAAGCTAGTTCCTATATTAGTTTTAGGTATTCTACCTATTTAACTAGGTATTCTTTTTTTCTTCCTATGCTTCTTTCCTGTAATAGGCGCTCTACTAGGTACTCTTCTTCGCCGTCTACTTTGAGTTAGTAAAGGTTTATTGTCGTCTTGTAGTTAGCTTAGTAAAGGATCTAAGCAAGCTAGTTGGAGGTTGTTAATATTAAATACTAGATATAACCTTCTAGGAGTATTTAGCTTTACAGCGTTTAGTCTAATAATTTTAAGTACTGTATACTTTAGATTCGCTTCAGCCTTTTGAGACAACCTTTTAATGTGACCACACATTTTGTAGACACCTTTTTAGTAAAAAAAAGATTTATTGCTAACAACAGGTATTGGGGCTTATGCCCCCTTGTTTAGTATTGCCGGCACGCAATTAGTGTGTCGCTCTAGCATATTTAGACGGAAACGAAGAAAAGCAAGACAAAGACGCGAATTGCCTCCTAACTTAACGCGCCCTATCCCGCCTATACTGCCTACTTATGTTAAGGCTTTACTTCTAGGTACTCTTAGACAAATTAAAGAAGCAGCACTATTATTGCCTTGCTTTCTAACCTATACATAGCCCTATCCCGCCTATACTGCCTACTTATATTAAGGCTTTACTTCTAGGTACTCTTAGACGAATTAAAGAAGTAGCACTATTATCGCCTTGCTTTCTAACCTATACATACGATAATAGAACGCCTACTCCTCTTTTCTTGCCTCTTTCTTCTTTATCGCTATTTTAACGTTATGCAACAGCTAGCCTAACTAATTAATAATTTCTTTACTTAGCTTATGCATAATTAATAAGAAAAAAAAGATACTAAAATAGAGTATTTTAAGTACTTTGCTAGTATTAGCAAACACCCTGTAAATCTTGTATTTCTTCTACAACTAGCTAAGTTAAGGCTTAATATTCTTTTTGTATATAGAGATATCGTAGATTCTAGAGTTATTTATAAAGAATATAATTATAAAGTCCTAAAGAGGCTAAGTTTGTAGATGCTTAATAAACTTAAGTGTCTGCATAATTAGCTTAAGCTAGACTAGTTTAGGGGCTAGGTGTATAACAGGAAAGCTTCTTGTCTTTAAATAAGAGTTAAAGTTAAAGAGATACTTATTATAGAGGTTGTACGCTATTACAGCGTATTATATATTAATTATTTATATATAGTGCTGTTTAAAAGGTAAGAAGTAGTAAATAAGAAGTAGCAGCTTTATAAAGTATTGTAAGCTCCTGCTGCAGTACGTACGTGTCTTTTCCCTCCTCTATCGCATTATATTGTAATCCTATTACAATCCTACTGTAATCCTGTTGTTAGCTATAGGCTGGCAATTGCTGTTAGACACGTTTAACTAGTGTTGTTTTTTAGTACCTTAGCAAATTTTTTGACCCTAATTATTGCTTAGTAGTCTAAGCTTTCCTCCTAGAACTTATCTACCTACTATTCGAATCTCGTTAACTATATACAATCTTTTTTTTTGACTTTTGCGATTAATTAGTAGAGGGAAGCTGGTTTTCACTTTTTTGGAACCCCATTTTAACTACAACAACAACCACCACCCTTGACACCTTAAAAAATAAATACTTGAGATTCTTCTAATTAAGTTTTTAGCTTAGTCTCTTTGTCTTGTAGTAGTCTCTAAGCTTTAACTAAGCCTTATCACTTATTTAAAGCAAAAGTAATTATTTTCTTCTCTTGTTTGCTTAGCGTTCTTGTTCTTGTTAAGATTCTACTTTTTTAGCTTAAGCTAACTTAATACTTTACTAGAGTTTGTTAGCTATCTTTTCTACTTTCTAGTAGTCCTCCTGTATTCTCCTTCCTTAAGCTTAATTTTAAGGTCTATGCTTTACTACTATTTAAAGAGGATCTACCTCGTATCTATGTTGCAGAAAAAAAGGTAACATTCTAGTTTATTATGCTTGTCTTGCTATAATCGCAATCTTAGCTATCTCCAAGTTGCCTTTCTAATTTATTTAATCCTAATTGTAGAAAGCTTATAAGTAGGTTTATACTATAAAGTTTATTTATTATGTAGAGCTGTTAGTTTTGGGGAAATATCTAGAAGATAAATAATATTTAATCTCTAGTAGCTTACAACGTCTAGGCTAAAAGTAGCTTATAAACTGTACACTCTAATTAGATGTAATATAGTCTAGTAACTAGTAGTAGGCTACTATAGAGTTAATAAACGCTTTAGCTACGCTTTCTATAGTAATGTTTTTAAGACATATTAAAACCACATCTTTACTTAACTTATTAGTAACTACTATTAGGTTTGCGCAACCTTTGCTTTCTAGTAATCTTATAATAAAGTTAATTAATATTTCCTTCTAAATACGCTCTAGAATTAGCAAAGGCTTTAATAATCTTTATAAGCTATCTTTCTATAGTTTTATTCTTCTACACACTAAGTAGTTTCTAATATATTACCTTACTATTTAGCTAATAGAGGGCTAAAAGTACTTTCTTGCAACTGCTTAGTAAGTAAAATTCCTTCCTAGGTGCCTTAGGGCTCTAGAATGGTAGATTTTATAAATAATTCTAGTGCATAAAAGTTTGTTGTTTAGTACTTATTCTTAACTACAGTATAGCAGGTTTCTAGAATTATCTAATTAGTATTCAAAAATAAAAAGCTTAAGGTCTAGCTTTGTTAGAAATTAGCATTCTTCCTTATTAACTGCTTTCTAGGCTAGCTAGTACGTGTTATTCTCTTCTTTAGCATTATTCTAAAGCTCTTCTAGATCTATCTATTCTTAAAGTACTATTGCAGGATAGCTATTACAGCTAAAGGTTCTAAAGATCTTTTATTCTTCTTATTTCTCTATTTCTAGGGTTGTTACAGTAGATAGTTTCAAGATTTATTAGAACTTTCTAGAAATTTAAGAATCTAAACCTTTTACAGGCATATCTTATTGTCTCTAAAATAAGGTATTAGCTCTAGAGTTACTAACTCTAGGCCTATAGGTAATTTCTATATTAGGAAATTTACTAAGGAATTAAGCCTATCTTATCTATCTTTTACTAAACTGCCTAGGCTTTCTAAAATACTCTAAGTTTTTATAGTTTGTTATAACTAAGAACTTCTTTAAAGAACGTAGTATAGCATCCTACTTAGATAAGTAGTAAATAACTATAAGTAATTCCTTGTTGTGTATCTTGTAGTTGCTTTAAACGCTAGTTTTTTTTAAGTGGTACACTACTAGTTGTAATCTTCTTTAATTATTACATTGTAAAAGAACTCCTACTACAACGTAGCTAGAAGAATTAGTCTCTAAGATTGTTTCTCTGTTAGGATCCTATTAAGCTAGTATTAGTTTAGTAATAAATAGCTCTTGTAGCTTATTAAAAGCTTCTTATTCTACTTTTTCTTATTAAAAGGAGACGTTTTCAGTAAGCTGCATAAGCGGGGCAACTATATTAGAGTAGTTTTAGATAAAGCATTAATAAAAGTTCGTAAATTTAAGAAAACTATATACTCTTTTAATATTTATTAGTATGTCCTATTCTTAAATAGCTTTTACTTTCTTAGGGTCTATCTTAAGTCCTTTTCTAGCTTCAATAATAAATATTAGGTACTTAGTACTTTATATATGAAAATTGTATTTCTTAATATCTAGAAGTAACCTAGCTTTACTTATTACTTCTAAAACCTTGTTTGTATTACGTTAGTGTTCTTCAAGCGTGCTATTCATGTAAAACAATATATTATTTATGTAGGCTAAGCAGAAATTGTTAATATACTTGTGTAGTGTCTAGTTAATATATTATTAAAAGGTGCTAAGAGCGTTTACTATACTAAAGAGAGTAACTAGCTATTTGTATAATCTTAATCTTGTTTTAAAAGCAGTCTTCTATTTGTCTCTTACATTAGTCTTTATTTTGTAGAAAGCTATAATGACATTAATCTTAGTAAACTATTTTGCTTTAGTAATATTATTAAGCGTTACTTAGATTAATAGCAAAGGATAATAGTCTTTTTTTGTAATAGCATTAAGAGCTTAGTAATTAACATAGAACTATAATCCTCCTCTAAGTTTCTTAGTAAATAGAACTAGGGAAAAAGCTGTAGAGCTGCTAGCTCTAATCTATTCTTTATCTAATAGTTTTATAAGCTCCTTACGTAGAATAAAAAGCTCTAGTTTACTTATATTGTATAGAGGGCCCTAAGGATGTTCTTTTTTCTTTCTATTTTTATTCTTTTGTAACTTAATTTAGTAATTAACCTCAGGTCTACGTAAGGAAGGTAGTGTAAAAGCAGTTTATAACTTAAAAATCTAAGCTATGTGTTAGTACGCCTTAAGAAGTAATAATAAAACATTTACTTTCTTCTTAAGAGCTAAAGCCTTTTTAATATCTTTTAAGGAAGCTGCAAAGGTCTAAATTAACTTGTCCTTCCTTGCTTATCTAATATAGGAGTAATAAGCTGTCGCATTTATTTACTTTAACTTTTTGCTCTCTAAAATAGGGCGATCTTTAATGCTTAGTAGTTTAATCTTTTGTCTAGAAGTGTAGATGTAGATTAACTTTTTAGAAGGGGCAATTGTAACCTCTCTTTTATTCATCTAGGGCTGTCTAAGTATTAAATCATATCTAGGGTGTGTAGGAGCAACATAGCCCTAGATAGTATCCTTATACCCTTTAATATTGATCTCTAACCTAGTAACTTTATTAATAGTTCTAGGTTTTTCTATAACTCCTTCTAATCTGCGCAGAGAAATAGAGATGCACTGTAAACTAGCGTTCCTAACAAGTTAAAGGCTAATAAGAGAGTATTGTTGGAGATTAAGCTACTTAGCTGTTTCTCCACAGAATTCAGGTGCTCAAAATCACACCTGAAATCTACAATCGATTGATTACTAGAAGCTATTACGCTACTAGTATTACTTATCATTGTTATCAATTAATTGTTATCATCAATGACGTTCAAGATTACGCAATCTACTATAGATTACGCAATCTACTACGCAAGCTATTGCGTAACACAGAACTTTCTAGAATGCAAGTTACAAGTATATATAGACTTGAGTTTAGCAGATTATAAGATATTAAGACAGAAAGACAGAAAGACAGAAAGACAGAAAGACAGAAAGACAGAAAGACAGAAAGACAGAAAGACAGAAAGACAGAAAGACAGAAAGACAGAAAGACAGAAAGACAGAACATTAAGACAATACAATTGCTATCTTCTATAATACTGTCTTCCCCTAGTCTCTATTATTTTATTCTCTTATCCTTCACCCTGCGCACCTCCTCCATAATCTCCGATAGGTTAAAAGCCTGGATTAAGCTGCCTCTAAGTCTACTACAAACAAGTAGGAGGCAGAGACCTCTACCTCTGAGTTAATAGTAGAACAAGCAACTATACCTAGAGATTAAATCCGCAACAAGTATGCAAGATTTCCTGTATTAATTATAGTTAAAGCAAATATGTAATAATTTACTAACGTTTTTATAGTAATTCTATTACTACTTATGTCCTTTTTAAAACTAGCTTATTCTTTTGTTAAGTCTTTCTAGCTTAAGTGTAGCTCTTGCTAGTAACTCTAAGCAAGAGCTATTCTTTTTCTAAATTAGAATCTTAGTCCTCTAGAGTGTCTTTGCTACTTAAGCTTTCCTTGCTAGGCTTTCTTACCTTTGTTTTTAAGAACTTTAATACAATAGTCCTTTTCTTCCCCATTTTTTTGGCATCTTTTCTATAGTATAATTTATAGCTAAATGTCCTTTTTACTTGCAGGTAAAACAACGTCCTTCTTTTATTAGTTTGTTTAGTTCTAGATTACTAAGCCTGCGTAGCCTAGGTAATCGTCTAGTAAACTTTATCCCTTTTATCTAGTCTCTTGTAGGAGGAGGAGGAGAAGCAGGTCTTAGTTTGTATCCTTTAGAGTATTATTTCTTAGACTTATCCTAGCCTTTAGAGTATTGCTCTATCCTATATAAGTAGTCTACAATCTTAATAGACTTGTTCTACAAGTTATCTAAGTTTAAAAAAGTAATACTTATAAGCTTATCCTAAAGCTTATAAGTAAGGCTTTTTTAAAAGAGCATTATCTTTATATCTTTATCTAAGTTGCTGTTAAACAGTAGCAACTGCTCCTAGAATTCTATAATATAATTATAGATACTCTTTTTGCCTTAAGACATGAACTAGAGTTTAGTCCTAGCTCTCTTAGAACTATATAAAACTTTAAACATCTAATTAAAGAAGTTTAATAAGTGTATAAAGTTCTAGGCGTCTAATAGTTCTATCTAGTTAAGGTAAAGTAGCGTTAAAGTTACTGCTAAGCCTTTAAGCTTACTAAAGGCGTAATTACACGTTCTTCTTTCTATATTAAAGTCTTCTTAGTTATTTTCTACCTTCGCAGTAAGCTACTTCTTAAAGATTTAGTATATCTTTCTTATTCTATTAAAAGCGCCTAGATTAGGTTACTTAAAACGCTTAGGTTGTGCTAGCTACTAAACTAGTTTTAATGTAGCAAGTAAGGTTAGTAGCTAAGTAGGTAGCTGTTCTTGTTCTAGTTCTTCCTTAGAGACTAAATTAATAGCCTCCTAGATAAGAAAAGCTTCTTATATTATTATTAAAGTTGCTATTTTATCTAGTTTGTTCGCTCTGTAGAGGCCTTCTAGAGTGTTCTCTATTTTAGCCCTGCTAACACTATCTTAGTATGGTCTTGTTATCTAAACAGTAAAGCTTCTAAATATAATCTCTACCTCTACTATTATTATGCAAAAGTACTAAATAAATAGCAACTGTATTGTTTAACAGCAGGGATTAGTTTTTAGGGCTACTAGCAATATAGTAGGCTTATCTAATAATTTATATTGCAAAACATTCTAGGTAGAGTCTTATATAGCTAGGTATCTCTTAGCACTCCTTATGCTTCTTCTACTACTAATTCTTGGTAGATTTAAAATAGTTTTAACTAAGATTAGTAATCTAATTAATTAAAGTCTTATCTAGATGTAGCTCTAGGGGGCTTCCGTGCGTAGATATAGCTCTAGCTAGCTTCTTATCTAGATATAGCTCTAGGAGGCTTCTAATTTAACGTAGCAGCGTTAACGCTATAAAAGGATTTAATTTAAATATAATAGTACGTTAGATTAACTAAAGATGTAGAGAAAATAGTAGTAAATTAAATAAGGAACTACAAAGGCTATCTAGTAAGCTTATCTACTCTTTTATAAGGTCTGTGCTTAGTACTAAAAAAGAGGCAAGGGTAGCTACGTAGCAGCTGCTAACGTAGCTTAAGAAAATAGCGCAAAGCTAAGAGAAAAGTTTAGTAGGCTAGAAAAGCAGAAGGGCTAATACGCCTAGCTTATAGATACCGGGTGCGCACAGACACACGGGATCTGTAGGATAGCAAAACGAGGCTTTTTGTCGAGTACTAAAGACGTCAGGGCTTCAGCCCTTTACATCTTTTATTAGAATTATTCCTTAATATCCTATTAGAAATAAAACACTAAAAGCTACCTTAGTAGAAGAAGCACTTAAGATAGCTAGGAACCTAGTAATCTTAGCAGCTAATTTAGCTGAAAACAACCCTACCTAGTAAATGAGTCTTTTAAACCTAGTAGAAGTCTTTAGAGACTATACAGAAAATAGGAAAGTAAATAAGAAGAATACAGCTATTTTAGCTAATTAGATAATAAGCCTCTTAAATGTCTTAAGGGAGTTAAGGGAGAAAACTAGACGTATTAAGAAACTTACAAATACGCCTATCTAGAATACACCTATCTAGAACACGCCTATCTAAAACACAACCTATACTACTACAGCTACTTTTACTACTATAGCAGGCAACAACAAAGATCAACCATAGACGAATAGCTAAAAAACACAAAAACTAAAGGCTACTAGCTTAAAAGACTGCTAGCTAGTGCTAGTTAGCAAGACCCTAGCTACATTTAATGTCTTTAAACTTAGAAATGCCTTTAACAACGCCTTTGCAATAAAAAGAGGTATATAATTCTTTATAGTTGCCTTAATCACAACATCCTCTAAAGGAAATAAAATAGTTACAACTACACTAGCTTTAAAAGCAAAATACCTCTTAGAGAACTAGGCTATATAGCAAGATATTATAACTTTTAAGGCTACCTAACTTATTATGCCTTAGTTTAAGGTTGTTATCTACAAGCTTCTTACAAACTATAGCCTAGAGGTAGTAAAAGAAGAAATTAAAACTTTTAACAAAGGCTTAAAGGTTAATAGCATTCTTTTTTTAGCTAACGCCTAAAGATAAAAGAGAAAACTAAAATTTAATTTTAGCATACATGGCCTTTGCAACAGAGGAAGAAGCCTAAAAGGCTATTAGAGAGAAGCTCTATATCCTAAGGCAAAGCCTTAGAGTAGAGAAACTATAAGTTATCAATATCTTAAAACAATGCACTAAATGCTAAGTATTTAGCTACTTAAAAGTTAAGTGCTTAAAAGTAGCCTGCTAAATTTGCAGCAAAACACACTATACTAGCTAACATAAGTACAAGTCTTGTGCTAGTAAAGGGAAACCCTGTATTTACACTATATTTAAGTATATTAACTATAATAAACTTGATGCAGTGAATAGCTAAGAATGCGAAATCTTACAAGCTAGGACAGCTAGGACTAATTAAACTAAATAGTATAATTAAAGTCCTACAAATAAATGTTAATAGGAGTAGCCCTACTATAGAAAGCGCAATTAACCTAGCTATTATAGCAAACGCCAAGATTATTACAATACAAAAGCCTTAGTTAGTAAGAGGTCTATATAAGGACACTAGGTTAATTGCTTATCTAGACTTTGAGCAAATACTACTAACCTATTAAGGCCTATAACCTAGAACTCTATTTTATATTTGAAATGATTTAGAAGTAGAAGTTAATCCCTATATTAATAATAACAACGACTTTCTAGCTATTTTAATACAACTTAACACAAGAAAGATCTATGTCTATAACATTTACAACAAAAAAAGCTTAAGACAAGGGCTAAATATAATAATAATCTAAAGACGCCTCTTAGGAGAGTCTATAGAATTATTTTTCATTATCTTAGGAGATTTTAATTGCCACTACCTTAGATAAAGCCTACAGGAGTGCAACCTAAACTAACAAGCAGAGGATTTAGTAGAGTAGGTTAATAACTAAAACTTATCTCTATTAAAGACTATAAGAGTTAGCACTTGTTTTAGAGCTTACATGCAAAAAGAGAGCGTACTTAACTTTACTTTTTTAACAAATAATATAGCCTCTAGTATTCTAAACTAGCAAGCTATCTCTAAAATTAGATTAGACTACTACGCTATCCTGTTTAGTATTGTTAACTAAGGGCAGCTACCTAGCTAGCTTAAAAAGTACAACACAAAAAAAGCAAATTAGCACTTTTTTAACACTACCTTATAAGAGGAGATATCTTAAGTAAAGCTAAAAGACTAATTACTAGCTCTACTATACGCCTTAAACTACTTCTTAAGATAACTCCTTTTAGGCCTTAAACCCTTAGAGGAGAAACTAAATAAAATAGTAGAGGACTTTACAACATTAATTTAATAAGCGCTTAACAGATCTACCCTTTTTATAAACTAGAAACTAAAACTAAAGCCTTAGTAGACTAGCAATTTAGATCTCCTTAAGGCTATTTTAAATAAGACCTTTTAAGATTACAAACGAGTAGCAAGAAGAGGAGATGATACGCTATACTTATAGAAAAGGGACTACCTACTAGCTAAGAACAAGTACCTTAGAGCTATTAAGAAAGCTAAACTTAACTATTAGGAATAGTTCTTCTAAAACAAATCGCCTATAGAGATATTTAAAGCAATAGCCTATACAAAAAACAACCTCTTAACAAGATTCTCTGCTATTAGAGGCAAAGAATTCTTTAGAGAGAAGTGCTAAGCCTTTAGAGAGAAGCTATTTCTACTACCTCCTTCTACACTAGCCCTATTACTTAATAACTACTAAGAAAACTATAAATAGGAGTAGCTAATTCTATCTAAAGAGGAGCTCTACACTACCTGTTAGAAAATAAAAGCTACCTTACTAGGCCTAGATAGAATTAGCTAAGAAGTTATCTTAAAGGCATATAAATACTAACTAGGCATCTTCTTTAAGGTTTGCTAAGCCCTGTTTAACCTAGGATACTAACTAAGGAGCTAGCAAAAAGCAAAAGAGGTTATCTTTAGAAAACTAAATAAACTAGACTACTTAGTCCTAAAAGTATACAGAGTTATCTCCCTCTTATACTGCCTATAGAAGGCACTAGAAAGGCTCTACTTAAAAAGATTAAGTATCTTAGCAGAAACAACTAGCCTGCTACACTCTACACAAATAGGGGGCAGGCTTAAGAAATTAGCTATTAACGCTGCACTTCTCTTCTACAACAATATTTAACAACAGAGAAAGAAGAATAGAGTTACTTTAACAGCCTTTTTAGACATTAGAAGCGCGTTTAACTATGTATCTAAGAACAAGCTTCTAGAAAATATAAGCAACTAACAGCTACCTACCTGCCTCTTATTATAGACAAACTCCTTCCTTATAGAGAGGCTTTTAGAGCTATCTTTTAATAGGCAAATAGAAGAACTATAGAAAGTTAATACTAGTACACCTTAAGGAAGCCTAGCTTCGCCTATCTTATTTCTAATTTACACGAAACTGCTATTCTAGTTAATTATATTAAATAGTAACATATACTCCTTATCCTATATAGACAACCTTTAGATCTTAATATTAACAACATTTATTAGGAAAAACATTAAATAACTTAAAAAGGAGTTAGCAAACCTCTTTATACAAGTAGAAGAGTTAGCTATTAGATTTAATAGCTTAAAAACAGAATTAGCAAATTAGATAAGATCTAGAAAGGATATAAATAGAGTCCTTACGCTATCTACTGAAGAGAATTTCTAGCTAAAAAGATTAGTTAGGTAGCTAAAGATCTTCTTTAACAATACTCTTAAGTTTAGAGACTCCTGCTATATAAGGATACAACAAGCAAACTAGGCCTTTTTCTGCCTAAGTAGGCTAGCTAATATTAATAAAGGCCTCTTACTAAGGGTAGTAAAGCAATTATACCTAGCGTACATTACTAGCGTAGCTAATTACAGATACTAGCTATTTTAGAAAGGCTAATAACACATCTTTAATAGTAGACAAAAACTCTAAAACTAGGCCTATAGAAAGATCCTAGGAACTTTTAGATCTTCCCCTGCAATACTAAGTAAGGTAGAAGCTGCTCTATTTCTACTTAAAGTTAGGCTAGACAACACTATAAGAAGATACGCCTTTAGATCTACCTTACTAGATCTAAACTATCCTCTAAAAGCAGCTATTAACAACAATAGAGTAGAGCAACTTAATTTAATACAAGTATCTATTACCCTAGCTCTCTTAGTTAATATAGAGAAAATACAACACTACGCCTTTATGCTATAGAACGCTAGGACTCCCTACAAGGTCTATATTCTAAACAAGCTAAAAGACATTAAAGCAGAAAGCTATATAAAACTACTAGTAGACAACAACCTGCTATTAATATACTTAGATGCCTTAGCTATAAGGGAGGGCAAAGGATAAAGCGTAGGCGTTGTATTTAATAAAGGAGCTACCCTTATTAAAGAACTACAAACAAATATAGGAAATAACTAGCTAGTTTACAACAGCGAACTAGAAGGTATTACCTTAGGGCTAGAGAAAGTATTTAGCCTATTAAATAACTGCTAAAACGTTAATATATACGTAGACAATTAGGCTGTATTATTTTAATTAAAAAACACCTTAAACAAGCCTAGCTAAGAGTAGCAAATTAGGTGTATTAGAACAGCAACTTAACTAGAAGAAAAAGGCATTACTCCTACGCTACAATAGGTCCTAGGACACTAAAATATACTAGGAAACGATTAAGCAGACTCCCTAGCAAAAGAGGCTACAGAAATAAACCCTTGAACAAATAAAACAAGCCTAGTAGTTATTAGTTCTTAAATTAAATAACTAGCAAGTGTTAATTAGTTAAGCCTCTTTAAAAAATTACAGGAGAAAAGCTGCTAGCAGGAACTCTAGCACTTAATTAGCTACCTTTAAATAGAGAATAAGAAATTAGATACCTATCCCTCCTACTAGGCGAGATATATCTAGCTCTTTCTTTTAATAAAAACTAGGTCATAGCTACCCAAAGAGCTATCAATTTAAGAAAAGAAAAGTAGAATTTAAAACTTGCCTATGCAATTTTAAAGCTGCACAAGACACAGCTTATATAATCTTTAGGTGCTAACTATATAAGGATAGTAGAGCTATACTTTAGAACTTATGTACAGAGCTAATCTCTCTACAATATCTCTTTTGAACAGAAGTAGGCATTAAGGCTACTTTAGCCTTTATTTAAGAAACTAGGGTTGGTACATAGGCCAAGTACAAAGGAAACTCCGATAACTAGATGCAATCGCCTAGCTAGGCGACCAAGCTCTAAGCACCCCTCCCCCCCCCCCTTCTCGACCTTACACAATAGGCCAAGAGCCTCACCTTCATTTAGATAAACCACCCCTTGTAAATTACTCAGCAGATAGAAAATTTACAAAGATACTTGCAGGCCCCGGCCTGCACGTCTTATATAGCCCTTCAGGCTGAGAAAGGACGTTAAACTACAAAAAAAAAACTACTACCTTTAACACCTTAAAGATAAGTAAAGCGCTTATTAGAGGAAGAAAGCATAGAAAGAAGAAAAGAATACCTAGTTAAATATGTAAAATACATAAAACTAACTTAGGAACTAGCTTTAAACCTAAAATATAGAAGCACTACAGGATTTGGAAACCTCTTAAAAAGAACTTTACTTTTAAGGAGGGGGGTACTGTAAAAGGCTAAAGCCCTAGGGTTTTTAGTACTTAGATAAAAGCCTTGTTTTCCTATCTATCTTACAGATTCTAGGTGTGCGGTAAGCACCTAGATTCTGTAGGCTTAGCGTCTCGGCCTTTCTAGCCTGCTCGGCCATTCTATCCTGCTCGCCCCCCCTAGCCCCTCCTAGCCTGCTCAGCCTTTCTTTTAGCTCTGCGCTATTTTCTCTCGCCACGTTAGCAGTTGCCACGTAGTTACTTTTGCGTACTAACTAGCGCTAAGCTTAAGCCTCACGGAGAGGTAGATAAACTCGCTGCGCAACCTTTGTAGTTCTTTATTAACTTCATCACTGTTTACCTTGCACCTTTAGTCAATCCAACGCACCCTTACACATCTAAGTAAAACAACACTAAGATCCTCTTTTCTTAATTAGAAAATAGGCAGGGCTCCTCTAATAAGGCAATTAGTCTAATCTCTCTTAGTAATCCCGAGAACTCCTTATAATACAACAGTGGCGAGTCTTGCATTCTATATAGTGCGCGGTTAAGCTATACGCACTCTCTAGGCTTTTTAACGCTATTTAGCATTTTACAAATTACTAAGTTATTTGCTGTAATTAACGCATTAAGAAATGCTTCTACAACATTATATTGTTCAATTTCTAAATTATTCTTAGCAGCAATAGCTATTGCTGCTTAAATAGACTTAGCTGCTAATGTAGCAGCAGATGTTAAATTGATTAAGTTCTTTTTCTAGAAATTACTTTATACAACAATCCGCGCCTTGCATTTAAGAAAGAAGCTGTTCTAATTAAACTTTTAGGTCTAAACCTACTTTATAAGTATTAGGCGATTCATTACTTCTTCTGTTAATATCTCAGTCGATGTCTTAGTCTTACTTAACTAATTAATCTCTTTTCTGCAGGCATCCTTAAACAAGGCCTTTATAAGATGCTAGAGTAATTGTTTCTATAATTCTAGCAGTTTAGGTAGATTATTGCAATGGAGTTAAGCATTTCCTGTACTTAGCTTATACTTAGTAAGCAAAGCTGCTATAACTACATAATTCAGAGTCTTATAGCTTGATTAGTCTTCCTAAGTTGCTTGCAAACCTAGCAGGTAGGTATTATAAAAGTTGCTCTATAATAAATTTCTATAATCTGTAAGTAATGCGTTAAGACTACCTGTGCTTCTACCTTTGAGTTTATTGTTAAGATCTTAAGCTGCGTCCTTATACTTACGCCTGCTACCTAGCTTATGCAGTAAAAGATAACAATTTGTAAGCTAATTTAAGCTTTTGCTAGTAATTAAAGCACTTCGTCTTATAAGCAGAAGTTTAGATTATAATTGCTTACCCTGTCTGCAGTTTGTTGCCTAAGATCTTAACTTACAAGATAATTTATGCCCTACTATCCCGCTTACCTAATCAGGTGTTCTATTTCAAATAGCTAGCGCGTTAGGGTCTACAGGCCTAGACTATCAGACTAGTAAAAAAGGTAGTCTACTTCTAAGTTTTAACAATTTAATTTTTTTTAAGCAGTTGCACTGCTGTTTGACTATAAATTGCT
Organism: Alternaria sp. 'sect. Undifilum'; assembly: GCA_024321975.1. NCBI lineage: Eukaryota > Fungi > Ascomycota > Dothideomycetes > Pleosporales > Pleosporaceae > Alternaria > Alternaria sp. 'sect. Undifilum'. The sequence goes on along the minus strand of JAJJZI010000010.1, from coordinate 743,079 downwards.
TGACAATCAAGTTAATTGTTGCTTCTTAAAGTCTTTAGTTTAGGAGTAAGTTCTAATGTAGCAAGACAAGTCTTTTACTACTAATTTAAGCAAATTTCTAATAATGCACTAGCCTTGTGCTCTATTTGCTTAGCATCTTCTAATCTACTTTTAGCTTTAGTAAGCAGGCCTGCCTCACTACTTAAGATAGTAAATAGATTACTTTTAAGGTTTTTAATAGTTAGCTGTGTAATCCAGTTTACTCTTCCTTAGACAGGGAAGAGGACTTTTAAGTTCTTTATAAAATTAACTGGCTTGCTCTTAAAAAAGATTTCTATAATCTTAATTGCTTAATTTATAATACCTGTCTCTTGCAATTCTCTTTGTAAAACAACTATTTTTTCAAAGTTATATTACAAGTAGTAATTACTGAATTAAGTATTCATACTTATATGTAGTAAATGTTAAAGGCTTAATAACTAACTACATTACTAATATAGCCGCGAGGATTAACCTTAAATTCTTAAAAATTACGCCTAGCTGCCTTCTCTTTGTTTAAAGAGTAGGCTTGGCAGCTATAAGCATAGATTCTACTCTAGTCTAGGCGTAGATTAGCAGTCCAGTGCCTAGTCTTAGGTAAATAATAGTATTAGAAATATTTCCTAAACCAGCCTTCAAGCACCTAGTTAGGGGACTAGTAGCTATAGATCTTAGTAGGTCTTATTTTATATAAGTGAGCCGCTGTATTGAAAGTCACTAGCTAAAGCTTAGCTAGTAAATTAGCACTTATACACATCTTAATAGCCTTTATAATTAGCTTTTAGCTAGCTTTTTCTGCTAAGCCATTAAGCTTATGTGTGTATAGCAGTGGCGTTTTAATCACAATCTCTTCTTCTATTGCCTATTTCATATATCTTAATTGCCCCCTCTAATGCAGTATAGCTGTGTTGTTATCCTAATAGATTTCTACAATCTTCTGCTAATATTTCCTCCTAATCCCTACAGTAAAACCTTTAATTACCGGCATAATATTATTTAGTGTCTTTAACTAGATATTTTAATTATACAGCTTGCCTCAGTAATCATTCTTAATAATTAGTGCCTTTTTTACAAGCAGCTAACTTCTTAGGAAATTAAATCAATTTTATAAGATCTTATAAAAAGTTGTAGTAATTTTTCTTTTATTAGTTGTAAGATTACTGTAAAGGGCTGAAGCCCTAACGTCTTTAGTACTCGACAAAAAGCCTCGTTTTACTATCCTACAGATTCCGGGTGTCCGTGCGTACCCAGCATCTGTAAGCTAGGCGTATCGGCCCTTCTACTTTTCTAGCCTACTAAACTTTTCTCTTAGCTCTGCGCTATTTTCTTAAGCTACGTTAGTAGCTGCTACGTAGCTACCCTTGCCTCTTTCTTAGTACTAAGCACAGACCTTATAGAAGAGTAAATAAGCTTACTAAATAGCCTTTATAGTTCTTTATTTAATTTACTACTATTTTCTCTATATTTTTAGTTAATCTAACATACTCTTATATTTAAATTAAATCTTTCTGTAGCGCTAACGCTACTACGTTAAATAAGAAGCCTCCTAGAGCTATATCTAGACAAGAAGCTAGCTAGAGCTATATCTACGCGCAGAAGCCTCTTAGAGCTACATCTAGACAAGACTCTAATTAATTAGATACCTAATCTTAGTTTAAGCTATTTTAAATCTACTAAGAATTAATAGTAGAAGAAGTATAAAGAGTACTAAGAGATACTTAGCTATACAAGACTCTGCCTAGAACGTTTTGTAATATAAACTATTAGGTAAGCCTACTATATTCCTAGTAGCTCTAGAAACTAATCTTTACTATTAGACAAGATAAGTACTACTTAGTTAGTATTTAAATATAATAATAGTAGAGGTAGAGATTATATCTATAAGCTTTACTATCTAAATAGCAAGATTGCACTAAGATAGTATTAGTAGAACTAAGATAGTAAACATACTAGAGGGTCTCTATAGAGCAAGTAAGCTAGATAAGATAACAACTTTAATAATAATTTAAAAAGCTTTTCTTATCTAAGAGGCTTTTAACTTAGCCTTAAAAGAAATAAAACTAGAATAAGAATAGCTACTTACTTAGCTACTAACCTTAATGCTACATTAAAACTAGTTTAGTAGCTAGCACAACTAAAGCGTTTTAAGTAACTTAATCTAGATGCTTTTAATAGAATAAGAAAGATGTACTAAATCTTTAAGAAGCAGTTTACTACTAAAGTAGAAAACAACCTAGAAGACTTTAATATAGAAAGAAGAACGTGTAATTATACTTTTAGTAGGCTAAAAGGTTTAGTAGTAACTTTAACGCTGCTCTACCTTAACTAGATAGAATTAATAGACGCCTAGAACTTTAAACACTTGTTAAACTTCTTTAATTAGATATTTAGAGATATATAAAGCTCTAAGAGAGCTAGAAATAAACTCTAGTTAATATTTTAAAGTAAAAAGAGTATCTATAATTATATTATAGGATTTTAGGGACAGTTACTACTATTAAATAACAGCTTAGATAAAGACATTAAAATAATGCTTTTTTAAAAAAGCTTTACTTATAAGCTTTAAAATAAGCTTATAAGTATTACTTTCTTAGGCTTAGATAATTTGCAGAATAAATCTACTAAAATTACAGACTACTTATACTAGATAGAGTAGTATTCTAAAGACTAGGATAAGCCTAAGAAATAATACTCTAAGAACAGAGACTAAGAAAGGACTAAGGAATACATGCTAAGACGCATTTCTCTTCTTTCTCCTCTTCTTATAGGAGACTAGATAGAAAGAATAAAGTTTACTAGAAGATTAGCTAAGCTACGCAGGTTTAGCAATCTAGAGCTAAATAAGCTAATAAGAGAAGGACGTTGTTTTACTTATAAGTAGAAAAAACACTTAGCTATAAATTATACTACAGGAGAAAAGACGCTAAAAAAGAAGAAGAAAAATACTAATACATTAAAGTCTTTAACGGCAAAAGTAAGAAAGCGTAGTAAAGAAAGCTTAAGTAGTAAAAATACTCTAAAAGATCTAAATTCTAATTTAGAAAAAGAATAGCTCTTACTTAAAGTTACTAGCAAGAGTTACATATAAGCTAAGAAGACTTAATAAAAGAATAGGCTAGTTTTAAAAAAGATATAAGTAGTAATAGAATTACTATTAAAAGGTTAGTAAATTATTACACATTTACTTTAACTCTTATTAGTACAAGCTTCTTTATATACTCTCTTATTAGCTCTTAACTTGTTAAGAACGCTAGTTTGTAGTATATCTTTATTTCTCAGCGTAGATAAGAAAAAGTTATAGAAAAACTTAGAACTATTAATAAGGTTGCTAAGTTAGAGATTAACATTAAAGGATATAAAAATACTATCTAGGGCTATATTACTCCTATACACCCTAGATACAATTTAATACTTAGACAGCCCTAATTAAATAGAAGAGAAGTTACTATTGCTCCTTCTTAAATGTTAATCTATATCTACTCTTCTAGACAAAGAATTAAACTGCTAAGCACTAAAGACTACCTTAATTTAGAGAATAAAAAGTTAAAGTTAATAAACTTAGTAGCCTATTAGTCCTATATTAAATAAGCAAAAAAGGTTAAGTTAATTTAAATCTTTACAGTTTCATTTAAGAATATTAAGAAGGCCTTAGCTCCTAAAAAGAAAGTAAATATTTTATTATTACTTCTTAAGGCGTACTAATTTATAGCTTAGATTTTTAAGCTATAAACTACTTCTGTAATACCTTCCTTACGTATATTTAAGGTTGATTACTAAATTAAATTACCAAAGGATAAAAATAGAAAGGAAAAAGAACCTCCTTAGGACCCTCTATATAATATATACAAACTAGAGCTTTTAATTCTATATAAGGAGCTTATATCTCTATTAAATAAAGGATAAGTTAGAGCTAGCAGCTCTACAGCTTCTTCTCTAGTTTTATTTACTATAAAACCTAAAAGAGGATTATAGTTCTGCGTTAATTACTAAGCTCTTAACACTATTACAAAAAAAGACTGTTATCCTTTATTATTAATTTAAGAGACGCTTAATAATATAACTAAAGTAAAATAGTTTATTAAGATTAACGTATCTGCAGCCTTCTATGAAATTAGGATTAATAGAACAGATAAATAGAAGACTGCTTTTAAAATGAGATTTAGATTATATAAATAGCTAGTTACTCTTTTTAGCATAGCAAACGCTCTTAGCACCTTTTAATAATATATTAACTAGACACTACGCAAGTATATTAAAAATTCTACTTAGACTACTTAGATAATGTATTGATTTACACAAATAACATACTTAAAGAACACTAACATACTATAAATAAGGTGCTAGAAGTAATAGGCAAGGCTAGGTTACTACTAGATATTAAGAAATGCGAATTTAACGTATAGAGTACTAAGTACCTAGAATTTATTATTAAAGCTAGAAAAAGACTTTAGATAGACCCTAAGAAAGAAAAAGCTATTAAAGAATAAGACATACTAATAAATGTTAAAGAGTACGTAGTTTTCTCAGATTTGTAAACTTTTATTAACACTTTATTAAGAACTACTCTAATATAGTTGCCTTACTTACAAGGCTTACTAGAAACGTCTTCTTTTTATAAGGAAAAGTAGAATAAGAAGCTATTAATAAGCTAAAAAAGCTATTTATTACTAAACTAATACTAGCTTTATAGAATCCTAATAAGAAAATAATCTTAAAGACTAATTCTCCTAGCTATATTGTGGCAGGAGTCCTTTTACAGTATAATAATTAAGGAAGATTATAACTAGTAGCGTATTACTTAAAAAAGATAACTAGCTCTTAAAGCAACTACAAGATATATAATAAGGAATTACTTAAAGTTATTTACTACTTATCTAAGTAGGATACTATAATATGTTCTTTAAAGAAGTTCTTAGTTATAACAAACTACAAAAACTTAGTGTATTTTAGACAGCCTAGGTAGCTTAGTAAAAGATAAATAAGATAGGCCTAATTCCTTAGTATATTTCTTAATATAGAAATTACCCATAGGCCTAGAGTTAATTACTCTAAGGCTAATGCTATATTTTAGAGATAATAAGATATGCCTATAAATAGTTTAGATTCTTAAATTTCTAGAAAGTTCTTATAAGTCTTTCAACTATCTACTATAATAACTCTAGAAATAAAAAAATAGGAAAAAGAAAAGACTCTAAGAACTTTTAGCTATAATAGCTATCCTGTAAAAGTACTTTAAGAATAAATAGATCTAGAAGAGCTTTAGAACAAAGCTAAAAAAGAAGATAACATGTACTAGCTAGCCTAGAAAGTAATTATTAAAGAAGAACGCTAATTTTTAACAAAGCTAGACTTTAAGCTTTCTATTTTTCAAAATTAATAAGATAATTCTAGAAACCTGCTATACTATAGTTAAAAATAAATACTAAATTATAAACCTTTGTGCACTAGAATTATGTATAAAATCTACTATTCTAGAGCCTTAAGGCACCTAGGAAGGAACCTTATGTTACGATCCAGACCAAGGGGGCGGAGAACAACCCCGCAGGGACCATGCAACATGAACAGATGATCACAGCCAGGCAACCTCGAGCGCAACCACGTGACTGCTCACTAACGAGCGCTTATCCACGAGCGCGACCACGTGACTAATTATTAACGAGCGCTCATCCACGAACGCATGCTTGTACAGGAGCGCCACCATTATTAGTATATAGCAGTAGGCAATATGCTCTATAGCTTATTGTGTTTAACTTAGAGTTTTACCTTAGTAATTAATTTAAGGATTAAGACTTGTTTCTTAACCTTGTACTATTATATTAATCTTCTAATCGTGCTAGTACACCCTGTGTCCCTAGTACTTGTTTATTCCCTAAGAACTAACCTAGATTATCTTTTATTTTTTAAGGTGTCAAGGGTGGTGGTTGTTGTTGTAGTCAAAATGGGGTTCTAAAAAAGTGAAAAGCAGCTACCCTCTACTAATTAATCGTAAAAGTTAAAAAAAAGATTGTGTGTAGTCAACAAGATTCGAACGGTAGGTAGATAAGTTCTAGGAGGAAAGCTTAGACTACTAAGCGATAATCAGGGTTAAAAAATTTGCTAAGGTACTAAAAAACGACACTAGTTAAAACGTGTCCAACGGCGATTGCCAGCCTATAGCTAACAATAGGATTACAGTAAGATTGCAATAGGATTGCAACATAATGTAATAGAGGAGGGAAAGGACACGTACGTACCGCAGCAGGAGCCTACAATACTTTATAAAGCTACTACTTCTTACTTACTGCTTCTTACCTTTTAAACAGCACTGTATACAAACAATTTGTATACAATACGCTGTAATAGCGTACAACCTCTGCAATAAGCATCTCCTTAACCTTAACTCTTATCTAAAGACAGGAAGCTTTTCTGTTGTACACCTAGCCCCTAAACTAGTCTAGCTTAAGCTGATTATGCGGACACCTAAGTTTATTAAGCATCTACAAACTCAGCCTCTTCAGGACTTTACAATTATATCTTTTATAATTAACTTTAGAATCCGCAATATCTCTATATACGAAAAGAATGTTAAGCCTCAACTCAGCTGGTTGTGGAAGGAATACAAGATCTACAGGGTGTTTGCCAATACTAGCAAAGTACTCAAAATACTCCGCTTTGGCATCCCTCTCTTCTTGTTAATCGTGCAACCTAGATTATCTTTAGATGATCTTTACACTTTAAACACCCTTAAGATAAGCAATACTACTATAGATACACCCGCTAATTCCCTTACTAGGAGGACTACGAGCCGCGCTAATAAGCCTAAGACTTATTATAGTAATTATAGCAAGCTTAACGTTTAGCTTCTCTAGGTTAATAGATACTTTTATATTAAAGGAGACAAGATTAACAATAATAATAAGGTAGTTTTAGCCTCTACGTATTTTTAAGGAGATGTAGAGAAGTAGGCTAACTTAATCCTTTAACGCTATATAGATAGTGCTATTATAAACGCTAACAACACAGCCTTAGTTAAAGACTAAGATGCTTTTAAAGCTAAAATAAAAGAAGTTTTCTTACCTTTTAAAGAATCTGTAGTTGTAGAGCAAAAGATTTAGAGACTACAACAAACTTAGTCTACTACTAACTATATAATAGAATTCTAATAGTACAAATAGTTATTAAATAAGATAACAACGCTTTAATATAGATGTACTAACAAGGTCTTAAACCTACTATACAACAGGAACTTATGTAAAGCAGAGCTAACCTTAACACGCTTAATAAACTTATAGCTAAAGCTATTAGAGTTAACAATAAACTATATAAGCTTACGTTAGAGGAATAGTTATTCGCGCTAGGGAATTGCGCACCTAAGAATACAGACGCTTAAGCATGTTAACGCCTGTACCCTAACTAAGGACGTTAGCAAAACTATATACTTAGGACCCTAGAGTATTACACTACTAATAGCTATAAGCTAATGCACCTTAACAATCTTAATAAGAGACTAGGAAGAAAGAAGTTTGCGTATAATAAGGGTAATAAGAAAGTTACTTATTATAGATATAGCAAGGAAGGTTACATAAAATAAGACTACTAAAGCTTAGGCAAAGTAACTTAACAAGTTAATATTATTTACTATGCAGAACCTAATAATAATCTAGACAATAAATAGAATGTTATTATACAACCTACTGTTACAGCTTAAGGACAGGACTAGGTAAGTATTAATAGTCTAGATAATATAGTTATAAATATGCTAGAGGAAGCCTTAGACAACGACATTTCTAAGATAGTGCTAGACAAAGATATGAAAGCAACCCCAGTAGAAGAAACTAAACTCAGCAAGATAGCTAAGTTTTAGAAGAGCTATTAACTAGCTACACTAATTACATAGGAAGAGCTAGTAGCATATAATAAGGAGACAGTTCCTACGTATATATAGAAACCCCTTACCTATCCTATAGAAGATAAACACAATATTAGCACATAGGTACTACTACCTATAAAGACTAGATGCTTTATAGATCTAATAGAGAAGACTAACGCCCTACTTAAACAACTTAGATAACCTAAAGAAGTTTTTACAAAACCCTGTAGGGGAACATTTTTAGACTATAGCTAGTATGTTAATTTACTAAAGAAACTATAGAAGAAAAGACTTACTGTAGTAGCAACTATTAATAAGGCTATACATAATAATTTTATATTTATTTTTAAGGTATCAAAGGTGGTGGTTGTTATTGTAGTCAAAATGGGTTTTCCAAAAAAGTGAAAAGCAGCTGCCCTCTACTAATCAGTCGCGAAAGTCAAAAAAAGATTGTGTGTAGTCGACGAAATTCGAACGGTGAGTGGGTGAGGTCCACGCGCTAAGCGCTCGGAGCAGAAAAGCTCAGACCACCGAGCGAAATCAGGGTCAAAAAATTTGCTGAAGGTACCAAAAAAACGACACCAATTGAAACGTGTTTAAATAATTTTATATAGAAATAGACTAAAGAAGCTGAAGCTTCGTAGAATAAGCTAACACGCTAGCTCTTAGACAGAGAAATAAAGAAGATTTATAATAAACTTAAAGTAACATAATAACAGCGTAAAGCTTAAGATAATAGCTACGCTAAAGATATAGACTACTGAATAAACCTTCGCAACTTAGAACATGTAAAGTATTTATAAACTATATGTATACACAACAACTATACAATCTATTATTTTAATAAAAGTAAATTAGGATAGTTTCCTAAGAAGTTTAAAGAAATGCCTAGATGCAAATACTAATAGTATAATTACTCTAACAACAAATGCGCAGTATATATATAAGACAGAGATACAGCCTATACTTTTATAAATATAATAATTTAGAAAAGACCTTATAGATGCATATAACGCAGTAGAAAGATAATAAGAATAGAACTAGTGTATAGTAGTATAACTAACTTTTATAGTACACGTGCCTTAATATTAAATATAATAAATACCTTATTACAAAGAAGTTCTATAAATTTAGTACACAGTCTTTCTTAAATAGACGCTCTAGACACCTAGAACTGCTAAGAAGATTAATATAATTAATCTCCTAAGCCTCCTTAAGCTTATAGTAAAGCTTAATAGACACTAGATATAGGCACTAGTAGATTCTAGCGTATAGGCTAACTTTATTTCCGCTTAAGTAGTGCTAGTAGCAGGCCTATAACTACTAAGGAAACAAGAACTTTATTTACTACATATAGCTAATAGTCACCCTATACTAGGCGAGATAATAATTACTTATAAGGTCACCTAAGTAACACTCTGCATCTAGGAACACTAAAAAGAAATAAACCTAAACGTCTTTAGACTAGCTACCTATAATATTATATTAAGACTTCTTTAGTTATAAGAACACAACCTGTAGATTAACTAGAAGTTAAAAAAGTTCTTATTTAAGTGCTGTGAACTTAATATAACTACAAGCTAGCCTATATAATTAATAACTAAGATAGTAAAAAAGAAGAAGATTAACAATATTACTAAAAGATAGTAAATTTTAACTAAAAACAGCCTTTTAATAAGAGGGTTTAACTTAATAGATACTAGAAGGGCTCCTCTAGATTATAAAGTTAGAGTTTTAAAAACATGCATAACTCTGTATCTCTAAAAGAGTATAAAGAATTTTAGCACTTTTTTACAGAAGTAGTAGATAACAAAGCCTTACTAAGACACTAACTCTAGAATTATAAGATTATCCTAGAAAAAGAGAAGACTCTAATCTTTAGACTAATTTACTAACTATTAGAAATAGAACTTAAGATATTAAGAGAAAAGCTAGAAAAGGATTTAGTAAAAGGCTGTATAAGACTTTTCATATTACTAGTAGGATTACTTATACTCTTTATACTAAAAAAGAATAAGCTACTAAGAATATGTATTAACTACTAAAAGTTAAACAATATTATAGTAAAGAATTAATATCTACTACCTTATATTATAGAACTTAGAGAGTAATTATTTTATACAAAGGTCTTTACAGCACTAGACTTATAAGACAAATACTACCTTATTAAGATTGAGAAAAGTAAAGAATAGAAGATAGTATTTTAAACAAGATATAAATACTATAAATATACTATTATACTATTTAGTTTAATAAACGCCCTAGCAACAATTTAGGAACTTATTAATAATATATTAAGAATATACTTTAACATCTCTATTATTATATACTTAAAGAATATTTTTATCTACTTTAAGAACTTAAAAGATTATATTGAATATGTCTGCACAGTACTAAGGTGCTTAAACTAGTTTAACTTATAACTAAAACCTAAGAAACATGAGTTTTACAAGAACAAAGTTGCCTTTTTAGGATATATTATAAGGGCACAAGGAGTATAGATGAGTAAAAAAAATTATAAGTAATAAAAGAATAGCTATAACTAATAATAGTTAAGGAAATATAATCTTTTTTAAGATTTCTACACTTGTATTAATAGTTTATTAAGGATTATTTTAAGATTGCTATTCTATTAATAAGACTTATAAGGAAGGAAATACACTTTAAGTAAAGTAGAGAAGTAGAGAACGCCTTCTAAACACTTAAGAATGTAAGCATAGAACTACTATACTTTTGTATATTCTAAGTAGGACAGCTACTACAATTTAAGACAGACGTATTAGACCTTACACTTAGAAAATACGCTAGCTAACTATATAAAGGTAAATAGCACCTAATTACTTATTATTCTTGCAAGTTTTAAAGACTAGAAGAATAATATAATATTTATAATACGGAGCTGTTAGCTATTATTAATTATTTAAGATATTAGAGAGTATTCGCTAAAAGCTACTTAGAACTTATAATATTTATAAATAATAAGAACTTAGTTAATTTTATAACTACTAAAAAACTTAACTAACGCTAGGTTTAATAGTTAGAAAAACTAAGACAGTATAAGTTTAAAATTATGTATACACTAAGAAAAAATAATAAAAAAGCAAGGGCTTTTAGCTATAGACACAACATTATAAGAACAAAAGAGATAACTAACTCTGTAATACTATAGGTTTATAACAATAGGTTATTAGGACTAGCACAGACGCTTAATCTACTAATACGTATTATACATAATGTACTAGAAGAATTATAGGAAGTAATTATTAGATAACACTACAAAGACCTAGTACATAGTTACTTAGGTATTACTAGAACTATAGAACTTATTTACAGAAATTACAAGTTTCTAGAAATAAAGGACAAGGTTACAACTTTTATTGCTAAATATATAAACTATTAGAAAAATAAATATAGTACACACGCACCCTACAAAGAAATGTAAGCAATAAAATTACCTAACGCACTATAGTTAGACATCTCTATAAACTTTGGTACAGGCCTACTAGTCTTAAAAAACCCTATTACTAAAGTATTTTACAACATAATTTTTATAGTAGTTAATTCATTTACAAAATAAGTAGAGTATATTACCTTTAGAATTTTTTTTATAGTAGTACAGCTTACGCACATTATTAATAATTAAATTTTTAAATACTACAGCATACTAAAGTTAATTCTTAGTAATAAAGACAAGCTCTTTACCTTAAATTTTTAGACAATATTACTTGCTGTAATTAGAACTAAAAGAGAGCTATTAACAGCGTATTATCTGCAGATAGATAGACCAACCAAGTCAATAAACTGCATAATAAAAGTATACCTTAAGATATATATTAATTAATAGTAAAATAATTAGGTATTATTACTACTTATAGCATAGATAGCATACAATAATAAGCTCTTCAAGTCTATAGAATAGACTCTATTCTACGTAAATTACAGGAGACACCTAAATCTCTTTATATATACACTTCTAAGCTTAAAGATAGAAGTAGCTATTACAATAGCTAATAAGCTAAAGAAAGTATATAAGTTACTTAAAATAATACTTAAAAAGGCCTAATGCTAAAGCTTTTTATATATTAACTAGAAACAAAAAACGGCACTTTAGCTATAAAAAAAAGAGGATAAATATACTTGCTTATAAAGAAACTTCGCACTAAACAACCTAGCAAAGGGCTTAACAACGTTAATGTTAGACTATTTTTGATTCTTAACTAGAAGGGACTAGTAACATATATACTTAACCTCCTAGCAGACGCAAAGATCTACCTAAGATTCTATATTAATATATTAGAACTAGCAGACCTAAGGATGCTACTCTAAGAAACCTTTTATTACAAAATAAAAAAAGAAAACAAATTTAAAGTTGAGAGAATCCTTGTACACTAGAATAATAACAACAGTAAGGAATATCTAGTAAAATAGTTAGGCTACCTAGATAGTAACAATACATAAGAACCTAATACAAACTTAACTAACTACTAACAAAAATTACAAAAATATAATAACTGTACTAGTAATGAAACTAAAGACGTTAGTATACACACATAGAAATAAAAATAACCTACTTAAGCCTTATAACTTGACTACTATGTTAAAACGCTTAAGTAGCAAGAATAAAACAAACAACGTACCTTATAAACTACTGCTAGCTTCTAATATAGCAACACTAAGCTTAGTAAATGAAGTATTAATTAAATCTATAGTAGCCTATATTATAGGCGAAAGGGCTATGCTAATAGACGCTGTAAGACAATTAGTTTCTTGCGCTATCTTAAGCTTACTAGCAATCTCTATATCTAAAGCAAGGCACAACACTTTCTTATAAGCACGCTCTTTAGCCTGTTTTAAAACTTTCTTATTCTACAGCAAACGCAAAATTACTGTTGCAAGTAAATTTTTATTATTATCTACTTTCTTTTAATACTTATTATAAGGATAATTTAAAAACTCTTAAGACATGTTTACATATGCTTAACCTATCTGCGTATACTTAGCACACTTTAAACAAGAATTAGGTATAACTAAATAAACAAGGCCTTTTAGAAAATAATAATTATAAGGAGCTTTAGCAGAATAGTTAGTATAAACAATTTTAGAACTAAGACGTAAGCAATGTTGATAGGAGGAGGATATAACAACTACTTAACTTATAACGCAGGGCAAGCTTTAGTTATTTAATAAAAACTACAAAAACATAACTACGTAATTTAAGGACAAATCATTAGAGGAGGAGGATAGTGTTATAATTTAGACTAAGAGACGAGGGGACAACCCCGCAGGGACTATACAACATAGACAGATAATTACAGCTAGGCAACTACAACGCCGTTACGTGACTGCTTACTAACAAGCTCTTATCCACGAGCGCAACTACGTAACTGCTTACTAATATGCGCTTGTCTACAAGCGCAACTACGTGACTAATTATTAATAAGCGCGATTATCCACAAGCGCACGCTCGTACACGAGCGCCACACTTATTAGTATATAGCAGTAGGCAATATGCCTTGATAGCTTATTGTGTTTAACTTGGAGTTTTATCTTAGTAATTAATCTAAGGATTAAGACTTATTTCTTAACCTTGTACTATTATATCAATCTTCTAATCGTGCTAGTACACCCCGTGTCCTTAGTACTCGTTTATTTCCCGTGAACCAACCTAGATTATCTTCAGACGATCTTCACAAATATCTTGCTATATAGCTTCATTTTCTAAGAGGTATTGTGCTTTAAAAGCTAGTGTTGTTGTAACTATTTTGTTTCTCGAAGAGGATATTAAAATTAAAGCAACTATAGGAGATTGTACACCTTTTTTTTGTTACAAAGGCGTTATTAAAAGCATTTCTAAGCTTAAAGGCATTAAAAGCAGCTAGGGTCTCGCTAAATAGAACTAGTTAGCGGTCTTTTAGGCTAGTAGCCCTTAGTTTTTGCGTCTTTTAAATATTTGTCTATAGTTAATTTTTATTGTTACTTGCTATAGTAGCAAAAGTGGCTGCTGTTTAAGGCGTGTTCTAAATAGGCGTGTTTAATGTTAGTTTCTTAATGCGTCTAATTTTCTCTCTTAACTCCCTTAAGACATTTAAGAGGCTTAATATCTAGTCTGCTAAGATAGTAGTATTTTTCTTATTTACTCTGCTATTTTCTGTATAGTCTTTAAAGACTTCTACTAAGTCTAATAGACTTGTTTGCTAAGTAGGGTTGTTCTTAGCTAAATTAGCTGCTTAGATTACTAGGTTCCTAACTATCTTAAGTGCTTCTTCTACTAAAGTAGCTTCTAATTTTTTCTAATAAGGTATTAAGCAATAAGTCTAATCAAAAGAGAAAAGTTACTCCTAGTTTAAACGTGTATAGCCCTTTATAGTTCTTTAAAGTTTTGCTTTTCTTAGCGAGGCGTTATTATGTTGTCTTCCTCTATCTCTATTTGTCTTTTATTTAATCCTCCTAGGTCCCTAGAAGTATATTGTTTTTTATTCTTTTTAAGCGTTGTTGTAATTCCTTAGTTTAGTTAGGCTTTAATAAGCTCCTTGATCTTAATTAGCTTAATATGCCTAAGCATGTAGTCTGAGCTTATAAGAGAAAACGCAAATTTTTCCTCTAAAAAGGAGGGGTAAGGTGACCCGTTCACCCTCTCTAGCGCGCTAGCGCCCTCGCTACAGGCTCTGAAAAGTATCGCAATCGATTCCTTGGGGTTGTTTCCTTAGGATCTAGTTGTTTCTAATTAATTTCTAGAAAAGTCAACGTTAGTGTTCTATACAAAGAAGTCTTGTAAAGGTAGTGTAAACATCCTGTTAATAGCTTGTAAAGTTTTGTTAGTTATTAATCCTCGTTTAGTGAAGGCAGTAAGACTCTTAATTATTAGAAATCATAAGTTGTTAAAACTCATAGGATAATAATAATATAAGTAATAATAATTATATTGTATTCATAATTAATTGTTGTAGTGTTCTGTTAATTGATTGTGCAGATTCCAAGTGCTTCTCTTATCACCCGGATTCTGTGTAGGCCTTGGCAGCGCTAGCGCGTTTAGCGTCCTTTAGCGCTACCCCCTAATCACCCTTGCAGGACCTCTAACCAATCTCGCCGACCTCCTAATCAACCTTGCCAACCTCCTAATCAACTGCGCTAATCTCCCAAATCTAATACTTTGCTCAAAACAATACTTATGCAGCAGGTTATGTAGGCAGTACACAAAAAAAAACACCAACATTAACTTTTCTAGAGATTGTTTAGAAAAAACTAGATCTTAAGGAAACAACCCTAAGGAAATGATTGCGATATTTTTCAGAGCCTATAGCGAGGACGCTAGCGCGATAGAGAGGGTGAAAGAGCCACCTGCCCCCCTCCTTAAGAGGGAAAATTTTTCCTTTTCTTAAAAGCTTAGACAAAATGCTAAGGCATCTAGAGCTAATCAAAATTAAGGAGCTTATTAAAGCCTAACTTAACTAAGAAATCACATCAAATCTTAAAAACAATAAAAAACAAATTGCTTCTAGAGACTTAGAAGGATTAAATAAAAGACAATAAAGATAGAAGAAGACAACATTACTACGCCTTACTAAGAAAGGTAAACTTTAAAGGAACTACAAAGGCCTACTTACGTTTAAACTAAGAGTAACTTCTCTTCTTTTATTAGACTAATTTCGTGTTACCTAATTAGGACTAAAATACCAAAAGCTACCCTAGTTCAAGAAACACTTAAGATTGCTTTAAATCTTGTAATTTAGGCAGCTAATTTAGCTAAAAACAACTCTACCTAGCAAATAAGCCTCTTGTACTTAATAGAAGTCTTTAGAAACTATACAAAAAACAGCAAAGTAAATAAGAAGAATACAGCTATTTTAGCAGATTAAATATTAAGTCTTACAAACGTCTTAAAAGAGTTAAGAAAGTAAACTAGATATGTTAGGAAACTAACAACAAAAACGCCTACCTAGAGTACGCCTACTTAAATCACGCCTACTAAAAACACGCCTTAAGCTACTACAGCTACTTTAGCAACTATAGCAGGTAACAATAAGGATTAACTATAGACTAATATCTAAAGGATACAAAAACTAAGGGCTACTAGCCTAAAAGACTGCTAGCTAGTTCTAGTTAGCGAGACCCTAGCTGCTTTTAATGCCTTTAAACTTAGAAATGCCTTTAACAACGCCTTTGCAATAAAAGAAGGCGTATAATTTTTTGGAGTTGCCTTAATTACATTATCTTTTAAGGGCAATAACATAGTTACAACTACACTAGCTTTTAAAGCGAAATACTTCTTAAAGAATTAGGCTATAAAGCAAGATATTACAACCTTTAAGTCTGCCTAGCTTATTACGCCCTAGTTTAAGGTTGTTATTCACAAGCTTCCTATAAACTATAGCCTTAAAGTAGTAAAAGAAATAATTAAATTCTTTAATAAAGGCTTAAAAGATATAAGTAATTCTTTTCAGCTTACGTCTAAGGATAGAAAAGAATACTAAACCTTTAGTTTAGCATGCGTGGACTTTGCTATAGAAGAAGAAGCCTAAAAGGCTATTAAAGGGAAACTCTACATCTAGGGGCAAAGCCTTAGAGCAGAAAAACTATATGTTGTTAATGTCTTAAAATAATGCACTCAATGCCAAGAATTTAGTAATTTAAAGATTAAATGCTTAAAAGTAGGCTACGAAATTTGCAGCAAAGCATACTACACTAGCTAACATAAGAGTAAGTCTTATGCTAGTAAAGGAAAACCTTATATCTTTACTATATTTAAGTATACTAACTGCAGCAAACCTTATGTAGCAAACAGTTAAAAATGTGAAATCCTACAGGCTAGGACAGCTAGGACTAATTCAACCATTTGGTATAATTAAAGTCCTAAAAATAAATGTTAATAGAAGTAGCCCTGCTACAAAAAGCGCGAATAACCTAGCTATTACAGCAAACGCTAAGATTGTTACAATATAAGAGCCTTAGTTAGTAAGAGGAGCTTACAAGGATACTAGGTTAATTACTTATCTAGACTTTACGCAAACTCTACTAACTTATAGAGGCTTACGACCTAGAACTTTATTCTATATTTAAAAGGACCTTAGAAGTAGAAGTTTTTTTTTAATTGTAGTTTAACGTCCTTTCTCAGTTTAAAGGGCTATATAAGAAGATATCTATATAGTCTTGTCTTCTTAGATTATTTACAAGAAGTACTTTATCTTAATAAAGGTGAGGCTCTTAGCCTATTATGTAGAGATAGAGAGGGGGGGGAAGGAGGAGGAGGAGGGGGGGAGGGGAGGGATGAGTAGAGCTTGGTCGCCTAAAAAGGCGTTTGCCTCTAGTTATCGGAGTTTCCTTTGTACTAGGCCTGTGTACCAACCCTTGTTTCTTAAATAAAGGCTATAGTAGCCTTAATACCTGCCTCTGTTTAAAAAAGATACTGTAGAGAGATTAGCTCTGCACAGGAGTTCTAAAGTATAGCTTTACTATTCTTGTATAGTTATCATTTATGGATTATATAAGCTGTGTCCTGTGTAGCTCTAAAATTGCATAAGCAAGTTTGAGATTTTACTTTCTTTCTTTTAAATAGATAGCTCTTTAGGTAGCTATGCACTAGTTTTAATTAAATAAAAGAGCTAGATATATCTCGCCTAGTAAGAGGGATAAGTATTTATTTTCTTATTCTCTATTTAACAGTTGCTAAGTAGGTGCTTAAGTTCTTGCTTGTAGCTTTCTTCCTGTATTTCTCTAAGAGGCTTAAATATTTAACATTTACTTGTTGTTTAATTTAAGAACTAACGACTACTTAGTTTGTCTAATTTATTAAAAAGCTTACTTTTGTAGCCTCTTTTACTAGAAAGTCTACTTAATTTTTTTCTTGTATTATTTAGTATCCTAAAACCTATTGTAGCGTCGAAGTAATATCTTTTTCTTTTAGTTAAGTTGCTGCTCCAATGCACTTAATTTACTACTCTTAGCCAGGGTTGTTCAAGGTGTTCTTTAATTAGAATAATTTAGCTTAATCATCTGCGTAAATATTAACGTGTTAGCAGTTATTTAGTAGGCTAACTACTTTTATAGCTTTAAGGTCTTACCTTCTAGTTTACTATTGTAAACTAGCTAAAAAAAAATTATATTTGCTTACAGTTCTTTAATAAGAGTAGCTCCTTTGTAGAAGGCAGCGCCTATACTTATTTTTTTTGCTGTTCTTTATAGCTGAGGCATCTAAGTATATTAATAAGAGGTTGTTGTTTACTAGTAATTTCTTCTAATTTTCAGCTTTAATGTCTTTTGGCTTAATCAATATATAGACCTTGTAGGTAGTTCTAGGGTTCTATAGCATTAAGGCGTAGTGTTGTATTTTCTTTGTATTATTTAAGAGGGCTAAGATAATTAATTTTTGTATTTTATTAAGTTACTCTTCTCTGTTGTTGTTAATAGCAGCTTGTAGAGGGTAATTTAGATTTAGTAAGGTAGATTTAAAGGTGTATCTTCTTATAGCGTTGTCTAGCCTAACTCTAAGTAGAGATAGAGCAGCTTCTACCTTACTAGACATTGCAGGAAAAGATCTAAAGGTACCTAGAATTTTTCTGCAGGCCTAGTTTTATAGTTTTTGCCTGCTATTAAAGAAGTGTTGTTAGCTTTTCTAAAATAGCTTACATCTGTAAATCGCTACACTAGTAATGCACGCTAAGTATAATTGTCTTACTACTTTAGATAAAAGGCCTTTATTAATGTTAGCTAGCCTACTTAGGCAGAAAAAAGCTTAGTTTGCTTGTTGTGTCCTTATGTAGCAGTAGTTTCTAAATTTTAGAATATTGTCAAAGAAGATGCCTAGCTATCTAACTAGTTCTTTTAGCTAGAAGGTCTTCTAGGTAGGTACTGTAAGAAATCTGTTTATATCCTTTCTAGATCTTGTCTCATTCGCTCATTCTGTTTTAAGCTATTAAACTTAATAGCTAACTTCTTTACTTAGTTAAAGAGGTTTTCTAACTCCCTTTTGAGTAGTTTAATATTCTTCTTAATACATGTTGTTGATATTGAAATTTCAACGTTGTCTAAATAAAATAAGGAGTATATATTGTTGTTTGCTAAGATTAATTAGAATAGCAGTTTTGTGTAGATTAGAAATAAGATAGGAGAAGCTAGGCTCTCTTAAAGTGTACTAGTATTAAATTTCTATAGTTTCTCTGTTTGCCCATTAAAAGATAACTCTAAGAGCCTGTCTATAAGGAAAGAGTTTGTCTATAATAAAAGGTAAATAAGTAGCTGTTAGTTACTTTTATTTTCCAGAAGCTTGCTCTTAGATAAATAGTTAAAAGCGCCTTTAATATCTAAAAAGGCTATAAAGGTAACTTTATTCTTCTTTCTTTGTTGTTCAATATTATTGTAGAAGAAGAGTCTAGTATTAATAGCTAATTCTTTTAATCAGCCTCTTATTTTCGTAAGGTAGAGCAGGTTAGTTGTTTCTGCTATGATGCTTAGTTTTTTTAAGTATAGCCTTTCAAGCGCCTTCCTTAGAAAGTATAAAAAAGAGATAACTCTATATACTTTTGGGATTGAGTAGTCTTGTTTATTTAGCTTTTTAAGGATAATACCTTTTGCTTTTTAGTAGCATTTTAGTTAGTATTTTAGGTGAAACAGCGTTAAGTAAACTTTAAAGAAGATGCTTAGTTAATATTTGTATATTTTAAAGATAACTTCTTAGCTAATTCTATTTAAGCTTAGTAAAGTAGCTTTAATTCTCTAGCAGGCAGTGTAAAGCTCTTCTTTAGATAGAGTTAGCTACTCCTATATGTAGTTCCTTTAGTAATTGTTAATTAATAAGGCTAGTGTAGCAGGAGATGGTAGAAATAACTCCTTTTTAAAAGTTTAGCAATTCTCTGTAAAGGATTTATTGCTTTTAATAGCAGAAATTCTTATTAAAAGGTTGTTTTCTGTAAAGGCTATTGCTTTAAATATCTTTATTGGCAATTTGTTCCAATAAAACTGTTTCTAGTAGTTAAGTTGAGCTTTCTTGATAGCTTTAAGGTACTTAGTTATAGTAAGCAGGTAATCTCTTTTTTATAGGTATAGTATGTTGTCTTCTCTTCTTGCTACTCACTTGTATTCTTAAAAGGTTCTATTTAGGATAGCCTTAAGGAGATCTAGATCGCTAGTCTACTAAGGCTTTAGTTTTAGCTTCTAGTTTACAGGAGGAGAAGATTTCTTAAGTGCCAGTTAAATTACTGTAGTAAAGTTCTCTGCTATTTTATCTAGTCTCTTCTTTAAGAGTTAAGGCATAAAAGAAGTTGCCTTAAGAGGCAGTTTAAGGCATGTAGTATAGCTAGTAATTAATCCTCTAGCTTTACTTAAATTATTATCTCCTAGAACGTATTGTTAAAAAGGTTCTAATTTAAGTTTTTTTAAGTTGTTCTTCTTTAGCTGGCTAGGTAGCTGTCCTTAATTAACAATACTAAAAAGGATAGCGTAGTAGTCTAACTTGACTTTAGGGATAGCTTGCTAGTCTAGAATACTAGAAGCTATATTGTTTATTAAAAAAGTAAGGTTAAGTACGCTCTTTTTTTGCATGTAAGCTTTAAAGAATGTGCCAGTTCTTATAGTATTTAATAGAAATAAGTTTTAGTTGTCTACCTACTCAACTAAATCCTTTGCTTGTTAGTTTAGGTTACATTCTTGTAGGCTCTATCTAGGGTAGTAGCAATTGAAATCCCTCAAGACAATTAAATGTACTTCTATAAACTCTTCTAAGAGGTGTCTTGATATTCTTGTTAGATTTAGCTCTTGTTTCAGGCTCTCTTTATTATAAATATTATTAATGTAGATCTTGCTTGTGTTAAGATTTATTGTAATACCCTAAAAGTCGTTGTTGTTACTAATATAAAGATTAACTTCTACTTCTATATCCTTTTAAATATAGCATAGAGTTCTAGGTTATAGGCCTTAATTAGTTAGTAAGATTTGCGTAAAGTCTAAATAGGAAATCAACTTAGTATTCTTGTATAGTCCTCTTACTAACCACAGCTCTTGCATTGCAATAACCTTAGTGTTTACTGTAATAGCTAGGTTAATCGCGCTTTCTGTAGCAGAGCTACTTCTGTTAACATTTTTTGTAGAACTTTAATTATACTAATTAGTCTAATTAGTTTTAGCTGTCTTAGCTTATAGAGTTTTGCATTCTTAGCTGTTTGCTGCATAAGATTTGCTGCATTTAATATACTTAAAAATAGTACAAATACAGGGCTTTCTTTTGCTAGCATAAGATTTGTACTGTTGTTAGCTAGTATAGTATGCTTTGCTGCAAATTTGGCAGGCTACTATTAAGCATTTAACTTTTAAGTAGCTAAATTCTTAGCATTTAGTGCATTGCTTGAAGATATTAACAACTTGTAGTTTTTCTGCTCTAAGGCTTTGCTCTAGAATAGAGAGTTTGTCTTTAATAGCCTTTTAAGCTTTTTCTTTTGTAGCAAAAGCCACGCATGCTAAACTAAAGTTTTAGTTTTCTCTTTTGTTCTTAGGCGTAAGCTAAAAATTATTACTTATAACCTTTAGGCCTTTATTAAAGGTTTTTATTTCTTCTTTTATAACCTTTAGGCGGTAGTTTGTAAAAAGCTTGTAGATAATAACCTTAAACTAAGGCATAATAAGCTAAGCAGCCTTAAAGGTTGTAATGTCTTGCTATATAGCCTAATTTTTTAAAAAGTATTTTGCTTTATAAGCTAGTGTATATGTGATTATTTTGTTTTACGTAGAAAATAATATAATTAAGGCAATTATAGAGAATAAAATGCCTTCTTTTATTACAAGGGCGTTATTAAAAGCATTTCTAAGTCTAAAGGCATTAAAAGTAGCTAAGGTCTTACTAACTAGAACTAGCTAGCAGTCTTTTAGGCTAGTAGCTTTTAGTTTTTGTGTTTTTAAAATATTTGCCTATAGTTAATCTTTGTTGTTACTTGCTATAGTAGCATAAGTAGCTTCAGTAGCTAAAGGCGTTTTCTAGGTAAGCATATTCTAGATAGGCGTATTCTGGATAAGCGTGTTTATTGTTAGTTTCTTAATATATTTAATTTTCTCTCGTAACTCCCTTAAAACGTTAAAGAGGCTTAATATCAAGTCTACTAAAATAGCAGTGTTCTTCTTATTTACTTTACTATTTTCTATATAGTCTTTAAAAACTTTTACTAAGTCTAGAAAACTTGTTTACTAAGTAGAGTTGTTTTCTGCTAAATTAGCTGCTAAGATTACTAGGTTTCTAGCGATCTTAAGTGCTTCTTTAACTAAGTTAGCTTTTAGTGTTTTATGTCTAATTAGGTATCAAGAAATAGGTTGAATAAAAGTAGAAAAGTTGCTCCTAGTTTAAATATAGGTAGGTCTTTATAGTTTGTCTAGAGATTGTCTTTCTAGGCAAAGCGTAGTTAGATTGTCTTCCTTTATCTCTATTTGTCTTTTATTTAATCCTCCTAGGTCTCTAGAACCAATTTGTTTTTTATTATTTTTAACGTTGTTGTAATTTCTTAGTTTATTTACGCTTTAATAAGCTCCTAAATCTTAAATAGCTCTAGTTGCCATAGCATGTAGTCTAAGCTTTTAAAGAAAATGAACAAATTTTTCCTCCTCAAAGGAGGGGGCGGGAAACTCTTTCACCCTCTCTCGCGCTCTAGTGCCCTCGCTGCAGGCTTCAAAAAGTATCGCAATCTATTTCTGAGGGTTGTTTCCTTAGGCTCTAGTTATTTCTAATTAGTTTCTAGAAAAGTTAACGTTAGTGTTGTGTAAAGAAGTAGAAGTTAATTCTCATATCAGCGATAACAACAACTTTTAAGCTATCGTAATACTCCTTAACAAAAGGAAAATCTACATTTATAACATTCACAACAAAAAGAGCGTAAGACAAAGGCTAAACACAACAACAATCTAGAGACGCCTCTTAGGAGGGCTTATAAAATCTTATTTGATTATCTCAGGGAATCTTAATTGCCACCACCTTAGATAGAGCCTACAAGAATGCAACCTAAACTAACAAGCAGAGGATTTAGTAGAGTAGGTATACAACTAAAACCTATCTCTATTAAATAATATAGAAGTTAGCACCTTCTTTAGAGCTTACATGCAAAGAGAAAGCGTACTTAATCTTACTTTTTTATTAAATAATATAGCTTCTAGTATTCTAGACTAGCAAGCTATTTTAGAAGTTGAATCAGACTACTACGCTATCCTGTTTAGTATTGTTAATTAAGGAAAGCTACCTAGCTAGCTAAAGAGACACAACACAAAAAAATTAGATCAAAATTTTTTAACACAAGTTTACAGGAGGAAAAAATTTAAGCAAAGCTAAAGAATTAATTACTAGCTCTACTACGCGCTTTAAACTCTATCTTAAGATAACTTCTTTTAGGCCTTAATAAACCTTTAGAGGAGAGGCTAGATAAAATAGTAGAGAACCTTACTACAGCAATTTAACAGGCACTTAAGAGATTTACTCATCTTGTAAACTAGAAACTAAAACTAAAGCCTTAGTAGACAAGTTATTTTAATCTCCTTTAGGCCAGCCTTGACAGAGCCTTTTAAGAATTTAAGAAAGTAGCAAGAAGCAAAGATAACACGCTATACTTATAGAAAGAAAAGTACCTGCTTGCTAAAAACAAATATTTTAGAGCTATTAAGATAGCTATGCTTAGCTATTAGGAACAGTTTCTTTAAAACAAATTGCCCAAAGAGATATTTATAGTAATAGTCTATACAAAAAACTACCTCTTAATAAGAATCTTTAGTATTAAAGGCAAAACATTGTTGAAAGAGAAGTGCTAAACCTTTAAAAAAGAGCTGTTCTCTTTACCCTCTTCTACACTAACTCTATTACTTAACAACTACAAAGGAAACTACAAATAAGAGTAGCTAAGTTTATTTAAAAAAGAACTCTACACTACCTGCTAGAAAATAAAAGCTACCTTACTAGGCCTAAACAGAATTAGCTAAGAAGTTATCTTAAAAGCATATAAGTATTAACTAAGCATTTTCTTAAAGTCTACTTAGCTTTGTTTAACTTAAGATACAAACTAAGGTGCTAGCAAAAAGCCAAAGGTGTTATTCTTAAAAAGCTAAATAAACTAGACTACTAAATTCTAAAAGCATATAAAGTTATCTCTATCTTATGCTGCCTAAGAAAGGCACTTGAAAGGCTCTACTTAAAAAGATTAAGTATATTAGCAGAAACAACTAACCTGCTCTACCCTACGCAAATAGGAGGCAGACTAAAGAAATTAGCTATTAACGCTAGACTTCCTTTCTGCAAAAATATTTAACAACAAAGAAAGAAGAACAGAGTTATCTTAACAGCCTTTTTAGACATTAATAGCACTTTTAACTATTTATATAAGAAGAGGCTTTTAGAAAATATAAGCAACTAACAGCTACCTGCCTGTTTTTTATTATAAATATACTCTTCTAATTTAAAAAGACTTTTAGAGTTATCCTTTATTAGACAAATAGAAGAACTATAAAAAGTTAATACTAGTACACCTTAAGAGAGCCTATTCTCTTGTATTCTGTTCCTTATCTACACGAAACCGCTATTTTAATTAATTACTAGAAATAACAACATATACTCCTTATCTTATATGGACAACATTTAGAATTTTAATATTAACAACATTGATTAGGAACAATATTAAACTACTTAAAAGAGATTTAGCAAATCTTTTTGACTAAGCAAAAAATCTAGCTATTAAAGTTAATAGCTTAAAAACAGAATTAGTAGGTTAGACAAGATCTAAAAAAGATACAAACAGATCTCTTACGCTACTAACTTAAAAGACTTTCTAGCTAAAAGGACTAGTTAGATAGCTAGGCATTTTCTTTAACAATACTCTTGAATTTAGAGACTACTGCTATATAAACATACAACAAGCAAACTAAGCCTTTTTCTACCTAAGCTAGCTAGCTAATATTAACAAAGACCTCTTACTAAAAGTTATAAGACAATTATACCCAGCGTGCATTACTAGCGTAGCTAATTACAGATGTTAGCTATTTTAAAAAGGCTAACAATACATTCTTGATAGTAAGTAAGAACTCTAGAACTCGGCCTGCAGAAAGATTTTAGGAACTTTTAAATCTCCTCCTGCAATGCCTAGTAAGATAGAAGCTGCTCTATTTCTACCTAGAGTTAGGCTAGACAACAGAATAAGAAGATACGCCTTTAAATCTACTTTACTAGATCTAAATCACCCTCTAAAACCTGCTATCAACAATAACAAAGAAAAGCAACTTAATTAAATTTAAAAATCTATTACTTTAGCCCTCTTAGACAATACAGAGAAAATAAAACACTACACCTTTACGCTATAAAACGCTAGAACTCACTGCAAAGTCTATATATTAAATAAGCTAAAAGACATTAAAGTAAAAAGCTACAAAAAAACTACTAGTAGACAACAACCTCTTATTAATATACTTAGATGCCTTAGCTATAGGGGCCAGCAAAGGAATTAGCGTAGGCGTTGCTTTTTGTAAAGAAGTTACTCTTATTAAAGAACTACAAGCAAATATAGGAAATAACTAGCTAGTTTACTTTTTATTTTTAAGGTGTTAAAGGTGGTGGTTGTTGTTGTAGTCAAAATAAAGTTTCTAAAAAAGTGAAAAGCAGCTACCCTCTACTAATTAGTCGCAAAAGTTAAAAAAAAGATTATATGTCGTTAACAAGATTTAAACAGTAGGTGGATAAGTTCTAGAAGGAAAGCTTAGACTACTAAGCAATAATCAAGGTCGAAAGAATTTGCTAAGGTACCAAAAAACGACACTAGTGTAAAGATCGTCCGAAGATGATCTAAGTTGGTTCTCGGGAGAATGAACGAGTACTAAGGACACGGGGGTTGTACTAGCACGATTAGAAGATTAATATATTAGTACAGTGTGTGTTAGCACGATTAAAAGATTAATATAATAATATAAGAGTTAAGAATTAAGTCTTAATCCTTAAATTAATTACTCAGTAGAACTCTTAGAAGTTGAAAACACTAAGCTATAAGAGTTCAGCGCCTACACTATATACTTAACAAGTGTTGCCTTGCTTAGTATGCTTAGTTGTGCTAAGAGCACTAAGCACTAAGCAGTTCTATAATATAATTAGTGTTACTCAGTTATGCTAAGAGCACTAAGCACTAAGCAATTACGTAACTGCTAGTAGCTGTTAGGTAATTACCTAAATATGCTAACGCCTTTATAAAGACTTCTCTACACGTCCTAGTCTTAGGTTATAATACTATCCTCTCTCTTCTAGTAAGTTGTCCTTAAGTTACATAATAGTAGCGAAGTCTAGCTTATAACTAAGTTGCTCTGCGTTATAAGTAGCGTTAGTTACTTAGTTCCTATCTTACTATGCCTAAGCCGAAACCTCTTACTAGTACTAATTATTATTATTACCTCTACGACTTTATTAATACCTTTAAAGAAGCTATAGTTTAAAATAATTCTACTTACGCGCATAATAAGCGCGTATGTAAAGTACATATTAATTTAAAAAACTATAGTAAATGTCTACGTTGTAGCTAGCAGTATAACGTCTAAGTAACAGAGTTAGAGTTTAAGTATCTAGCTATAGAAAAAGAAAAGTTATGTATATAGATAAAAGAAAGTTGTAATGCGCAAAATACTATAATAAAAATTTATAAAAAAGTGTTAGAAGAGTTATGCGTGTAGCGCGCTTGTAAAGAGTAGCTTTGTTTATAGATAGATTTGTTAGATTATTACGTAGAGAATACAATAGCAGTTAAATCTTATAAGATTAAAGAATTAAAGCGCGAGGAGTCTAGAGAGACTAGAGAGTTCTTTAGCGTCTTTAAGAGTTTAGCCTTATACTTCTTACTTAGTACTTAGAGTACTTTTAAGAGTTTACTACTTAATTATTAAGAGTTTTTTAATCTTAGTAGTTTCTTATAAGATGTAGACAGTAATTTATAAAGTTTATATCTATTTCTTATAGATTGTTACTATCTAAGTAGCCTAACTATTTAACTAATCATTCTTTGCTGTTATTACTATTTTAGTGTATAAAGATCTTCTTAACTTTAAATTTATTTTCTTCTTCTATCTTATAATAAAAAGTCTTCTAGAGAAGTATTTTTAAGTCTGCTAGTTCTAACATGTTAATGTAGAATCTTAAGTAGATCTTTGTGTCTGCTAGGAGGTTAAGTGTATCTATAACTAGTCTCTTCTAGTTAAGAATTAAAAATAGTCTTACTTAAACATTATTAAGCCTCTTACTAGGTTACTTAGTGCGGAGATTCTTTATAAGCAAATAAACCTTATCCTCCTTCTTTAGCTAAAGTGCTGTTTTTTATTTCTAGTTAATATATAAAATGCTTTAGCGTTAAGCTTTCTTAAGTGTCTTCTTAAGTAACATATATACTAACTTTAGCTAGCTTTAGCCTTTTAAGACAATTTTTTAATATAACTATACATTTTGTAGACACCTTTTTAGTAAAAAAAAAATTTATTGCTAACAACAGGTATTAGGGCTTATGCCCCCTTATTTAGCATTACTAGCACGCAATTAGTGTGTCGCATATTTAGACAAAAACAAAGAAAAGCAAGACAAAGACGCAAATTGCCTTCTAACTTAACGCGCTCTATTCTGCCTATGCTGCCTACTTATATTAAGGCCTTACTTTTAGGTACTCTTAGGCAAATTAAATAAGTAGCACTATTATTGCCTTGCTTTCTAACCTATATATACAATAATAGAACGCCTACTCCTTCTTTCTTACCTCTTTCTTCTCTATTGCTATTTTAACGTTATATAATAGCTAGCCTAACTAGTTAATAGTTTTTTACTTAGTCTATACACAATTAACAAGAAGAGAGGGATACTAAAGTAAAGTATTTTAAGTACTTTACTAGTATTAGCAAACACTTTATAGATCTTGTATTTTTTCTACAACTAGCTAAGTTAAGGCTTAATATTTTATTTATTTATAGAGATATCGTAGATTCTAAAGTTGTTTATAAGAAATAAAATTATAAAGTCCTAAAGAGGCTAAGTTTGTAAATACTTAATAAACTTAGGTGTCTATATAATTAGCTTAAGCTAGACTAATTTAGGTGCTAGATGTATAATAAGAAAGCTTCTTATTTTAAGATAAAAGTTAAGGTTAAGGAGATACTTATTATAAAGGTTATATACTATATTATAATATAGCGTATTTTATACAAATTGTTTATATACAGTGCTGTTTAAAAAGTAAGAAGTAGTAAGTAGGAAGTAGTAGCTTTATAAAGTATTATAGGCTCCTACTATAGCACGTACGTGTCCTTTCCCTCCTCTATTATATTATGTTATAATCCTATTGCAATCTTACTGTAATTCTGTTGTTAGCTATAGGCTAGCAATCGCTGTTAGACACGTTTTAACTAGTATTGTTTTTTAGTACCTTAGCAAATTTTTTAACCTTAATTATTGCTTAGTAGTCTAAGCTTTCCTCTTAGAACTTATCTACCCACCGTTTAAATCTCGTTGACTACACACAATCTTTTTTTTGACTTTTACGATTGATTAGTAGAGGGTAGCTGCTTTTTACTTTTTTAGAACCCCATTTTGACTACAACAACAACTACTACCCTTGACACCTTAAAAAATAAATACTAACTTTAGCTTATTAGCTGTTACAATAGCTACTTCTATTTTTAAGCTTGGAAGTATATGTATAAAGAGATTTACGTATCTCTTATAATTTACGTAGAATAGAGTCTATCTTATAGATTTTAAAAGCTTGTTGTTGTATGCTATTTATGTTATAAGTAGTAACAATACCTAATTATTCTTTTATTGATTAATATACATCTTTAAGTATGCTTTTATTATACAATTTGTTCATTCTATTTATCTATCTATCTGCAGATAATACGCTGTTAATAGCTTTCTTTTAGTTCTAATTGTAGCAAGTAATATTATCTAAAAATTTAAAGTAAAGAGCTTATCTCTATTACTAATAATTAACTTTAGTATGCTATAATATCTAATAACTTTATTATTCAAATTATGTGTAAGCTGTACTGCTATAAACTCTTTCTTAAAAGCTTTTTACTAAGCTTATTTTGTGAATTAGTTAACTACTACAAGAATTACGTTATAAGATACTTTTATAATAAGATTTCTTAAGGCTAGTAATCCTGTAACAAAGTTTATAGAGATGTCTAACTATAGTGCGTTAAGTAGTTCTATTACTTATATTTCTTTATAGGGTGTATATGTGCTATGCTTGTTCTTCTAACAGTCTACATGTTAAGTAATAGAGGTAGTAACTTTGTCTTTTATTCCTAGAACTTCGTTATTCTTCTTAATAAGTTCTATAGTTTTTAAAATACTAGAGTCACTATGTGCTAAGTTATTATAGTGTTGCCTAATAATTACTTTGTGCAATTCTTCTAGTACGTTGTGCGTAATATATATAAGTAGATTAAGCGTCTATACTAGTTCTAATAATTTGTTATTATTAACCTGGAGTATTACAGAGTAAGTTATCTCTTCAGTTCTTATAATATTATTTCTATAGCTAAGAGTGTTTACTCTTCTATTATTTTTTCTTAGTATATATACAATCTTGAACTTGTGTACTCTTAATTCTTCTAACTATTAAACTTAGCGTTAGTTAAGTCTCTTAGTAGTTAAAAATTTAACTAAGTTCTTGTAATCTATAAATATTATAAGTTCTAAGTAGCTTTTAGCATATACTCTCTAATGTCTTAGGTAATTAATAATAGCTAGCAGCTCCTTATTATAAATATTATATTCTTTCTCTAGTCCTAAAAACTTATAAGAATAGTAAGTAATTAGATACTATTTACTTTTATAGAGTTAGTTAGCGTATCCTTTAAGTATTTATTTTTTAAGGTGTCAAGTGTGGTGGTTATTGTTGTAGTTAAAATAGGGTTCTAAAATAGTGAAAAGCAGCTACCCTCTACTAATCAATTGCAAAAGTCAAAAAAAAGATTGTAAGTAGTTAATAGGATTTGAATAGTAGGTGAATAAGTTCTAAGAGGAAAGCTTAGACTACTAAGCAATAATTAAGGTTAAAAAATTTGCTAAGGTACTAAAAAACAATACTAGTTAAAACGTGTCTAACAGCGATTGCTAGCCTATAGCTAACAACAGAATTACAGTAAGATTGCAATAGGATTATAACATAATATAATAGAGGAGGGAAAGGACACGTACGTGCTATAGTAGGAGCCTATAATACTTTATAAAGCTACTACTTCCTACTTACTACTTCTTACTTTTTAAACAGCACTGTATATAAACAATTTGTATAAAATACGCTATATTATAATATAGTATATAACCTTTATAATAAGTATCTCCTTAACCTTAACTTTTATCTTAAAATAAGAAGCTTTCTTATTATACATCTAGCACCTAAATTAGTCTAGCTTAAGCTAATTATATAGACACCTAAGTTTATTAAGTATTTACAAACTTAGCCTCTTTAGGACTTTATAATTTTATTTCTTATAAACAACTTTAGAATCTACGATATCTCTATAAATAAATAAAATATTAAGCCTTAACTTAGCTAGTTGTAGAAAAAATACAAGATCTATAAAGTGTTTGCTAATACTAGTAAAGTACTTAAAATACTTTACTTTAGTATCCCTCTCTTCTTGTTAATTGTGTATAGACTAAGTAAAAAACTATTAACTAGTTAGGCTAGCTATTATATAACGTTAAAATAGCAATAGAGAAGAAAGAGGTAAGAAAGAAGGAGTAGGCGTTCTATTATTGTATATATAGGTTAGAAAGCAAGGCAATAATAGTGCTACTTATTTAATTTGCCTAAGAGTACCTAAAAGTAAGGCCTTAATATAAGTAGGCAGCATAGGCAGAATAGAGCGCGTTAAGTTAGAAGGCAATTTGCGTCTTTGTCTTGCTTTTCTTTGTTTTTGTCTAAATATGCGACACACTAATTGCGTGCTAGCAATGCTAAACAAGGAGGTATAAGCCCTAATACCTATTGTTAGCAATAAATCTTTTTTTTTACTAAAAAGGTGTCTACAAAATGTATGGTCACATTAAAAGGTTGTCTTAAAAGGCTGAAGCCATCCTTTAAGTATAAGGTCTAATACACTAATCTTAAATTGTAGTGGCTGTCCTGCTTAATATATATAAAAGTATAGTAGTTCTATGCTTATATTTTGAAGCGTTTAGAAGGTGTTCTCTACTTTTCTACTCTACTTTAAGAGTACTTCTTTCTTTATAAGTTTTGTTAAGAGAATAGTAATTTTAAACTAATCTTTATTAAACTGTTAGTTAAAGTTCAAGAATCTTAAAAAAGATTATATTTCTTTAACTATCTTTAGTTATAGCAATTCTTTAATTACATATAGCTTCTCTTTACTTATCTGTACTCCTTGTGCCCCTACTATATATTCTAGAAAGGCGACTTTGTCCTTATAAAACTTATATTTACTAGGTTTTAGTTGTAAGTTAAACTAGTCTAAGCACTTTAGTACTATATAGACATGTTTAATATAATCTCTTAAGTTCTTTAAGGAAATAAAGATATTATCTTAGTATGTAATAATAAAAATATCTAAGTATACTCTTAACGTATTATTAATAAGTTCTTAAAATGTTACTAAGGCGTTTATTAACTTAATTAGTATAATAGTGTATTTATAGTATCTATATCTTATTTAGAATACTATCTTTTAGTCTTTACTTTTTTAAATCTTAATAAAGTTGTATTTATCTTAGAGGTCTAGTGCTATAAAGACCTTAGCGTAAGATAATTAATCTCTTAGTTCTATAATATTTAGTAGTAGATATTAATTCTTTACTATAATATTATTTAACTTTTAATAGTTAACTTATATTCTTAGTAGCCTATTCTTCTTTCGTACAAAGAGTATAGAGAATCCTACTAGTAATATTAAAAGTCTTATAAAGCTTTTCTTTAAATCTTTGTCTAGCTTCTCTTTCTAACAGCTTAAGTTCTATCTTCAATAGTTAATAAATTAGTCTCAAAGGTAGAGTCTTCTCTGTTTCTAAGATAATCTAATAATTTAAAAGTTAGTGTCTTAGTAAGGCTTTACTATCTACTATTTCTACAAAGAAGTGCTAAAATTCTTAGTACTTTTTTAAGATATTTAGAGTTACGTATTTCTTTTAATCGCTAACTTTATAAATTAAAGAAGCTCTTCTAGTATTTATTAAGTTAAACTCTCTTATCTTAAGGCTATTCTGAGTTATGGTTCACTGTCTCTTAGTAATATTATTAATCTTCCTTTTATTTACAATTTTAGTTATTAGATACGTAAGCTAGCTTGTAGTTACGTCTAATTTATAGCACTTAAATAAGAACTTCTTAAACTTTTAATTAATACGCAGGTTATGTTCTTGTAACTAAAAAAGTCCTAATATAATATTGTAGGTGGCTAGTCTAAAAACATCTAGGTCTATCTCTTCTTAGTGTTCCTAGATGTAGAGCGTTACTCTAGTAACTTTATAAGTAATTATTATCTTGCCTAGTATTAGCTAACTATTAGCTACGTGTAGTAAGTAAAGTTCTTGTTTCTCTAGCGCTTATAGGCCTGCTACTAATACTACTTAAGCAGAAACAAAGTTAGCTTGTACGCTAGAATTTATTAGTGCCTATATCTAGTGTCTATTAAGCTTTACTATAAGCTTAAGAAGGCTTAGGGAATTTATTATATTAATCTCTCTAGCAGTTTAAGGTGTCTAAGGTGTCTGTCTAAGAAAGACTATATACTAAATCTATAGAACTTCTTCGCAATAATATGTTAGTTATATTTAATATTAAGGCATATATGTTATAAGAGTTAGTTACACTTTTATACGCTAGTTCTGTCTTCATAATCTTTCTACTACGTTATATACATCTATAGGTTCTCTACTAGATTGTTATATCTATAAAATTATAAGTTGTGTCTTTTATCTTATATATATACTACGCATTTGTTATTTAAACAATTATACTATTAGTATTTACATTTAAGTATTCTCTTTAGTCTCTTAGGAAACTATCCTAATCTATACTTGTTAGAATAGTAGATTGTATAGCTATTATGTATATATATAGTCTATAAACACTTCGCATGTTCTAGGTTACGCAAGTCTATCTAATATTATATATCTTTAGCGTAGCTGTTATCTTAAGCTTTATATTACTAGTGTGTTACCTAGAGTTTGTTATAAATTTCTTTCCTCTTATTGTCTAAGAGCTAGTGCGTTAGTTTATTCTAGGAAACCTTAGCTTTTTTAGTCTATTTCTTTACAGAATTGTTGTATATAGCCTTATTAATAGTTACTACTAGAGTAAGGCCTTTCTTCTATAGTTCCTCTAGTAAATTAGTATACTAGCTGTAATTTAAGAATATTTTTCTATAAAGTTCCTTAAAGATCTCTTTAAGTTGTCTAAGCTACCTTAGTAGAGTGTTAATTTTCTCTACTAGATCTATTTAGCATCTAGTCTTTATAAGTAATAGTACTTATATACTAATATTATGATAAGTTTTTATAGTGTAAGTAAAGAGTTTCTATATAGCTAATAGAACTATCTCTAAATTATACACTACTAGTTCTTCCTATGTAATTAGTATAACTAATTAATAGTTCTCCTAGAACTTAGCTATCTTACCGTGTTTAGTTTAATCCACTAGAGTTGTTTCTATATCATTGTCTAGCACTATTTTAGAAATGTTATTCTCGAAAGTTTCCTCTAGCATAATTATAACTAGGTTATCTAGACTATTAATACTTACGTAGTCCTATCCTTAAACTATAATAGTAGGTAGTGCAATAACATTTTTTTATCATTTAGATTATTATTATGTCCTGTACAGTTAATAATATTAAGTTATTATGTTACTTTACCTTAGCTTTAATAGTCTTACTTTATGTAACCTTGCTTACTATATTTATTATAAGTTACCTTCTAGTTACTCTTATTATACGTAAACTTCTTTCTTCTTAGTCCCTTATTAGTAATATGAAGGTGCATTAGCTTGTAGCTATTAATAGCGTAATTCTCTAAGGTCTTAGGTATATAGTTTTGCTAACGTCCTTAGTTAAGGTATAGGCGTTAAAATGTTTAATATCATCAAGTATTTATATTCTTAAGTGCGCGATTCTCTTGCGTAAATAATTATTCCTTTAACATAATCTTAGAAAAAAAATTATTTACTCTATTAGCTTTAGCTATAAGTTTGTTAAGCATGTTAAGGCTAAATCTATTTCTTATAAGTTCTTGTT
Source organism: Alternaria sp. 'sect. Undifilum' (assembly GCA_024321975.1). NCBI lineage: Eukaryota > Fungi > Ascomycota > Dothideomycetes > Pleosporales > Pleosporaceae > Alternaria > Alternaria sp. 'sect. Undifilum'. The sequence continues at coordinate 708,985 of JAJJZI010000010.1, read as the reverse complement.
GTATAGTAGATTTAAGGTCTTATTAGTACATCTTTATTAAAGCGTTGTTGTCCTATTAAATAATTGTCTTATACTATTAGAATGTAGTTTTATAGTTAGTAGTAGACTTAGTTTATTGTAGTCTCTAAATCTTCTATTTTACAACTACAGACTCCTTAAAAAGTAAGAAAACTTCTTTTATCTTTGTCTTAAAAGCATCTTAGTCTTTAACTAAAGTAGTATTCTTAGCGTCTATAATAGAACTATCTATATAGTATTATAAAATTAAGTTAGCCTACTTCTCTACATCTTCTTAAAGATACATAGAAGCTAAGACTACTTTATTGTGATAATTAATCTTATCTTTTTTAATATAGAAGTATCTATTTAGCTTCAGCCTTTTAAGACAACCTTTTAATGTGACCATACATTTTGTAGACACCTTTTTAGTAAAAAAAAAGATTTATTGCTAACAATAGGTATTAGGGCTTATACCTCCTTGTTTAGCATTGCTAGCACGCAATTAGTGTGTTGCATGTTTAGACAGAAACAAAGAAAAGCAAGATAAAGACGCGAATTACCTCCTAACTTAACGTGCCCTATATTGCCTATTTCTATTGCTTTACTGCTAGGCGGTCCTAGATAAAGTAAAGTAGTAACACTATTATTGCCTTACTTGCTAACTTATAGACACAACAATAGAAAGCCTATTTCTTCTTTCCTACCTCTTTCTTCTCTATTACTTATTTAACGTCTTATAATAGCGTTTTAAGCTAGGTTCTAGTCTCTATACTTAGCTCTTACATAATAAACAGAAAGAAGAGGATGCTAAAGTATTAAATCTTAAGTACTACACTAGTATTAGCGAATACACTAGAGATCGTGTATTTCTTCTATAACTAGCTAAATTAGGTCTTAACAATCTTTTTATATATCAAGATATTACAGATAAAGGACTTATTTAAGATTTTTATAAACTTAGAAGTCTAGCTAGGTAGTTAAGTTTTAAGATACTTAATGAATTTAGGTGTCTATATAATCAGTTTAAGTTAGACTAAATTAGGTACTGGGTAGACAGTAGCAAAGGATGCTTTTTTTAGAAGAGAGCCTAGAATAAGGAGATGCTTGCTGCGGAGGTTACACGCTTTTGCAGTGTATTGTATGCAAATCGTTCGTATATAGTGCTGTATAAAAGGTAAGAAGTAGTAGGTAAGAAGCAGCAGCTTTATAAAGTATTGCAGGCTCCTACTGCGTGTCCTTTCCCTCTATCGCATTATGTTGCAATCCTATTGCAATCCTACTATAATCCTATTGCTAGCTATAGGCTGGCAATCGCCGTTGGAAACGTTTCAACTAGTGTCGTTTTTTAGTACCTTAGCAAATTTTTTGACCCTGATTATTGCTCGGTAATCTAAGCTTTCCTCCTAGAACTTATCCACCTACTGTTCAAATCTTGTTAACTACAAACAATCTTTTTTTTGACTTTTGCGATTGATTAGTAGAGGGTAGCTGCTTTTCACTTTTTTGGAACCCCATTTTGACTACAACAACAACCACCACCTTTGACACCTTAAAAAAATAACTAGAAGTATTTGTTAACTTAGAGGAGGTAAGCGTTAAGCTAGCTATAATTACTATAATAAGTTTTAGGTGTAAAGGGCTAAAATCCTGACGTCTTTAGTACTTGACAAAAAGCTTCGTTTTGCTATCCTACAGATCCCGGGTGTCCGTGCGCACCTAGCATCTATAAGCTGGGCGTATCAGCCCTTCTGCTTTTTTAGCCTACTAAACTTTTCTCTTAGCTCTGCGCTATTTTCTTAAGCCACGTTAGCAGCTACTACGTAGCTACCTTTACCTCTTTCTTAGTACTAAGCATAGACCTTAAAACGGAGTAGATAAGCTTACTAGATAGCCTTTATAGTTCTTTATTTAATTTACTACTATTTGCCCTGCATCTTTAGTTAATCTAACGTACTCTTATATTTAAATTAAATTCTTTTATAGCGCTAACGCTTCTACGTTAAATTAGTAGCCTCCTAGAGCTATATCTAGACGAGAAGCTAGCTAGAGCTATATCTACGCGCAGAAGCTCCCTAGAGCTATATCTAGACAAGACCCTAATTAATTAGATGACTAATCTTAGTTAAAGCTGTTTTAAATCTACTAAGGATTAACAGTAGAGAAAGCATAAAGAGTGCTAAGAGATACTTAGCTATATAAGACCTTACCTAGAACGTTATGCAATATAAACTGTTAGGTAAGCCTACTATATTACAAGTAGCCTTAGAAACTAATCCTTACTATTAGAAAATATAAGTACTACTTAGTTAGTATTTGACTATAATAATAGTAGAGGTAGAGATTATATCTAGAAGCTTTGCTATCTAGATAGCAAGACTATACTAAGATAGTATTAGTAAAACTAAGATAGTAAACACACTAAAGGGTCTCTGTAGAGCAAGCGAGCTAGATAAGATAACAACTTTAATAATAATTTAGAAAGCCTTTCTTATCTAGGAGGCTATTAACTTAGCCTTAAAAGTAATAAAATTAGAATAAAAATAGCTACTTACTTAGCTACTAACCTTAATGCTACATTAAAACTAGTTTAGTAGCTAGCACAACTAAAGCGTTGGAAATAACTTAATCTAGATACTTTTAATAGAATAAGAAAGATATACTAAATTTTTAAAAAGTAGCTTACTACTAAAGTAGAAAATAAGTAAGAGGACTTTAATACAGAAAGAAGAACGTATCATTACGCCTTTAGCAGGCTAAAAAGTTCAGTAGTAACTTTAATACTGCCCTACTCTAACTAGATAGAATTGTTAGACGCCTAGAGTTTAAACACTTATTAAATTTCTTTAATTAAATATTTAGAGATCTATACAGCTCTAAAAGAGCTAAGAGTAAACTCTAGTTATTGTCTTAGAGTAAAAAGAGTATCTAGAATTATATTATAGAATTTTAGGACTAATTACTACTATTAAACAATAACTTAAGTAAAGATATAAAGATGATGCTTTTTTAAAAAAGCCTTACTTATAAGCTTTAGAATAAGCTTATAAGTATTACTTTCTTAAACTTTAATAATTTGTAGAATAAGTCTATGAAAATTATAGACTATTTATACTAGATAGAGTAGTATTCTAAAGACTAGGATAAGCCTAAGAAATAATTCTCTAAGAATAGAGACTAGGAAAGGCCTAAAGAATACAGGCTAAGACATGCTTTACTTCCTCCTCCTCCTCTTACAAGAGACTAGATAAAAAGAATAAAGTTTACTAGAAGATTAGCTTAGCTACGTAGGTTTAGTAAGTTAGAGCTAAATAAGCTAATAAAAGAAGAATGTTGTTTTACTTATAAGTAGAAAGAACACTTAGCTATAGATTATACTATAGAAGAAAAGATGCTAAGAAAGAAATAGAAGAAAAAGAGGACTAATATATTAAAGTCCTTAAAAGCAAAAGTAAAAAAGCCTAGTAAAGAAAGCTTAAGTAGCAAAGATACTCTAGAAGATTGAAATTTTAATTTAGAAAAAGAATAGCTCTTGTTTAAAGTTACTAGTAAGAGCTACACATAAGCTAAACAGACTTAATAAAAGAATAGGCTAGTTTTAAGAAGGATATAAGTAGTAATAGAATTACTATTAAAATATTAGTAAGTTATTATACCTTTACTTTAACTCTTATTAATATAGGAAACCTTATATACTCTCTTATTAGCCCTTAAATTATTAGGAACGCTAGTTTACAATATATCTCTATTCTTCTACGTAGATTAGAAGAAGTTATAGAAAAACCTAGACTTATTAATAAAGTCGCTAGGTTAGAGATTAATATTAAAGAATATAAGGATACTATCTAGGGCTATATTACTTCTACACACTCTAGAAACAATTTAATGCTTAGACAATCTTAGATAAATAGAAGAAAAGTTACTATTACTTTTTCTTTAAAGTTAATCTACATCTACTTTTTTAAATAAAAGATTAAACTGCTAAGTACTAAAAACTACTCTATTTTAGAGAAAAAAAAGTTAAAGCAAATAAAAGCGACAGCTTATTACTCTTATATTAAATAAGTAAAAAAGGATAAGTTAATTTAGACTTTTATAGCTTCTCTTAAAGATATTAAGAAGGCTCTAGCTCTTAAGAAGAAAGTAAATATTTTATTATTACTTCTTAAAGTGTACTAACATATAGCTTAGATTTTTAAGTTATAAACTGCTTCTACACTACCTCCTTTACATAGACCTAAGGTTAATTACTGAATTAAGTTACAAAAAGATAAAAATAGAAAGGAAAAAGAACCTCCTTAGGGCTCTCTATATAATATAAGTAAAATAGAGCTTTCAGTTCTATACAAGGAGCTTATATCTCTATTAAATAAAAGATAGATTAGAGCTAGTAGCTCTGCAGCTTCTTCCTTAGTTCTATTTGCAAAGAAACCTAAAGGAGGATTATAGTTCTGTGTTAATTACTAAGCTTTAAACACTATTATAAAAAAGAACTGTTATCTTTTACTATATATCTAAGAGACGCTTAATAATATTACTAAAGCAAAATAGTTTACTCACATTAACGTCTTTATAGCTTTCTACAAAATAAAGACTAATATAGGAGATAAATAGAAGGCTACTTTTAGAAAAAGATTTAGATTATACAAATAGCTAGTTACTTCTTTTAGTATAGTAAACGCTCTTAGCATCTTTTAATAATATATCAACTAGACACTATACAAGTATATTAACAATTTCTACTTGGCCTACTTAGATAATATATTAATTTATATAAATAGTATGCTTAAAGAATACTAACGTAATACAAATAAAGTTCTAAAAGCAATTAGTAAGGCTAAGTTACCTTTTGATATTAAGAAATGCGAATTTAACATATAGAGTACTAAGTACCTAAATTTTTTTATTAAAAGCTAGAAAGGGACTTTAGATAGACCTTAAGAAAATAAAAGCTATTTAAAAATAAGACACACTAACAAATATTGCAAGAGTATATAGTTTTCTTAAATTTACAAACTTTTATTAACGCTTTATTAAGAACTACTCTAATATAGTTGCCCTACTTATAAGGCTTACTAGAAACGTCTTCTTTAAATAAGAAAAAGCAGAACAAGAAGGTTTTAATAAGCTAAAGGAGCTATTTATTACTAAACTAATACTAGCTTAATAAGATCATAATAAGTAAATAATCTTAGAGACTAATTCTTCTAGCTATATTATAGTAGGAGTCTTTTTGCAATACAACAATTAAAGAAAATTAAAACTAGTAGTATACTACTTTAAAAAAGATAACTAGCCCTTAAAGCAACTATAAAATATATAATAAGGAATTACTTATAGTTATTTACTACCCATTTAAGTAAGATACTATACTACGTTCTTTAAAAAAGTTCTTAGTTATAATAAACTACAAAAACTTAGAGTATTTTTAAAAGCTTAGGCAGCTTAGTAAAAAATAGATAAGATAAGCCTAATTCTTTAGTAAGTTTTATAATATAGAATTTGCCTATAGGCCTAGAGTTAATAACTCTAAGGTTAATACTTTATTTTAGAGATAATAAGATATGCCTATAAATAGTTTAGATTCTGAAATTTCTAGAAGGTTTTTACAAGTCTTTAAACTATCTACTATAATAACTTTAGAAATAAAAAAATAGGAAAAAAAAGAGACTCTTAAAACTTTTAGCTGCAATAGCTATCCTACAACAATACTTTAGGAATAGATAGATCTAGAAGAGCTTTAGAACAAAGCTAAAGAAGAAGATAACACGTACTAGCTAGCCTAGAAAGCAGTTTATAAGGAAGAACGTTAATTTCTAATAAAGCTAGACTGTAAGCTTTCTATTTCTAAATACTAATTAGATAATTCTAGAAAGTTACTATACTATAGTTAAAAATAAGTACTAAATAATAAACCTTTACTCACTAAAATTATCTATAAAATCTACTATTTTAGAGCTTTAGGGCACTTAAGAAGGAACTTTACTTACTAAGTAGTTATAAAAGAGTACTTTTAGCCCTCTATTAGCTAAATAGTAAAGTAATATATGAGAAACTGCTTAGTATATAGAAAAACAACGCTATAGAAAGATAACTTATAAGAATTATTAAAGCTTTTGCTAATTCTAAAGCGTATTTAGAAGGAAATATTAATTGAACTTTATTATAAGATTACTAGAGAGCGAAGGTTACAAAAACCTAATAGTAGTTATTAATAAGTTAAGCAAAAACATAGTTTTAATAAGTTTTAAAAACACTATTATAGAAAGCGTAGCTAAAGTGTTTATTAACTTTATAGTAGCCTACTACTAGTTACTAGACTATACTACATCCAATTAAGGTGTACAGTTGGTAAGCTACTTTTAGACTAGACTTTATAAGCTACTCGAAATTAATACTATTAATCTTCTAGATATTACTCTAAAACTAACAGCTCTATAAAATATATAATCTCTATAGTATAAACCTACTTACAAGCTTTCTACAATTAAGATTAAATAAATTAGAAAAGTAACTTAGAGATAGCTAAGATTATAATTATAGCAAGATAAGTATAATTAACTAAAATATTACCATTCTTTCTATAATATGGATTTAAAGTAGATCCTCTTTAAATAGTAGTAAAGTATAGACCTTAAAATTAAGTTTAAAGAAGAAGAATATAGGATAACTACTAGAAAGTAGAAAAGATAACTAACAAACTCTAGTAAAGTATTAAGTTAACTTAAGCTATAATAGCAGAATTTTAACAGAAATAAGAATGCTAAGTAAATAAGAAAAGAAAGTAATTACTTTAGCTTTTAATAAGTAATAAGGTTTAGTTAAAGCTTAGAGACTACTATAAGACAAAGAGATTAAGCTAAAAACTCTATTAGAAGAATTTAAAGTATATAGTACTTAAGATTATTAGACTAAATGCTATGAAGCTAAATACTCCTTAAAGAATATTTTTAGTATTTAATATTAATAACTTTTAACTAGCCTGCTTAGATCTTTTACTAAGCTAACCCCAAGATAATAATAAACCTTTACTAATAAAAGTAGACAGCAAAGAAGAGTACTTAGTAGATTACTTATTACAGGAAAGAAGCATAGGAAGAAGAAAAGAATACTTAGTTAAATAGGTAGGATACCTAGAACTAATATAGGAACTAGCTTGAAACCTAGAGAATATAGAAGTACTATAGAACTAGAAAAACTCTAGGACCCTTATTAAGGAGGGGGGTACTCTAAAGAGCTAAAGCCCTAACGTCTTTAGTACTTAACAAAAAGCCTTATTTTACTATCCTACAGATCTTAGGTGTCTGTGCACACTTAGCATCTATAAGCTAGGCGTATTAGCCCTTTTGCTTTTTTAGCCTACTAAACTTTTCTTTTAGCTCTGCGCTATTTTCTTAAGCTACGTTAGTAGCTGCTACGTAGCTACCCTTGCCTCTTTCTTAGTACTAAGCACAGACCTTATAGAGGAGTAGATAAGCTTGCTAGATAGCCTTTGTAGTTCTTTATTTAATTTACTACTGTTTTCCCTGCATCTTTGGTTAATCCAACGCACCCTTACATTAGGCTTATTAGCGCGGCTTGTAGTTACTCTAGTAGGGGAATTAGTAGGTGTGTCTATAGCAGTATTACTTATCTTCAAAAGTATTTAAAGTGTAAAGATTATTCAAAGATAATTTAAGTTAGTTCTTAAGAGAATAAATAAGTACTCAAGACATAAGAGTTGTACTAGCATAAATAAAAGATTAATATAATAGTACAGGGTGTGTTAGTATAATTAGAAGATTAATATAATAATATATGAGTTCAGAATTAAGTCTTAATCCTTAGGTTAATTACTAAGTAGAACTCTTGGAAGTTAAACACACTAAGCTATAAGAGTTTAGCGCCTATACTATATACTTAATAAATGTTGCCTTGCTTAGTATACTTAGTTATACTAAGAGCACTTAGCACTAAGTAGTCCTATAGTACAGAGGGGTGACAAAAAAAAAGATGTCAAAAAAGTTATAGTTTTTAAAGCTTTATATTTCGACAACTAGAAGTACTATACCCCAAAGAATTAGTGATTTGGAAAACTAATATTTTCCTTTTTGAGTTGGGTGGCTTAGTAAGCTACTTAGTTAGCACGTTTGTCCCTTTAATCTTGCTTGAAATGAGATGAAAAAAAAAGTAAAAATAGATTTTAGTATAACTTATTTATAATTGTTTAAAAACACGCTAAGAAGAAAATAAGTTTAATAAGCTTACATAAGAATAACGTAAGCAAGTTTTAGAGGCTTACATCTTAATTCCTTAGAGTTTAATAAAAGGGTGAAAAAAGGGGTTGCTTACGTAAGCGCTGATTACGTAATAGCTTAGTAAGCTTTCAGTATATTAACTCCTCTTATTTGTCCCGACTTGCTTTTTTATAATACCTCCTCTATGTCTCGCAATCTTTCTCAATTTAAGCAAGAAGTTTATACTTTATATTTACAAAACAAGCCCATTTCTTTAATTAGTATTATACTAGAAAAGTCCTCTAGAAGTATTACTAATACTCTTTATCAAATAAAACAAAAAAAAGGCTCCTTTATCTACTTTTAGGCCTTAAAAAGGTCGTAATACATAGATCTTGAATAAAGCAAAAAGAGTGCTTAATAAAGACCTTACTTAAAGCACTAAAATGACAAATTGACGTCTTTTAAAAGAAAATAGTCAAGATCTTTCTATTAAAAGCTTACAACGCTTTTTGAAAAAGGAGAACTATTCTGTTAATATTTCTTAAAAAAAGACGCCTTTAGAAGCTAAAAAGGCTTATAATTATTATATTTACGCCATGCAATTACTTGAAAACCTTAAAATTATTAACTTTGATAAAGTTATATTTTTAGACGAGTCTGCTATTAAGCGAGGGCATAGTGCTAGGACAGAATACTATTAAACACGGCAAAATAATAGAGTTGGAAGGAAAATAGTTTCTATAACAAAAACAAGTAAATTTAAAAAAACTCTATTTAACTAAAAAAAACCTTTTTATATCTATTATTTTTCTATTTTTCTAATCTATTTTTAGCAAGCTTACTAATCAAGTTATAGGTTAAGATATTTCTATCTAAGTTTAGGGAGCGGTTTAGATAGGTGGTAGATCTAAATTAGTAGTAATTAAAAGCCCTTTAATTACTAATCCTTTTCGTATATAGAGATATCGCGGATTCCAGAATTGTTTATGAGGGATATAATTATAAAGTCCTGAAGAGGCTGAGTTTGTAGATGCTTGATGAACTCAGGTGTCCGCATGATCAGCTCAAGCTAGACTAGTTTAGGGGCTAGGTGTATGACAGGAAAGCTTCCTGTCTTTAGATAAGAGTTAAGGTTAAGGAGATGCTTGTTGCGGAGGTTGTACGCTATGTTGTAGTACAGCGTATTGTATGCGAATCGTTCGTATACGGTGCTATTTAAAAGGTAAGAAGTAGTAGGTAAGAAGTAGCAGCTTTATAAAGTATTACAGGCTCCTACTGCGGTACGTACGTGTCCTTTCCCTCCTCTATTACATTATGTTGTAATTCTATTGTAATCCTACTGTAATCTTGTTGTTAGCTATAGGCTAGCAATCGCTGTTAGACACGTTTTAACTAGTGTAGTTTTTTAGTACCTTAGCAAATTTTTAACCCTAATTATTGCTTGGTGGTCTGAGCTTTTCTCCTAGAACTTATCCACCTACCGTTTAAATCTCGTTGACTACACACAATCTTTTTTTTTGACTTTTGCGATTGATTAGTAGAGGGTAGCTGCTTTTCACTTTTTTGGAACCCCATTTTAACTACAACAACAACCACCACCCTTGACACCTTAAAAAATAAATTACTACTCCTTTTAGGAGTTCAGACTATATTAAAAATATCTTTATTCCTATAGTAAAACCTGCGATAAAAAAAGGTAAGTTACATATACTCATTCTTCCCACTTAGAGAGTGTTTACTCTATATTTTAATTATAAACTAGCAATCTTTTTTTATATAATTAAAGGACTTACTAACCTCTATATAGGCTAGAAGTTTCAACAGGATAACGCTAAGATGTCTCAAACTCTAGAAGTTTTATCTTAGTTTTCTTAGAATATAGTATTATTTAATATATATACTTTATAGCGATTTTTACACCTTCAAAAAAAAGTTATTTTGTTATTTATTCTTGAGTTTTTTTATCTTTATTTTCACTGCTGAAGTTGAGCGCAAAAGTGCTTGCTAAGCAGCTTATTGAGTAGCCTAATTGAAAGAAGAAGATCTTGGCTTTCCAAATCACTAACTATTTTGGGTATAGTCCTTCTGGTTGTAGAAATATAAAGCTTTGAAAACTATAACTTTTTTGACATCTTTTTTTTTGTCACCCCTCTGTATTATATCTTAAATACTAAATGCTTACCTGCTTAAGCTGTGCTTCTAACACAATATTGATGTAGAAACCTAGTACAAACTTAATATTAGTAAGCAGTAAATTAGCTGTCTTAGGGCTAGCCTTGCTATACAGGATGTTCTTAAGCAGCCTGTTTTTTGTTTAAGCAACTAGAATAAATTAAGTGCCTACTTTAATAGTCTTGTTCTCAGTGTATTTGCTAAAAGTACTAAGTACTAAGTAATCTATAGTATTCACTAAGTAGACTGCTGCTCTAATATCTATAATTGTGTAAAGGGCTAAGGCACGTAGGGTAAAGGCTGCTCTTAAAACGTTTAGCCTAATTTCTTTAATAAAGTTCCTTAGGTTAATTAGTACAAAGACTAAGAAGCTAAAGTAAGATTTACTAGTTTTATTAGTAGCTAATCTGCTAGTACTAGTCTTCTAGCCTTTCTTGTTAATTTAGATGCGTAGGGTTGCCTAATTGTTACTATTTTGTAGCTTAACAATTTTCTTTTTCTTATTATCTTATAGCTTAATTAGTATACTACTAGTAGGGCATAATCTAGTAACTAAAGTTTAAAGTTAGTAGCAGTTATGTAGTGTCTAGAAGTACTTACTTATAGGCTATTTACTAGCCTTGCAGAGGCACAGGTGTAGTTGCTTACTACTCTTATTTAACTTTAAGTTGTTACCGCTTGTAAATTGCTAAGCTGCCACTAATCTAGATTTAGTTTAGAATACTATATGTTTTTTTAAAAGAAGTAATTAACTTATTCTACAACAAAACACTAAATATCTTGTTTAATTATTAAGAGTTAATTAAGCTTTACTAAGCGCTATTACTTATGCTAGCTTATTGCGCTTCTTGCGCCACTAGTCTAGTGCAAACTTAGTGCCTAAAGCGTCTAAAAAATCAGTCCCTACTAATAGCCTTATAACCTTAGAGAGCAAGTAGATTATTGCTCATTAATTTAGGAGCTACTACTTAGTAAACTATTGCTTGAGGTCTATTTGTTCCTAGCAGGCCTTATTTAGGTAGAATTAGTACTACGCTCTAATTAAATACTAAGTATTCTAATCTGTAGGTGCAGGATGCGCCTTCAAGATCTTTACTAAGGCTTAAAGGCTAGTAAAGTTCTAAGTAATTATGTTTATTAAGGCGTTTAAAAGCAGGCCTAGATATACAGTCTTGCTAATCTAGTCTCTAACATTAGTAATCTTAGCGACCTTCTTTATTTATTAAGTAGCCTATAATTTGTACCTATTAACTAGCTTGCTATAATTATCCTTCTTATACTTAGTATTAAGAACTTAAGCCTTATATTTGCGTTACGCAATTTTATAATTCTCTTGTTCTTATATACTTGCGCCGGGTGGTAAAGCAATCAGCTTCTTAATATCCTTAGGCAGTTCTAGATACTATTGTTCCTAGTATTCTATTAAGTGCACGTCTAGAAGATTAGGATCAACCCGATCCTAGATGCCCTTCTCTAAGCAGTGCAGTCTCAACAAAGCAAACTAGGTTAGCTAGTCTAATTAGGCCTTTAAAATCACCCCTAAGGCAACAAGCAGTGTATTAGTAAGGCCCATATTTAGTAAGATAGACGGCAGAATTTATCAGTTGTTTAGTAGGTAGGTAGCTGTATTAGTAATAACAGTAGCCTGTAGGTTGTAGGATAGATTAGTAGGAGGTTAATTGTATAATTAATAAGTAAGAGAGGTACAGTAGCTGCAGTAATCTGCTAGATGTGCTGTAGAAGAATAGAGAAGAGCAAAAAGCTAATTAAACAGTTAACCTTGTAGCTTGCTAATTGCGTAGTAGGAATGAAAACTACAATTAAGCGGCTAGGATCATAACTGTAGGAGCTGAAAAGGAGCAATTACTCAATTAGGAGGAGTAGAATAAGTGTATTAATTAACTAAGTGCTATAACAAAGTGTCTATTAACTACTAAAGAGAAATAAGACGATCTGGCCCGTATATATAGGCGCTAGCGTGGTCGTCACGTGTTCAGCTTACTAGGATCACCTAATCGACAGGCTAATCCGCATGTTCTGCAGCATGTCAATACTCTAACAAATACTTTACTAACCTAGGCTAGTTTTGTATGTATTTATAAATATAAGCTTAAAGGTAAAAGCGTTTACTTATTTAAATAGTAGTATTCTTATTCTTCTACTGTTCCTTTATATGTTTTTGTAACTTAAACTAATCCTTTTCTACATATTTAGGTAAGCGCTTTAGGATACAAGACATTAATGAATTCTTATTAGAGAAGTAGTTTAGTAGCATAGAGACTCTTATAGCATTATAGATACCTATATTATTAGCTTATTAGTTAAAGTCTTTCAGAAATTCTATAACATCTTTCTTAGTAAAAACTAACGTACTGTGTTTTAGTTAAATTATAGTTAATACTAAGTTGTGTGTAGGTGTAGCTATAGTGTGAATAACTAAGCTTAATAGAGTTAATAGTAAATCAGGAATAGCAGTAGCAAGTCTAGAGAAGAAAAGTGTTGTACTTTCCTGCTCTATACCTGTCTTCTAATTTTTTTTTAACATCTAGAATATAGTAAGACTTCTATAAGTTCTTTGTACTAATAGTTTCCAAACATTAGTCAAGTAATAGACAAGGTATAGTCTTTAAAAGAATTTTTTTAAGTCTTTGTAGTGTATATTTATTCAAGTATAGGTGTATAAATCCTTGCTTTTTAGGTACTTTTTATTTTACTAAGTAGGTTTTTTTGGGTAGTTTAACGTCCTTTCTCAGCCTGAAGGGCTATATAAGACGTGCAGGCCGAGGCCTGCAGGTATCTATGTAGTTTTTCTATCTTTTGAGTAATTTACAAGGGGTGGTTTATCTAAATAAAGGTGAGGCTCTTAGCCTATTGGGTAGAGGTAGAGAAAGGGGAGGAGAAGGGGGAGAGGGGAGGGGTGCTTAGAGCTTAATCGCCTATGTAGGCGATTACATCTAGTTGTCAGAGTTTCCTTTATACTAGGCCTGTGTACCAACCCTAGTTTCTTAAATAAAGGCTATTGTAGCCTTAATACCTGCTTCTGTTTAGAAGAGATATTGTAGAGAGATTAGCTCTGTACAGGAGTTTTAAAGTATAGCTCTGCTATCCTTATATAGTTAGCACCTAAGGATTATATAAGCTGTGTCTTGAGTAGCTCTAAAATTGCATAAGCAAGTTTTAGATTCTACTTTGCCTCTCTTAAATAGATAGCTCTTTAGGTAGCTATGACCTAGTTTTAATTGGAAGAAAGAGCTAGATATATCTCTCCTAGTAGGAGGGATAGGTATCTGTTTCCTTGTTTTCTACTTAAAAGTTGCTAAGTAGGTGCTTAGGTTCTTAGTAGTAGCTTTTTTCCTGTAGTTCTTAAGGAGGCTTAACTAATTAACATTAGCTAGTTGTTTAATTTGCGAGCTAACAACTGCTAGGCTTGTTTTATTTGTTAAAGGGTTTAATTTTGTAGCCTCTTTTATGAGGAGGTCTGCTTAATCGTTTCCTAGTATATCTTGGTGTCCTAGGACCTAATGTAGTGCAGGGGTAATGCCTTTTTCTTCTAGTTAAGTTGCTGCTTTAACACACTTAATTTACTACTCTTGGCTAAGGTTATTTAAAGTGTTTTTTAATTAAAATAAAGCTGCCTGATTGTCTGTGTAGATATTAACGTTTTAGCAGGTATTTAATAGGCTAACTACTTTTTCTAGCCTTAAGGTAATACCTTTAAGTTCACTGTTGTAAACTAGCTAGTTATTTCTTATATTTGCTTGTAGTTCCTTAATAAGAGTAGCTCCCTTATAGAAGGCAACACCTACGCCTATTCCTTTGTTATCCCTTGTAGCTAAGGCATCTAAGTATATTAATAGAAGGTTGTTGTCTACTAATAGTTTCCTATAGCTTTCTACTTTAATCTCTTTTAGCTTGTTTAATATAAGGATCTTGTAAGGAGTCCTAGTATTCTATAGTATAAAGGCGTAGTGTTGTATTTCCTCTGTATTGTCTAAGAGGGCTAAGGTAATAGATAGTTGTATTTAATTGAGTTGCTCTCCTCTGTTGTTATTAATAGCCGCATTTAGAGGGTAGTTTAGATCTAAGAAAGTAGATCTAAAGGCATATCTCCTTATACTGTTGTCTAGCCTAACTCTAGGTGGAAATAGAGTAGCTTCTACCTTACTAGGCATTGCAGGGGAAGATCTAAAAGTCCCTAGGATCTTTCTACAGGCCTAGTTTTAAAGTTTTTGCCTGCTGTTAAGGACGTGTTGTTGGCTTTTCTAAAATAGCTAGCATCTGTAATCAGCTACGCTAGTAATACACGCTAGGTATAACTACCTTATTACTTTTAGTAAAAGGCCTTTATTAATGTTAACTAGCCTGCTTAGGCGGAAAAAGGCCTAGTTTGCTTATTATACTCTTATATAGCAGTAGTCTCTAAACTTCAGAGTATTGTTAAAGAAGATACCTAGCTACCTAACTAGTCCTTTTAGCTAAAAGGTCTTTTAAATAGGTAGCGTAAGGACTCTGTTTGTATATTTTCTTAATCTTGTCTAGTTTGCTAATTCTATTTTTAAGCTATTAAACTTAATAGCTAACTCTTTTACTTAGTTAAAGAGGTTTGCTAACTCCTTTTTAAGCAGTTTAATGTTTTTCCTAATAGATATTATTAATATTAAGATTTGAAGATTGTCTATATAGGATAAGGAGTATATATTATTGTTTGCTGTAATTAATTGAAATAGCGGTTTCGTGTAAATTAGAAATAGGATAGGCAAGGCTAGGCTCCCTTAAGGTGTACTAGTATTAACCTTCTATAAGTTCTCTATTTGCCTATTAAAGGATAACTCTAAAAGCCTTTCTGTAAAGAACAAGTTTGTCTATAATAGGAGGTATACAGGTAGCTGCTAGTTGCTTATATTTTCTAGGAGCTTGTTCTTAAATAAATAGTTAAAAGCGCCTCTAATGTCTAAAAAGGCTGTTAAAGTAACTCTATTTTTCTTTCTCTGTTGTTGTATATTGTTATAGAAAAGGAGTCCTGCGTTAATAGCTCATTTCTTTAATCTACCTCCTATTTAGGAGGGGTAGAGTAGGTTAGTTGTTTCTGCTAGGATACCTAATCTTTCTAAATAGAGCCTTTCTAGTGCCTTCCTAAGGCAGCACAAGAGGGAGATAACTCTATATACTTTTAGGAATAAGTAGTCTAGTTTGTTAGGCTTTCTAAGGATAACTTAACTTGCTTTTCGCTAGTATCTTAGTTAGTATCCTAGGTTAAACAGAGCTAAGTACACCTTAAAGAAGAGGCCTAGTTAGTAATTGTATGCTTTTGAGATAACTTCTTAGCTAATTTCATCTAGTCCTAGTAAGGTAGCTTTTATTTTCTAACAGGCAATATAGAGCTCCTCTATAGATAGAATTGGCCACTTCTATTTAAGGTTTCCTTGGTAATTGTAGAGCGATTAAGGAGAGTAGAAGGAGAGGGCGGAAATAGCTCCTTTTTAAAGGTTTAGCACTTCTCTCTAAAGAATTCTTTGCCCCTAATAGTAGGGATTATAGTAGAGAGGTTGTTTTTGTATAGGCTATTGCTTTAAATATCTCCTTAGGCAATTTGTTTTAGAGGAATTACTTCTAATAGTTAAGTTTAGCTTTCTTAATAGCTCTAAGGTACTTGTTTTTAGCTAGCAGGTAATCCCTTTTCTATAGGTATAGCGTATTGTCTCCTCTCCTTGCTGCTCGCCTGTAATCTTGAGAGGTCCTGCTTAGGATAGCCTTAAGGAGATCTAGATTACTAGTCTACTAAGGCTTTAGTTTTAGTTTTTAGTTTGTAAGGGGGGTAGATTTCTTAAGCGCTTATTAAATTGTTGTTGTAAGATCCTCTGCTATCTTATCTAGCCTCTCCTCTAAAGGATTATCAAGGCCTAGAAGTAATTGTCTTAAGAGGTAGTTTGCGGCGTGTAGTAAGGCTAGTAATTAATTCTCTAGCTTTACTTAGGCTATCTCCTCCTGTAAGGCAGTGTTAAAAAGATTCTAATTTATTTTTTTGTGTTGTATTTTTTTTAAATAAGTATTATAAGGAGACAAGGCAGGCAAAGGCGAGGAAGAAGGAAATAAGGTAATAGGCGAGGGCTGCAGCTTAATTAGTAAGAGAAAAGAAGAAGGCTAAGAGGGCTGCTAAACAGGCCTCTAGGGCAGCTGCTTGCAGAACTACAGAGTACTTAAATAATCTATAAAAACTTCTTAAACGAGTAAGAGGAGTAGCCTTTAGGCTCTTAAAAAAGCTACTTAAAAAAAGAGGCTTTTCGCGAGCCCTACAAGTAGTGGAGAGCCTTAAGGTGGTGTTACAGCTCAACTAGCGTCTACCTCGCGCACAGGGCGCGTGATTAGAACTCTAACTCAATTTCTATAGCTATATATATTATTTAAGCTCTATTTATTTTTAAGGTATCAAAGGTGGTGGTTGTTGTTGTAGTCAAAATGGGTTTTCCAAAAAAGTGAAAAGCAGCTGCCCTCTACTAATCAGTCGCAAAAGTCAAAAAAAGATTGTGTGTACCGTGTCTGTGCGCGTTTTGCGCATGGTCGAGTTTTGCGCACCCCAACAACATGAAGATTTTAGAAAAATGAGGCTGTAGAGCCACCACCAATAGCTGGTATCGCGAGATTTTGTAGAGTTGTAGTATATATAGTATTGCGATCAATTTGTACTACTTATATTTGCTTGGTAAGGTGACGTTGCGCCCGCGGCGGGTGGTGCGCGCTAGGGCAGCTAGTGCAGCTACCTTAGTTTCAACATAAGATAAATTAACAATAACACATTTTTAACGCTTTTGCTTTTAAGTAGAGGCTTGTAAGGCCTTGCGCTTACCCTTTTAGGACAGTTGTATAGCTTTTTAAGCGTCGCGAGCTGATTTCTAACGCTCCTTTTTAGCTGCCTTTTTAACCTTCTCTTTCTGCCTTACCTCCTTAAGCCTCTCCCTCTTAACACGTCTCTCCTTAGCTTATTAAGCCTTATATAATTAAGCTTGCTCTTTTAAGTAAGACCTCTTAGCTTTTTAAAGTTGTAGTAGTTGTTGTTTGTGTTATTAAACTACCTCGTCGTCCTAAGCCTAACAGACCTTCCTAGGCGACTAGAAAACAGCACTACTGTAGTATTCCTAAGAATTTTTGAGTTAGAGAGTATAGCTCTTCTTTTAGTGTCTCTTTTTAACTAAAAGAGCCTCCTTTAAGCCTTAAATTTCTCTACAGAGGATACTATTTTAAGCTAAGATATAGTAGAGGCTTTAACAAATCTTTTTTACCTCCTTAGTGCCCTAATCTCGCACTAAACGGCGTATAAGAGTCTCTATTTTAAGCTAATTATCTCTACTAAGTATAGAAGCTAAGAATTTATCTAAACTAGAGGCCTCCTTGCAGAATCTTTAAAGGATAACCTTAGGATTAGGTAGGTAGACCCTAGTTACCTAGAAAGACTTTTAATAGTCTTCTCCTTAAAAGCAGTACCCTAGGCCCTCTAAAGGAGGAGAAAGAAGTCTCCTTTTACTATTAGTAGGAGCCCCTGGCTTTTATACAGGTAGAATAAAAGCTTAGTTAAGTAGGCAGTTAAGAGAGGCTTAAATAATCTAACGTTAAGCAGTTAAAGCGTATAGGTTAAATAAAGAGGAAATACAGCTAATAAGATCTTGTAGTTATAACAGTAATTAATAAAATCTATAGTTAGGTAAGATCTATAGCTGTTAAGAAGGAGTAATTAGTATCCTAAATAAGCTTTCTGTCTAGTCTCTCTCTTAAAAACCTTCTTAAGCCAGGCTAGACCTATATTATTATTAGTCTAGCTAAAAGGAGATAAGCTAACAAATACTAAGTGCTTTTCGTTATTAATATCCTTAACCTAGCTTAATTTTAGAGCTCTAACAGCTAACTAAAAAATAAGAGCTAAAAATAGAGCTGTACTGTCTAAACAAACGCAGGCTAAGATAGTTACCTACTCTCTAGAACTATCCTAAGTTGCAGCTGTTACTCCTTTTTAATTATATATCCTCTTGTTAAACACCCTTTTTAACCTTCTAGTTACTCTAATTATAAAGCCTTTCTTATCTATATTAAAGATTTAAGAAGGCCCTATATTGTATTCCCTTATCCTCTTATGTAGTAGCTTAAAGTAGAGACTACATTTAGCCTCTAAATTAGCTTTATGGCGATTGCAATCTATTCCTGCCTACTAGCGTAAGATAAGATAGGTAGGATTCCTGTTAATAAAGCAAGTAACCTAGCTTTCTAAAACCTCTCTACTAGCTAAAGATAAGGCAAAGTTGCGTATTATTACTCGTGTAAGTAGTGTACGTTATTTAGTAAGCGTAGTAATATACTGTAGGAGCTTAGTTTCTTAGTGTGGGTAAAGGAGTTAGTGGGCGAGTTAGTGTAGTTAGTTTTGCCCTTAGTGCCTTCGCGTTAAGGTTAAGCGTACTACACTATACTTTTCTGCAAACTTTGTATATAAGAAAGATGCGCCTAGTGCGCGCGAATTAATTTTATTAATTGCTTCCTAGATTAGATTCATATTGGTGGAGTTATCAGGTGTTAAAAAGGTAGTGTTGTTTTAGTGGGGTGCGCAAAACTCGACCATGCGCAAAACGCGCACAGACACGGTAGTTGACGAAATTTGAACGGTGAGTGAATAAGGTCCACGCGCTAAGCGCTCGGAGCAGAAAAGCTTAGACTACTAAGCGAAATTAGGGTTAAAAAATTTGCTAAAGGTACTAAAAAACGACACCCTTTATATACTTTTAGAATTAAGTAGTCTAGTTTGTTTAGCTTTCTAAGGATAACAACTTTTACTTTTGGCCAGCATCCTAGTTAGTATCTTAAGTTAAACAACGCTATGTAGGCTTTAAAGAAGATGCTAGGTTAGTATCTATATGCTTTTAAGACAACTTCTTAGCTATTTTAATCTGGTCTTAGTAAAGAAGCTTTTATTTTCTAAAAGGCCGTGTAGAGCTCCTCTTTACATAAAATTGGCTACTTCTATTTGTAGTTTCCTTAGTAGTTATTAAGTAATAAAGCAGGTGTAGAAGAGGGTGGTAAAAATAACCCTTTTCTAAAGCTTTAACACTTTATTCTAAAGGAATCTCTGCCTCTAATAGCAAAAATCCATGTTGATAGGTTGTTTTTTGTGTAAGCTATTGCTTTAAATATCTCTTTAAGCAATTTGTTTTAAAGATCTCTTTAAGCAATTTGTTTTAAAGAAACTGTTCCTAATAGTTAGGTTTAGCTTTCTTAATAGCCCCTAGGTATTTATTCTTAGCAAGTAGGTATTTCTTTTTTTCTAAGTATAGTGTATTATTTCCTCTTCTTGCTACTCGCTTGTATTCTTAAAAGGCTCTGTTTAGGATAGCCTTAAGGAGATCTTGGTCGCTAGTCAACTAAAGCTTTAGTTATAAGTTTTAGTTTTTAGTTTGTATAAACTTTTGAAGTGCTAATCAAATTACTGTTATTAAGTCCTCTGCTATTTTATTTAGTCTCTTCTCTAAAATTATGTTAAGGCCTAGAAGTTGTTGTCTTAAAAGGTAGTTTAAGGCGCGCAGTAGAGCTAGCAATTAATCCTCTAGCTTTGCTTAAATTATTTCCTTCTGTAAAGTAGTGTTAATCAAAGTCTAATTAGATTCTTTTGTGTTGTGTTTTTTTAGCTAGCTAAGTAGCTGCCCTTAGTTCACAATACTGAACAAGATAGTATAGTAGTCTAATCTAACTTCTAGAATAGCTTGCTAGTCTAGAATACTAGAAGCTATATTGTTTGTTAAAAAAGTAAAGTTAAGTATGCTCTTTTTCCATATATAAGCTCTAAAGAATATGCTAACACCTATAGTATTTAATAGAGATAGGTCTTAGTTGTCAACCTATTTTACTAAATCCTCTGCTTGTTAGTTTAGGTTGCACATATATAGGCTCTATCTAAAGTAGTAGCAATTAAAATTATCTCGAATAATTAAATGCAATCTTATAAACTCTCTTAAAAGCTGTCCTTAATTTGTTGTCGTATTTAGCTCTTGTTTAAGGCTCTTTTTGTTATAAATATTATAAAGGTAGATTTTTCTTATGTTAAGCTATATTGTAATAGCTAAACAATTGTTGTTGTTGTTAATATAAAGATTAACTTCTTCTTCTAAATCCTTTTTGATATAAAATAGAGTTCTAAGTTATAGGCCTTAGTAGGTTGGTAAGATTTGCGAAAACTTCAAATAAGTAATTAACCTAGTATTTTTGTAAAAATTTGATACCAACTAAAGCTCTTATATTATAATAATCTTAGCGTTTGCTGTAATAGCTAAGTTAATTGCGCTTTTAGTAGTAAGGCTGCTTCTGTTAACATCTATTTGTAGGAATTTAATTATACTAATTAGTTTAGTTACTCTTAGCTGTCCTAGCTTATAGGATTTTGCATTCTTAGCTGTTTACTGTATAAAGTTTGCTGCAGTTAATACTATTAAATATAGTATAAAAATAGAGTTTTTTTTTACTAGCACAAGACTTACACTCATATTAGCTAGTGTAGTGTACTTTGCTGCATATTTAGCAGGCTACTTTTAAGCATTTAAGTTCTGAGTAGCTAAATTCTTAGCATTTAGCGCATTGCTTTAAAACATTAATAACTTATAATTTCTCTGCTCTAAGGCTGCGCTCTAAAATATAAAGTTTACCTTTGATAGACTTTTGGGCTTCTTCTTTTGTAGCAAAGGCTACGCATGCTAAACTAAAGTTTTAGTTTTCTTTTTTGTTCTTAAGTATAAACTAAAAAGAACTGCTTATAACTTTTAAGCCTTTGTTAAAAGTTTTAATTTCTTCTTTTATAACTTTTAGGCTATAGTTCGTAAAGAGCTTGTAAATGACAACCTTATACTAAGGGGTAATAAGCTAGGCAGCCTTAAAGGTTGTAATGTCTTACTATAAAGATTAATTCTCTAAGAGGTATTTTGCTTTAAAAGCTAGTGTAGTTGGAACTACTTTCTTTTTCTTATAAAATATTGTAATTAAGGCAACTATAAAAGATTGTACGCTTTTTTTTATTGTAAAAGTGTTGTTAAAGGCATTTTTAAGTTGAAAAGCATTAAAAGCAGCTAAGGTCTTGCTAAATGGAACTAGCTAGCAGTTATTTAGGCTAGTAGCCCTAGGTTTTTGCGTTTTTTAATAATTGGTCTATAGTAAATTTTGGTTGTTGCTTGCTATAGTAGCAAATGTAGCTGTAGTAGCTTAAGGCGTGTTCTGTATAGGCATATTCTAAATAGGGGTATTCTAAATAGGCGTGTTTATCATTAGTCTCTTAACACATTTAATTTTCTCTCCTAACTCCCTTAAGACATTTAAGAAGCTTAATTTTTAGTCTGCTAAAGTAGCAGTATTCTTCTTATTTACTCTGCTATTTTTGTATAGTCTTTAAAGACTTCTACTAGGTCTAAAAAACTTGTTTACTAAGTAGAGTTGTTCAAAGCTAAATTAGCTACTTAAATTTCTAAATGCTATGCAATTTTAAGTGACTTTTTAACTAAAGTAGCTTTTGATATTTTATTTCTAATTAGGTATTGTAAGGGTGCATTGTGTTGACTAAAGATGCAAGGTAACAGTGAAATGAATTAGATAAAGAACTATAGAGAGACTACGTAAAGGTTTTATATCCAACCCAGATGGTTAGGAAAAACCAAGGTTAGGACTAACCGAGGTTTGTCGGAGGTTTGCCGGGTCAGCTGATATTTAGCGTAACTAGTGCAGCTAGTAGTGTAGTAACTTAGCAAAAGCTACTAGATCAGCTAGAAGCTAGCGCAAGTAGTGCGGCTAATAGTTAGCTGCTAGTGCTGAGGTAAGAAAAGCCAACGAAGGCCACAGGCTGAGTACTAGGGAATATTAAGGCTTTAGCTTTTTACAATACCCCCTTCTTAAAAAAAATATAGTAGGAGCAGTAATCTTGTTACCTAGAGCTCTACTCTTCTAGGGCTTCTGTATCCTTTAGATTAATAGCTAGTTTCTAGGTTAGATCTAGATATCCTAACTATTTAACTAAGTACTGCTTTTTTCTTCCTTTTCTTTTTTCTTTTAATAGGGTCTCTACTATGTATTCTTCTCTATCCTTTGTCTTAATTAGTAGAGGTTTATTGTCGTCTATTAGCTGGCTTAGTAGAGGGTCTAAGGACGCTAGTCTAAGGTTATTAACATTAAATACTAAGTAAATCTAGCTAGGAGTATTTAATTTAACTGCGTTTAGTCTAATAACCTCAAGTACTGTGTACTTAAGGTTTTTCTAGTTAAGTTTTCTGCTAGGCCTTTTTATTTTGTAGTAGTCGCCTAGTTTTGACTATACTTTATCGCCTATTTTAAGCTAAGGTAGTTAGTGTCTTTTCTTATTTACCTACTTTTCTTGTTCTTATTAACTCTCTCTTATTATAGCTTGTGTAAGCTTAATACTTTGCTGTAGTTTATTAATAATATTTTCTACCTTTTAATCGTCTTCTTATATTTTCCTTTAAAGCTGTTGTTAAGGGCTGTGCTTAGTTACAATTTATAGAGGATCTACCTTATAGCTATGTTGTAGGAAGAAAGGAGATATTTTAGTAGATTAAGCTTGCCTTGCTATAACTACCATTGTAGCTATCTTTAAGTTGCTTTTCTAATTTGTTTAATCTTAATTGTAGAAGGCTTATAAATAAGCCTGTATTATAGAGTTTAATCTTTCTATAGACCCGCTAGTTTTAGTATAGTATCTAGAAAATAAGCGTTACTTAATTTTATAATAACTCGCAAAGCTTAATCTAAAAATAGTTAATAAACTATATACCTCTATCTAAAGTAATATAGTTTAGTAACTAATAATAATCTACTACAGAGTTAATAAAAGCTTTAACAACACTTTTTATAGTAATATTCTTAAGGCCTATTAGGACAACGTCCTTGCTAAGCTTATCTATAACTACTCTAAGGTTTGTACAGCCTTCGCTTTCTAGTAACTCTGTAATAAAATCTATAGAAATTTCTTTCTATATTTGCTTAAGTATAGGTAAGGGTTTTAGTAAGCCTTATAGGCTGTCTCTTTAGGGTTTTGTTCTTCTACATACTAAGCAGTTCCTTACGTATCTTCTAATACTTTTACTAATAAAGAGCTAAAAGTATTCTCTTGCAATAGCTTAGTAGGTAATATTCTTTCCTTAATAGCCTAAAGCCCTAGAGCTATAGATTTCGTAGATAATTCTAGTTCTTAAAGGTTTATTATTTAATACCTATTTTTAATCTTAGTATAGGAGGTTTCTAGAATCGTCTAGTCAGCATTTAAAAATAGAAAGTTTAAGGCCTAAAGCTGTAGGAAATCGTCTTTTACTATCCCTTATAGCTTTCTAGGCTATCTAGTAGGTTTTGTCCTCTTTTTTAGCTTTATCTTATAGAATCTCTAGACCTAACTGCTCTTAAGGTAATTCTAGTACAGTTGCTAGATAGCTATTGCAGCTAAAAGTTCTAAGTACTTCTTCTTTCTCTAGTTCTTTGTTAGTAGCTCTAGTGATAGATTTAAATACTTATAGAAACCTCCTAGAAATCCTAGTATCCTAGTTGTTTGCTAGCATATCTTGTTGTCTCTTAAATAAGGTATTAGCTCTAGAGTTATTAACTCTAGGCCTGTAGGAAATTTCTATGTTAGGAAACTTTCCTAGAAATTAAGCCTATCTTATTTGTCTCTTACTAAGCTATCTTTGTTGCAGATTAAGCTACTCAGCTGTTTCTCTACAGAATCCAGGTGCTCAAATCATACCTGGAATATACAATCAACCCACAATCAATTGATTACTAGGAGCTATTACGCTACTAGTATTTCTTATCATTGTTATCAATTGACTGTTGTGATCAATGGCGTTCAGGATTACGCAATCTACTATAGATTATGCAATCTACTACGCAAGCTATTGCGTAATACAGATCTTTCTAGAATGTAAGTTACAGGTATATATAGACTGTAGTTTAGCAGAAAGACAGAAAATAAGACAAAAAGACAATCAAGACATTAAGCTAAGCCTACAATTGCTATCTTCTACAACACTGTCTTCCCCTAGTCTCTATTATTTTATTCTCTTATCCTTATCCTTCACCCTGCGCACCTCCTTCTCAATCTCCAACAGGTTATAAGCCTAGATTAGGCTGCCTCTGAGTCTACTACAAACAAGTAGAAGGCAGAGACCTCTACCTCTGAGTTGATAGTAGAACAAGCAACTATACCTGGAGATTGAATCCGCAACAGTCTTAGCTTGCTAAAATATTTAAAGGTTTTTATAGTCTGTGATAACTATAAACTTGTTTGAAGACTGTAGCATAGCATCCTACTTAGATAAGTAGGAGATAACTACTAGTAATTCCTTGTCGTGTATCTTGTAATTGCTTTATGTGCTAGTTATCTTTTTTAAATAATAAGCTATAGGGCGTAAGTTTTCTTAATTATTGTATTGTAAGAGGACTCCTGCTATTACATATCTAGAGGAGTTTATTTCTAGGATTGTTTCTCTATTAGGACCCTATTAAGCTAGGACTAGCTTAGTAATTAATAACTTCTTAAGCTTATTAGAAGTATCTTGCTCTGCTTTTCCCTATAGGAAGGGGACATTTCTAGTAAGCCTTAAAAGAGGAGCTACTATCTCTAAGTAGTTTTAATAAATTATTAATAAAAGTTAATAAAACTAAAGAAACTGTGTACTTCTTTAACATTTATAGTTGCCTATTAATCTGTAATTACTTTTACTTTATTAGGATCTATTTAAAGTCTTTTTCCTGCTTTAATAATAAAACATAGGTATTTTGTACTCTGTACGTTAAATTTGCATTTCTAGATATCTAGAGGTAATCTAGCCTTGCCTATAGCTTCTAGGACCTTATTTATATTCTGTTAGTGTTTTTTAAGCGTGCTATTTGTGTAAATTAATACGTTGTCTAGGTAGGCTAAGCAAAAATTGTTAATATACTTGCAGAGGGTCTAATTAACATAGCGTTAAAGGGTACTAGGAGCGTTTGCTATACTAAATAGAGTAACTAGCTATTTATATAACCTAAATCTAGTGCAAAAAGCTATTTTCTACTTATCTCTTATATTAATGCTAATCTTGTAGAAAGCGGTAGAATTGTTAATCTTCGTAAACTATTTAGCTTTTATAATATAATTAAGGTTTTCCTAAATTAAAGGTAAAGGATAACAATCTTTCTTTACAATAGCAGTTAGGGCTTAGTAATTAATACAAAAACGTAATCCTCTTCTCGGTTTCTTAGCAAAAAGAATAGGAGAGGAGGCAAGAGAGCTACTAGCTCTAATCTATCCTTTATTAAATAGAGAAATAAGCTCCTTTTATAATACTAGAAGTTCTAGGCAGCTTATACTATATAGAGGTCTTTAGGGAGCCTTTTTTTTCTTTGCCTTAATTATTTTTCTCTAATTTAATTTAGTAATCTACTTTAGATCTGCGTAAAGGAGGTAGCATAGAAATAATTTTTAGATTAAAAATCTAAGCTAGGTGTTAATAAGCCTTAGAAAGTAAAGGTAGGACCTCGCTTATTTGTTTTAATCTCTGTTCTTTTTAATAGGGCAATCCTTAGTGCTAAGTAACTACGCTAATCCTTCTTTTTAGCTAGATCCTTAGTGCTAATAGATCCTTTATAGAAGAAAATTGTTTTTCTAGAAGGAGCAATAGTAACCTCTCTTTTATTTATCTAGCGCTGTCTAAGTATTAAATTGTAATTAAGGTATGTAGAGGCTATATAACCCTAAATAGTATCCTTATAGCCTTTAATATTAATGTCTAACCTAGCAACTTTGTTACTAGTTCTAAGTTTATCTATAACTCCTTCTAATCTCCTAGGAGAAATAGAAATGCACTGTAAGTTAGCGTTCTTAATAAGTTAAGGGCTAATAAGTAAGTATACAAGATTTCCTGTATTAATGAAAGTAGAGGCGAAAGTATAATGATTAACTAGTGCTTCTAAAGTAATTCTATTGCTACTTATGTTTTTTAAAATTTAGCCTACTTTTTAACTAAGTTATCCTAACTTATTAGAGGCTCCTGCTAGTAACTTTAAATAGGAGCTATTTTTTTTCTAAATTTAATTCTTTATTTAAGCTTCTCTTGCTAAGCTTATTTTTTTTTTCTTAGAGTTAGAAGACTTAACTAAAGTCTTTTTATCCTTTTTAGAGGATCTCTTATTCTCTATATAATATATAGATAGATAGCTCTTTTGTTTATAGTTAAAACAGCGTCTTTCTTTATACAACTGTTCTAACTCCTAGTTACTAAACTATTAAGGTTTAGCAGTTCTTCCTATATACTCTATCTCTTCTATCTAGTCTCCTTTTAAAGGAGAAGGAGGAGGAGAAGTTCTCCTATATTTATACTTATTAGGCTTGTTGTCTCTGCCTTTAGAGTAATCTTTTATTCTATAAAGATAATTAGCAATCTCTATTACCTTATTTTGTAGACTGTCTAAATCTTTATAGGTAATACCTACAAGTTTGTCTTAAAATTTCTAAATAAAACTTTTTTAGAAAAGCATTATCCTTGTATCCTCGTCTAAGCTAATATTAGATAATAGCAGTTGCTCCTAGAATTCTATAATATATTTGTAGATGTTTTTCTTGCCTTAGCTTATAGACTAGAGCTTGTTCTTCGCTCTCTCTGCACTATAGTAATTGCTAAACATTTAGTTAAAGAAGTTTAATAACTTATTAAAGTTCTATAAATTAAAAATCCCTATTTAGTTGAGGAAAGGCAGGGGAAGGGTTACAGCTAAGCCTTTTAGTCAACTAGAGGCGTAATTGCAAGTCCTTTTATCTGTGTTAAAGTCTTCCTTGTTGTTTTCTACTTTAGCGGTAAGTTGTTGTTAAAAAATTTATTACATCTTTTTATTTCTATTAAAGGTATTAGGATCTAGTTGTTGAAAACGCCTAGGCGTTTAAGCTTATTAATTCCCTAGAGTAGCTGTAAAGGGCTGAAGCCTTGATGTTCTCTAGTACTCGGCCTGTGGCCTTCGTTGGCTTTTCTTACCTCAGCACTAGCACCTCAGTACTAGCACCTCAGCACTAGTAGCTGACTATCGGCCGCACTATTTGCGCTAGTTTCTAACTAATCTGCTAATCCGACAACCTCTGATAACCTCGGTTAGTCCTAACCGGGGTTAAGTCCTAATCACCCGGGTTAGATATATATAAACCTACGTAGTCTCTCTCTATAGTTTAATATCTAATTCATTTACTGTTTACCTTGCATCTTTAGACAACCCAACGCGCCCTTACAATTAAATTAGATCTTTCTTTAGCTACTTGCGTAGCTACGTCGTACTTAGGAGCCCTCTAGAGCTATATCTAGACAAGAAGCCAGCTAGAGCTATATCTACGCGCAAGAATCTAATTAATTAGAGCGCTAGTTAATTAGTTAACTGTTTAAATCTACTAAATGATTAACAGAAGAAGCACTAGACTAAAAGTGCTAAGGGATACTTAGTTATATAAGTCCCTAAGGCGTTTAAATTCGTTAGATAAGCCTACTAAGCGTAGTAGCCCCTACGCGAAAAGGATAAGCCTACTAAGCGTAGTAGCACCTATAACAATTCCTGTTAATAATATAGAGTACTAGCAAGTACCTACAAATACAATAGCAGAACCCTTAACAGCTTTTCTAGTTGTGAGGATAGCAGAATTACACTAAGATAGTGTTAGCAAACTTAAAGTAGAGACTACTTTAGAGGGACTTTGTAGAGTAGGGGGCCTAGATAAGATAGCCACCTTTACAAAAGTATAGGAAGCTTTCTAAGCTTAGGAAGCTATAGGCACAACATTGCAACAAGAAAGGGAGCCTAAGGTAGAACAACAACCTCTACCTTAGTTACCTACCCTATTAGCTACCTTAAGAAATTCACAAGCTTAAACGCCTAGGCATTTTAAACAACTAGATCCTAATACCTTTAATAGAAACAGAAAGATGTACTAAATCTTTTAACAACAGCTTACTGCTAAGGTAAAAAATAATAAGAAAGATTTTAACACAGATAAAAGGACTTGTAACTACGCCTTTAGTTAACTAAAAGGCTTAGCTGTAACCTTTACTCTGCCTTTCCCTAACTAAATAGGGATTTTTAATTTATAAAACTTTAATAAGCTATTAAACTTCTTTAATTAAATGTTTAGAGAGCCCTATAGTGCAGAGAGAGCTAAGAATAAGCTCTAGTCTATAAGCTAAGGCAAGAAAAGCATCTACAAATATATTATAGAATTCTAGGAGCAACTGCTATTATCTAATATTAGCTTAGACGAGGATACAAGGATAATGCTTTTCTAAAAAAGTTTTATTTAGAAATTTTAAGACAAACTTGTAGGTATTACCTATAAAGATTTAGACAGTCTACAAAATAAGGTAATAGAGATTGCTAATTATCTTTATAGAATAAAAGATTACTCTAAAGGCAGAGACAACAAGCCTAATAAGTATAAATATAGGAGAACTTCTCCTCCTCCTTCTCCTTTAAAAGGAGACTAGATAGAAGAG
This sequence comes from Alternaria sp. 'sect. Undifilum', assembly GCA_024321975.1. Classification (NCBI taxonomy): domain Eukaryota; kingdom Fungi; phylum Ascomycota; class Dothideomycetes; order Pleosporales; family Pleosporaceae; genus Alternaria; species Alternaria sp. 'sect. Undifilum'. Next base: position 680,073 of record JAJJZI010000010.1, on the reverse strand, counting down.
ATAGAGTATATAGGAAGAACTGCTAAACCTTAATAGTTTAGTAACTAGGAGTTAGAACAGTTGTATAAAGAAAGACGCTGTTTTAACTATAAACAAAAGAGCTATCTATCTATATATTATATAGAGAATAAGAGATCCTCTAAAAAGGATAAAAAGACTTTAGTTAAGTCTTCTAACTCTAAGAAAAAAAAAATAAGCTTAGCAAGAGAAGCTTAAATAAAGAATTAAATTTAGAAAAAAAATAGCTCCTATTTAAAGTTACTAGCAGGAGCCTCTAATAAGTTAGGATAACTTAGTTAAAAAGTAGGCTAAATTTTAAAAAAACATAAGTAGCAATAGAATTACTTTAGAAGCACTAGTTAATCATTATACTTTCGCCTCTACTTTCATTAATACAGGAAATCTTGTATACTTACTTATTAGCCCTTAACTTATTAAGAACGCTAACTTACAGTGCATTTCTATTTCTCCTAGGAGATTAGAAGGAGTTATAGATAAACTTAGAACTAGTAACAAAGTTGCTAGGTTAGACATTAATATTAAAGGCTATAAGGATACTATTTAGGGTTATATAGCCTCTACATACCTTAATTACAATTTAATACTTAGACAGCGCTAGATAAATAAAAGAGAGGTTACTATTGCTCCTTCTAGAAAAACAATTTATATCTATTCTTCTAGCTAAAGGATTAAGTTACTTAGTACTAAGGATCGCCCTATTAAAGAAGACTAGAGATTAAAACAAATAAGCGTAACAGCTTGTTACTCCTATATTAGGCAGGCGAAAAAGATAAGTCTATTTAAATTTTGCTACTTCTCTTAAGAATATTAAAAAAGCCCTAGCTGCTAAGAAGAAAGTAGAGGTCCTACCTTTACTCTCTAAGGCTTATTAACACCTAGCTTAGATTTTTAATTTAAAAACTGCTTCTGTACTACCTCCTTTACGCAGATCTAAAGTAGATTACTAAATTAAACTAAAGAAAGATAATAAAGGTAAAGAAATAGAGGCTCCCTAAGGACCTCTATATAGTATAAGTTACCTAGAACTCCTAGTATTATAAAAAGAGCTTATTTCTCTACTTATTAAAGGATAGATTAGAGCTAGTAGCTCTCCTGCCTCCTTCCCTGTCCTTTTTGCTAAGAAACCTAGAGGAGAATTATATTTTTATATTAATGACTAAGTTCTAAACGCTTTTACAAAGAAAGATTATTATCTTTTATTTTTAATTTAAGAAATCCTTAATAATATTGCAAAAGCTAAATAGTTTATAAAAATTAACGTTTCTACAGCTTTCTACAAGATTGGGATTAATGTAGGAGATAAGTAGAAAACAGCTTTTTGTACTAGATTTAGGTTATATAAGTGGCTAGTTACTCTATTTGGTATAGCAAACGCTCCCAGTACCTTTTAACGCTATATTAATTAGACCCTCCGCGAGTATATTAACAATTTTTGCTTAGCCTACCTAGACGACGTATTAATTTGCACTAATAGCACGCTTAAAGAACACTAACGCAATACAAATAATGTTTTAGAAGCTATAAGTAAGGCCAGATTACTTTTAGACATCTAGAAATGTAAATTCAACGTACAGAGTACAAAATACCTTAGATTTATTATTAAGGCTAAAAAAGGACTTTAAATAGACCCTAAGAAAGTAAAAGTAATTAGAAATGAGCAAGCGCCTACAAATGTTAAAGGAGTAAGCAGTTTTCTTAGTTTTGCAAACTTCTATTAATAATTTATTAAGAACTACTTAGAAATAGTAGCTCTTCTTTTAAGGCTTACTAGTATCATCTCCTTTTAATAGGGAAAAACTAAGCAAAAGGCTTTTAATAAGCTAAAGGAGTTGTTTATTACTAAGCTAGTACTAGTTTAATAGGATCCTGATAGAGAAATAATCCTAGAAACAGACTCTTCTAGATATGTAGTAGCAGGAGTCCTCTTATAATATAACAATAAAGAAAGCTTACGCCTAGTAGCTTATTATTTAAAAAAAATAACTAGCACGCAAAGCAATTACAAGATACATAACAAGAAATTACTAGCAGTTATCTCCTACTTATCTAAGTAGGATGCTATGCTACAATCTTTAAAGAAATTTATAGTTATTACAAACTATAAAAACCTTAAATATTTTAGCAAGCCTAGACAGCTTAGCAAAAGACAAATAAGAAAGGCTTAATTTCTTAGAAAGTTTCCTAATATAGAAATTTCCTATAGGCCTAGAGTTAATAACTCTAAAGCTAACGCCTTATCTAGGAGACAACAAGATATCCCAGCAAACGACTAGGATACTAGGATTTCTAGGGGGTTTCTACAAGTATTTAAACCTACAACTATAGCTACTAACAAGAACTAAAGGAAGAAGAAGTGCTTAAAACCTTTAACTACAACAGCTATCTAGCAGCAGTACAAGAGTAGTTAGATTTAGAAAATCTATAAAATAAAGCTAAAAAAGAGGATAAAACTTACTAAACAGCCTAGAAAGCTGTAAAGGATAGTAAAAGACAATTTCCTACAGCTTTAGATCTTAAACTTTCTATTTCTAAATGCTGACTAGACAATTCTAGAGACCTCCTATACTGAGATCAAAAATAGGTACCTAATAATAAACTCTTAAGAACTAGAATTATCTACGAAATCTACAGTTCTAGAGCTTTAAGCTATCTAGAAAGGAATATTACTTATTAAGCTATTGTAAGAGAATACTTTTAGCCCTCTATTAGCAAAAGTATTAGAAGGTATATAAGGAACTACTTAGTGTATAGAAGAACAAAACCCTAGAGAGATAGCCTATAAGGCTTACTAAAAACCTTGCCTATACCTAAGTAAATATAAAAAAAATGTTCTATAGATTTTATTACAGGGTTTCTAGAAAGCAAAGGCTATACAAACCTTAAAGTAGTTACAAATAGGCTTAGCAAGGACGTTGTTCTAATAGGCTTTAAGGACATTACTACAAAAAGCATTACTAAAGCATTTATTAACTTTATTATAGCTTACTATTAGTTACTAAACTATATTACTTTAGACAGAGGTATACAGTTTATTAACTATTTTTAGATGAAGCTTTACAAGTTATTAGAAATTAAGTAACGCTTATCTTCTAGATACTATCCTAAAACTAACAGTTCTATAAAAAGAATAAACTTTATAGTACAGGCTTATTTACAAGCCTTCTATAATTAGAATTAAACAAATTCAAAAAGCAACCTAGAGATAGCTAAAATTGCAGTAATAGTAAGGCAAGCTTAGTCTACTAAAATATATTTTTTTCCCTACAACACGGCTATAAGGTAAATCCCCTATAAATTGCACATAAGCACGGTCCTTTACAACAACTTCTAAGAAGAATACAGGAGGATTATTAAAAGGTAGAAAATATTATTAAAAAGCTACAACAAAGTATTAAGCTTGCATAAGCTATAATAGGAGAAAGCTAACAAGAATAAGAAAAGCAGGCAAATAAGAGAAGGCACTAATTACCTTAGCTTAAAATAGGCAATAAGGTATAGTTAAAACTAGGCGACTACTACAAAACAAAAAGGCCTAGCTGAAAACTTAACTAGAAAAATGTAAAGTATACAGTACTTAAGGTTATTAGACTAAACGTAGTTAAATTAAATACTCCTAGCCAGATTCACCTAGTATTTAGTATTAATAACCTTAGACTAGCGTCCTCAGACCCTCTACCAAGCCAGCCAATAGACAACAATAAACCTCTACTAATTAAGACAGAGGATAGAGAAGAATACCTAGTCGAGACCCTATTAGAGGAAAGAGGAAAAGGAAGAAAAAAGTAGTACTTAGTTAAATAGTTAGGATATCTAGATCTAACCTAGGAACTAGCTATTAATCTAAAAGATACGGAAGCCCTAGAAGAGTAGAACTCTAGGTAACGAGATTACTACCCCTACTATTTTTTTAAGAGGAGGGTATTGTAAAGGGCTAAAGCCTTAATGTTCTCTAGTACTCGGCCTGTGGCCTTCGTTGGCTTTTCTTACCTCAGCACTAGCACCTCAGTACTAGCACCTCAGCACTAGTAGCTAACTATCGGCCGCACTATTTGCGCTAGTTTCTAACTAATTTGCTAATCCGACAACCTCCGATAACCTCGGTTAGTCCTACCCGGGGTTATGTCCTAATCACCCAGGTTGGATATATATAAACCTACGTAGTCTCTCTCTATAGTTCGATATCTAATTCATTCACTGTTTACCTTGCATCTTTGGTTAACCCAACGCACCCTTACAGTAGCTAATAGGGTAGGTAACTAAGGTGGTGGTTAAGGTTGTTGTTCTACTCTAGGCTCCCTTTTTTGTTGCAATGTGCTTATAGCCTCCTAAGCTTAGAAGGCTTCCTGTATCCTTGTAGAAGTAGCTATCTCGTCAGGCTACCTGCTCTACAAAGACCTTCTAAAGTAGTCTTTACTTTAGGTCTACTAACACTATCTTAGTATAGTTCTGCTATCCTCACAACTAAAAAAGCTGCTAAGGGTTCTGCTATTGTATTTATAGGTACTCGCTAGTACTCTAGTATTGTCGGCAGGGATCGGTGTAGGTGCTACTACGCTTAGTAGGGTTATTCTTCGTCTAGGAGCTACTACGCTTAGTAGGCTTATCTAACGAATTTAAACGCCTTAGGACTTATACAACTAAGTATCTCTAAACACTTTCTAGTGCTTCTCTTACTGTTAATTCTTTTGTGGATTTAAACAGTCAACTAATTAACTAGCAGTCTAATTAATTAGGATCTCGCGCGTACATATAGCTCTAGCAGGCTCCTTAGTACGACGTAGCTACGCAAGTAGCTAAAGAAGGATCTAATTTAATTGTAAGGGTGCGTTAGGTTGACTAAAGATGCAAGGTAACAGTGGAATAAATAAGATAAAGAACTATAGAGAGACTACGTAAAGGCTTTATATCTCAACTAGATAGTTAGGACTAACTGAGGTTAGGACTAACCGAGGTTTATCGGAGGTTTGCTAGGTCAGCTAACAGTTAGCGTAACTAGTGCAGCTAGTAGTGTAGTAACTTAGCAAAAGCTACCAGATCAGCTAGAAGCTAGCGCAAGTAGTGCGGCTAATAGTTAGCTGCTAGTGCTGAGGTAAGAAAAGCCAACGAAGGCCACAGGCCAAGTACTAGGGAACATTAAGGCTTTAGCCCTTTACAAGTATTAAGGAATGAGTCCAATCAAACAAGAAAAGTTGCTTTTAGTTTTAGAGTAGGTAGGCTTTTGTAGTTCCTCTAAGGTTTGGCTTTATTAGCGCAGCGTTGTTATATTGTCTTCTTTTATTTCTATTTGTCTTTTATTTAATCCTTCTAAGTATTTAGAAGCAAATTGTTTTTTATTGCTTTGTAAAGTGTTTGTAATTTCTTAGTTTAGTTAGGCTTTAATAAGCTCCTTAATCTTAATTAGCTCTAGATGCCTTAGCATGTAGTCTATGCTTTTTTTAAGAGAAAACGCATATTTTTCCTCTAAAAAGGAGGGAGCAGGTAGCTCTTCCACCCTCTAGCGCAGCTCTTTATATAGGTAACAAAGTGTTCTAATTACGCAAGAGCAAGCTAATCATTTGTCTGGCTATTAAGACTTACTTTAAGTACTTAGTAGATAGATAAATTTTTAAAATAAATGTTAATAAGCACCTTGCCTGCAAAGATAACAAAGAGAAGTAGCTAGCGATCTAACGCGCCTACGCCTTAGATTACAGTAACCTACTTATAGTTGCCTAGCTATTCCTGCTTTTTTTTACTATAGCCTCTAGAGGCTGTAATAATTAAATGTAATAAGATCCTGCCTATTATAAACCTAGTTTTATAAATTTTGTAGATATTATTATTTACAATACCCTACTTCTACTTTATTGCTTTAACTAAATTAAACTAGCGCTGTATAGCTGCTAGGTCCTTGTAGGCAGCTTGCTAGTAATTATAAAGACAGGTCTAGCGCGTACAGAGCTTAAGAGTTTGCTCAACAAAGTTGTTAACTTAATCCTTACTAACAGAGTTGCTAGCACGCTTATGCAGGAGTATATTAGCTATTACTTAAACTTTAGCCTTTACAGGCGCAAATCCTTACGCAGACTCTTTAAAAATACGCTTAACTATAGCTACTTCTTTTAGCTTATTTAGGCGCTTTAAGTTTCTTTGCAGTTGCATGAAAGGCGCTTTCTAGCACGTTAATTAGACAATGTTCTTTGCAGGACGTTTTACAGAAGGGTGACAAATAAAAATATTAAAAAAGTTAGAGTTCTTAAGGCTTTATATTTCTACAACTAGAAAAGCTATACCAAAAAGAGTTAGCGATTTAGAAAGCCAAGATCTTCTTTTTTCAGTTAGGCTACTTAGTACGCTGCTTAGTAAGCACTTTGGCGCTCAACGTTCGCAGTAAATATAAAGATAAAAAACTTAAAGATGAATAACATAATAAATTTTTTTTTAGAGGTGTAAAAATCGCTATAGATTACATATCAATAATAATACTAGTTACTCTCTTTTGTGTGTGAGTTTAAAGGTAATTTTAACATTAACTATTAAGTATTCATAAAAAGCTTGTTTTGAGGCTTATTTCTAAATAAATAACTACAAAAGCTTCCTAATACTTAGTGTACCAGCCCTTAGCTTGCTTAACGTTCAGATAACGCCCTAGTAAAGATAAATTACAATTATCAATTGCCTTTTAAGGTAATGAATCCTATTCCCATTTTATAGCAATCTTTAAAGCTGCTATACTTTTTTTATTCTTTCCTATACTAAAAGATGTAGTAGGCATATGAGCTAAAGCGTCTTTTAGCAAAGCCAACACGTTTTGTATAAGATTTAGATTAGAAATATAGGCAGGATGCTTAAAAAGAGATATTCAATTTCTAGAAAACTAAGATAAAACTTCTAGAGTTTTATAAATCTTAGCGTTATCCTGCTAAAACTGTAAGTCTACATAGAGGTTAGTAAGGCCTTTCATTATCTAAAAGAAATAGTATTTAATAATCTAAATGCGGAATAATAAGCCTTTCCGTTAAAAAAAAGTATATGTAACATATGCTTTTCTATTGCATGTTTTACTATAAAAATTAGGCACTTTTTAATATAGTCTAAATTTCTAAAGTGAGTAGTGACTAATGGGTTTTAATTACTACTAGTTTAGATCTCCCACCTATTCAAATTGCTCCCCGAACTTAAATTGAAATATCTTAACTTATAACTAGATTAGTAAGCGTGCTTAAAATTAGTTAAGATAATAAAAATTAATAGATATATTAAAGTGTTTATAAAGTTGAATAAAGTTTTTTTAAACTTACTTGTGTAAGTATTTGCTTGGCATGATTATAACAATTATAAGCCTTTTTAGCCCCTAAAGGCGTCTTTTTCTAAGAAATATTAACAAAATAGTTCTTCTCTCTTAGAAAGCGTTGTAAGCTTCTAAAAGAGAAATCTAGACTATTTTCTTCTAAAGGACGTTAATTTGTCTTTTTAGGGCTTTTAGTAAGGTCTCTATTAAGTACTCTTTTTGCTTTATTTAAGATCTTTGTAGAACGACTTTTTTTAGGCCTAAAAGTAAATAAAGAAGCTTCTTTTTCGCTTAATTTAATAAGGAGCATAAAAAATACTTCTAGAAGATGTTTTTAGTATATTATGAATAAATTAAACTTTAAGCACATAAGACATAAGCTTCTAAAATTTGCTTACGTTATCTTTACGTAAGCTAATTCAATATAATTTCCAATTAGCCATTTTTACACGTTCATAAAAAAGTTATACTTAAATTAATTTTTACTTTTTATTATATCTTGTTTTATTCTAGATTGCAGGCGCGATTGTAATAACTAAGTAGCTGTTGGAGTATTGACATGCGCAACATGCGGGTCACCCTGTTGAGCAGGTGATCCTGGTAAGCTGAACACGTGACGATCGCGCTAGCGCCTATATATATGGGCTAGATCGTCTTATTCCTCTTAAGTAGTTATTGACCACTTTGTTGTGGCACTTAGTTGTTCAATACACTCATTCCACTCCTCCTAATTAAGCAATTGCTCCTTTTCAGCTCCTACAGTTATAAGCCCGGCCGCTTAATTATAGTTTCAATTCCCACTGCGCAATTAGCAAGCTGTAAGGTTAACTGTTTAATTAGATTTTTACTCTCCTCTTTTTTATCTCTTACAGCACTAGCTAGCAGATCGCGGCTGCTGCTGTACCTCTCTCACTTATTAATTATACGATTAACCTCTTCTAACCTATCCTACAACCTACAGACTACTGTCATTGTTAACACGGCTATCTACCTACTAACTAACTAATTAATTTATCGTCACCTTAACAATAACCCACGTCATAATCCTACACGAAGCATCTCATCTTAATATAGACCTTACTAATACACCGCTTGTCGCCTTGGGGGTGATCCTTAAGGCTTAATTAGACTAGCCAACCTAGTTTGCTCTATTAAGGCTACACTGCTTAGAGAAAAGCATCTAGGATTAGGTTAATCCTAATCTCCTAGACGTACCCTTAATAGATCACTAGGAGCTACAGTATCTAGAACTGCCTAAGGATATTAAGCAGCTAGTTGCTCTATTACCTAGCGCTAGCGCTTAAATACGAGAGGACTATAAAATTGCTTAACGTAAATACGAGGCTTAATTACTTAATACTAAGTATAAGAAGGATAATTACAGTAAGCTAGTTAATAGGTACAAAGTACAGGCCTCTTAATAGATAAGGAAAGTCGCTAAGATTACTAATGTTAAGGACTAGATTAGCAAGACTTTCTATCTAGATCTGCCCTTAAACGCCTTAATGATTATAATTACTTAGAACCTTACTAGTCTTTAAGCCTTAGAAAAGATTCTTAAGGAGGATCTCGCACCTACTAATTAGAATACTTAGTATTTAATTAGAGCGCAGTACTAATCCCACCTAAATAAGGCTTGCTAGGGACAAATAGGTCCTAAGTAATAGTTTACTAAGTGGCAGCTCCTATATTAATAAGCAACAATCTACTTACTCCCTAAAGTTGTTAGACTGTTAGCAATTACTAATTTTTTAGACGCCTTAGGTACTAAGATTACACTAGACTAGTCGCGCGAGAAACAAAATAAGCTAGTATAAGTAATAGCGCTTAGAAAAGCTTATTTAACTTTTAATAATCTAGGAAAGATCTTTAGTGTTTTGTTACAGGATAAGTTAATTACTTCTTCAAAAAGAAAAGGACACATAGTGTTCTTAACTAGATCTAGATTAAAAGTAGCTTAACAATCTATAAGCACTAATAAGTTAAAAAAAGATAGTAAGTAATTGCACCTTTGCCCCTGTAAGGCTAGTAAAAGGCCTATAAGCAAGCACTTCTAGACATTGCGCAACTACTATTCACTTTAAACTATAGTTACTAAATTAAGCCCTCCTAGTAGTATACTAATTAAGCTGTTAGATAAAGACAAAAAGAAGATTCTTAAGCAATAGAAGAGCAACAAATAGGCAACCTTACGTACCTAGATTAAGAAAGAAGGCTAGAAGGCTAGCACTAGCAAATTAGCTACTAATAAGTTAAGTAGATCCTACCTTAGCTTATTAGTTTTAGCTTTAATTAGCCTAAAGGACCTTATTAAGGAAATTAGACTAAATATGTTTAGTGCAGCCTTTACCTCTTATGCCCTGTCCCTCTGCACAATTATAGATAGTAGGTTAGCAGTCTACCTAGTTAATACTATAGATTATATAGTACTAGGCACCTTTAGCAAATGCGCTAAGGACGAGACTATTAAGGCAGGCACTTAAATATACTAGTTGCTAGTATAGGAAATAGGCTGCTTAAGAACGTCTTACATAGCAAGGCAGGCCCTCAGACAGCTAATCTTCTACTTACTAACGTTAAGGTTGTACTAGGTTTCTATATTAATATTGTATTAGAAGCACAGCTTAAGCAGGCAGATATTTAGTACTTAGAATATAATTATACCTTGTAATTTAAAACAATTAAGAAAAATGTTGTCTTAATTAACTTTAAGTGTTACTTTAATCTCTTATTTATTAAATACAAGTAACTTACTTATTACCCTACTTAACTACTACTTGTAAATGCTGTAGCGTGATTAAGGAAACCTTAGGTGTGTACTAGTAATAAGGACCTATAGCATTAATAATTAGGACACCTAGGACAATAAGCTATTGAAGCCTTAGTCTACTTAGCGTAGAACGTTAAGATTAGTAGTAAGAAGCTATTAGAATGCAAATACTATATAACAGCTTATACTTTACAAGTAATCTTATAGCAACTAAAGAAGAGATTACTACAACTTTTTTATAAGATCTTATAAGATCTATTTAATTTCCTAACTAGTTAGCTACTTAAGAAATAGGCACTAATTATTAAGAAAGACTACTTACGCAAGCTGTAAAATTACAATATCTAGTTAAAGACACTAAATAATATTATGCCTGTAATTAAAGGCTTTGCTGTAAGGATTAAGAGGAAATATAAGTAGAAGATTGTAAAGATCTAGCAGAATGACAATACTGCTACACTGCCTTAGAAAGGGCAATTAACATATAAGAAATAAGCTATAGAGAAAGAAATTATAATTAAGATACTACTGCTATATACTTATAAGCCCAATAGCTTAGTAGAGAGAGCTAGTTAAGAGCTAATTATAAAAGCTATTAAAATACGCACAAGCGCTAATCAACTAGCTAAGCTTTAGCTAGTAATTATAGATGCGGCAGCTTACCCACATAAAATAGGCCCTACTAAGATCTATAGCTACTAATCCCCTAACTAGGTGCTTAAAGAATAGTTTAGGAAATATTTCCAATATTATTAACTACCTAAGATTAGACAGTAGACTGCTAATCTACGCCTAGACTAGAGTAGAATCTATGCCTATAGCTGCTAAGCTTATCCTTTTAACAAGGAGAAGGCAGCTAGGCGTAATTATTAAGAATTTAAGGTTAATCCTTACAGCTATATTAGTTATTTAGTTAGTTATTAAGCCTCTAACATATACTATATATAAGTACTAAAACTTAATTAGGTAATTACTACCTATAATATAACCTTTAATAAATTTTAAATTCTATAAAGGAGATTGCAAGGAAGAGCTACTAAAAAATTAAGCAATTAAGATTATAGAGATTCTTTATAATAGCAAGCTAGTTAATTTAGGAGAGGATTTAGACCTCTCGCCTGTTTAAGGAAGGGTAAATTAGAATATACAGCTAACTACTAAAGACCTTAGAAGTAATCTATCTACTATCATAAGTAGTAAGGAAAGCCTACCTACTAAAGACAAAAGTAGATTAGAAGACACTAAGTAAATAGAGCATAAGGCTAGTGCATTATTAAGAACTTACTTAGATTAGCAGCAAAATACTAGTCTTGCTACCCTAGAACTAACTCTTAAACTAGAGACTCTAGGGAGCAACAACGCGATTAATTACAAGGTTATTAACAGTTTAATAGCATTATATATACTAAAAGAAGCTAATCTATTAATACTTAGAAGTAGAGAGCCTCTTTTAAATAAGCCTAACAACTTATTACTAGTCTAACAGTCTGTGCCTAAAGACTCTAACGCGCTAGCTCATTGTAATAGAACACCTGCTTAGGTAAGCAGGATAGCAAGGCGTAAATTATCCTAAGATTTAAGATCTTAGGCCTTAAACAGTAGATAAAGTAAGTAATTACAAGCTTAACCTCTACTTATAAGACGTAGTGCTAAAATTATAAGTAAAAGTCTAGATTAGCCTACAAATAGTTATCTTCTACTACACAAGCTAAGTAGCGGGCGTAAGCGTAAGGACGTAACCTAAGATCCTAATAATTAACTAGAGGGTAGAAGTATAGGTAGTGTTAATGCATTAATTATAGATTATAAAGATCTATTATAGAATAATTTTTATAATACTTACTTGCTAGGTTTGTAAGCAACTTAGGAAGACTAAGCAAGCTATAAGACTCTTAATTATATAGTTATAGCAGCTTTACTTACTAAGCATAAGCTAAGTAGAAATGCTTAACAGCATTACAATAATCTTCCTAAACTACTAAGATTATCAAAGTAGCTACTTTAGTATTCTATAAAGGCCTTATTTAAGGATGCCTGCAGGAAGAAGATTAATTAGTTAAGTAAAAATAGAACTTAGACTGAGATATTAAAGGAAGAAATAATTAATTACTTAATACTTATAAAGTAGGTTTAGACCTATAAGTTTAATTAAAATAGCTTCTTTCTTAAATGCAAGGCGTAGATTGTTGTAAAAAGTAATTTCTAGAAAAAGAATTTAATTAATTTAATTTACGCTGCTACCTTAGCAGCTAAGTCTTTTTAAGTAGTAATAGCTATTACTACTAAGAATAATTTAGAGATTAAGTAATATAATATTGTAAGAGTATTTCTTAATATATTAATTACAGCAGACAACCTAGTAATTTATAAGATAATAGATAGCTTTAAGAAGCTAGGTAAGTGCGTTTAGCTTAACTGCGCACTATACAGATTATAAGAATTGCTACTATTATAGTATAAGGAGTTCTTAGAGTTACTAAGGAAGATTAGACTAATCGCCTTACTAGAGGAGCCCTGCCTTTTCTTTTAGTAAAAAAGGAGGATCCTTGTATTATTTTATATAGATAATATCTTACTGCTTTTTGTAAAAGATTATAAGCAGAAGGTGATAAATCTTTAGTTAAAGATTATTTATAAGTACAAGATAAAGGAACATGAATTAGTTAAATAGTTCTTTAGTATCTAGATAATTAGAGATTATAAGAAGTAAACAATTACGCTTATACATAATACATATATTAATAAAATTATAAAAAAGTTTAAGCTAGAAAATAGTAGCTTTCTAAAGACTCTATTGCCGTTAGAGGAGCTAATTAAGAATACTAGCAAAGTAACTAAGCAAGAGATTAAGGCCTACTAAGAAAGAGTTAGATTAGTACTATATACAGCTATTATGCTATAACTAGATGTTACCTACTTAATCTTAAAGCTCTTACACTTCCTTACAAACTCTAGCAATTAGTATATAAAAGCTATTCAATAGGTAATTATGTACCTCTATTAAACAAAGTAGGATACGATCTAATATAGGAACTATAATAGCCTAGACTTAATAATTACAGGCGATGCTTCCTTTATAGATAATTAGGAAACCTGTTAATTATTTTATAGATACATAGCTATCTTATACAGTAGTCTAATATTTTAGAAGGCAGCTTAGCAGACTACTGTAACCACGTTAACTACTAAAGCTAAGCTACTCGCTTTTAAGTACACTACTAAGGAGGCTATAGCCCTTAAGCGTTATTTTTGTAAGCTGTCTCCTAATCTAGAAGACGTCTTAATAGTCTAGTATAACAATTAATAAATAATAAGGCTAGTAGTTAGGAAAAATAAGCAGATTAGTACTTAATTAAGATATATAGATAAATAAAATATATAGCTACAGTAGGATTTTACTAAAGGATTATTTTAGGTTAAATACCTAGAAACAGTAATTATGCTAGCTAATAGACTAGCTAAGTTAATTACCTAACAACAGTTTAAAAAGTTTAAGTAGTTACTTAACCTGTAGCAAGTTAAGCATTTAATTAAAGAAATTAATAATTAATAAGCAAAGAACTTGTTTTAAGCAGCGACATCTATATACTAGGCTAAGTCTCCTCTTAATAGCTTATTTTATTAAGCAAGAGAACATAAGCTAGACTATTAAACTAAAACTAAGAACTGCATTACTAATAAGTATTAGACTATTTATACTTGCTAGACTCTATTATTGTATTACGTTTAGCCTACTTAGCTTTAGCTAGCTTAAGAGCAATTTAAGCTATCTAAGCCTAAATAGCAAGAGTCTAGAGGTAAGTAGCATTACAGCGCAATTCTAACCTATTACTTCTATACATAGTGTTATTAGATAATCGCCTTCTTACTCTAGCGTAATAATTGCGCTTATATAAATAAGTTGTATAGCAATTAGGATGACTAACAAAAGAATAATTATAAAGAATAGTAGGGGGCAACATTCTGTAGGCAGCCTACTCTTAAAGTAGTAACCTTTAAGCAGGTTGCTGCTGTTGCTGCTTATATTGTTGTTAATGTTATTGTTGCTGCTGTTGCTGCTATTAAGCAAACGTAGGAGCAGGAGCCAACGCAGGAGTAGGAGTAGAAGTAGGAGGTTGTGTGGCATAACTGCGATATAACATTTCTTAAGCGTGACGATTATAGACGGGAGGCTTCTGCAAACAAGGCTTTCTAGTAGACGTAACACTGCTCTTAATCTCTTTGCAGTAAGTAATAATGTCCTTAAGTAGTTAAGCTTTTAAAGCTTAGTATATCTTATTATTATTTTATCCCTAAAAACTAGTTAGCAAGCTAAGCAAGAAGCTTAAAGGATTAGAGACTTACTACTTTATCCTTATACATAGCTATAAATTAATTAGCAAGATTAATCTTAACTGTATAGTAGGTGTAAGAAGAGTAGCTGCTATAGCGTAAGCTGCTCTAACTGCTAGTCTAAACGCAATTAAAGTAGTATTTAGCATTTAAACTATCTAGTAATTTTTTAATATAGCGCTTATAAGGCGGAACGCAAAGGCGTAATAGATTAGCAGCAATCTTTAAAGAGTTATTAGGCGCCCTTTTCTAGGTTAAGGGGGGCGCGTTGCGCCTAGTAGACAGCTTAATAGGCGTTTATAGGCCATTATTGTTGTTTTGTTGCTAATTGCAGGACGCTACTTAAATAGTAAGCTACTAAGACTTTTGTATTAGCTCTTAAGGAGCCTTGCTCTTGTGCTAGCTTAATTACTTAGTTAGGCTCTTATGTAGATTAAAAATTAAATAAAAACTTAATAGCAGGCTTAATTTAGCAGGTAAAGCAATTAGCCTCTAAGCAGAGCTACTAGATGTTTTACAGTAAATAAAAGAATTAACAGGCAGAGACAACTAACTCTTATTATTTTAGAGATTAGCTACTTGCTAAATCTTATTATTAAACAGGCTTTAGCGCGCGCAACGCTTATGCTTAGCATTATTATTATATTGCTAACAGCGGCTGTCTAAGCGTTAATTACGTTAACAACGGCTCTTTAAGCTGCGCTTGTTGTTGCTTAGGGCAGACTACACTAGAAAGATTAGCAGCTAATTAGTAAGGGAATAGTAAGGCAATCTTGCTTACTATGTTAGTAATAGTAGTTAAGACAGGATTAGAAAGACTTAGTAATTAGATTAATTAAAGTTAAGGACAAAAGTTTTAGAGGGGTAGTAGACGCAATTAATATTGTTGTAGTGGCTGTGCACTAACTAATTACGCAATATTTAGGGTCTATCTAATGTTTTAATATTAGGACTGCTGAGATTAATTAAAACATTAACAAGCAGCATCACTACAATAACAGAGGATTAGGCAGGAAAAGCTATAATTATAGAGGGACCTCGTAATTAACAACCTTAATTTATTATAATTGCCTAGTTGCTTCCAGCTTAAATTGATAGTATCTTACTAACCTAGGGGGTGTGTTGGAGAATTAACATGCGTAACATGCGGGTCACCCTGTTGAGCAGGTGATCCTGGTAAGCTAAACACGTGACGATCGCGCTAGCGCCTATATATACGGGCTAGATCGTCTTATTCCTCTCAAGTAGTTATTGACCACTTTGTTGTGGTACTTAGTTGTTCAATACACTCATTCCACTCCTCCTGATCAAGCAATTGCTCCTTTTCAGCTCCCACAGTAGCTTACTAAGCAACCTATGTTAAAGAAGAAGATTTTAGCTTTCTAAATTACTAACCCGTTTTAGTATAGCCCTTCTAGTTGTAGAAATATAACGCTTGCAAAATAATAACTTTCTTAACATCTTTTTTCTTGTTACCCCTCTATAGATAGGGGTAGCACAACTTTAGCTTTAAACACATTGTAATTAGATATTAAAAAGAGCAAGCTAGAGATCTGCTTTAGTATAGAAAGTTTAAGTAGTGCGTTGTTAAGCTATTACGCGTTATAGTGTCGAGGTTAACGTGCTAGTAGAGCGTAAGTAACTTGCTTAGGAAAGCGACTTGCTTGTAAACTATGTTATAGTAGGTATAAGACAAGCAACTGCTATAATATAAGCAGCTCTAACTGCTAGTCTAAACGCAATTAAAACAGTATTTAGTATATAAAATATTTAGTATCTTCTTTATTCAGCGCTTATACTGCGGAACAAAAGGATTTAATAGATTTGTAGCAATTTTTAAAGAGCTATTGGCCACCTTCTTTTAAGTAGATAAGAGCGCGTTGCGCTTAGTAGACAGCTTAATAAGCATATATAGCTTATTACTATTGCTATGTTGCTGTTTACGCGTTACTACTTAAGTAGTAAGCTGCTGTAACTTTTACTTTAGGTCTTAAAGAGCTATGCTTTTACGCTAAGTTAATTGCTAAGTTAGGCTCTTATATAGATTGAAATTGAAACAAGAATTTAATAGTAAGCTTAATTTAGTAGATAAAGCGATTAGCTTTTATGTAGAGCTACTAGATGTCTTATAATAAGCAAACAGATTTATAAGTTAAAGTAACTAACTCTTATTATTTTAAAAATTAGCTGCTTGCTGAATTTTATTATAAAACAGGCTTTAGCGTGTGCAGTGCTTATGCAAAGCACTATTCTTAAATTACTAGTATAAGCTCTTTAAGCGACAATTACGCTTTTAACAACAGCTTTCTAAGCAACGTTTATGCTTATTGTTGCTAGAGGCAGACTACACTAGAAAGATTAGCAGCTAATTAGTAAGAGAATCACAGGGCAACGTTACTTACTATGTTAGTAATAGTAGTTAAGGTAGATTAGGAAGACTTTGTAATTAGTTTAATTAAGGTTAAAGATTAATAAGGGTTGAAAAAGTAATAAACGCAATTAAATTTGCTGTAACAATTATACACTAACCAATTACGCAATATTAAGGGTCTATTTAATATCAAAATATTACTTCAGGCTGCTAGCTTAAGTAAAACATTAAAAAGCAGTATTACTACAACAACAGAGAATTACGTAAAAGAGCTTTAAGTATAGAAAGCTCTCTTTATTGAGACCTCAATTTATTACAATGAGCTAGTTGCTTACAGCTTAGATTAATAATATTTTAGTAACTTAGAGGGTGTGTTAGAGGATTAACATTCAGATTCCCTTTCACATACAGGTTACCTAGGTAATTGAGTAATGCTATTAGGATATTACGTAACAGCGCTAGTAGCGCGTATATAAGCGAGCTAGATTGTCTAAAATCTTTTTAGTAGATATTAGACACTTTGTTGTAGCACTTAGTTAATTAATATACTTATTCCCCTCTACTAATTAAGCAATTTGCTCCTTCTTAGCTGCTATAGCAATTTACTTAGCGCAAGAGCAAGGCTCCTTAAAAGCTAATATAAAAGTTATAGTAGCTTACTACCTAAGCAGTAACGCGTAAACAGTAATACAGCAACAGCAATAAGCTATATGCTTTTTTTTATTGTAGTTTAACGTCCTTTCTTAGCCTAAAGGGCTATATAAGACGTGTAAGTTTAGGACCTTTAAGTATCTACGTAGTGTTTTCTAATATATTATTTACAAGAAGGCGTTTGTCTAAATAAAGGTAAAGCTCGCAGCCTAGAGCAGTTTTAACAAGTATCTCTCTAAGTCCTTTATTAGGAAGTATGTAGAGCTAGTATGCTAGTCTAGTCATCTCCTTTACTTCTTGTATGTTGTTGTACGCTATGCTAGCTGCTCTCTTGTATTGCTTATATAGGTACGCTAAGCAGTTCGGTATAGGGTCGGTATATTAGGTCAGTATATCAAGTTGGTATAGAGATTGCGGTATAGGTAGATAGCTAGGAGCAAGGTGCTACTAGCTATCAATTCTAATGTGTAGGTTAGTATATTATGTTAGTATATTAAGTTAGAATTTATTTTTAAGGTTTTAAAGGTAGTAGTTGTTGTTGTAGTTAAAATAGAATTTCTAAAAAAGTAAATAGCAGCTACTTTTTACTAATTAGTTGCAAAAGTTAAAAAAAAATTGTGTGTAGTTAACAAGATTTAAACAGTAAGTAGATAAGTTCTAGAAAGAAAGCTTAAACTACGAAGCAATTATTAAGGTTAAAACCATTTACTTAGGTGCTAAAAAACAACACTACTTAAAACGTGTCTAACAGCAATTGCCAGCCTATAGCTAGCAATAGAATTACAGTAGGATTGCAATAGAATTGCAATATAGTCCAATAAATGAGAAAAAGAACACGTACGTACTGCAGCAGAAGCTTACAATACTTTATAAAGCTGTTGCTTTTTACTTACTACTTTTTACTTTTCAAACAGCACTACATATAAACAATTTGCATATAATATACTACACTGCCATATAGCGTACAACCTCTGCATTAAGTATCTCTTTATTCTTAGCTCTTTTTTAAAAAAAGTATCTTTTGCTACTGTCTACTTAGAACCTAATTTAGTTTAACTTCAACTGCTTAGGTAGACACCTAAATTTATTAAGTTTCTTAAAACTTAACTTCTTAGGTTTAAAATTTTTTAATAAGTTCTTTATCTACAATAATTTTATATATAAAAAGATTGTTAAGCCCTAATTGAGCTAGTTGTATAAGGATTACACAATCTCTAGGATATTTACTAATACTAGCGCAGTACTTAAGATCTATTACTTTAGTATCTCCCTCTTTCTATTTGTTATGTAAGAGCTAAGTACAGAGACTAGAACTTAACTTAAATAGCTATTGCAAGACGTTAAATTAGCGATAGAGAAGAAAGAGGTAGGAAAGGAGGAGTAGGCTTTCTATTGTCGCGTCTATAGGTTAGTAAGCAAGGTAATAATAGTATTACTGCTTTACTTTATCTAGGAGCGCCTAGTAGTAAAGTAATAAGAATAGGTAGAATAAAGCGTATTAAGTTAGAAGGCGATTCGCGTCTTTGTCTTGCTTTTCTTTGTTTCTGTCCAAACATATGACACACTAATTGCGTGCCAGCAATGCTAAATAAAGGGGCATAAGCCCTAATACTTATTGTTAGCAATAAATCTTTTTTTTTTACTAAAAAGGTGACTACAAAATGTATGGTCGCATCAAAAGGTTGTCTTAAAAGGCTGAAGCTATTTAGAAGCTTGTATCTTATTTCCTTAGAGTTTAATTAAAGGGTGAAAAGATTAGGGTTACCTACGTAAGCGCTAATTACGTAAAAGCATAGTAAGCTTTTAGTATATTAACTCCTATTGTTTATTCTGACTTGTTTTTTTTATAATACCTCCTCTATGTCTTGCAATCTCTCTTAATTTAAGCAAGAAGTTTATACTTTATATTTACAAAACAAGCCTATTCTTTTATTAGTAATATACTAGAAAAGTCTTCTAGATGTATTACTAATTATCTTTATCAAATAAAACAAAAAAACGGCTTCTTTATTTACTTTTAGGCCTTAAAAAAGTTGTCTTATAAAGATCTTAAATAAAGCAGAAAGAGTACTTAATAGAGACCTTACTAAAAGCCCTAAAAAGACAAACGTCTAGATCTTTCTATTAGAAGCTTAAAACGCTTTTTGAAAAAGGAGAACTTTTCTTTTAACATTTCCTTAAAAAAAGACGCTTTAAGAAGGCGTATAATTGTTATATTTATGCTAAGCAATTACTTTTTATTATTATTGTAGTTTAACGTCCTTTCTTAGCCTAAAGAGCTATATAAGACATGTAGGCTAAGGCCTGCAGGTATCTATGTAGTTTTTCTATCTTCTAAGTAATTTACAAGGGGTGGTTTATCTAAATAAAGGTGAGGCTCTTAGCCTATTGTGTAGAGGTAGAGAGGGGGGGGGGAAGGAGGAGTAGGGGGAGTAGGGAGGGGTACTTAGAGCTAGATCGCCTAGACAGGCGATTACATCTAGTTGTTAGAGTTTCCTTTGTACTAGGCCTGTGTACTAACTCTAGTTTCTTAAATAAAGGCTAAAGTAGCCTTAATACCTTCTTCTGTTTAAAAAAGATATTGTAGAGAGATTAGCTCTGTATATAAGTTCTAAAGTATAGCTCTACTATCCTTATATAGTTAGCACTTAAAGATCATATGAGCTATGTCTTGTGTAGCTCTAAAACTGCATAAGCAAGTTTTAGATTCTACTTTGTAAGGGTGCGTTGGTTTGACTAAAGATGCAAGGTAACAGTAGAAGGTGAATGAATTAGATACAGAACTATAGAGAGACTACGTGGGTTTTTATATCCAATCTGGATAGTTGGGACTAACCAAGGTTAGGACTAACTAAGGTTATTAGAGGTCGCCGGGTTAGCTAACAGTTAGCGTAACTAGTGCGGCCGATAATTAGCAGCTAGTGCTGAGGTGCTAATGCTGAGGTAAGAAAAGCCAACAAAGGCCACAGGCTAAGTACTAGAGAACATTAAGGCTTTAGCCCTTTACAATACCCCCCTCCTAAAAAAATAGTAGGGGTAGTAATCTTGTTACCTAGTGTTCTACTCTTCTAGGGCTTCTGTATCTTTTAGATTAACAGCTAGTTCCTAGGTTAGATCTAGATATCCTAACTATTTAACTAAGTACTGCTTTTTTTTTCCTTTTCCTCTTTCCTCTAATAGGGTCTTTACTAGGTATTCTTCTCTATCCTCTGTCTTAATTGGTAGAGGTTCGTTGTCGTCTATTAGCTAGCTTAGTAGAGGGTCTGAGGACGCTAGTCTAAGGTTATTAACATTAAATACTAGGTAAATCTAGCTAGGAGTATTTAATTTAACTGCGTTTAGTCTAATAACCTTAAGTACTGTGTACTTAAGATTCTTCTAGTTAAGTTTTCTGCTAGGCCTTTTTGTTTTATAGTAGTTGCCTAGTTTTAACTATACCTTATCGCCTATTTAAGCTAAGGTAATTAGTGCCTTCTCTTATTTGCCTGCCTTTCTTATTCTTATTAGCTTTCTCCTATTGTAGCTTATTAACAATATTTTCTACCTTTTAATAATCTTCTTATATTCTCTTTAGAAGTTGTTGTTAAGGACTGTGCTTAGGTGCAATTTGTAGGGGATCTACCTTATAGCCGTGTTGTAGGAAGAAAGGAGATATTTTAGTAGACTAAGCTTGCCTTGCTATAACTGCAATCTTAGTTATCTCTAAATTGCTTTTCTAATTTGTTTAATCCTAATTATAGAAGGCTTGTAAATAAGCCTGTACTGTAGAGTTTATTCTCTCTGTAGAACTGTTAGTTTTAGGATAGTATCTAGAAGATAAGTATTACTTAATTTCTAATAACTTGTAAAGCTTCATCTAAAAATAGTTAATAAACTGTATACCTCTGTCTAAAGTAATGTAGTTTGGTAACAAATAGTAAGCTACAACAGAGTTAATAAAAGTTTTAGTAACAGTTTTTATAGTAATGTCCTTAAGGCATATTAGGACAACGTCCTTGCTAAGCCTATCTATAACTACTATAAGGTTTGTACAGCCTTTGCTTTCTAGTAACCCTGTAATAAAATCTATAGAAATTTCTTTCTATATTTGCTTAGGTATAGGCAATGGTTTTAGTAAGCCTTGTAGGCTGTCTCTCTAAGATTTTGTTTTTCTATACACTAAGTAGTTCCTTATATACCTTCTAATACTTTTGCTAATAGAGGGCTAAAAGTATTCTCTTGTAATAGCTTAATAGGTAATATTCCTTCCTAGATAGCCTAAAGCTCTAGAACTGTGGATTTTGTGGATAATTCTAGTTCTTAGAGATTCATTATTAGGTACCTATTTTTAATCTTGGTATAGAAGGTTTCTAGAATTGCCTAGTTAGTATTTAGAAATAGAAAGTTTAAGATCTAAAGCTGTAAGAAATTATCATTTACTATCCTTTATAGCTTTCTAGGCTATTTAGTAGGTTTTAATCTCTTTTTTAGCTTTATCCTATAGATCCTCTAGATCTAACTGCTCTTGTACTACTGTTAGATAGCTGTTGCAGTTAAAGGTTCTAAGCACTTCTTCTTTCTTTAGTTCTTTGTTAGTAGCTGTAGTTGTAGGTTTAAATACTTGTAGAAACCTCCTTAAAATTCTAGTATCCTAGTCGTTTGCTAGTATATCTTGTTGTCTCCTAGATAAGGCATTAGCCTTAAAGTTATTAACTCTAGGCCTGTAGGAAATTTCTATGTTAGGAAACTTTCTTAGAAATTAAGCCTACCTTATTTGTCTCTTACTAAGCTGTCTAGGCTTGCTAAAATATTTAAGGTTTTTATAGTCTATAATAACTATAAACTTCTTTAAAGATTGTAGCATAGCATCCTACTTAGATAAGTAAGAGATAACTACTAGTAACTCTTTGTTGTGTATTTTGTAATTGCTTTACGTGCTAGTTATCTTTTTTGAATAATAAGCTACTAGGTGTAAGCTTCTTCTATTATTATATTGTAAGAGGACTCCTGCTACTACATATCTAGAAGAGTTTGTTTCTAGGATTGTTTCTCTGTCAGGATCTTATTAAGCTAGTACTAGCTTAGTAATAAACAACTCCTTTAGCTTATTAAAAGCCTTTTGCTTAGTTTTTCCCTATTAAAAGGAGATGATACTAGTAAGCCTTAAAAGAAGAGCTACTATTTCTAAGTAGTTCTTAATAAATTATTAATAGAAGTTTGCAAAACTAAGAAAACTGCTTACTCCTTTAACATTTGTAGGCGCTTGCTCATTTCTAATTACTTTTACTTTCTTAGGGTCTATTTAAAGTCCTTTTTTAGCCTTAATAATAAATCTAAGGTATTTTGTACTCTATACATTAAATTTGCATTTCTAGATGTCTAAAGGTAATCTAGCCTTGCCTATAGCTTCTAAAACCTTATTTGTATTGCGTTAGTGTTCTTTAAGTGTGCTATTAGTGTAAATTAATATATTGTCTAGGTAGGCTAAGCAAAAATCGTTAATATACTTGCGGAGGGTCTAATTAATATAGCGTTAAAAAGTACTAGGAGCGTTTACTATACTAAACAAAGTAACTAGCTACTTATATAACCTAAATCTAGTACAAAAAGCTGTTTTCTACTTATCTCCTACATTAATCCCAATCTTGTAGAAAGCTGTAGAAACGTTAATTTTTGTAAACTATTTAGCTTTTGTAATATTATTAAGGGTTTCCTAAATTAAAGGCAAAGGATAATAATCTTTCTTTGTAATAGTATTTAAGGCTTAGTAATTAATGCAGAAATGTAATCCTCCTCTAGGTTTCTTAGTAAAAAGGATAGAGGAGGAGGCAGGAGAGCTACTAGCTCTAATCTATCCTTTATTAAGTAGAGAAATAAGCTCATTTTGTAATACTAGGAGTTCTAGGCGGCTTATACTGTATAGAGGTCCCTAGGGAGCCTCTTTTTCTTTGCCTTTATTATCTTTCTCTAGTTTAATTTAGTAATCTATTTTAGATCTATGTAAAGGAGGTAGTACAAAAGCAGTTTTTAGATTAAAAATCTAAGCTAAGTGTTAATAAGCCTTAGAGAGTAAAGGTAGGACCTCTACTTTCTTCTTAAGAGCTAGGGCTTTTTTAATATCTTTAAAAGAAGCAGCGAAAGTCTAAATAGACTTATCCTTTTTTGCCTACCTAATATAGGAGTGATAAGCTGTTGCGCTTATTTGTTTGAATCTCTAGTCTCTTTTAATAGGGTAATTCTTAGTGCTAAGTAACTTAATCCTTTAGCTAGAAGAATAGATGTAAATTGTTTTTCTAGAAGAAGCAATAGTAACCTCTTTTCTATTTATCTAGGGCTGTCTAAGTATTAAATTATAACTAGGGAGTATAGGGGCTTTATAACCCTAAATAGTATCCTTATAGCCTTTAATATTAATGTCTAACCTAGTAACTTTGTTAATAGTTCTAGGTTTATTTATAACTCCTTCTAATCTCCTAAGAGAAATAGAAATGCACTATAAGTTAGCGTTCTTAATAAGTTAAGGGCTAATAAGCAAGTATACAAGGTTTTCAGTATTAATTAAAGTAGAGGCAAAAGTGTAATAACTTACTAATGCTTCTAAAGTAATTCTATTGCTGCTTATATTCTTTTTAAAGTTTACCTACTTCTTAACTAAGTTGTCTTAACTTATTAGAGGCTCCTGCTAGTAACTTTAAACAGGAGCTACTCTTTTTCTAAATCTAAGTTCTTATTTAAGCTTCCCTTACTAAGCTTATTATCTTTCTTAGAGTTAGAAGACTTAACTAAAGTCTTTTTCTCTTTTTTAGAATATTTCTTATTCTCTGTATAATATGCAGACAGATAGCCCTTCTATTTACAGTTAAAACAGCGTCTTTCTTTATACAACTGTTCTAACTCCTAGCTACTAAACTATTAAGGTTTAGCAGTTCTTCTTATGTATTCTATCCCTTCTATCTAATCTCCTTTTAAAGGAGAAGGAGGAGGAGAAGTTCTTCTAGATTTATACTCCTTTAGCTTATTGTCTCTACCTTTAAAGTACTCCTCTATTCTGTAGAGGTAATTAGCAATTTCTATTGCTTTGTTTTGTAAGCTATCTAAATCTTTATAGGTAATACCTATAAGTTTGTCTTAAAGTTTCTAAATAAGACTTTTTTTAGATAAGCACTATCCTTGTATCCTTGTCTAAGCTACTATTAGATAATAGTAGTTGTTCCTAGAATTCTATAATATATTTGCGAATGCTTTTCTTGCCTTAGCTTATAGACTAGAGCTTGTTCTTAGCTCTCTCTGCACTATAGGGATCTCTAAACATTTAATTAAAGAAATTTAATAACTTATTAAAGTTTTATAAATTAGAAATCTCTATTTAGTTAAGGAAAGGTAGAGTAAGGGTTGTAGCTAAGCCTTTTAGTTAACTAAAGGCGTAGTTATAAGTCCATATATCTATATTAAAATCTTCCTTATTATTTTCTACCTTAGCAGTAAGCTGTTGTTAAAAGATTTAGTACATCTTTCAATTTTTGTTAAAGGTATTAGGATCGAGTTGTTTAAAACGCCTAGGCGTTTGTTAATTTCCTAAGGTAGCTAATAGAGTAGGTAACTAAGGTAGAGGTTGTTCTACTTTAGGTTCTCTTTGTTGTAGCGTGCCTATAGCCTCCTAAGCCTAGAAGGCCTCCTGTATCCTCGTAGAAGCAGTTATCTTATCTAGGCTACCTGCTCTACAAAGACCTTCTAAAGTAGTTTCTACTTTAGGTTTGCTAACACTATCTTAGTGTAGTTCTACTATCCTTATAGCTAAAAGAGCTGCTAAGGGTTCTGCTATTATATTTGTAGGTACTTGCTAGTACTCTATATTATTAACAGGAATTGTTATAGGTGCTACTACGCTTAGTAGGCTTATTCTTTTGTGTAGGGGCTACTATGCTTAGTAGGCTTATCCTTCGTCTGTTTTCTAGGGCTACTACGCTTAGTAGGCTTATCCAACGAATTTAAACGCCTTAGGGAGTTATATAACTAAGTATTCTTTAGCACTTTTAATCTAGTGCTTCTTTTGTTAATCCTTTAGTAGATTTAAATAGTTAACTAATTAACTAGCGCTCTAATTAATTAGATTCTTGCGCGTAGATATAGCTCTAGCTAGCTTCTTGTCTAGATATAGCTCTAGAGAGCTCCTAAGTACGACGTAGCTACGCAAGTAGCTAAAGAATAATCTAATTTAATTGTAAGGGTGCGTTAGTTTGACTAAAGATGCAAGGTAACAGTAGAAGGTGAATGAATTCGATACAGAACTATAGAGAGACTACGTAGGTTTTTATATCCAATCTAGATAGTTAGGACTAACTAAGGTTAGGACTAACTAAGGTTATTAGAGGTCGCTGAGTCAGCTGACAGTTAGCGTAACTAGTGCGGCCGATAGTTAGCAGCTAGTGCTGAGGTGCCAATGCTGAGGTAAGAAAAGCCAACGAAGGCCACAGGCCGAGTACTAGAGAACATCAAGGCTTCAGCCCTTTACATACTTTTCCTCTCTAAAAAAGATAGCTCTTTAGGTAGCTATAACCTAGTTTTAATTAAAAGAAAGAGCTAGATATATCTCTCTTAGTAGAGTAGATAGGTGTCTGTTTTCTTATATTCTATTTAAAGGTTACTAAGTAGGTGCTAAGGTTCTTAGTAGTAGCTTTTTTCCTGTAGTTCTCTAGGAGGCTTAACTAGTTAACATTTGCTAATTGTTAAATTTAAGAGCTAACAACCACTAGGCTTGTTTTATTTATTAAAGAGTTTAATTCTGTAGCCTCTTTTGCTAGGGAGTCTGCTTGTTAGTTTCTTAGTATATCTTAGTGTCCTAGGACCTATTGTAGCGTAGGGGTAATGCCTTTTTCTTCTAGTTAAGTTGCTGCTCTAATACACCTAATTTGCTACTCTTAGCCTAGGTTGTTAAGGTATTCTTTAATCAAAATAAAGCAGCCTAATTATCTACGTAGATATTGACGTTTTAGCGATTGTTTAATAGTCTGACTACTTTCTCTAGCTCTAAGGTAATACCTTCTAGTTCACTATTATAAACTAGGTAGTTATTTCCTATATTTGCTTGTAGTTCTTTAATAAGAGTAGCTACTTTGTAGAAAGCAACACCTACTCCTATTCCTTCGCTATCCCTTATAGCTAAGGCATCTAAGTATATTAATAGAAGGTTGTTGTCTGCTAATAGTTTTATATAGCTTTCTATTTTAATATGTTTTAGCTTGTTTAATATATAAACCTTGTAGGGAGTCCTAGCGTTCTACAGCGTAAAGGCGTAGTGTTTCATTTTCTCTGTATTGTCTAAAAGGGCTAAGGTAATAGATATTTGTATTTAATTAATTGCTCTCCTCTACTATTGCTAATCGCAGCTTTTAGAGGGTAGTTTAGATATAGTAAAGTAGATCTAAAGGCGTATCTCCTTATGATGTCGTCTAACCTAACTCTAGGTAAAAATAGAGCAGCTTCTACCTTAC
This sequence comes from Alternaria sp. 'sect. Undifilum', assembly GCA_024321975.1. NCBI lineage: Eukaryota > Fungi > Ascomycota > Dothideomycetes > Pleosporales > Pleosporaceae > Alternaria > Alternaria sp. 'sect. Undifilum'. The sequence goes on along the minus strand of JAJJZI010000010.1, from coordinate 653,188 downwards.
TAGGCATTACAGGGGAAGATTTAAAGGTTCCTAGAATCTTTCTACAGGCCTAGTTTTAAAGATTTTGCATGCTATTAAGGATGTGTTGTTAGCTTTTCTAAAATAGCTAGCATCCGTAATTATCTACGCTAGTAATGCACGCAAGGTATAATTGCCTTATTGCCCTTAGGAAGAGGCCTTTATTAATATTAGCTAGCCTGCTCAGGCGGTAAAAGGCCTAGTTTGCTTATTATATCCTTATATAGCAGTAGTCTCTAAACTTAAGGGTAATATTAAAGAGTATACCTAGCTACCTAACTAATTCTTTTAGCTAGAAGGCCTCTTAAGTAGGTAGCGTAAGGACTCTGTTTTTATCCTTTCTAGATCTTATCTAATTTGCTAATTCTGTTTTTAAGCTATTAAATCTAATAGCTAACTCTTCTACTTGTATAAAGAGGTTTGCTAACTCCTTTTTAAGTAGTTTAATGTTTTTCTTAATAGATGTTGTTAATATTAAGATCTAAAGGTCGTCTATGTAATATAAGGAGTATATGTTGCCGTTTAATGTAATTAACTAGAATAGCGGTTTCGTGTAGATTAGAAATAGGATAGACGAGGCTAGGCTTCCTTAAGGTGTACTAGTATTAACCTTTTATAGTTCTTCTATTTGCCTATCAAAAGATAGCTCTAAGAGCCTTTCTATAAGGAAGGAGTTTGTCTATAATAAAAGGCAGGTAGGTAGCTATTAGTTGCTTATATTTTCTAGAAGCTTGTTCTTAGATAAATAGTCAAACGCGCCTCTAATGTCTAAAAAGGCTGTTAAATTAACTCTATTCTTCTTTCTCTGTTGTTGAATATTGTTGTAGAAGAGGAGTACAGCGTTAATAGCTAATTTCTTAAGCCTGCCTTCTATTTGTGTAGGGAGTAGCAGGCTAGTTGTTTCTGCTAAGGTACCTAATCTTTTTAAGTAGAGTATTTCTAGTGCCTTCCCTAGACAGCATAAGAGGGAGATAACTCTATATACTTTTAGAATTGAGTAGTCTAGCTCGTTTAGCTTTCTAAGGATGACACCTTTTGCTTTTCGCCAGCATCTCAGTTAGTATCCTAAGTTAAACAAAGCTAAATAGACTTTATAGAAGATGCTAAGTTAATATCTGTACGCCTTTGACATAACTTCTTAGCTAATTCTATCTAGTCCTAGTGAGGTAGCTTTTATTTTCTAGCAGGCTGTGTTAAGCTCCTCTCTAGATATACTTAGCCACTCTAAGCGATTACTTAAAAACCTTAAAAATACTAACTTGACTAAAGTTACTTTTTTCAGACAAGTCTGCTGTTAAGCGAGGGCACAGTGCTAAGACAGAATACTATCAAACCCACCAAAATAATAGGGTTAGAAGAAAAATAGTTTCTAAAACTAACACGAACAAGTTAAAAAAAACTCTATTTAACTCAAAAAATACTTTAATATATCTTTTATTTTTCTATTTTTTTAATATATTTTTAGCACGTTTACTAATCTAGTTATAGGTCAAGATATTGCTATCTAAGTTTGAGGAGCAATTTAGATAGGTAGTAGATCTAAACTAGTAGTGTACGGGTGTTGGAGTGTATAAAGACATACTACTACGAGGGCATAAGATCACTAGTGGTTAGGTCATGCGAGAACGAGGGTGGTAAGATAAAGATCTTATTATAGGTTGTATCTAGAAGAGAAGTACAGGAGTTGAGTTGTAAAGTAGAGGATTCCTCTATAAATCCTGCTCATTTTAATCCCCAAAACGAGCTATATACCCTTAGATTAGGTGGTTAAGCACCAACCTAGTAAGTAGCAGGGTATTACCCCGTGCACCAGCACATACCTCCCCTTCCTGCGAGCTTGGCCCTATTAAGCGACCTACTCAGCAGAAGGAAAAACAGCAAAACAAAGGAAATAAAATAAAAGAAGTATTTATTTTAGGGTATCAAAGGTGGTGGTTGTTGTTGTAGTCAAAATGGGTTTTCCAAAAAAGTGAAAAGCAGCTGCCCTCTACTAATTAGTCGCAAAAGTCAAAAAAAGATTGTGTGTAGTTGACGAAATTTGAACGGTGAGTGGATGAGGTCTACGCGCTAAGCGCTCGGAGCAGAAAAGCTCAGACTACTAAGCAAAATTAGGGTCAAAAAATTTGCCGAAGGTACTAAAAAACGACACTAATTAAAACGTGTTTAACGGCGATTGCTAGCCTATAGCTGGCAACAAGATTGCGATGGAGGTGGAGGAGGTAGAGGTAGAGGAGGGTAAGGACACGTACGTTACCGCAGCGGGAGCCTGCAATACTTTATAAAAGCTCCCTGCCTGCTGCTTCTTACCTTTAGGATTTCCCACACTACACGGTACTGTATACAAATGATACAATGCTCGGACTATTCTTCTCCCTGTTTGACACGAAGACTAATAGCTTACATTAAGTAAAGTTAGACCTTACTAGGTCACTATACGAGAAGCTATAGTGGTGGATTATAAAGCCTGCGTTCACCTTCGTTAAGCGGCCTCCCTAGTTAGTTGAAGAGGAGCTGTCGGCAGTAGCTCCTATAGTAATTAGGTAGACGCAGAGGTTAAATTCTGGTATTTATTAACACCTTATTAATGCGTCTAGTATTATAGATGTTAAGGTTACAATAGAGGTTGTAAAAGGCTTGTTTAGCGGCGAGTCTATTAAATACGTTGCGCATGTTAATAGTCTAGGTGCAGTAATAGTGTGTTATCTTACAAATCTCCTCCTGCGCGAATGCAACTTTAGTAAAGAGACTTTGCAGTAGCTTTATAAGGAGCAAGAGCGTGTTAAAACAGCTATTGAGCAGCTAGGACAAACTAATGAGCAGGAGGATTTTGTAAGTCGTCTCTAGGGATAGGAGAGCCGTGCTTAGATGGTGACGCTGTTGTCGTATGTTTACATCTAAGTATAGGCGCCAGAAACGCCGCAACTGCAACACCGCCGGGATAGCGACAGAGACGACAGAAGTTGCGGTTAGCGGTAAATAGTCATTAGTAAATGGTTATTAGTCAAGAGGGTTAGTTGGAGGGATATCGCGCATCTTTGTTTCTGTCTAAACATGCGACACACTAATTGCGTGCCGGCAATGCCAAACAAGGGGGCATAAGCCCGGATACCTGTTGTTAGCAATAAATCTTTTTTACCAAAATGGTGTCTACAAAATGTGTGGTCACATCAAAAGGTTGTCTTAAAAGGCCGAAGCTAATAAAAGAAGTATAACTTAATTACTTTATATCTAGCCTAGATACCTTTTCTTACTTCTTTAAACATTTACTTCGGCGAGGTTCTTAAGTAGTAGTTAAAGCACGTGGCCTAGGCGCAGGTGCAGTAGTAGGAGCAGAGACAGGAGTAGCAGGCGCTTAAGATTCTAATATTAATTAAAGGCAACTATAATAAGGCTGCCTAGTTAGAGTAGTTAGCACTAAGACGTTATCTAAAATAATAGTACCTAATTAAGAATAAACGCTAAGAAGGCGTTACGTAGAGAAGAGTATTACAAAATTTTTGCTCTCCTAGAAAACTTAGCGCTTATTAGCTTTTAGGCTTAGTTCCTTCTAGAGACGTTATAAAGAATTAGCTTAAAAGAAATTAGTATCCTACTGATTTTAGTCTTTTCTTGTATAAGAAGGGTTTTATCTAAAGTTAGTAAAGTACAAACAGTCTAAGAATTCATAAACTAAATTAGTATAAAAAGCGTCCTTCTCTAATTCTTACACTACAGGCTATAGGTTATTAATTTATTGTAGCATATAGTTATAGTGTTCCTTAATATAGTTGTTAATCTACTCCTTATTAGTGTTCTATAGCATGTTATTTAGCTTTTTATAAATAAGAGGATTGTCCTACTTAGCTTATCTAACAAGTGCCTTCTAGATCTATAACCTATACTTAATATAAATATTAGCAGAGAATAGCTAATTAATTCCTCTAAACTTGTTAGGATAGCCTAAAAGAGTATAAAGAGTAGTAGTAAGGTTATAATAAGCCTTATAAATTTCCTTATAGGTTTCTATAGTAGGCACCTCTATTACTCTATTACAGACTATAACAAACTAAGAGAGAATAGTACAGTAGTTATAAGTAGTTAGGCTAGTAAATCTATAAGGTAGTAAAGGCAATAAAATTTAAACTTGTCCTTTTTTGTAAATTTATTTTGTCTAGTTAATATTAAGAGCTAGTTTTTATACGTCCTCTAGCTAGTCTGTCTTGTCTCCTTATCCTTTAATAAGACTATTTAATAATTTAACACCTACGTTTTTGCGCTACCTTAAGTACTTTAGCATATAGTTATAAAAACCTAGAAGTATCTCTATACAGTTGCTCTTATCTTTATTATTAAATAATACGCTATCTTAAATTATATATGCACTAAGGCCGTTAGTTATTACTTGCTTAAAATTAAGGTTAATGTACTTAAAGTAAGTTTAATTACCCTTCTTAGCGTATTTAGCGTAGTAGAAGTAGGAAATTAAAGTATGTTCTTTACAGAGCATAGCATATTACAACTAGTATCCTAGATTAGTATATATAGCTTGTTAGATAAGTAAGTAGTATATATTACGTAGCTATCTAAGGTTTGGCTTCCTATCTATATATTATAGATAGAAGTAGTACAGCTTAAAGGTTTTAACAATAATATCTTTAACCTAACTATCCTTAAACAGCTAAGTATAGGCGTTAGTAATAATGCTTCTAGTGCATTAGAACTTCTTAGCTTATAGTAAAAAGTCTATAGTATTAATAACCTTGTCCTAAGTAGGGAGGGGATAGAGATTAAGTTTAGAAGGCTAATAGTAGTAGCTTAGTAAGTTCTTATCCTACTTAGCTAAACAATACTTACTAGTAAAAAGTTTTAAAATAATAAAGTCTAATTAGAATTCTTACTAGTAGCTCTATTCTACGTATAGTGAGAGTAGACATTTATTAAGTATATTAGACAATATAGCCCTCTTAAACAAACTTATAACACTTGCAGTAGTGCGCTTATAAATAAAGTATACTTACTTATATAATAAGTTATTAGAGCTAAGCTATTTTTTAATGTTAATTATATAGTACTATTCCTTAATAACCTTAACGTAGTCTAGATTAGTAATTAGCTTCTTTGCGTAAGCTTGCTTAAGTAACTTAAGGAAAGCTGAAGTAGAATTCTTATAATAACACTCTACCTAAAAGATCTCTTATTCCTAATTAAGAGTATCTAGCTCCTTATCTACATAGAAAGCATTATTAAGGTTAGTATTTAATTAGGTAGCTGCCTATTAGTAGGCTAGTGTTGCTTTTAGAGTACAAGAGCTTAGTAAAAATAGTAGTACAGGGACTTATTAGCTACTAGCCTTAGTCCTAACTTGTCCTGCCTAGATGTTAACAGCGTTATGCCTCTATTATACTATTGTTATTCTGTTTTAAAACTTATACAACTTAATTGCTAAGTATTAGTTAAGTCTTTAACTAGCTAATATTTCTATAGATTGCCTTAAATTCTTAGTTATAACTAACAGACTACAAGTCCTTAGAGAGCAAGTCTTAGATATTATAAGATTTCTATAGTAATTAATAGCTTAAGCCTTATTTAGAGTCCTTCCTAGCTCTATAGTTATAGAAATAACTATACTATATATTAAATGCGTCTTTACACTAAGCAGCCTTTACTTATTATTTAAAACCTTTTATGCAAAGTAGACTAGGCTAGTTTTAGGGTCCTTAGCTTTAGCTATAAGTTAAAAAACCTTTTACTAGAATGTATAAAGAGGATTAGGCTTACCTTACTTATCTTTTGCTCTAGCATTAGGCTATAGCTTCTATAAGTTAAACTTAATATCCTTTTTCTAGACTTGCAGCTTAGCGTAAATATTACAAAGCTTCTTTACCTCTTGCTTATTAATATCTAGGTAAGGTACTTAGTTGTAAAATTTATTCTAATTAATAAAAGCATAGATATCCTTATATAGCAGTTTTACTATTGCCTAGTTAGCTATTAATATATATTATTCTTTACATTAGTTCTTAGAGTTAATGCAGTAAGCTACTATAGCATTAAAGAACTAAGTAGTATTCTTAAGATCTATACGCCTTAATATAAAAGCTATATTAGTTAATCTTTAGTAACTAAGTAGTATACAAGGCATATAGATGCTAACACATTTTTAGACAAATCTTAGAGCTAGCTTTTTTACAGTTATAATAGCTCTACCTAGTTCTTTAGCCCTCTTGTCTTACGTTAAGGATGCTGTACTAATAATAGGATAGTATTCCTAGAAACTTTTAACACTACTATATTTGTCTATAAGTCTAGGGAGCTAAGCACAAAAGTTACCTACTCCTAGGACAACCTTAAAAATTAAGTTATTATTTGTAAAAGGCGTTGTTAAACTAACAATTTATTATAATATATTACTATCTTAGAGAGTTTAAAAGGATCTTATTTACTAGAGTCTAGATGTTAATAACTTTAATATTATTGCTAAGTTTTATAAGCTCTAGTACCCTGTCTTAATACTGTACAACCTTAGAGATTTAGTCTACAACATAGTCTTCTTTCTTAGTAATAACTTTAAGGTTGTTAAAAACTCTTAATAGTTTTAGTGTTTGTGGCAGTTGCTGCTATAGCTGCTTACCCTAGGCCTTGTCTAACAGCGCTAGAAGCATTGTTTAAGCAGGTTAGCTAATATAAGTTAAATATTGTCTTTAGCTACTGCTAGTTTATAAGGGGGGGGAAGATATTATTATTATTGTTGTCTTAGAAGGTAACTATTCTAATAAAAGGTAGTAAAGTTTGTGTAGCAGGAGAGTTAGATAGTTAGCAGGGTTGTAGTTCTAGTTCATGCGTAGTGGCGGTATCCTGCCGGCTAGCAGGTAGAGATAAACAGGGTCTAAATCGCGCTAAAATAAGTAAGTTTTGTAATTAAAATAGTTATTATAATTAGCTTTTGCCTTAAGAGCACGTGAAATTAAGTATAGTATTAGTGTAGCAGTAAGCACCTAGAATTAGTAGGATAAGTAGCTTATAACTAAATTTTACATAGGAAATTAGTAAACAAGTAGCTAAAGGTAAAAGTAGGTACTACTAGTATAGTATTCCCTCCCCTTCCTAAAACTATAGGCCGTCTTATAGCCTATTAGTTATCTAATATAGAAGTATCTAAGTTAGAGTCTAAGCTTTTAAAGTCTTGTTTATATACTTAATGCTCTTCTTTTGTAAAACGTTTAGTAATAACAACTTAAGGACAAAGCTTATTACCTATTATAAGAGGTAAAAGTAGTTGAAGTTCCTTACGTAGCTTAGGCAAGTCTAGTAAGATAGGAATATTTACTGTAGGGCTAGTTTGTTCCTAATAATTAGGATTCTATAGCTTTATATTTTTTTAATCTTTCTTAATAATATTTTATACAAGTCTTTGTCTAAATAGCTTTAATTGCTATCTAAGTGTTATGTAGAGGGAGCGTGTACTATTAAGGTCTTTAAGATAATAAGTTCCTCTATTAGGTCTAGCTTTATAAATATAGTATAAGCCTAACTATCTTATATCTAGCTTATAGTCTTAAGATATATTAATTTCCTAAACAGAGTTCTAGAGAAGAACCAAGTCTCTTAGCTTTATATCCTTATATTGTATTTCCTTAGTGCTATCCTAGTATTCCTTTTTAGCAGCTCTTATCTAGTTAGTATAGGTAACAGTATTCTTTATACTCTAATCTCTAAGATCTAGCTGTATTGCTTAAATTATAAGTAGCTGTGCACAGTCCTTTACTTCTCTAAATAGAAGCGTTTGCTATATAGGCAGCGTAAGTTTGATAGAAAGTATCAGGTTCTGCCCTATAACTAACTAGTATAGTAAGTAACCTATCTATTCCTGTATTAAGATCCTGTCTATAAGAAGAACTATTAGCAAGTTCTTAACTTAAGGTCCTAGCAGCTTTGTAAGGGCGTTTATAATAAGCTTATACTCTCCTTTAATTTTTCTTATAGCTTAAGAGTTGTGCCTTAAAGACTAGACTTAGTTAATCCTATACATATTTAATAGATGTAATACTACCTTAGTAAAATTAGGCTCTCTATTAACTATAAGTTTGCGCGCTATGCTTTATTAATATATAATATTCTTATATACAAACTCTGCAATTGTTTTTAACTAGTTGTTTAATAGGGCTTTTACTTTAGGCTAGCTACTAAAGTAGTCTTTAATAATAACTAAAAACTTCTTCCTAAAAAACTAAGGTATGTATACTACATTAATCGCAACAGTCTCCTAAATAGCAAAACTATAAATGTTAGTAAGCATATTAACTTTCCTCTTAGAAGATTGTAGTTAATAGTCTAGATAGGTTACTAGCTTTTACTACACGTGCTTATACATTCCTTTCTACTAGTATTACTAAGCAAGTATAAAATACACTACGTTAACTCCTCTATGTCTAATCTAAGTGTGTACATTCTATACTATAGCTGTTCTTAGGTTAGTATTATCTATAACCCTCTAGATTACAATTTTCCTAGATGTTTTCCTAAAGAGTATCCTATCTTATATAAAGAAGTTTAAAGCTTACTTCTTCTATACTTGTAGTTCTTATAGTTCTATATTCCTAAGAGTTTTAAAGTTAACTAAAAATTAAGTATATTATTCTAAGTCTGTTAGAAATTCCTAATAGAGTATCTTTGCCTGTCCTGCTAGTATTAGTACATTTATATTTCTAATTATATAATTAATAAACTCCTCTAAATTCTCCTTAAGTTCTAGAAGTAGTTCCTAATTATTGGGTTTTAGATACCTTAATAGTGCATCTGCAACTATATTCTTCTGTCCTTGTATATACTTAATGTTAAAGTCTTATAAAAGAATTGTTAATATCTACCTATTTATAATAGATCCTAGATTATTAGTAGATAAGTAATTTAGTTAAGCAATAAAATTTACTGCGTTAGTTTCTATAGTAAAGTAAATACTATAGAGGTAGGTACAAAACTTCTTAAGAGCCTATAGTACAGCCTTGTATTCTAACTTAGTAGAGTGCTATTACCTCTCTTACGCTAACTATAGTATGCTTTTAAACTACACTAGGTGTTATTTATTATCTTTCTTAAGTTATTTAATATATGCTCCTACCCTGTCTTAACTTATATTAGTTATAAGGAATATCTTATAATCTTTAGTATTTGTGTAGTTAAGGTTCGCAAGTGTAGGTGCGTTATATATAGTATATTTTAGCTTATACATTGCTGCGTCTTATGCATCTCCCTATTTAAAAGAGACATTGTCTTATAAGAATATAAATAGAGGTTTAGTAATCTTAGTAAAGTCCTTTACCTATATATAGTAGTAGACGCATATACCTATAAAAGATTATACCTCCCTTTTATCTTTGCATAGTAGCTAGTTTATAATCTTCTTAACTTTCTTTTAGTTAGAATAACGTCTTTATAGGCTAACCTTATAGCCTACAACCTTAAGCCTTTTTATAAAAAAATAATACTTCTTTTCTAACACAGTGCCTTTAGCTTGTTTAATATTAATTAGCACCTTGTCTAGTTGCAAGATATACTTAAGAACATAACATTAAACACCTAGTATTAATTCTTCTCTGCTATAATTAGTTTTTAGCTCTCTACATGTAATGTTGTTAATAAAGAGCATAGTATTAGGCTAGTAGTCTCTTAGAATTTTTATTATTACACGTTAAAATGCTGCTATAAAGTTAGTAGTACCTATAACTATTATGCATAATTGTATAAGCCTAACTAGTGTTTAATACGCTGTTATGTCTCTACTTTCTAGATGTAGTATAATTTAGTTATATCCTAAGAATAGGTTTATAAGTAAGATAATCTTACATCTTATAAACCTTTTAGAAAACTTATCTACTATTAGTAGTAGGTTCGCATCTTATATAGTAACTACATTTATTTACTGCGTATTGCTAATCTATTAAACTCCTTTGTCCTTCTTAGGTAATAGGTGCTATAGGTTACAATATTAGCTATTACACCTTTTTTATGTTCCTTAATTTAGGCAGATATTAACTTTATTTACTACTTGCAGCTTTAAAGCTTTTAGGACAGCAAAACTTTATACTTGCTAAGCTTTATATAGTATTATTTGTATCTTGTATAGCAGATATATATTAAGGTAAATCCTTCCTAATTCCTTAAATTGCTAGAAGAGCGCTCCTTCTCTGTTAATAAGCATATATATAAATATCTCCTATTCTAATAGTTGTAAGTAGTTTCTAGTATATAGCTTGTTAAGTTGTTCTTTAGTAAGTCTTGTCCCTTGCAGGAAAGCAGCATATCTTAGTTTAAATAGATAATTGCACGGCCCCTTATTAGGATTGCAAATGCTTATTCTAAGGAGTTACTATTTTTTTGCTCTTTCCTTCTAGTCTTCTTGTCTAAATTCTATAAGCATCTCCTGCTGTAGGATATTAATAGGTTAAACCTTCTTATTTACTATCTTGTATAATGTGTAAAGATTATTGCGTTGTTAAGCATATTTAAGTAGCCTTTCTTACATCTGCTAACAATTAAGCTTATATATAATTAAAAATTTACTAAGTTCGCAATTTCTTATAAGGTTCTTAGACTATCTAACTGCGTGCGTAAATACTTAGTTTATCTAAACTATCTAATTCTTTTTACTACCTTCTGTATACAGCATGTTAAAGTTGCTAAATCTAGCTACTAGATTAGACTATGCAGCTTCCTGTATGTATTTTACTACTACTGTGCCGGTGCACAGGGTGATACCCTGCTGCTTACTAGGTTAGTGCTCAACCACCTAATCTAGAGGTATATAGCTCGTTTCGGGGATCGAAACGAGCGAGGATCGATTATCAATCCTCTACCTCACAAGTCAACTCCTGTACTTCTCTTCTAGATACAACCTATAATAAGATCTTTATCTTACCACCCTTGTTCTTGTATAACCTAACTACTAGTAATCTTATGCCCTTGTAGTAGTATGTCTTTATACACTCTAACACTTGTACAAATAGCAAAGCCTATAAGGATATACTCTACTACTTAGTGTATAAAGAAACTAGTGCATAATTATCATAAGAATAATATAACAATCTTACGTAAGTACAGAAATCTTAAGATTATTGCTAGACTTACTTTTAGGGGGTTGGCACTATCCTCTAATATAGACTACGTTAAGGACGAAGTTACCTAAGTTAGCACTAACAGCAACAATAAAGAAGAATAAAACCTATAATAAAAACAAAATACGTTATTAAATACTAATTTAAAGTTTATCTAGCGAAATAGAAGTAGTAAACTATCAAGCAAAATAGAGGCAGTCTTACATATGTTTAAAACGCTAATTTAAAGTCTACCTAGCAAAATAGAGGTAGCAACCTGTCTAGCAAAATAGAGATAGTAATATATACGTAAAGAAATACTAAGCTAAGGTACTATCTAGCAAAATAGAGATAGCACTCAAAGCTTATATATAAGTACTAGCTTTAAGTATAAATTTAAGCCTACCTAGCAAAATAAGGAGTACGAAAAAGGCAAGAATTAATACGCCTACACCTAAAAAAAACATACTATAAATACTTAAAAAGAGATATTCTTTCTTCTAAAGACTATACCTTGTCTATTTCTTTACTAACACTTATTAACTATCTATATAAAGAACTTATATAAGTTACACTATACCCTAGATGTTAAAAAGGAATTAGAAGATAGGTTAAGGGTAGGAAGGCGTAACGCTTCCTCTCTCTAGACCTACTACTACTAGCCCTAATCTACTATTAACCCTATTAAGCTCTATTATTAACACTATAGCTACACCTACGCACAACTTAGTGTTAACTATAATTTAACTAAGATATAGTATATTAGTTTTTACTAGAAAGGATATTACAGAATTCCTAATAGACTTTAACTAATAAGCTAATAATAAAAGTATTTGTAATACTATAAGAGTCTTTATTCTACTAGACTACTTTTTTAATAAGAATTAATCTCTCTTTTATATACTGAAACGCTTACCTAAATATGCTAAGAAGGATTAGTCTAAATTACAGACACACATAAAGGAATAGTAAAAAAATAAAAATATAGCTATTAAAATAGGCGAATACTTATACTTTTAAACTTATATTTTTAAATGTATATAAAACTAGCCTAGTCTAGTAGAGTACTATACGCACTTTACTTCTGTTGCTAATATATATATTAAGAACAGGCAAATCCCTTGAGAAGAGGAAAGTATTCGCTTCTTTTAAGGCCTACTATAAACTAACAAAGAGGTAGTTATATACTATATACTTTCTACTCTAAATAGAAATAATTACGATACGTATTAACTAGAAAGGATCTATTCTTTTCTAAAATCCTACTACAAGAAGATAACTAGCCTAGATAAGATTTATTAGCTAGAGCAAGGAGGCGCTAATACTAAAATGCGCTAAATTATACTATTTAACTAGCAAGTAACTTTCACACTAGAAGAAGTAAAAGAAGTATGAATTAAGATTAGCAAAGTATATAAGAAGATAAGTATACTAGTAGATGTTAACTTAAAAGTTAAGGACCTTATTAAATCTTTAGGCAACCTAAAGCTTAGACTGTTAACTATTAATATACTTATAGCTTATTCTACAACTAAGAGACTCCTAAAGAAACTCTCTAACTATACATACTTTATTATATAAGCAACAAATGCAGAATTCTCTAGTAAGAGAAATAATAGTTTCTTTATTACTAAGGTCCTAAAAGGGGTATCTAATAAGATAAGTACAGCATATGTAAGTAATATAGAGATACACCCTTTCTACTGTATATATAATATAGTAGGACACATGCTTAAGGAGTATAAATACTACTACGCTTTAAAGTAGATAGGATAAGTTAGTTTTAACTAAGATATTTCTAGCAAGAAAAGAACTTATTACTTTAGTTTACTACATAAGCGTTTAGGAGAAATCTTAGAGTAACTACTATTAAACTAAGTCTTGCTATAGTTAAAAGCAAAGATCTAAAAGTTCTACAATATTACTAATAACGTGCTTAATTAGCTAGCCTCTAGTGTACTACTAGAGAAGTTTACTAGAGGAGACTCCTAACTAGGTTTAAGGTATAAAGAGAAAAACTCTAATTCTGCAAATATAGTAACTAGTCTAATAAGCTAAGGCTACTATAATAACGTCCTTTAGCAGTTCTAGCAATTCTAGAAACAGCTATACACTTCTTCTGCTAAGGAATACATTAAGAAGCTTAATAATATAAATACAGCTAACATTATACTAGAAGGCGTAGAAAACGCTTTATATAGCATCTCTAAGTTAAATACTACTACGCGCTTAAAAGACAAAGGCCTAGCCCTCTACTAGGATATTAATTATGTCTAAGAGGGAGGACTAAAGAAGCAAAGAAGGCTAAGCAATGATTCAAGTACACAAAAAAGTAATTAAATAATTTAAAGTAACTTTTCTATCCCTAACTTACAGCCTATAGATATACAGTATCTGCAAGAAGAAACATAAAGTAATATACCTTTTATAAGCTAGCCTTATAATACGCTATTTTTAATCATTAAACTACCTTAATTAGCTTATTAAGACAACAACATGTTAGTAGATCTAAAGCACTTACAGCAAGAAAGAAAGAAAAAGGCTATAAAGTTTATTAATGCTCTTCCTAATCTAGAACTTAAAGAGATAGTATAAGGATAGCTAAACTATATTGCAACTGCCCTACTTAGACAGAAAGTATAAGGAGTTACAGTATTAAACCTTATAGAGCAATCTAGTATTTAAAAATAGCTACGTAATCTTCTTAATAACAGTGTTAATATTATAGATAGTTTAGGTACGCTTAATGTTATAACGTGTGTAAAAAACGCTAAGCTAATAGATGCTAAGTGCACTAAATTACACTTAGGATCTGTTCTAGTTTCTAATTAGCTAAATAAGTGCATAGGCTCTACCTATAAAATTTTACTAAATATATAACCTGCTAAGAGTGTACATTGCAATATAATAAATTTGTATTAATTTAATACGCAAACTTGCTATAAGGTAAGTAGAAGAAGAGATTCCTAGATAGATAAGTTAGATAATATCTCTATAAAGGATGTCTAAGGAGTTTAGTAAAGGAATAGGCAGGCTTTTGCTTAAACTAACTTATTAGAATGCTAGGTTACTGCAAACAGCAGCTTTCTAAAGTGCTTAATTAATACTAAGGTACAAATAAATATCCTAAGACTAAGTGCTGCGCATGCATTAAAGATACCGTATAAAATAATAGAGTACTAGCTAGGGTAGCCTCCTCCTAGTATTACTTTAGCTAATAGTACATATAACCTATTTGTTAGGACTATATTTAATATACCTATACGAATAGGGACAGTTACTATTAAGACTATGTTTAGGATTGTTGCTAATGTCACTAGATCTGTAATTCTAGGAGGGCCTTAGTGTACAAGCGCTAAGATATTAATTTAGTATAATGCGTTTAGGCGAATTACGTACTAAGTTCTATCTAAAAATAGTATAAGAAACATAGTCTTTGTTGCGTCTAACCTATCTCTAAATTACCTAGCGCAGACGATTAGAAATAAAGCCTCTAACAATAACTTAGACAGAGAAATAGCAGGTAATATGTAGTTACATATAATTACTAATAAATTAGGCAACAAACTATAAGCACCAGTAGTAAAATATATATAGGAAGCTGCATAGTCTAATCTATTAGCTAGATTTAGCAACTTTAATATGCTGTATACAGAAGGTAGCAGGAAGGATTAGATAGTGTAAATAAACTAAGTATTTACGCACGCGGTTAGATAGTCTAAGGACTCTATAAGAAACTCTAAACTTAGTAAATTTTTAATTATGTATAAGCTTAATTGTTAGCAGATGCAAGAAAGGCTACTTCAATATGCCTAATAACGCAATAATCTTTACACATTATATAAGACAGTAAATAAAAAGGTTTAACCTATTAATATTCTGTAACAGGAGATGACTATAGAATTTAGATAAGAAGACTAAAAGGAAAGAGCAAAAGAATAGCAACTTCTTAGAATAAGTATTTGTAATCCTAATAAGGGGCCGTGTAATTATCTATCTAAACTAAGATATGCGCTTCGGCCTTTTAAGACAACCTTTTGATGTGACCACACATTTTGTAGACACCATTTTGGTAAAAAAGATTTATTGCTAA
The DNA here is from genome assembly GCA_024321975.1 of Alternaria sp. 'sect. Undifilum'. Lineage (NCBI taxonomy): Eukaryota > Fungi > Ascomycota > Dothideomycetes > Pleosporales > Pleosporaceae > Alternaria > Alternaria sp. 'sect. Undifilum'. Next base: position 638,008 of record JAJJZI010000010.1, on the reverse strand, counting down.
CAACAGGTATCCGGGCTCATGCCCCCTTGTTCAGCATTACCGGCACGCAATTAGTGTGTCACATGTTTAAATAGAAACAAAGATACGCAATATCCCTCTAACTAACTCTCTTAACTAATAACTATTTACTAATAACTATTTACTGCTAACCGCAACTTCTATCGTCTCTGTTGCTATTCTAGTGGTGTTGCAGTCGCGGCGTTTCTGGCATGCGCCTATACTTAGATATAAACATACAACAACAGCATTACTATCTAAGCACAGCTCTCCTATCTCTAGAGGCAACTTATAAAATCCTCCTGCTTATTAGTTTGTTCTAGCTACTTAATAGCTATTTTAACACGCTCTTGCTCCTTATAGAGCTACTGTAAGGTCTCTCTACTAAAGTTGTATTCGCGTAGGAGGAGATTAGTAAGATAACACACTATTACTACACCTAGACTATTAACATGCGCAACGTATTTAATAGACTTGCTGCTAAACAAGCCTTTTACAACCTCTATTATAACCTTAACATCTATAATACTAGACGCATTAATAAGGTGTTAATAAATAATAGAATTTAACCTCTGCGTCTACCTAATTACTATAGGAGCTACTGCTAATAGCTCCTCTTTAACTAACTAGAGAGGCTGCTTAACAAAGGTAAACGCAGGCTTTGTAATCTACTACTATAGCTTCTTGTATAGTAACTTAGTAAGGTCTAACTTTACTTAATATAAGCTATTAGTCTTTGTATTAAACAGGGAGAAGAATAGTCTAAGCATTATATTATTTATATGTAGTACTGTGTAGTGTGGGAAATCCTAAAGGTAAGAAGTAGCAGGTAGAGAGCTTTTATAAAGTATTGTAGGCTCCTGCTGTGGTAACGTACGTGTCCTTACCCTCCTTTACCTCTACCTCCTCTACCTTCACCGCAATCTTGTTGCCAGCTATAGGCTAGCAATTGCCGTTAAACACGTTTTAATTAGTGTTGTTTTTTAGTACCTTTAGCAAATTTTTTAACCCTAATTTTACTTAGTAGTCTAAGCATTTCTGCTCTAAGCGCTTAGCGCGTGGACCTTATCCACTTACTATTTAAATTTCGTTAACTACACATAATCTTTTTTTGACTTTTGCAACTAATTAGTAGAGGGTAGCTGCTTTTCACTTTTTTAGAAAACCCATTTTGACTACAACAACAACCACCACCTTTGATACCTTAAAAAATAAAAAAATAAAAACTAAGATATGCTGTTTTCCTATAAAGGACAAGGCTTACTAAAGAATAACTTAATAAGCTATATATTAGAGACTACCTGCAGCTATTAGAAAAGGAGATATTTATATATTTACTTCTTAACAGAGAAGGAGCACTCTCCTAGCAATTTAAGGAATTAGAAAGGATTTACCTTAATGTATGTCTGCTATACAAGATATAAATAATACTACACAAAGCTTAGTAAGTATAAAGTTTTACTATTTTAAAAGCTTTAGAGCTATAATTAGTAGATATAGTTAACGTCTACCTAAATTAAAGAATATAGAAAAGGTGTAATAGTTAATATTACAACCTATAGCACCTAGTACCTAAGAAAGATAAAGGCGTTTAATAGATTAGTAATGCGTAGCAAATAAATGTAGTTACTATATAAAATATAAACCTACTATTAATAGTAGACAAGTTTTCTAACAAGTTTACAGGATGTAAGATTATCTTACTTATAAACTTATTGTTAGGATATAACTAAATTACACTACATCTAGAAAGAAGAGACATAACAGCGTTTTAGACACTAGTTAGGCTTATATAATTATATATAATAGTTATAAGTGCTACTAACTCTGTAGCAGCATTTTAACGTATAATAATAAAAATTCTAAGAGACTACTAGCCTAATACTATGCTCTTTATTAAAAACATTATATATAGAGGGCTAAAAACTAATTATAGCAGAAAAGACTTAATGCTAGGTGTTTAATATTATATTCTTAAGCATATCTTGCAACTAGATAGGGTGCTAACTAATATTAAATAAGCTAGAGGCACTATGTTAGAAAAGAAGTATTATTTTCTTATAAAAAAGCTTAAAGTTGTAGGCTATAAAGTTAGCCTGCAAGGACGTTATCCTAACTAGAAGAAAGTTAAAAAGATTATAAACTAGCTACTATGCAAGAATAAAAGAGAGGTATAATCCTTTATAAGTATATGCGTCTACTACTATATATAAGTAAAGGACTTTACTAAGATTACTAAACCTCTATTTATACTCTTACAAGAACATGTCCTTTTTAAATAGGGAGATATATAAGACGTAGTAATTTATAAGCTAAAATATACTATATATAACGCACCTACACTTGCGAACCTTAACTACACTAACACTAAAAATTATAAGATATTCTTTATAACTAATGCAAGTTAAGATAGGGTAGGAGTATATATTAAATAACTTAAGGAGGACAATAAGCAACACCTAGTGTAGTTTAAAAGCACGCTATAGTTAGCGCGAGAGAGGTAATAGCACTCTACTAAGTTAAAATGCAAGGCTATGCTATAGGCTTTTAAGAAGTTTTATATCTACCTCTATAGTATTTACTTTACTATAGAAACTAATGTAGCAACCCCTATTGCTTAACTAAATTACTTATCTACTAATAATCTAGGATCTGTTATAAATAGGTAGATATTAACAATTCTTTTATAGAACTTTAATATTAAGTATATACTAGGACAGAAGAATATAGTTGCAGATATACTATTAAGGTATCTAAAACCTAATAATTAGGAACTACTTCTAGAACCTAAGGAGGATTTAGAAGAGTTTATTAATTGTATAATTAGAAATGTAAATACACTAATACTAGCAGAATAGGCAAGGATACTTTATTAGGAATTCTTAACAGAGTTAGAATAATATGCTTAATTTTCAGTTAGCTTTAAGACTTCTAGGAATATAGAACTACAAGAACTATAAGTATAGAAGAAGTAAGCTCTAAACTTATTGTATAAAATAGGATACTCTTTAAGAAAATATCTAAAAATATTACAATCTATCAGGTTGTAGATAATACTAACCTAAGAATAGCTATAGTATAGAATATATACACTTAGATTAAACATAAAGGATTTAACATAGTGTACTTTATACTTACTTAGTAATACTAGTAGAAAGGAATATACAAGCACGTGTAGCAAAAGCTAGTAACCTATCTAGACTATTAACTATAATCTTCTAAAAAGAAAGTTAATATGCTTACTAACACTTATAGTTTCGCTATTTAGGAGGCTATTACAATTAATATAGTATACATGCCTTAGTATTTTAGGAAGAAGTTTTTAGTTATTGTAAGAGACTACCTTAGTAGCTAGCCTAAAGCAAAAGCCTTGTTAAACAACTAGTTAAAGACAATTGTAGAGTTTGTATATAAGAATATTATATATTATTAAAGCACAGCGCGCAAACTTATAGTTAATAGAAGGCTTTATTTTACTAAAGTAGTATTACATCTATTAAATATGTATAGGATTAACTAAGTTTAGTCTTTAGGACACAACCTTTAAGCTATAAGAAAGATTAAAGGAGAGTATAAGCCTATTATAAACGCCTTTATAAAGCTACTAGGACCTTAAGTTAAGAACTTACTAATAGTTCTTCTTATAGACAGGATCTTAATACAAGAACAAACAGGTTACTTACTATACTAGTTAGTTATAGGGTAGAACCTAGTGCTTCCTATTAAACTCGCGCTGCCTATATAGCAAATGCTTCTATTTAGAGAAGTAAAGGACTGTGCACAGCTACTTATAATTTAAGCAATACAGCTAGATCTTAGAGATTAGAGTATAAAGAATACTGTTACCTATACTAACTAGATAAGAGCTGCTAAAAAGGAATACTAGGATAGCACTAAGGAAATACAATATAAGGATATAAAGCTAAGAGACTTAGTTCTTCTCTAGAACTCTGTTTAGGAAATTAATATGTTATAAGACTATAAGCTAGATACAAGATAGTTAGGCCTATACTATATTTATAAAGCTAGACCTAATAGAGAAACTTATTATCTTAAAGACCTTAATAGTTTACGCTTCCCCTACACAACACCTAAATAGCAATTAAAGCTGTTTAGACAAAGACTTGTCTAGAATATTATTAAAAAAGATTAAAGAAACATAAAGTTATAGGATCCTAACTATTAGGAACAAACTAGCCTTATAGTAGACATTTCTATCTTGCTAGACTCGCCTAAGCTACAAATAGAACTATAACTACATTTACCTTCTGTAATAAGTAATAAGCTTTATCCTTAAGTTGTTATTACTAAATGTTTTATAGAAGAAGAGTGTTGTGTATATAAAAAAGACTTTAAAAGCTTAGACTTTAACTCTAATACTACTACATTAGATAATTAATAGGCTATAAGACAGCCTATAAATTTAGGAAAGAGAGAGGATACTATGCTAGTAGTACCTACTTTTACCTTTAGCTACTTATTTACTAATTTTCTATATAAAATTTAGGTACAAGCTACCTATCCTACTAATTCTAGGTGCTTACTGCTACAATAATACTATACTTAATTTCACGCACTCTTAAGGCAATAGCTAATTATAACAACTATTTTAATTATAAAACCTGCTTATTTTAGCGTGATTTAGACCCTGTTTACCTCTACCTGCTAGCTAGCAGGATACCGCCACTACGCATAAACTAGAATTACAACCTTGCTAACTATCTAACTCTCCTACTACACAAACTTTACTACCTTTTATTAAGGTAGTTACTTTCTAAGATAATAATAACAATAATACCCCCTCTTACAAACTAGCAGCAGCTAAAGACAATATTTAACTTATATTAGCTAACCTGCTTAAACAATGCTTCTAGCGCTGTCAGACAAGGCCTAGGGTAAGTAGCTATAGCAGCAACTGCCACAAACACTAAAACTATTAAGAGTTTTTAACAACCTTAAAGTTATTACTAAGAAAGAAGACTATGTTGTAGACTAAATCCCTAAGGTTATATAGCATTAATACAAGGTACTAGAGCTTATAAAGCTTAGTAATAATATTAAAGTTATTAATATTTAAACTCTAGTAGATAAGATCCTTTTGAACGCTCTAAGATAGTAATATATTATAATAAATTGTTAGTTTAACAACGCCTTTTACAAATAATAACTTAATTTTTAAGGTTGTCCTAGGAGTAGGTAACTTTTGTGCTTAGCTCCCTAGACTTATAGACAAATATAGTAGTGTTAAAAGTTTCTAGGAATACTATCCTATTATTAGTACAGCATCCTTAACGTAAGACAAGAGGGCTAAAGAACTAAGTAGAGCTATTACAACTATAAAAAAGCTAGCTTTAGAATTTGTCTAAGAATACGTTAGCATCTACATGCCTTATACGCTACTTAGTTACTAAAGATTAACTAATATAGCCTTTATATTAAGGTGTATAAATCTTAAAAATGCTGCTTAGTTTCTTAACGCTGCAGCAGCTTACTACATTAACTCTAAAAACTAAGGTAAAGAATAATATGTATTAACAGCTAACTAGGTAATAGTAAAACTGCTATATAAGGACATTTGTGCTTTTATTAATTAGAATAACTCTTATAACTAAGCACCTTACTTAAATATTAATAAGCAAGAGGTAAAAGAGCTTTGTAATATCTATGCTAAGCCGTAAGTCTAGAAAGAAGATATTAAGTTTAACTTATAGAAGCTATAGCCTAATGCTAAGGCAAAGAATAAGTAAGGTAAGCCTAATCCTCTGTATACATTTTAGCAAAACGTTTTTTAACTTATAGCTAAAGCTAAGAACTCTAAAACTAGCCTAGTCTACTCTATACAAAACGTTTTGAATAATAAGTATAGGCTACTTAGTGTAAAGACGTATCTAATATATAATATAGTTATCTCTATAACTTTAGAGCTAGGAAAGACTCTAAATAAAGCTTAAGCTATTAATTACTATAAAGATCTTATAACATCTAAAACTTGCTCTCTAAGAACTTATAGTCTGTTAGTTATAACTAAAAATATAAGGTAATCTACAGGAATATTAGCTAGTTAAAGACCTAACTAATACTTAGTAATTAAGTTGTATAAGTTTTAGAATATAATAACTATAGTACAACAGAGGCGTAACGCTGCTAACATCTAGGTAGAACAAGTTAGGACTAAGGCTAGTAGCTAACAAGTCTCTATACTACTGTCTCTACTAAGCTCTCGTGCTCTAAAAGCAACACTAGCCTACTAATAAGTAGCTACTTAATTAGATACTAACTTTAACAACGCTTCCTATGTAGACAAGGAGCTAGATACCTTTAATTAGAAACAAGAGATCCTTTAGGCAGGGTGTTATTATAAGAATCCTACTTTAGCTTTTCTTAAGTTACATAAGCAAGCTTACGTAAAGAAGCTAATTACTAATCTAGGCTATATTAAGGTTATTAAGGAATAGTACTATAAAGTTAATATTAGACAACAGCCTAGCTCTAATAACTTATTATGCAAGTAAGTATACTTTATTTATAAACGTACTACTATAAGCGTTATAAGTTTATTTAAAAAGGCTATACTGTCTAATATATAGAATAGAGCTGCTAGCTTAAAATATATAGAATAATTAGCAAAAATTCTAATTAGACCCTATTATTTTAAAACTTTTTACTAGCAAGCATTATTTAACTAAGCAGGATAAAGACCTACTAAGCTACTACTATTAGCTTTCTAAACTTAATCTCTATCTCCTCCCTATTTAGGACGAGGTTATTAATACTATAAAGTTTTAACTATAAGCTTAAGAGTTCTAACACACTAGAAGTATTATTACTAACACCTATACCTAGCTGTTTAAGGACAGTTAGGTTAAGAATATTATTATTAAACCCTTTAAAATGTACTGCTTCTATCTATAACATATAAATAAGAAGCTAAACTTTAAATAGCTACGCAATATGTACTACTTACTTATCTAATAAGCTATACGTACTAATCTAGGATACTAGTTACAATATGCTATGCTTTATAAGAAATATACTTTAATTTACTACTTCTACTACGCTAAATACGCTAAGAAAGGTAATTAAACTTACTTTAAGCACATCAACTTTAACCTTAAGCAAGCAATAACTAAAGGCCTTAGTATAAATATAATTTAAAGTAGCGTATTATTTAATAATAAGGATAAGAATAACTGTATAGAGATACTCTTAGGTTTTTATAACTATGTGCTAAAGTACTTAAGGTAGCGTAAAGACGTAGGTGTTAAATTATAAAATAGTCTTATTAAAGGATAGAAAGACAAGATAGACTACCTAAAGGATGTACAAAAACTAGCTCTTAACGCTTACTAGACAAAATAAATCTGCAAAGAAAGACAAGTTTAAATTTTATTACCTTTACTACTTTATAAATCTACTAGCTTAACTACTTACAACTACTATACTATCCTCTTTTAGTTTATTATAGTTTGTAATAGAGTAATAAAGGTGCTTATTATAAGAACTTATAAGGAAATTTATAAGGCTTATTACAACCTTACTACTACTCCTTATACTTTTTTAGGCTATCTTAACAAGTTTAGAGAAATTAATTAGCTATTCCCTGCTAATGTTTATATTAAGTATAGGTCTTAGATCTAAAAGGCTCTTGTTAGATAGGCTAAGTAGGACAATCCTCTTGTCTATAAAGAGCTAAACAACATGTTATAAAACGCTAACAAGGAGTAGATTAATAACTATATTAAGAAACACTATAACTATGTGCTACAATAAATTATTAACCTATAGCCTATAGTATAAAAGTTAAAAATGGACGCTTTTTGTACTAATTTAGTTTAAGGCTTCTTAGACTATTTATACTTTACTAACTTTAGATAGAACTTTTCTTATACAACAAAAGACTAGGATAAGTAGAATACTAATTTCTTTTAAGCTAATTCTCTATAACGTCTCTAGGAGGAACTTAGCCTAGAGGCTAATAAGCGCTAAGTTTTCTAGAAGAGCAAAGATCTTGTAATGTTCTCTTTTACGCAACACCTGCCTAGCGTTTGTTCTTAATTAAGTACTATTATCTTAGATAACGTCTTAGTGCTAAATACTCTAACTAAGCAGCCTTATTATAGTCACCTTTAATTAATATTAGAATTTTAAGCGCCTAATACTCCTGTCCCTGCTCCTACTACTGCACCTGCGCCTAGGCCACGTGCTTTAACTACTACTTAAGAACCTCGCCAAAGTAAGCAATTAAAGAAGTAAGGGAAGGTGTCTAGGATAAATATAAAGTAATGAAGTTATATTTCTTTTATTTAATTTCCTTTATTTTGCTATTTTTCATTCTGCTAAGTAGGTTGCTTAATAGGGCTAAGCTCGCAAGAAGGGGAGGTATGTGCCGGTGTACAGGGTGATACCCTGCTACTTACTAGGTTAGTGCTTAACCACCTAATCTAGAGGTATATAGCTCGTTTCAGGGATCAAAACGAGCGAGGATTAATTATTAATCCTCTACCTTACAACTCAACTCCTGTACTTCTTTTCTAGATATAACCTATAATAAGATCTTTATCTTACCACCCTTGTTCTCGCATGACCTAACCACTAGTGATCTTATGCCCTCGTAGTAGTATGTCTTTATACACTCCAACACCCGTATACTACTACTTATAGTTTATTGCCTAATCTATTAGTAATTACATGCAACTATATATTACCTGCCGTTTCTCTGTCTAAGTTATTATTAGAGGCTTCGTTTCTAATTGTCTGCGCAGAGTAATTTAGAGATAGGTTAAACGCAGCAAAGACTGCGTTTCTTGTACTATCTTTAGATAAGACTTAGCACGTAATTTGCCTAAACATATTATACTAAATTAATATCCTAGTCCTTGCACACTAAGGTCCTCCTAGAATTGCAGATCTAGTAACATTAGCAACAATCCTAAACGTAGTCCTAATAGTAACTATCCCTATTTATATAGGTATATTAAATACAGTCCTAACAAACAGGTGATGTATACTATTAGCTAAAGTAACACTAGGAGGAGACTACCCTAGTTAGTGCTCTATAATTTTATCTAGCATCTTTAATGCTTGCGCAGCACTTAGTCTTAGAATATTTATTTATACTCCAGTGTTAATTAAGCACTTCAGAAAGCTACCGTTCACAGTAACCTAGCATTCTAGTAAGTTAGTTTAAGCAAAAGCCTACTTATTTCTTTACTAAACTCCTTAGACATCCTTTGTAGGTATATTATCTAACTTATCTATCTAGGAATCTCTCCTTTTACTTACCTTATAGTAAGTTTGCGTATTTGATTAATACAAATTTATTGCATTGCAATACGCACTTTTAGTAAGTAGTATATTTAGTAAAATTCTATAGGTAGAGCCTGTGTGCTTATTTAACTATTTAGAGGCAAGATTAGATCTTAGGTGTAATTTAGCGTACCTAGCATCTATTAGCTTAGCGGTTTTTACACACGTTATAACATTAAGCGTTCTTAAACTATCTATAATATTAACACTATTATTAAAAAGATTGCGTAGCTATTTTTAAATGCTAGCTTACCCTATAGAGTCTAATACTATAACTCCTTATGCTTTTTGTCTAAGAAAGGCAGTTGTAATACAGTTTACCTATCTTTGCACTATTTCTTTAAGTTCTAGATTAGAAAGAGCGTTAATAAACTTTACAGTCTTTTTCTTTCTTCCTTACTATAAGTGCTTTAGATCTACTAACATATTATTGTCTTAATAAGCTAATCAAGGTAGTTTAATAATTAAAAATAGTATATTATAAGGCTAGCTTATAAAAAGTATATTACTTTATGCTTCTTCCTGCAGATACTGTATATTTATAGGCTGCAAGTTAGGGATAGGAGAGTTACTTTATATTATTTAATTACTTCTTTATATATTTTAATCCTTGCTTAGCCTTCCTTGCTTCTTTACTTCTCCCTCTTAGACATAATTAATATCCTAGTTAAGGACTAGGCCTTGGCCTTTTAAGCGCGTAGCAGCATTTAGCTTAGAGATACTATATAAAGCGTTTTCTGCGCCTTTTAGTATAATGTTAGCTACATTTATATTATTAAGCTTCTTAACATATTCCTTAGCAGAAGGAGTGTATAGCTATTTCTAGAATTACTAGAACTACTAAAGGACATTATTATAGTAGCCTTAGCTCGTTAAACTATTTACTATATTTATAGAATTAGAGTTTTTCTCTTTATACCTTAAAACTAGTTAAGAATCTCTTTTAGTAAACTTCTTTAGTAGCACACTAGAGGCTAGCTAATTAAGTATATTATTAGTAACATTGTAGAACTCTTAAATCTTTGCCTTTAACTATAGTAAGACTTAGTTTCATAGTAGTTACCCTGGAATTTCTCTTAAACACTTATATAGTAGACTAAAGTAATAAGTTCACTTCTTGCTAAAAATATCCTAGTTAAAACTAACTTATCCTATCTACTTTAGGGTGTAGTATTATTTACACTTCTTAAGCATGTATCCTATTATATTATATATACAGTAGAAAGGGTGTGTCTCTATATTACTTATATATGCTGTACTTGTCTTATTAGATAACACTTTTATAGCCTTAGTAATAAAGAAACTATTATTTTTCTTACTAGGGAATTCTGTATTAGTTACTTATGCAACAAAGTACGTATAGTTAAAAAGTTTTTCTAGGAGTCTTTTAGTTATAAGATAAGCTATAAGCATGTTAATAGTTAATAGTCTAAGCTTTAAGTTGCCTAGAGATTTAATAAAGTCTTTTACTTCTAAGTTAATATCTACTAGTATACTTATTTTCTTATGTGCTTTACTAATCTTAATCCCTACTTCTCTTACTTCCTCTAGAGTAAAGTTTACTTGCTAGTTAGATAGTATAATCTAGTGTATCTTAGTATTAGCGCTTCCTTACTCTAGCCAATAAATCTTATCTAGGCTAGTTATCTTCTTATAGTAGGGTTTAAGAAAAGAATAGATCTCTTCTAGTTTATACATATTCTAATTATCTTAATTTAAGGTAGAAAGTATATAGTATATAACTAGCTCTTTTTTAGTTTATAGTAGGCCTTAAAAAAAGAGAATACTTCCCTCTTTTTAAGGGATTTGCCTGTTCTTAATATACGTATTAGCAATAGAAGTAAAGTGTGTATAGTACTCTACTAAACTAGGCTAGTTTTATACGCATTTATTGATATAAGTTTAAAAGTATAAGTGTTTACCTATCTTAATAGCTATATATTTATTCTTCTACTATTCGTTTATGTGTGTTTATAACTTAGACTAATCCTTCTTAGTATATCTAGGTAAACGCTTTAGAATATAAAAGAAAAATTAGTTCTTATTAAAAAAGTAGTCTAGTAGAATAGAGACCCTTATAGCAATATAGATACCTTTATTATTAGCTTGTTAGTTAAAGTCCTCTAGGAATTCTAGAATATTCTTCTTAGTAAAAACTAATGTACTATGTTTTAGTTCAATTATAGTTAATACTAAGTTATACGTAGGTGTAGCTATAGTATTAATAATAGAACTTAATAGGGTTAATAGTAGATTAGGGCTAGTAGTAGTAGGTCTAGAGAGAGGAAGCGTTACGCCTTCCTACCCTTAACCTGTCTTCTAATCCCTTTTTAATGTCTAAAGTATAGTAGAACTTATATAAGTTCTTTGTATAAATAGTCAACAAGTATTAGTAAAGAAATAAACAAGGTATAGTCTTTAGAAGAAAGAAATATTTCTCTTTAAGTCTTTATAGTATATGTTTTCTTAGGTGTAGGCGTATTAATCCTCACCTCATAGGTACCTCTTATTTCGCTAGGTAGGCTTAGATTTATACTTAAAGCTAGTACTTATATATAAGCTTTTAGTGCTATCTCTATTTTGTTAGATAGTACCTTAGCTTAGCATTTCTTTACGCATGTATTACTATCTCTATTTTGCTAGACAGGTTGCTGCCTCTATTTCGCCAGACGGACTTTAAATTAGCATTTAATAACGCATTCTGTTTTTATTAGTAGGTTTTATTCTTCCTTATTGTTGCTGTTAGTGCTAACTTAGGTAACTTCGTCCTTAACGTAGTCTGTAATAGGGGATAGTGCTAACCCCTTAAAAGTAAGTCTAGCAATAATCCTAAGGATTCTATGCTTATATAAGATTGTTATATTGTTCTTGTAATAATCTCGCACTAGTTCCTTTGTGCACTAAGCAGTAGAGTATATCTTTATAAGCTTTGCTATTTGTACAGGTGTTAGAGTGTATAAAGACATACTACTACGAGGGCATAAGATTACCAGTAGTTAGGTTATATAAGAACAAGGGTAGTAAGATAAAGATCTTATTATAGGTTGTATCTAGAAGAGAAGTACAGGAGTTAAGTTGTAAGGTGGAGGATTCCTCTATGAATCCCGCTCGTTTCGATCCCCGAAACGAGCTATATACCCTCAGATTAGGTGGTTGAGCACTAACCTAGTAAGCAGCAGGGTATCACCCCGTGCACCGGCACAGTATTAATTAAAAGCCCTTTAATTACCACTTCTTCTAGGAAATAAGACTATATAAAAGCCCTTTAATTACCACTTTTTCTAGGAATTAAGACTATATTAAAAAGATCCTTATTCCTATAGTAAAACCTGCAATAAAAAAAGATAAGTTACATATGCTTTTTTTTCCTAGTTAGAGACTGTTTACTCTATATCCAAATTATAAAGTAGCAATATCTTTTATATAATTAATGGACTTACTAACCTCTATATAGGCTAAAAGTTTCAGCAGGATAACGCTAAGATGTAAAAACTCTAGAAGTTTTATCATGGTTTTCTAGGTATAGGATATCGCTTTTTAAGCACCCTACCTATAGTCCTAATCTAAATCCTATAGAAAACGTGTAGGCCTTCAAAAAAACGCTTTAGCTAAAAGGCCTATTACTTCTTTAGGTATAAGAAAGGGTAAAAAAAGTATAGCAGCCTTTAAGGCTGCTATAATAGAGGAATAGGATCAATTACCTCAAAAGGCAATTAATAATTGTATTCTATCTTTACTAAGGCGTTTTGTGAACGTTAAGGAAGCTAAAGGCTAGTACAATAAATATTAGTAAGCTTTTTTCGTTATTTATTTAGAAAAAACCCTAAAAACAAGCTCTTTATTACTCCTTAATAGTTTTTCTTACAATTACCTTCGAACTTACACACAAAAGAGTTTAACTAGTATTATTTAGGATATATACTTTATAGCGATTCTTACACTTTCAAACACAAGTTATTTTGTTATTTATTCTTAAGTTTTTTTATCTTTATTTTCACTGCTGAAGTTGAGCGCAGAAGTGCTTACTAAGCAGCTTACTAAGTAGCCTAACTTAAAAAAGGAGATCTTAGCTTCGCAATTACTAACCTTTTTAGGTATAGCCCTTCTAGTTGTAGAAATATAAAGATTTAATAACTATAACTTTGTTAAAAAAAAATTATTGTCACCCCTCTATATAATTACTAGCTAAAGCTTAGCTCGTAGATTAGCGCTTGTGCGCATCTTAATAGTCTTTGTAATTAGCTCTTAGCTTACTCTCTCTGCTGAGCTATTAGGCTTATAAGTGTATAGCGGTGGCGTTCTAATTACAATTCTTTTCTCTACTACTTATTTCATATATCTTAATTGCCCTCTCTAAGGAAGTGTAGCAGTGATGTTATTTTAATGAATTTCTACAATATATCACTAATATGTCCTCTTAATCTTTGTAGCAAAGCCTTTAATTACTAGTTTAATCTTATTTAGTATCTTTAACTTGATATTATACTTGTATAGCTTTTCTAAGTAGTCTTCTTTAATAATTAGTGCCCATTTCTTAAGTAGCTAACTGTTACGACCCAAGGCCTAGAGTGGGGCACCACCACCTCAAGTACTAACAACCGATAGCACGGACCTAGGGATTAGATGATAACAAGATCACGTGACCATTCCTAGAGTCCTAGAATCCTAGAAGGTCCTAGCCGGGCCTTAGGATCCTTAAGATTGTAAACATCCTAGAATCATAAGAAGTCCTAAATAGACTTTAGGATTAATAGGACTATAGTGTACTTTAGGATCTCTAGAACTCCTTATATATATAGTAGTAGGCAATATGCCCTTATAGCTTATTGTGTTTAACTTAGAGTTTTACCTTAGTAATAAATCTAAGGATTAAGACTTGTTTCTTAACTCTTGTGTTATTACATTAATCTTCTAATTGTGCTAACACACCTTATACTATTACATTAATCTTCTAATTGTGCTAGTACACCCTGTGTCCTTAGTACTTATTTATTCCCTAAGAAGTAACTTAGATTATCTTTAAATAATCTTCACACTTTAAACACCCTTAAAATAAGTAATACTGCTATAGACACACCTACTAATTCCCTTACTAGGAGGACTACAAGCTGCGCTAATAAGCCTAAGACTTATTATAGTAATTGTAGCAAGCTTAACGCTTAGCTCCTCTAGGTTAACAAATACTTCTACATTAAAGGAGACAGGATTAATAATAATAATAAGGTAGTCTTAGCCTCTACGTATCTCTAAGGAGACGCGGAGAAGTAGGCTAACTTAATCCTTTAACACTATATAGACGGTGCTATTATAGACGTTAACAACACAGCCTTAGTTAAAGACTAGAATGTCTTTAAAGCTAAGACAAAAGAAGTTTTCTTACCTTTTAAAGAATCTGTAGTTGTAGAGTAGAAGATTTAGAGACTACAACAAACTAAGTCTGCTACTAACTATACAACTAAATTCTAATAGTACAAAATAGTTATTAAATAGGACAACAACGCTTTAATATAAATATACTAATAAGGTCTTCAACCTACTATATAACAGGAACTTATGCAAAATAGAGCTAGCTTTAACACGCTTAATAAACTTATAGCTAAAGCTATTAGAGTTAACAACAAACTATATAAGCTTATGTTAGAGGGATAGTTGTTTGTACTAAGGAATTACGCACTTAGGACTACAGACACTTAAACACATTAACGCCTATACCCTAACTAAGGACATTAGCAAAACTATGTACCTAGGACCCTAAAGTATTACACTACTAATAGCTACAAGCTAATACACTTTAACAACATTAATAAAGAACTAGGAATAAAAAAGTTTATATATAATAAGGGTAACAAGAAGGTTACTTATTATAGATATAATATAGAAGATTACATAAAACAGGACTACAAAAGCTAAAGCAAGGTAACTTAACAACTTAATATTATTTACTATATAGAACCTGATAACAATCTAGACAACAAATAAAACATTATTATATAACCTACTGTTACGGTTTAAGGACAGGACTAAGTAAGTATTAACAGTCTAGATAATATAGTTATAATTACGCTAGAGGAAACCTTAGATAATAATATTTCTAAGATAGTGCTAGACAAAAATATAAAAGCAACCCTAGTAGAAGAAACTAAACATAGTAAGATAGCTAAGTTTTAAGAAAGCTATTAACTAGCTACACTAATTATATAGGAAGAGCTAGTAGCACACAACAAGGAGACAGTTCCTATATATATATAGAAACTCCTTACCTACACTATAAAAGACAGACATAATAACAGCATATAAGTATTACTACTAATAAAGACTAGATGCTTTACAGATCTAGCAGAGAAGACTAACGCCCTATTTAGGCAACTTAGATGACTTAAGGAGATCTTTACAGAACTCTATAGAGGAATATTTCTAGACTATAGCTAGTATGCTAATTTACTAGAGGAACTATAGAAAAAAGGACTTACTCTAGTAGCAACTATTAACAAGGCTATATATAACAACCTTGTAAAAAAATAGACTAAAGAAGCTAAGGCTTTCTAGAATAAACTAACACGCTAGCTCTTAGACAAAAAGACAAAAGAGATTTATAACAAACTTAAGGTAATATAATAATAGTATAAGGCTTAAAATAATAACTATACTAAAGAAATATACTACTAGATAAACCTACGCAACTTAGAACATGTAAAGTATTTATAAACTGCATATAGATATAACAACTATACAATCTATTATTTTAATAAAAGTAAATTAGAATAGATTCTCAAGAAGTTTAAGGGAATACTTTAATACAAATACTAATAGTATAATTATTTAACAATAAATGCGTAGTATATATATAAAATAAGAGATATAGCCTATACTCTTATAGATATAATAATCTAGAAAAGAACCTATAGATGCCTATAACACAGCAGAAGGATAATAAGGACAGAACTAGTGTATAGAAGTAGAACTAACCCTTATAACATATATGCCTTAATATTAAATGTAATAAACACCTAATTATAAAGAAGTTCTATAGATTTAGTATATAGTCTTTTTTAGATAAATGCTCTAAATACCTAGAACTCCTAAGGAAATTAACACAATAAATTACTTAAGCCTCCTTAAGCTTATAGTAAAGCTTAACAGACACTAGATATAGGTACTAGTAGATTCTAGCGCGTAGGCTAACTTTATTTCTACTTAAGTAGTGCTAGTAGCAGGCCTACAACTACTAAGGAAACAAAAACTCTATTTACTACATGTAGCTAATAGTTAGCCTATACTAGGCAAGATAATAATTACTTATAAGGTTACCTAAGTAACGCTCTATATCTAGAAACACTAAGAAGAGATAGACCTAGACGTTTTTAGACTAGCTACCTACAACATTATATCAGGACTTCCTTAGTTATAAGAATATAACCTATAAATTAACTAGAAATAAAAGAAGTTCTTATTTAAGTACTATAAATTTAACGTAACTACATACTAGCCTATACATCTAAAAACTAAGATAGTAGATAAGAGAAAGATTAATAATATTGCTAAAGGACAGTAAACTTTAACTAAGAACAGCTTTAAGATAAGAGAGTTTAACTTAATAGATACTAGAAAAGTTCTTCTAGATTATAAAGTTAGAGTTTTAAAAACATATATAACTCTAGATATCTTAAAAAAGTATAAAGAATTTTAACACCTCTTTATAGAAGTAGTAGATAGTAAAGCCTTACTAAGACAGTAACCTTAAGATTATAAGATTATTCTAGAAGAAGGGAAGACTCTACTCTTTAGACTAATTTCTTAACTATTAAAAATAAAACTTAAGATATTAAGAGAAAAGCTAGATAAAGATTTAGTAAAAGGCTTTATAAAACTTTTAATATTACTAGTAGGATTCTTTATACTCTTTATACTAAAGAAGAATAGGCTACTAAGAATATACGATAACTACTAAAAGTTAAAGAATATTACAGTAAAGAATTAATATTTACTACCTAATATTATAGAACTTAGAGATTAATTGTCTTATACTAAGGTCTTTACAGCACTAGACTTATAAGATAAATACTACTCTATTAGAATAAAGAAAAGTATAGAATAAAAGACAGCATTTTAAATAAGATATAAATACTATAAACACACTATTATACTGTTTACGTTAACAAACGTCCTAGCAACATTTTAAAAATTTATTAATAATATATTAAGAGTATACCTAGACATCTTTATTATTATATACTTAGATAATATCTTTATCTACTCTAAGAACCTAAGGGATTATATTAAATATGTCCGCATAGTACTAAAGTGCCTAGACTAGTTTAACTTATAACTAAAACTTAAGAAATACAAGTTTTACAAGAATAAAGTCGCCATTCTAAAATATATTATAGAGGCACAAGAAATACAGATAAGAAAAAAAAGATATACGTAATTAAAGAATAGCTATAACTAATAATAGTTAAAGAAATACAATTTTGTTTAAAATTTCTAAACTTTAACTAATAGTTTATTAAGAATTACTCTAGAATTGCTATTCTATTAATAACACATATAAGGAAGAAAATACCGTTTAAGTAGAGTAAAGAAGTAAAGAACGCCTTCTAAACGCCCAAAAATGTAAGCATAAAACTACCATACTTTTATATATTTTAAGCAAGACAGCTACTACAATTTAAAATAAAAGTATTAGACCTTGCACTTAGAGAATACGCTAGCTAACTATATAAAGGCAAATAGCACCTAATAGCCTATTATTCTTGTAAGTTTTCAGAACTAGAAGAATAATATAATATTAATAACAAGGAGCTATTAGCTATTATTAATCATCTAAAATATCAAAGAGTATACGCTAAAAGCTACTTAGAACTTACAATATTTACAGATTATAAGAACTTAGTTAACTTTATAACTACTAAAAGACTTAACTAACACTAGGTTTAATAGTTAGAAGAATTAGGACAGTATAAATTTAAGATTGTATATATGCTAGGAAAAAATAATAAAAGAGTAGACTCTCTTAGCTACAGACACAACATTATAAAAATAAAAAAAATAACTTACTCTGTAATATTATAATTTAATAACAAGAGATTATTAGGACTAGCATAGATGCTTAATTTACTAATACGTATTACGCATAAGGTACAAGAAGAGTTAGAAAAAGTAATTATTAGACAACACTACAACAACTTAGTACATAGTTACTTTAGTATTATAAAAACTATAGAACTTATTAAAAGAAATTATAAGTTTCTAAGAATAAAGGACAAAGTTACTACCTTTATTGCTAAGTACATAGACTATTAGAATAATAAATACAGTACACACGCACCTTATAGAGAAATATAAGTAATAGAACTACCTAACGCACTATAGTTAGACATCTTTATAAACTTTGTTACAGGCCTACTAGTCTTAAAAGACCTTATTACAAAAATATTTTACAACGCAATTTTTATAGTAGTTAATTAATATACAAAACAAGTAGAGTATATTACTTTTAGGAAGATTTTTACAGTAGTACAGCTTACGTATATTATTAACAACTAAATTATTAAACATTACAGTATACTAAAGTTGATTATTAGTAATAGAGACAAGCTCTTTACCTTAAATTTTTAGACAACATTACTTACTGTAATTAGAACTAAGAGAAAGCTATTAACAGCGTATTATCTACAAATAAATAGATAAATAAAGTAAATAAACTGCATAATAAAAGCGTACCTAAGAATATATATTAATTAACAGTAGAATAATTAGGTATTATTACTACCTATAGCATAGATAGCATACAACAATAAGCTTTTAAAGTCTATAAGATAGACTTTATTCTACGTAAATTACAGGAGACACCAAAATCTCTTTATACATACACTTCTAAGCTTAAAGATAGAAGCAGCTATTGCAATAGCTAATAAGCTAAAATTAGTATATAAGTTACTTAAAAAGACACTTAAGAAGGCCTAATGATAAAGTCTTTTATATATTAACTAGAAACAAAAAACTGCACCTTAGCTAAAGAAGGGGGATAAAGTATACTGTCGGAAACAAAATACCGACGGATCGATAGATCGCGCTCCGGCTAGAGGATACATATACACGTTGCGACACACCCCCTAGATTACTAGCAGTGCTTACTGCTAGTCAATCTACCTAAGAGCACACTGGCCCTTCTCTTGGCGCTCTCTTGAGCAGGAGGCTAGGATACTAGCTCGCTGGCGCTGGCGCTCTAAAGGCGCACCGACCCTATAAGGCTAGCGAAGCTACTACCTTATACTGCGGGCTGTCTGTGTGTGTTGTACCCCCTAGGCTTGTCTTTTTGTCTTTGCTGCTATTTCTCGCTTGTGGTCACCCACCTAGGTAAGCGACCACATTAAAATTGCTAACGCAGTTTAACTGAACTAGGCTTATAACTGTTAGAAACAAAATACTAACTAATTAATAGATCACGCTCTAGCTAGAGGATATATATACACGTTGCAACATATACTTACTTACAAAGAATTTTCGCACTAAATAACTTAGTAAAGAACTTAACAACGTTAAAGTTAGACTATTTTTAATTCTTAACTAAAAGGGACTAGTAATATATATACTTAACCTCCTAGTAGACGTAAAGATCTACTTAAGATTCTATATTAACATGTTAGAACTAGCAGACCTAAGAACACTAGTATAGAAAACATTCTACTACAAAATAGAGGAAGACAATAAATTTAAAATTAAAAGAATCCTTACACACTTAAATAACAACAACAGCAAGATATATCTAGTTAAATAGTTAAGCTACCTAGACAGTAATAATATATAAGAACCAAACACAAACTTAACTAACTACTAATAAATACTACAAAAATACAACAGCTATACTAGGAATTAAACTAAAGATATTAGTATACATATATAGAAGTAAAAATAACCTATTTAATCCTTATAAATAGACTACTATGTCGCAACAATTAAGTAGTAAAAATAAAACAAATAATATACTTTATAAACTACTACTAGATTTAAACATAGTTTTATTAACACCTTAGAACAGAGACTAGTCTACAATAGTAGCACCTAATACAGCCTTAAGATTTGCTAAAAGACCTATAAAATTTAGTTCTTTATAAGCCTTAAAAGCCTCTAACTCCCTAATAGAACTTATCTCTTTATTTAATAACTTCTACTTCTTCTAACATAGAAGTTTCTTTTGTTTTTAAAGCCTTACTAGCTTCTTACGCGCTAAACACGCACGCAATAAAGCTACATTAGTAACGTTTTCTTCTATATATAGACGCGCTTCTTCTTTATTCTTATTTTTTCTAAATAACTTCTCTCTCTATTAATAAAGGAATAGTTAGGCAAGGGAACTGCTTTTAGCTTATAAGACTAAATACTAAAATAAATATAATTTTTATACTTTTTATGTAGAGAGGATAGCTTATAAGGTAACTATTGCTTTGTATAGTAAATATAAGCAACTATTATAAAAATATATATAAATTCTATGTAATTAGCTTAACAATAATAGAACTTAGTAGAATAAAATAATAGTAGACAGCTTATTTATTTTTAAAGTATTAAAGGTAGTAGTTGTTGTTCTAGTTAAAATAGGTTTTCTAAAAAAGTAAAAAGTAGCTGCTCTTTACTAATTAGTTGTAAAAGTTAAAAAAAATTGTGTGTAGTTAACAAAATTTAAATAGTAAGTAGATAAAGTCTACGCGCTAAGCGCTTAGAGCAGAAAAGCTTAGACTACTAAGCAAAATTAGGGTTAAAAAATTTCCTAAATGTACTAAAAAAATACTAATTAAAACGTATTTAACAGTAATTACTAGCCTATAGCTAGCAACAAGATTATAATAGAGGTAGAGGAGGTAGAGGTAGAGGAGGGTAAGGACATGTACGTTACTGTAGCAGGTGCCTATAATACTTTATAAAAGCTCCCTGCCTACTACTTTTTACCTTTAGGATTTCTTATACTACACAGTACTATATATAAATAATATAATGCTTAGACTATTTTTCTTCCTATTTAATACAAAGACTAATAGCTTATATTAAGTAAAGTTAAACTTTACTAAGTTACTATACAAAAAGCTATAGTAGTAAATTACAAAGCCTGCGTTTACCTTTATTAAGCAGCCTCTCTAGTTAGTTAAAGAGGAGCTGTTAGTAGTAGCTCTTATAGTAATTAGGTAGACGTAGAGGTTGAATTCTATTATTTATTAATACTTTATTAATGCGTCTAGTATTATAGATGTTAAGGTTATTATAGAGGTTGTTAAAAACTTATTTAGTAGTAAGTTTATTAAATATGTTGCACATGTTAATAGTCTAGGTATAGTAATAGTGTATTATTTTATAAATCTCCTCCTGCGCGAATGTAACCTTAGTAGAGAGACCTTATAGTAGCTTTATAAAGAGTAAGAGCGTATTAAAACAGCTATTAAGTAGCTAAGATAAACTAATAAGTAGGAGGATTTTGAAAGTTGCTTTTAGGGATAGGAGAGCTATGCTTAGATAGTAATACTGTTATTGTATGTTTACATCTAAGTATAGGCGTATACTAGAAACGCCGCAACTACAACACTGCTAGGATAGTAATAAAGATAATAGAAGTTGTAGTTAGCAGTAAATAGTTATTAGTAAATAGTTATTAGTTAAGAGAGTTAGTTAGAGGGATATTGTGTATCTTTGTTTCTGTCTCAACATGCTAGAGCGACACACTAATTGCGTACTAGTAATACTAAATAAGGGGATATAAGCCCTAATACTTATTATTAGTAATAAATCTTTTTCTTCTACTAGAAAGGTGTCTACAAAATATATAGTTACATTAAAAGGTTATCTTAAAAGGCTAAAGCTAGTAGATAGCTTTTAAAGATATTAAGCTTAGAAAGAGGAAATAGTGTTACAACCTAAGGCCTAGAGTAGGGCACTACTACCTTAAGTAGTAATAACTAATAGCACAGGCCTAAAGATTAGATAATAATAAGATTACATAACTAGTCCTAGAGTCCTAGAATCTTAGAAGGTCTTAACTAGGCCTTAGGATCCTTAAAACTATAAACATTCTAGAATCCTAGGAAGTCTTAAATAGACTTTAGAATTAATAGGACTATAGTGTATTATAGGATTTCTAGAACTCCTTATGTATATAGTAGTAGGCAATATACCCTTATAGCTTATTATATTTAACTTAGAGTTTTACCTTAGTAATTAATCTAATGATTAAGACTTGTTTCTTAACCCTTGTATTATTATATTAATTTTCTAATTGTGCTAATACACCTCGTACTATTACATTAATCTTCTAATTATGCTAGTACACCCTGTGTCCTTAGTACTTGTTTATTCCCTAAGAAGCATCCTAGATTATCTTTAGACGATCTTCACACGAACTAGTTATAAAATTAAACAAATTCTATATAATTTTATAAAAAAGTTACAGTAATTTTTTTTAGTTATTATAAAATTACTTATAAGGCATGAGCTGTTGTTTAGTAATTACATTCTAATAGCTTCTTACTAGTAATCTTAATGTTCTGCGCTAAGTAGACTAAGGCTTTAATAGCTTGTTATCCTAGGTAACCTAATTGTTAATGCTACAGGTCTCTATCACTAGTGCGCAAATAAGGTTTCTTTAATTGCGCTACGGCGTTCACGAGAAGTAGTTAAGTATTAGAATTAGAATGTTTCTTATATTTAACAATTAAGAGATTAAAGTAATACTTGAGATTAATTAAGACAACGTTTTTCTAAATCATACTAAATTGTATAGGACTACAGAGGGGTGACAAAAAAAATGTTGAAAAAGTTATAGTTTTTAAAGCTTTATATTTCGACAACTAGAAGTACTATACCCAAAAGAATTAGTGATTTGGAAAGCCAATATCTTTCTTTTTGAGTTGGGTGGCTTAGTAAGCTACTTAGTTAGCACGTTTGTCCCTTTAATCTTGCTTGAAATGAGATGGAAAAAAAAGTAAAAATAGATTTTAGTATAACTTATTTATAATTGTTTAAAAACACGCTAAGAAGAAAATAAGTTTAATAAGCTTACATAAGAATAACGTAAGCAAGTTTTAGAGGCTTACATCTTAATTCCTTAGAGTTTAATAAAAGGGTGAAAAAAGGGGTTGCTTACGTAAGCGCTGATTACGTAATAGCTTAGTAAGCTTTCAGTATATTAACTCCTCTTATTTGTCCTAACTTGCTTTTTTATAATACCTCCTCTATGTCTCGCAATCTTTCTTAAATTAAGCAAGAAGTTTATACTTTATATTTACAAAACAAGCCTATTTCTTTGATTAGTAATACACTAGAAATGTCCTCTAGAAGTATTACTAATACTCTTTATTAAATAAAACAAAATATAAGGCTCCTTTATTTACTTTTAGGCCTTAAAAAGGTCGTCCTATAAAGGTCTTAAATAAAGCAAAAAGAGTGCTTTATAGAGACCTTACTAAAAGCCCTAAAAAGACAAATTAACGTCTTTTAAAAGAAAATAGTCTAGATCTTCCTATTAGAAGCTTAAAACGCTTTTTGAAAAAGGAGAACTATTTTGTTAATATCTCTTAAAAAAAGACGCCTTTAGACGCTAAAAAGGCTTATAATTGTTTTATTTACGCTAAGCAATTACTTAAAAACCTTAAAAATATTAACTTTGATAAAGTTATATTTTTAGACGAGTCTGCTATTAAGCGAGGACACGGTGCTAGGACAGAATACTATTAAACACGGCAAAATAATAGAGTTAGAAGGAAAATAGTTTTTATAACTAACACAAGTAAGTTTGAAAAAATCTATTTAACTAAAAAAAAACTTTAATATATCTATTATTTTTCTATTATTCTAATCTATTTTTAGCACGCTTACTAATTAAGTTATAAGTTAGGATTTTTCTATATAAGTTTAAGAAACGATTTAGATAGGTAGTAGATCTAAATTAGTAGTAATTAAAAGCCCTTTAATTACTACTTCTTTTAGGGGTTCAGAATATATTAAAAAGATCCTTATTCCTAAAGAAAAACTTGCGATAAAAAAAGGTAATTTACATATACTCCTTTTTCCTGCTTAGAGAGTGTTTACTCTATATTTATGAAACTCTAGAAGTTTTATTTTAGTTTTCTAGGAATAGGAAATCGCTTTTTAAGCATCCTGCTTATAGTCCTAATCTAAATCCTATAAAAAACCTGTGGGCCTTGCTAAAAAACGCTTTAGCTAAAAGGCCTATTACTTCTTTAGGTATAGGAAAGAGTAAAAAAAGTATAGCAGCCTCAAAGGCTGCTATAAGGGAGGAATAGGATCAATTACCTCAAAAGGCGATTAATAATTGTATTCTATCTTTACTAAGACGTTATTTGGACGTTAAGGAAGCTGAAGGCTGGTACACTAAGTATTAGTAAGCTTTCTTCGTTATTTATCTAGAAAAAACTGTAAAAACAAGCTCTTAATTACTACTTACTAGTTTTTTTCACATTTACCTTTAAACCTACACACAGATGAGTTTAACTAGTATTATCTAATATATATACTTTATAGCGATTTTTACACCTTTAAAAAAAAGTTATTTTGTTATTTATTCTTGAGTTTTTTTATCTTTATTTTCACTGCTGAAGTTGAGCGCAAAAGTGCTTACCCAGCAGCTTACTAAGTAGCTTATTTAAAGAAGAAGATCTTGACTTTCCAAAACACTAACCATTTTGGGTATAGCCCTTCTGGTTGTAGAAATATAAAGCTTTGAAAACTATAGCTTTTTTGACATCTTTTTTTTGTCACCCCTCCGTATAATTAATGTTACTTAGTTATGCTAGGAGCACTAAGCACTAAGAAATTACGTAACTACTAGCGGCTGTTAGGTTATTACCTAAATATGCTAACGCTTTTATAAAGACTTCTCTACAAGTCTTGATCCTAGGTCGTAACACCTAGTAAGTAGTAGAGTATCACTCTATATACCTACACAAATCTCCCCTTTTTGTAAGCTTAGCCTTATTAAGTAATTTATTTTGCAGAAAAAAAACCCAAAAAAAAACAGCAAAATAAAAACGATAAAATAGAAAAATATAACTTAATTACTTAGGTTACTGCTTAGTATTAGTAGAATATATCGCTATGTAGTAGCTACAGAATCTAGGTGCTTAGATCGTATCTAGATTCTACAGGCTTTACATTTTGCTTACTAAATACTCATTTCAGGCATATTCTTATTATAGGTTTATTCTTTACTTCTTTGAAAACTTACTCTAACAAAGTTCTTAAGTAGTAGCTAACACACTTAGTTTATATGCAGGTGCAATAGTAGTGTTAAACGCAGCATAATAGAAGCTTAAGTTTCTAATATTAATTAAAGATAACTATCATAAGGCTGCTTAGTTCAAGTTATAGGTACTAAGATGTTATTTAAAATAACTGTACTAGATTAAGATCAAACGCGAGGAAAGCGTTGTGTAAAAAAGAGTATTAGTTTCTTTACTTAGCCTATATACAATTAACAAGAAGAGAGGGATGCTAAAGCAGAGCATATTAAATACTTTACTAGTATTAGGGAATACTCTGTAGATCTTGTATTCATTCTACAACTAGCTAAATTAAGGCTTAACATTCTTTTTATATATAGAGATATTATAGATTCTAGAGTTCTTTATAAGAGATATAATTATAGTGTCCTAAAGAGGCTAAGTTTATAAATGCTAAATAAACTTAGGTGTCTATATAATTAGCTTAAGCTAGACTAGTTTAGAGGCTAGGTGTACAATAGGAAAGCATCATGTCTTTAAATAAGAGCTAAGGTTAAAAAGATGCTTATAATAGAAGTTGCATGCTATATCATAGTATAGTGTATTATATGCAAATCGTTTGTATACAGTGCTGTTTAAAATGTAAAAAGTAGTAAGTAAGAAGTAGCAGCTTTATAAAGTATTATAGGCTCCTGCTACAGTATATACGTGTTTTTTCTCTCCTTTATTATGTTATTTATTTCTTAACGTGTCAAGGGTAGTGGTTGTTGTTGTAGTCAAAATGGGGTTCCAAAACAGTGAAAAGCAGCTAACCTCTACTAATCAATCGCAAAAGTCAAAAAAAAAGATTGTGTGTAGTCAACGAGATTCGAACAGTAGGTAGATAAGTTCTAGGAGGAAAGCTTAGACCACCAAGCGATAATCAGGGTTAAAAAATTTGCTAAGGTACTAGAAAAACAATACTAGTTAAAACGTGTCTAATAGCAATTGCTAGCCTATAGCTAACAACAAGATTATAGTAGGATTGCAATAGGATTGCAACATAATGTGATAGAGGAGGGAAAGGACATGTACGTACTGCAGCGGGAGCCTGTAATACTTTATAAAGCTCAAGCTACTACTTCTTACCTACTGCTTCTTACTTTTTAAACAGCACTGCATACAAATAATTCGCATATAATACGCTGTAATAGCATGCAACCTCTATAATAAGTATCTCTTTAACCTTAACTCTTATCTAAAGATAGGAAGCTTTCTAATTGTACACCTAGCCCTTAAAATAGTCTAGCTTAAGCTAATTATGTAGACATTTAAGTTTATTAAGCATCTACAAACTTAGCCTCTTTATAACTTTATAATTATATCTCTTATAAATAACTCTAGAATCCGCGATATCTCTATATATAAAAAGAATATTAAGCCTCAACTTAGCTAGTTGTAGAAGGGATACAAGATCTACAGGGTGTTCGCTAATACTAGCAAAGTACTCAAAATGCTCTACTTTAGTATCCCTCTTTTCTTGTTAATTGTGCATGGGCTAAGTAAAGAAACTATTAACTAGTTAGGCTAGCTGTTACATGACGTCGAAATAGCGAAAGAGAAGAAAGAGGCGGGAAAGGGGGAGTAATGATTATGTTATATTGCAATTTTATTACAATTCTACTGTAATCTTGTTATTAGCTATAGGCTGGCAATCGCTGTTAGACACGTTTCAACTAGTGTTTTTTTATAGTACCTTAGCAAATTTTTCAACCCTAATTATTACTTGGTAGTCTAAGCTTTGCTCTTAGAACTTATCTACGTACTGTTCAAATCTTGTTGACTACACACGATTTTTTTTTAACTTTTACAATTAATTAGTAGAAGGTAGCTGCTTTTTACTTTTTTAGAACCCTATTTCAACTATAACAACAACTACTACTATTAACACTTTAAAATATATGTAAAAACGAGTATAGTAGGCTTCTTGCTCTTTCAAAAAACTTAGCACTTATAAGCCTCTAAGCTAAGCTTTTCTTTAAGGCGTTAAAGAGAATTAGCTTATAAGAAATGAGTTAACCCTGTTTCAGTCTCTTATTATGTAAAAGAGTTCTATCTATTATTAGTTAAGTACAATTCGTTAAGGAAGCCTAAAATTAAATTAGTAGAAAAAGCATTTTTATTTAACACTTGCACTATAAGCTATAAATTAAAAAATTATTGCAGAACATGTTTACAGTATTTTTTAATATAGTTGTTAATTTACTTTTTATTAGTATTTTATAGTATGTTGTTTAGCCCCTTGTAGACAAGAGAATTGTTTTACTTAGCTTCAATAATAAGAGCTTTTTAGATTTAAGACTTGTACTTAATATAAATATTAGTATAGATTAGCTAATTAATTTCTTTAAACTTATTAGAATAGCTAGAAGAAGTGTAAAAAGTAGTAATAAAGTGAGGATAAGCTTTGCAAATCTCCTTATATGTTTCTATTAGCTTTGGCCTTTTAAGACAACCTTTTAATGTGACTACACATTTTGTAGACAACTTTTTAGTAAAAAAAAAGAAATATTGCTAACAACAAGTATTAGGGCTTATGCCTCTTTATTTAGCATTGCTAGGACGCAATTAGTGTGTCGCATGTTTAGACAGAAACAAAGAAAAGTAAGATAAAGACGCACATTGCCTCCTAACTTAACGCGCCTTATCCTGCCTATGCTGCCTACTTATATTAAGGCTTCACTTCTAGGTACTTTTAGACAAATTAAAGAAGCAGCACTATTATTACCTTGCTTTCTAACTTATACATGCAATAATAGAACGCCTACTCCTCCTTTCCTGCCTCTTTCTTCTCTATCGCTATTTTAATGTTATGCAATAGCTAGCCTAACTAGTTAATAGTTTCTTTATTTAGCCTATGCACGATTAATAAGAAAAGAGGGATACTAAAGTAGAACATTTTAAGTACTTTACTAGTATTAGTGAATACCTTGTAGATCTTGTATTCCTTCTACAACTAGCTAAGTTAAGGCTCAACATTCTTTTTGTATATAAAGATATTGCGGATTCTAGAGTTGTTGATTTATTTTTTGAGGTGTTAAAGGTGGTAGTTGTTGTTGTAGTCAAAATAGGGTTCTTAAAAAGTGAAAAGCAGCTACCCTCTACTAATTAATCGTAAAAGTCAAAAAAAGATTGTGTGTAGTTAATGAGATTTGAATAGTAGGTGGATGAGTTCTAGGAGGAAAGCTTAGATTACCGAGCAATAATCAGGGTCAAAAAATTTGCTAAGGTACTAAAAAACGACACTAGTTGAAACGTGTCTAATGGCGATTGCCAGCCTATAGCTAGCAATAGGATTATAGTAGGATTGCAATAGGATTGCAACATAATGCGATAGAGGGAAAGGACACGCAGTAGGAGCCTGCAATACTTTATAAAGCTGCTGCTTCTTACCTACTACTTCTTACCTTTTAAACAGCACTATATACGAACGATTTGCATACAATACACTGCAAAAGCGTGTAACCTCCGCAGCAAGCATCTCCTTATTCTAGGCTCTCTTCTAAAAAAAGCATCCTTTGCTACTGTCTACCCAGTACCTAATTTAGTCTAACTTAAACTGATTATATAGACACCTAAATTCATTAAGTATCTTAAAACTTAACTACCTAGCTAGACTTCTAAGTTTATAAAATTCTTAAATAAGTCTCTTATCTGTAATATTTCTATATACAAAAAGATTTTTTAAGCCCTAATTTAGCTAGTTGTATAAGGAATACACAATTTCTAAGGTATTCACTAATACTAGCGCAGTACTTAAGATCTATTACTTTAGTATTCTCCTCTTCTTATTTATTATGCAAGGGCTAAGTATAAAGACTAGAACCTAGCTTAAACAGCTATTACAAGACGTTAAATTAGCGATAAAGAAGAAAGAGGTAGGAAAGAAGGAGTAGGCTTTCTATCGTCGCGTCTATAAGTTAGTAAGCAAGGCAATAATAGTATTACTACTTTACTTTATTTAGGAGCGCCTAGTAGTAAAGTAATAAGGATAGGCAGGATAGGGCGTGTTAAGTTAAGAGGTGATTCGCGTCTTTGTCTTGCTTTTCTTTGTTTTTGTCTAAATATGCGACACACTAATTGCGTGCTAGTAATGCTAAATAAAGGGGCATAAGCCCTAATACTTGTTGTTAGCAATAAATCTTTTTTTTTACTAAAAAGGTGTCTACACAATATGTAGTTACATTAATAGGTTGTCTTAAAAGGCTGAAGCCCTAGAGTTGTTTATAAGGGATATAATTTTAAAGTCCTAAAGAGGCTAAGTTTGTAGATGCTTAATAAACTTAGGTGTCTGTATAATTAGCTTAAGCTAGACTAGTTTAAGGGCTAAGTGTACAACAGGAAAGCTTCCTGTCTTTAGATAAGAGTTAAGGTTAAAGAGATACTTGTTATAGAGGTTGTACGCTATTACAGCGTATTATATGCAAATTGTTCGTATGCAGTGCTTTTTTGAAAGTAAGAAGTAGTAAGTAAAAAGCAGTAGCTTTAGCTTTATAAGGTATTGTAGGCTCCTGCTGCAGTACGTACATGTCCTTTCCCTCCTCTATTACATTATGTTGCAATCCTATTGCAATCCTACTGTAATCTTATTATTAGCTATAGGCTGGCAATTGCTGTTGGACACGTTTCAACTAGTGTCGTTTTTTAGTACCTTAGCAAATTTTTTGACCCTAATTATTGCTTAGTAGTCTAAGCTTTCCTTCTAGAACTTATCTACCTACCGTTTTAATCTCGTTAACTACACACAATCTTTTTTTTTACTTTTGCAATTGTTTAGTAGAGGGTAGCTGCTTTTCAATTTTTTGGTACCCTATTTTGACTACAACAACAACAACCACCCTTGACACCTTAAAAAAATAAATGTTTCTGTAGTAGGCACTTTTATAATCTTATTACAAACTATAAGAAACTAAGAAAGAATAGTACAGCAATGATAAGTAGTTAGCTTAGTAGATTTTTAGATAAAAGAGGTAATAGAACTTAAGCTTGTTTTTTTATAGATTTGCTTTATCTAGTAAGTGCTGAAAGCTAATTTTTTATATATTCTCTAGCTAGTTAGTCTTATCTCTCTAGACTTTAATAGGACTATTAAATAGTTTAATACCTGCATCTTTGCGCTAACTTAAGAACTATAGCATATAGTTGTAGAACTCTAGTAGTATTTTAGTATAATTGTTTTTATCTTTTTTATTAAATAAGACACTGCTTTAAATGATTTTAGCACAAAGGCCTTCTACTATTATATGCTTAGTGTTAAACTTAATATGCTTAAAGTCAGTTTAATTACTCTACTTAGCGTACTTAGCGTAGTAGAGATAAACAAGTAGAGTGTACTTTTTGTAGAGCATTGCGTATTACAACTAGTATTTTAATTTAGTACGTACAGCCTAGTAAATAAGCAAGTAGTACATATTATGTAACTATTTAAATCTAAGCTTTTTATCTATATATTACAAATAGAGTAATATATTTCAATACCTATAAAATAATATTCTTAACTTAGCTGTTCTTAAATAGCTATATTGTCAAGTTTAGGGCATCAGCGCAGGTTAATTATAGGGCTAGGGAGACTAGCGAAGGGTCCTGCAAGGGTTATAAGGGGGTGGCACTAAAAGTCGTTAGCGCCGCCAAAGCCTACACAGAATCTAGGTTATAAAAAGGGCACTCGGGATCTGCACAATCAGACACAGAACACAACTAGATTAATCATTAATACAATCAACTTATTATCACCTATATTATTATTATCTTATTAGTATTACTTAACCTATAATATCTAACATATATACAAGCGCTAGTAATAATGCTTTCTATGCGTTAGAACTTTTCTACTTATAGTTAAAACTTTTTAATATAAATAATCTTGTCTAAAGTTAGAAGAGGGTAGAGATGAAGTATAGAAAGTTAAAATTAGTAGCTTAGCATATTCTTATACTGTTTAGTTAAGTAAGACTTGCTAGTAAAGAGCTTAAAAATAACTAAATTTTATAAGAATTCTTGCTAGCGGCTCTGTTCTACGTATAGTAAGAGCAGACACTTATTAAGTATATTAGATAGTATAGCCTTCTTAAATAAACTTATAATGCTTGCAGCAGTGCACTTATTAATAAAGTATACTTACTAATATTAAAGGTTGCTAGAACTAGAAAGTTATTAAATATAAACTTCTTAGTATTATCTTGTAATAACCTTAACAAAATTAAAATTTGTAATGAATTTTATTGCATAGGCTTGCTTATGTAGCTTATAGAACGCTAAAATAAGATTAATATAATAATGCTTTAACTAAAAATCTCCTGCTTCTAATTAAGAGTATCTAGCTCCTTATTTATATAAAAGGCATTGTCTAGCTTAGTGTCTAGTTTAGTAGCAGCTTATTAGTAAGGTAGTGTTATTTTTAAGGCACAAACGCTTAGTAAAAGTAGTAAAGCAAGAACTTGTTAGCTACTAGCTTTAGTCTTAACTTGCTCTACTTATATATTAGTAGCATTATGCCTCTGCTATACAACAGCCATTTTATTTTTAAACCAACGCAACTTAATTACTAAGTATAAGTCTAGTCTTTAACTAGCTAACATTTCTGTATATTGCTTTAAGTTTTTAATTATAACTAATAAACTACATATCTCTAGAGTACAAGTCTAAGATGCTATAAGCTTACTATAGCAATAAATAGATTAAGCTTCTTGTAGGGTTTTTCCTAGTTTAGTAGTAATTAGAATAAGTATACTATATATTAAATGCGTCTTTAAGCTAAGTAGCCTATATATATTGCTTAAGATGTTTTATATATAGTAGTGCTAGCTAGTTTTAGAGTTCTTAGATTTAGCTGTAAGTTTAAAAATCTTTTCACTTAAATATATAAAAAGAATTAGGCTTGTCTTACTTATTCTAGGCTCTGGCATTAGGGCGCAGCTTCTGTAATTTAAATATAATTTTATCTTCTAAACTAATAGTTTATTATCAATAGCACAAAGTCTATTTACCTTTTAGTTATTAATATTAAAGTTAAGTTCTTAGTTATAAAGGTTATTTAAATTAATAAAAGCGCAAATATTCTTTTATAGTAGCTTTACTATTGCTTGGTTAAATAACAATAAAAAAATTTAATTTAGTTTTTAGAATTAATATGCTGCACTATTTTAGTGTTAAAAGAATAAGCAGCTTTCTTGAAATCTATACGCCTTAGCATGAAAGCTATGTCTATTAATTCTTAGTATTTATGTAGTATACAAGGCAAGTAGATACTAACAGATGCTTATATAAATTCTAGAGCTAGCTTCTTTACTGCTAAAATAGTAATGCTTAATTGTTTAGCTTTTTAGTCCTGTGACAAGAATGCTGCTTTAATAATAAATTAGTATTTTTTTATTTTTTTAACACTACTATATTAATTTATAAGTCCTAGTAGCTAAGCATAAAGATATCCTACTGCTAGAACAACTTTAAAAATAAAGTTAAATTAGAAAAAAACAATATAAATTTTATAGTTTATAATAATGTGTTGCTGCCTAATAGCATTTAAAAAGATCTTATCTACTAAAGTTAAAATGCTAGTAACTTTAATATTTATTCTAAAGTTTACAAGTTCTAGTACTTTATCTTGCTTTTAGACAGCTTTAGAGGTATTTTCTATAATTAAGTCTTCCTTTCTAGTACTAACTTTTAAGTTACTAAAAACTCTAAATAAATTTAGAGTTTGAGGCAGTTACTATTATAGCTACTTGCCTTAGGCCTTGTTTAACAATGTTAAAGGCATTGCTCAAACAAGCTAGTTAGTTAGCAGTATTTATAGTGCTGTAGTAGCTAATATAAGTTACCTATTATCTTACTTATTATCTTTAAATGTAACTACTCTATTCAAAGGTAGCACAGTTAGTATAGAAGAGAAATTAAATAATTAGTAAGATTGTAGTTCTACTTTATGCGTAGTAGCAGTATTCTGCTAGCAGGCAAGTAAAGTTAAGGTAAACAAGGTCTATATTACGCTAAAATAAGTAGGTTTTGCAATAGAAATAGTTGTTGTAATGAGCTATTACAATAAGGATGCAAGAAACTAGGTATAGAATTAGTGTAGTAGTAATGTATTACAGGTTTATAAAATCTAAGTGTTTACTATAAATCTAGAATCTGTAGAATAGGCGGCTTGTACCTAGATTTTATATAGGAAATTACTAAATAAGCAGCTATAAATAAAGGTGGATACTACTAGTATAGTGTTCTGTTCTCTTTTTAAAAATATAATTAATCTTGTAGCCTATTAAGTATTAGTAGTAGTAGTATTTTAGTTAAAGTCTAAGCTTCTAAAGTCTTATTTATATATACAATGCTTTTTTTCTATAAAACGTTTAGTACTAATAACTCTAAGGTAAAACTTATTACTTCTTATAAAAGATAGAAGTAATTATAGTTCTGTAAGTAGCTTAGGTAAGACTAGTAATATAGAAATATAGACTGTAAGGCTAGTGTGTCCTTATAAATTAAAATTTCATCACTTTATGTTTTTTTAATTCTTCTTTATAATATCCTTTATAAGTCTTTACTTAAATAGCTTTAATTGCTATTTGAATGTTATGTGTAGGAAACGCGTACTATTAGGGTTCTTAAGATAGTAGGTTCCTCTGTTAAGTTTAGCTTTATAGATATATTATATACTTAACTATCTTATATCTAGTTTGTAATCTCGCAATATATAAATTTCTTAAAAAGAGTTCTAAAGAAGAACTAGGTCTTCTAGCTTTATTTCTTTATATTGTATCTCTTTAGTGTTCTAGTATCCTTTTTTACAACATTTATATATTATTTATAAGTAACAGCATTTTTGATAAACTAATTTTTTAAAATTTATCTTTATTGCTTAAATAGCAAGTTGTTGCGCGCAGTTCTTTAGATCTTTAAAGAGAAGCATTTGCTATATAAGTAGTGCAAGCTTCATAAAAAGCACTAAGTTCTACTCTATAACTAGCTAGTATAGTAAGTAACCTATTTGCTTTTTTATAAAGATCTTGTCTGTAGAAAGAACTTAAAGTAAGTTTTTAACTTCAAATCCAAGTAGCTTTATAAGGGCGTTTACAATGTGTTTGTACTTTTTTTTATAGCCTTAAGGTTGTAATATTATAACTAAATTTATTTAATTCTATTAATCTTGAATAAATATCAAACTACTTTAGCAATATTAGGTTTTTTGTTATCTATAAGTTCACGTGCTGTGCTTTATTAATATATAATGGTTTTATATATAAACTCTGCAATTGTCTAAGACCAGTTGTTTAACAGCGCTTTTACTTTAGGCTAGCTGCTAAAGTAGTCTTTTGTAATTACTAAAATCTTCTTTCAAAATGTTAAGGCATGTATACTACATTAATAGTTCTAGTCTCCTTAATAGCAAAATTGTAGATATGGGTAAGCATATTAAGTTTTCTGTTAAAGAATTGCAGTTAATAATTGAGACAAGTTGCTAGTCTTATCTATACATGCTTGTATATTTTTCTTTACTAGTATTGCTGCATAAGTAGAGAGTATACTGTGTTAACTTCTCTATGTTTAATCTAAGTGTGTACATTCTATACTGCAGCTAACTCAAGTTAGTATTATCTCTAACTTTTTAAATTAAAATGTTTTTAAATGTTTTTCTAAAGAGTATTCTATCTTATATAAAAAAGTTTAGTACTTATTTCTTTAATGCTTATAGTTCTTATAGTTATATAACCTTAAAAGTCTTAAAGTTAACTAAAAATTAAGCATATTATTCTAATTTTATTAGAGACTTATAGTAGAGTATCCTTGCTTGTCCTACTAGTACACAAGTTTTTACATTTCTAATTATAATATTAATTAATTTCTTTTTAGTTCCTCTCAAGTTTTAAAGATATATCTTCATTATTAGTTTTTAGATACTTTAACAGTGTATCCGCAACTACAATCTTCTTTTCTAGTATATTTTTAATTTTAAAGTCCTATAGAAGGATTTTTAATATCTACTTAGTTATAATAAATCTAGAATTATTAGTAATTAATAATCTAGTTAAGTAATAAGAGTTACAGCGTTAGTTTCTATAGTAAAGTAAATACTGTAGTAAGTTTAACAGTTATAGCGGCCAACCCTAGCATACAGTGTTACCTAAACACTAAAACTACTACTAAACTTAAGGCTGTAGAGCCTTACACAATAGCTACTATTGCAAAATAATTTAGTAGTAAGATCTATAAGGCTTAAATAATATATGTGGTTATAGAAATTAAGTTAGAGATTTAATCGCGGGCCTTGTGCACGAGGTAGACGCTAGTTAAGTTATAACACTACCTTAAGGCTTTCTACTACTTGTAGGCCTCGCGATAGGCTTCTTTTTTTAAGTAGCCTTTTTAAGAGCCTTAAGGCTGCTCTTCTTACTGTTTTAAGAAGTTTTTATAGATTGTTGGAGTTGTTTTACAGTCCTGCGAGCAGCTGCCCTAAAGTTTAGCAGCCCTCTTAGCCTTCTTCTTCTCTCTTACTAATCAAGCTACAGCTCTTGCCTGTTGCTTTATTTCCTTCTTTTTCGCCTTTGCCTGCCTTGTCTTCTTACAATGCCTATTTATCTTAGCTTTTTAGGGTTGTACCTGCTCCTCCTCGCGCTCTTAGAGCTGCTGGCGATGTAGGTTAAATAAAAAGGATAAACTGCAAGGAGGATCTTGTTTTAATTACAGTACTTAATAAAATTTATAGTAAGGTAAGATTTATAGCTATCTAGAATAACTAATTAATAGGAGGCTTAAGCTTTTACCTTAGTATCGCTATTAAACAACTGTTCAAGCTACGCAAGACTAATATTATTGTTTGTCTAGCTAGAGGGCAATAAGCAGATTTAAACTTAATAAGTCTTAGAATTAAGAGCTTGTAACTAAGTGTCCTGTATTAATCCTAAGGTTAATTAATATATAAGGGTAGGCGCTAGGTAAGATCTATTAGCGCAGATGCAGGCTAAAAGTGTTATCAACTCTTGCAAGCTATCTTAAATAGTACTCTTCTTTTTTCTTAGCTTGTATAAGGGCTTACTAAAGATCCTTTTTAATTTTCTTAGGATACTAAGGAGGAAGCCTTTTTTATCTATATTGTATATGTGAGACGCTTTAACGTAATACTGCTCTATTTTCTTGCGTAGAAGATTAAAGTAGAGGCTGTACTTTCTCCTTAAATTAGCCTTGTAGCAATTGTTATTAATGCCTGTTGTCTTTTTCAAAATAAGCTTGTTAGGGTACTAGTAGATAAAGCAATTAATCTAGTGTAATCTAACCTCTTTCCTTGCAATTTGTAAGGCGAACTTTCGTATTATAGCTCATGTAGGTAGAAGGCCTCGCCTAGTAAGCTGTTTAATATACTGTAGGAGCTCTAGCTCCTGTTGTAGGTAGAGGGCCTGTCAATTTTAAGACTTAAGGTTGCGTAAGGTTAAAACACCTTAGTGTCTTTAAGAGAGCGTAGATTGTACTATACTATACTTTTCTGCAAACTTTATATCTACAAAAGATGCGCCTAGTGCACGCAAATTAATTTTATTAATTAATTTCTAGATTAGAGCTTTATTGGTGGAGTTATTAAGTGTTAAAAGGTGGTGATATTTTAGTAGGGTGAGCGTTGGCCCGTCCTGCGCGTTGGGCCGTCCACCTTAGTACTAAGGTAGACGGCGTAACGCGCATGACAGCGTAACGCGCAGTTTGAACACTAAAACTACTACTAAACTTAAGGCTGTAGAGCCTCACACAATAGCTACTATCGCGAGATTTTTCAGTAGTAAGATCTATAGAGCTTAAATGTGGGAAATCCTGAAGGTGAGAAGCAGCAGGCAGGGAGCTTTTATGAAGTATTGCAGGCTCCCGCTGCGGTAACGTACGTGTCCTTACCCTCCTCCACCTCCACCTCCTCCACCTCCATCGCAATCTTGTTGCCAGCCATAGGCTGGCAATCGCCGTTGAACACGTTTCAATTGGTGTCGTTTTTTAGTACCTTTAGCAAATTTTTTAACCCTAATTTCGCTTAGTAGTCTAAGCTTTTCTGCTCCGAGCGCTTAGCGCGTGGACCTTATTCACTCACCGTTCAAATTTCGTCAACTACCGTGTCTGTGCGCGTTTTGCGCATGGTCGAGTTTTGCGCACCCCACTAAAACAACACTACCTTTTTAACACCTGATAACTCCACCAATATGAATCTAATCTAGGAAGCAATTAATAAAATTAATTCGCGCGCACTAGGCGCATCTTTCTTATATACAAAGTTTGCAGAAAAGTATAGTGTAGTACGCTTAACCTTAACGCGAAGGCACTAAGGGCAAAACTAACTACACTAACTCGCCCACTAACTCCTTTACCCACACTAAGAAACTAAGCTCCTACAGTATATTACTACGCTTACTAAATAACGTACACTACTTACACGAGTAATAATACGCAACTTTGCCTTATCTTTAGCTAGTAGAGAGGTTTTAGAAAGCTAGGTTACTTGCTTTATTAACAGGAATCCTACCTATCTTATCTTACGCTAGTAGGCAGGAATAGATTGCAATCGCCATAAAGCTAATTTAGAGGCTAAATGTAGTCTCTACTTTAAGCTACTACATAAGAGGATAAGGGAATACAATATAGGGCCTTCTTAAATCTTTAATATAGATAAGAAAGGCTTTATAATTAGAGTAACTAGAAGGTTAAAAGGGTGTTTAACAAGAGGATATATAATTAAAAAGGAGTAACAGCTGCAACTTAGGATAGTTCTAGAGAGTAGGTAACTATCTTAGCCTGCGTTTGTTTAGACAGTACAGCTCTATTTTTAGCTCTTATTTTTTAGTTAGCTGTTAGAGCTCTAAAATTAAGCTAGGTTAAGGATATTAATAACGAAAAGCACTTAGTATTTGTTAGCTTATCTCCTTTTAGCTAGACTAATAATAATATAGGTCTAGCCTGGCTTAAGAAGGTTTTTAAGAGAGAGACTAGACAGAAAGCTTATTTAGGATACTAATTACTCCTTCTTAACAGCTATAGATCTTACCTAACTATAGATTTTATTAATTACTGTTATAACTACAAGATCTTATTAGCTGTATTTCCTCTTTATTTAACCTATACGCTTTAACTGCTTAACGTTAGATTATTTAAGCCTCTCTTAACTGCCTACTTAACTAAGCTTTTATTCTACCTGTATAAAAGCCAGGGGCTCCTACTAATAGTAAAAGGAGACTTCTTTCTCCTCCTTTAGAGGGCCTAGGGTACTGCTTTTAAGGAGAAGACTATTAAAAAGTCTTTCTAGGTAACTAGGGTCTACCTACCTAATCCTAAGGTTATCCTTTAAAGATTCTGCAAGGAGGCCTCTAGTTTAGATAAATTCTTAGCTTCTATACTTAGTAGAGATAATTAGCTTAAAATAGAGACTCTTATACGCCGTTTAGTGCGAGATTAGGGCACTAAGGAGGTAAAAAAGATTTGTTAAAGCCTCTACTATATCTTAGCTTAAAATAGTATCCTCTGTAGAGAAATTTAAGGCTTAAAGGAGGCTCTTTTAGTTAAAAAGAGACACTAAAAGAAGAGCTATACTCTCTAACTCAAAAATTCTTAGGAATACTACAGTAGTGCTGTTTTCTAGTCGCCTAGGAAGGTCTGTTAGGCTTAGGACGACGAGGTAGTTTAATAACACAAACAACAACTACTACAACTTTAAAAAGCTAAGAGGTCTTACTTAAAAGAGCAAGCTTAATTATATAAGGCTTAATAAGCTAAGGAGAGACGTGTTAAGAGGGAGAGGCTTAAGGAGGTAAGGCAGAAAGAGAAGGTTAAAAAGGCAGCTAAAAAGGAGCGTTAGAAATCAGCTCGCGACGCTTAAAAAGCTATACAACTGTCCTAAAAGGGTAAGCGCAAGGCCTTACAAGCCTCTACTTAAAAGCAAAAGCGTTAAAAATGTGTTATTGTTAATTTATCTTATGTTGAAACTAAGGTAGCTGCACTAGCTGCCCTAGCGCGCACCACCCGCCGCGGGCGCAACGTCACCTTACCAAGCAAATATAAGTAGTACAAATTGATCGCAATACTATATATACTACAACTCTACAAAATCTCGCGATACCAGCTATTGGTGGTGGCTCTACAGCCTCATTTTTCTAAAATCTTCATGTTGTTGGGGTGCGCAAAACTCGACCATGCGCAAAACGCGCACAGACACGGTACACACAATCTTTTTTGACTTTTGCGACTGATTAGTAGAGGGCAGCTGCTTTTCACTTTTTTGGAAAACCCATTTTGACTACAACAACAACCACCACCTTTGATACCTTAAAAATAAATAGAGCTTAAATAATATATATAGCTATAGAAATTGAGTTAGAGTTCTAATCACGCGCCCTGTGCGCGAGGTAGACGCTAGTTGAGCTGTAACACCACCTTAAGGCTCTCCACTACTTGTAGGGCTCGCGAAAAGCCTCTTTTTTTAAGTAGCTTTTTTAAGAGCCTAAAGGCTACTCCTCTTACTCGTTTAAGAAGTTTTTATAGATTATTTAAGTACTCTGTAGTTCTGCAAGCAGCTGCCCTAGAGGCCTGTTTAGCAGCCCTCTTAGCCTTCTTCTTTTCTCTTACTAATTAAGCTGCAGCCCTCGCCTATTACCTTATTTCCTTCTTCCTCGCCTTTGCCTGCCTTGTCTCCTTATAATACTTATTTAAAAAAAATACAACACAAAAAAATAAATTAGAATCTTTTTAACACTGCCTTACAGGAGGAGATAGCCTAAGTAAAGCTAGAGAATTAATTACTAGCCTTACTACACGCCGCAAACTACCTCTTAAGACAATTACTTCTAGGCCTTGATAATCCTTTAGAGGAGAGGCTAGATAAGATAGCAGAGGATCTTACAACAACAATTTAATAAGCGCTTAAGAAATCTACCCCCCTTACAAACTAAAAACTAAAACTAAAGCCTTAGTAGACTAGTAATCTAGATCTCCTTAAGGCTATCCTAAGCAGGACCTCTCAAGATTACAGGCGAGCAGCAAGGAGAGGAGACAATACGCTATACCTATAGAAAAGGGATTACCTGCTAGCTAAAAACAAGTACCTTAGAGCTATTAAGAAAGCTAAACTTAACTATTAGAAGTAATTCCTCTAAAACAAATTGCCTAAGGAGATATTTAAAGCAATAGCCTATACAAAAACAACCTCTCTACTATAATCCCTACTATTAGGGGCAAAGAATTCTTTAGAGAGAAGTGCTAAACCTTTAAAAAGGAGCTATTTCCGCCCTCTCCTTCTACTCTCCTTAATCGCTCTACAATTACCAAGGAAACCTTAAATAGAAGTGGCCAATTCTATCTATAGAGGAGCTCTATATTGCCTGTTAGAAAATAAAAGCTACCTTACTAGGACTAGATGAAATTAGCTAAGAAGTTATCTCAAAAGCATACAATTACTAACTAGGCCTCTTCTTTAAGGTGTACTTAGCTCTGTT
This sequence comes from Alternaria sp. 'sect. Undifilum', assembly GCA_024321975.1. Taxonomy (NCBI): domain Eukaryota; kingdom Fungi; phylum Ascomycota; class Dothideomycetes; order Pleosporales; family Pleosporaceae; genus Alternaria; species Alternaria sp. 'sect. Undifilum'. Next base: position 596,988 of record JAJJZI010000010.1, on the reverse strand, counting down.
TAACCTAGGATACTAACTAAGATACTAGCGAAAAGCAAGTTAAGTTATCCTTAGAAAGCCTAACAAACTAGACTACTTATTCCTAAAAGTATATAGAGTTATCTCCCTCTTGTGCTGCCTTAGGAAGGCACTAGAAAGGCTCTATTTAGAAAGATTGGGTATCCTAGCAGAAACAACTAACCTACTCTACCCCTCCTAAATAGGAGGTAGATTAAAGAAATGAGCTATTAACGCAGGACTCCTTTTCTATAACAATATACAACAACAGAGAAAGAAAAATAGAGTTACTTTAACAGCCTTTTTAGACATTAGAGGCGCTTTTAACTATTTATTTAAGAACAAGCTCCTAGAAAATATAAGCAACTAGCAGCTACCTGTATACCTCCTATTATAGACAAACTTGTTCTTTACAGAAAGGCTTTTAGAGTTATCCTTTAATAGGCAAATAGAGAACTTATAGAAGGTTAATACTAGTACACCTTAAGGGAGCCTAGCCTTGCCTATCCTATTTCTAATTTACACGAAACCGCTATTTCAATTAATTACAGCAAACAATAATATATACTCCTTATCCTATATAGACAATCTTCAAATCTTAATATTAATAATATCTATTAGGAAAAACATTAAACTGCTTAAAAAGGAGTTAGCAAACCTCTTTAACTAAGCAAAGGAGCTAGCTATTAAGTTTAATAGCTTAAAAACAGAATTGGTAAATTAGACAAGATCTAAAAAAAATACAAACAGATATCTTACGCTACTTACTTGAGAGACCTTCTAGCTAAAAGGACTAGTTAGATAGCTAGGCATTTTCTTTAGCAATACTTTTAAATTTAGAGACTACTACTATGTAAAGATACAATAAGCAAACTAAGCCTTTTTCTGCCTAAGCAGGCTAGCTAATATTAATAAAGGCCTCTTACTAAGGGCAATAAAGCAATTATGCCTAGCGTGCATTACTAGCGTAGCTAATTACAGATATTAGCTATTTTAGAAAAGCTAACAACATAATTTTAACAACTGGCAAAAACGCTAAAACTAGGCCTGTAGAAAGATTTTAGGAACTTTTAAGTTTTTTTTATTAATGCCTAGTAAGATAGAAGCTGCTCTATTTCAACTTAGAGTTAGGCTAGACAGCACTATAAGAAGATACGCCTTTAGATCTACCTTACTAGATCTAAATTACCCTCTAAAAGCTGCTATTAACAACAATAAAGAAGAGCAACTTGATTAAATCTAAAGATCTAATATTTTCGCTTTCTGAAACAATACAGAGGAAGTACTGCACTACGCCTTTATACTATAGAACGCTAGAACTCTTTATAAAGTTTATATATTTAATAAGCTAAAAGACATTAAAGCTAAAAACTATAGGAAACTACTAGTAAACAACAACCTCTTATTAATATACTTAGATGCCTTAGCTATAAGCGACGGCAAAAAAATTAGCGTAGGCGTTGCCTTTTACAAAAGAGCTACTCTTATTAGAGAACTGCAAGCAAATATAGAAAATAACTAGCTAGTTTATAACAGTAAACTAGGAGGTATTACCTTAGGGCTAGATATAGCAGTTAGCCTATTTAACAAATGCTAACACGTTAATATCTACGCAGATAATAAGGCTGCATTAATTTTATTAAAAAACACCTTATACAACCTTAGCTAAGAGTAGCAAATTAGGTGCATTGAGGCAGCAACTTAACTAGAAAAAAAAGGCATAACTCCTACGCTACAATAAGTCCTATAACACTAAGATATACAAGAAAACAATGAAGCAGACTCTCTAGCAAAAAAGGCTTCAAAAATAAAGTCTTTAACATATAAAGTAAGCCTAGCAGTTGTTAGTTTTAAAATTAAATAATAAGCAAATGTTACATAGTTAAGCCTCTAAAAGAAATATAGGAAGAAAGCCACTAGCAAGAAAAAAAGCATCTACTTAGCAACCTTTGAATAGAGAATAATAAAATAGATACCTATCCCTCCTACTAGGCAAGATATAGCTAGCTCTTTCTTTTAATTTTAACTATGTTATAGCTACTTAAAGAGCTATTTATTAAAGAGAGAAAAAGTAGAATTTAAATCTTGCCTATGTATTTTAGAGCTACTGAAGACATAGCTTATATATTCCTTAGATGCTAACTATACAAGGATAGCAGAGCTATACTTTAGAACTCCTGTACAGAACTAATCTCTCTATAGTATCTTTCTAAAACAGAAGCAGGCATTAAGGCTATAATAGCTTTTATTTAGGAAACTGGGGTTAGTACACAGGCCTAGTACAAAGAAAACTCTGATAACTAAACGCTTTTTTAGGCGACTAAGCTCTACTTACCCCACCCCTCCTCCCCCTCCTCCTATCTCCTCCTCTCTCATTACCCACACACAATAGGCTAAAAGCTTTACCTTTATTTAGATTAACTACTCCTTGTATATAACTTAGAAAATAAAATTACAAAGAAACCTGCAGGCCTCGGCCTGCACGTCTTATATAGCCCTTTAGGCTGAGAAAACACGTTAAGCTATAATAATAATAAATAAACAATTAAGCGTATTCTAGAAGAGAACAGTTTATATTTTTCTACTAGAAGCTTACAAACCTTATAAAAAGTAAAGGAATTACTCTGTATCTACTACTTAAAAAGTAGCTATTAAACAAGAAAAATGTTTTTAACTGCAAGAATTACGCTAGAAAGATATTTAAAATTTAGAAAAATGTTGACTTGAAAAAAGTTATATTCTCTAACAAGTTTTCTCTTTAGCGTAGATACAGCGCTGGGCAAAAATACGTCTAAAAAAGGAGAAACAAGCGAGTTAGCAAGGAACAGGTGTCTACTCAAAATACAAGTAAGTTTTAAATCTCTCTTATAAACATAGAAATTTCTCTAGAAAATTAAGTATTTTTCTGGTATTTGAAATTATTTATAGCTAGCCTGCTAACTAAGATATAGCCCGCAATATTACTATCTCTGTTTTCGGAGCTATTTGGTTAGGCGGTAGATCTAAGTTACATATAACTAGATTATGAAAAGATACTAGAAACTCTACACATACTTAATTTCCAAAAGAGATAAGTAAAAGCTTTCTTATTTTTTACTTCAAAAGGCTATAACTTTTTTATTACTCTATATTCTTAATATATTCTTTTATATTCAAAAAGCTAAGAACTCAATCTATTCAAGCTGGAAATTTCAACAAGATAACGACAAGATCTATAAAATGCCACAGGTTATTGCCTAGTTTTCTAGAAATAGAATTCCTATTTTCAAGCCTTCTGCCTATAGCCCGGATTCAAATCCTTCAGAAAACGTTTATAGTCTATTTAAAAACGCGCTAGGAAAAAGGCCTATTGCCTTTTTAGGCACAGGTTAAAACGTTAAAGCAGTAGAATTGTTTAAATAGACAATTTTAGAAGAGTAGGACCTTATACTACAACAGGCGATTAGTAATTTGTATTACTTTATTTCCTAGGCGTTATTTAGCTGTAAAAGCAGCTAAAATTTAATATACCAAGTTCTAGTTACTAGCTTTAGCTACTTTAATATATAAATACTTTTAAAAAATCCTTTCTCATATAACTCTCACAATAATAATAAGAATAACTTTTTACTAAGATATATTGAAGATATTTTGTTAATATATAACGATTATTACTTTTAGCAATAAAGTTACTGTAAATAAAAAGTTGTAACTAGGTTTAACAAGGTTTTTATTTTTACCTGTTTCTACTGCCTTTTAGCACGTTCTACATGCTTACTAAGCAGGCCTACTAGTAGCTTAACTTAGACCGGAAGTTTTGCGCCTTTAATAACACAAAATATTATATTTTAGCTCGTCTAGTCATTTAGTTATATATTCTTGAAAAAGATGACTTTCAAAGTAACTTTTTCTTCTTGTTACCCTACTGTATCTTATGTACTTAGAGTTTGATTAAAGGGTAAAGAAAATAGAGTTAACTAATGCAGGCGCTATTTAGATAATACATTAGTAAGCTTATAGTATATTAACTCTTTTTATTGATTTTAACCTATATTTTTATAGTATCTTCTTTACAGCTTGTAATCTGTCTCAGTATGAATACGAAGTTAACACTTTAAATTTATAACAAAAGCTTATTTCTATAAATAGTAATATACTAAACAACCTTTCTAAAAGCATTAGTAAATACTTTACGGGTGTTAGAGTGTATAAAGACATACTGCTAAAAGGCAGAAGATTACTAGCAGTTAGATTATGCCAGAATAAGGTTAGTAAGATAATAATTTTATTATAGGTTAGGTATAAAGACTATTAGTAGAAGAAGACGCCTTTTTAATAATACAGTACATAAGTTGAGGAGTAGAGTAGATAGCTCCCAATAAGATTAATCTACAGAGCAGGTTATATACCTTAAAATCAAGTAGTTAAGCACTAACCTAGTGTGGAGATTGTCCGAAGATAATCTAGGTTAGTTCTTAGGAGAATAAACGAGTACTAAGGACATAAGGGTTGTACTAGCACGATTAGAAGATCAATATAATAGTATAAGGTGTGTTAGCACGATTAGAAGATTAATGTAATAATACAAGAGTTAAGAATTAAGTCTTAATCCTCAGATTAATTACTAAATAGAACTCTTAGAAGTTAAACACACTAAGCTGTAAGAGTTTAGCGCCTACACTATATACTTAATAAGTGTTACCTTACTTGGTATACTTAGTTGTGCTAAGATATGGGAGCTGAAAAGGAGCAATTGCTTAATTAGGAGGAGTAGAATGAGTGTATTGATCAACTAAGTGTCACAACAAAGTAGTTAATAACTACTTAAGAGGAATAAGACGATCTAGCCCGAATATATAGGTGCTAGCGCGATCGTCACGTGTTTAGCTTACTAGGATCACCTGCTCAATGTAAAGGGCTGAAGCCTTGATGTTCCCTAGTACTCGACCTGTGGCCTTCGTTGGCTTTTCTTACCTCAGCACTAGCAGCTGACTATCAGCCGCACTAGTTACGCTAACTGTCAGCTGACCCGGCGACCTCGGATAACCTCAGTTAGTCCTTACTATCCGGATTGGATATTAAAAACCCGCGTAGTCTATCTATAGTTCTGTATCTAATTCATTCACCGTTTACCCTGCATCTTTGGTCAACCCAACGTCCTCGCTTATTAGCCCTTAACTTATTAAGAACGCTAACTTACAGTGCATTTCTATTTCTCCTAGGAGATTAGAAGGAGTTATAGATAAACTTAGAACTAGTAACAAAGTTGCTAGGTTAGACATTAATATTAAAGGCTATAAGGATACTATTTAGGGTTATATAGCCTCTACATACCTTAATTACAATTTAATACTTAGACAGCGCTAGATAAATAAAAGAGAGGTTACTATTGCTCCTTCTAGAAAAACAATTTATATCTATTCTTCTAGCTAAAGGATTAAGTTACTTAGTACTAAGGATCGCCCTATTAAAGAAGACTAGAGATTAAAACAAATAAGCGTAACAGCTTGTTACTCCTATATTAGGCAGGCGAAAAAGATAAGTCTATTTAAATTTTGCTACTTCTCTTAAGAATATTAAAAAAGCCCTAGCTCCTAAGAAGAAAGTAGAGGTCCTACCTTTACTCTCTAAGGCTTATTAACACCTAGCTTAGATTTTTAATCTAAAAACTATCTTTATACTACCTCCTTTACGCAGATCTGAAGTAGATTACTAAATTAAACTAAAGAAAGACAATAAGGGTAAGGAAAAAGAGGCTCCCTAGGGACCTCTATATAGTATAAGCCGCCTAGAATTCCTAGTATTACAAAAGGAGATTATTTCTCTACTTAATAAAGGATAGATTAGAGCTAGTAGCTCTCCTGCCTCCTCCCCTGTTTTTTTTACTAAGAAACCTAGAGGAGGATTACATTTCTATATTAATTACTAAGCCCTAAACGCTATTACAAAGAAAAATTATTATCTTTTACTTTTAATTTAGGAAACCCTTAATAATATTATAAGAGCTAAATAGTTTATCAAAATTAACGTTTCTACAGCTTTCTACAAGATTAAAATTAATATAGAAAATAAGTAGGAAATAGCTTTTTATACTAGATTTAGGCTATATAAGTAGCTATTTACTCTATTTTAGTATAGTAAACGCTCCTAGTACCTTTTAACGCTATATTAATTAGACCTTCTATAAGTATATTAACAATTTTTGCTTAGCCTACCTAGACAATATATTAATTTACACTAATAGCATGCTTGAAGAACACTAACATAATATAAATAAGGTTTTAGAAGCTATAGGCAAGGCTAGATTACCTTAAAATGTCTAGAAATACAAATTTATTATATAGAGTACAAAGTACCCTAGATTTATTATTAAGGCTAAAAAAAGACTTTAGATAGACCCTAAAAAGGTAAAAGCAATTAGAGATTAGCAGGTACCTATAAATATTAAAGGAATACGCAGCTTTCTTAAATTTGTAAACTTCTGTTAATAATTTATTGAGAACTACTTAGAAATAGTAGCTTCTCTTTTGAAGCTTACTAGTAACATCTTTTTTTAATAGGGAAAAACTAAGTAAAAGGCTTTTAATAAGCTAAAGAAGTTATTTATTACTAAGCTAGTACTAGCTTAATAGGATCCTAACAGAGAAACAATCCTAGAAACAGACTCTTCTAGATAAATAGTAGTAGGAGTCCTCTTACAATATAACAATAAAGGATACTTACGCCTAGTAGCTTATTATTTAAAAAAGATAACTAGTACGCATAGTAATTACAAGATATATAATAAGAAATTACTAGTAGTTATCTTTTGCTTATTTAAGTAAGATGCTGTGCTACAATCTTTAAAAAAGTTTATAGTTATTATAAATTATAAAAACTTTAAATGTTTTAGCAAGCCTAGACAGCTTAGCGATTAATAAATAAGATATGCTTAATTTCTATGAAAGTTTCCTAATATAAAAATATCCTACAGGCCTAGAGTTAATAACTCTAAGGCTAATGCCTTCTCTAGGAGACAACAAGATATGCTATTAAACAACTAGAATACTAGGATTTCTAGGAAGTTTCTACAAGTATTTAAACCTACAACTATAGCTACTAATAAAAAACTAGAAAAAGAAGAGGTGCTTAGAACCTTTAGCTGCAACAGCTATCTAGCAGCAGTACAAGAGTAGTTAGATCTAGAAGATCTATAAGATAAAGCTAAAAAAGAGGATAAAACCTACTAAATAGCCTAGAAAGCTATAAAGGATAGTAAAGGATAATTTCTTACAGCTTTAGATCTTAAACTTTCTATTTCTAAATGCTAACTAGATAATTCTAGAAACCTCCTATACTAAGATTAAAAATAGGTACCTAATAATGAACCCCTAAGAACTAGAATTATCTACAAAATCTACAGTTCTAGAGCTTTAAGTTATCTAGGAAGGAATATTACTTATTAAGCTACTGCAAGAGAATACTTTTAGCCTTCTATTAGTAAAAGTATTAGAAAGTATATAAGGAAATACTTAGTGTGTAGAAGAATAAAACCTTAAAAAAACAGCCTATAAGGCTTACTAAAACCCTTGCCTATACCTAAGTAAATATAGAAAGAAATTTCTATAGATTTTATTATAAAGTTACTAGAAAGCAAAAGCTGTACAAACATTATAGTAGTTATAAATAAGCTTAGCAAGGATGTTGTTCTAATAGGCTTTAAGAACATTATTATAAAAAGCGTTGCTAAAGCTTTTATTAACTCTGTTATAGCTTACTATTAGTTACTAAACTATATTACTTTAGACAGAGGTATACAGTTTATAAACTATTTTTAGATTAAGCTTTATAAGTTATTAGAAATTAAACAATACTTATCTTCTAGATACTATCCTAAAACTAACGGGTCTATAGAAAGAATAAACTCTATAGTATAGGCTTATTTATAAGCCTTCTACAATTAGAATTAAACAAATTAGAAGAGTAACTTAGGAATAGCAAAGATTGTAGTTATAGCAAGGCAAGCTTAGTCTACTAAGATGTCTCTTTTCTTCCTACAACACAGCTATAAGGTAGATCCTCTATAAATTGTAATTAAGCACGGCCCTTAATAATAACTTCTAAGGAGAATATAAGAGAACTATTAAAAAGTAGAAAATATTATTAATAAACTATAATAAAGTATTAAGCTTACACAAGCTACAATAGGAGAAAGTTAACAAAAACAAGAAAAGTAGGTAAATAAGAAAAGGCACTAATTACTTTAGCTTAAAATAGGCAATAGGTATAGTTAAAACTAAGTAACTACTACAAAACAAAAAGGCCTAGTAGAGAACTTAACTAGAAAAATCTAAAGTACACAGTACTTAAGGTTATTAGACTAAGCGCAGTTAAATTAAATACTCCTATCTAGATTTACCTAGTATTTAATGTTAATAACCTTAGACTAGCGTCCTTAGACCCTCTACTAAGCCAGCCTATAGACGACAATGAACCTCTACTAATTAAGACAGAGGATAGAGAAGAATACCTAGTAGAGACCCTATTAGAGATAAGAGGGAGAGGAAGAAAAAAGTAGTACTTAGTTAAATAGTTAGGATATCTAGATCTAACCTAGGAACTAGCTATTAATCTAGAGGATACGGAAGCCCTAGATGTTTAGAACTCTAGGTAACTAGTTTACTACTCCTAATATTTAGGAGGGAGGTATTGTAAAGGGCTAAAGCCTTAATGTTCCTTAGTACTTAACTTATAGCCTTTGTTGGCTTTTCTTACCTTAGCACTAGCAGCTAACTATTAGCCGCACTATTGACCTCAGCACTAGCAGCTAACTATTAGCCACACTAGTTACGCTAACTGTTAGCTAACCTGGCGACCTCTAATAACCTTAGTTAGTCCTTACTATCTAGATTAGATATAAAAAACCTACGTAGTCTCTCTATAGTTCTGTACCTAATTCATTCACCGTTTACCTTGCATCTTTAGTCAACCCAACGCACCCTTACACTCAACAAGGTAACCCGCATATTGCACATTATTAATACTCCAACACACCCCCTAGGTTAGTAAGATACTATTAATCTAAGCTGTAAGCAACTAGGCAATTGTAATACATTAAGGTCGTTAATTAAGAGGTCCCTCTATAATTATAGCTTTTTTCTACCTAACCCTCTGTTATTGTAGTAATGCTGCTTATTAATGTTTTAACTAATCCTAGGAGTCCTAATATAAAAACATTAGATAGACCCTAAATATCGCGTAATTAGTTAATGCGCAGCCTCTACGACAATATTAATTATGTCTACTACCTCTCTAAAACTGTTGTTCTTAACGTTACTCTAATATTAATCACTAAGCTTTTTAGGACTGTCTTAACTACTATTACTAATATAGTAAGTAGCGTTACTCTATTATTCACTTACTAATTAGCTTCTAATCTTGTGTAATCTGCCTTTAGTAACAATAAGCGCAAGCATTAATTGGAAAGCCGCTGTTATTTATTTTTTAAGGTGTCAAAGGTGGTGGTTGTTGTTGTAGTTAAAAAAAGGTTCCAAAAAAGTGAAAAGTAGCTACCCTCTACTAATTAATTGCAATAGTCAAAAAAAAGATTGTATGTAGTTAACGAGATTCGAACGGTGGGTGGATAAGTTCTAGGAGGAAAGCTTAGACCACCAAGCGATAATTAGGGTTAAAAAATTTGCTAAGGTACTAAAAAACAACACTAGTTGAAACGTGTCTAACAGCGATTGCCAGCCTATAGCTAACAATAGGATTACAGTAGGATTGCAATAGGATTGTAATATAATGCGATAGAGAAAGGAAAGAACACGTACGTACTGCAGCAGGAGCCTGCAATACTTTATAAAGCTAAAGCTACTGCTTTTTACTTACTACTTCTTACCTTTTAAACAGCACTGTATATAAACAATTTGTATATAATACACTGCAATAGCGTATAACCTCTGCAGTAAGCATCTCCTTATTCTAGGCTCTCTTCTAAAAAAAGCATTCTTTGCTACTGTCTACCTAGCACCTAATTTAGTCTAACTTAAACTGCTTATGCGGACACTTAAATTTATTAAGTATCTTAAAACTTAACTACCTAGCTAGACTTCTAAGTTTATAAAAATCTTAAATAAGTCTTTTATCTGCAATATCTCTATATACAAAAAATTATTAAGCCCTAATTTAGCTAGTTGTGTAAGGAATACTCGATCTTTAGAGTATTTGCTAATACTAGCGCAGTACTTAAAATCTATTACTTTAGTATCCTCCTCTTCTTGTTTGTCGTGCAAGGGCTAAGTATAGAGACTAGAACTTAGCTTAAACAGCTATTGCAAGACGTTAAATTAGTAATAGAGAAGAAAGAGGCAAGAAAAGAGGAGTAGGCTTTCTATTATCGCGTCTATAAGTTAGTAAGCAAAGCAATAATAGTATTACTGCTTTACTTTATCTAAGAGCGCCTAGCAGTAAAGCAACAAGAATAGGTAGAATAGGGCGTGTTAAGTTAGAAGGCAATTTGCGTTTTTGTTTTGCTTTTCTTTGTTTCTGTCTAAACATGCGACACACTAATTGCGTGCCGGCAATGCTAAACAAGGGGGCATAAGCCCCGATACTTGTTGTTAGCAATAAATCTTTTTTTTTTACTAAAAATGTGTCTACAAAATGTGTAGTTACATTAAAAGGTTGTCTTAAAAGGCTGAAGCCAAAGCCGCTGTTATAAGCGTAAGAATTGCTTAAGTAGTAGTTGTTAGCAATATAAGAATAGTGCTAAGCATAAGCATCACACGCGTTGAAGCCTGTTTAATAATAAGATTTAATAAGTAGCTAATCTTTAAAATAACAAGAATTAGTTACTGCTGCCTTTTAATCTGTACGCTTATCGTAAGACATCTAGTAGATCTACTTAGAGGCTGATTACTTTACCTACTAAATTAAGTCTGCTGTTAAGTCCTTGCTTAAATTTTAATCTATATAAAAGTCTAACTAAGTAATTAAGCTAGCGCAAAGGCAAGGCTTTTTAAGAGCTAATATAAAAGTTTTAGTAGCTTACTACTTAAACAGCGTCATGCAATTAGTAATAAGACGACAGCAATAGCCTATAAACGCCTATCAAGCTGTCTACTAGGCACAACGCGCCCCCCTTAACCTAGAAAAAGGCGCCTAATAGCTCTTTAAAGATTACTACTAATTTATTATACTCTTATATTCTGCCTTGTAAGCGCTGCATAAAAAAGATGCTAGATAGATTATATGCTAAATACTACTGTGCCGGTGCACGGGGTGATACCCTGCTGCTTACTAGGTCAGTGCTCAACCACCTAATCTGAGAGTATATAGCTCGTTTCGGGGATCGAAACGAGCGGGATTCATCCATCAATCCTCCACCTCACAACTCAACACTTATGCTTCTCTTTAATAGCTAACTTATAATAAGACCTTTATCTTACTACTCTCGTTCGCGCATAATCTAACTACTAGTAATTTCTTATCCTTGTAGTAGTATATCTTTATACACTCTAACACTTGTACAAATAGCAAAGCCTATAAGAACATACTCTACTACTTAGTACACGAAGGAACTAGTGCATAATTATTATAAGAATAATATAATAATCTTATATAAGCATAGAATTCTTAGAATTATTGCTAAACTTACTTTTAGGGGGTTAGCACTATCCTCTATTACAGACTACGTTAAGGACAAAGTTATCTAAGTTAGCACTAACAGCAACAATAAGGAAGAACAAAACTTACTAATAAAAATAGAATACGTTATTAAATGCTAATTTAAAGTCTGTCTAGCGAAAAAGAGGCAGTAAACTATCTAGTAAAATAGAGGCAGTTATACATATGTTTTAAACGCTAATTTAAAGTCTACTTAGTAAAATAGAAGTAGTAACCTGTCTAGCAGAATAGAGATAGTAATATATACGTAAAGAAACGCCAAGCTAAAGTGCTATCTAGTAAAATAGAGATAGCACTAAAAGCTAATACATAAGTACTAGCTTTAAGTATAAATCTAAGCCTACCTAGCAAAATAAGGGGTACTTAAGAAGTAAGAATTGATATATTTATACTTAAGAAAACACACACTATAAAGACTTAAAGAGAGATATTCTTTCTCCTAAAGACTATACTTTGTTTATTTCTTTACTAACACTTGTTAACTATTTATATAAAGAACTTATATAAGTTCTAATATACCTTAAATATTAAAAAGGGATTAGAAGACAGGTTAAGGGCAAGAAGGCGCAACGCTTCCTCCCTCTAGACCTACTACTACTAGCCCTGATCTACTATTAACCCTATTAAGCTCTGTTATTAACACTATAGCTACACCTATACATAACTTAGTATTAACTATAATTTAACTAAGACATAGTATATTAGTTTTTACTAGAAAGGATGTAATAGAATTTCTAGAAGACTTTAACTAACAAGCTAATAATAAAAGTATCTATAATATTATAAGAGTCTCTATTCTACTAAACTACTTTTCTAATAAGAATTAATCTCTCTCTTATATACTAAAACGCTTACTTAAATATACTAAGAAGGATTAGTCTAAATTATAGACACATATAAAGGAACAGTAGAAGAATAAGAATACAGCTATTAAGATAAGTAAACGCTTATACTTTGAAGCCTATATTTATAAATATTTATAAAATTAGCCTAGTCTAGTAAAGTACTATACGCAATTTACTTCTATTGCTAATGTATATATTAAGAACAGGCAAATCTCTTAAGAAAAGAAAAGTATTCTCTTCTTCTAAGACCTACTATAAACTAACAAAGAGGCAGTTATGTACTATATACCTTCTACCTTAAATAGAGATAATTAGGATACGTATAAACTAGAAGGGATCTATTCTTTTCTAAAATCCTACTATAAGAAGATAACTAGCCTAAATAAGATTTATTAGCTAGAGTAAGGAGGCGCTAATGCTAAAATACGCTAAATTATGCTGTCTAACTAGTAAGCAACTTTTACCCTAGAAGAAGTAAGAAAAGTAGGAATTAAGATTAGCAAAGTATATAAGAAGACAAGTATACTAGCAGACGTTAACCTAGAACTTAAAGACTTTATTAAGTCTCTAGGCAACCTAAAGCTTAGACTATTAACTATTAACATGCTTATAGCTTATCTTATAACTGAGAGACTTTTAAAGAAACTCTTTAACTATCTATACTTTATTGCATAAGCAATAAATGCAGAATTCCCTAGTAAGAAGAATAATAGTTTCTTTATTACTAAGGTTCTAAAGGGGGTATTTAATAAGACAAGTACAGCATATATAAGTAATATAGAGATATACCCTCTCTACTATATATATAATATAGTAGGACACATACTTAAGAAATATAAATAATACTACGCCCTAAAGCAAATAGGATAAGTTAGTTTTAACTAAGATATTTTTAGCAAGAAGAGACCGTATTACTTTAGTCTACTATATAAGCGTTTAAGAGAAATCTTAAGGCAACTACTATTAAACTAAGTCTTGCTGTAGTTAAAGGCAAAGATCTAAGAGTTCTACAATATTACTAATAACGTACTTAATTAACTAGCCTCTAGTATATTACTAGAGAAGTTTACTAGAAGAGACTTTTAACCTAGTTTAAGGTATAAAAGGAAAAACTCTAATTCTGCAAATATAGTAACTAGTTTAACGAGCTAAGACTACTATAATAACGTCTTTTAGCAGTTCTAGCAATTCTAGGAATAGCTATACACTCCTTTTACTAAGGAATACGTTAAGAAGCTTAATAATATAAATATAGCTAACATTATACTAGGAGATAGAGAACACGCTTTATATAGTATTTCTAAGTTAAATGCTGCTACGCGCTTAAAAGGCAAAGGCCCTGCCCTCTACTAGGATATTAATTGTGTCTAAGAGAGAGGAGTAAAGAAGTAAAAAAAGCTAAGTAAGGATTTAAGTACATAAGAAAGCAATTAAATAATATAAAGTAACTCTCCTATTCTTAAATTACAGCCTATAGATATACAGTTTCTATAAGAAGAAATATAGAGCAATATATCTTTTGTAAGCTAGCCTTATAATACGCTATTTTTAATTATTAAACCGCCTTAATTAGCCTATTAAGACAACAACGTGTTAGTAGACCTAAAGCACTTATAGCAAGAAAGGAAGAAGAAGGCTATAAAGTTTATTAACGCTCTTCCTAATCTAGAACTTAAAAAGATAGTATAAGGACAGCTAAACTGTATTATAACTGCCCTACTTAGACAGGAAGTACAAGGAGTTACAGTATTAGACTTTATAAAGTAAGCTAGCATTTAAAAACAGCTACGCAATCTTCTTAATAATAGTATTAATATTGTAGATAGTTTAAGTATACTTAATATTATAACGTGTATAAAAAATGCTAAGCTAACAAATGCTAAGTACGCTAAATTACACCTAGGATCTGTTCTAGTCTCTAACTAGCTAAACAAGCGCATAGGCCCTACCTATAAAATTTTACTAAATATATAACCTGCTAAGAGCGCGCATTGCAATAGAATTAATTTGTATTAATCTAATACGTAAACTTGCTATAAGGTAAGTAGAAGGAGAGATTCCTAGACAGATAAGTTAAATAATATATCTACAAAGGATGTCTAAAAAGTTTAGTAAAGAAATAGGTAGGCTTTTACTTAAACTAACTTACTAGAATACTAGGTTACTACAAACAGCAGCTTTCTAAAGTGCTTAATTAATACTAGGGCATAAATAAATATTCTAAGAATAAGTGCTATGCAAGCATTAAAAATACTATATAAAATAATAGAGCACTAGCTAGGGTAGCCTCCTCTTAGTATTACTTTAGCTAATAGCACACATAACCTGTTTATTAGAACTACATTTTATATACTTATACAAATAGGGATAGTTACTATTAGGACTATATTTAGGATTATAGCTAATGTTACTAGATCTGCAATTCTAGGAGGACCTAAGTGTACAAGCGCTAAGATATTAATTTAGTATAATATGTTTAGGTAAATTACGTACTAAGTCTTATTTAAAGATAGTATAAGAAACGCAGTTTTTATTACGTTTAACTTATCTCTAAATTACTCTACACAGAAAATTAGAAACAAAGCCTCTAATAATAACTTAGATAGAGAAATAGTAGGTAATATAAAGTTGTATATAATTACTAATAAATTAGGCAACAAACTATAAGTAGTGGCAGTATAATATATATAGAAAGCTGCATAGTCTAATCTAGTAGCTAGATTTAGCAACTTTAACATGCTATATACAGAAGGTAGCAAGAAGAGTTAGATAGTCTAGATAAACTAAGTATTTACGCACGCAGTTAGATAGTCTAAGAACTTTATAAGAAACTATAAACTTAGTAAATTTTTAATTATATATAAACTTAATTATTAGTAGATAGAAGAAAGGCTACTTAAATATGCCTAACAACATAATAATCTTTACACATTATACAAGATAGTAAATAAGAAAGTTTAACCTATTAATATCCTGCAGCAGGAGATACCTATAGAATTTAGATAAGAAGACTAGAAAAAAAGGGCAAAAAAATAGTAACTTTTTAGAATAAGTATTTGTAATCCTAATAGGGGGCTGTGCAATTATCTATTTAAACTAAAATATGCTACTTTCCTACAAAGAACAAGGCTTACTAAAGAATAACTTAACAAGCTATATACTAGAGACTGCTTACAGCTATTAAAAAAGGAGATATTTATATATATACTTCTCAATAGAGAAGGAGCGCTCTCCTAGCAATTTAAAGAATTAGGAAGAATTTACCCTAATATATATCTACTATATAAGATACATATAATACTATACAAAGCTTAGTAAGTATAAGAGTTTACTATCCTAAAAGCTTTAGAGCTATAAGTAGTAGATATAGTTAACGTCTGCCTAAATTAAGGAACATAGAAAAGGTGTAATAGTTAACATTATAACATATAGCACCTAGTACCTAAGAAGAATAAAGGTGTTTAATAGATTAGTAATGCGTAGTAAATAAATACAGTTACTATATAAGATGTAAACCTACTACTAACAGTAGACAAGTTTTCTAAGAGGTTTATAAAATACAAGATTATCTTACTTATAAACTTATTCTTAGAATATAACTAAATTAAACTACATCTAGAAAGCAGAGACATAATACCGTTTTAAACACTAGTTAGGCTTATATAATTATGTATAATAGTTATAGATGCTACTAACTCTGTAGCAGCATTTTAACGTGTAATAAAAAAGATTCTAAGAGACTACTAGCCTAATACTATGCCCTTTATTAACGACATCACATGTAGAAGGCTAAAAACTAATTATAGTAGAGAAGAATTAATGCTAGGAGTTTAACGTTATATTCTTAAGTATATCTTACAGCTAGACAAGGTGCTAGCTAATATTGAATAAGCTAGAGGCACTATATTTAGAAAGAAGTGTTATTTTTCTATAGAAAGGCTTAAGGTTATAGGCTATAAGGTGAGCTTATAAGGATGTTATCTTAACTAGAAGAAAGTTAAGAAGATTATAAACTAGCTACTATACAAGAATAAAAGAGAGGTACAATTCTTTATAGGCATATACGTCTACTACTATATATAAGTAAAGAACTTTACTAAGATTACTAAACCTCTGTTTACACTTTTATAAGATAATGTCCCTTTTAAATAAGAAGATGCATAAGACGCAATAATATATAAGCTAAAACAAGCTATATATAACACACCTACACTTGCGAACCTTAACTACACTAATACTTAAAATTACAAGATATTCCTAATAAATAATGTAAGTTAAGACAGGGCAGGAGCATGTATTAAATAACTTAAAGAAGATAATAAGCAACACCTAGTGTAGTTTAAAAGTACACTATGGTTAGTATAAGAGAGGTAATAGCAATCTACTAAGTTAGAATATAAGGCTATGCTATAGGCTCTTATAAAGTTTTATACCTACTTCTATAGTATTTACTTTACTATAGAAACTAACGCGGCAACTCTTATTGCTTAACTAAACTGTTTATTTACTAACAATCTAGGATCTATTATAAACAGGTAAATATTAACAATTCTTTTATAGAACTTTAATATTAAGCATATACTTAGACTAAAAAATATAGTTACAGATGCACTATTAAGGTATCTAAAACCTAATAATTAAAAACTACCTCTAGAACCTAAGGAGGATTTAGAGGAGTTTATTAATTATATAATTAGAAATATAAATACACTAATACTAATAAGATAAGCAAAAATACTTTATTAGGAATTCTTGCTAGAGCTAAAACAATACGCTTAATTTTTAGTTAACTTTAAGACTCTTAGGAATATAGAACTGTAAGAATTATAAGCATAGAAGAAGCAAGCTCTAAACTTCTTCGTATAAAATAGAATACTCTTTAGGAAAACGTCTAAAAACATTATAATCTAGAGGGTTGTAGATAATGCTAACTTAAGAACAGCTGCAGTATAGAACGTATACACTTAGATTAAATATAGAGGAGTTAACGCAGTGTACTCTATACTTGCTTAGCAATACTAGTAGAAAGGAATATACAAGCACGTGCGGCAAAAGCTAGTAACCTGTCTAGACTATTAACTGCAATCTTTTAAGAGGAAAGTTAATATGCTTACTAATACCTATAGTTTCGCTATTTAAGAGACAGTTGCAATTAATATAGTATATATGCCTTAGTATTTTAGGAAGAAGTTTTTAGTTATTAGAAGAGACTACTTTAGTAGCTAGCCTAAAGCAAAAGCCCTGTTAAACAACTAGTTAAAGATAATTACAAAGTTTATATATAAAGACATTATATATTAATAAAACACAGCGCGTAAACTTATAGTTAATAGAGGGCCTAATTTTGCTAAAGTAGTATTACATCTATTGTATATATACAGAGTTAACTAAGTCTAGTCTTTAGGACATAACTTTTAAGCTATAAGAAAGATTAAAGGAGGGTATAAGCCTATTGTAAACGCTCTTACAAAGCTACTAGGACTTTAAGTTAAGAACTTACTAATAGTTCTCTATATAGACAGGATTTTAATATAGGAATAGATAGGTTACTTACTATACTAGTTAGTTATAGGGCAGAACCTAGTGCTTTTTATTACACTCGCGCTACCTATATAACAAACGCTTCTATTTAGAGAAGTAAAAGACTATATATAGCTACTTGCAATTTAAGTAATATAGTTAGATCTTAGAGATTAGTTTACAAAAGATACTATTGCTTATACTAACTAGATAAGAGCTGCTAAAAAGGAATACTAGAATAACACTAAAGAAATACAACATAAAGATATAAAGCTAAAAGACTTAGTTCTTCTTTAGAACTCTATTTAGGAAATTAATATGTTATAAAATTATAAGCTAGATATAAGATAGTTAGGCCTATATTGTATATATAAAGCTAGATCTAATAAAGGAACTTATTATCTTAAGGACCTTAATAGTTTACGCTTCTCCTACACGACACCTAGATAGCAATTAAAGCTGTTTAGACAAAGACTCGTCTAGAATATTATTAAAGAAAATTAAGGAAACATAAAGTTATAAGATCTTAACTATTAAGAACAAACTATCTCTATAGTAGATATTCCTATCTTACTAGACTTGCCTAAGCTACATACAGAACTACAACTACATTTACCTCCTATAATAAGTAATAAGCTTTGTCCTTAAGTTATTATTACTAAACGTCTTATAGAAGAAGAGTATTGTGTATATAGATAAGACTTTAAAAGCTTAGACTCTAACTCTAATGCTACTATATTAGACAACTAATAGGCTATAAGACGGCCTATAATTTTAAGAAGGAGAGAGGATACTATGCTAGTAGTACTTGCTTTTACCTTTAGTTACTTATTTACTAATTTCTTATGTAAAATTTAGGTACAAGCCACCTATTTTACAAATTCTAGGTGCTTACTGCTATACTAATACTATACTTAATTCTACGCACTCTTAAGGCAATAGCTATTTATAATAACTATTTTAATTATAAAACCTGCTTATTTTAGCGCGATTTAGACCCTGTTTACCTCTACCTGCTAGCTAGTATAATACTGCCACTACGTATAAACTAGAACTACAACTTTATTAACTATCTAACTCTCCTACTACACAAACTTTACTAATTTTTATTAAGGTAGTTACCTTCTAAGATAATAATAATAATAATACCTCCCCTTACAAACTAGCAGTAGCTAAAGACAACATTTAACTTATATTAGCTAACTTACTTAAATAATACTTCTAGCGCTATTAGACAAGGCCTAAGGCAAGCAGCTATAGCTATAACTGCTATAAATACTAGAACTATTAAGAGTTTTTAACAACCTTAAAGTTATTACTAAGAAGGAAGACTATGTTGTAGACTAAATTCCTAAGGTTATATAGTATTAAGACAGAGTACTAGAGCTTACAAAGCTTAGTAATAACATTAGAGTTATTAATATCTAGACTCTACTAGATAAGATCCTTTCAAACGCTCTAAGACAACAATGTATTATTATAAATTATTAGTTTAACAACGCCTCTTACTAATTTAACTTAATTCTTAAGGTTATCCTAAGAGTAAGTAACCTTTGTACTTAGCTCCTTAGACTTATAGACAAATATAGTAGTGTTAAAAGTTTCTAAGAACACTATCTTATTATTAGTACAGCATCCTTAACGCAAGATAAAAGGGCTAAAGAACTAAGTAGAGCTATTACAACTATAAAGAAGCTAGCTCTAGGATTTATCTAAGAATGCGTTAGCATCTATATACCTTGTACACTACTTAGTTACTAAAGATTAACTAACATAGCCTTTGTGTTAAGGCGTATAGATCTTAAGGATACTACTTAGTTCTTCAATACTGTAGTAGCTTACTGCATTAACTCTAAGAACTAAAGTAAGAAACAATATGTGTTAATAGCTAACTAAGCAATAGTAAAACTACTATATAAGGATATCTGGTCTTTTATTAGTTAGAATAACTCTTATAACTAAGCACCTTACCTAAATATTAATAAGTAAGAGGCAAAAGAGCTTTGTAATATCTACGCTAAGCTGCAAGTCTAGAAAGAAGATATTAAGTTTAACTTACAGAAGCTACAGCCTAATACTAAAGTAAAAAATAAGTAAGGTAAGCCTAATCCTCTCTATGCATTCTAGCAAAAAGCTTTTTAACTTATAGCTAAAGCTAAGAACCTTAAAACTAGCCTAGTCTACTCTACATAAAACGTTTTAAATAATAAGTACAGGCTACTTAGTGTAAAGACGTATCTAATATATAGTGTAGTTATCTCTATAACTATAGAGCTAGGAAGGACCCTAAATAAGGCTTAAGCTATTAATTACTATAGAGATCTTATAATATCTAAGACTCGCTCTCTAAGGACTTATAGTCTATTAGTTATAACTAAGAATCTAAGGCAATCTATAGAAATGTTAACTAGTTAAGGACTTAACTAATACTTAGCAATTAAGTTGTATAGGTTTTAGAACAAAATAACTATAGTATAATAGAGGCATAACGCTGCTAATATCTAGGCAGGACAAGTTAGGACTAAGGCTAGTAGCTAATAAGTCTCTATACTACTACCTCTACTAAGCTCTTATGCTCTAAAAGCGACACTAGCTTACTAACAGGCAGCTACCTAATTAGATACTAACCTTAATAACGCTTCCTATGTAGACAAAGAGCTAGATACCCTTAATTAAGAATAAAAGATCTTTTAGGCAGGGTATTATTATAAGAATTTAACTTTAGCTTTCCTTAAGTTGCTTAAGCAAGCTTATGCAAAAAAAGCTAATTACTAATCTAGACTACATTAAGGTTATTAAGGAATAGTACTGTAAAGTTAATATTAGACAACAGCCTAGCTCTAATAATTTATTATATAAGCAAGTATGCTTTATCTATAAACGCACTACTATAAGTGTTATAGGTTTGTTTAAGAGGGCTATACTGTCTAATATACTTAATAAATGTCTGCTCTGACTATACATAGGACAGAGCTGCTAGTAAGAATTCTAATTAGACCTTATTATTTTAAAGCTTTTTACTAGCAAATATTATCTAGGTAAGTAGGATAAGGACCTGCTAAGTTACTACTATTAGCTCTCTTAACTTAATCTCTACATCCTCCATACTTAAGACAAGGTTATTAATACTATAAAGTTTTAACTACAAGCTAAGGAGTTCTAACGCACTAAAAGCATTATTACTAATACCTGTACCTAGCTATTTAAGGATAGTTAGATTAAGGATATTATTATTAAAACCTTTAAGATGTACTACTTCTATCTATAATATATAGACAGGAAGCTAAACCTTAAATAACTGCGTAATATATACTACTTACTTATCTAATAAGCTGTATACACTAATCTTGGATACTAGTTATAATATGCTATACTCTGTAAGGAATACACTTTAATTTCCTACCTCTACTACGCTGAATACGCTAAGAAAGGTAATTAAACTTACTTTAAGCATATTAACCTTAACCTTAAATAAGCAATAACTAAAGGCCTTAGTATAGATATAATCTAAGGCAGCGTATTATTTAATAATAAGGATAAGAACAACTATATAGAGATGTTCCTAGGCTTTTATAACTATGTGCTAGAGTTCTTAAAGTAGCACAAAGACGTAGGTGTTAAATTATTAAATAGTCTTATTAAAAGATAGGAAGATAAGACAGACTAGCTAAAAGATGCATAGAAACTAGCTCTTAACACTTACTAGATAAAGCAAATTTATAAAGAAAGACAAGTTTAAATTTTATTGCCTCTACTACTTTATAGATCTACTAGCCTAACTACTTATAACTGCTGCACTATCCTCCCTTAGTTTGTTATAGTCTATAATAAATTAATAGAGGTGCCTACTATAAGAACTTATAAGGAAATTTGTAAGGCTTATTATAACCTTACTACTACTCTTTATACTCCTTTAGGCTATCCTAACAAGTTTAGAGGAATTAATTAGCTATTCCTTACTAATATTTATATTAAGTATAGGTCTTAGATCTAGAAAGCTCTTATTAGACAGGCTAAGTAGGACAATCCTCTTATTTATAAGAAGCTAAACAACATGCTATAGAACGCTAACAAGGAGTAGATTAATAACTATATTAAGGAACACTGCAACTCTATGCTGTAATAAATTATTAACTTATAGCCTATAGTATTTATTTTTATGGTATCAAAGGTGGTGGTTGTTGTTATAGTCAAAATGGGTTTTCTAAAAAAGTGAAAAGCAGCTGCCCTCTACTAATTAGTCGCAAAAGTTAAAAAAAAGATTGTGTGTAGTTAACGAAATTCAAACGGTGAGTAGATAAGGTCCACGCGCTAAGCGCTTAGAGCAGAAAAGCTTAGACTACTAAGCAAAATTAGGGTTAAAAAATTTGCTAAAGGTACTAAAAAACAACACTAATTAAAACGTGTTTAACAGCGATTGCTAGCCTATAGCTAGCAACAAGATTGCAATAGAGGTAGAGGAGGTAGAGGTGGAGGAGGGTAAGGACACTTACGTTACCGCAGCGGGAGCCTGCAATACTTCATAAAAGCTCCCTGCCTGCTGCTTCTCACCTTCAGGATTTCCTACACCACACGGTACCGCATACGAACGATACAATGCTCGGACTGTTCTTCTCCCCGTTCGACACGAAGACCGATGGCTCACATCGAGTGAAGTTAGACCTCACCAGGTCACCATACGAGAAGCTATGGTGGTGGATCACGTAGCCTAGTATATAGATGCTGCTACTCAATACAAACCTCTTTGTTTGTTAATTATTATTGCCTTTAATTAAGTGCTTAACTTACTAAAAGTTAAGTAACTACTTAAACTTCTTAAACTGTTGTTAAGTAAGTAACTTAGTTAGTCTATTAGCTGGCATAATTGCTGTTTCTAGGTACTTAACTTAAAATAATCCTTTAGCATATTCCTGCTGCAGCTATATATTTTGTATATCTATATACCTTAATTAAGTGCTAATCTGCTTATTCTTCCTAACTACAAGCCTCATTATTTATTAATTATTACACTAGACTGTTTAGATAT
Source organism: Alternaria sp. 'sect. Undifilum' (assembly GCA_024321975.1). Taxonomy (NCBI): domain Eukaryota; kingdom Fungi; phylum Ascomycota; class Dothideomycetes; order Pleosporales; family Pleosporaceae; genus Alternaria; species Alternaria sp. 'sect. Undifilum'. The sequence goes on along the minus strand of JAJJZI010000010.1, from coordinate 573,954 downwards.
CTTTTAGATTAAGAGACAGCTTATAAAAGAAGTGCTTAAGAGCTATAGCCTCTTTAGTAGTGTGCTTAAGAGTAAGTAGCTTAGCCTTAGTAGTTAATATAGTTACTATAGTCTGCTAAGCTGCCTTCTAAAATATTAGACTACTATATAAGATAGCTATGTATCTATAGAATAATTAATAAGTTTCCTATTTATCTGCAAAGGAAGCTTCGCCTGCAATTATTAGGTCTAGGCTATTATAGTTCTTATATTAGATCGCATCCTATCTTGTCTAATAGAGGTACATAGTTACCTATTTAATAGCTTTTATATACTAATTACTAGAGTTTATAAGTAAGTGTAAGAGCTTTAAGATTAAGTAAGCAACATCTAGTTATAGTATAATAGCTATATATAGCACTAAACTAACTCTTTCTTAGTAAGCCTTAATCTCTTGCTTAGTTACTTCGCTAGTATTCTTAATTAGCTCTTCTAATAGTAATAAAGTCTTAAGAAAGCTACTATTTCCAGCTTAAACTTCTTTGCAATTTTATTAATATAAATATTATATACAAGCGTAATAATTTACTTCTTATAATCTCTACATACTCTAATACTAAGGAACTATTAAACTAATCCTTATTTTATATCTTGTCCTTGTCTATAATCTTTAACTAAAGATCTATTACCCTCTGCTTAGAATCTTTTGCAAAGAGTAGTAGGATATTATTTATATAAAATAAAACTAAGATCCTCCTATCTTAATTAAAGAATAAGCAAGGCTCCTCTAGTAAAGTAATTAGTCTAATCTCTCTTAGTAATCCTAAAAACTCCTTGTACTATAATAGTAGTAAGTCTTATAATCTATAAAGTGCGCAGTTAAGTTATACACACTTTCTAGGCTTCTTAAAGCTATCTAGCATCTTATAAATTACTAGGTTGTCTACTATAATTAATGTATTAAGGAATACTCTTACAATATTATATTACTTAATCTATAAATTATTCTTAGTAGCGATAGCTATTGCTACTTAGATGGACTTAGCTACTAATATAGTAACGTATATTAAGTTAATTAAGTTCTTCTTCTAAAGATAACCTTTTATAATAATCTGCGCCTTGCATTTAAGAAAGAAGCTATCCTAATTAAATATATAGGTCTAAACCTACTTTATAGGTATTAAGCAATTATTTACTTCTTATCTTAATATCTTAGTCTAAGTTCTATTCTTACTTAACTAATTAATCTGATTCCTATAAGTATCCTTAAATAAGGCCCTTATAAGATACTAAAGTAGCTACTTCTATAATCCTAGCAGTTTAGGTAGATTGTCGCAATACTATTAAGTATTTCTACTTAGCTTATACTTAGTAAGCAAAGCTACTATAACTACGTAATTAAAAGTCTTATAGCTTACTTAGTTTTCCTAGGTTACTTATAAACCTAGCAGGTAAGTATTACAAAAATTATTCTATAATAGATCTTTATAATCTGTAATTAATATATTAATACTACCTGTACTTTTACTCTTTAGTTAATTATTAGGATCTTAAGTTGCGTCCTTACGCTTACGTCTGCTACCTAGCTTACGTAGTAAAAGGTAACAATTTGTAAACTAATTTAGATTTTTGTCTATAATTCTAGTATTACATCTTATAAGTAGAAGTTAAGCTTATAATTACTTACTTTGTCTACGGTTTAAGGCCTAAGATCTTAAATCTTAAGATAATTTACGCCCTACTATCTTGTTCACCTAAGCAGGTGTTCTATTATAACAAGCTAGCGCGTTAGAGTCTTTAAGCACAGACTGTTAAACTAGTAATAAGTTATTAGGCTTATTTAAAAAAGGCTCCTTACCTCTAAGTATTAATAGATTAGCTTTTTTTAGTAAGCGCACTACTATTTAACTATTAATAACTCTATAATTAATTATGTTGTTACTCCCTAAAGTCTCTAGTTTAAGAGTTAGTTCTAAGGGAGTAAAACTAGTATTTTGCTGCTAATCTAAGTAAGTTCTTAATAATACACTAGCCTTATACTCTATTTCCTTAGCGTCTTCTAATCTACTCTTGTCTTTAGTAGGTAGGCCTTCCTTACTACTTAAGATAGTAGATAGATTACTTCTAAGGTCTTTAGTAGTTAGCTACGTATCCTAATCTACTCTTCCTTAAATAGGCAAGAGGTCTAAACCCTCTCTTAGATTAAATAGCTTGCTATTATAAAAGATTTCTATAATCTTAATTACTTAATCTCTTAGTAGCTCTTCCTTGCAATCTCTTTTGTAGAGTTAATATTTGTTAAAGGTTATATTACAAGTAGTAATTACTAAATTAAGTGTTAGTACCTATATTTAGTATATGTTAGAGGCTTAATAACTAACTAAATAACTAATATAGCCGCGAGGATGAACTTTAAATCTTTAATAATTATACCTAGCTGCCTTGTTCTTGCTTAAAGAATAAGCTTAGCAGCTATAAGCATAGATTCTACTCTAGTCTAGGCGTAGATTAGCAGTCTAGTATCTAATCTTAAGTAGTTAATAATATTAGAAATATTTCCTAAACTATTCTTTAAGCACTTAGTTAGGGGATTAGTAGCTATAGATCTTAGTAGAGCTTATTCTATGTAGGTAAGTTACTGTATCTATAATTACTAGCTAAAGCTTAGCTAGTAGATTAGCGCTTATGCGCATCTTAATAGCCTTTATAATTAGCTCTTAGCTAGCTTTCTCTACTAAGCTATTAGGCTTATAAGTATATAGTAGTAGTAATTTAATTATAATCTCTTTCTCTATAGCCTATTCCTTGTATCTTAATTGCTCTCTCTAAGGTAGTACAGTAGTAGTGTTATTCTAATAGATCTCTATAATCTTCTACTAATATTTCCTCTTAATCCTTGTAGCAAAGCCTTTAATTACTAGCATAATATTATTTAGTGTCTTTAACTAGATATTATAATTATATAGCTTGCCTAAGTAGTTTTCTTTAATAATAAGTGCCTATTTCTTAAGCAGCTAACTAGTTAAGAAATTAAATAGATCTTATAAGATCCTATAAAAAGGTTGTAGTAATCTCTCCCTTAGTCGCTATAAGATTACTTATAAGGCATAAGCTATTGCGTAGTAATTATATTCTAATAGCTTTGGCTTCGGCCTTTTGAGACAACCTTTTGATGTGACCACACATTTTGTAGACACCTTTTTAGTAAAAAAAAAGATTTATTGCTAACAATGGGTATCGGGGCTTATGCCCCCTTGTTCAGCATTGTCAGCACGCAATTAGTGTGTCGCATGTTTAGACGGAAACGAAGATGCGCAATATCCCTCTAACTAACCTTCTTAACCAATAACCATTTACTAATAACTATTTACCGCTAACCGCAACTTGCGCCTATACTCAGATGTAAACATACAACAACAGCGTTACTATCTAAGCACAGCTCTCCTATCCCTAAAGGCAACTCACAAAATCCTCCTGCTTGTTAGTTTATCCTAGCTACTTAATAGCTGTTTTAACACGCTCTTGCTCCTTATAAAGCTACTGTAAGGTCTCTCTACTAAGGTTGCATTTGCGCAGGAGGAGATTAGTAAGATAACACATTATTACTACACCTAGACTATTAACATGCGCAACGTATTTAATAAACTTACTACTAAACAAGCCTTTTATAACCTCTATTGTATCCTTTACATCTATAATACTAGACGCATTAATAAAGTGTTAATAAATAATAGAATTTAACCTCTATGTCTACCTAATTACTCTAAAAGCTACCGCTGATAGCTCCTCTTTAACTAACTAGGAAGGCTGCTTAACAAAGGTAAACGCAGGCTTTGTAATCTACTACTATAGCTTCTTTAATAGTAACCTAGTAAGGTCTAACTTTACTTAATATAAGCTATTAGTCTTTGTATTAAACAAGGAGAAGAATAGTCTAAGCATTGTATTATTTATATACAGTACTATTTAGTGTAGGAAATCCTAAAGGTAAGAAGTAGTAGGCAGGGAGCTTTTATAAAGTATTGCAGGCTCCTGCTACGGTAACGTATGTATTCTTACCCTCCTCTACCTCTACCTTCTCTACCTCTATCGCAATCTTGTTGCTAGCTATAGGCTAGCAATCGCTGTTAAACACGTTTTAATTAGTGTCGTTTTTTAGTACCTTTAGCAAATTTTTAAACCCTAATTTTGCTTAGTAGTCTAAGCTTTTCTGCTCTAAGCGCTTAGCGCGTGAATCTTATCTACTTACTGTTTAAATTTTGTTAACTACACACAATCTTTTTTTGACTTTTGCAACTAATTAGTAGAGGGCAGCTGCTTTTCACTTTTTTTGAAAACCTATTTTGACTACAACAACAACCACCACCTTTAATACCTTAAAAATAAATTCTAATAGCTTTTCGCTAGTAATCTTAATATTCTACGCTAAGTAGACTAAGGCTTTAATAGCTTATTATTTTAAGTATCTTAATTATTAATACTATAAGTCCTTATTACTAGTGCGTACCTAAGGTTTCCTTAATTACGCTACAGCATTCACGAGTAGTAGTTAAGTAGAGTAATAAGTAAGTTGCTTATATTTAATAAATAAGAGATTAAAGTAACACTTAAAGTTAATTAAGACAATGTTCTTCTTAATTATTTTAAGTTGCAAAATATAATTATATCCTAAATACTAAATACTTGCCTGCTTAAGTTGTGCTTCTAATATAATATTAACATAGAAACCTAGTACAACCTTAACGTGAGTAAGTAGAAGATTAGCTGTCTTAAGGCTAGCCTTGCTATGCAGGATGTTCTTAAGCAGCCTGTTTCTTATACTAGTAACAAGTATAATTTAAGTGCCTGCTTTAATAGTCTTGTCCTTAGCGCATTTACTAAAGGTACCTAGTACTATATAAGTTATAGTATTAACTAGGTAGACTACTAATCTACTATCTATAATTATACAGAAAGACAGAGCATAAAGGGTAAAAGCTGTACTAAACATATTTAGTCTAATTTCCTTAATAAGGTTCTTTAAGTTAATTAATACTAAAACTAATAAGCTAGGGTAGGATCTACTTAACTTATTAGTAGCTAATCTACTAGTGCTAGCCTTCTAGCCTTCCTTCTTAATCTAGGTACGTAAAGTTACTTATTGGTTACTATTCTATTACTTAAGAATCTTCTTTTTGTCTTTATCTAACAGCTTAATCAGTATACTACTAGAAGGGCTTAATCTAGTAACTATAGTTTAAAGTTAATAGTAGTTGTATAGTGTCTAGAAGTACTTACTTATAGGCCCTTTACTAGCCTTGTATAGGCAAAGGTATAATTACTTACTACCTTTGTTTAACTTGTTAGCGCTTGTAGATTATTAAGCTGCTACTAATCTAGATCTAGTTTAGAACACTACGTGTTCTTTTCTTTTTAAGGAAGTAATTAACTAATCTTGTAATAAAACACTAAAAATCTTTCTTAGATTATTAAGAGTTAATTAAGCTTTTCTAAGCGCTATTGCTTGTGCTAGCTTATTGCACTTTTTACGCAACTAGTCTAGTATAATTTTAGTGCCTAAGGCGTCTAAAAAATTAGTAACTACTAATAGTGTCGCAACGTGTATATGTATCCTCTAGCCGGAGCGCGATTTATCGATCGGTCGGTATTTTGTTTCCGAAAAATAGCTTAACAACTTTAGGAAGTAAGTAGATTATTACTTATTAATATAGTAGCTGCTACTTGGTAAACTATTACTTAGAGCCTATTTGTCCCTAGCAAGCCTTATTAAGGTGTAATTTGTACTACGCCCTAATTAAATACTAAGTATTCTAACTTGTAGGTGCAACATCCTCTTTTAGGATCTTTACTAAAGCTTAAAGGCTAGTAAGGTTCTAAGTAATTATGCTTATTAATGCGTTTAAGAGCAGGTCTAGATAGATAGTCTTGTTAATCTAGTTCTTAATATTAGTAATCTTAGCAACTTTTCTTGTCTATTAAGTAGCTTGTATCTTGTACCTATTAAATAGCTTGTTGTGATTATCCTTCTTGTACTTAGTATTAGGTAATTAAGCTTTATATTTATGTTAGGCAATTTTATAGTCCTCTTGTATTTAAGCGCTAGCGCTAGGTACTAGAGCAACTAGCTGCTTAATATCATTAGGCAGTTTTAGATAATGTAGCTCCTAGTAATTTATTAAGAGTACGTCTAGGAGATTAGGATTAACCTAATCCTAATTACTTTTCTCTAAGTAGTGTAGCCTTAATAGAGCAAACTAGGTTAGCTAGTCTAATTAAGCCTTAAAGATTACCTTTAAGGCAACAAGTAGTGTATTAGTAAGGTCTATCTTAAGATAAGATGCTTTGTGTAGGATAACAACGTAAGTTATTATTAAGGTAATAACAAATTAATTAGTTAGTTAGTAAGTAGCTAGGTAGCTTGTATTAGAAAGAGGTTGATTGTATGATTAATAAGAGAGTTACAGCAGCAGCAGCAATCTGCTAGCTATGCTGTAGGAGAATAGAGGAGAGTAAAATGCTAATTGAATAGTTAACCTTACAGCTTGCTGATTGCGCAGTAGGAATTCAAACTATAATTAAGCGGCTAGGCTTATAACTGTAAGAGCTGAAAAGGAGCGATTGCTTAATTAGGAGGAGTGGAATGAGTGTATTAATCAACTAAGTGCCACAACAAAGTAGTTAATAACTACTTAAGAGGAATAAGACGATCTAGCCCGTATATATAGGCGCTAGCGCGATCGTCACGTGTTTAGCTTACCAGGATCACCTGCTCAACAGGGTGATCCGCATGTTGCGCATGTCAATACTCCAACACTAAAGCCATTAGAGTAAACAACAAACTCTATTAGCTTATATTAAAGAAATAATTGTTTGCATAAAAAATCATGCACTTAAGAATATAAATGCTTAAATAAATTAAATATTTTAACGTCTGTATTTTAACTAAAGACGCTAGTAAAACTATGTATCTAGGGTTTTAAAGCATTATACAACTAATAGCTATAACCTAATGCATTTTAACAACATTTACAAAAAACCCAAAAAAAGTTTTTGCATCACAAGAGTAGTAAAACAGTTACTTGTTATAAATATAGTAAAAAAGGTTACATAAAACAAGACTGCTAAAGCTAAAGTAAAGTAACTTAACAACTAAATATTATTTACTATACAGGACTTAACAACATTTTAAATAAAAAATAGAATGTTATTATACAACTTACTATTACAGTTTAAGAACAAGGCTAAGTAGGTATTAATAGTCTAAATAATCTTATTATAATTACTTTAAAAGAAGCTTGGGAAAACAACATTTTTAAAATAGTGCTAGACAAAAGAATAAAAACAACCCTAGTATATTAAACTAAGCACGGCAAGATAGCTAAGTGTTAGAAAATCTATTAACCTGCTACACTAATTATATAAGAAGAACTACTAGCTTACAACAAAGAGACAGTTCTATTAGCTATTTAAAATCTTCTTACTTATACTATATTGGATAGACACAATGTTAGTATATAAGTATTACAACTCTTAGAGACTAAATACTTGAAACATTTAGTAGAAAAAATTAACGCTTTACTAGTGCAGCTTAAACAACTTAAGGAAATCTTTGTATAACTTTGCAAAAGAACATTCTAAGAATATAGCTAGTATACTAATTTACTAGAAGAACTGCTAAAGAAAGAGGTTACTTTAGTAGCAACTATTAACAAAGCTATATACAATAATTTTGTATAAGAATAGACTAAAGATGCTAAAGCATTCTAACATAAACTAGTACATAAGCTCTTAGATAAAGAGAGGAAGGAGATTTACTTTTATTTTTTAAGGTGTCAAGAGTGGTGGTTGTTGTTGTAGTCAAAATAGGGTTCCAAAAAAGTGAAAAGCAGCTACCCTCTACTCATTAATCGCAAAAGTCAAAAAAAAGATTGTGTGTAGTTAACAAGATTCAAACAGTGGGTGGATAAGTTCTAGGAGGAAAGCTTAGACCACTAAGCGATAATTAAGGTTAAAAAATTTGCTAAGGTACTAAAAAACAACACTAGTTAAAACGTGTCTAACAGCAATTGCTAGCCTATAGCTAACAATAGGATTAGAGTAGAATTGCAATAGGATTGCAACATAATATAATAGAGGAGGGAAAAGACACGTACGTACTGCAGCAGGAGCCTGCAATACTTTATAAAGCTAAAGCTGCTACTTCTTACTTACTACTTCTTACCTTTTAAACAGCACTATATATAAACAATTTGTATACAATATACTGCACTGTAATATAGTATACAACTTTTACAGTAAGTATCTCCTTAACCTTAACTCTTATCTAAAGACAGGAAGCTTTCTTGTTGTACACCTAGCCTCTAAACTAGTCTAGCTTAAGCTAATTATACAGACACCTAAGTTTATTAAGCATTTACAAACTTAGCCTCTTTAGGACTTTAAAATTATATCTCTTATAAATAACTCTAGAATCTGCGATATCTTTATATATAAAAAGAATATTAAGCCTTAACTTAGCTAGTTATAGAAGGAATATAAGATCTATAGGGTGTTTGCTAATACTAGTAAAGTACTTAAAATACTCTACTTTAGTATCCCTCTCTTCTTGTTAATTGTGTATAAGCTGAGTAAAGAAACTATTAACTAGTTAGGCTAGCTATTGCATGACGTTAGAATAGCGATAGAGAAGAAAGAGGTAGGAAAGAAGAAGTAGGCGTTCTTTCGTTGTATGTATAGGTTAGAAAGCAAAGTAATTATAGTGCTACTTCTTTAATTTGTCTAAGAGTACTTAGAAGTAAAGCCTTAACATAAGTAGGTAGTATAGGTAGAATAAGGCGCATTAAGTTAGAAGGCAATTTGCATCTTTATCTTGCTTTTCTTTATTTCTATCTAAATATGCGATACACTAATTGTGTGCTAGTAATACTAAATAAGGGGGCATAAGCCCTAATACCTGTTGTTAGCAATAAATCTTTTTTTTTTACTAAAAAGGTGTCTACAAAATGTGTAGTCACATCAAAAGGTTGTCTTAAAAGGCCGAAGCTAGAAGGAGATTTACAATAAACTTTAGGCAATACGCTAGAAGCGTAAGGCTTAGGACAGCAGCTGCGCTATAGATATATATTATTAGACAGACCTGCGTAACCTAGAACATGCAAAGTATTTATAAACTATATATATATTTAATAGCTGTACAATCTATTACGCTAACAAGTATAGATTAAAATAGTTTTCTAAGAAAGTTAAGAAAATGCATAAATGCAGGTACTTATAGTATAATTATTTAAACAACAAATTCACAGTATATATATAAAAAAAAATAGCCTATACTTTTATAGACACAATAATTTAAAAAATACGCTGCAAATACATATAACGTAGTAGAAAAATTACAAGAACAGAACTAGTGTATAAGAGTATAGATAGCCCTTATAACACACGTGCTTTAATATTAAGTATAACTTATACATTATTGCAAAGAAGTTCTATAAATTTAGCATATAGTTTTTTTTAAATAACTACTTTAAACACCTAAAACAGTTTAAGAATTCAGCAGAATAAATTCTTTAAGCCTTTTTAAGCTTACAGTAAAGCTTAACAGACATTAAATGTAAGTATTAGTAGATTCTAGCGCATAAGCTAATTTTGTTTCTACTTAAGTAATGTTAGTAGCAGGCCTACAACTACTAAAAAAACAAAAATCCTATCTACTACATATAGCTAAAAGTTAGCCTATGCTAGGCGAGACAACAATTACTCACAAGGTTACTAAAGTAACACTCCGCATCTAGAGACACTAGGAAGAGATAGACCTAGACGTTTTTAGACTAGCTACCTACAATATTATATTAAGACTTCTTTAATTACAAGAACACAACTTGCGCATTAACTAAAAGTTATAAAGTTCTTATTTAAGTGCTATAAATTAGACGCAACTACAAGCTAGCCTATATATCTAACAACTAAAATAGTAAGTAAAAAGAAAATTAATAATACTACTAAGAAACAGCATATCTTAACTAAGAACAACCTTAAGACAAGGAGGTTTAACTTGGTAAATACTAGAAAAGCTCTCCTAAATTACAAAGTTAAAGTTTCAGAAAAATGCGTAACTTTAGATATTTTAAAAAAGTATAAAAAAATTTAGTATCTCCTTTGTAGAAGTAGTAAATAGTAAAGCCTTACTAAGGCACTAACTCTAAAACTTTAAGATTGTCCTAAAAGAAAAGAAGACTCTACTCTTTAGACAATTTATTAACTATTAGAGATAGAACTTAAGACATTAAGAGAAAAGCCTAATAAAAATTTAGTAAAAAGCTACATACAACTTTTAATATTACTAGCAAGATTTCTTATACTCTTTATACTAAAAAAGAATAAGCTACTTAGAATATGCGTTAACTATTGTAAACTAAACAATATTATAGTAAAGAATTAATATCAACTACTAAACATTACAAAACTTAGAAATTAATCATCTTACACTAAAGTCTTTACAGCACTAGACCTCTAAAACGAATACTACTTTATTAGAATTAAGAAAAGTAAAGAATAAAAGATAGTTTTTTAAACAAGATATAATGTTGGAGTATTGACATGCGCAACATGCGGGTCACCCTGTTGAGCAGGTGATCCTGGTAAGCTAAACACGTGACGATCGCGCTAGCGCCTATATATACGGGCTAGATCGTCTTATTCCTCTCAAGTAGTTATTGACCACTTTGTTGTGGCACTTAGTTGTTCAATACACTCATTCCACTCCTCCTGATCAAGCAATTGAACCTTCTCAGCTCCCACATATAAATACTACAAATATACTGTTATGCTGTTTAAGTTAACAAACGCCTTAGCAGCATTTTAAGAGCTTATTAATAGTATATTAAGAGTAGACCTAAATATCTTTATTATTGCATATTAAGATACTATCCTTATCTACTTTAAGAACCTAAGAGATTATGTTAAACATGTCTGCATAGTACTAAGGTACTTAAACTAGTTTAACCTACAACTTAAACTTAAAGAATGCAAGTTTTACAAGAACAAAGTTGCTTTTTTAAAATATATTATAAGGGCACAAGGAGTAGAGATAAGTAGAAAAAGATATAAGTAATTAAGAAATAGCTATAACTAAAGACAATTTAGAAAATACAATTCTTTAAAGAATTCAAAAACTTTAATAGACAGTTTATTAAAAATTACTTTAGAATGACTATCTTGTTAAGAAGGAAGAAAGGATCCTTTAAGTAACATAAGAAAGTACAAGACGCCTTCTAGAACCTTAAAAATACAAGCATAGAACTACTATGCTTCTGTATATTCTAAGCAGGACAGCCGCTGCGCTTTAAGACAAACGCATTAGACCTTACACTTAAAAAATACGCTAGCTAGTTATATAAAAGCAAATAGCACTTAATTGCCTACTATTCTTGCAAGTTTTTAAGACTTAAAGAACAATATAACGTTTATAACAAGGAGCTTTTAGCTATTATTAATTGCCTAAGACAATAGAGAGTATACGCTAAAAGCTACTTAGAACTTATAAAATTTACAGATTCCAAGAACTTAGTTAATTTTACAACTACTAAAGAACTTAACTAACACTAAGTTTAATATTTAAAAGAACTAAGACAACACAAGTTCAAGATTGTGTATAAACTAAAAAAAAAATAGAAGAGCAGACATTCTTAACTGCAGATATAATATTGTAAGAACTAAAAGAATATATAATTTTACAATACTTAAAGTAAATAATAACAGATTATTAAGACTAGCAAAAACGCTTAATTTACTTATACAAATTACCTACAATGTACTAAAAGAATTACGAAAAGCAATTATTAAACAACACTATAATAACTTAGTATATAGTTACTTAAGTATAACAAGAATGATAAAACTTATAAAAAGAAATTATAAGTTTTTAGAAATAAAGAACAAAGTTACTACCTTTATTGCTCAATGTGCAGACTGTTAAAGAACCAAGTACAGTACACACGCACAGTATAGAGAAATATAAGCAATAAAACTACTTAACGCACAACAATTAGATATCCTATAGGCTCTGTTATAGGTTTACTAGTTTTAAAAGACCTTGCTACTAAAGTATTGTATAACGCAATTCTGGTAGTAGTTTATTAATTTACAAAACAAGCAGAGTATATTACTTTTTAAATAAACTTTACAGCAGGATAACTTGCGCATATTTTCAACAACAAAAGTATTAAACATTACAGCATACTAAAGTTAACTATTAGTAATAAAGATAAGCTCTTTACTTTAAATTTTTAGACAACATTACTCACCGCAATTAGAATTAAAGAAAAGCTATTAACAGCATACTATCTACAGACAAACAAACAAACTAAACAAACAAATTGTACAATAAAAGCAAACCTAAAAATATATGTTAATTAGCAACAGAACAATTAAGTTTTATTACTACTTATAGCACAAATAGCATACAACAATAAGCTTTTAAAGTTTAGAAAACAAACTTTTTCTTACGTAAACTATAAGAGACACTTAAACCTTTTTATACGTACACTTCTAAGCTTAAAAAAAACAGCTATTATAACAGATAATGAGCTAAAAACAGTACATAAGTTACTTAAGAAAACAATTAAAAAGGCTTAACGACAAAGCATTTTATATATTAACTAGAAATAAAAAACAGCAACTTAGCTAAAGAAGAAAAAGAGAGTTTATTTGCTAAAACAGAATCCTTGCACTAGAAAACCTAGTAAAGAACTTAACAACGTTAAAGTTAGATTGTTTTTAATTCTAGACTAGAAGGGACTAGTTATGTATACACTTAACGTTCTACTTAATGCAAAAATCTACCTAAGATTTTATGTTTACATGTTAGGACTAGCAGACTTAGAAACGCTATTACAGAAAACATTTTATTTTAAAAAAGAAAAAGACAATGAATTTAAAGTTAAGAAAATCCTTGCACACTAAATTAGCAACAATAGCAAAGAATACTTAGTTAAATAGTTAGGATACCTGAACAGCAATAGTACATAGAAACTAGACATAAACTTTACAAATTGCTGCCTGCATCTTGTAAGATACTACTAAAATCAAAAGATTCTTAATAATTAAGTAGTAAACTTTTCAAAGCACTTTAGGTGCTAAGCAAAAGGTTTAAAGTTGAACTTTTAAGAATATTAAAGAACTCTATAGTTTCCCTAGCCTCCTTGCGCTCTAATTCCTTAATCTTATAGGACTTAACTACTATAGCATTCTCTGCGCAACAATTTAACAAATTTATCTGTAAACAAAGCTACTTTTTGCAAGCATGTTGTATGCGTAACTTTTTTAACACTTTTTTATACATTTTTATGGCAGCATTTTGCGTATTACAACTGTCTTTAATCTGCGCCTGCAATATTTTTTTCTACAGCTAGGCGCTTAAACTCTAACTCTATTACTTAAATGCTGCACTGCTAGCTATAATGCAAACACTTACTATACTTTTTTAAATAAATATATACTTTGCATATTCATTTATTGTGCGCATAAGTAAAGCATTTTTACACAATAGCTGTTTTAAAGGAATTGATAAAGTTGCAGAGACAGTAATAATAATTAGTACTAGTAAAAAGTTTTTACTCAAGTATAGTAGGATAAAAACTAGGCAACTAACGCTACTTTTAACGCAGGGTAGCCTAGTTATAAGCAAGACTTTGCTACTATTATGTAACTTAAGGACAACTTACTAGAAGAAAAAGAATAGTGTTATAACCTAGGACTAGAACTTTGTAAAGAAGTCTTTACAAAGACATTAACACACTTAGATAATAGCCTAACAACTAACAGCAGTTACGTAATTGCTTAGTACTTAGTTCTTTTAGTACAACTAAGCAACACTAATTACACTACAGGACTGCTTAGTGCTTAGTACTCTTAGCACAACTAAGCATACTAAGCAGAACATATATATACTTATTAGTATATAGTCTTAGACACTAAACCCTTATAGCTTAGTGTGTTTAACTTAGAGTTTTACTTAGTAATTAATTTAAGAATTAAGACTTAATTCTCCAACTCTTATGTTATACATTAATCTTCTAATCGTGCTAACACACCCCGTACTATTACATTAATCTTCTAATTATGCTAGTACACCAACCGTTCATTGCACTCATTTATCTCTTGAGAACTAACCTAGGTCATCTTCGGACGATCTTCACATAAACTACCTCTAAAGATAACTTTTCCTAGGCCTTAAACCTTTAGAGGAGAGATTGGATAAAATAATAGAGGACTTTACAACAGCAATTTACTAGGCACTTTAAAAATTTACCTCTCTTGTAAACTAAAAACTGAAACTAAAGCCCTAGTAGACTAGCGACCTAGACCTCCTTAAGGCTATCCTAAACAGAGCCTTTTAAGAATACGAGCGAGTAGCAAGATGAAAAGACAATACGCTATACTTATAGAAAAAGGATTACCTGCTTGCTAAGAACAAATACCTTTAAGCTATTAAGAAAGCTAAGTTTAACTATTAGGAACAGTTCCTCTAAGACAAATCGCCTAAAGAGATATTAAAGCAATAGCTTATACAAAAAACAACTTATTAACAAGAATCTCTACTATCAAAGGCAAAGAATTTTTTAAAGAAAAGTGTCAAAGTTTTAAAGAGGAGTTATTTCTACTACCTTCTTCTACACCTGCCCTATTACTTAACAACTACTAAGAAAACTATAAATAGGAGTAGCTAATTTTATCTAAAGAGGAGCTCTACACTGCCGGTTAGAAAATAAAAGCTACCTCACTAGGACTAGATAGAATTAGCTGAGAAGTTATCTTAAAGGCATACAGATACTAACCTAGCATCTTCTTTAAAGTTTATTTAACGCTATTTAACCTAAGATATTAACTAAGGTGCTAGCAAAAAGCAAAAGGTGTTATCCTTAGAAAGCTAAACAAACTATACTACTTAATTCTAAAAGCATATAGAGTTATCTCCCTCTTATACTGTCTAGAGAAGGCACTAGAAAGGCTCTACTTAAAAAGATTAAGTATTTTAGCAGAAACAACTAACCCGCTCCACCCTACGCAAATAGAAGGCAAACTGGAGAAATTAGCTATTAATGCTAGACTTCTCTTCTAAAATAATTTTTAACAACAAAGTAAGAAGAATAAAGTTACTTTAACAGCGTTTTTAAACATTAAAGGCGCTTTTAACTATTTATCTAAGAACAAGCTTTTAGAAAATATAAGCAACTAACAGCTACCTGTCTGCTTCTTACTATAGATAAACTCTTTTCTTATAGAGAGGCTCCTAGAGTTATTTTTTAATCTGCAAATAAAGAAACTACAGAAAGTTAATACTAGTACACCTTAACGAAGCCTAGCCTCTCCTATCCTATTTATAATCTATACAAAACCGCTATTCTAATTAACTACAGTAAACAACAATATATACTTTTTGTTTTGTATAGACAACGTTTAAATCTTTATATTAACAAAATCTATCAAAAAGAATATTAAACTACTTAAAAAGGATTTAGCAAATCTACTTAACTAAGCAAAAGAGTTAGCTATTAAGTTTAACAGCTTAAAAATAGAACTAGCAAACTAGACAAGATCTAGAAAAGAAATATATAGAATTCTTACGCTACCTACTTAGAAGACCTTCTAGCTAAAAGGACTAGTTAGATAGCTAAGCATCTTCTTTAACAATTATCTTAAGTTTAGAGACTACTGCTATATAAAAATATAACAAGTAAACTAAGCCTTTTTCTGCCTAAGCAGGCGAGCTAAAATTAATAAAGGCCTCTTACTAAGAGCAATAAGGCAATTATACCTAGCGTATATCACTAGCGTAGCTAATTACAGATGTTAGCTATTTTAAAAAAGCTAACAACACGTTCTTAACAGCAGGCAAAAACTACAAAACTAGGCCTGTAGAAAGATCTTAGTGTAAAGGGCTAAAGCCTTGATGTTCTCTAGTACTCGGCCTGTGGCCTTCGTTGGCTTTTCTTACCTCAGCACTAGTAGCTGACTATAAGCCGCACTAATCACGCTAACTGTTAGCTGATCTGACAACCTCCGATAACCTTAGTTAGTCCTAACCGAGGTTAAGTCCTAATTATCTAGGTTAGATATATAAATCGACGTAGTCTCTCTCTGTAGTTTAATATCTAATTTATTCACTGTTTACCTTGCATCTTTAGTTAACCCAACGCACCCTTACAATTGAATTAGATCCTTCTTTAGCTACTTGCGTAGCTACGTCGTACTTAGGAGCCCTCTAGAGCTATATCTAGACGAGAAGTTAGCTAGAGCTATATCTACGCGCGAGAATCTAATTAATTAGAGCGCTAGTTAATTAGTTGACTGTTTAAATCTACTAAAGGATTAACAGAAGAAGCACTAGATTAAAAGTGCTAAGGGATACTTAGTTGTATAAGTCCCTAAGGCGTTTAAATCCGTTAGATAAGCCTACTAAGCGTAGTAGCCCCTACACGAAGGATAAGCCTAATAAGCGTAGTAGCACCTATAACAATTTCTGTTAACAATATAGAGTACTAGCGAGTACCTGTAATACAATAGCAGAACCCTTAGCAGCTCTTTTAGCTGTAAGGATAGCAGAACTACACTAAGATAGTGTTAGCAGACCTAAAGTAGAAACTACTTTAGAAGGTCTTTGTAGAGCAGGTGGCCTAGATAAGATAGCTGCTTCTACAAGGATATAGGAAGCCTTCTAAGCTTAAGAGGCTATAGGCACGCTACAACAAAGAGAGCCTAAGGTAGAACAACAACCTCTATCTTAGTTACCTACCTTATTAGCTGCCTTAAGAAATTAACAAGCTTAAACGCCTAGGCGTTTTAAACAACTAGATTATAATACCTTTAACAGAGATAGAAAGATGTACTAAATCTTTTAACAACAGCTTACTGCTAAGGTAGAAAATAATAAGGAAGATTTTAATATAGTAAAAAGACTTGTAACTACGCCTTTAGTTAACTAAAAGGCTTAGCTGCAACCCTTACTCTGCCATTTCTTAACTAAATCGGGATTTCTACTTTATAGAACTTTAATAAGTTATTAAACTTCTTTAATTAAATGTTTAGAGATTCCTATAGTGCAGAGAGAGCTAAGAACAAGCTCTAGTTTATAAGCTAAGGCAAGAAAAGCATACGCAAATACATTATAAAATTCTAGGAACAACTACTATTATCTAATAGTAGCTTAGACAAGGATACAAGGATAATGCTTTTCTAAAAAAGTCTTATTTAGAAACTTTAAAATAAACTTGTAGGTATTACTTATAAGGATTAAGATAGCCTGCAAAATAAAGCAATAGATATTGCTAATTACCTCTACAGAATAGAGAAGTACTCTTAAAGCAGAGACAACAAGCCTAAGGAGTATAAATTTAGGAGAACTTCTCCTCCTCCTTCTCCTTTGAAAGGAGACTAGATAGAAAGGATAGAATACATAGGAAGAACTGCTAAACCTTAATAGTTTAGTAACTAGGAGTTAGAACAGTTGTATAAAGAAAGACGCTGTTTTAACTATAAATAGAAGGACTATCTATCTGCATATTGTATAGAGAATAAGAGATTCCCTAAAAAGGAGAAAAAGACTTTAGTTAAGTCCTCTAACT
Source organism: Alternaria sp. 'sect. Undifilum' (assembly GCA_024321975.1). NCBI lineage: Eukaryota > Fungi > Ascomycota > Dothideomycetes > Pleosporales > Pleosporaceae > Alternaria > Alternaria sp. 'sect. Undifilum'. The sequence goes on along the minus strand of JAJJZI010000010.1, from coordinate 556,354 downwards.
CTAAGAAAAAGAAAAATAATAAGCTTAGCAAAAGAAGCTTAAATAAGGACTTAGATTTAGAAAAAGAGTAGCTCCTATTTAAAGTTACTAGCAGGAGCCTCTAATAAGTTAGAATAACTTAGTTAAGGAGTAGGCAAACTTTAAAAAGAATATAAGCAGTAATAGAATTACTTTAGAGGCGTTAGTAAATTGTTATACTTTGGCCTCTACTTTAATTAATACAGGAAACCTTGTATACTTGCTTATTAGCCCTTAACTTATTAAGAACGCTAACTTACAGTGCATTTCTATTTCTCCTAGAAGATTAGAAGGAGTTATAGATAAACCTAGAACTATTAACAAAGTTGCTAGGTTAGACATTAATATTAAAGGCTATAAGGATACTATTTAGGGTTATATAGCCCTTACACACCCTAGTTACAATTTAATACTTAGACAGCCCTAGATAAATAGAAGAGAGTTTACTATTACTCCTTCTAGAAAAACAATTTACATCTATTCTTCTAGCTAAAGAATTAAGTTACTTAGCACTAAAGATCGCCCTATTAAAGGAGACTAGAGATTAAAACAAATAAGCGCAACAGCTTATAACTCCTATATTGAGTAGGCAAAAAAGGACAAGTCTATTTAGACTTTTACTGCTTCTCTTAAGGATATTAAAAAAGCCCTAGCTCTTAAAAAGAAAGTAAAGGTCCTACTTTTACTCTCTAAGGCTTATTAACACTTAGCTTAGATTTTTAATCTAAAAACTGCTTTTATACCACCTCCTTTACGCAGATCTAAAGTAGATTACTATATTAAACTAGAGAAAGAAAATAAAGGTAAGGAAAAAGAGGCTCCCTAGGGACCTCTATATAGTATAAGCTGCCTAGAACTTTTAGTATTACAAAAGAAGCTTATTTCTCTACTTAATAAAGAATAGATTAGAGCTAGTAGCTCTCCTGCCTTCTCCTCTGTCTTTTTTAGTAAGAAACTTAGAGGAGGATTATGTTTCTACATTAATTACTAAGCCCTGAACACTATTACAAAGAAAAATTGTTATCCTTTACTTTTAATTTAGAAAACTCTTAATAACATTGCAAAAGCTAAAAGTTTACAAAGATTAATATTTTTGTAGCTTTCTATAAGATTAGGATTAATGTAAAAGGCGAGTAGAAAATAGCTTTTTACACTAGATTTAGGTTATATAAGTAGCTAGTTACTTTATTTAGTATAGCAAACGCTCCTAGTACCTTTTAATGCTATATTAATTAGACTCTCTGCGAGTATATTAATAATTTTTGCTTAGCCTACCTAGATAATGTATTAATTTATAATAATAGCACGCTTAAAGAACACTAACGTAATATAAATAAGGTTTTAGAAGCTATAAGCAAAGCTAGATTACCTTTAGATATCTAGAAATGCAAATTTAATGTATAGAGTATAAAATACCTTAAATTTATTATTAAGGCTAGAAAAGGACTTTACATGGACCCTAAGAAAGTAAAAGCAATTAGAGATAAGTAGGCACCTACAAATGTTAAAGGAGTATATAGTTTTTTTAGTTTTGTAAACTTCTATTAATAATCTATTAAGAACTACTTAGAAATAGTAGCTCCTCTTTTAAGGCTTACTAGTAACATCTCCTTTTAATAGGGAAAAACTAAGCAAAAGGCTTTTAATAAGCTAAAGAAGTTATTTATTACTAAGCCAGTACTGGCTTAATAGGATCCTAACAGAGAAACAATCCTAGAAATAGACTTTTCTAGATATATTGTAGCAGGAGTCCTCTTATAATATAATAATAAAGAAAGCTTACGCCTAGTAGCTTATTATTAAAAAAAGATAACTAGCACGCAAAGCAATTATAAAATACATAATAAAAAATTACTAGTAGTTATCTTTTGCTTATTTAAGTAAGATGCTGTGCTACAATCTTTAAAAAAGTTTATAGTTATTATAAATTATAAAAACTTTAAATGTTTTAGTAAGCCTAGACAGCTTAGCAAGAGACAATTAAGATAGGTTTAATTTCTAAGAATGTTTCCTAACATAGAAATATTCTATAGGCCTAGAGTTGATAACTCTAAGGCTAATACCTTATCTAGGAGATAACAAGATATGCTAGCAAACAACTAGGATACTAGGATTTTTAGAAAGTTTTTACAAGTATTTAAACCTACAACTACAGCTACTAATAAAGAACTAGAGAAAGAAGAAGTGCTAAAAACCTTTAGCTGCAACAGCTATCTAACAGCTGTACTAGAATTACCCTAGAAGCAATTAGATCTAGAGGATCTATAGGATAAAGCTAAAAAAGAGGATAAAACTTACTAAATAGCCTAGGAGGCTGTAAGGAATAGTAAATAATAATTTCCTACAGCTCTAGACCTTAAACTTTCTATTTCTAAATGCTAACTAGACAATTCTAGAAACTTCCTATACTAAGATTAAAAATAGGTACTAAATAATAAACCTCTAAGAACTAGAATTATCTATAAAATTCACAGTTCTAGAGCTTTAGGTTATCTAAGAAGAAATATTACCTACTAAGTAGTTGCTAGAGAATACTTTTAGCCCTCTATAAGCTAAACAGTAAGGCAATATATTAGAAACTGCTTAGTATGTAGAAGAACAAAACTATAGAAAGACAGCCTACAAGAATTGTTAAAACCCTTGCCTATACCTAAGTAAATATAAAAAGAAATTTCTATAGATTTTATTACAAGGTTACTAGAAAGCGAAGGCTATACAAACCTTATAGTAGTTATAAATAGGCTTAGTAAGGATATTGTCCTAATAGGCCTTAAGGACATTACTATAGAAAGTATTGCTAAAGCTTTTATTAACTCTGTTATAGCTTACTATTAGTTACTAAACTATATTACTTTAGATAGAGGTATACAGTTTGTTAACTATTTTTAGATTAAGCTTTACAAGTTATTAGAAATTAAGCAACGCTTATCTTCTAGATACTATCTTAAAACTAACAGTTCTACAGAAAGAATAAACTCTATAGTATAGGCTTATTTATAAGCCTTCTATAATTAGGATTAAATAAATTAGAAAAGCAACTTAGAGATAGCTAAGATTGCAGTTATAGCAAGGCAAGCTTAGTCTACTAAAATGTCTCCTTTCTTCTTACAACACGGCTATAAGGTAGATCCCCTATAAATTGCACCTAAGTATAGTCCTTAACAACAACTTCTAAGAAGAATACAGGAGAATTATTAAAAGGTAGAAAATATTATTAGTAAGCTACAACAAAGTATTAAGCTTGCACAAGCTATAATAGGAGAAAGCTAACAAGAATAAGAAAAGCAGGCAAATAAGAGAAGGCACTATTTACTTTAGCTTAAAATAGACGATAAGGTATAGTTAAAACTAGGCAACTACTATAAAATAAAAAGGCCTAGTAGAAAACTTAACTAGAAAAATCCTAAGTACACGGTACTTAAGGTTATTAGACTAAACGCAGTCAAATTAAATACTCCTAGCTAGATTTACCCAGTATTTAATGTTAATAACCTTAGACTAGCGTCTTTAGACCCTCTACTAAGCCAGCTAATAGACGACAATAAACCCCTACTAATTAAGATAGAGGATAGAGAAGAATACCTAGTAGAGACCCTATTAGAGGAAAGAGAAAAAGAAAGAAGAAAACAGTACTTAGTTAAATAGTTAGGATATCTAGATCTAACCTAGGAACTAGCTATTAATCTAAAAGATACGAAAGCCCTAGAAGAGTAGAACTCTAGGTAACAAGATTACTACTCCTACTATTTTTTAGGAGGGGGGTATTGTAAAGGGCTAAAGCCTTAATGTTCTCTAGTACTCGGCCTGTGGCCTTCGTTGGCTTTTCTTACCTTAGCACTAGTAGCTGACTATAAGCCGCACTAATCACGCTAACTATTAGCTGATCTGATAACCTCTGATAACCTCAGTTAGTCCTAACCTAGGTTAAGTCCTAATCATCTGGGTTAGATATATAAACCTACGTAGTCTCTCTCTGTAGTTCGATATCTAATTCATTCACTGTTTACCTTGCATCTTTGGTCAACCCAACGCACCCTTACACTTAGGAACCTTTAAATCTTCTCCTGCAATGCCTAGTAAGGTTGTCAGATTTAGGAGATTTGCGCGAGGTGATTAGGAGGTTGGCGAGACTGAACAAAGGATCCTAGAAGGGCGATCTGGGGGTCGCGCTAGGACACTAACGCGCTAGCGCCGCCAAGCGTCCCATGGATAAAAAGGGCACCCAGAATCCGCACAATAAAAAGGGGAGAAGATCAATACAATCAACTCATCATCAAATATATTATTATTACCTTCCTAGATTTAACTAGCTATTATTTCTGATAATTAAGAGTCTCACTGCCTCAACTAAACGAGGATCAATAACTAACAAATCACTAAACTATACAAGTTATTAACAGGATGTCCACTCTACCTCTACGAGTCTCTTTAGTAATCCCAACTAATTACACAAACTAGATTAAATAGATCTGCTAAATTAATACGCGCGCGGACTTACTACTCGTGTAGGAGAAGATAGATCTAAACCTTATAATTAAGCCTCTTACTAAGCCAACAATGCCTTAAATGCCGCAACTAAGCGACTATTAGGCGTTGTAATAAACAATTAACACGCACGCTGCATTGTACAAAGCTAATTACAGCAACAGCATAACTATACTACCTTTTATACCTACTTAGCCTGCGGATTTATTAACAAACGCGAGGGCCTTATACAAAGAAGATCTAGAGATCTATCAGTTAGAGCTAGATTAATACAAGACAGAAGATTAGAAATACACAAGGGAGTAAGCAGCGTTAGATAAGATTATACAGGAAATACAGTAAACAGTTAACAACTACCTATACACACATTGCTATAGAGCAAGATAATCCTATTATTAGTAGATTACTAACCTTATAGCAGCTGTAAGCATTAACGCTAAAGACAAGATTAAGGAAGCTTGTAAGCAGTACAAAACTGTGATAAAGCTGCTAAGAGTAATCGCCTTATAGGAAACATAGCTTACTAAAGTTAATCACGCTACAACTAAGGGCAAGGCGGTTAGAATACCTAAGTGTTAACTAGATACGTACATTAAGGAGGACTTTACCTAAGCTACAGCTAAGCACTTAGAACAATAGATAATATTGTTTATATCTTATAGATTAAAGAATCTATTAATCACAGTTAAAGATATAATCCGCAACTATTAAGATTACATACAGCTATTTTACCTATCTAAAGCGAAGTTAACTAAGGCATCCTTTAGAGCAGCAGTAGGAGTTAGATTACTAACACTTAAAAAAGACAAAACAGATAACTCTTGGTAGAAGCCTTAAATCTGCTAAAATTAAAAGCCTACTAAGGATACTTAATTAACTTATATCTACTACATTATAAGCGAATGCGAAGTATATAATATAAGACACACGCTTAAGGATTGCTAGTATATGTACTTATCTAGTGCACTAGCTTAGTAGAAACCTTAAGACAATAAAATAGATTAAGTCTAATCGCGCATTAATAACAGCTTAGCTATGCAAGAAACAATCTGTAACGTAAAGCAGTAATTACAATTTTAAAAACTAGTAAGTAAGAAGTTATATACAGCAACACCTTTAATTAAGTATAATAACTAACTATATAGTTAGAAGATTAGAGAGATTAACCACACGTTTATTAAAGCTTTATTTAGAACATGCTAGTTTATATATTCTCTACAATATTTATAGATCTTTAACTCTAGATTAATATGTTACGTCTCTAATAATATAAGCTAATTTACTAAAACATAATTAGCACTCTAAGGAGACTTTCTATAGGCGGGTTACTTATAAGTATAGATTAAGGCATATAAATTAGTTACTTTAATAGTAGTAAGTAGACAAACTTAAAGCTAACTACACTTAACAGACGTAGTATACTATCCTAATCTGCTCTGCAATCTTATCTTGTTTAGGATACTCTGCCTACAAGGCTTATAGTAGGACACTAAACATAATTTAATAATCCTTTAAACATTACTTACTAATAATTTAATTACTAACCTTACTAAGCTACATAGACAGTAGGTGCTTAAAGCAAACCTAATTAATAGCTACACAATAATAGCCTTTGGTGCAGTTACGCTATAATATAATTAATAATAACGTGCACGAGCGCTTATATAGCACAAGGGGATAAGTTATTTAGGACTAAGTGCAATTAAGTACCTTGTATAATAATCTAAGGGGGTAAGGATTACTAGAGTACTTACAGTAGAATGCAACGCCTGTAGAAGAGTAAAAGCTAAAAAGCTAATATGCTATATACTGCGCATAATTAATAAGGCTCTAGAAGAACATACCTTACTTAACTTTTATAATTATAAAGTTAATAGCTTAACTAAAGAAAGAAGCTAAATGCTAAATACAGATTAAGCTACTAGATTTATATAGGACTACTACTTTAAAGACAATTAAACATCTTAGACAATTATTAAGTTATTAGAGTCCTTCGTAATCCTTATAAAGACCTAATTTAATATTATAGTAAAGGTTATTTAAACTAATAATAAGATTGTTACAGTTAAACTAGAGGTAGCTTAGTAGGCAGAGTCCTAAGGCATGCAACTTAAGCTTTCTGCCCCTAATACTTAAGTACAGAATAGTAGAGTAGAACGCTTAAGAGGTATAATTAAGGATAAAGCACAAGCAATACAACCTAACGCTAACCTGCTATAGCTATTATAGCCTAAGATTACTTAATTAGCAGTATATCTCTATAATTCAACGTCTTAATACGCAAATTAATAGAGATTACTATATTAAAAGTTCTTTACGTATAACGTATACAAAAACAGAATTATTACCTTACTACGCAAGCTACACTAAGGTTACCTATAAGTATATAGGTGCAAGGCGTTTACAATAATAGATAATATAAAGCGCGGCAAGCGCAAACTACAGCAGCTTAATCCTAAGGCATAGATTAGATACCTAGTTAGATATTAATCTACAAACATTTACTGTGTATAAGTACTAACTATAGCTAAAGTAATTACAACATGTAATAAAGTATTTAATAAAGAATTAATCTTTACTAGAAATAAGAAGAATATTATAAATGACCTAATGCATAGCACCCTTAAAGAGATTAAGGCATAGATTAGGACTGTAGAACTTCCCCTAGAGATTACAAATAACTAAGAGGAGATATAATCTTTTCTTAAGGATAAGTCTTTTAATAAAAGGCTTATATAAGAAGAAATAACTAATTAATTTAATTAGCGCAAAAGAAAAGTTTAAGTAGATTATCTCTTACCCCCGCTAACGCCTCTACTAGTAGCCCTCTTAACTAATCTTATAACAGCAGAGAGCATTAGGCGTGTAAATAATCCTCTTAATATTAAGAGTTAGAACGTTGCCTTCGCGCAGCTATTAAACTCTAAGCCTAATTACTCTTTAAGTACTAGCTATAGCAAGTGTTTTAATCTACTTAGTGCTAATATAGAGTTAAGTTCTATTAGTAAGACTTTCTAGAAAAACTAGATAGACTTATAGGCTTTAGCGTCTATAACAGGTACAAGAGTAAGAGAAGTTTTATAATTAAATAATAGAAAACTTAATAGCGCTGTAGTTAATTAATAACTTAAAGGTTAAAGTTAAAACTAGATACCTTTTCTAAGAGAGCTCTTGCTAACGCTAAGTCTAAATTAACTAAAAGAGAATTATATATTCTACTAGTTATTTAAAAAGGCTAAAAAGGATTACCTTGTAAGCTACAAGCAATTAAATTTATAGTTAGAAGTCCTAACGTAAGAAGTATAACTAATAAATACCTAAATACTAAAGTCTATGTAAGTATATACCTACAAAATTAATAAGAATTATTAGTTTAATAAGTATAAAGCGCGCTTAGTTGTATAGGGCGATTAGCAGCGTAACGTTATTACTTAAGAGACCTACGCTGCCACGTTAGTAGGTTAATACTTCTAAATAGCTCTTGCAATCGCTGCCTAATCTAACCTTAAGCTTAAGTAGTATAACATTACTAACGCCTTTATACACGCACTAATTAATTAAGTTATATATATAAGAATACTGCGTAAATACGTAAAGAAGAGAATAATTCTTAAGCTTAACAAAGCTCTTTATAGTCTTTAGATATTGCTACTACTTTAGTAATAAGACTTTACTACTTACCTTAAAAGCTATAGATTTACTATTATTTTATATAAGCTATATTACATAATTTACTAAGGAATCTTTGTATTCTTCTACGTTGACAATATTATTGCAATGTACAGCAAGAACTATAAATTAGACACGCAAGTAGCTATTAAGGATATAAAGAAAAAGTACTATATAACTAGAGAAGACGATCTACATTAGTTTTTAGGTATAGAGTTAGTAGAGATTAATTACAGCGTAAGATCTAAATCTCCCAATTAGCATATATTAAGAAGATTAACTAACTAGTACGCAATTACTTAATTAAGAGTAATACCCTAATAATTAAGGCTAAACTACTACCCTAAGATAGCAACACGACTCCTAGGGAAATTAACTTCTACTAATAAAAGATTAGATTACTCTTATTTATAGTAGTTAACATAAAACCTAACACAGCCTTTGTAGTATTACGCCTAGCATAATTCTTTATAAACCTTAGACCTAATTATTAGGCAGCAGCTAATTGCGTACTTATCTACCTTTACTATACCTAGACGCTTACACTACAATTTAGTAGATATAATTACCTAGTTATTATAAGCAGCGTATTATTTACTAATAATACACTTAATTAGAAAAGCTTTTAAGGATACATAATTAAACAGTTTAGTAAACTAATAGCCTAGAGATTAAATAAACTAAATATAGTTATAACCTTAATAACTAAGGCTAAACTGCTTGCGCTCTTACAAGTTGCTAAGAAAGCTATATTTATCTAGATATTGCTTACTAAGCTATAAGTTTAAATAGTTAACTAAATTATTACTATATAGTGTAATAACTTTAAAACAATCTAATTAATCTTAGAAGAGATCTCCTAGCTAACTACAAAGCTACAACATGTTAATATCTATAATTACTAGCTTAGGCAAGAAGTACAGAACAAGTTAATTAAGGTAGTCTATATTAAGTTAAGCAAGATGCTCGCTAATAGACTTACCAAACTCTTACTAGCAAATTAATAGCCGAGATTCTTATAATAAATAGGATTAATTAACCTAGGGAACTAACTAAGGCTAGAGGCTAATCTAAGATTAATAACTAATTATCCTAACGCCTTAGACTTGTGATTAAGTCGCGCGTAAAGAAGTTTTTAGCTTAATTCTTACGTTTAAGCTAGGGGGGTGTGTTAGATTTAGGAGATTTGCGTGAGGTGATTAGGAGGTTGGCGAGACTGAACAAAGGATCCTAGAAGGGCGATCTGGGAGTGGCGCTAGGACACTAACGCGCTAGCTCCGCCAAGCGTCCTACGGATAAAAAGGGCACCCGGTATCCGCACAATAAAAAGGGGAGAAGATTAATACAATTAACTTATTATCAAATATATCATCATTACCTTCCTAGATTTAACTAGCTATTATTTCTGACAAAGGTATAAGCTGCTCTATTTCCTTTTAAAGTTAGGCTAGACAACACTATAAGAAGATATGCTTTTAGATCTACTTTACTAGATCTAAATCACCTTCTGAGAGCTGCTATTAGCAACCACAAAAAAGAGCAACTTAATTAAATTTAAGAGTCTATTAACTTAGCTCTCTTAGACAATATAGAGGAGATACAACACTACGCCTTTATACTATAGAACGCTAGAACCCCTTACAAGGTCTAGATATTAACTAAGCTAAAGGACATTAAAGCTAAAAGCTATAAGAAACTATTAGTAGATAATAGCTTTTTATTAATATACTTAGATGCCTTAGCTATAAGTGACAGCAAAGGAATTAGCGTAGGCATAGCCTTCTACAAAAGAGCTACTCTTACAGAAAAACTACAAGCAAATATAAAAAAAAACTAACTAGTTTACAACAGTAAACTAAAAGGTATTACTTTGAGGCTAGAAAAAGTGGTTAGCCTATTAAACAACTGCTAAAACGTTAATATTTACGCAGATAATTAGGCTGTGCTATTTTAATTAAAGAATACCTTAAATAACTTTAGCTAAGAGTAGCAAATTAGAAATATTAGGGCAGCAACTTAACTTAAAGAAAAAGGCATTACTCCTACGCTATAATAAGTCCTAGGACACTAAAATATACTAAGAAACAATTAAGCAGACTTTCTAGCAAAAGAAGCTACAGAAATAAACCCTTTAACAAATAAAATAAGCTTAGCAGTTGTTAGTTCTTAAATTAAACAACTAGCAAATATTAACTAGTTAAGCCTTCTAGAGAATTACAGAAAGAAAGCTTCTTTTAAGAATCTAAGCACCTACTTAGCAACCTTTTAATAAAGAATAAGAAAACAAATACTTATCCTCCTGCTAGAAGAGTGTCAGAAATAATAGGTTGTCAAAATTGATAGAATAATGATGATATATTTGATGATAATTGTATTTTATTAATGAGTGATTGTGTGTTTTTTTTCTGTTGATCTATTGAGTGGATTACGGGTGCCTTTTTTATCCGAGGGACTCTTGGCGGTGCTAGCGCGTTTAGCGTCATGTAGCGCCACCCCCTAACCACCCTTCCTAGATCCTTTGTTCAGTCTTGCCGACATACTGATCACCTTACCGACCTCTTAATTGATTGCGCAAATCTCCTAAATCTAACACATCCCCTTAGCTTAAATGTAAAGATCAAGCTAACAACTTCTTGCGTTTGTTAATTATAAGTCTAAGGCGTTAAGACGATTAGTTATTAATCCTAGATTAGCCTCTAGTCGTAGTCAGTTGCCTAGGTTAATTAATCCTATTTATTGTAGGAATCTTAGCTATTAATTAGCTAGTAAAGGTTTAGTAAGTCTATTAGTAAGTATCTTGCTTAACTCTACGTAGATTACCTTAATTAACTTGTTCTATACTTCTTGCCTAAGCTAGTAATTATAGATATTAACATGTCGTAGCTTTGTAGTTAGCTAGGAGATCTCTTCTAAAATTAATTAGATTGTCTGCAGGTTATTACACGATATAGTAATAATTTAGTTAACTATCTAAACTTGTAGCTTAGTAAGCAGCATCTAAATAATTATAGCTTTTTTAGTAACTTATAAGAGCGTGAGCAGTTTAGCTTTAGTTATTAAAGTCATAATTATATCTTTTTATTTGCTCTCTAAGCTATTAGTCTACTAAATAGTTTTATTACGTATTCTTAAGAGCTTTTCTAATTAAGTATATTCTTAGCAAATAAGGCGTTACTTGTAATAACTAAGTAATTATATCTACTAAATTATAGTGCGAGCGTCTAGGTATAGTTAAAGTAAAGAAGTACGCAATTAGCTACTACCTAATAATTAAGTCTAGGGTTTATAAGGAATTGCGCTAAGCGTAATACTACAAAGGCTGTGTTAGGTCTTGTATTAACTACTACAAAAAAGAGTAATCTAATCTTTTATAAGTATAGGTTAATTTCCCTAAGAGCTAGGTAGCTATCTTAGGGCAGTAGCTTAGTTTTAATTATTAAAGTATTTCTCTTAATTAAGTAGTTGCTTACTAATTAAGTAATCTTTTTAATATAAGCTAATTAAGAGATTTAGACCTTGCGTTGTAATTAATTGCTAATTAACTCTATACCTAGGAACTAATGTAGATTGTCTTCTCTTGTTAAATAGTACTTTTTTCTTATATCCTTAACTACTGCTTGTATATCTAATCTTTGCTCCTTCTTATATATTATAATAATATTGTTAACGTAGAAGAATACAAAGATCTTTTAACAGATTATATAGTATAGCTTATATAGAATAGTAGTAAATTTATAGCTTTAGAGGTAAGTAGTAAAGTTTTGTTACTAGAGTAATAATAATATCTAGAGGCTGTATAGAGCTTTATTAAGCTTTAGAATTATTTCTTTCTTTGCCTATCTACATAGTATTTTTATATATACTAGCTAATTAATCTGTGTATGTGTGAAAGCGTTAGTAACGTTGTACTACTTAAGTTTAAGGTTAAGTTAGGCAGTAATTACAAGCGCTATTTAGAAGGATTAACTTGCTAATATAGCAGCGTAAGTCTTTTAAGTAGTAATATTACGCTGTTAATTGCTTTATATAACTAGGCGCGCTTTATACTTAATAAATAGATAATTCTTGTTAATCTTGTAGGTATATACCTACATAGACTTAAGTATTTATATATTAGTTAGTTGTGTATCTTGTGTTAGGACTTCTAATTATAAGTTTGATTACTTATGGCTTACAAGGTGATCCTCTTTAGCCTTTTTAAATAACTAGTAGAATATGTAATTCGCCTTTAGTTAATTTAGACTTAGTTTTAGCAGGAGCTTACTTAACAAAGGCATTTATTTATAACTTTAACTTTTAAGCAATTAATTAACTACTATGTTATTAAGTCTCTTGTTGTTTAATTATTAAACTTCTCTTACTCTTGTACCTGCTATAAACGCTGAAGCTTATAAGTCTGTCTAGTTTTTCTAGAAAATCTTACTAATAGAACTTAATCCTATATTAGCACTGCGTAGATTAGGACACTTGCTACAGCTAGTACTTAAGAGGTAATTAGGCCTAGGGTTTAATAGCTGCGTAAGGGCGACGTTCTAACTCTTAATATTAAGAGGATTATCTATACGCCTAATACTCTCTACTGTTATAAGATTAGTTAAGAGGGCTACTAGTAGAGGCGTTAGCGGGGGTAAAAGATAATCTACTTAAACCTTTCTTCTACGCTAATTATATTAATTAGTTGTTTCTTTTTATATAAGTCTTTTATTAAAAAACTTATCTTTAAGAAATATTTATGTCTCTTTTTAGTTAATTGTAATCCTTAAGAGAAGTTCTATAGTCCTAATCTATGCCTTAATCTCTTCAAGTGTGCTATGCATTAGGTTATCTATAACATCCTTCTTATCTCTAGTAAAGATTAATTCTTTGTTAAATACTACATTACGTGTAGTATCACCTTAGCTATAGTTAGTACCTATACACAGTAAATATTTATAGATTAATATCTAACTAAGTATCTAATCTATGCCTTAGGATTAAGCTACTATAGTTTGCGCTTGCTACACTTTATATTATCTATTATTATAAACGCCTTACACCTATATGCTTGTAGGTAGCCTTAGTGTAGCTTACGTAGTATGGTAATAATTCTGTTTTTGTATACGTTATGCATAAAGAACTCTTAATATAGTAATCTCTATTAAGTTACGTATTGCGGTGTTTGATTATAAAGATATACTGCTAATTAAGTAATCTTAAGCTACAGTAGCTAGAGTAGGTTAGCATCTAGTTATATTACTCGTGCTTTATCCTTAATTACACCTCCTAAGCGTTCTGCTCTATTATTTTATGCTTAGGTATTAGGGGCAGAAAGCTTAAGTCACATGCTATAGGACTCTGCCTAATAAGCTACTTCTAGTTTAACTATAACAATCTTGTTATTAGTTTTAATTACTGTAAAGGGCTGAAGCCTTAATGTTCCCTAGTACTCGGCCTGTGGCCTTCGTTAGCTTTTCTTACCTCAGCACTAGCAGCTGACTATCGGCCGCACTATTTGCGCTAGCTTCTAGCTGATCTAGTAGCTTCTGCTAAGTAACTACACTACTAGCTGCACTAGTTACGCTAACTGTCAGCTAACCCGGCAAACCTCCAATATACCTCAGTTAGTCCTAATCTTAGTTAGTCCTAACTATCTAGGTTGGATATAAAACCTTTACGTAGTCTCTCTATAGTTCTTTATCTAATTCATTTCACTATTACCTTGCATCTTTAGTTAACCCAACGCACCCTTACAATTGAATTAGATCCTTCTTTAGCTACTTGCGTAGCTACGTTATACTTAGCAGCCTGCTAGAGCTATATCTACGCACGAGATCCTAATTAATTAGACCACTAGTTAATTAGTTGACTGTTTTAAATCTACTAAGGAATTAACAGTAAGAGAAGCACTAGAAAGTGCTAAGGAATACTTAGTTGTATAAGTCTCTAAGGCGTTTAAATTCGTTGGATAAGCCTACTAAGCGTAGTAGCCCCAGAAAACAGACGAAGGATAAGCCTACTAAGCGTAGTAGCTCCTACACGAAAGGATAAGCCTACTAAGCGTAGTAGCTCCTAGAACAGACAAAGGATAAGCCTACTAAGCGTAGTAGCTCCTACACGAAAGGATAAGTCTACTAAGCGTAGTAGCACCTACAACAATCCCTGCCGACAATATAGAGTACTAGCGAGTACCTACAAATACAATAGCAGAACCCTCAACAGCTTTTCTAGTTGTAAGGATAGCAGAATTACACTAAGATAGTGTTAGTAAACCTAAAGTAGAGACTACTTTAGAGAGACTTTGTAGAGCAGGGGGCCTAGACGAGATAGCCACCTCTACAAGAATACAGGAAGCTTTCTAAGCTTAGGAAGCTATAGGCACAACATTACAACAAGAAAGGGAGCCTAAGGTAGAACAACAACCTCTACCTTATATACCTACCCTATTAGCTGCCCTAGGGAATTAATAAGCTCAAACGCCTAGGCGTTTAAAACAACTAGATCCTAATACCTTTAATAGAATTAGAAAGATGTACTAAATCTTTTAACAACAACTTACTGCTAAGGTAGAAAATAATAAGGAAGACTTCAACACAAATAAAAGGACTTATAATTACGCCTTTAGCTAACTAAAAGGCTTAGCTACAACTCTTACCCTGCCTTTCCTTAACTAAATCGGGATTTCTAATTTATAGAACTTTAATAAGTTATAAAACTTCTTTAACTAAATATTTAGCAATCCCTATAGCGCAAAGAGAGCTAAGAACAAGCTCTAGTCTATAAGCTAAGGCAAGAAAAGCATCTACAAATATATTATAGAATTCTAGGAGCAACTACTATTATCTAATAGTAGCTTAGACAAGGATACAAGGATAATGCTTTTCTAAAAAAGTCTTATTTAGAAACTTTAAAATAAACTTGTAGGTATTACTTATAAGGATTAAGATAGCCTGCAAAATAAAGCAATAGATATTGCTAATTACCTCTACAGAATAGAGAAGTACTCTTAAAGCAGAGACAACAAGCCTAAGGAGTATAAATTTAGGAGAACTTCTCCTCCTCCTTCTCCTTTGAAAGGAGACTAGATAGAAAGGATAGAATACATAGGAAGAACTGCTAAACCTTAATAGTTTAGTAACTAGGAGTTAGAACAGTTGTATAAAGAAAGACGCTGTTTTAACTATAAATAGAAGGACTATCTATCTGCATATTGTATAGAGAATAAGAGATTCCCTAAAAAGGAGAAAAAGACTTTAGTTAAGTCCTGTAACTCTAAAAAGAAAGATAAAAAGCTTAGCAATAGAAGCTTAAATAAGGACTTAGATTTAGAAAAAGAGTAGCTCCTGTTTAAAGTTACTAGCAGGAGCCTCTAATAAGTTAGGATACCTTAGTTAAAGAGTGGACTAAATTTAAATAGAATATAAGCAGCAATAGAATTACTTTAGAGGCGCTAGTTAATTATTACACTTTGGCCTCTACTTTAATTAATACAGGAAACCTTATATGCTTACTTATTAGCCCTTAACTTGTTAAGAACGCTAACTTATAGTGCATTTCTATTTCTCCTAAGAGATTAGAAGGAGTTATAGATAAACCTAGAACTATTAACAAAGTTAATAGGTTAGACATTAATATTAAAAGTTATAAGGATAGTATTTAGGGCTATATAGCCCCTACACACCCTAGTTACGATTTAATACTTAGACAGCCCTAGATAAATAGAAGAGAGGTTACTATTGCTCCTTTTAAAAAAACAATTTACATCTATTCTTTTAGCTAAACGATTAAGTTACTTAGCACTAAGGATTGCCCTATTAAAGGAGACTAGAGATTGAAATAAATAAGCGCAACAGCTTAATACTCCTATATTAGGCGGGCAAAAAAGAATAAGTCTATTTAGACTTTTGCTGCTTCTCTTAAGGATATTAAAAAAGCCCTAGCTCTTAAAAAGAAAGTAAAGGTCCTACTTTTACTCCCTAAGGCTTATTAACACCTAGCTTAGATTTTTAATTAAAAAACTGCCTCTGTACTACCTCCTTTATGCAGATCTAAAGTAGATTACTAAATTAAACTAGAGAAAGAAAATAAAGGTAAAAAAAAGGAGGCTCTCTAGGGACTTCTATACAGTATAAGCTGCTTAGAACTTCTAGTATTACAAAAGAAGCTTATTTCTCTACTAAATAAAAGATAGATTAGAGCTAGTAGCTCTCTTGCCTCCTCCTCTGTTCTTTTTGCTAAGAAACCTAGAGGAGGATTACATTTTTGCGTTAATTACTAATCCTTAAATACTATTATAAAGAAAGATTGTTATCCTTTGCTTTTAATTTAGGAAACCCTTAATAATATTGTAAAAGCTAAATAGTTTACAAAGATTAACGTTTCTGCAGCTTTCTATAAGATTAGGATTAATATAAGAGATAAGTAGAAAACAGCTTTTTGCACTAGATTTAGGTTATATAAATAGCTAGTTACTTTGTTTAGTATAGCAAACGCTCCTAGTACTTTTTAACGCTATATTAATTAGACCCTCTGCAAATATATTAACAATTTTTGCTTAGCCTACCTAGACAACGTATTAATATACACAAATAGCATGCTTAAGGAACACTAACGCAATATAAATAAGGTCCTAGAAGCTATAAGTAAGGCTAGATTACCTTTAAATATCTAGAAATGCGAATATAACGTACAGAGTACAAAATACTTAAGTTTTATTATTAAAGCAGGA
Source organism: Alternaria sp. 'sect. Undifilum' (assembly GCA_024321975.1). Classification (NCBI taxonomy): domain Eukaryota; kingdom Fungi; phylum Ascomycota; class Dothideomycetes; order Pleosporales; family Pleosporaceae; genus Alternaria; species Alternaria sp. 'sect. Undifilum'. The sequence continues at coordinate 539,478 of JAJJZI010000010.1, read as the reverse complement.
AAAGGACTTTAAATAGATTTTAACAAAATAAAAGTAATTAGAGATTATTAGGCACTTATAAATATTAAAGAAGTACACAGTTTTCTTAGTTTTACAAACTTTTATTAATAATTTATTAAAAACTCCTTAGAGATAGTAGCTCCTCTTTTAAGGCTTACTAGAAACGTCTCCTTCTTATAGGGAAAAGCGCAAGATGCTTTTAATAAACTAAAAGAGTTTTTTATTACTAAGCTAGTCCTAGCTTAATAGGACCTTGACAGAGAAACAATCCTAGAAACAGACTCTTCTAGATATGTAGTAACAGGAGTACTCTTGTAATATAATAATAAAGGAAGCTTACGCCCTATAGCTTATTATTTAAAAAAGATAACTAGCACGCAAAGCAATTACGAGATACACAACAAAGAATTACTAGTAGTTATCTCTTACTTATTTAAGTAGGATGCTATGCTACAGTCTTTAAATAAGTTTATAGTTTTTATAGACTATAAAAACCTTAAATATTTTAGCAAGCTAAGACAGCTTAGCAAAAGATAAATAAGATAAGCTTAATTTCTAGGAAAGTTTCCTAACATAGAAATTTCTTATAGGCCTAGATTTAATAACTCTAGGGCTAATGCCTTATTTAGAAGACAACAAGATATGCTAGCAAACAACTAGTATACTAGGATTTCTAGGAGGTTTCTATAAGTATTTAAACCTACAACTGCAGCTACTAATAAAGAACTAAAAAAAAAAGTGCTTAGAACCTTTAGTTGTAACAGCTATCTAGTAACTGTACTAGAATTACCTTAAGAGCAGTTAAATCTAGAGAATCTATAAGATAAAGCTAAAAAAGAGGAAAAAACTTACTAAATAGCCTAGAAAGCTGTAAAGGATAGTAAAAGACAATTTCCTATAGCTTTAGACCTTAAACTTTCTATTTCTAAATGCTAACTAGACGATTCTAGAAACCTTCTATACTAAGATTAAAAATGGGTACCTAATAATAAACCTCTAAGAACTAGAATTATACACGAAATCTACAGTTCTAGGGCTTTAGGCTATAAAGGAAAGAATATTACTTACTAAGCTATTTGTCGGAAACAAAATACCGACCGATCGATAAATCGCGCTCCGGCTAGAGGATACATATACACGTTGCGACACTATTGCAAGAGAATACTTTTAGCCCTCTATTAGTAAAAGTATTAGAAAATACGTAAAGAACTGCTTAGTATGTAGAAGAATAAAACTCTAGAGAGACAGCTTATAAGGCTTACTAAAACCCTTGCCTATATCTAAGCAAATATAGAAAGAAATTTCTATAGATTTTATTACAAGGTTACTAGAATGCAAAGGCTATATAAACCTTAAAGTAGTTATAGATAGGCTTAGCAAGGACGTTGTCTTAATAGGCCTTAAGGACATTTCTACAGAAAGTGTTACTAAAGCTTTTATTAACTCTATAGTAGCTTACTATTAGTTACCAAACTATATTACTTTAGATAGAGGTATACAGTTTGTTAACTATTTTTAAATTAAGCTTTGCGAGTTATTAGAAATTAAGTAACACTTATCTTCTAGATACTATCCTAAAACTAACAGGTCTATAGAAAGAATAAACTCTATAGTACAGGCTTATTTATAAGCCTTCTGCAATTAGGATTAAACAAATTAGAAAAGCAACCTAGGGATAGCTAAAATTGCAGTAATAGCAAGGCAAGCTTAGTCTACTAAAATGTCTCCTTTCTTCCTACAATACGGCTATAAGGTAGATCCTCTATAAATTATAACTAAGTACAGCCCTTAACAACAACTTTAAAGGAAAATACAAAAGGACTATTAAAAAGTAGAAAATATTATTAATAAACTACAGCAAAGTATTAAGCTTGCATAAGCTATAATAAGAGAAAGTTAACAAGAATAAGAAAAGTAGGCAAATAAGAAAAGGCACTAATTACTTTAGCTTAAAATAGGCGATAGGGTATAGTTAAAACTAGGCGACTACTACAAAATAAAAAGGCCTAGCAGGAAACTTAACTAGGAAAACCTTAAGTACATAGTACTTAAAGTTATTAGACTAAACGCAGTTAAATTAAATACTCTTAGCTAGATTTACCTAGTATTTAATATTAATAACCTTAGACTAGCGTCCTCAGACCCTCTACTAAGCTAGCTAATAGACGACAATAAATCTCTACTAATTAAGACAAAGGATAGAGAAGAATACCTAGTAGAGACCCTATTAGAAGAAAAAGGAAAAGGAAAAAAAGCAGTACTTAGTTAAATAGTTAGGATATCTAGATCTAACCTAGGAATCAGCTATTGATCTAAAGGATACAGAAGCCTTAGAAGAGTAGAACTCTAGGTAACAAGATTACTACTCCTACTATATTATTTTTTAGGAGGGGGGTATTATTTGTTTAAAATAAGGCCTTAATAAACGTGTAGTTAATCTCTCTAATCTTCTAACTATATAGTTAGTTATTATGCTTAATTGTAAGTGTTGCTGTATATAACTTCTTAATTGCTAGTCTCTAAGATTATAATTACTACTTAGCGTTGCGAAGTGTTTCTTGCATAGCTAGGCTGTTTTTAATACGTAATTAGACTTAATCTATCTTGTTATCTTAGGGTTACTACTAAGCTAGTGCACTGCTTAAGTACGCGTACTAGTAATCCTTAAGCGCGTGTCTTATATTATATACTTCGCATATGCTTGTAGTGTGTTAGATATTAGTTAATTAAGTATCTTTAGTAGGCTTTTAATTTTAGCAAAGTTTATACTTTTACTTAAGATTATTTATTTTGTCTTTGTTAAGCGTTAGTAATCTAGCTCCTGCAGCTACTCTAAAAGATGCCTTAGTTAACTTTGTTTTAGATAGGTAAAACAGCTACATGTAATCTTAATATTCGCAGATTATATCTTTAACTATAATTAATATATTCTTTAATCTATAAGATATAAATAATATTATCTATTATTCTAAGTGTTTAGCTATTGCTTAAGTAAAGTTACCCTTCATAAACATGTCTAGTTAGTACTTAAGTATTCTAACAGCTTTGCTCTTAGTTATAGTATAATCAACTTTAGTAAGCTATGTTTCCTATAAGGCGATTACTCTTAGTAGCTTTATTACAGTTTTGTACTACTTACAGGCTTCTTTAATCTTTTCTTTAGCGTTAATACTTATAGTAGCTATAAAGTTAGTAATCTACTAACAATTTAATTATTTTACTTTACAGTACTTTATATATAAGTAGTTATTAACTATTTACTAGATTTCCTGCGTAATTTTATTAAATGCTGTTTACTCTCTTATATACTTCTAATTTTCTGTTTTATATTAATCTAGCTTAATTTTATAGATCTCTAGATCTTCTTTATACGACGCTTTCGCGTTTGTAGCTAGATTAGTAGGTCAAGTAGGTATAAAGGGCGGTATAGGTGCGCTAGCGCCGTAATTAGCCTAGTACAATGCTGCGTAAGCATTAATCGCTTATTGCAACGCTTAGTAGTTGCTTAGTTAAAGCATCTAAGGCACTGTTAGCTTAGTGAGAGGCTTAATTGTAAGGTTTAGATCTATCTTTTCCTACACGCGTAGTAAGTCCGCGCGCGTCTTAATCTAGCGTATCTATTTAATCTATTTCGTGTAATTAATAAGGATTACGGAGGAGTCTTGTAAAGGTAGTGTAGACATTCTATTAATAGCGTGTAGAGTTTTCTTGTGTTTGTTGATCCTTGTTTAGTAAGGCAGTAAGACTCTTAATTGTCAGAAATAATAGGTTATTAAAACTAATAGGATATTAATAATATATTTAATGATAATTGTATTGAATTAATAAGTGATTGTGTGTTTTTTTTTCTGTTAATCAATTGAGTAGATTACGGGTGCCTTTTTTATCTGAGGGACTCTTGGCAGTGCTAGCGCGTTTAGCGTCATGTAGCGCCACCCCCTAACCACCCTTCCTAGATCCTTTGTTCGGTCTTGCCGACCTACTGATCACCTTGCCGACCTCTTGATCAATTGCGCAAATCTCCCGAATCTGACAAAGAGATATATCTAGCTCTTTCTTTTAATTAAAACTAGGTTATAGCTACCTAAAGAGCTATCTTGTTAAAAGAGGAAAAGTAGAATCTAAAACTTGCCTATGCAACTTTAGAGCTACACAAGACACAGCTTATATAATTCTTAGGTACTAACTATACAAGGATAGTAGAGCTATACTTTAGAACTTCTGTACAGAGCTAATCTCTTTAAAGTACCATTTTTAAACAGAAGCAGGTATTAAGGCTACTATAGCTTTTATTTAAGAAACTAGGGTTGGTACACAGGTCTGGTATAAAGGAAACTCCGATAACTAGATGCAAACGCCTACTTTAGGCGACTAAGCTCTACATACCCCCTCCTCTCTCTCCTCCCCTCCCTCTCTCTCCTCCCCTCCCTCTCTCTCCTCCCCTCCCTCTCTCTCCTCCCCCTCCCTCTCTCTCCTCCCCCTCCCTCTCCCTCTTCTACCTCTACACAATAGGCTAAGAGCCTCACCTTTATTTAGATAAACCACTCTTTGTAAATAACTTAGAAGAAAAAAACTACATAGATATCTGCAGGCCTCGGCCTGCACGTCTTATATAGCCCATTAGGCTAAGAAAGGACGTTAAACTACAATAAAAAAAATGTCTAAGAGGGTAAGCTGCGAATTAGCTTTAGTATACGCCTTGAGAGGTTATAGTTGTTGAGACATTATGTGTTGTTGCTAGGTACGCGTGTTGGTGGGGGAACTGGGCTGCTTAGTGGGGAGGGCCGCTCGCTAGTAAAACACGTTATACAAATATAAACTTTTTAACTATAAAGTTTCTTAAAAATCTAAATAGGCTAAAAGATACTATTTTTCACTTATAATATTAAAATCAACTAATATTACATAAAAGTATAACATTTAAAAAACTATAACAGAAATTCTAAGTGAATACTATTAAAGAATCTCATTTTCTAAATAAATTCTCTAAATAGTATTCTTTTTAAAAATTCTTAAAGATTAGGAATCTATAAGCTTAGGTTTATAAATATAGAATTTTACTTTAGTTTAATATAGCTTAGTTGAAAAGTTTATATATGTATACAATGGCTTCAGCCTTTTAAGATAACCTTTTAATGTGACTACACATTTTGTAGACACCTTTTTAGTAAAAACAAAGATTTATTGCTAATAATAAGTATTAAGGCTTATGCCTTCTTATTTAGCATTGCTAGCACGCAATTAGTGTGTCGCATGTTTAGACAGAAATAAAGAAAAGTAAGACAAAGACGCGAATCGCCTCTTAACTTAACACGCTCTATCCTACTTATACTGCCTACTTATGTTAAGGCTTTACTTCTAGGTACTCTTAGACAAATTAAAGAAGCAGCACTATTATTACCTTGCTTTCTAACCTATACATACAATAATAAAACGCCTACTCTTTCTTTTTTACCTCTTTCTTCTTTATTGCTATTTTAACGTTATGCAACAGCTAGCCTAACTAGTTAGTAGTTTTTTTACTTAGCTTATACATAATTAATTAGAAAAAAAGGATACCAAAGTAGAGTATTTTAAGTACTTTACTAGTATTAGTAAATACTCTATAAATCATATATTTCTTCTACAACTAGCTAAGTTAAGGCTTGACATTTTTATATATATAGAGATATTGCAGATTTTAGAGTTGTTTATAAGGAATATAATTATAAAGTCTTGAAAAGGCTAAGTTTATAGATGCTTAATAAACTTAAGTGTCTACATAATTAGCTTAAGCTAGACTAGTTTAGGGGCTAGATATATAATAGGAAAGCTTCCTATCTTTAGATAAAAGTTAAGGTTAAAGAAATACTTATTATAGAGGTTGTATACTATATTACAGTACAGCGTATTATATGTAAATTATTTATATATAGTGCTGTTTAAAAGATAAGAAGTAGTAAGTAAGAAGTAGCAGCTTTAGCTTTATAAAGTATTACAGGCTCCTACTACAGTACGTACGTATTCTTTCCCTTTTCTATTATATTATGTTACAATCTTATTATAATCCTACTATAATTCTATTGTTAGCTATAGGCTAGTAATCGCTGTTAGACACGTTTTAACTAGTGTTGTTTTTTAGTACCTTAGTAAATTTTTTTACCCTAATTATTGCTTAGTAGTCTAAGCTTTCCTCCTAGAACTAACTTATCTACCTACTGTTTGAATCTTGTTAACTACATACAATCTTTTTTTTTGACTTTTACAATTAATTAGTAGAGGGTAGCTGCTTTTCACTTTTTTAGAACCCTATTTTGACTACAACAACAACCACCACCCTTGACACCTTAAAAAATAAATATGTATACAAAGTAAAAATCTCTATAACTAAGGCTTACTAAGCTAAAATAAAATTCTAGATTTATAGATCTATGCTTCTAGATTCTAAATCTTCTAGAATTTTCAAAAAAGTTATACTAATTTTGATATTAGAAATTTGCTGAAATTACTATGTAAAAGTGGCTTGTTGGGTGGTGTGGGCTCGTTGGCCCGTCCACCTCGGTAGTCGTCACGAGTCGGGACCGTGCGCAAGGCGGCGGCGACTCAGCCATCGACGCGCTTATCATAAGTTCATAACAGTGCTATCTCTCGCCTTGTCGTCTCTTCTGCAATGTCCATACACCATGCCATCAAACAAATCCACTCTTAATCATCGGAGCAGGCCCTCCAACACTATATTCACCTGCGGCATCCTCGCGCAGGTCGCGTTGCTCGCCTGCATCTTTTGGACTTGCACTAGCTTTGGCAAACCCCATGAGCCAACCACTGTAGCGGAAGCAGCAGCTAAGACAACATCGAGACCAAGTGGCTTCACCTTGCGCCATCTTTTTGATCATGGTGCTGGCCAACCTGGACCACGAGCGCGAAGGATGGATGTGACTCCAGAGCGATTTGCGGTTGCTGGTGTCGATTCCCACATCGGGCCCTTCCCCATCAAGACAGCACCAGTCAAGATAGAAAGACCTGCATTGCGTGGCTACAATGCACAGATCCCCATGTCGGACATGTGGATCGCGGAAGATATAACTGGTCCGGATGTCACGGATAAGAACACGGTAATCAGCTTCGCGAACATGTCCGAGGATGCTTACAAGGTCGGCCGTGATGACTCGGGGTGGATGGACGTTGATGGGCGTTACAACTCGTCGATTCCTTTCGGTTGGGATGATAGTGGAATCCGAGGCCATGTCTTCAGCGACGACACGAACTCCACCATCATTCTGGCGGTGAAGGGAACGACTGTAGCCATGTTTGAAGGCGACGGAACCTCCGTGCACGACAAAGAAAATGACAACTTGTACGGCTCATGCTGCTGCGGTCAGGGCGGCACATATCTTTGGCGCAAAGTGTGTGACTGCCAGACTGGTACCTACACCTGTGACGAGCAGTGTGTCAAAGACGAGTTACGGAAGCCGAACAGATACTACGTTGCGACTGTCGAGCTTTTTCAAGAAACTCTCAAGCTCTACCCGGATGCGAACATTATGACGACAGGACACAGTTTGGGAGGCGTCCTGGCTTCTTTGATCGGCTTGCAGCACGGTATTCCTTCGGTGACGTTTGAAGCCTACCCGCAAGCCCTGGCAGCTAAACGCTTGGGCTTACCAGCTGCTGGCGACGTCGCTCCACTCAGGAAGAATACAGGCGGCTTTCACTTCGGACATACCGCTGACCCGGTATACATGGGAACTTGCAATGGCGCGACGAGCTTTTGCTCTATTGGCGGGTACGCTTTCGAGACCCTCTGCCATACCGGAAAGAGATGTGCATATGATGTAGTGAAGGATTGGGGATGGAGACAAAATACGCAAACCCATAGCCTAAGGTATGCTATTGACAATGTGTACATGAAGTACGACGAGGCAGCAACATGTCAAGAAGAGGACGTTGGGTGCGTCGATTGCTATCTATGGAAGTTTGAGAGCGGCACGCATACCACCGCGACAACTAGCTCAACAACAGCTACAAGTACTACATCTTCGAGGACGCGGACGGAGACGTGTAAGACGCCTGGATGGTGGGGATGCCGTGATAAGACTACTACGATGGTATCGACCACATCATCCAGCCCATCAAGTACCTTAACCAGTACAAGTACCTGCCAAACTGTAAGTCCAAAAATCTCACGACTGCGCATACATCGCTGACTTTTGAAGCCCGGATGGTTTGGATGCAAAGACAAAACTACAGCTACCACAACCACTACAACATCGACTGAGCCAACAACGACTACGTGCACTTCGAAAGGCTGGTTTGGCAGGTGTCACGACGATGTGCCTGCAACGACCACATCAGCCATGCAAGGTCATGCCTACTGGCGGACGGAAGCAACTGCGACGCAGACAGCACCATAGGTCGATCAAAGTTCCAGACGTTTGGTGTGGGTTCCACATAACTGTACCTTCAGAAGAGTAATAAAACAATCAGAGCCTTCAAGTTGTCCGTCATCGCATACAGGAAGTTCTTGTTGAATCTCATTCTTGTATCCAATGCGCCAGTTTCATCTGTATCTGTACATGCCTACCTTCATTGCACTGCTGCAGTTGTTTTCGAACAACAAATTTGCGCTGCAATGAACTCACTTTGTCTCGCGGGTATTTGTCAAACACCGACACTTGTTTGAACTATTGTCGCTGTAGTGGTTTCCGGGGTCGCAAGATAGTACGAGGCACTCAACTCAATCTAAAGACCTCTGGTCGTATGGGTCCTCTATCTTTACATCCCGGCACTAGCTGCAACCTAAAAGCGCGATGCCGAGGCCCGCCCTCAATTAGGCAATCAAGCGACACAAGTCATCTGTTATATCTCTGGGCAACCATCACCCAGTGTGTCAAGGAAGGAAATTTTGAAGCTCAGATCGGCCATCAATTAAGCTTCCTCGGCCTTGTTCAAGATGCTTGTCCATGATTCCCATCTCGCGACACCACGCCTCTTCATATCCCATCTTCTATCTACTAGCGATGCTCATTGTGATTTCATATACGGCCTGATGCTCAGCCCAGGTATCGCCAAAGAGATGCCTGCAGCCGACGTGGAGATGGCGATGAGCGTTCTCCCTCGCGATGCCGAGGAAGTTCATCACTGACTGTGTTGATAAGATGGAGAAGACGGGCTATGGTCGCTACCTCGTCTCGCCAAAGCCGACTTTAATCTCAGACACGTCAACATACGAAGGCATCAATGTGCCTTTCTCGCAAAGATAACCAATGCCAATTGGCGTCGTATCAATGCAATATGCGCGCTTCCCGTCCACCCCTTCAGCACCAGCAATCCCAGAAGTTGGCTTCGGCTTCCTATCTCGATATTTCGGGAACGGCTACGCTAGGACAGACGGAGCTTTGCGCATTTATACGTGTGGTGAAACTGGTGCAGCGAGCCACATGGTCGGAAAGAGTTCGCGTGACGAGGTTTGTACCTCGGCCTAGAGGCCTGCCAAGCCCACTAGCAGCCGAATTTTTGTCTGTCCGACAGCCTCGTCGGAACGTCTCCAACTCCATGAGACGGATGTTCCGTCAGACTGTCCCACCATTGAGTACTGCAGCGCGCTTTGGCCACTATCCATCCGCAACCAATCGACACTATATTGATCCTCGACATGTCTACACCCTTGGATCAGCTGGCGACACGTCCGGAGAAACGGCGTCGAGTTGAGCGTGTTGCTGCAGCTTGCGATCTTTGTAAGAAGAGAAAGGTCAAATGTGACGGTGAACAGCCATGCGCCTATTGCACGCGAAAGGATCGTGCAACCACTTGCACGTTCAGTGGTCATCATGCACGCCCTCAGACGCGTTCTGCTGGTCACACTCCCACTCACGGTGTTCGTTCCGACGATATCCACCGTCCTCACGCTCGTTCTACAGGCCAAACACCGAATGGCCACGATCGCGACGAACAGGATAATGTTCTGCGGCAAAGGAACGACCGTGAGGTTGCCGACGTTGAAACATCACTCTCCCCAACACTAAGTAGAGACGATCAGCAAGGAGACACAGTAGTGCCTCTTGAAGGCCGCATCCTTCGCGATGCCCAGGGGAAATCCATTTTTATTGGTGATTGCGCCCCACTCTCTTTTCTGCAGACAGTCAGGCACCTTATCACATCTGAGGTGGACCCAAGAGCCACTGTCCAAGCCACTCGCGACCCCATCATCGAGAGTGCGCGGCCCGAAACGGCAGATGAACATTCGTGTCCTCCAATTGATGTGCATCAAGTTGACGCGTTAGTTGATGAATACATTGCTGCATGCAGTGGTCTCGTTCAGCTGTTCCAAAAGGAGGATCTCGGTCCTGAATTGAAAGTCTGGGCAACTAGCAGAACCTCAAGCCCAGATGATGCTGCATCTGCAGTCTTTTATCTTGTTCTGGCGATTGGTGCGCAAGAAATACATGAAGAGAAGGCGGAAGCGTGGTTCAAAAGCGCTCGAGATCTGCTTCTGAAGCATATGTGTAGTAGCATGAATGTCTCTACAGTCCAAGGCTTCGCGCTCGTAGCGATCTTCATGCTCCGAGCATCTCAGCCGAATGGAGCCTACCTGTATTTTTGTATGCAAATGGAATACAAGATGAGAACAAATGAATCGCTAACGTGTTCTAGCTTTGGCTGCGCGTGCCGCATACGCGATCGGCATACACCGAACCGAAGTAAACGCTTCCTTTGGCGAGACCATCAAGCTGGTGCGGGATCGCATTTGGAAGAGCATTCGCGTCACTGATCAACTGATAAGGTGAGACCCAACTGTTTCCAGTCCTCAGGATAACTTGCTGACTTAGTATAGGTAGGCACGCTACCTCGTGATCCTTGCCTTGATGACCAGATCATCTGACGAGGTTCCAGCAGTCTTGCTTTGAGAATCTACGCTAACTAATCCGCTGCGTGATGTAGCAATGCTTTGGGTCGACCTCCATCCACATCCGACGTTGACTGCACCGTCAAGTACAATGCCGTGGAGGTGATGGCGGAAGCCGATGATGTCAATGTTCTGGATGCTAGCGTCCAGATTTTCATGATAATCGAACGTGTTGTCGTCGAGGTGTATTCTCGCAAACGTATATCTTTACGTATTGCCGATTATGTCTCGCGACAACTGAAGAACTGGGCATCCAAATGGCTGCATAAACTATCCGATCTCATTACTGGATGCCATTCTCGCGAAGCAGTGGTGGGTGCTTGCTCCACATTATGCTCCTACTACTATGGCATAATGCTACTCACACGGCCATTCCTCATCTACGAGTTATATGAATCCATGGGCGCGCCACTGAAGAGCGGAGGCACACAAGCTGATCACCAAGAGAAGCGCAAGTACGCAGACGCTGCACTTGATGCAGCTTCAACACTGGTGGATACTCTGCTAGCTGTCATTCGCACGAACCAGTTGCCTCGCAGGATGCCGCTGATAGTGTGAGCTACATCTTTTTCCCAAATCAACCGGAGCTAACAAGCACCAGTTCTTGGCTTTTCACAGCTACTCTTGTTCTTGCGGTTGGTGTTCTGGGAGACTCAGGACTTATGTTAGTAGACAGCTGCAAGGATGCGATTATCTGCATGGATCACTTTGGCCAAGTCGACCCTCATGCTCGACAATATTCGCAGGTCGCCCAATCGCTACTCAAGATAACCACTGCACATGCCAAGAAGAGAGAGTTACATTTGCGACGAAAACGGAAACAGGCCTCGTCAGAACTGTTTGGTTTATTGCCTTCCGAACCTCCTGGCCTCCACTCCCAGACAGATCAGTGCGAGGCCCAGCTCGGCCCTGGGTCTTTGGTTTCTCGAGACTCTATCCAGCGCAACGTCTCCTCTGCTGCGCCACTCGAATGGACTATATACGATGCCGACTTCTTCGCTCTACCATGGCCGAGTGAGAACGATCAAGGTCTCCAGGATTTCCTCCAACCAGGCACCCACAACCTCGACGGCATATCTGTGGCTGATATACCCCTGTTTCCTATATACGATCAACGGAGCGGTAGCGACTTCTTCCCATAGGCTTTGAATGCATGCCTTGGCGTTACGAATAGCTTTCTCCTTCTAGGTATCTTTCAACACATCTCAAAGCATGACTTTCGTTTCGCTAGTCTCGTCTCTTGAAGTTCGCAGAAATGGTATCAGCTTAGTACCTCCTGTTCCAACCAACTCTTGTGTCTTCGGCTTCTCGGTTGCCAGCTCTGTTGAGGCGGAAGCGATATCTCTTCTGATAGGTCCAGTCGTCGGCTTCCCCATCCGGCTCGGTATGACAATATACCTGGTCACCAGAGCGATATGCTTATCGCGGAAACCGCTGAGCGCCGCAACTGCTTCGTTGAATGCTGTCAGAAGCTCAGTGTTGTCTCCATGACTGTTCACGTAGCTTCGGATGTTTGCGATCGCTTGGACGTCGTCAAGGAAGCGGGCGTGGGGCCCGGGCATGTACCCACGCATCTCTGCGTGGAAGCCGCCGCTCCTGGAATGGTCGACGGATAGGACGGCGTCGAAGAACTGCAGTAACGAAGACTGACCGTTAGATCCGCCACGATATGTGCGCCACGACCCTTTTCCGTTCCCTTCGTCGTAAAAAACACCATTTGGCAAACCTGCAGTAGCCATGTTCATACTTCCCGCCAGGAACGGTCGAATGGTATGATAAAACATCTGGGGGTTACATCGCTCGTCCATACGTTCCAAAAGCTGGCCAATGCTTTGCATTCCTTGTCGCAAATATCGTAGAGCGTGTACGATCGTTGCGACGTCATTAGCCTCGACTGCTTCGATTGCACCAAGCATAGTCTCGATTAACGGGCCTGCCCTTGCTTCCATGGCATTCGATATGATGAAGAACCACGACTCATCGTCACTACCGGTCGCTGTGTGTAGTGCCACCATGTTCTCCGGTTGTGTCAAGTCGGCTTCTTCGCTAAGTGGTGTCCAGTTCCACAAATTTAAAGCCGCGTACGTGGCCACCGGATGCACCTCAAGATACTCAGCAGTCTGCAGAAACGGCACAGTAATCGCTGGGGGTAGTCGCTGCATTTCTTGTTAGAGCTTCAGATCTTTACAGTACTGCGAGCTAACGCGGACATACCTCTGATGGCTCAGGACCAGCCCATATGTATCCTTGAGCTATGACAGCCAGCAATGAATGAGCTCTCTGCCATTCCGCCTCACTATAGAGATGTGATGTGTCTAGAACCGGCAATTCATCGACCCATTGCCGTATTTGCTGTTTCTCGATGAGTGTCGGGATTTGCTCAATGATCTTTTCCCATGGTTGATAGTAGTCATGCGGCAAGCCAGTCAATGGTGACTCGGCAGGTAAGAAGCCGTTCTGTGAGATGCCATAAGAAGGGAGTGCAGCAGGTGAAGGGAGAACAGGAATTTTGTGAGGGCTCATTGCGGAAAGGGTAGCGACAGTAATGTTGCACAAAAATTTCGGAAGGATACGTACTTCCTTGAAGAGGCGAACTTCTACTTTATTACGCTGAAGAGCAAGGTTCACGCGCAACTACAGTCACGTTCGGATGACTGTCGGAACCCGGAACGACGGATGCGGTGTCGGAAGCCTGTCCGAAACCCCAATTGAGAAGGTGCACGCTGACTTTGATGCAAGCCTTTAGGGCTGTGATTGCTGCTCCAAGACGTAATTGCCAGAGCGCGATGCATATATAGTCTGACGCCGTCTACTCAGCTGTGTTCTCGCATTCGTACATTACATCGCAATTCCGTTGGCATTCCACAAGACGCATAGCATACTCTTGCAAATAATACATCACCATGGACACCGCCGCCGCGATCAGACAGCTACGCCTGGGCCAAAAGCCACAGTGGCCAGTAAATTCGGAATCATCAGACTTTGCGCACTCCCTCGACCAAAGTACAGATATCCCCAAGACATTCCGACCTGAATTCGTTGTTCCGAGCAAAGCGCAACTGAAGCGGAAAACCTTGAACGATGACGCACAAACTGCCAACCCGGCATCAACCCCCGATGACGAGGCCATCTACTTCTGCGGCAACTCGTTAGGTCTGCAGCCAAAAGCTGTTGGCGAACACTTGAATGCATACCTGAAGACATGGGGATCGATCGCTGTTGGTGGCCATTTTACCGCGCTCGAGGACTCGCCGCTCACGCCCTACCAAGACATGGCTGCTGGATGCTCAAAGAGGATGGCTGATATCGTCGGCGCATCACCTTCAGAAATCGTTGCCATGAACACATTGACCATCAACTTGCACCTGATGATGGCTGCATTCTACAAGCCGACCGAGAAGAAACATAAGATCATGTGCGAATGGCGACCATTCCCTAGTGACTGGTACGCGATCGAATCGCAAATAGAGTGGCACGGTTTGGACCCAAAAAAATCAATGCTGTTGGTCGAACCGGACAATGGGTACATGATGACGACAGAAAACATTCTCAAACTCATTGACGAGAACATCGAGGAGCTGGCTCTGATTATGCTCCCTGGCATCCAGTACTACAGTGGCCAACTACTCGATATTCCCGCCATTACCGCACATGCACGGAAGCACAACATCACTATCGGATGGGATCTAGCACACGCTGCGGGAAACGCCGAGCTGAAGCTACACGATTGGGATGTCGACTTTGCATGCTGGTGCACATATAAGTACATGAATGCCGGCGCCGGTTCTATCGCAGGTGCCTTCATACACGAGAAGCACGGCAACAACGACCACTACAAGGGACTGAAGGGCTGGTACGGTCACGATAAGTCATCACGCTTCCTCATGGACAACAAGTTCGTTCCCACACCCGGCGCGCAAGGCTTCCAATGTTCGAACCCGTCGATCGTCGATCTCACATGCTTAGCTGGCTCGCTCAGCGTCTTCGAGAAGACTTCCATGGCGGACCTGCGATCGCGCTCCCTGCTCTTGACGGCATACGCTGAGCACCTACTCTCTCAGATCGCCGCACGCAACATCAAGGACGGCGCTTTCCCCTTCCAAATCATCACACCAACAGATCCTCGTTTCCGCGGCGCTCAACTAAGTGTTCTGCTACCAGAAGACGTCTTTGATGATGCGAGCGCGGCACTAGTAGAGAACGGTGTTGTCTGCGACAAGAGGAAACCCGGCATCATTCGTGTCGCGCCTGTACCGATGTACAACACCTTCAGTGATATTTGGAGGTTTATGCAAATCTTTGAGGAGGCGATACAACAGAAGGAGCAAAGGCAGGCTCGCGAGCAACAGTCTCAAGGGACGCCGGCTGTTGAGGCGAGGCTGTAAATCTGTGATTTTAAGATGTTTTACGATTACCCGATTGTTCTGTAACTTGCATTAGCAAAACGGATTTTATGATGTGAAACTCTTCATCTCGTGGCATTGAAGGTGACTCTACATCTGCACGAATGACAGTGAGAGAGCAAGAGAACGACCTGCTTTGGTTTCAAGACCTACCTCACCCTCACCTTCACTCAAACAAACCAACGCCGATTAATCCACTCACAAAAACCCATATTATTGCATCGAATTACTACATACGCCCAGCCTCAACTGCACCGGCAATGGCAGAAGCTTCGCTAAAGCAGCTACTTGCGACGCTCAAAACGTACATGAGCTCCTACAACCCCCGACCCTCACGCAAGCTAACAAGTCTCCAGTTTGCTCGTCACCGGCGCATTCTCCGACCTGACCGTAACGTGCGGTTCCGACACCTACAAAGTCCACAGGAACATTGTATGTTTCGCGCGCAGAATTCTTCGCTCATGCGATGAGTTTCGGTGGTAAAGTACGTCTTCTCAGCTTTTTCCTATTGCAACAATATATTCAGTCGCACGATTAGCCATCTTATCAACACACAAAAAAATCGTAGGAAGAAGCTACAGAAGGGAATTGTAACATGTCCCCCGAAGACGACCCTGCTATCGTCAAACTGCTATTCCAATGGATCTACGAGGGCGAATATGGATCGAGCGGCAAACAAGACGTCGATTCCATCTCCTGCCCTGAAAACGCCTACAAAAACCTAGCAGTGCCAGAACTGGCTACGTTCGTCCCAATTTGAGGGACCGACTGGACATGAGATACCGACAATTCCCCCACCAGTGTCCTCTCACACCTTCGGAGAATGCAACCGCCGTGGTCTGCAGCCATCACACCTGTCGAGTTGATTGCAACAGCGACTGCATCACCTTCATCTGCCACCAATGCGAACCCGTCGAAGAAGAAGAAGAAGAAGAAGAAGAAGAAAAAGAAAAGCTTCTCACCCCCGCCAAGATGTACGATATCGCCGACAAAATACAACGTGGCAGATTTAAAAAGATCTCGTAAAGGAGAAATTCCATCGCGCTTTGTACGACGTTATCGACTACTCCGGACCACGATAAAGGCTTTGCGCGACAAGGTGTCTAGCACGATTGCGGGCCATATAAGGGCACTTGTGAAGAAGCCCGAGGTCGAGACTTTGTTAGTTGGGTTCAGTGGTCTAGCTTTTGGTCTGCTCAAGGCTGAGATGGATGGCGGGATGGGATTAGTTTGAAGGTCTTGGGTTGCCGGACGAAGAGTCGGGGGGATGGTCACCATGTTGGAGCGATGGAAACGCATGGCGAACTTTTATGAGGAGCCGGTGAACTCGGAATAACATCATCAAGACTGTGAGGTCTGTTGGGAAGAGAACTACGATGAGATCGATGTGTATTGAAGGAAGAAAGCAAGTGTGGAGGATGTGAAAGAAAGGATATACGCCAACACACCTTACTATGCAACACTCTCTCCATTACTTCCAAACCATGTCCATGTCGTACCTACAAACTGATAATCCCTAATACATTGATCATAAAATAATCCATCCGTAATACTGCTCATTCATAACGTGTCCCTCAAATCTACTGCAACCTCACCTCACCCTCCCTTGTCTTAATACCAAACTTACTCAGCTTGATCCTCGGCACAACACCCACAAGCACCAACACACTAGCCGCAATAACAGCCCAGTGCTGAATATGCGCCAGATTCAGATTATACGTCGTCCACGTCGCCGCGCAGATAGTCGCAAGTCCCAGAACCGCAATGAAGTAGCCCGCCATTCTATGGTACTTGTACACACTCTTCGCATTGTCCACACTGCCATACAGTTGTGGGACAAAGTACTGCGTAAACCCAACAAGAGCCTGAATGTATACGAGGATGTAAAACGTAAGGCCGAGACGCGCGTGCGCGGATTCGAAACGTTCGTGACCTGGTCCAGCTTTGTTGATCTCTATAATGATAAGACCGGCTGTAAGCGCCGATACGCCCAGGACATGGAAGAGGAAGTGGGCAATGGTGCCCGAGCGCTTCTGTTCGGGGGTGTGTGTGGGTTGGAGGACGAGAGCAGCTTGGATGGCTAGGAGGAAGCCGGCCTAGTAGGGTATCAATGATACGGTTGCCGTGAAGGGGTGACTAAAGTAGTGTTGTGGCTTACGGAGTTGAGGAGCTGTGCAATGTCGTAGTCAGCAAGTGTTTGGGGCCTGACGGAGGAGCGAGTAGCCTACTGGATGTGCGGAGAAAAAGATGAGTTTATTGGAGAGGATGGCTCCCCAGATTATGGCTGCTAACTTTTGACATGTTAGTATTTGCTGCAGTGTTGGAGGCGATTGGGAGCTGCTTACAATCCAGATACCTGCTTGCGCGATGGGAGCGGTGCCTGCGAGTTGGTTAGTCTGTCTTTCTTCTTGCAAAGTCTTCGCAGAGCTTGACGGCACGTACCAATCCACAGATTATGATAGAGCGCCTGTCCGTGTGTTTGGCTCGCATCTCCTCTTCTGCCTAGAAGTGGCTCTTCTTCGCACTGGCCGCGCGCCGCAGCGGCATTTGGCGGTATTCCTGTTGCAGAAGCCATGCTGAGTATGTGCAGAACAAAGCGCGATGCTATGAAGAGCTGACTTGGGGGAGAGGTGGAAGGAAGAGGCAGCGTCAGCCTGCGACTGGTGTCCGAGGGGTGCTTCGGACTTTGAGTGATGGGGAAGCTCAGGCCAACGATGACGACAACGCAAACCCCTGCGCACATGCACCAATCAGCTGCCAGATGCACTTCCACTTCAGCCAATGAGCGCCGAGATGACAAACCGTCAAGCAAGTGGTGATGTTTGCATCGTGAGTTGTGGGGGCTCTGACATGGAGACACAGGTATGCTCTGCGCACTACTGGACACATGGAAAGAGGCTAAACAAATTAAGCTAACATTGCTGATCTTGAAAGATATTCTCATCTCCATCACATCGTCTCTATCGTACAAGCCCGCCCTCATCCTTACGGCTGCCATTCGCATCATCATCCCTGCCCGTACCCTAGTGTGTATCAAGTGCCTCTTGATATCCTCCTCTTTCTATCCCAAGGCCGAGAATTTGCCGCCGTAATGCCGCCCAAATGACCATGCCACGGGGAATTATCCTCCACCAGCTGCGCTCCCAAGTAATAATACGCCTTCAAATGCTCATACATTCACCCGAAACCATTACGTCCATTAACCAATCCAAATGCAGAATCAAACTAAGGATATGAGGTGCCAATAACATCCCGAGGAGGAAAGCGCACCTCTAGTGCGTCAGTAGTAAAATCGTGGACAACCATTATGTCCCATGTGCCTGGTGGCGTGTCCCGCGTTTCCCCAACTGCGCCATTCGCTGATGCAGGTAGGAGCGAAAATCGAGTACCATGTCTCGATACAATGTGTGTGCGTGTACGTCAAAGTAAAGGTAGCCGCTCTCACTTCTTCTTCATGAGGGCAGGCTGTTTCGAAGGGTCCGTCGGGTCCAAGAACTTGGTCATGGCAAGAGAGAGTTCCTTGAACTCCACAGGTTTCGTGACGTACGAGTTGAAACCCGCTTCCACACACTTTGCGTATACATCACCAAGGACGTTGGCAGAGAGTGCAATGATTGGGTGGCGACGGTAGCTATGCTTCTTTTCCCACTGCCGTATCTCTTTGCAAGCTTGGTACCCATCTTTGTTGGGCATGTGTAGATCACACTGAGTAATGTTAGCATGGAACAGAAGAGACCAAAATTGCTACCTACAAGAACGATTGAGTAATAGCCGGGTGGCTTGAAAAAGATGGTTTCAGTAGCTTGAACACCATCCTGCACTGTCTCCGTTTCGATGTCGATCCTCGCAAGAAATTTTAAGATCACCTACAGGCAGTTAGCGTGAACATGCATACAACATTGAGGGAGAATGCTAACCGTTTGGTTGATCTTGTTGTCTTCGACTAGCAAGACCTTGTGGTTCTTACCACCCACCCGACGCTTGAGTTCTTCAAAGACGAGCTTTTGGCTGACCACAACCTGCTGCGCGCTGTCTTGGTTGCGGTCCGTACTCGACTCACGCTCCTTCTGTGGGTCGAATATAATGGCAAACTTGGACGGCTTGAGCGGCCGGTAGATGAACTGCAGGCGTCGATGCAGATGAAGCTGCTCATAATCATATACTGGTGCTTCCTTGATGAGCTCCTTCTTCTGTGATGGGTCCGAGACTACGACGACAGACGTGTTACCGTACGCCACGGAGCTAAAGATCTGGTCCACAATGGCATGCACTTCGGCAGTGTCGTGCAACACAAGGACGACATGGGTAAATAGCACTGGGTTGTCGCCACCCATCATCTTTTGCGCCTCAATGACGCTAGCCTGACCTGTCACCTGGTGGGGTATCCCTTGAGGAAGCGTATTCTTGATGTGTCGAATTGTGGCTTCCCTGCTATGTTCCAAAGGACAAACCACCAGTATAGAGTACATGGGAGGCTGCAAGGCACTACCAAGTGGTGAAAGACTGCGATGTGGCGAGGATGCGCGGAGAGTCTGGTCCGACTCGATGGAAGATGAAGAGTCAGGCTTAGGAGCTTGCGGATCGCTGTCGGATCGTTTAGGAGGCAGAGCTAGTTTGATATCAGGTTCTAAAGCGGGGCTGGCTTCCTGCATGTAAGAAGACGCAGACGATCTTTCCGAACGCAGGCTCGACTTCCCAGTGAGTGCAACACTTGTCAAAGAATGGTCCGAACTCCCAGACGAGAGGGACGGGGAGTCGCGCGAACGCTCAGAAGCCGACAGACTAGGTGTTGGAGATTTGGCAGGTTCGCTCTTTTCGGATGACATGCTTGAGACGCGCTTGATCTGTGCATGCCCTGGATTCTGCGACTGAACGAACTTCTGGAGAGCCGAGGGATGTGGTGGTAGTGAAGGTACCGGCGGCATTGAAAGCGGAGTCTCGAAGGCTGGAGTTCCTGGTGTCGACACCTGCTGCGGCTTAGGGAAATCATCGGCAGTGGGGAGCCCAAATTTGATCGTGAAGAAGAACGTCGAGCCCTTGCCTCGCGCACTCCGGGCATCCATTTTACCTCCATGCAGTTCAACGAATTGCATTGAGATAGCCAAGCCGAGACCTGTTCCGCCATGTTGCCTGGTACTGCTGGCGTCGATCTGACTAAATCGCTTGAAAAGGTATTTAGCCTCGGCGTCAGTGAAGCCTTGACCAGTGTCTACAACCTCGAATCGGATCATGATCTCGTTATCTCGTAGAGGGCGAGAACGATCAGGTGGCTGCAGCTTGCATCGAATGAAGATCTCTCCTTGCTCGGTAAATTTGATTGCATTGCCAACCACATTAAGAAGGACCTGTCGGATCCGGAACTTGTCGCCCTTGACCTCTGCTGGTACTCCTTCTTCAACAAGGTAGTTGAGCTCAAGGCCTTTCTGTATGGCCAAGCCCATGTTCAAGTCGTTGACTTCCTCTAGGAGCGACGGTAGATGAAGCCATTCCATGGACAGCTTGATCATGCCGGCTTCGACCTTTGACAAATCGAGGATGTCGTTGATGAGATTCAGCAGACTGTCGGTACTGGCTTTGATGATGTTGACATGTTCTAGCTGTTCAGAATTGAGCGTACTATCGAGCAAGAAGTTGACCATGCCAGAGATGCCATTCAGGGGAGTCCGGATCTCGTGAGACATGTTACTCAAGAACTTGGACTTTGCGTCCATGGTCTCCTTCAAAGTTTGCTCGAGCAGCTTGTGGTCGTTGATGTCTGTAGCTGTGCCATACCAGGTCTCTTCATCACCATCTTCAGAGAGCGACTTCTCTAACAGGATCCTGACCAGATGCCACCTATATTCCCCGTCTTTGTTGCGCAGTCTAACTTCGGTAGAGTAAGATGCTCGCCCGTGTGCGTCCTTGGCGACTCTCAATATTCCAGTGCTCGCTAATTTCGACAACTTGGCCTGAGGCATGTCCATGCGATCAGGTATCGACCCACCTGGGCTGGTGATTGTTTTCTCGGTCTCGGACGAAGTATCAGACGAGTTGGAGTCGGTTCGTCCATGGTCTGCTGGCATCGAAGTGGGAACATTGGCAACTCCGTCTTCATCTAACTCTGGAAGCTTACATTTGATGACATCATCAGGGTGCACGTGCTCTAAAAAGCCGTTGCCCAGGGCCTGGATTTCGCTCTGGCCAGAAAAAGTAATCCATTGGGAATTGCAGAACGTCAAGCCCCTCCGATCCGAAACGACAAACACAATTTGCGGGCTTGAATTGGCTAGCGCGCGGTATTTGGCCTCCGAAGCAGCCGTCTCTTGCTGCCGGGCCGAATTCAGCTCAGCAGTATGCTGTTCGTGGAAATCCATGTTGGTCCCAATCCAATGAACAATCTGTTGACGTTTATTCTTAAGTGGGGCCACACGGACGTAGAACCATCGGTAGCAGTCGTCGAACCTTTGCAGTCTCACTTTCTTCTGCAATTGCTGCCCCGTGCGTAGAGATCTGCTCCACTCCTCTAGGTACGAGCCGCGATCCTCTGGGTGGATTGAATCCCACGGGTTTTGCAATACTTGGCGTTGACCCTGGCCTCGGTATATCAGAAATTTGGAGTTCACCCAAGTAATCGCACCAGTATTTGGGGCTGCAGTGAATATCTGGACCGGCAATGAATCGGTGATAGTTCTGAGCAGGCTCTCGGAAGGAGGTGGCATATCAAATGTTTCGGTAATGGACGGTCTTCTTACGTGTCCTTGCTGATCTTGAGGCCTTCCCCCAGGCGTTGTCGCTGCTGGCAAGGATTGGAATGACGAGCTAAAGTCCGCACCGTATGAGTGCAGGAATGAATGCCCACGGTTCGAGGCACCTAGCAGTTGGGCGCGACGCGTGGACAACGACTCGTCTGTCTTGTCGTTGCGAGCCTTGGCAGCATCCTCATTGACCTGTTCCGCTACAAGGTTTACAGTCACTCGTTTTGCAGAACGCTTGTCGTTCTTCCGTGTTGCTAGGTCATGCGGGGCCGACGTTGGTGGGTTCAGTGTCTTGCCGTACTGTTTCCTCGCATCAAAGTAACTCTCCACTGCTTCACTTCCTGCGAGATGACCAGGCGTGCCATCGATGGAGTGTTTGCTCGAGAACCCAATTGAAGGAGTATCCCAACCAGGAGTTCCGGCGATTGAGTCACCAGGACTGTGCTTGGATCGACCAGAGTAGTCGGAAGGGCTAGTAACACTGCCCGCTGCTGAATTGGCCATACCTTCAAGATCAAGGTGAAGTAAATCATCGAGACTATCCGAGTCCGACGGCAGACTGATACCCCCTGAAGTACCGGCTGTCATACGCCGTTGTCGAACGGATGCAACTTGAGCTTGAGCATTCGTGTAATGCCAAGCATTGGAAAATGACGTAGCCAGATGAGGACCAAGATGTTTCAGTGAGTTGGTAAGATTACGTGGGTATGGTACGATGGGCGACAGTATCGAAAGAATCGCAATGGGAGCTTTTCGAACAAACCCCTCCTTGTTCAGCGATGACGACATGGACTGTTCGGATTGCCGTCGTGTCATGGCCGGCGTTTGAGATGGTGTAGAAGTAGCTGGTGACGCCATTACTTGCGATAGGATGGGATGTACCAGCGGTATGTGTGTAACGGTGCTGGCTTTGTCAACGCCAATGGCCTCGACCATTCCATACTGTGTGTAATCTTGGGGCGAGCGCGACGGATTGAAAGTCTCCTCGTCGACGTTTCCCGTAGTGAAGAAGGGATTAGCTTCAGCATCGTTTTGGATAGCTGGTGATGGGGCGGGTGACTGTGCCCATGGTGAGCTCGGGTACTGCTCGTACTCCTCATAACGTTGTGGCAGGCGGGGATCGTTGGTTGCTAGATTAGCACGGCCGCGAGCAGCACTGCCCTGTATTGCAGAAGGTTTGGGTTGTTCCGGCTTGTCCTTGTCTAAATCTCCTTTGGATGTTGCATGCGAAGTTGAGTAGTCTCTGGTCAGAGTAACCAAACGTCCTCTTTCCAAAACGCGATTGACACCTGTATTGTCGATAAGAGCATCCGGTTCATGATCAAGAGCACGAAGTACTTGGTACACGGC
Organism: Alternaria sp. 'sect. Undifilum'; assembly: GCA_024321975.1. Taxonomy (NCBI): domain Eukaryota; kingdom Fungi; phylum Ascomycota; class Dothideomycetes; order Pleosporales; family Pleosporaceae; genus Alternaria; species Alternaria sp. 'sect. Undifilum'. The sequence goes on along the minus strand of JAJJZI010000010.1, from coordinate 516,106 downwards.
GCTGGGTGGTGAAGGTTCTCCCACACTAGAGAACTCCGGGTCGCTAAAAGTAGGGCCACCTGTTGGAGTCGATCCAGCAAATGCAGGACAGGCGCCGTCAAACGAAGCCTGGGAAACCTGTCTTAGCGGATGCTCTGGCCTTGCCGACACATGGGGTGCATGGCTTGCCGCCCTCATTGGCCCTCTTGGCCGGCTAAGCGGCGCCGGTGTTGGAGTATCCGGCGACGTATTCGACTTCTGGCGTTCGTGGCCTGCAAAGGAATGATGTGAGAATAGTTTGGGCCTGCGCTCTGGGATAATTGTGGCAGGTGGGATGCCTGCTTGTTCATTTTCACGTGAGACTGGCTCTTCTTCCGACGGACAGTGACTCTGTGGGCCTGCTGCTTCCTGATAGGTAGCTGCGTGGGGACTTCCGTCGTTGGCCGTGGCAGTGAAACTGGTCTTTTGTCCCCATGGCACATTCTCAATATCTGAAGCATCCGCTGGCACTGCCAAGGTAGCTCTTTCTGCTCCGTAGTGATGGCGCATAATTGATGTCACGGTCGTCCACCAGGCAGCAAGACCGGGCTCGGCGCCCAAGCGCAACACGATGTCGTAAAGGCTGGGACTAGGGAATCGCGGGTCCTCGGCGTCCGGGCTTTGGTAATGTCTCCCTCCCGGGGCGAAGGGTGTGGTCGATGCGGCGGGGGTACTGCTCTCGGAGGCGATGCGCTCTTGTGGGGCAGCGTATTCCCGCGATTGCCCCGCAGCTACAGTGGGCGATAGGCTGGTGAAGGGCATGTGGAATGCGGAAGCCCATCTCGGCGTGTTTGGGACGGAAGGGAAAGGGTACGACGGGGTTCTAACGGCATGGGCGGCGGGCGTGGGCGGCATGCTGCCACGAATGGTTCTCGCAGACTCGGTGGATTCAGTAGATGTGGTCAGGCCTGTGGGTAGCGGGTTTGGGCTTGGGGAGGGACTGCTGAAGGCTCCTTGGAGGGTTGGCGAGATGCCCGGCATGGGTTCCTCCTTGATGGGCGATATGCGACGGGACCCCAGGGCCGCAACAGAGGCATTGTTCGAAGAGCTCCGCAGGCGCGTGCGTTGCTGCTGCTGCTGCTGCTGCTGCAGCATCTTTAGCTGGAGACGGCGCAGCCTCTCCACCTCCATCTCGTCGGGCGAGGCCTCACTCAGTGGCGCATCGTCTTCAGCCTGCTCTGCCGCACCGCCTTTCTCTTTCCCGTCGCCCTGCTGGCTCTCTGCCTCGCTTATTTCGGTATCGGTGGCTTCATCATCGCTGTGTTTGCTCGTAGGCCGGGTCCGGGGCAAGGGCGGGGGCGAGGGCTGCGAAGTTTGCGCCTGGTACGTCTTCGCGTCGCTGGCGGCCAGTCTCTGCAGTGGCGGGCGTGCGGTGGGTGGCGTCGCGGTCTTCTCTCGCTTGGAATGGGGAGAGGTGGACGGGGCCTTGGTCATTATGGCATTCCCCAGTCTCCCATGTAAAGCGCAAGTCGTGTCGGAATAGGGTCGAGGGAATGGGGAGCATAGATGGGATGTTGAGCTATGACGTCGCAGAGTGTATTCGTCCTGGCAAGAATGAAGGGTCGGTGAAGAGGCCTCAGCACCATGGACAACTCAACAGCACAAGGTAGTGACCACCTGTGGCACTGAGGCTGTCAGAATGCCAGTCAAGGCCGAATCCCCCCGGGGCGCAGAGGCAACAAGCTGGGAGTGCTTGGTGAGTAAGAATCAGGTGGTGGCTCAGGCCAGGGATCAGGAGCAGGATAGCCTCGCGCCGAAGGGCTTCAACACACACGCCCGCACGCACTTACAGAAAAGACGAGGGGGCTCGCTGGGACGCGTTGGACAAAAGCAGCTTGGATGGATCGTGGATCGCGGCGATGATGTGTATTGGCGCGGGACACCGTCTTGCTCCAGTCGCCTTGCAGCCTCCCGCTTGGACGAAATTGATTGTTGGCAGAGAGCCGCCTTCGCTGTGATCTGGTCTTGGCGCCCGACGTCATCAGGGACTGTCGCCGCGCCTCGGGGTTGCCTAAGCCGAGTCTGACCACGGCGCCCCAGCCATGGCCTTGACCACACCGTATCCTCCATGCTCCATGGAAAACCAGACATGGTGATGTTGCATTGCCAGTTGTCGCATCAGCTGCCCCTGTCTCCCACCGCTCCGAGACTCGTTCGAGACTACACTGCTGGGAGTGGCTGATGACTAACGGGATGCCACGTTGTCCCAATTGGCTGGGTTCCCCTGCACCCAATGGAGAACTGTTTGCCATGCCGGCCGAATGGGGTTAGCGTCGAGTCCTTCCTTTCCGGCAGCCTCCAAGACGCTTTGCCGCACCAACCTTCTACACCACTTGTCACCAAGCAGCTCATTAGCGGTCCTGATGTCTCTCCCTCGACCGACGTCTTCATCGGCCCGAATATACGCCTTGCCTCCAAGTAGCCTGTATGGAACCACCTGTGGTGTCATTACGCTTGGGGCGGACCACCCGGCTGGATCTTGCAGTGCACACTAGAAAGCCTCAGCGGCTTTGGCGCTTCTATCATGTATGCTAGCAGCTGTCAGACGCGACAGGGCTGTCTTCCAAGACAACGTGGTAGAAAGTGCCGAGCAGCTGCCGTACAGGACAAGCTGCCCTCCACAACTCAAAAACAAACTCTAAAAATCAGCTGGCCTGCGGGTACCTACCTCACGTGCAATGCATCTTGATATTACTATGTAGGTAGCTTACCTGCTTACCTGCGCCATGTACTGCGATCCTCCTACTATGTACGCCCACCAGCTACCGCGATTCCTCTCCGAGGCCGGAAATACAACCCCTACCAATCATCATGAAACAATTTCAGGTCGGGTACCTGACAGCGCCTATTGCGAACAACAACAGATCTACAGACAATCGCTGATCGCACTGTCAAGTTTCAACACGCCACAGCCGCTGTCAATCAGGTTGATCTTCCCGGGAACTGCTGGTCCGCGGAGCTCTACATCTGTACTATGTAACAACTACGAAACGCAGTCGCCGATCGCATCGCTCATCTTCACCACCGTCAGACGAAGACGATTCGCACCATGCATATGCTCAATCAGTCCGAGATCATGTGGTACTGTGAATTGTCGGCAAGATTGTGGTCATGCTCAGTGATTGATCAATTTCGCATACTATGTAAGTAGTATTTAGTATTCACATAAAGCACAACTGGGAAAGCCAACACCGCTATCGACTTCCAACACCATTGTAGGATCAAATCCCGCACCAGGACAACAGTAATTTCGCCTACTCTCCTCCAGCGTCACTGTGTGTAGAGGTGCCGAAGTTATCTACGCAAAGATGCAACAAATATCTCTGTAGCAGATGCCGGTGCCACACCCGATGCAGTCACACTGGAGCTTCCACCAGCGCCAGCGCTCGATGGTGCCAAGCTTCCCGAAGCCACAGCTGTGCTCATTGACGACATGGGTCCTGGTGCAGAGCTCATAGACATGGTTCCCGAGACCGCCGATGCTGAGGCCAGAGGCGATGTATCGCTCTTTTTTAATCAATCCTGAGAAGGAGAAGGATACCGCAGTGAGTATAAGACAGAAGAGCTGCCAGTTCGAAATCTGGGGACTCATCGTTGGGGTTCAGTGTCGATGACTTGTGAATTTGTGGCGTGGGGTGTATGCTCATATGTCGAGTTTATTTGGTAAATATCAATAGTAAAGAATTGTAGTATATCGAATATGGAAGATTCGAGGGATGATGGTGAAGTATGAAATTGAAAGCAGCGAGCGAAGTTGAAGTACACATGTAAAAGCTGCCATGAGTCTTCGACTATGACTTGGTGAGATGTGGAAAGTGACGATCGATGACAGACGTCTACCTGACTCGTGCTGTGACAGTATCACGCACGTTGCTATGAGCCTTGGACGTTTTGTTGTTTTCTCCTCTTTCTAGGTGAATACGCTTTGGTCCAAGTTGTTAAATAAGTAAAAAGATCGAACGATGCAATCTGCATCGTGTGGAATAAAATATACTCCAACACAGGTGACATGCTGATGCAACGCCGATAGACCGCTAACAAGACACAAGGGAACATGGTATGGGACAACTTTGCATCGACCGTGTGAACGTGTCTGGCGTAGATGGGTAGATGGGGAGAGAGTCAATAAATCCTGATCAATGTCGACGTTCCGGGCCCTCACCCAATCAACATCTAATACCTACCTCACATCCGCGTCGGCGCTGTTCCGCCCTCCCGCTTGGAGAGGCCGACGCAACCCATACTAAAGCTTCCCGAGGCTGCGATGATGCTTGGGTTCATAGGTTTCCGAGGGCGCAACCTTCCTCCCCGAGGTCTCTTGTACACGTCTCTCCAGTCTGTAGATTGAGCGCTACATAACAAAGTCTGGAGATTTGTATACCGGCGCGAAACCCCGGCTCAGCATGCCGTCAATATCCCTCACCCTGCGCACAGCGCGTACCCTTTCGCGAAGCACAACAAAAGTCCTCCCTACACTTCCCAACTCTTTCCAAGTAGTTGCTAACATGGTCAGACATACTTCAACCTCTCGCGCTCCTTCTCGTCGTCTCTCCGCCGCAATGAGATTAACAAGGTCTACCCAAGTGCGGCGGCGGCCATTGAAGACATGTCCTCCAACAGTACGCTGTTATGCGGAGGCTTCGGGCTTTCAGGCGTCCCAGACACGCTCATTGAGCAAGTCAAAAACACACCACAAATCACAGGCCTGACCGCTGTATCCAACAATGCCGGTGTAGTCGGAGGGGGTCTAGGCCTATTGCTAGAAAGCAAGCAAGTCAAGAAGATGATTGCAAGCTACGTAGGGGAGAACAAAGTCCTCGAACAAATGTACCTCACTGGCGAGCTAGAACTGGAACTCACACCCCAAGGTACATTGGCGGAAAGATGCAGGGCAGGTGGCGCTGGCATCCCAGCATTCTACACACCCGCAGCCTTTGGCACCGTTGTGCAAACGGGAGAATTAGCACTCAAGCACAACAGCGACGGCAGCGTAGCCCGATACTCGACCCCGCGCGACGTCAAAGTCTTCGCCGGCAAGAGCTACGTAATGGAAGAGAGCATCAAAGGCGACTACGCCTTCATCAAAGCCTACAAGGCCGACCGCCTAGGCAACGTGCAATTCCGCTTCTCGGCCCAAAACTTCAACGGCGCCATGGCGCGCAACGCAAAAACAACCATAGTAGAAGCCGAGCACATTGTCGACGTCGGCGACATACCCCCAAACGCCGTCCACGTCCCAGGCATCTACGTCGACCGCGTCATCCAATCCACGGCGGAAAAGAAGATTGAAAAAGTCGTCAACGCAACGGACCCCAAGGAAGAAGCCGCCGCATCGGCACTCGGCGCCGGCGACACGGCCTCGAAACGCGAACGCATCGTCCGGCGCGCAGCCAACGAGTTCCAAAACGGCATGTACGCCAACCTAGGCATCGGCATGCCCATGCTCGCCCCCTCGTTTGTCGACCCCTCCGTCCACGTCCAACTCCAGTCTGAAAACGGCATCTTGGGCCTCGGCCCTTACCCAGCCAAGGGCCTCGAGGACCCGGACCTCATCAACGCGGGTAAAGAAACGGTTACGCTTCTCCCCGGCGCATCCTGCTTTGGTTCCGAAGAGAGCTTCGCCATGATTCGCGCGGGCAAGATCGACCTGACGATTCTCGGGGCGATGCAAGTTTCGGCAAGAGGCGACCTGGCAAATTGGATGTTGCCCGGTAAGGTCAAAGGGTTTGGCGGCGCCATGGATTTGGTGTCGAATCCCCAGGCTACAAAGGTTGTTGTTACCATGGAGCATACGGATAAGAAGGGGAGGCCCAAGATTCTCAAGCAGTGCGAGTTTCCGCTTACGGGCAAGGCGTGTGTGAGTCGGATTATCACAGAGTTGGTGAGTAAAATCCTTTTTTTTTCTTTTTCTGCCTCGATTCGAATGCGTGCCATGGGGGAAACTAACGTCTTTGTGTGCAGTGTGTGTTTGATGTCGACTTTACAGAGGGTCTGACGCTCGTTGAGCTTGCCGATGGTGTTACCGTGGATGAGGTGCGATCCAAGACTGGTGCGGACTTCAAGGAAGCGGCGGAGATTAAGCCAATGTTGTAGAAAATTCAAACTAGGTTCGCGCTCAAAAATACAGGCATCTTTCATTGCACAGATGACCCATGTCTATTTCTGTATGCCCCGGGTCCGCCATGAGACGCTAACAACAAACTAAGCCCAATAACGATACAAATACCACAAACACTACACACAACCAATTCACTCCGTCCTTGTCTTGATGTCACCACTGGCCCCATCAACCGCAGGATCATAGTCGCCGCTGTTCTTCAGACTGCGACTCCTCGCCGGCACCAAAATAGGGTTAGCCTCCTTCAACGGATCGATCTCAGCAGCCTCAACATCACTGTCCTCGCCGTCAATACCCGCCTCACGCCTCCTCCTCTGCCTCTCCAACCACTCCTCATCATCCTCATCTTCACTATCCTCATCACCAACAACGCCATACCTACCCTCACTGCCACTACCACTACCATGCTCAGGATCCTTGATAAAGTTGTCGATGATCCAGTACTGCAGCGCATTCATAATCAAGGGGAAGATGAACATGACGAAGGTGATTTGTAGCGCCGTGTTTCCTTCGGTCCAGCGGAGTGCCCAGTCTCCTACCCATGCGATCCAAGGTAGGAAAGCAAAGATGGCGAGGACGCAGAGTTTCATGCCAATGAGGCCGAGGAAGTAGATTATGGACTGCTTGAGCCACCAGGTTGCGCGTGGGGGCTGGCCGTAGTTGCCGCTGCGAATGGATTCTGGGGGGTTGGCGAGGGGCGTTTTGGTGAAGGCGGCGTGGAGGAGCTTGAGGAGAAGTACGAGGATTGGGATACCGATTGTAGTCTGGGATTGTTAGTCGCTGAATACAAAAGTACCTGACAATGTACTTACGTCGATAGCCAAGTTGAGGAGATAGAATGAACATGGGTTCGGCTGATCACCCTCTTCGTTCGTTCCAGCGTATTTGGCCGTTGCATTTGTCGTCGCAGCTACGTCGAATTTACCCGAAGACAACATGGACATCAGGACATTTGCCAGATGCAGCAGGACCGAGCCAAAGACCTGCTTCGAAACATCGAAGAACCATATCTTCATAGGCCTACGCGGGGACTCCCTCAGCCTCTTGACTGCGAGAGAGGACACGGCGAGAAGTCCGAGAGCACCCTGTACAAGCAAGGCAAAGTCTCCAAGGAGATTGCACTCGCCCTTGCCACTCTCGCCATCCATTGGGTTTCCCTGCGCAACGGCAGTTTTGCTAGGCTCAGCAGCAGGCGCTGCAGTATTCTCAGGCTTCGTCTCTGCAGGCGCAGCTTCAGAAGATGGTGTGGATGTCGGTTTCGGTACGTTTTCAGGCGCGGCCTCTTCGTCGTTGGAATTGACGTCATCGTCCGTGACAGCAACCGTGGATTTCGTAGGAGCAGGCGGTGTAGGCTCAACAGGTTTCGCAGGTTCCGCCTTGACGCCATCGATGCCCATGAGCTCCGTCTCGAAAACTACGTCCACGGTTAGACAGGTCCAAACTTCCGTCACTAGTCAAACGTACTCAACGTCGATCCCGCAGGAATCTTGGTGCCCATACCCCGGTCTCCATACGCCAGGTTGGGCGGGATAGTCAACTTCCTTCCTTCTCCTATACACATATCCAGCAACCCTTGGTCCCAGCCTTTGATGACCTGGCCCTTGCCGATCGTGAAGCTGAATGGCCTTCCTCGGTCATAGCTCGAGTCGAACTTGCTGCCATCGCTCTGCAGCGTGCCCTTGTACATCATCGACACGGTGTCGCCCTTCTGGGTCTTGCGCGTACATTCAACCGGTTTCGTGACTTGGACATCGAGGTCCTGCGCGAAGGCGAGCGAAGGCAGCAGCGCCACGAGGGTAGTGAGGGGCCGCATGGCGGCAGTAAAGCAAGGTGATGTTGCGGTTGGCGCAGGAAAGCGAAAGGCGGTGTTGCGCGTGTCTCGGGGGTAGAGAAACGGCGGTAGATTCGTGCACGCAGGCAAGCAGCAGTACTACTTAAGCCACGATGAGGCTTACTATGTACTGCCGGACTTTCGGGGCTCTTGAAACCTGCGTTGTGCGAAACCAGGCGCTGCACGCTTACCAGCCGGACATTTGCCCGATATAGGATGCCGTAAGCGGATGGCGAGTGAAGGAGTGGAGGACTGACGCTCAACGCCACAGGTGCTTGGGCAGGTGCTTGGGCAGGTGGAACTGGCACGTGTTCCTGACGTGCATGACCCTTGTGCAATTCCGCGGCTCTTTGCCGATCACCGAAGTGTCCCCGCCGTGCTTGATTGGTCTCTGTGCTGAGCTAATAGAAGATGCACTACAATAGGTACTGCCGTGTAAACGCATTCACGGCCATTACTCGCCCAGAACGACTTGGAAGAAACACCAGTTTCCAAACATACGAAACAATTATTGATGGTACATAGCGAGTGTGGCCCAGATGCAGTCTCAAGGAAAGGGGTATACTAATCGCACTACCCCACGTCCTAAACGCCGATGATGCTACAAAATGCGACAAAAACACCCAAAGCATACGCTGTGAAATCCAAAGGAATGCTTACACACGTGTGTGCTACTCAGTGTCCCGGGCCGTTTTGGTCGGGCTTGCTCTCGCTGGAGTTTCAATTACTGATGCCCCACTCAATCCGGGTGCAAGATGGAGACTGTTGGGTGCAACGCCCTGTCCTGGTCGCACAACGACACTGCCTCTTCTGTCGGTATCGCGGTTCCAATGGAACAACTTCCTTGAAGAATGCCACTGATGCCGATGAGATTCGCGGTTCCAATGGTAACAACTTCCTTGAAAATGCCACTAATGTTTAAAGTGACAGAGGTGAGGAAGGCCAGGATACCCGGGAACAAAAGAATGCTGATGCCGAGGCCAGTGCCCTTGGTTTCAAACAGATGTGAAAGACCCTCCATGAGCGCGGAGAAGCCTTCGACGGGTATCGCGAGAACAAATATGCTGATGAACATGACGGGTGCGAGGAAAAAGATGGAGGAAAATGGATTCGCCGTAGCGGGGTTGCGTAGGAGCAGAATCTGGGTCAAGGACCAGCGGAAGCCGGAGGAGCACGCTGAGACCATGACGAGAATGAAGCCGAGTGTGTGGAAGGCAGCCTCGCCGGCTACCATCATGACGACACCGGCGGTCATGATAAGGATAATGAATACGAGTCGCCAAGAAGGTTTTTCAAGGCGGAAGAGGAAGGCGAAGAGTAGGACGAAGCCGAGTGCGGATGACTTGCACATGGCTGTACGTGTTGTTAGCCGTCTTCTCAGAAGTGACGTTTCATCCCTTACTGAAAAAAGTCAACGAGATGAACTTCAAGCTCGTGTTGCCCAAGCCAATGTCCATGCCAGTGGCTGCACCACACGGGCCGAGTCTGCTGAAGTAAAACCACTTGGTCATGAGCGGCTTCTTGGGGTCCAACGGCTCCACGCGCGCACCGGCACCATGAGGGTCCAGGGAATCGTGTCGAGGTCGGAAGGAGGGTATCAAGAATAGAACGAGCGACGCGAGCGTAAACTGGACAATCATATGCAGGCAGGTCGTGAACAGCGGAAATGGAAAGATGTTCTTGGTCTCGCCGTCGCCCTTGGCTTCTTTAAACATCCATTTGTTGTAGACAGATATTGATATGGAGAAGAGGTACCTGGGTGTGTTAGCTTACATGTTCAACCACACGCACACTCCTTTTCGTGTCGTACCATAATCCAATCAGGACTCCATTGACGAGCATCGATTTGATCAGGTTCTGGTCGGCTAGCTTCTTCTCCTCCTTTGTATATGCATCATGGGGAACGATGCGCTGGTCGAGCAGCGTGTTCCTCCTCTTTCTTCTCCGGCGTCTCCGCCTGTCTCTCTTGGTGAGGCCCGTCTCCTCGTCATCTTCGAGCCCGTCTGCGCTCATGTCGTCGAGCTCAGGGTCGTCGCTGTCAGACTCGGAATCGGAATGGTCCGCACCCGACGAGGATTCTTCTTCTTCTTCTTCTTCTTCTCCTTCTTCAGCAATGTGGTCGGAATGGCGTCGTCGGTGCTTCTTCAGGTCTGTCTTGGTGGGAAGGGTAGCGCCGGCGAGTGAGGAGGAACGTCTTCGAGCCACCGTCTGCTCGTCTGTCATGGTAGGGGTGGGTGGATGGATGAGTTTCGCGATGTCGGTGCGTTGTTGCGAGACTCTAGCACCTTCATCCGAGCCCAGGTCGGAGAGGGAGCTGGCCGAGGGAAGAGACGGCAAGGTTCTCAGAGGGAATTCGTTCCCCGGACTAAGCAGCGGCCCTTGGTGTGTAGCGGTGTCCTGCAACTGCAGCCACCGAGTTATCCGGGCCCCCTCTGAAGTCATGCTGCTCCACGTCGTCCGCCCTGATTCGCTTTAGTCTGTCCGCCAAGCCGAGAAGGAGGAAGAGCCGGTTTCCTATTCTTGCCTAACCTAGCGATGGGCTAGTATCAGGGGCTTAGCGGGACGATGCGTCAAGAGATGCTTCAGCGCGACAGAAAAGTTAAAACGATGCAGGTACAATTCACCAGACGTGACAATTGTAAGCCTTCTGCCGCAGATACAGCGTTTTGGTTGTTACGGCCCTGCCCATCTGTGACGCCGGCTTGGCCGCGGGCTCAAACAGACGGCCGATAGTAGCAGCCAATCATCACCACGTGTCCTAGTGGGCGAATGAGTGGGGAAGCTCGCCGCCTTGCCGCGGGAGATTCACCGCGTGATGAAAGATGGGGTCTAGATGTCTTTGCGGAACCGGGATCGCGCCTACAGCACGCGAGCACCCGATGCATGTCCAGAGCTATCTACTATGTATGTAATGGTGGATGTGCTTGATGTCGAACTGCTCACATGTCTTCACGCCCCCCTTGGATACCTTATTTTTGGTTCCACAAGGGGTCAACATGTGTCAACATACTTTTGGGGAAAAAAGAAAGAAAAACAGAATGACGGTGATCCGAACTCCGAATCCAACGCACTGCGGGACCTGCATGTGCAAGCCCACCCTGCATCCTCATCATCCATGGATGTAAAATGCGCCGACGATGCTACGCCCGCCATGGAAACAACTCCAAGGATATCCAACCTCGAACGCCATCATATGCAAAACATAACAGATAGACATCATATTCGCTTCCATCGCCGGCTACGTCGCTGTTGGTGGTACAACCGGTGCTGGTGGAAGCTGCTCGATCTGCCGGATCAAGAAACTCTTCTCGTCGATAAACTGCTCGTCCTCTGTGCGATCCTCTAAAAAGGACGGCAGGAATCGCAACAGCTTGTCCCGGTTGCTGATCAGGATCCGTTGCACCGCGACAGATTTATTCGGGTTGGCCACAAACACCTGCGCTTGTCAATACAGGCATCCACAATCACTCTCAGCACCACTGACCTTGAAGACATGGAAGCCCTCGTAGTTGATCATCTTCCTGTCATCGCGTAGCAGCTTCATGATGATTTTGAGATGCTCCCCAGAGTCCACGTATTGCGTCATGACGTTGTAGTTCGCCCGGTCGAGCAGGATCTCGCCGAGCAGTTTGATCGACTGGCGCTTCGTCACATAACTCTCCGACTGGATCAACATCGAGTTGTACTTGGTGAAGAAGGTGTCGAAGTTGGTTTGGAGGAATGTAGCGACTAATGGCTTGTGCTTTGTCAGGATTTCCTATCATGTGTCAGTCTGTAAAGTCCAGCGATGCTCGACCAGACAGCCTACCCTGAATGTGTTGAATGCGTCCGCGCTGACTTCAAATGCGCCCTTGTCTATCCAGTCGAAGAACTTCCAAAAGACACCGTTGCCAGAAGACGGCAGATCCGGGTTCACGTTGCCCAAGTCAAGCGTTGTTCCATCCTCCATCGGTTCGTCGTAGAGCAGCAGCGCAGCGATGGCATCGTACTTGAGCGCCTCGCGGAGGATACCGCCACATGGCATGGCACTTTCTCGCCTATCGTAACCTCGACATAGGGCTATTATGATGTCCGGTCTGTATGCGACAACGTGCTCCAGTACTTGTGGCGTGGCTTGTCCAGCGGGTTTGTAGCGGAATGCGGTGGAGAAGATGACTTGGGCGTCTTTTCGCGACTCGAATGGGAGCTTATGGATGTTGATTGCTAGCGCATAGAGTAGGTCTTCGTTTAGTATGTTTGTAAGGAGCTGGAAGACAGCCTCTGGGTTCACTTCTGTGTCTTTGGCACCGTCAGCAGCTTGGCTTGCAGGCACATGGCGGAAGAAGAATAGACCTACCGGGTGTGCCCTGAAGTCTAATCTTCATCTGCTGCAGGTCCAGTGCAAGTCCTTCCTCTAGCTATCACATGTCAGCCATGTCGCCCAAGCGCCTCATGGCAGTCGTGTGGTCGCACCTTGGGGTTGGGCTTGTCCTCTTGCCCGAGCCGCAACGTAAGCTCTTTGATAGAGCGGGTAAGCTCCAGGTTGTTCTTCTGCTTGTTTCGGAACAGGAACGCCATGTTGAGTGGGTTGGGAAGTTTTCCAGGGCGGGGATCGATGTGGGACTGCGGCGGTGGTATGAGAGGCTGTGACTTGAGGCCGGGGCCGGAAAGCTGCTATCTTGACGGCGACAACATACAGGCGACTGCAGGGGGGATATGTCTTGACTTCGCTAGGCGGTTAAGGGCATACAGGGGGGATAGTGCGATTGTTGCTCTACGTCTACTTTGCCATGATGATGCTGTTGCTTGTCAATGGCCGAGGATCAACCCTGCGTCGCTAGCGCGCCCTGTGCTGACCTGTACTTCCGCTCGCCCACAGCTGACTACCTTAGATTGCAGCTACTCGATCAAGGGATCGCTAGCAACATGGTAATCACACTATTTCACTACTATGATGTACAGAATACGACATGCCCGTGTCAGGCGGCTCAGCACGCGCGGAATTGCCCAGCCTCAAGTCGCGTCTCCACGAGAATCGTCCCAGACGTACGACTTGGACGGCAGAATTCTACCAAAAGTAGGCATGCTTGAGGACCTTGCATACTCAGTCAGCCACATTCCCGCGTCTGGCGTATCGACTTACCTTGGATGCACTCATTCTTGAGTCGCTCTCATACCTGACCAGGCTGCCGACCAGATCTTGTTCTGCCTTTGAAAGGCTCGGCAACAACACCGACCAGTCTTGTGGGGGGTATTCGTAGAACTGCACCTTGCCCCAGTCGCGGAAACCAGCTGCTTCCTGCTCCAATTTAGAAAATTCTCGGTACGCAAGGCTCTTCAACTCACCGGCCAGACATCCAAGTTTGGGGTTCCGAGCTTCTTGAAAACGCTCTGTATCAAGGCCAAGTCGCTTCCCAGCTCTCCAGAATCGAACAGCGTCCGGTGGGCAGGGTCTAGGGCTTCAGCAACTGTGCAGCCGGCAGCCCACAGGTCCAAGCTGCAGCCGTACTTCTGGTTCCCAAACAATAGCTCTGGGGGTCGGTAGCAGGTAGTACCAACATCGGTAATCTTCGCATCTGCCGACTCTGAACCTGGCGCTTCGGGGGCCCATGCGATGCCAAAATCTGAAAGATATGCTGGCCCGTCGAGAGACTTGACAAGTATATTGGAAGGCTTGATATCGCGATGGATGATCCCTTTGCCATGGATGTCGGCCAGACCAATAAAGAGGTCCTTCAAGCATGACTTGATCTGGCTCTTTGAAAGCTTCTCGTCCCGCAGGAGGTCGTTGAAGTCGTAGCGCACGAACGGGAAGACTAGAACGAAGTGACTTCCATTTTCACGAAAGGTTTCTATGAGTGGCATGATCCGCTCTGAAGCTGCCATGGCTAGTATCTTAGCCTCTCGCTTTGAGTCGTGCGGTGGCTCCATTACTGAGGGTGTCGTGATCTTCAGAGCCACGACTTTGGTCTTTGAGGGCGACTCTGCGGGAAAGTAGCTTTCACAGCCAAGCGCAGGTGCCTTGTATATGACAGAGAAGAGACCCTCACGGTGGTAGAGTGCATTTTGATACTTGCCAATGGGCTTTCCGCCCGGTGTCGGGACATAGTCTTCGTCCTGGAATACAGATTAGCCAATATTTGTATCCTCGCGTGCTGCAGCTCCTGACCTCGGGTGTTGGGAAGTCGAGCGATGGTCTGGGAAGATTTGTCATCTCTTCATTGCATAATCTGTCGTAGTCATCCTGTAACACGCTTAGAATGAATTCGAAAAGCCCGTGGGACGGTCTGCACCAGAGATGTGGCTTCTGCGTAGATGGTCGTCTCAGCTACAGTAGCTTTTTTACGAGCATCGTCTGCGGACAGTGACGGGTCCGCTACCTGGAAGGCTGATGTCCTGCAACACTGTTAGTTCTGGACCATGACAATCAAATCGTAGCAACTGGGCTGATGTGTCTTTTCCAGCCCAGGGGGTGAATGTGCAATCAAGCAAGTATGCTATGCACAAGGTCGGGCCCTGTTCCGTGCGAAGGTGCACCAGGCTCCCTAGCGCGACAGCATAAACGCGTTTACTTGCATCTTTGTGACAGCCGTCAGGCGAGCAGTGAAGCCCAAGCTCGCTCGCCAGTCCGAGGAAGCCATGTGGCGCGATGGTGTTTTTTTTCAAACGCAGGTGGTCGAGGCGGGAGTCAAGCAGCCGTGTCGTCAAGGCAGGAGAAGAAGAAGAGTCGCCCCGAATCAGAGACGCAACACTACCCAAGCCCACGCGGTCGGTGCCCAAAGACAGGCTGGCCGTGCTCCCCAATTGCCATAATCATGCAGTCGCTTGACACGCTCGGGCGCGTCTCAGGTTCTTCTGGAGAGCAAGCGCCCGGGTTAAGGGGAAACATGTCGAGGTTTAGTCGTTACCAAGGTTACGTCAGACATGCCGGCTAGGCCGAAAGCGACGAGCCCCCCAAGCCGTGACTGACAGCGCAGGTGTGTCGGCTCCACGACACCTGACAAGCTCGCCGAGCTTCCTCTCCATGTAAATATCCCGACCCGTTCCTCTGTGGCTGTGCGCCTGTCCCCCGCATTCCTCGCCATGGAGCTCCAACGCAAAGAATACCCGGCATTGCTGGTGAGAGCTGTCTCCAGGCCCTCGCTGTTCCCAACTCCGGCTCACACCATGTACAGACATCGCTTTCTCCCGCCCAGGCCGTCACGGTCCTCGACAATCGCATGAGACATGTCGGCCAGCTCAACACCCACATTGCCGACTGGCTACAGGTGGGTCGGCCACAGGTGCCCGCGCATCGTCTCACAGGTGCTCACCAATGCGCAGGAACGTCGTCGCGTCGAAGAACAATATGTCCAAGGCCTGCGCAAGCTCGCGAACAGACATCCTCCCGATGAGTCGTCGGATCTGGGGTATAGACTATATGCCCACTCGTCTCACAGCCTTTGTGAGCGGAGCTAACTTGGGCAGCATCTTCGCAACGCCATGGCAGAAGATTGTGAGCGCAACCGAATCCGTCGCCCAATCGCACGCGCATCTGGCCACCAAGATCGAAGCCGATGTCGAGCGGCCTCTGCGCGAATTCGCCGCCAACAACCGAGACGTGCTGGCCATGGGCAACATCCAGGGAAACCTCTCGGCAGTCGCAAAAGACATTGACACGGCGCAGAGGAAGCAGAGCAAACTTCGTGATAAGGGAGCGAAGGCCAAAGCGTCCGCCGTCGCCGATGCCGTGCAGGATGTCGAGAAGGCTGAGTTGCAATGGGACTCGCAAGCACCTTACGTCTTCGAACAACTGCAGGCCATTGATGAGACCCGCCTGAACCACCTACGCGATGTGCTCACGCAATTCCAAACCCACGAAGTCGACCAGGTAGAGCGCAGTAGGACCACGGCCGAAGAGACCCTGAACGCCATGTTGAACATTGAAACAGCCGACGAAATACAAACGTGGGCATTGAGAATGCGCAGTGGCGATGCACCGCAACCTTCGCGGAAGCTGAGCAACCCAGGAACTCCTTCGAGGATCCTGGCACCCCCTCCTATTCCAACGTCACCCCCTGCAGCGGATGATAACCGGAGCCAGAAGAGTGGCTCTGTGGAGAAACACAGCTCTAATCCTCTCAAGCGGTTTGGGACAGTTCTGGGGCGACGGAGACAGAGTGCGCACCCGTACGGCAGGGCGGCGTCACCAGACCGGAACGCTTCGGCAAACCTTGGTTCGGTATTTGGTGGATTTGGCAAGGGCAAAGCGAAAGACCGTGACAACCAGGCCTCCTCGCTTAGCACCACTGCAGAGCGCCCGACATCGCCCTTGCGACACCTCTCGCAGAGGCCCAGTACTTCTCAGAGATCCGATTCACCAAGCCTTACTCGCCAGGCCAGCACCGAGGCTGCCCCAAACGGTACCATACCTGAGTCGTCCGCCGAGACAGACGCACCAGGTGCCGTGAATGGAACCGCGCCTATTCAAGATTCTATACCAGAGCTCAAAGAACCCTTGCCACCACCTCCAGCCACAGAGACGCAGCCGGAACCCGAAAAGGATGCCGAAGGTTTTTCTGTACAACCATCTGCTCTTGATGCTATCACGCAAGCCGAGAGAGAAGCAGGATTGTAAGGTGGTTGTCTTTACAAATGTCTACATAGCTAACCAAGACTAGGGTGCAAAGCGAGGGCAATCCAGCACCACAATTCAAGCTTGACATCAGAAATGCTCCTATCCAGGAAGAGGATGGCGACGCTGATGCAGCCACCGCCAATCTGGTCAACACTTTGCGCGCAGTAAGCAGTACCGAAAATGTCCACAAAACACTTGCTAAAACATGAACAGCAAGCCGCACAGCCGAAGCGGTCAAGCACATTGCGTGGTCGCCGAGATGTTCGTAACACGATATTCGTACCGAACCCCGCAACACCCGAACTTCAAAGCATAGGCGAGGTGCCTCCGCTCCCAACAAGTGACTCCGGTCTCGCTTCTCGCCCTGGCTCAGCAACGTTCCCTACTCCTGCTATTCCTCCGCAACCTGCATCTCCAGCTTTCAAGCCTCCACATCGATCGTTGCTGTCGGAAGATCATGCTACGTCGGATACACAATCCATCCGGTCGGGCCGATCGCTCAGTAGCTCCGCTAGTACCACGATTAGACACCCGGATCTGCATGAACCAGGGCTCAATGCGTCACTAGTGGAGACAGTCAGCGCGTGGTTCGAGCAGGGTCATGTTACCAAGGCCATGGTAATCGGACAGGTCGCGCTTGCTTACAATCCCGTCGATATTTCTGCCGGTCCTTTCGGCACTGAGAGTATACGTCTGGAGAACTTCCCCGTACTAGAGAAGGTAGCACCTAACCCTGCCTTCATCGAGCAGTCGGCAGATAGCCCAGGTAACTACATCGTGGACCTGTCGAAGATCATGAAGACGTCGGTTGCATTTCACTATCAACTACACATCGAAGACAGCAACATCGGTTCACTGCTGCCGATCATTTTGTCGCCAGCATGGAAATCAGAACCAATGCAAACATCTGCCATCCTCAACTACTCTCTCAATCCCAAGTACGAGCTAGGCGGTGCGACAAGCATCACCGTTCGCAATCTCGTCCTTGTGATCCGACTCGAGCCTGGGTCAAAAGCGACATCGTGCCAGTCGAAACCCACTGGTACATTCTCGCGCGACAAGGGACTCATTTACTGGCGCCTAGGCGATGTTACCCTCTTCAAAGACTCGGCTCCACAAACGCTCCGAGCACGCTTCATCACCGACGGCCAAGCCCAACCGGGTAACACGGAAGCACGATGGGAGATTAGCGACGAGCAGTCGTTGGCTCTCGGCAGCGGCCTAGGTGTCAGCATGAGCGCTCCTCTCAATGCGAAGAAGGACGAAGGAGAAGACGATCCGTTTGCGGATATTGATGAGAATGCGCCAGCTAGTCCGGCGATTGGGTGGAAGCCTGTGGCTACTGTCAAAAAGATTACTAGTGGGACGTATTTGGGTGTTTAGAAAGAGAATACCGTTGATTTTGGATAATGAATAGATGGAGAAAGAGATGGGAATATGGATAAGCTTTAATAAAGAACTGTAGATAAAGTATGAAGATGTTAATTCCCCTCATATCTAGATGTCGTTATATTTCTTTGTATTTGTCTATAGGGGGTAGTTTGTGGACCTTGTTGTCCTTTCTATTCTCTTGGAGATGAGTCTGTGAATAGAGTGTTGTCTTCCACTGGGTATAAGTTAAATTTTTCTTCGATAATTTTTTGAAAAATATTATTTATTATTATGGTCTTGAGGAGGCAGTAAACATCGAGATCGAACAGGCGATTGGAAGCATTCATGACTGGTAAATTGTGATTGATTACCTAGTCCCTAAAAGCTCAGGCCAAATACCAACACAACTGAAAGAACACCCCGCTACTACACTACAGCAATAAAACCCCCCATGATACTTGATCTGTTCTGGTGACTGCACCACAGTTCTTCTCGCCCACATCTTCCCAAAATCCTCACACGACCTCACAATAACCTTGCTTATGATATGTACCACCCCATACAGGACACCCCACCAGAAAGACTCAACCCAAGGATAACAAGTCCCACGTCGCAACCGCCGCCATTGTAAAGACGCACATGGAGAGGATAAAGATCTGGCGCGATTCCGACGCCGTACGGAAAATGTGGTGCGGTGACGCAAAGGTGAAGAGGTCGCGTGTAGCTGAATACATGGGGCAGCGGGATAGTAGTGCTCTTGATGTCGATTAGAGGACCTGCGACGGCATCGTCGTCAAAGTACACGTGTGTACGCATGCGCGTACATGTGTATACGGCCAGACTAGCGAAAAGGAGTACGGTTAGGATCTCCGAGTTGTTGGTGTAAGTAGTGTAAGGGGCGTCGACGTGAAAGTATCAGAACCAGATGACGTGGATGTAGGATAATCGGACGGCGATGTCGCGCCAGGGTCGGAACATGAGACTGCAGGGGGTGTAGATGTCGTCTTTGGATCTGTCACCTGTCTTTTCTGATGTGAAGGTCCATATTGCGTTGCTGTTTCGGTCGTGCACGGTGCGGGTGGGTTCGTGGAAGAAGTAGTCGTTGTGGAAACCAAGATAAGTCCAGTTCCAACATCCGCACTCGACTAGCAGACAGAGCCAGCAGATTTTGCCCGGGGAGTTGGAGTTCCAGATTAAGCTCGACCAGGCGGATTGGGTGGTCCAGCCGGAGAATGTGGAGAGACCCCGGATAGTGGTGGTGATGAGGAAGTGGAGCCAGAACGTGACTTGCTTCAGACGCCGTGGGTTGTTACGATAGCCAATGAGACCGAACTTGAACGTTGCACCGAGGAGTGCGTAGAAGGCTGGCCAGCCGCGGTGTGTTGGCGTTTCGAAGACGTCTCTGTTGAATGGGCAGCCGGACTCTCTGCCTCGCATCCGGCCCGGTTCCTCCCACAAGCAGACTGCGTATGTTTCCTTGTAGTTATCTGTGAGTAATCTTGCGACAACCATCAGCAGCACGGACGACGACCAGAGGAGTAGTGTAGTGTGCAGATTCGCCGAGTTGCAGAGTATCCACCAAAGAGCCTCGTAAATGGTGGTGCATCTCTGCCTGAAGTCGCTTTTTCGTGTCATGTTTGCGATGGTGGCAGAACAGGATGTGTTGGTGTATATGGCATGTGAGAATATCGATTGTATGTACAATTTATAGAAGCAAAGAGAGCCTTGCAGTCACCGGATACCGAGTTGATGTAACCATGGTTCGAAATACTATTGGCGAAAGAAATTGATAGCAAATGTCAGCGGAGCTTACGAATAGGTGGTCCTTCTTGAATGGAAGCCCTCCCACCGACGACAAGGCGAAGGGCCATGGGGGAGGGGGGGTTGGCGAGCGGCTCGTGGAAGTGCTTCAATGGGCAGAAATGGTGGTGGCTTGCGGAAAGAAGTCCAAGGAATCGTAAAGGCACGATCGACGTATCGAAGCGGCAACGTCAATCGATCATATTGGCATCCCTCAGATCTCTTCGCGGCGGTCGACGTTCGCTTGCTTTCTCTTCCTCAATGTCTCCGCCATACGAAACACCCCTTTGGCTGTTGAGACCACGGTGCGCTTGGCCAACAGAGGAAGGGGTTTGAGCGAAGTCTTCCGGCTTGCCGCCACCACCATCTCTATCGCCCAGAGACCTGTCTATAAAGAAGAGTTAGTAGGCTATCTTCAAAACTCGAGTGAATGCAATACGGAACAGCACTAACCTCTTCCACGAGCCACTGCCACCAAACATTACCAAGAAAGAACTACTTTACCCAGATAAAAAAAAAGGCCAAGCCCAGCAAAGGAAAAGGAATGTTAGTAGTACGTAGTACATTGTGAATAGTCTAAAAAATGCTACAGAAACGAAGACGAAGCCACCCAAGCCTCATGTACCCCCTCCGATTGTTTTACCGCTAGTAAACGCGCTAGTGTCCTGCTCCTCCCATCTCCCAGGACTGGAAAGAACACCTAGCATGCACGTGGAACACCTTGCGCAGCAATATTGGCTCACGAATGAAGATTCAAAATACCACGAAGACAGTCACGCATCACTAACTCGGATCGGACTGGAAAGCGCACGGTACAATATAGTAGTCTGTTGAGGGGGCTGTCTGAGCATGTATTGCAATGCAAGCACGCATTCGAACGAACGTTGCCTCCCACTGTCTACGTACAGCCAGAGTGTATCCAGAAGGTACTCGCAGTGGTTTTGATCAAAATACGTATAAAATATAAGATGATGTGTCCCTCGAGGGTAGGCTTCAGGTGTTAGGTATAACTCAAGTAAAACGAGCTTCTTCGTAGCGTGTATGTCTTTGTGATACCCAGTCCGCCAAGTGCGCCCCAACTTACTGCACCAGGAACTACGACCGGCATCTTACCCAGACCAACGAGACTGCTAAAGGTGGAGCCTGAAGTCATTCGGACATGCAAGAGTTTAATTTGGAAACTTGATGACCACACACATTGCCGCATACGCACGAGCAAGAGAATAGAAGAAGCGTTTGAGATGGAGTTTGCAAAGACAAAATATGAAAAAAGCACCTACGCTAATATTTATTTCAAAGTGTACCAGGCGCTCATCACAGCGTAGGACGCATGCTGCTTCACTTACCGTAGGTCACTATCGGGCAACTAGGAAGGCCAGATTGAGCGGGCTTTCTGTGATAGCACGACTAGCCTGGACGGGGTAGATTCGAACTGTATGCAGCATCACAATTGCGCAGCTGGACCAAGAGAGGTGTGCATTAATACGTATATGCCAGACTACGGAGTCATGAGTAAACTTACATTCAGCATGAAAAGAAAATCTTGCCCGTTTCACTTATCCCAACGAGCGTCCTGAAGTGGTGTGTTTCTGACGCAATGCCGGATAAAGTCGCCACATGTGTGTGGTGTGATCCTGAATCCTCCAAATCCGAGATGCAGATGCGCTCACTCCATGCTCTTGGCAAGCGCCCACAAACTGTCAAGTTTGGCCCTTCCAAGTGTCTCGCGAGCCTCGCCAGCGGTTTCGCAAACTCTTGAACCCCACTTGCGGAACGAGCGCTCTTTGATCTCGCCCTCGAAGATGAGAATGCACTTGTTGGATGAATGGTCCTTTACGTCTCCAGTATCGGTGACCGGCCTTAGCCACTTTGGGTCATGTGCTTGCTTCTCGGCCTGGTTCTCCGTAGGTGGTCCGTTTTCATGCCACTTGATGCGTTGGAGCATAAGCTTCTTGTACTTGTTGATTGCATACGCGCCGCCTTCGACGACGACGAGGTTGAGATCGGGATTGAAGAGGGTGATACCAGTGAGTGCATATTCTTTTGCGTTGTTATCGATTTGGAAGCGATGCTTGCCGTAGGCGAGTGTGTTGATCTTGAAGACGCACATGTAGAGACCTTTCTGCGCGTCTTTCTCCTGGTTGGCAGCAAGTTTGGCCTGTCGCTCTTCTTTGGTCAACTTGCGATGTTCGTTTGCGGTGATGTGGTCATCGTGGCGCTGTTGAATCTGCGATTCGACAAGCATCTCGACGGCAGTAGGATCTGCAATGGCTTGTTCTCCCATGACACGCATCATGTTTCCGCGCTTGACCTTGGGTGGCGGAGGTGGCTCCAATCCAAGACGGATCTTCGCTTGGTGCTCCTTGAGGTCGGCTGCACGGCGCATTCTACGCAGCTTCTGGGTCTCCTTGGTGGTGAGATACATGGGCTTCACTTGGATTAAACGCTGATCCTGGGGCGCTTTGAGCAGAGGGGGGTGCTGAACGTAAAGAGTGATGATGGAGTCGTCGGTCTCAACTTTGACCTTGGTCGGGTCATCCATGCAGTCGTAAGTAGGCTCCGCCAGAATGCCCTCGTCCCACCATTCAATGTCCGGAGGGGCTTGAACAAGAAATCCGCGCTCGCTGTTCTCGTCCAGTCCCGCACGGCGGGCTTGGATGGCGAGTGTCTTTTTGATCTCTTCTAGACGACGTTGCGCGCGCAGCTTGGAGGCCTGATCGAGGTACTTTCCATGCTCATTGAAGGCTAGGACACGGGGGCCTCTCTTCTTGGCAAGGGCGGCAGCCTTGGGGTCAAAGTACGGGTTCTCCAGTTCCTCCTCTTGTTGTCTCTGCTTGGAGGCGGTAGGCTTGGCCTTCGGATCGGCTTTGGGCGTCTCGGAGCGGCGGTTTCCCAGTGTTGTCGCAAAGCGAGGGCCGGTGGAGTCGCCTGTCGGAGCCTTGGCAGTTCCTGAGCCGGCCTTGAGCGCTTCCATCCTCGCCTTCATGGCGGCCAGTTTATCTTGAACAGATTCGCCGGCGCCAGCCGACGTTGGTGGAGGAGCCGTGGCGGCAGGCGGCTTTGCGAAGCGGGCTGCGATCTCAGCGGCCTTTGCCTTGGCTTTGGCCTTTGCGGCTTCGACGGCATCAGAGCCCTTTGCGCGTTTTGCGTCCCCGTTCGGGCCCTGGCCGTCGGGGTATGGGCGCTTCTCTGCCATGGTCATGGTGGAGGGTGGTAGGTAAAGGAGTGTCGGCCGCGCGATTGGTGTGTGCCGAGGTTCGGGGGTTCGTAGGTGCGGAGGTGAAGCTTGGTTGTAATGCAAAGACAGTCGCTACATTCGATGCGGGTAGGGTGTAAGGCCGCGACTGTCGACCCGAGCTGGCGAGTGGGGTGTCGTTGATGGTGAAAGCCAGCCGTTGCGGAGTGACGCGAAATCAACGCTGCCGCCTCCGCAAGCGCCTTGGCACACGCCGGCTAAACCCTGGCCGAACTTTTCTGGTCCCGAAAAAACTCCCCGCAAGTTTCGCGCCTGCTGCGAACATGCACTGAACGCCTTTGCGCGCGATTTTCTTCAAACCGAAGGCGCAGCAGGCAAATAGGTGCCGTCATGAACACCCACCAGCCGACTTCCTCGGCCATTAATGGCGTCGAGTTCGGCTTCTTGACTACAAACGACATCAAGGCGCTCTCGGTGAAGCGCATCACGAACCCGACCACGTTCGACACACTGCTTCACCCGGTACCGGGCGGTCTGCACGATGCTGCATTGGGCGCTTTCTTGGACAACCCGTGAGCTTGATCTCGTTCCTGCAAGCTCCCTTCACTCCGCTAACAAAATTAAAGATGCGGAACATGCGGTCTTACCAGCTTCCTGGGCTGTCCCGGCCACTGCGGCCACATCGAGCTCCCCGTCCCCGTATACCACCTCACATTCATGGACCAGCTGCTGCGACTGCTGCGGGGCAAGTGTGCATACTGCCACCAGCTCAAGCTCGCCCGCGTTCAAATCAACGAATTCGTTTCCAAGCTGCGATTGATACGATGTGGATTGGTAAAAGAAGCAAACGAAATGCATGAGTATATCAACATGGACAAGGGCAGAACGAGCACCCATAATGCAGACAACTCGGAAGACGACGAGGACGACGATGACAAGGCCGACATCATCTCACAGCGCAACAACTACGTAAAGCGGTGCATGAAGCGCGCGGGCATCTCAAAGCACGATGCGCGCGCCATGCGCGACAAAAATGAGACCATCTCCGATGCGCGGCGACAAGTGGTCAAGGACTTCTACGCCGACCTTGGCAAGCGCAAAAGCTGCGGCAACTGCCAGGGTATCAGCCCAACGTACCGAAAAGACCGTGGCATCAAGATCTTCCGGAAAGTTCTGAGCCAGAAACACAAGGCCAAGATGGCTCAAATGGAGAAGCGCATACAGAACCCACTGGACATCCTGGCTCGTAGGGACGCAAAGGCGAAGAAGCAACACGTACATGCAGATGAGGGAGTGGCAGACCTGGATCCCGTCTCGGACGAGGACGAAGGCATTGACATGGAGGATATACAGCAGGCCGACGGGTCGCTCCTTGCTATGGAATCGCGCATGGCACGGAAAATGAAGCCAGCAACCGATGCTTCGGAGAGTGTGCAGGAGTACGTGAATGCAACAGAAGTCAAAGCAGCCATGACTCTGCTCTTCGAAAGCGAGTCCGAGATGATGCGACTGCTTTACAGCCCTTACGGGACCAAATCTTTCGTCGACGTGAACGCCGACATGTTCTTTACGCAGGCCGTCATTGTACCACCCAACAAGTACAGGCCAGAAGATAAAACGGGCGACTCTATTGCCGAATCCGCCAGGAACAAGCTTTACAAGAGCATTCTTGAAGCATGCGACACGATCCGTCAAATCAGCCAGGAGATGCAGGGCAAACCCAACGAACTTGGATACCGACAACGCAACTTCGGCGACATGCAGAGTCAGTTCGTCTCCCTACAAGGCGCTGTAAACGCGCTCATCGATCGCGATGCAAACCCCGTACAGGGCCGCGCGGCAGTTACAAACGCCGATGGTATCAAGCAGGGTCTGGAAAAGAAGGAGGGTCTCTTCCGGAAGAACATGATGGGCAAGCGTGTCAACTTCGCCGCGCGTAGTGTCATTTCACCTGACCCGAACATCGAGACGAACGAGATTGGTGTCCCTCCCGTGTTCGCCATGAAGCTTACCTACCCGGAGCCCGTCACAAACCACAACTTCTACGATCTCAAAGAAGCCGTCCTGAACGGTCCAGACAAGTGGCCAGGAGCGCATGCTATTGAAAACGAGTTTGGACAAGTCATCTCGCTGAGGAAGAAGAATTACGAGGAGCGACTAGCTTTGGCGAACCAACTGCTCGCACCTTCAAACTCGTACTCTAACGGTGCTCGAAACAAGAAGGTGCATCGTCATCTGAACAACGGCGATGTTGTTATTATGAACCGACAACCGACACTGCACAAGCCGTCAATGATGGCACATCGAGCCCGTGTCTTACCGGGAGAGAAGACCATTCGCATGCACTATGCCAACTGTAACGCATACAATGCCGATTTTGATGGTGACGAGATGAATATGCATTTTCCTCAAAATGAGCTTGCCCGAGCGGAGGCTATGACAGTAGCGGACACAGATCATCAATATCTATCTGCGACTGCTGGAAAGCCCCTGCGAGGTTTGATCCAGGATCACATTTCCATGGGGGTCTGGCTTTCGAACAAGGACACGTTTTTTACAAGAGAAGAGTACCACCAACTACTTTACTCTTGTCTGCGACCAGAAGATGGACACACGACCTCGGGTAGACTTGAGACTGTGAATCCTGCAGTACTGAAGCCTCGGCCGATGTGGACAGGAAAGCAAATCATCACCACCGTTTTGAAGAACATCAAGCCTGCAGAATACCAGGACCTAACACTCACATCCAAGTCAGCCACTAATGGCAAACTCTGGGGTGCCCACGTCGAAGAGCAGTTTGTCATTGTCAAGGACGGCCAGCTGCTTTCCGGTATCATGGACAAGAGTCAGATTGGACCTACTGCAGGCGGTCTTATCAACGGCATCTATGAAGCTTATGGGGAGACAATAGCTGGACGAGCCCTTAGTATCATTGGTCGTCTGCTTACCAAGATGCTTCACATGCGCGCCTTTTCTTGCGGTGTTCAGGATCTGATTCTCACAGAGGAAGGAGACCGTGCCAGATTGGAAGAACTTCGGAAAGCAGAGAAAATTGGGTTCGAGGTGGCTTCCAAGTACGTCACCATGGATGCGGGAAAAATTGACCCTACCAACCCGGAATTGCGGCGACGACTTGAATCTGTATTGCGAGACGACACTAAGCAGCATGGTCTCGATCTGCTCACGAACACTGCCAACAGCAAGATTTCCACTGCGGTCACCACAGCCTGTTTACCTGATAAGCTTATCAAGCCGTTCCCGAAGAACCAAATGCAAGCCATGACCGGTTCTAGAGCCAAGGGTAGTATGGTCAACGCCAACCAGATCTCATGTAACCTCGGACAGCAAGTCTTGGAAGGTCGAAGGGTTCCAGTTATGATTTCTGGTAAAACGCTTCCATGCTTCAAGCCCTTCGAGACGAGTGTACGCGCTGGTGGTTTCATTGTGAATCGTTTCTTGACTGGTATCCGACCACAAGAGTACTATTTCCACATGATGGCCGGTCGAGAAGGTCTCATCGATACCGCTGTCAAGACCTCGCGCTCTGGTTACTTGCAACGATGTATCATCAAGGGTATGGAAGGTCTCAAGGTCGAGTATGATACTTCAGTCCGCGACTCCGACGGTACCATGGTACAATTCCTGTACGGTGAGGACGGTCTCGACATGACGAAGCAGAAATACCTCAACGACTTCAAATTCCAGGCCGAGAACTTCTATTCGCTTGCCCAAGCCCTCCACACCGCAGAAGCTTACCCGAAGGTCTCTAGTGCCGAAGCAGTCGAGCACAACAAGAAGGCCGCGAAGAAGGCCAGAAAAGGGGACGTGACGGCCATGGATCCTGCCACGGCAGTCTACACGCCATCACGGCATAGTGGCAGTACTTCCGAGCTATTTTTGCAAGCTAAGCGCGACGTAAGTTACTCGATCCCATTTCACTACAACATGCTAACTATCATAGTACTGTGACCAAAACCCTGACAAGCTGCTCAAGAACAAGAAGAAGGACGAAGAGGGCGAGATTCTCAAGCGTACTTTCGAGCAGATGCTTGACCTAAAGTACCTCAGATCTCTTGTCGAACCTGGCGAAGCTGTTGGTGTCGTTGCTGGACAGTCCATTGGTGAACCCTCAACACAAATGACGCTGAATACTTTCCATTTGGCTGGTCACTCTGCGAAGAACGTCACACTCGGTATCCCTCGTCTACGAGAAATTGTCATGACTGCTAGTGCGAACATCTCCACCCCGTCGATGCAGCTGTATCCTCATCCCGAGCTGTCCAAGGAAGACAACGAGAAATTTGCGAAGAGTATCAGTCGTCTGCCGCTCTCGGCCGTGCTTGACAAGGTCACTGTAACTGAGACCTCTGGCCCTGGTAGCCAATTTGGCCAGTCCAGGAGCTACAAGATCCGCCTGGACTTCTACCCAGCAAAAGAATACACCAAGGAATATGCCATCAAGGTTCGCGACGTTGCCGAATCTATCGAGCAGAAGTTTTGCCCACGTCTTCAGAAGATTGTCCGCGTCGATCTCAAGAAGAAGGTTGCAGAAAAGACCTTGTCAACGGCGAAGTCAGCTGCTATCCCCACTGTCGGCGAGAAGACTGGTAGGACTGGAGAACAAACAGTCGATGAGTCAGAAGAAACCATCCGGGCCGGCCGGGAAGGCGGACCAGAAGACGATGACAGTGATGACGGCGAGGGTGACAACGACACCACTCATGCCAAGGACCGAGGCCGACGCGAGGACAGCGTAGCTTACGAAGACCCAGAAGAGGAGGAACAGGCTGTCAACGACAAGCTTGATCAAGAAGACGAGGTCAGCGAGGATGACGAGACCTACGGTGGCAGCCCCAAGCCCTCGCGCGCGGCTACCCCCGACCCCAACTCTGACGATGAGGATGAACGTATGCTCGTCCCCACCGATGAGTCCTCGGAAATCCGCCACGACCGCATCTGCCACAAGAACAATGACATCTTTGACTTCACCTTTGATGACCGCAAGGGAGCTTTTTGCGAGATTACTTTTGAGTTCCCTGCCTCCACACCAAAACTTCTCATGCTGCACCACGTCGAGGACGCCGCCAAGTTTGCCACCATCCACGTCATCCCCGGTATCACCGCCGCTCAATTCTCAGCCAAGTCAAAGGACAACCCTAAGGATGTCATAAACACGGAAGGTTCCAACCTCATCGCCATGCGCGAGTACGGACATATCATCGATGTGAACCGTACCACGACGAACGACATCGTAGCAATGCTGCACCTCTACGGTGTCGAAGCTGCACGTGCGACCATCGTCCGCGAAATGCACGGCGTCTTCTCCGGTCACGGAATCTCCGTCGACCAACGCCATCTTAACCTCATCGCGGACACCATGACCAAGGGCGGTGGTTTCACGCCTTTCAACCGCATTGGTATGAAGGGTAATGTCAGTCCCTTTATGAAGATGAGTTTCGAAACCACCGTCGGTTTCCTCAAGGACGCTGTCATGGAGCGGGATTGGGATGAGCTCAAGAACCCTAGTGCACGTATTGTTGTCGGTAGACTGGGTGGCATCGGTACGGGTGCGTTTGATGTGCTCGCACCGGTCAAGATTAGGGATCCATTGAAGGACGTTGCGGAAGAGATCAACGACGTTGTCCTCAGCGATGTTCGCGGGAAGCGTGATTCAGACTCGGAGTCTGAGGAAGAGGAAGAGGAAGAGGAGGATGAGGAGGATGAGGATGTGGATGGTGATGTCCAGATGAATGACGTGGAGATGGAGGATGTGGATGCTGCTGCTGCTGCTGAGGAGGAGGAGGAGGAGGAGGAAGTGGTTGTTCAAGAACCACCAAAGAAGAAGGATAAGAAGAGTAAGAAGCATAGGCGGAGTAGCGATTAGGCGCCGTTGGTTTCGTTTGCTTGTACGTTACTATGAGCGGTGTTTTTGGGCATGGTCTGGGCGTTTGGGAAAAGGCGGGTTGATATCGGTATAGTTTAGCATTTAGCGATGTGAATGGCAAAAGCTTTGCAACTTTGAAAGTTCTTTCATGATTGGGTATTTGACTTGGGGATAGATCTTTCGAATCTAGTTTGTATAAGGTGGCTTTCGTATGTGAAAGCTGCCTGCTACTGACTTGTGTTAAAATGTGCGATACGCAGGTCTTGATTGCCTCCTACTAGCCACTGACGTTGTGCGAAAAGTGATGGGATACATTCCATCAACCGGAGATTAGGAAAGGCCGCTGCTACGACATGAAAGGCCAAAGCCGACTTTGATACTTACCTCCTAGGCTAAACAACAAGCTCTAGACATTTGACCGCACATGTCACATAGTAGTCGACCTAGAGAAGCGCGGGTCGATTCGTCAAGTGTACAAGCAATGCTGTAAGAAGAGAGTGGCGCGGGGCCTTGTTCGAAGTGTATGGCTGGACCACACAATAAGATGACGTGTGTGCCCCCCAACTCCCTGGCAGCACTCGCTACACATGCCCGTATCAACATGTGTGTTCACGCTCGTATCTTCGTACTCGCTGACGGGTAGGCGCCGTCTTGCGCAACCGTCATTGCGGCCTTGTCCTTATCCACAAGAACGCATGTCGTCAAACTAGCCTCAACAAACAACAGCGATCATCGATGGACCGTCCTCGCTTAGCCCGTCGATCCGCCACAGTGCATAAGCACGTGAAAGCGGCCGCTGTGGTGAAAAGTGGCGTGGGTCTTTGTTCATCGCAATCCTTCCCGGCAGCCCCCGGCAACCCCCGGCTTGGTCAAGAAGGAATGCCGATTATTGAGGTTTGGAGGCCGATGCATACCGCGGTTACACGCAGGCTCTCGGTAGCAGCTGATTATGGGCGCTGTCACGTGTGACAGCCAAGCCATTGAAGAAAGGAGATTTCTTTGTGAGCTTCAGCCACAAACGCGTGACATGCAAGCTCTCCCGCATCGGCGCGATGAGTAAGCTCGCGCGCCGTGTGCGGAACACACGATTCGTGCACTACTAGCCATAGGCCAAAACCTTCGTCACCCACTTTCACATGCGGTAGTTCGGCTCTGGGGGTGTCGATTCTATTTCAGGCCCCAGAACAGCCTCAACACGTCCCGCAGGATTGCCATCGAGACGCGCGCCGTTCTGCACTCGTGCTGATGCACAGTAGGAATGGCTATGCGGCACGTACGACGGATCCAGTTCGCGCGACCGTTCAATGGCAGCCATGGAGTTATCGACGGGACACGGGAGCCCAATGGAGAGGCGAGGAGCCCTAGCTGCAATGCACTGTCGCCAATCGACCCACGGTCGGTTCCCAGCGAGGAGCTGGGACTCACCCGATAGCTGACGCGCGAGCGGAGTCGACGCACAGCATCATCAAGACGCGAGCGATAGGAAAACGAAATGGAATCCCGGCATTCGCATGTAGACAGGGCAGCCAGGTTGACTAAACATGTCGCCAACGGGAGGGCGGCCTGGTTGACCTTATCTGACGTTGCTGCGTTGTGACTGGCCAAAGCGTTCGCTTCTTTCACATGCCAGGTGCAAAGCTGAGCGCCCTGTATCCCAACTCCTCAACGTTCTACGCTCCATGTACGCCAGATAGAGTGCGATACGCGCGGCACGCACGGGAAACGCATGTTTTGGCTTTGCTTGTGTAACGTTTGGCTGGCATGGACTCCGCTCGCTGAATCTTAAGGTTCGAAACTAGACGCGACGCGAGCAGTTTACTTGGGTAGTGACGTTTTGGTAGGTTCCCCCCCCCCCCCCGCGTAGATTGACATGCCGCTTGTCGATAGCCACTTTCACATGCCATTGCATCTAATTCACCCCAGCCCACTGAACCACACCGTTTTCAGCACAGCCTCCCACCCAGAGACAGTCACATCATAGCGCACCGCCGTATAATAAGGTCGTCCGAAGCCTTTCTTTCTCTTTGCGTTACTGTTAATCCTCAACTCAAGCAATCATTCAGCCTCCACTACAGTAGATTCTGCTACACTGCACATCTGCCACTGCAATCAATGGCACCACACGCTACCGACGACAGCAACAACATGAGCACTCAAGCGCCCTTGACCAACGGCGAGACGCACGGCTCAAAGGCTCTGTCGGTACGTGTTACTTACTTTTCTATGCGCTCATTCTGGGCCACAAGCACGTCTTTCTTCCTCTCGGTGGTCACGATGAAAAGCACACCACATCGCATTGTTGGCGCTATCTGGCACCAATTGTGAACGATTACGGAGGTTTCGACGACCTTGGAACAACAATCTACTTGGACCAGTAACACAGCGCAAGAATCCCATGATGCAGGCGCGGCGGAGCTTCCGGCCCGGCCAATCAATACATCATCCTGCAAACCTTACGGCGGAAGCCGTCCGGAAAGCCGCCGTGTATACGACCGCATCTAAAGACTTTTGACGCTCAAAATATGAGCCATGAAGCTAACAAACTCCAGCATCTCCACTCCTACCCCGTAGTTCACGACAGCGTCGAGACCTTCAAATCCAACCCCTACGGTTCGCGCGCTCTGATTCTCGCCAGCAACACCTACCAGTCCATCGTCGCACCCTTGCATCCCTACCTGCGCACACCCTACTCCTACCTCTCACCCTACCTGGCACGCGCCGACCAGCTCGGTGACTCGGGCCTGTCCACCCTCGAGACACATCTGCCCATTGTCAAGGAAGACACTTCGAAACTCAAGGAGTATGCCTTCTCGCCCGTCACATATGTGCAAGGTACCTGGCAGGATGAGTACAACAAGACGCACTACAACAACGGCGTTGTCAAGATGGGTGTTGCGACAGTCAGCTTCGAGCTCAGGATGTTGAGCGACGCGTGCGATGTCGTGCTGGGGTACCTGAACAAGGGCAAAGAGCAGACGAAGAAGAAGGTTGATGAGGTTAAGCAGTAGACAACGACGACGACTCTGATGTGCAGAGAGCATCATGGTGCGATTGTATGATGAGAAAGCAAAGTAGTTACCGCTCGCTGATCGGAAAAGCAACGGCGAAGGGGGCGTTCATCAGTATGGCCTTGTCCATGTAATGCGGAGTAACTTTCTTACGCCTGTCCGCGTACCTTTCATTGGAAAAATAGACTGATTAATGACCATGATATCCCTTCTCTTCAATCTGTTGATGTTTCTCGTGCACATGGAGGCTTTGTGTAAACTGAACTAGCAAGAATTGCCTCAGTACAAAGAAGCTTCCAGACAATGTTGAAGCTTTCTGCTTTACCATGTCGTCGCGCGTGAAAGCACTGGCTCACTTCACTCGACGGCTCATCGTTTCGTTTCGGTAATGTCGTCAAGACGTTCTCATCTTGCTTGCGCTGATGCCGTCAGCACGATCAACTTCACTAGCATCACCCAGTAGTGAGAAACAGAGGCCAACGTGAAGATCATGTGCATTTCATGAAGCCCGTGAATTGAGCCGGATGCCGGATTTTTTCATGCTTTGATTATCAAGCCGAAATACACGCCTGGACGGCAGGCCACTTTTGGGGTCCTGTCCTCGTATGATATCCACCGTTCATGCAGCATCTTCCGTAACAAATCATGCCCATCTGCGCCCAGCCGTAACCGAAGGAAAGCTTAGAACTGTAAGGGAGTGAAGAACCACCTGTTCTTTCCGGACTGGTATCGCTCCTCAAAGGCCTTCTTGACCGTCTTCTTGGCCTCCTCCCGTTGCGAGACCTCCTTGAATGTGTCAGCGGAGATGACGCCTTTGAGGTTCTCGAGCTCGATGGTGTAGCGGGTGGGCATGATGTGGGTGTCTGCGTCTATCAGCGTCTGCCCAGTAATTGCGTCCTCATCTCCACGTACAGTTGACCTGCTTGACAAAAGGCTTGACCTTGCTCTTCTTGGCCTGCTTGGTCTTTGACATGCGGCGAGTGACCTTGGATGGGTAGGTCTCGATACCGGCAACGAGAGCGTGAGGGAAGGGGTGCGACTTGGTGCCGTTGTCAAGTGGTGAGATGATCACACACTTCTTTCCGGCATAGCGGCCCCGGGTGATGATCTAGGTGGACTGTGAGTGAATGCGAGGAAGCTAGTTCGAGCGATTTCAACGTACGACAACGCGTCCGACCTTGAGGCTGGATGACATGTTAGCAGCTATTCTGTCGCATGTTGTGGGCTTTCAAGGGTGCAATCATTCGCGCCCCAGGGCAATTTGTGAAGCATCGCGGGGCGCCAACTTGCATCGCAGGGGAGTTTCGTGGGTATCGGAGCACTCACAACTTCATTTTGGCTGTTGTCCGGGTTAGTGATGGGTACTTGGTCGCGGTTCGAGGTTGAGGAAAATGGGTGCAATATTCGCTTCCTCGTTGTGTCCGGCGCCGCCACGCTAACGCCTTTGGGGTTGGCGGGCCCCGCCCATGCCTAGAAATCCTCAAGACCCGCCAAAACTTCGCGGCGGCGAGTCTCGAGAGCTGGACAATTACGAAGATGAAGATCAAGGCCCTCAGCCGGTCCACGGCTTCCACACAGGCTCCAGGCTCCAGTGTTGCGAAAGTCACGAGAAATCTCGACCCTAACCTCCATCCATTCGAACGAGCGCGAGAATACACCAGAGCACTCAATGCGACAAAAGTTGAGCGCATGTTTGCGCAGCCTTTCCTTGGCGACTTCGAACCTGGACATGTAGACGGCGTGTACTCCTTCGCAAAGGATCCCAACTCTCTCGAACATTTCGCCAGTGGCAGTGGTGACGGTATCGTCAAAGTCTGGGACTTCACAAGCAGAGAAGAGAAATGGCAGGCGCAGGCGCATGAAAACCTTGTCAAGGGCATGTGTTGGACGCGAGACAAGAAACTGTTAACTTGCGGATCAGACCGCCAGATCCAGTTGTTCGAACCATATGCGCAACCCTCGAGATCGCCGCCGAAAGCGACATGGCATGGCAATTCAGCCTTCACATCCGTTTCGCACCACCGCTCGCTACCGACCTTCGCCGCTGGCTCTAGTTCCATCTCCATATATGATACGTCGAGGACGTCTGGTGCTCCTATTTCGAGCCTTGTGTGGCCATCGGTATGTCACATGTGTGCATCGTAGACTCGAGCCATATACTAATCGTACGATAGGCCATTGACACCATCACAGACGTAAAGTTTAACCAGGTCGAAACGTCAATACTCGCTTCATGCGCAACTGATCGAGCTGTCATCCTCTACGACGCCCGAACCAACTCGCCCCTACACCGCACTGTGCTCAACTTCCCGGCAAACTGCATCTCCTGGAATCCTATGGAAGCCTACAACTTCGCTATCGCATCGGAAGATCACAATGGATACATCTTTGACATGCGCAATATGAAGCGGGCACTGCAAGTCTTGGTAAGTCTGCGATTTTGCACGTTGTGATTACGACCAACTACTAACGCCAAATAGAAAGGACATGTTGCGGCAGTCATGTCGATCGAGTTCTCTCCAACCGGAGAAGAGCTCATCACGGGTTCCTACGACCGATCCTTAAGAATTTGGGAGCGACAAAAGGGCCACGCCCGGGACGTCTACCACACCAAGCGGATGCAGCGCGTCTTCTCTGTTGCTTGGAGTCCCGACAATAACTACGTGCTGAGCGGATCAGACGACGGTAATGTCCGCCTATGGAGAGCGAGAGCTTCAGAAAGGCAGGGCGTCAAGTCATTTGCCCTACGACAGAAGCTGGAGTATGACGCAGCGCTCAAGGAGCGATACAAGCATATGCCAGAGATCAAACGGATCGAGAGACATAGGCACCTGCCCAAGACTGTCAAGAAGGCTGGTGAGATCAAGAACGAGGAGCTCAAGGCTATTAAGAGGAAAGAAGAGAACGAGAGAAGACACACAAAGAAGGGAACTGTCCGAAGGAAGGCGGAGCGTGAGAAGATGATCTTGGCAAGAGATCAATGATTTGTCAACAGGAGCATTCAGTATGTTTTCTGCATAGCGATGGCGTTCTTGGTATTCAAGTAGAGGACATGGCATACCATACGATACACTCGAGGGTGCATGTGGTAGTTGAAAAGATACGGGGCAT
The DNA here is from genome assembly GCA_024321975.1 of Alternaria sp. 'sect. Undifilum'. Lineage (NCBI taxonomy): Eukaryota > Fungi > Ascomycota > Dothideomycetes > Pleosporales > Pleosporaceae > Alternaria > Alternaria sp. 'sect. Undifilum'. The sequence continues at coordinate 481,173 of JAJJZI010000010.1, read as the reverse complement.
GTTGACTTAGCCAGATATTGCCTCTAGGAAAAATTGCCTGCTTTTTCAAACCGACGCGTTTCGATTTTCGATCCATGTGATATCGCGTGATTGCGTCATGCCTCGGTTTGCTTATACCCTTGCATGTAGCCCACAGTACAAAGGGCGTGAGAAGTTGGTATCTGGCAACCTGCCTTAGTACTTCGACTACTGAACTTCACACACATCGGATCTTGCCGTCTGGCTCTTCAACAGCAGCAATCCGAGTTGAACGAAGGACATCGCAGCCATGACATCTACATCCGCCCTCAAAATCCAAGACTCCAAGTTGAGCAGTCTCGGTCTCTCAAAGTCCATTGTGAACAAGGAGAAAGTATGCTGCTACACGCGCTTGCTGGAAAATGCAAACGCCAAAAACCCAATACTTGTTCTGGTTCATGGTTACCCACAGTCAGCTTACATGTAACTTCCTCCTTGCCATCCCCTACTATTCTTCCATCGCGTTCATTGGAGTGACTGACAGAGGATTAGGTGGAGACACGTGATCCCTCTGCTTCCACCAAAGGCACCGCTTTTCGTTCCAGATCTACCTGGTTATGGCGCTAGAGCACCAATTGAGCGGAATGATAAGATGAGTGTTGGGACGGCAGTACTAGAGGCATTGAAAACAGAGGTTAAGAAAAGTAAGAGTGGTGATGATGATGATGATGTTAATATAGTACCGAGGTGGACGGGCCAGACGGGCCAACGCGCGGTTTTTGCCATAGTAATCTAAGCAAATCTCTAATATCTTAATAGCTATAACTTGTTTGAATATTAACCCTTTTTTTGAAACTCTTGAAGTTTAAGAGCCTAGAAGTCAAGATCTATAAGTCTAGAATTTTACTCTAGTTTAATATTGCTTAGCTATTAAGATATCTACTCTCTATACAGATGTAAACTTTTTATTTATACAGATTTTAAAAATTCTAAATAGGCTAAAAGTTTCTATCTCTTACTAATAGTCTAATACATTTAGTAATGGTACTTAAAGTATTATCGTGTGGGAGCTAAGAAGGAGCAATTGCTTGATCAGAAGGAGTGGAATGAGTGTATTAATCAACTAAGTGCTACAACAAAGTGTCCAATAACTACTTAAGATGCATAAGACGATCTAGCCCGTATATATAGGCGCTAGCGCGATCGTCACGTGTTCAGCTTACTAGGATCACCTAATCAACAAGGTGATCCGCATGTTGCGTATGTTAATACTCCAACACACCCCCTAAGTTTGTAAGATACTATTAATCTAAGCTGTAAGCAACTAGGCAACTGTAATAAATTAAAGTTGTTAATTAAGAAGTCTCTCTGTAATTATATCTCCTTTGCTTAATCCTTTGTTGTTATAGTAATGCTGCTTGTTAATATTTTAATTAATTTAGCAGCTTCAATATTAAAACATTAAATAGACTCTAAATATTGCGTAATTAGTTAGTGCGCAGCTTTACAACAATATTAATCGCGTTTACTGCCCCTCTAAAACTTTTTTATCCTTAAACTCTCTATAATATTAATTACTAAGCCTTTTCTAAACTGTCTTGACTACTATTACTAACATAGTAAGCAGCGTTGCCTTGTTGTTCTTTTACTAATTAGCTACTAATTTTTCTAGTTTAGTCTGTCCTTAGCAGCAACAAGCGCGAGCGTTAATTAGCAAGCTGCTGTTATAAGCATAAAAATTGCTTAAATAGCAGTTGTTAGCAACGTAAGAACAATGCTAAGCATAAGTGTAGCAGAAAAGAGCATAGGAATAAATAAGAGATAATTATTAATTCTAAGAAGCACTGCAAAAGTGCTGCTATATATACACTACTTGGCGAGTAGTGCTTACTATTCTATATTAGCACAGATCACGTGCTCTTATGTTAGCTTAGCTTAGCTAAGTTAGTTGTTAGTAGTAGCGTAGAACGTAGGGCAGTGCTCTGCAACACCCCCCCTCACGTAATCCTCGCTTAGAGAGATTACGTGTATCTAAGTGCTGCTAACTTATTGTGCGCGAAATTTGTTTTAATCACGTGCTTTGCGGGGTACGTGTTGTGCTAAGCCTCGCTTTTGCGCATTAAGCACCCTACTAAAACAAAAGCTTGTTTAGCGTTTCGCCTAACTCTTGCCTTTTTACAGCTTATATAATTTGTACCTTGTAAGCACCTCTTAACTTTTTTTTAGCGCTCGCGCTATACTAACTAAAGCAGTACTACTTACAGCGCTTTACTAATTGTATTTACTTTTTATTTTTTAAGGTGTTAAAGGTGGTAGTTATTGTTGTAGTTAAAATAGGGTTCTAAAAAAGTAAAAAACAGCTACCCTCTACTAATTAATCGCAAAAGTCAAAAAAAGAGATTGTGTGTAGTTAACGAGATTCGAACAGTAGGTAAATAAGTTCTAGGAGGAAAGCTTAGACCACTAAGCAATAATTAGAGTTAAAAAATTTGCTTAGGTACTAAAAAACAACACTAGTTAAAACGTGTCTAACAGCAATTACTAGCTTATAGCTAACAACAAGATTACAGTAGGATTGCAATAGAATTACAACATAATGTAATAAAGAACAAAAAGAATACGTACGTACTGCAGCAGGAGCCTGCAATACTTTATAAAGCTAAAGCTACTACTTCTTACTTACTACTTCTTACTTTTTAAACAGCACTGTATAAAAATAATTTGTATATAATACACTATAAAGGCATGTAACCCCTACAGCAAGTATCTTCTTATTTTAAGCTTTGTTTTAAAAAAAGTATTTTTTGCTACTGTCTACTTAGCATTTAATTTAGTCTAACTTAAACTGCTTATGTAGACACCTAAATTTATAAAGTATTTTAAAACTTAGATACTTAGCTAAACTTCTTAGTTTATCAAAATTTTAAATAAGTTTTTGTAAGGGTGCGTTGGTTTGACCAAAGATGCAAGGTAAACAGTGAATGAATTAGATATTGAACTTTAGAGAGGGACTACGTAGGTTTATATATATCCAACCCGGGTGATTAGGACTTAACCCCGGTTAGGACTAACCGAGGTTATCGGAGGTTGTCGGATTAGCAGATTAGTTAGAAACTAGCGCAAATAGTGCGGCTGATAGTCAGCTACTAGTGCTAAGGTGCTAGTACTAAGGTGCTAGTGCTAAGGTAAGAAAAGCCAACAAAGGCCACAGGCCAAGTACTAGAGAATATTAAGGCTTTAGCCCTTTACAATACCCCCCTCCTAAAAAAAATAGTAAAGGTAGTAATCTTGTTACCTAGAGTTCTACTCTTCTAGGGCTTCCGTATCTTTTAGATTAATAGCTAGTTCCTAGGTTAGATCTAGCTATCCTAACTATTTAACTAAGTACTGCTTTTTTCTTTCTTTTCCTCTTTCCTCTAATAGGGTCTCTACTAGGTATTCTTCTCTATCCTCTATCTTAATTAGTAGAGGTTTATTGTTATCTATTAGCTAGCTTAGTAGAGGGTCTAAGGACGCTAGTCTAAGGTTATTAATATTAAATACTAGGTAAATCTAGCTAAGAGTATTTAATTTAACTACGTTTAGTCTAATAACCTTAAGTACTGTGTACTTAAGATTTTTCTAGTTAAGTTTTCTGCTAGGCCTTTTTGTTTTGTAGTAGTTGCCTAGTTTTAACTATACTTTATTGCCTATTTTAAGCTAAAGTAATTAGTACCTTCTCTTATTTGCTTACTTTTCTTGTTCTTATTAGCTTTCTCCTATTGTAGCTTATGCAAGCTTAATACTTTGTTATAGCTTTTTAATAATATTTTTTGCCTTTTAATAATCCTCTTGTATTCTCCTTAGAAGTTGTTGTTGAGGACTGTGCTTAGGTGCAATTTATAGGGGATCTACCTTATAGCTGTGTTGTAGGAAGAAAGGAGATATTTTAGTAGACTAAGCTTGCCTTGCTATAACTGCAATCTTAGCTATCCCTAGGTTATTTTTCTAATTTGTTTAATCCTAATTACAGAAAGCTTATAAATAAGCCTGTACTATAGAGTTTATTCTTTCTGTAGAACTGTTAGTTTTAGAATAGTATTTAGAAAATAAGTGTCGCTTAATTTCTAATAACTCGCAAAGCTTAATCTAAAAATAGTGAACAAACTATATACCTCTGTCTAAAGTAATATAGTTTAGTAACTAATAGTAAGCTATAACAGAGTTAATAAAAGCTTTAGCAACGCTTTTTATAATAATGTTCTTAAAGCCTATTAGAACAACATCCTTGCTAAGCTTATTTATAACTACTATAATGTTTGTACAGCTTTTGCTTTCTAGTAACTTTATAATAAAATCTATAGAAATTTCTTTCTATATTTACTTAGGTATAGGCAAGGGTTTTAGTAAGCCTTATAGGCTGTTTTTTTAAGGTTTTATTCTTCTACACACTAAGTATTTCCTTATATACTTTCTAATACTTTTACTAATAGAAGGCTAAAAGTATTCTCTTGCAGTAGCTTAATAAGTAATATTCCTTCCTAGATAACTTAAAGCTCTAGAACTGTAGATTTTGTAGATAATTCTAGTTCTTAGGGGTTCATTATTAGGTACCTATTTTTAATCTTAGTATAGGAGGTTTCTAGAATTATCTAGTTAGCATTTAGAAATAGAAAGTTTAAGATCTAAAGCTATAAGAAATTATCCTTTACTATCCTTTATAGCTTTCTAGGCTATTTAGTAGGTTTTATCCTCTTTTTTAGCTTTATCTTATAGATCTTCTAGATCTAACTACTCTTGTACTGCTGCTAGATAGCTGTTGTAGTTAAAGGTTCTAAGCACTTCTTTTTCCTCTAGTTCTTTATTAGTAGCTGCAGTTGTAAGTTTAAATACTTATAAAAACCTTCTAGAAATTCTAGTATTCTAGTTGTTTGCTAGCATATCTTGTTGTCTCCTAGATAAGGCGTTAGCCCTAGAGTTATTAACTCTAGGCCTGTAGGAAATTTCTATGTTAGGAAACTTTCCTAGAAATTAAGCCTATCTTATTTGTCTCTTACTAAGCTGTCTAGGCTTACTAAAATATTTAAGGTTTTTATAGTCTATAATAACTATAAACTTCTTTAAAGATTGTAGCATAGCATCCTACTTAAATAAGTAGAAGATAACTGCTAGTAATTCCTTATTGTGTATCTTGTAACTGCTTTGCGTGCTAGTTATCTTTTTTAAATAATAAGCTACTAGGCGTAAGCTTCCTTTATTATTATATTATAAGAGGACTCCTGCTACTACATATCTAGAAGAGTCTGTTTCTAGGATTATTTCTCTATCAGGATCCTATTAAGCTAGTACTAGCTTAGTAATAAATAACTCCTTAAGCTTATTAAAAGCCTTTTGCTTAGTTTTTCCCTATTAAAAGGAGATGTTACTAGTAAGCCTTAAAAGAGGAGCTACTATCTTTAAGTAGTTTTTAATAAATTATTAATAGAAGTTTGTAAAACTAAGAAAACTATATACTCCTTTAATATTTATAGGCGCCTGCTAATCTCTAATTGCTTTTACTTTCTTAGAGTCTATTTAAAGTCTTTTTCTAGCCTTAATAATAAATCTAAAGTATTTTGTACTTTATACATTAAATTTGTATTTCTAGATGTCTAAAGGTAATCTAGCCTTACCTATAGCTTCTAAAACCTTATTTATATTGCGTTAGTGTTCTTTAAGCGTGCTATTAGTATAAATTAATACGTCGTCTAGGTAGGCTAAGCAAAAATCGTTAATATACTTACGGAGGGTCTAATTAATATAGCGTTAAAAGGTACTAGGAGCGTTTACTACACTAAATAGAGTAACTAGCTACTTATATAACCTAAATCTAGTACAAAAAGCTGTTTTCTACTTATCTCTTGTATTAATTTTAATCTTGTAGAGAGCGGCGAAAATGTTAATTGTTGTAAACTATTTAGCTTTTGCAATATTATTAAGGGTTTCCTAAATTAAAGGTAAAGGATAACAATCTTACTTTGTAATAGCGTTTAGGGCTTAGTAATTAATACAGAAAGGTAATCCTCCTTTAGCTTTCTTAGCAAAAAGGACAGGGGAGGAGGCAGGAGAGCTACTAGCTCTAATCTATCCTTTATTAAGTAGAGAAATAAGCTCCTTTTGTAATACTAGGAGTTCTAGGCAGCTTATACTATATAAAGGTCCTTAGGGAGCCTTTTTTTCTTTACCTTTATTATCTTTTTCTAGTTTAATTTAGTAATCTACTTTAGATCCGCGTAAAGGAGGTAGTACAGAAGCAGTTTTTAGATTAAAAATCTAAGCTAGGTGTTAATAAGCCTTAAAGAGTAAAGGTAGGACCTCTACTTTTTTCTTAGGAGCTAGGGCTTTTTTAATATTCTTAAGAGAAGCAGCGAAAGTCTAAATAGACTTATCCTTTTTCACCTACCTAATACAGGAGTAATAAGCTGTTACGCTTATTTATTTTAATCTCTAGTCTCCTTTAATAAGGCAATCCTTAGTGCTAAGTAACTTAATCCTTTAGCTAGAAGAATAGATGTAAATTGTTTTTCTAGAAGGAGCAATAGTAACCTCTCTTCTATTTATCTAGGGCCGTCTAAGTATTAAGTCATAACTAGAGTATATAGGGGCTATATAACCTTAAATAGTATCCTTATAGCCTTTAATATTAATGTTTAACCTAGTAACTTTGTTAATAGTTCTAGGTTTATCTATAACTCCTTCTAATCTCCTAGAAGAAATAGAAATACACTGTAAGTTAGCGTTCTTAATAAGTTAAGGGCTAATAAGCAAGTATATAAGGTTTCCTGTATTAATTAAAGTAGAGGTAAAAGTGTAACAATTTACTAACGCCTCTAAAGTAATTCTATTACTGCTTATATTCTTTTTAAAGTTTGCCTACTCCTTAACTAAGTTATCCTCACTTATTAGAGGCTCCTACTAGTAACTTTAAACAGGAGCTACTCTTTTTCTAAATTTAAGTTCTTATTTAAGCTTCCCTTACTAAGCTTATTATCTTTCTTTTTCTTAGAGTTAGAGGACTTAACTAAAGTCTTTTTCTCCTTTTTAGAGGATCTCTTATTCTCTGTACAATATGCAGACAGATAGCCCTTCTATTGATAGTTAAAACAGCGTCTTTCTTTATACAACTGTTCTAACTCCTAGTTACTAAACTATTAAGGTTTAGCAGTTCTTCCTGTGTATTCTATCCCTTCTATCTAGTCTCCTTTTAAAGGAGAAGAAGGAGGAGAAGTTCTTCTAGATTTATACTCCTTAGGCTTGTTGTCTCTGCCTTTAGAGTACTCCTCTATTCTATAGAAGTAATTAGCAATCTCTATTGCTTTGTTTTGCAGGCTATCTAAATCCTTATAAGTAATACCTACAAGTTTGTCTTAAAGTTTCTAAATAAGACTTTTTTAGAAAAGCATTATCCTTGTATCCTCGTCTAAACTACTATTAGATAATAGTAGTTGTTCCTAGAATTCTATAATGTATTTGCGTATGCTTTTCTTGCCTTAGCTTATAGACTAGAGCTTGTTCTTAGCTCTCTCTACACTATAGGGATCTCTAAACATTTAATTAAAGAAGTTTAATAGCTTATTAAAGTTCTATAAATTAGAAATCTCTATTTAGTTAAGAAAAGGCAGAGTAAGGGTTGCAGCTAAGCCTTTTAGTTAACTAAAGGCGTAGTTTTAAGTCCTTTTATCTGTGTTAAAATCTTCTTTATTGTTTTCTACTTTAGCAGTAAGCTGTTGTTAAAAAATTTAGTATATCTTTCTGTTTCTATTAAAGGTATTAGGATCTAGTTGTTTAAAACGCCTAGGCGTTTAAGCTTATTAATTTCTTAAGGCAGCTAATAAGGTAGGTAACTAAGGTAGAGGTTATTGTTCTACCTTAGGCTCTCTTTGTTGTTGCAATGTTATGCCTATAGCTTCCTAAGCTTAGAAAGCTTCCTGTACTTTTGTAGAGGTGGCTATCTCGTCTAAGCCCCCTGCTCTACAAAGTCCCTCTAAAGTAGTCTCTACTTTAGGTTTACTTACACCATCTTAGTATAATTCTACTATCCTTACAACTAGATAAGCTGTTAAGGGTTCTGCTATTGTATTTGTAGGTACTTGCTAGTACTCTATATTATTAACAGGAATCGTTATAGGTGCTACTACGCTTAGTAGGCTTATCCAACGAATTTAAACGCCTTAGGGACTTATATAACTAAGTATCCCTTAGCACTTTTAATCTAGTGCTCTTTCTGTTAATCCCTCAGTGGATTTAAACAGTTAACTAATTAACTAGCGCTCTAATTAATTAGATTCTCACGCGTAGATATAGCTCTAGCTGGCTTCTCGTCTAGATATAGCTCTAGAGGGCTCCTAAGTACAACGTAGCTACGCAAGTAGCTAAAGAAGGATCTAATTCAATTGTAAGGGTACGTTGGGTTAACTAAAGATGCAAGGTAAACAGTGAATAAATTAGATATCAAACTATAGAGAGGGACTACGTAGGTTTATATATATCTAACCTAGATGATTAGGACTTAACCCCGGTTAGGACTAACTAAGGTTATTAGAGGTTGTTAGATCAGCAGATTAGTTAGAAACTAGCGCAAATAGTGCGGCCGATAGTTAGCTACTAGTGCTAAGGTGCTAGTACTGAGGTGCTAGTGCTGAGGTAAGAAAAGCCAACGAAGGCCACAGGCCGAGTACTAGAGAACATCAAGGCTTCAGCCCTTTACAGTTTTTTATTTGCAATATTTTTATATACTAAAAAATTGTTAAGCTGTAAAGGGCTGAAGCCCTAACGTCTTTAGTACTTGACAAAAAGCCTCGTTTTGCTATCCTACAGATCCCGGGTGTCCGTGCGCACCTAGTATCTATAAGCTAGGCGTATTAGCCCTTCTACTTTTCTAGCCTACTAAACTTTTCTCTTAGCTTTGCGCTATTTTCTTAAGCTACGTTAGCAGCTGCTACGTAGCTACTGTTGCCTCTTTCTTAGTACTAAGCACAGACCTTACAGAGAAGTAGATAAGCTTGCTAGATAGCCTTTGTAGTTCCTTATTTAATTTACTACTATTTTCTTTATATCTTTAGTTAATCTAACATACTCTTATATTTAAATTAAATCCTTTTATAGCGCTAACGCTACTACGTTAAATTAGAAGCCTCTTAGAGCTATATCTAGACAAGAAGCTAGCTAGAGCTATATCTACGCATAGAAGCCCCCTAGAGCTACATCTAGACAAGACTCTAATTAATTAGATTGCTAATCTTAGTTAAAGCTATTTTAAATCTACTAAGGATTAGCAGTAGAAGAAGCACAAGGAGTGCTAAGGGATACTTAGCTATACAAGACTCTACCTAGAACTTTTTATAATACAAACTGTTAGATAAGCCTACTATATTGCTAGTAGCTCTAGAAACTAATCTCTGCTGTTAAACAATATAAGTGCTATTTATTTAGTACTTTTACATAACGTAGTTCACAAGCGAGTCGCTCACCTAAGCGAGTCGCTCACGCCCTACTAGCGCGTTAACCTCGACACTATAACGCGTAATAGCTTAACAACACATTACTTAAACTTCCTATACTACAGCAGATCTCTAGCTTGCTCTTTTTAATATCTAATTGCAACGTGTTTAAAGCTAAAGATGTGCTACATCTATCTATAACGTCCTACAAAGAACTTTGTCTAATTAATACACTAGAAAGCGCCTCTAACGCGACTGCGAAGCGAACTTAAAGCGCCTAAATAAACTAGAAGAGGAGGCTATAGTTAGGCGTGTTTTTAAAGAGTCTACGCGAGGATTTGTGCCTATAAAGGCTAAGGTTTAAGTAATAGCTAATAAACTCCTGTATAAGCGCGCTAGCAACCCTATTAGTAAGAACTAGGTTAACAACTTAAAGGTGACAAAGTAGAAGTAAGCGAACTCCTAGCTCTGTACGCGCTAGACAATACCTGTATCTACAACTTTTATAAAACTAGTTTTATAATAAGTAGCGCTAGTATCTACAACTTTAATAAAACTAGTTTTATAATAAGTAAGATTTTATTCTAGTTGGTTATTAAAGCCTCTAAAAGCTATAGGAAAAAGAAGAAGGTATAGCTAGGCAACTATAAGTAGGTTACTATAATCTAAGGCGTAGGCGAGTTAGGTTGTTAGCTACTACTCTTTGTTATTTTTGTAGGCAAGGTGCTTATTAACATCTAGTTTAAAGATCTACCTACTAACTAGGTACTTAAAGTTAGTCTTAATAGCTAGATAAATAATTAGCTTGCTCTTGCGTAGTTAAAGCACTTTAATACCTATATAAAGAGCTGCGCTGTAGGTAGGTATTAACTACTTATTATTAACAGCTATAAGAGCTACTACTTAATAGATTTCTAAGATTGCTGTAAAGAGAAGAATATTATTCTTCTCTGTATACCTGCGCACTTATTCTACCTATTGTAGCTTCTTAACGTTGCCTGCTTTGTGCTGCTAAAGCATAGGTATAGTGACGTGGTTTTAGGCTTAGCACGCAACCGTACTAACTATATTACTAAGAAGACCTTCTTACTAGCCTTTAAGGCTGCTTTTGAGCAATTGTGTATAAAAGAGAATATCTAAGCTAGCTTTAGAGGTGCTAGTCTAGTCCTATATAACTTACAAGCTGTGTTATTAAAGCTTAATATAGAAGTGTAGACGCTAAAACAATTACTATAATAATTAGACGCCTAGGAGGCGTAGACACTACGCAACGCGCGCGAAGTTAAGGCTTAAAGTACTCTTATTTAATAAAAAGTAAGAAACTGCTGTAGGTCTTCTACAAATTTACTTAATAAGCAGATTACGTAGCTAAGCAAAGGAGCTTAGTAAATAGCATATAAGATAACGCTTATAATAGAGCAAATAGCTACTCTTAAAGAGAGTCTAGATACAGCAAATAAGCGTAAGAGCCGCAAGCAGCAATATATATAGATAGACAAGACTCTTACTATTAGCAAAGTACAGGAAATATTAGCTAAATAGGCAGGTAGCAGTTATGGCGATAGTAAGAGTGCGTTAAAGAGGGTACGAAGAGAGAGGCGATACGGGCGTTGCAAGCAGACTAGACACAACGCCTATACCTGCGCAGTTAAAGTAGATAGTGCTAGCAATAGCGGCAGTTCTAATAATTAGATTAGTATACTGCAATAGTTTATTAACTATGATAAAAGTGCGTGATATTGTGTTAACGTTGACGCGCTAGTGGGGCGTGAGCGACTCGCTTGGGTGAGCGACTCGCTTGTGAACTACGTTAATAATAGCAAGAGTAGAGATCACATCTAGAAGCTTTGCTGTCTAGATAGCAAGACTATACTATGATAGTGTTAGTAGGGCTAAAATAGAGAACACTCTAGAAGGCCTCTACAGAGTGAACAAACTAGATAAAATAGCATCTTTAATAATAATATAGGAAGCCTTTCTTATCTAGGAGGCTATTAATTCAGCCTCTAAAGAAGAACTAGAATAAGAACAGCTACCAGCTTAGTTACTAACCTTACTTGCTGCATTAAAACTAGTTTAGCAGCTAGTATAACTTAAGTGTTTTAAGCAACCTAATCTAGACGCTTTTAATAAATTAAGAAAGATGTACTAAATCTTTAAGAAGCAGCTTACTACTAAGGTAGAAAACAACTAAGAAGACTTTAACACAGAAAGAAGGACGTGTAATTACGCCTTTAGCAGGCTAAAAGGATTAGCAGTAACTTTAACGCTGCTCTACCTTAACTAAATAGAATTGTTAGACGCCTAGAACTTTAAACACTTGTTAAACACTTTTAATTAGATGTTTAGAGATCTATAAAGCTCTAAAAGAGCTAGGAACAAACTCTAGTTAATATCTTAAGGCAAAAAGAGTATCTATAATTATATTATAGAATTTTAGGAGCAGTTGCTACTGTTAAACAGTAACTTAGATAAGGACACAAAGATAATGCTCTTTTAAAAAAGCCTTACTTATAAGCTTTAGGATAAGCTTGTAGGCATTACCTTTTAAGACTTAAATAACTTACAGAACAAGTCTATTAAAGTTACAGACTACTTATATAGGATAGAGCAATACTCTAAAGGCTAGGATAAGCCTAAAGAACAATACTCTAAAGGATACAAACTAAGACCTGCTTCTCCTCCTCCTACAGGAGACTAGATAGAAGAGATAAAGTTTACTAGACAATTAGCTAGGCCACACAGGCTTAGTATTCTAGAACTAAATAGACTAATAAAGGAAGGACGTTGTTTTACTTATAAGCAAAAAGGACATTTAGCTACAGATTGTACTACGGAAAAGAAGCTAAGGAAAGAGGAAAAGAAGAAGACTATTATATTAAAGTCCTAGAAAACAAAGGTAAGAAAGCCTAGTAAGGAAAGCTTAAGTAGTAAATACACTCTAGAGAACTAAGATTCTAATTTAGAAAAAGAATAGCTCTTGCTTAAAGTTACTAGCAAGAGCTACACCTAAGCTAAGTAGACTTAATAAAAGAATAGACTAGTTTTAAAAAGGTTATAAGCAGTAATAGAATTAATGTTAAAACGTTAGTAAATTGTTACATATTTGCTTTAACTTTAATTAATGCAGGAAATCTTATATACTCTCTTATTAGCTCTTATCTTGTTAGGAACACTAGTTTACAGTGCATCTCTATTTCTCCGCGTAGATTAGAAGGAGTTACAGAAAAACCTAGAACTATTAACAAAGTTGCTAGGTTAGAGATTAATATTGAAGAGTATAAAGATACTATCTACAGCTATGTTACTCCTACATACCCTAGATACGATTTAATACTTAGACAGCCTTAGATACATAGAAGAGAGGTTACAATTACCTCTTCTAAAAAGTTAATCTACATCTACACTTCTAGACAAAGGATTAAACTACTAAGTACTAAAGATTGCCCTGTTTTAGAAAGCAAAAAGTTAAAGCAAATAAACATAACAGCTTATTACTCCTATATTAGACAAGCAAGGAAGAACAAGTTAATTTAGACTTTTACAGCTTCTCTTAAGAACATTAAGAAGGCTCTAGCTCTTAAGAAGAAAGTAAATATTTTATTATTACTTCTTAAGGCGTACTAATACATAGCTTAGATTTTTAAGTTATAAACTGTTTCTGCATTACCTCTCTTACGTAGACCTAAGGTTAATTACTAAATTAAGTTACAAAAAGATAAAAATAGAAAAGAAAAAGAACCTCCTTAGGGCCCTCTATATAATATAAGCAAACTAGAGCTTTTAGTTTTACGTAAGGAGCTTATATCTCTATTAGATAAAGAATAGATTAGAGCTAGTAGCTCTACAGCTTCTTCCCTAGTTCTATTTACTAAGAAACCTAGAGGAGGATTATAGTTCTATGTTAATTACTAAGCTCTTAACACTATTATAAAAAAGGACTGTTATCCTTTGCTATTAATCTAAGAAACGCTTAATAATATTGCTAAAGCAAAATAGTTTACTAAAATTAACGTCTTTATAGCCTTTTACAAGATTAGGATTAACGCAGGAGACAAATAGAAGACTACTTTTAGAACAAGATTTAGATTATATAAATAGCTAGTTACTCTCTTTAGTATAGCAAACGCTCTTAGCACTTTTTAATAATATATTAACTAGACACTACGCAAGTATATTAACAATTTCTACTTAGCCTACTTAGATTATGTATTAATTTACACAAATAGCACGCTTAAAGAACACTAACGTAATATAAATAAGGTTCTAAAAGTAATAGGCAAGGCTAGGTCACCTCTAGATATTAAGAAATGCAAATTTAACGTACAGAGTACTAAGTACCTAGGATTTCTTATTAAAGCTAGAAAAAGACTTTAGATAGACTCTAAGAAAGTAAAAGCTATTTAAGAATAAGATACACTAATAAATATTAAATGAGTACATAGTTTTTTTAGATTTGCGAACTCTTATTAATGCTTTATTAAAAAATACTCTAATATAGTTGCCCTGCTCACAAGGCTTACTAGAAACGTCTCTTTTTAATAGAGAAAAGCAGAATAAGAAGCTTTTAATAAGCTAAAAGAGCTATTTGTTACTAAATTAATACTAGCTTAATAATATCCTAACAGAAAAATGATTTTAGAGACTAATTCTTCTAGCTATGTTATAGCAGGAGTCCTTTCGCAATATAATAATTAAGGAAGATTATAACTAGTAGTATACTACTTAAAAAAGATAACTAGCGCTTAAAGCAACTATAAGATACACAACAAGGAATTACTTATAGTTATTTACTACTTATTTAAGTAAGATACTATGCTACGTTCTTTAAGGAAGTTCCTAGTTATAATGAACTATAAAAACTTAGAGTATTTTAGAAAGCCTAGGCAGCTTAGTAAAAGATAGATAAGATAGGCCTAATTCCTTAGTAAATTCCCTAACATAGAAATTGCCTATAAGCCTAGAGTTAATAACTCTAGAGCTAATACTTTATTCTATAGACAATAAGATATACCTGTAAATAGTTTAGATTTTTAAATTTCTAGAAGGTTCTTACAAATCTTTAAACTATCTACTACAACAACCTTAGAAATAGAGGAATAGGAAGAAAAGAAGACTCTTAAAACTTTTAGCTGTAATAGCTATCCTATAATAGTACTTTAGGAATAAATAGATTTAAAAGAGCTTTAGAATAAAGCTAAAGAAGAAGATAACACGTACTAGCTAGCCTAGAAAGTAGTTAGTAAGGAAGATTGCTAATTTCCAACAAAGCTAGACCTTAAGCTTTCTATTTCTAAATACTAATTAGATAATTCTAGAAACCTACTATACTATAGTTAAAAATAGGTACTAAACAATAAACCTTTGCGCACTAGAATTATCTATAAAATCTACTATTCTAGAGCCCTAGAGCACTTAGGAAGGAACTTTACCTACTAAGTAGTTGCAAGAGAGTACTTTTAGCCCTCTATTAGCTAAATAGTAAAGTAATATATTAGAAACTGCTTAGTGTGTAAAAGAACAAAACTATAGGGAGATAGCCTATAAGGATTCTTAAAGCCTTTACTAATTCTAGAGCGTATTTAGAAAGGAATTTTATTTAACTTTATTACAAGATTACTAGAGAGCGAAGGTTACATAAACTTAATAGTAGTTACTAATAAGTTAAGTAAAGATGTAGTTTTAATAGGTTTTAAAAACATTACTACAGAAAGCGTAGCTAAAGCGTTTATTAACTCTATAGTAGCCTACTACTAGTTACTAGACTATTTATTTTTTAAGGTGTCAAAGGTGGTGGTTGTTATTGTAGTCAAAATAGGATTCCAAAAAAGTGAAAAGCAGCTACCCTCTACTAATCAATCGCAAAAGTCAAAAAAAAGATTATGTGTAGTTAACGAGATTCAAACGGTGGGTGGATAAGTTCTAGGAGGAAAGCTCAGACCACCAAGCGATAATTAGGGTCAAAAAAAATTTGCTAAGGTACTAAAAAGCGACACTAGTTAAAACGTGTCTAACGGCGATTACTAGCCTATAGCTAGCAATAGGATTACAGTAGGATTGCAATAGGATTGCAACATAATATAATAGAGGGAAAGAACACGTACGTACTGTAGCGGGAGCCTGTAATACTTTATAAAGCCGCTGCTTCTTACCTACTGCTTCTTACCTACTGCTTCTTACCTACTGCTTCTTACCTACTGCTTCTTACCTACTACTTCTTACCTTTTAAACAGCACTACATATAAATAATTTGTATACAATACACTGTAATAGCGTGTAACCTCTATAGCAAGCATCTTCTTATTCTAGGCTCTCTTCTAAAAAAAGCATCCTTTGCTACTATCTACCTAGCAGCTAATTTAGTCTAAATTAAACTGCTTATACAAACACCTAAATTTATTAAGTATCTTAAAACTTAACTACCTAGCTAGACTTCTAAGTTTATAAAAATCTCAAATAAGTCCTTTATCCGCAATATTTCTATATAGAAAAAGATTGTTAAGTCTTAATTTAGCTAGTTATGCAAGGGATACACAATCTCTAGAGTATTTACTAATACTAGCATAGTACTTAAGATCTATGACTTTAGTATCCCCCTTTTCCTGTTTATTATATAAAGGCTAAGTATAGAGACCAGAACCTAGCTTAAATAGCTATTGCAAAACATTAAATTAGCAATAGAGAAAAAAAAGGCAAGAAAAGAGGAGTAGGCTTTCTATTATTACGTCTATAAGTTAGTAAGCAAGGCAATAATAGTGTTACTACTTTACTTTATTTAGGAGCGCCTAGTAGTAAAGTAACAAGAATAGGCAGGATAGGGCACGTTAAGTTAAGAGGTAATTTGCGTCTTTATCTTGCTTTTCTTTGTTTCTGTCTAAACATGCGACACACTAATTGCGTGCTAGCAATGCTAAATAAGAGGGCATAAGCCCTAATACCTGTTGTTAGCAATAAATCTTTTTTTATTACTAAAAAGGTGTCTACAAAATGTGTGGTCACATTAAAAGGTTGTCTTAAAAGGCTGAAGCCAGTTACTAGACTATATTACATCTAATTAAGGTATATAGTTTATAAGCTACTTTTAGACTAGACTTTGCAAGCTACTAGAGATTAAATAACATTTATCTTCTAGATATTACCTTAAAACTAACAGCTTTACAGAGTAAATAAACTCTATAGTATAAACTTACTTATAAGCTTTCTATAATTAAGATTAAACAAATTAGCAAAGCAACCTAGAGATAGCTAAGATTGCAATTATAGCAATATAAGTATAATTAACTAAAATGTTACCTTTCTTTCTACAACATAGATACAAGGTAGATCTTCTTTAAATAGTAGTAAAGTATAGACCTTAAAATTAAGCTTAGAAAGGAGAATACAAGAGCACTACTAGAAAGCAAAAAAGATAGCTAATAAACTCTAGCAAAGTATTAAGTTAACTTAAGCTATAATAGCAGAATCTTAACAAGAACAAGAACGCTAAGCAAATAAGAGAAAAAAACAATTACTTTAGCTTGATATAGGTAATAAGATTTAGTTCAAGCTTAGAGACTACTATAAGATAAAGAAACTAAGCTAAAAACTTAATTAGAAGAATCTAAAGTATATAGTACTTAAGATTATTAGACTAAATGCTATAAAGCTAAATACTCTTAGAAAGATACATTTAGTATTTAATATTAACGACCTCTAACTAGCTTACTTAGATCTTTTACTAAGCTAACTACAAGACAATAATAAACCTTTACTAATTAAAGTAGATAGCGAAGAAGAGTAGCTAGTAGAGCGCCTATCACAGAAAAGAAGTATAGGAAGAAGAAAAGAATACCTAATTAAATAAGTAGGTTACCTAGAACTAATATAAGAATTAGCTTTAAACTTAGAAGATATAAAAGCATTATAAGACTAGAAGAACTCTAGGACCTTTATTAAGGAGGAGGGTACTGTAAAGAGCTAAAGCCCTAACGTCTTTAGTACTTAACAAAAAGCCTTGTTTTGCTATCCTTTAGATTCTAGGTGTCTGTGTGCACCTAGTATCTATAAGCCGGGCGTATTAGCCCTTCTACTTTTCTAGCCTACTAAACTTTTCTCTTAGCTTTGCGCTATTTTCTTAAGCCACGTTAGTAGCTGCTACGTAGCTACTCTTGCCTCTTTCTTAGTACTAAGCACAGACCTTACAGATAAGTAGATAAGCTTGCTAGATAGCCTTTGTAGTTCCTTATTTAATTCACTACTGTTTTCCCTGCATCTTTGGTAAATCCAACGCACCCTTACACAAGCTTTGATTTAGCTAGTTGTGCAAGGAATATATAATTTCTAAAGTATTTACTAATACTAGCGCGGCACTTAAAATTTATTACTTTAGCATCCTTTTCTTCTTATTTGTCGTGTAAGAGCTAAGTACAAAAACTAGAACTTAGCTTAAATAGCTATTACAAGACGTTAAAATAGCAATAAAGAAGAAGAAAGCAGAAAAAAAAGTAGGCTTTCTATTGTCGCGTCTATAAGTTAGTAAGTAAGGTAATAATAGTGTTACTGCTTTACTTTATTTAGAAGCGCCTAGCAGTAAAGTAACA
This sequence comes from Alternaria sp. 'sect. Undifilum', assembly GCA_024321975.1. Taxonomy (NCBI): domain Eukaryota; kingdom Fungi; phylum Ascomycota; class Dothideomycetes; order Pleosporales; family Pleosporaceae; genus Alternaria; species Alternaria sp. 'sect. Undifilum'. The sequence goes on along the minus strand of JAJJZI010000010.1, from coordinate 463,178 downwards.
AGAATAGGCAGAATAAAGCACGTTAAGTTACAGAGGGGTGACAAAGAAAAAAAGATGTCAAAAAATTTATAGTTTCTAAAGCCTTATATTTCTACAACTAGAAGGACTATACCCAAAAGAGTTAGTGATTTGGAGAGCCAATATCTTCTTCTTTGAGTTGGGTGGCTTAGTAAGCTGCTTAGTCAGCACGATTGTCCCAGTATTCTTGCTTGAAATGAGATGGAAAAAAATAAAAATAGATTTTAGTATAACTCTTTTGTAAATATATAAAAAATCGCTAAGAAAAGACTACGTTTGATAAGCTTACATAAGTATGACGTGAGCAAATTTTGGAGGTTTATATCTTATTTCCTTAGAGTTTAATTAAAGGGCGAAAAAATAGGTTTTGATTACGTAAGCGCTAATTAAGTAATAGCTTAGTAAGCTTTTAGTATATTAACTTCTCTTGTTTATCCTGACTTGCTTTTTTTGTAATACCTCCTCTATGTCTTGCAATCTTTCTCAATTTGAGCAAGAAGTTTATACTTTATATTTACAAAACAAGCCTGTTTTTTTAATCAGTAATATACTAGAAAAGTCTTCTAGAAGTATTAATAATACTCTTTTTTGAATAAAACAAAAAAATGGCTTCTTTATCTACTTTTAGGCCTCAAAAAGGTCGTCCTACAAAGATCTCAAATAAAGCAAAAAGAGTGCTTAATAGAGACCTTACTAAAAGCCCTAAAAGACAGATTAACCTCTTTTGAAAGCAAATAGTCTAGATCTTTCTATTAGAAGCTTACAACGCTTTTTAAAATAAGAGAACTATTCTGTTAACATTTCTCAAAAAAAAAGACGCCTTTGATCACTGAAAAGGCTTATAAGTGTTATATTTACGCTAAGCAATTACTTAAAAACCTCAAAAATATGAACTTTAATAAAGTTATATTTTCAAATGAGTCTGCTATTAAGCGAGGGCACAGTGCTAGGACAGAATACTATTAAACACGGCGAAATAATAGGGTTGGAAGGAAAATAGTTTCTACAACTAACACAGGTAAGTTTAAAAAAACTTTATTAAACTAAAAAAAAACTTTCATATATCAATTATTTTTCTATTATTCTAATCTATTTTAAGCACGCTTACTAATTAAGTTATAGGTCAAGATATTTCTATCTAAGTTTGGGGAGCGATTTGGATAGGTAGTAGATCTAAATTAGTAGTAATTAAAAGCTCTTCAATTACTACTTCTTTTAGGAATCTAGACTATATTAAAAATGTCCTTATTCCTCTAGTAAAACGTGCGATAAAAAAAGGTAAGTTGTATATACTCCTTTTTCCTACTTAGAGACAGTTTATTCGATATTTAAAATATAAAGTAGGAATCTTTTTTTATATAATTGAAGGACTTACTAACCTCTATATAGGCTGAAAGTTTCAGCAGGATAACGCTAAGATTTATAAAACTCTAGAAGTTTTATCTTAGTTTTATAAGAATAGAATATTGCTTTTTAAGCACCCTGCCTCTAGTCCTGATCTGAATTCTATAGAAAACGTGTGGGCCTTGCTAAAAAACGCTTTAGCTAAAAGGCCTATTACTTATTTAGGTGTAGGAAAGAGTAAAAAAAGTATAGCAGCCTTTAAGGCTGCTCTAAGGGAGGAATAGGATTGTTTACCTCAAAAAGCGATTAATAATTGTATTATATCTTTACTAAGGCGTTTTTGGACGGTAAGAAAGCTGAAGGCTGGTACACTAGTATTAGTAAGCTTGTTTCGTTATTTATCTAGAAAAAACCGTAAAAACAAGCTCTTTATTACTACTTAATAGTTTTTTTACAATCACCTTTAAACTTACACACAACAGAGTTTTACTAGTATTATTGAATTTATATACTTTATAGTGATTCTTACGCCTTCAAGAAAATGTTATTTTGTTATTTATTCCTGAGTTTTTTTATCTTTATTTTCACTGCGGAAGTTGAGCGCCGAGGTGCTTACTAAGCAGCTTATTAAGTGGCTTAACTTAAAGAAGAAGATCTTGGCTTTTCAAATCACAAACCTTTTTTTGTATAGCCCTTCTGGTCGTAGAAATATAAAGCTTTAAAAATCATAACCTTTTTGACATCTTTTTTTTGTCACCCCTCTGTAAGAGGCGTTTTACGTCTTTGTCTTGCTTTTTTTATTTTTGTCTAGATATGCGACACACTAATTGCGTGCTAGCAATGCTAAATAAGGGGGCGTGAGCCTAGATATCTGTTGTGAGCAATAAATTTTTTTTTTTTTACCAAAACGGTGTCTAAAAAATGTGTAGTTACATTAGAAGGTTGTCTTAAAAGGCCGAAGCCACTAATTATACTTACAAACAACGTTTTTGTGCTTTGCTAATTCTAGAACTTTTACTATAAGTAAAAATAGCCTAACTCTAAGTTGTTTTGAATAAACAAGCGTACAACTTAATCAAAAGTTAAAGCTACTAGTGCTTAGAAATTTCTGCTTTAGAGCTTTCCGCTTGTACGCGTTTGTCGTCGCCTTACTAAATTTATTAACAACAACACTGCTCTAATATTTTCTAAAAAGAGCAAAAATAAAAGGTAAGGCAAGGCAAAGCTTTTTAATATTGGAAGTTACGCACTTTTAAAAAACATTTTGATTCTTTACTTTTTAAGCTAATGCTATTAAGCATGCTGCTACTATGAAGGCTAAAGCTAATTAAGTAGCTGCCAAGCAGGCAGCCGCTAATAAAGCTAAAGGTAATTGTATACCTACTAAGTAGGCAGCTGCTAGAACAGTAGCTGCTAAGCAAGCTGCTGCTAATAAAGCTAAAAATAAGCATATTTCAAAAGCTTAAAAAATATTTAAGTAATACAAGAAAAGTAAAAGCACAAAAAGCTTACTAAGGCTTGTAAGCAAAAAGATTAAAGTTTTACTTTTAACAAAGCTATTAAGCAAGCTCGCTTAACTTAAAAGTAAAAAAAGCGTGTAAGAGCTTAACGTTTTACTAAAAACTAGCTTTTTTTTGCTAAAGTAAAAGCTTACTTTAAGAAAATTGCTGCTTAACGCGCTGCTCACAGAGCGCAGGATAATAAAAGTAATACTTTAAAATCTAGCGTTGCTTCTCTTATTGCTTTTTAGCAAGCGTCGTTGCCTGCAAAAGCTCTTGCTAGCTAGCTTACTATTAGGCTTAGTAGTTTTAGTTTTAGAAGCTTTCTGTTGTTTAACAAAGCTCTCTTGTTTAAAAAGGCTTTTTTTAATAAATCTTTTTTGCATATTTAAGCAATGTTACTAAAATAACTTGTGCTCTTCTAATAACTTCTTTGCTCTAACTGAGTATAGTCTTACTTCTTTTAAAAAGTTTAAATTTAGTGTATTTTAAAGCTGTAATTGCAGTACTTCTTGCATCAACTGCTAAATCAGTATTGTTTTTAGTAAAGCTTTGTTCTCTTACTGCTATAATGGCCTCTGTATTAAGACTAGCAAAAAGGCTAATTAATACTTCTTATGCGCTGCCTTTAATTATTATTGCTATACTTTGTAAGTACTCTTCTTAATTAATTTAAAGCATTACTAACTTTTGTTTACGTTCTTAAGTATAATAGTATGTTAGAAGATAGTGTTTGTATACTTGCTGCTGTTTACGCTCTTCTTTATAACGAGCTTAGCAAGGCTAAGTATATTTTATACACTATTAATCTTTACTAAGCGTTTTGCTCTAAAGTTCACCTGCTTTCTAAGTTTAACTAGCTTAAATAGCCTATTAAATTTAAAGCTAAACACCTAGCTAAGAGCACTAAGAAAGATACTAGAATTGTAACTTTAAGCTTCTTTATCTTCGCTACTTCATTTTAAAAAAAGCGCAAGCTTTTTTCTGCTTTTCTTGCTGCTAAAAAAGCACAAGTTTCATAAACTAACTTTAATGCTTTTAGAACTTTTTTTTAGCGTTTTAAGCACTTTGCTTTTAGTAAAAGCAATGCTAGCTTTAAGGCTGTTTTTAAGCAAGTTTTAATTACTTTTTATCATTTTAAGCTTTTTGTTCTTTAAGGCGCTTTAAAAACTAAGCTTAGTTGTTCTGTGAGTAGCTTTAATAAGCTGTTATTTTTTAGTCTTATTACTACTAACATATTTATATGCTTAGATACAACGCTTTTAGAAAAAAAATTAAGAAGCCCTGCTTTCTTTGTTAAGAAAGCTCTAGATCTGCTTCTTAGCAATTACTTTTTTAAGCAATTAATGCTTAAGAGTTTAGTTTGTCTCTTGGTGTACTTTTTAAGCACTAGTCTTTAGACCTGCATAATTATAGTACTTTTATAAAGTCTAAACACGCTGTAGTAAATAATAACCTCGCGCTTAAGCGCTTAAAATCCTCTTTTTTTTACCTACTTTGTAAATGTAACTAATGCTTCAACGAATTTTACGTTAAGCAGTTCTTTAAACTTTTAAAAGGCTAAGCAGGCAAGCGCTTAGTAAGACTCTCTGCTAGCATGCTTTTTATTTTTAGGTACTTTACTTAAAAAGAGCCTTTTGTATGCTTTTGTTAAAGCTATATATTTTGTATATTAATATAGCACAGGCGTGTAGTAATAAGCTTATTTGCGCTAACAACTAGCCTTATAGTTTGTTAGTTATAATAAAAAATCTTTTAAAGTGCTCTTAATGTTAAGGTAAGCTTTTAACAAATATTGTTAACACTATTGCTTTTTTACTGACATGCTCTAGAGCAAGAAGCTTTGCTTTAGTAGTTAAAGTTGTAACTGTTGCTTAACAAGCTGCTTTCAAAAAAAATACTTTTTTTAAATAGCATTTTTATATAGCCTTGCAAAGATTGTCTTGTCTTTAAGTTATTAGCAAATAAAGTATCTTTATAGATTATTAGCTTTACTTTTTTGTAAGCACTATGGCTTATTGCTTAGTATGTTGTATAATAAAAGTTTATAATTACTTTGTTAACTGCTTTAAAATGTACATTGCTTAGATTTGTAAGAAAGTAAAATAATTAAGATGCAGCATATGCTTCATTAGGCCTAAGTATTATTGCAGTAGAGAGTACTAAGCCTACTCTTTTCTAAAAATTCTTAACTTTCTGCTTAGTTAAGCTGCTAGTTCTCCTTTTTTGTTCTTTTAAAGAGAGTAGTGTACTTAAGTAAAAAAACAAATTAGCTAAATTAAACTTTTTAGTAATTCTGTTAATATACGTTTTGTGCATAAGCATTATTGTTTTAAATACTCTATTGCGCAGGACTTTTACTTCTAAGAACTACTAGACTACTCTTTTTTTCTTTACGTTGTATGCTTCCTTAATAGCGCCTATAACGTGCTGTACTTTTTTTAGTCTTGCTCCACAATACATTAAGAGTATATTGTTAATATAGAAGAGCAGCAGAATCTTTCTTTGCTTATTAAATAGAGGCAGGGCTTTTCTTTCAATATAGTAAAGCCTGCTTTTTTAATAGTTCTTAACAGTTCCTTATACTACAGCAATAGTAAGTTTTTTAGGCTGTAAAGTGCTTTCTTTAGCTTTACACATTTGCCTGCTTTCTTATATTTATCTAGTAACTTACATATAACTTCTAGTTAGTGCTCTTTGTAAACATAAAAAAATGCTTTAACTACATTATATTGTATAATCTTTTAATATATTCTGCTGCTATTGCTTTAGCAGTTTTAAAAGAACGTGCTGTAAGTGTTGCTAAGTATGTTAATTGTATAAAATCAAGCACTTGTAGTCTCTTTATATTATAATTTAAGCTTTACATTTAATAAAATTGCTGTCTTAGTTAAGCTTGTAAAAAACAACTTGTTTAAGTAAAAGTAGTTGCTTTTTTACTATAAAGCGTTTAACTTTCTTTTAAGTTTTTTTCTTGTTAGAGTATTTAGTTTTTAAGGTGTAAAGGGTGGTGGTTGTTGTTGTAGTCAAAATAGGGTTCTAAAAAAGTGAAAAGCAGCTACCCTCTACTAATTAATCGCAAAAGTCAAAAAAAAGATTATGTGTAGTTAACGAGATTCGAACAGTAGATAGATGAGTTCTAGGAGGAAAGCTTAGACCACCGAGCGATAATTAGGGTCAAAAAAATTTGCTAAGGTACTAAAAAACAACACTAGTTAAAACGTGTCTAACGGCGATTGCCAGCCTATAGCTAACAACAGGATTACAGTAAGATTGTAATAAGATTGCAACATAATGCAATAGAGGAGAGAAAGCACACGTACGTACTGCAGCGGGAGCCTGTAATACTTTATAAAGCTGCTACTATTTACTTAATACTTCTTACCTTTTAAATAGCACCGCATACGAACGATTTACATATAATACACTGCACTATAACATAGCGTATAACCTCTACAGCGAGTATCTCTTTATTCTAGACTCTCTTCTAAAAAAAGCATCCTTTGCTACTATCTACTTAGTACCTAATTTAGTCTAACTTAAAATGCTTATACAGACACTGAAATTTATTAAGTATCTTAAAACCTAACTACTTAGCTAGACTTCTAAGTTTTAAATTTCTAAAAATCTTCTTATCTATAATATCTCTATATATAATAAGATTGTTAAGCTTTAATTTAGCTAGTTGTGCAAGGAATACATAATCTCTAGAGTATTTACTAATACTAGCGCAGTACTTAAGATTTATTACTTTAGTATCTTTCTCTTCTTATTTATTATGTAAGAGCTAAGTATAAAGACTAGAACTTAGCTTAAACAGCTATTGCAAGACGTTAAATTAGTAATAAAGAAGAAAGAGGTAAAAAAGAAGAAGTAGGCTTTCTATTGTCGCGTCTATAAGTTAGTAAGTAAGGCAATAATAGTGTTACTGCTTTACTTTATTTAGAAGCGCCTAGCAGTAAAGTAATAAGAATAGGCAAGATAGAGCGCGTTAAGTTAGAAGGCGATTTGCGTCTTTGTCTTGCTTTTCTTCGTTTCTGTCTAAACATGCGATACACTAATTACGTGCTAGTAATACTAAATAAGGGGGCGTAAGCCTGGATACCTGTTGTTAGCAATAAATCTTTTTTTTACTAAAAAGGTGTCTACAAAATGTGTGGTCACATTAAAAGGTTGTCTTAAAAGGCCGAAGCTAGTTGGAGTATTGACATGCGCAACATACGGATCACCCTGTTGCTTAGGTGATCCTAGTAAGCTGAACACGTGACGATCGCGCTAGCGCCTATATTTTCGGGTCAGATCGTCTTATTCCTCTTTAGTAGTTATTGGTCACTTTGTTGTAGCACTTAGTTAATTAATGCACCCATTCCACTCCTCCTGATTAAGCAATTGCTCCTTTTTAGCTCCCACAGTTATGAGCCTGGCCGGTTAATTGTAGTTTCGATTCCTACTGCGCAATTAGCAAGCTGTAAGGTTAACTGTTAAATTATTAATTACTTTACTCTCCTCTATTCTCCTACAGCACAGCCAGCAAATTGCTGCGGCTGCTGTACCTCTCTCTTATTAATTATACAATCAACCTCCTACTAATCTATCCTATAACCTACAGGCTACCGTTATTGTTAACACAGCTATCCTACCGACCGACCAATCAATCTGTCATTACCTTAACAACAACCCACGTCGTGATCCTATATCTTATCTTAAGAGAGACTTTACTAATACACTGCTTGTCGCCTTAGGGGTGACCCTTAAGGCTTAATTAGACTATCTAACCTAGTTTGCTCTATTAAGGCTACATTGCTTAGAAAAAGGCATTAAGAATTAAGTTAATTCTAATCTTCCAGATGTACCCTTAATAGATCACTAGGAGCTACAGTATCCAGAACTGCTTAAGGATATTAAGCAGCTAGTTCCTCTATTACTTGGCGCCAGCGCTTAAATACAAGAGAACTATAAGATTTCTTAACACAAATACAAGGCTTAAATACTTAATGCTAAGTACTTTTATTTTTAGGGTGTTAAAGGTGGTGGTTGTTGTTGTAGTTAATATAGGGTTTCCAAAAAAGTAAAACGCAGCTACCCTCTACTAATTAGTCGCAAAAGTCAAAAAAAAAGATTGTGTGTAGTTAACAAGATTTGAAGGGTGGGTAGATAAGTTCTAGAAGGAAAGCTTAGACTACTGAGCAATAATTAGGGTCAAAAAAAATTGCTAAGGTACTAAAAAACAACACTAGTTGAAACGTGTCTAACAGCGATTGCCAGCCTATAGCTAGTAATAGGATTACAGTAGGATTGTAATAGAATCGCAACATAATGCAATAGAGGAGAGAAAAGATACGTACGTACCGCAGCAGGAGCCTACAATACTTTATAAAGCTAAAGCTGTTGCTTTTTACCTACTACTTCTTACCTTTTAAACAGAACTGCATATAAACAATTTGCATATAATACACTGCAATAGCATATAACCTCTGCAGCAAGCATCTTCTTATTCTAAGCTTTTTTCTAAAAAGAGCATCTTTTGCTACTGTCTACTTAGCACTTAATTTGGTCTAACTGAAACTGCTTATGCAGACACCAAAATTTATTAAGTATTTTAAAACTTAACTACTTAGCTAGACTTTTAAGTTTATAAAAATCTTAAACAAGTCCCTTATCTGCAATATCCTTATATATAAAAAGATTGTTAAGCCCTAATTTAGCTGGTTGTGCAAAGAATACACGATCTCTAAGGTATTTGCTTATACTAGCGCGGTACTCAAGATCTATTGCTTTGGTATCCCCCTCTTCCTGTTCGTCGTGCAAGGGCTGAGTACAGAGACCAGAACCTGGCTCAAACAGCTATTGCAAGACGTCAAATTGGCGATAGAGAAGAAAGAGGCGGGAAAGGAGGTAATGCTAAGTACAAGAAGGATAATTACAACAAGCTAGTTAATAGGTATAAAGTACAAACTGCTTAGTAAATAAGGAAGGTTGCTAAGATTACTAATATTAAGGACTAGATTAGCAAGACTGTCTATCCGGACCTGTTTTTAAAAGCCTTAATAAGCATAGTTACTTATAACCTTATTAGCCTTTAAGCTTTAGTGAAGATCCTAAAAAAAGATCTTGCACCTACGGATTAAAATACTTAGTATTTAATTAGGGCGCAATACAGATCTTACCTAGATAAGGCTTACTAAGGACAAATAGGCCCTAAGCAGTAGTTTACTAAATAGCAGCTACTGTATTAATAAGCAACAACATACTTGCTCCCTAAGGTTGTTAGGTCTTTAGCAGTTACTAATTTTTTAGATGCCTTAGGCACTAAAATTGCACTAGACTGGTCGCCCAAGAAGCGCAATAAGCTAGCATAAGTAATAGTGCTTAGTAGAGCTTATTTAACTCCTAATAATTTAGGAAAGATTTTTAGTGTTTTGCTACAAAATTAGTTAATTACTTCCCTAAAAAGAAAAGGACATGTAGTATTCTAAACTAAATTGAATTTCAAGACAGCTTAACAATGTACAAGTGCTAACAAGTAAAAAAAAAGTAGTAGGCAATTGCATCTTTGCCTTTGCAAGGCTAGTAAAGGGCCTGTAAACAAGCACTTTTAGATACTGCGCAACTGCTATTAAATTTAAACTGCAGTTACTAGATTAAGCTTACCTAGCAGTATACTAATTAAGCTGTTTTTTTTATTGTAGTTTAACGTCCTTTCTCAGCCTGAAGGGCTATATAAGACGTGTAGGTTTAGGACCTACAAGTATCTACGTAGTGTTTTCTAATTTTTATTATTTACAAGGAGGGATTTGTCTAAACAAAGGTGAGGCTTGTAGCCTAGGGTAGTTTTAATAAGTATCTCTCTTAGTCCTTTGTAAAGAAGTATGTAGAGCTAGTATGCTAGTCTAGTTATCTCCTTTACTTTTTGTATGTTGTTGTAGGCTATGCTAGCTGCTCTCTTGTATTGCTTATATAGGTACGCTAAGCAGTTCGGTATAGGGTCGATATATTAGGTTGGTATATTAAGTTGGAATAGAGATTGCGGTATAGGTAGATAGCTAGGGGTCTAGCTATTAATTCTAATATGTAGGTCGGTATAGAAGGTTGGTATATCGAGTCGGGATGGATTTCAGATGTGTAGGTCGGTATATGAGGTCAGTATATCGAGTTAGTATAGAGGGATTTCGGTGTAGGTAGATAGCTAGGAGCACTAGCTATCCATTCTAATGTGTAGGTCGATATAGGAAGTCGGTATATTAAGTCAGTATAGGGATTTAGAATAGTAGATAGCTAAGTAGAAAGCTGTTGCTTTGTTAAGTAGGAGTTGAATTGCCTTTAATTAAACTCTAAAATCAGCTTGCGCACAGACCACTTGCAGAGTTTTTAACAGTTAACTACTCTGTTTCTCTACAACTAGCCAGCGGGCACGCTACAACACCTGCACCTAGAAAACAAGTATCAGAAGCTGATTTTGGGAAGGCGTTTAAGATAGTTGAAGCGAGAAAAAGGCAAAGCCAGACCTTTTTCTCGCCTCGAAAAGTTAGTGTTCGATGTAATTAAGCTGTTAAACGACAACAAAAAGAAGATTCTTAAGCAATAAAACAGCAACAAATAGGCACCTTTACGTACTTAAATTGAGAAGGAAGGATAGAAGACTAGCACTAGCAGATTAGGTACTAATAAGTTAAGTAGATCTTACTCTAGCTTATTAGTTTTAGCATTAATTAACCTAAAGGACTTTATTAAAGAAATTAAACCAAATGTGTTAGCACAGCTTTTACTTCTTATGCCTTGTCTCTTTACACAATTATAAATAGTAGAGCAGCAGTCTACTTAGTTAATACTATAAATTACATAGTACTAGGCATCTTTAGCAAATGTACTAAGGACAAGACTGTTAAGGCAGGCACTTAATCTATTCTAGTTACAAAAATAGGAAATAGGCTGCTTAAGAACGTCCTGTATAGCGAGGCTAGCCCTAAAACCGCTAATCTTCTGCTTACGAACGTTAAGGTTGTACTAGGTTTCTATATTAATATCATATTAGAAGCACGGCGTAAGCAGGTAGGTATTTAGTATTTAGGATATAATTACACCTTGCAATTTAAACCAATTAAGAAGAATATTGTTTTAAATAGCTTTTAGTGTTACTTTAATTTTTTTACATTAAATACAAGCAACACTCTTGTTGCTTTAATTTTTTGTATATTAAATACAAGCAACATTCTTGTTACTTTACTTAACTACTACTTGTAAATGCTGTAGCGCAATTAGGGAAACCTTAGTTATGTACAAGTAATAAGGACTTGTGGCATTAATAATTAAGACACTTAAGACAACAAGCTATTAAAGCCTTAGTTTGCTTAGCGCCGAACGTTAAGATTACTAGCAAAAAGCTTTTATAATATAATTGCTGCGCAATAGCTTATGCTTTGTAAGTAATTTTATAGCAACTAAGAGAAAAATTACTAAAACCTTTTAATAAGATCTTATAGAATTTCTTTAATTTTCTTACTATTTAGCTACTTAAGAAATAGGGGTCAATTATTAAGGAGAATTACTTAGGCAAGCTGTATAATTACAATATTTAGTTAAAGACACTAAACAATATTATACTAGTAATGAAAGGCTTTGCTTTAAGAATTAAACGGAAATATTAGCAGAAAATTGTAAAAATTTATTAACCTAACAATACTGCTACATTGCCTTAAAGAGGGCAATTAAGATGTAAGAAATAGGCAATAAAGAAAGAGATTATAATTAAAATGCAACTGCTATATACTTATAAGCTTAATAGCTTAGCAGAGAGAGCTAGACAAAAGCTAATTACAAAAGCTATTAAAATGCGCATAAGCGCTAATTTATTAGCTAAGCTTTAGCTAGTAATTGTAGATTCGGCAGCTTACTTACATAAAATAAGCCCTACTAAGATTTATAGCTACTAATCCCCTAACTAGGTGCTTAAAGAATAGTTTAGGAAATATTTCTAATACAATTAACTTCTTAAGATTAGACACTAGACTACTAATCTACGCCTAAACTAGAGTAGAATCTATGCTTATAGCTGCCGAGTCTACCCTTTAAACAGGGAGAAGATAGCTAAGCGCAATAATTAAGGATTTAGGGTTAATTTTTGCAGCTATATTAGTTATTTAGTTATTTATTAAGCTTCTAACATATACTATATATAAGTACTAACACTTAATTAAGTAATTACTACTTGTAATATAACCTTTAGTAAACAATAATTTTACAAAGAAGATTGCAAGAAAAAGCTGCTAAGAAATTAAGTAATTAGAATTATAAAGATTCTTAATACAAAGACGCGAATCGCCTCCTAACTTAACGCGCCCTATTCCGCCTATGCCGCCTACTCATGTTGAGGCTTCACTTCTAGGTACTCTCGGACGAATTAAAGAAGCAGCACTATTATCGCCTTGCTTTCTAACCCATACATACGACAATAGAACGCCTACTCCTCCTTTCCCGCCTCTTTCTTCTCTATTGCTATTTCAACGTTATGCAACAGCTAGTTTAACTAGTTAATAGTTCCTTTACTTAGCTTATACACAATTAATAAGAAGAGAAAGATACTAAAGTAGAGCGTTTTAAGTACTTTGCTAGTATTAGCGAATACTTTGTAGATCTTGTATTCCTTCTACAACTAGCTAAGTTGAGGCTTAATATTCTTTTTATATATAGAGATATCGCAGATTCTAGAGTTGTTTTGAAAAGATATAATTAAAAAGTCCTAAAGAGGCTAAGTTTATAGATGCTTAATGAACTTAGGTGTCGGCATAATTAGCTTAAGCTAGACTAGTTTAGAGGCTAAGTGTATAATAAGAAAGCTTCTTGTCTTTAGATAAGAGTTAAGATTAAAGAAATACTTAATGCAGAGGTTGTATGCTATTGCAGCATATCGTATGCAAATTATTTATATACAATGCTGTTTAAAAGGTAAGAAGTAGTAGGTAGGAAGGAGTAGCTTTAGCTTTATAAAGCATTGCAGGCTCCCGCTGCAGTACGTACGTGTCCTTTCTCTCCTCTATCGCATTATGTTGCAATCTTATTGCAATCCTACTTATAATCCTGTTGTTAGCTATAGGCTAGCAATCGCTGTTGGACACGTTTCAACTAGTGTCGTTTTTTAGTACCTTAGCAAATTTTTTGACTCTAATTATCGCTCAGTGGTCTAAGCTTTCCTCCTAGAACTCATCCACCTACTGTTCAAATCTCGTTGACTACACACAATCTTTTTTTGACTTTTGCTATTAATTAGTAAAGGGTAGCTGCTTTTCACTTTTTTAGAACCCTATTTTGACTACAACAACAACCACCACCTTTGACACCTTAAAAATTAAATAAATTAAGATTCTTAATAATAGCAAGCTAGTTAATTTAAAAAAAAACTGAGACCTTTTGCCGGTTTAAGGAAAGGCAGATTAAAATACGCAGCTAACTACTAAAGATCTTAAAAGTAATTTATCTACTATCTTAAGCAGTAAGGAAGGCCTGCGTACTAAAGACATAAATAAATCAAAAGACGATGAGCAAATAGAGCACAAGTGTCAAATTTAGGGCATCAGCGCAGGTTGATCATGAGGCTGGGGAGACTGGTGAAGGGTCCTGCAAGGGTTATCAGGGGGTGGCACTAAAAGTCGTTAGCGCCGCTAAGGCCCACACAGAATCCGGGTTATAAAAAGGGCACTCGGGATCTGCACAATAACACAACAGAACACGACTAAATTAATTATTAATACAATCAACTTATCATCACTTATATTATTATTATCTTATTAGTATTACTTAACCAATAATATCTGATAATTAAGAGTCTCACTGCCTCAACCAAACAAGGATTAATAACTCACAAGTTACTAAACTATACAAGTTATTAAAAAGATATCTACCCTATCTCTACAAGACTCCTCTGTAATCCTCACTAATTACACAAACTAGATTAAATAAATCCGCTAAATTAAGACGCGCGCTGACTCTCTACGCGTGTAGGAGAAGATTAATCTAAACCTTACGATTAAACCTATTACTAAACTAGAGGTAACTTAAATACCTTATCTAAGCGACTAGTAAGCGCTGTAACAAACAATTAATGCGCACGCTGCATTGCACTAAGGTGATCACGGTGATAGCGCACCTATACCACCTTTTATACCTATACGGCCCGCGGATCTATTAACGAACACGAAAGCCTCATACAAAGAGGATCTAGAGATCTATAAGTTAGAGCTAGATTAATATAAGATAGAAGATTAGAAGTACACACAAGAGCAAGTAGCGTTAGATAAGATTATACAGGAGATACAGCGTGTAGTTAATAACTACTTATACACAAACTACTGTTAAGTAAGGTAATTATATTATTAGTAGATTGCTAATCTAATAGCTACTGTAGGTATTAATGCTAAAGATGAGATTAAGGAGGCCTAAGAGCGGTACAAAACTGTAATAAAGCCGCCTAGGGTAATTAGCTTATAGGAGACATAGCTTACTAAAGTTTATTACGCTATAACTAAGGGTAAAGCTGTTAGAATACCTAAGTGCTAACTAGATATGTACGTTAAGGTGGACTTTACTTAAGTAACAGCTAAGCACTTAGAATAATAGATAATCTTATTTATATCTTATGAATGAAAGAATTTTTTAATCACGGTTAGGGATATAATCTGTGATTATTAAGATTATTTGCAGCTTTTCTACCTATCTAATGTTAAGTTAACTAAGGCGTCCTTTATAATAGTTGCAGGAGCTAGATTGCTAACGCTTAATAAGGAAAAATTAGATAATCTTAAGTAGAAGCGTAAATAACGCTAAAATTCAAAGCCTATTAAAGATACTTAAATAAACAATATCTAATACACTGCAAGTAAATGCAAAGCATGTAATATAAGATATACGCTTAAGGATTGCTAGTACAGGCACCTTAGCAACGCGCTAGCTTAGTGGCAACCCTAACAAGATAGGATAGATTAAGTCTAATTATATATTAATAATAGCCTAGCTATGCAAGAATTAATTCGTAACTCTAAGCAGTAATTATAATTTTAAAGACCTGCAATTAGGAAATTACATACAGCAACGCCTACAGTTAAGTATAATAAATAAACAATATAGTTAGAAGATTAGAGAGATTAACTATACGTTTATTAAGGCCTTATATAAAGCAATTTAGGTTACGTATCCTTAGTAGTAATTATAGATCCTTAACTCTAGATTAACCTGTTACGTCTTTAATAATACGAGTTAATTTACTAAAACATAATTAGCAAGGCAAGGAGACTTCTTATAGGTAGGTAACTTACAAGTATAGATTAAGGCATATAGATTAGTTACTTTAACAGTAGCTAGTAGCAGGACTTAAAGCTAAATACATCTAAAAGATGTAGTATACTGTCCTAATCTACTCTGCAATCTTGTCTTGTTTAAGATACTCTACTTACAAGGCTTATAGTAGGACACTAAATATAATCTAATAATTCTTTAATAATTGCTTAACAACAATCTAATTGCTAACTTTACTAAGTTATATAGATAGTAGGTGCTTAAAGCAAACTTAATTACTAATTACGCAATAATATCCTCTAGGGCTGTTAAGCTGTAATATAATTAAAGACAGCGTGCACGAGCGCTTATATAGTATAAGAGGGTAAATTATCTAGAACTAAGTACACTTAAGCACCTTGTACAACAATTTGAGGAGGTAAGGATTACAAGAGTACTTATAGTAGAATGCGACGCCTATAGATAAATAAAAGCTAAAAGGCTAATTTGCTATATACTGCGCACGATTAATAAGTCTCTAGGAAAATATATCTCTCTTAACTTTTATAATTATAAGGTTAACAGCTTAACTAAAGAAAGAAACTAAATGCTAATTACAGATTAAGTTACTAGATTTATGTAGGACTACTACTTTAAAGATAACTAAATAGCGTAGATAATTATTAAGTTACTAAAGTCTTTTATAATTTTTATAAAGACCTAATTAGATATTATTGTAAAGGTTATTAAAACTAATAATAAGATTATTACAGTCAAACTAGAAGTAAGTTAGTAAGTAGAGTTCTAAGGTATGCGGTTTAAGCTTTCCGCTCCTAATACCTAAGTACAGAATAGTAGAGCAGAACGCTTAGGGGGTATAATTAAGGATAAAGCATAAGTAATGCAACTTAACGCTAACTTGCCGTGGCTACTGTAGCCTAAGATTACTTAATTAGCAGTATATCTCTATAATTAAACGCCTTAATACGCAAATTAATAGAGATTACTATATTAAGAGTTCTTTGCACATAACATATATAAAAACAGAATTATTACCTTACTGCGTAAGCTATACTAAGGCTACTTATAAGTATACAGGTGTAAGGCGTTTAGAATAATAGATAATACAAAGCGTAGTAAGCGCAAACTATAGCAGCTTAATCCTAAGGCATAGATTAGATACCTAGTTAGATATTAGTCTACAAACATTTACTGTGTATAGGTGCTAATAATAGCTAAGGTGATTACTACACGTAATGTAGTATTTAATAAAGAATTACTCTTTACTAGAGATAAGAAGGATGTTATAAATAACCTAATATATAGCACCCTTAAAGAGATTAAGGCATACATTAAGACTGTAGAACTTCCCCTAGAGATTATAAATAACTAAGAGGAGACATAATCTTTTCTTAAGGATAAGTTCTTTAATAAAGCACTTATATATAAAGAAACACTTAATTAATATAATTAGCGCAGAAAAAAGGTTTAAGTAGATTATCTCTTACCCCTACTAACGCCTCTACTAGTAGCCCTCTTAACTAATTTTATAATAGCGGAGAGTATTAGGCGTGTAGATAATTCTCTTAATATTAAGAGTTAGAACGTTGCCTTTGCGCAGCTATTAAACCCTAGGCTTAATTACTCCTTAAGTACTAGCCGCAGCGAGTGTCCTAATCTATATAGTACTAATATAGGATTAAGTTCTATTAGTAAGACTCTTTAGAAAAACTAGACAAACTTATAGGCTTTAGCATTTATAGCAGGTGCGAGAGTAAGAGAAGTTTAATAATTAAATAACAAGAAACTTAATAGCGCAGCAGTTAATTAATTACTTAAGAGTTAAAGTTATAACTAGATACTTTTTTTAAGTAAGCTCCTGCTAGCGCTAAGCCTAAACTAACTAAAGAAGAATTATATATTCTACTAGTTGTTTAAAAAGGCTAAAGAGGATTACCTTACGAGCTACAAGCAATGAAACTTATAGTTAGAAGTCCTAACGCGAGAAGCATAAAGAATAGACACCTAGATACTAGAGTCTATATAAGTATATACCTACAAGATTAACAAAGATTATTAGTTTGTTAAGTACAAAGCGCGCTTAGTTATATAAAGTAATTAACAGTACAACGTTATTGCTTAAAAGACTTACGCTGCTACGTTAGTAAGCTAATTTTTCTAAATAGCTCTTGCAATTGCTGCCTAATTTAACCTTAAGCTTAAGTAGTATAATATTACTAATGCCTTTGTACACGTACTAATTAATCAAGTTATATATATAAGAATGCCGCGTAGATATATAAAGAAGGGGACAATCTTTAAGCTTAATAAAGCTCTTTATAGCCTCTAGATCTTGCTACTACTTTAGTAAAGGGAATTTACTACTTATCTCTAAAGATATAGATTTACTGCTGTTTTATATAAGCTATATTACATAATCGGTTAAGGGATCTTCGTGTTCTTCTACGTTAATAATATTATTGTAATGTATAGCAAGGACTATTGATTAGATACGCAAGTAGCTATTAAGAATATAAGGAAAAAGTACTGTATAACTAGAGGAGACAATTTACATTAATTTTTAGGCATAGAGTTTATTAGGGATTAATTACAGCGCAAGATCTAGATCTCCTAATTAGCATATATTAAGAAGATTAACTAACTAGTAAGTGACTACTTAATTAAGAGTAATACCCTAATAATTAAGGCTAAACTACTGCCCTAAGAAGGCAATGCAACTCTTAGGGAAATTAACCTCTACTAATAAAAGATTAGATTACTATTATTTGCAGCAGTTAACACAAGACCTAATACAGCCTTTATAGTATTACGCCTAGCTTAATTCTTTACAAACCTTAGTCCTAATTATTAGCTAGCAGCTAATTACGTACTTTTATACCTTAACTATACATAAACGCTTACACTATAATTTAGTAGATATAATTACCTAGTTGTTTTAAGTAACACCTCTTTTACTAATAATACACTTAATCGCAAAAGCTTACAAGGATACGTAATAAAGCTATTTAGTAGACTAATAGCTTAGAGAGCAAATAAATAAGATATAGTTACAACTTTAACAACTAAAGCTAAACTACTTACACGCTTACAAGTTGCAAAGAAAGCTATATTTATTTAGATACTGCTTACTAAGCTCTAAGTTGAGATAGTTAACTAAATAATTACTATATAGTGCAATAACCTGCAAATAATCTAATTAATCTTAGAGGAGATTTCCTAGTTAACTACAAAGCTACAGCATGTTAATATCTGCAACTACTAGCTTAGGCAAGAAGTTTAGAATAAATTAATTAAGGTAATCTACGTAGAATTAAGCAAGATGCTTGCTAACAGACTCACGAAATTTTTACTAGCTAATTAATAGCTGAGGTTCCTACAATAGATAGGACAGATCAATCTAGGCATACAACTAAGACTAGAAGCTAATCTAGTATTAATAATGAATTAGCTCAACGCCTTAGACCTATAATTAACTACCTTACAAAAGAAACTAGTAAGGAAGGTCTTTAGCTTAATCTGTACGTTTAAGCTGAGGGGGTGTGTTAAATTTAGGGCATCAGCGCAGGTTAATTATAAGGCTGGGGAGACTGGTGAAGGGTCCTGTAAGGGTTATTAGGGGGTGGCACTAAAAGTCGTTAGCGCCGCCAAGGCTCACACAAATCCGGGTTATAAAAAGGGCACTCGGGATCTGCACAATAACACAACAGAACACGACCAAATCAATTATTAATACAATCAACTTATCATCACTTATATTATCATTATCTTATTAGTATTACTTAACCTATAATATCTGACAACAAGGCTAGTGCATTATTAAAAACTTGCTTAAATTAGCAGCAATATACTAGTCTTGCTACTTTACAACTAACTCCTAAACTAGAAATTTCAAAGAGCGACAACGCAATTAATTGCAGAGTAATTAACAGTTAATTAGCAATGCGCTTGCTAAAAGATGCTAATCTATTGATACTTAAAAGTAGGAAGCTTCTTACAAATAAGCTTAACAACTTATTACTAGTCTAACATTTTATGCCTAAAGACTCTAATGCGCTAGCTTGTTGTAATAGAACACTTGCTTAAGTAAACAGAATAGCAAGGCGTAAATTATTTTAAAAATTAAAATCTTAGGCCGTAAACAGCAGAAAAAGTAGGCAATTACAAGCTAAACTTCTGCTTACAAGACCTAGTGCTTAGATTATAAGCAAAAGTCTAAATTAGCCTACAATTTGTTATCTTTTACTATATAAGCTAAGTAGTAGACGTAAGCATTAAGACGCAACCTAAGATTTTGATTATTAACTAAAAAGTAAAAGCACAGGTAGTGTTAATGCATGATTGTAAATTATAAGAATTTATTATAGAGCAATTTTTATAATACTTACTTGCTAGGTTTGCAAGCAACTTAAGAAGACTAAGCAAGTATTAAGACTCTAAATTATGTAGTTATAGCAGCTTCGCTTACTGAGCATAAGCTAAAAAGAAATGCTTAACTACATGGTAACAATCTACTTAAACTGCTAGAATTATAAAAGCAATTACTCTAGCATCTTATATATTTTTTAAGGTGTCAAGGGTGGTGGTTGTTGTTGTAGTCAAAATAGGGTTCCAAAAAAGTGAAAAGCAGCTACATCTACTAATTAATCGCAAAAGTCAAAAAAAGATTGTGTTTAGTAAACTAGATTTAAAGAGAAGGTAGATAAGTTCTAAGAGGAAAGCTTAGACTACTAAGCAATAATTAGGGTTAAAAATTTGCTAAGGTACTAAAAAACGACACTAGTTGAAACGTGTCTAACGGCGATTGCCAGCCTATAGCTAACAACAGGATTATAGTAGGATTGTAATAGGATTATAACATAATGTAATAGAGGAGGGAAAGGACACGTACGTACTGCAGCAGGAGCCTATAATACTTTATAAAGCTACTACTTCTTACTTACTACTTTTTACTTTTTAAATAGCACTGCATACGAACAATTTGCATATAATAGGCTATACTGTAATATAGCGTGTACCTTCTGTAATAAGTATTTCCTTAACCTTAACTCTTATCTAAAGATAGGAAGTTTTCCTATTATACACCTAGCCCCTAAACTAGTCTAGCTTAAGCTAATTATGTGGACACCTAAGTCTATTAAGTGTTTATAAACTTAGCCACTTTAGGACTTTACAATTATATTTCTTATAAATAACTCTAGAATCTGTAATATCTTTATATATAAAAAGAATATTAAGCCTTAACTTAGCTAGTTGTAGAAGGAATACAAGATCTATAAGATAGTTGCTAATACTAGCAAAGTACTTAAATTGCTCTACTTTAGTATCTCTTTCTTCTTGTTAATTGTGCATAAGCTAAGTAAAGAAATTATTAACTAGTTAGGCTAGCTATTACATAACGTTGAAATAGCGATAGAGAAGAAAGAGGTAGAAAAGGAGAAGTAGGCGTTCTATCGTCGTATGTATAGGTTAGAAAGCAAGGCAATAATAGTGCTGCTTCTTGAATTAGTCTAAGAGTACCTAGAAGTGAAGCTCTAATATAAGTAGGTAGTATAGGTAGGATAATGCATATTAAGTCAGTAGGCGATTTGCGTCTTTGTCTTACTTTTCTTTGTTTCTGTCTAAACATGCGACATACTAATTGCGTGCTAGTAATGCTAAACAAGGAGGCATAAGCTCTAATACCTATTGTTAGTAATAAATCTTTTTTTTTACTAAAAAGGTGTCTACAAAATGTGTAGTTACATCAAAAGGTTGTCTTAAAAGGCCGAAGCCACTAGCATCTTATAAGGGCCTTGTTTAAGAAAGCCTGCAAGCAAAAGATTAATAAATTAAGTAAAAATAAGACTTAAACTAAGATATTAAAAGAAAAAGCAAATAATAGCCTAATACTAATAATGTAGGTTTAAACCTATAAATATAATCAAAACAACTTCTTTCTTGGATGAAAGGCGTCAATTGTTGTAAAAAGTAATTTTTAAAAGAAGACTTAATAAACTTAACATACGCTGCTACATTAGCAGTTAAGGCATTTTAAGCAGCTATAGCTATTACTGCTAAGAATAATCTTGAGATTAAGCAATATAATATTCTAAAAGCATTTCTTAATGCGTTAATTACAGTAGACAATTTAGTAATTTGTAAGATGCTAGATAGCTTTAAGAAGCTTAGAAAGTGCATACAGCTTAACTGCGCACTTGAAATTTTTTAAGACTTGCTACTGTTGTAATATAAGGAGTTCTTAGGATTACTAAAAGAGATTAAACTAATTACCTTACTAAAGAAGCCCTGCCTTTTTTTTTAATTAAGATAGAAGAATCCTAGTCTTATTTTATATAGACAATATTTTACTACTCTTTGCAAAAAATTATAAGCAGAAAGCAAAAGATCTTTAGTTATAGATTATAGACAAGTATAAGATAGAAGAACAAGAATTAGTTAAATAGTTCTTAAGTATTAGAGTAATTAGAGATTGCAAGAAGCAAACAATCACGCTTATGCATAATATATATATTAACAAAATTTTAAAGAAGTTTAAGCTAATAAATAGTAGCTTTTTAAAGACTCTATTGCTATTAAAGGAGCTAATAAAGAACACTAGCAAAGCAACTAAGCAAGAAATGAAGGCCGATTAAGAAAAAGTTAAGTTAGTGCTGTACACAGCTATTATGTTGTAACTTAATATTTTTTACTTAATCTTAAAGCTCTTACACTTCCTTATAAACTTTAGTTATAAGTATATAAAAGCTGTTAAACAGGTAATTATATACCTTTATTAGACAAGATAGGACGCGATCTAGTATAAGAACTATAATAGCCTAGACCTAACAATTGCAGGCGACGCTTTCTTTCTAGATAATTAGGAAACCTGCTAATTGTCTTATAGTTATATAGCTATCTTATATAGTAGCCTAATATTTTAGAAGGCAGCTCGGCAGACTACAGTTACTACATTAACTACTAAGGCTAAGCTACTTGCCCTTAAGTCCACTACTAAGAAGGCTATAGCCTTTAAGCGCTTCTTTTGTAAGCTGTCTTTTAATTTAGAAGATATCTAAACAGTCTAGTATAATAACTAACAAACAATTAAGCTTGTAGTTAAGAAGAATAAGCAGATTAGCTCTTAATTAAAGCATGTAGATATACAAAATATATAGCTACAGCAGAAATATACTAAAAGATTATTTTTAGTTAAGTACCTAGAAACAGCAATTATGCTAGCTAATAAACTAACTAAGTTGCTTACTTAACAATATTTTAAAAAGTTTAAGTTGTTGCTTAACTTTTAGCAAGTTAAGCACTTAATTAAAAGCAATAATAAATAACAAGCAAAAAGATTTATATTAAGCAGCAACATTTATATACTAGGCTAAGTTTCCCTTTAATTGCTTAGAATAAGCAGGAGAACGTAAGCTGGACAAGCAGAAAACTAGGAAACTAAAACTAAAGTTACTAATAAGTATTAGAATCCTTATACTTGCTAGACTTTATTATTAGATTATGCATAGCTTTTTTTAGCTTTAGCAAGCTTAAGAGCATCTTAAGCTATTTTAGCTTAAGCAGCAAGAGTCTAGAGGTAAGCAGCATAACGGCGAAAATCTAACTTATTACTTCTATACATAAAGTTGTGGGATAATCGCCTGCGTACTCTAGCATAATAATCGCGCCTATATAAATAAGTTGTATAGCAATTAGGACGGCGTTGCATACAAAGACAATTAGATAAAGTAGGCAAAGAAAGCATTTCTTAAGCATGCTGTTTTTAAGAAGATAATTACTAGAAAAGTTTTTATTATTAAGGCTGCTACTGTTGCAGCTGTTATTAATTATATACTAGCTGTTAAGCTAGCTGCCACGCAGGTTAACCTAGAACATACGTAGTATGAGGCTGCGTATTATAAAGCTCTTATTTATATAGACAACTTTAATTTAAACTTATAGCCTGCTAAGCAGGCTGTGTTTAGCGCAAATAATTCTTAGTATTATACCCTAGATTAAAAATGCTTATAAGAGCAGGAGCAGAAGCGGGCAACAAGGGCTAAGCAGCGAAACTACAAGACGACATCTCTTAAGTGCGGCAATTATTAAAAGGAGGCTTCCGCGCAGAAGGCTTTCTTATAGACGTAACGCTGCTATTACACAGGGGTGACAAAAAAAAGATGTCCAAAAAGTTGTAATTTTTAAGGCTTGATATTTCTATAACTAGAAGGGCTAGACCAAAAGGGGTTGGTAATTTGAAAAGCCAAGAACTTTCTCTTTAAAATAGGCTGCTTAATAAGCTGCTTAGTCAGCACTGTTGCGCCAGTAATCCTGCTTGAAATAAGAGGAAAAAAAATAAAAAACTTGATTCTAGTATAACTTTTTTTTGAACGTGTAAAAATTGCTAATAAAAATCTTGGTTTAATAAGCTTATGTAAGCATGATGTGAGCAGAATTGAGAGGCCTATATCTTATTGACTCAGAGTTTAATTAAAGGGTGAACAAAATAGAGGTTGCTTACGTAATTGTTAATAACGTAATAGCTTAGTAATCTTAATTTATATTAACTTTTTTAATTTATAAAACTTACTTTTTGAATAGTATTATTCTTATAGCTTAAAATTCTTGTTATTTTAAATACTTAATTATTTCTTTCTAATTATAAAATAAGCCTATTTCCTAATATAGTAATATACTAAAAAAGTTTCCTAAACGTATTACTAATACTCCTTATTACATAAAATTTAAAAAATAGCGTTTTTAACTACTTTTAGGCCTAAACTAGGCCGTCTTACTAAGATCTTGTTTAAGGTTTTAAAAATACTTCATAAAACCCTTACTAAAAGAACTAAAAAATAAAATTTCCAACTTATAAAATAAAATAGTTTTTATTTCTTCATTAAAAGCTTACAAAACTTCTAAAAAAATTATATATATTTTATTATGATTTTTTAAGAGAATATTCCTTAAAACTCTAAAAAAAACTTATTATTATTGTATTCATATTAAGCAAAAAGTTGTTAAACTTTTACATATGAACTCAAATTGAGTTTTATAGTAGATTAAGTTTACTATAAAGTAGTGTTATAGTATAAAAATAGTACACTGTTTAACATAATAAAATAATAGTATTATAAACAGGTTAGTTTTTACAAAAAGCAGTTTACATTTATACTTTTTTGTAGTTAAAGTGTTATTTAGCTAATAAAGAAGCTAAGATCTAGTGTACCAGGTATCAGTAAGCTATTTTAAATAATTATCTTGAAAAAACTCTAAAACAAGCTTTTTACTATTGACTAATAATTAATAATGCTATTACTTTGAAACTCTCACAGAGAATAGCGCTAATAGTGTTCTTTCAATATATTTAATTTTTATCGATTTTTACACCTTCCAAAAAAAGTAATTACAAAATCTTTTTTTTCGTCTTATTTCAAGCAAATTTGCAAGCACGATCGTGCTGACTAAGCAGCTTACTAAGCAGCCTATCCTTAAGAGAAGGTTCTTGGCTTTTCAAATCACTAACCTTATTTAGTCTAGCCTTTCTAGCAATAGAAATATAAAGCTTTAAATATAACAACTTTTTTGACATCTATTTATTTTTGTCACCCCTCTGTAATCTCTTTGCAGCAATTAATAATATTCTTAAGCAGTTAAGCTTTTAAAGCTTAGTACATTTTGTTGTTATTTTGTCCTTAAAAATAAGTTAGCAAGCTAAGCAGAAAGCTTAAAAAATTAAAGACCTACTACTTTATTCTTGTACATAGCTATAAATTAATTAGTGAGATTAATATTAACTGTATAGCAGGTGTGCAACAAGCAACTGCTGCAGCGTAAGCTACTCTAACTGCTAGTTTAACGCAATTAAAGCAGTGTTTAGCGTACAAACTATTTAGTATTTTCTTTATATAGCGCTTATAAGGCAAACTGCAAAAATACAACAAATTGGCAGCAATTTTTAAAGACCTATTAGGTGCCTTCTTTTAGGTTAAGGGGGGCGCGTTGCACCTAGTAGGCAGCTTAATAGGCATTTGTAGGCTATTGCTGTTGTCTTGTTACTAATTGCAAGATGCTGCTTAAGCAGTAAGCTGCTATAAATTTTGTTGTAGCTTTTAAAAGGCCTTGCACTTGCGCCAGCTTAATTTCTAAGTTAGACTTTTATATAAATTAAAAATTCATTACGGACTTAACAGCAGGCTTAAATTAACAGGTAAGGCAATTAGCCTCTAAGCAGAGCTACTAGATGTTTTGTAACAAGCATATAGATTAGGAGGCAGAGGCAACTAAGCCTTATTATTTTAACAATTAGCTGCTTGTTAAATTTTATTATTAAACAGGCTTTAACGAGCGCAATGCTTATGCTTAGCGCTGTTCTAATATTGCTAATAACTGCTATCTAAACAATTCTTACGCCTATAACAGCAGCTTGCTAATTAACGCTTGCGCTTATTACTACTAGAGGCAGACTACACAAGATTAGCAGCTAATTAGAATAATAAGGTAACACTGCTTACTATGTTAGTAATAGTGGTCAAGACAGTCTTAAAAAGCTTAGTAACTAATATTAGAGTGAGGTCGAGGATAAAAACTTTTAGAGAGGTAGTAGACGCGATTTATATTGTTGTAGAGGCTGTGCACTAACTAATTATGCAATATTTAGAGTCTATCTAACATTTTAATATTAGGACTGCTAGATTAATTAAAACATTGACAAGCAGCATCACTACGACAACAGAGGATTAGGCAGAAAAGCTATAATTACAGAGGGACCTCTTAATCAACGACCTTTATTTATTACTATTGCCTAGTTGCTCACAGCTCAGATTAATAGTATCTCACTAACCTAGGGGGTGTGTTGGAGTATTAACATGCGCAACATGCAGATCACCCTGTTGATCAGGTGATCCTAGTAAGCTGAACACGTTACGATCGCGCTAGCGCCTATATATACGGGCCAGATCGTCTCATTCCTCTTAAGTAGTTATTGACCACTTTGTTGTGGCACTTAGTTGATCAATACACTTATTCCACTCCTCCTGATCAAGCAATTGCTCCTTTTCAGCTCCCACAATTAAGTACTTAAGCAGGTTAGTAACTTATAATCTTTTTTACTCTTTAAGGTTTTAGAGCTGCTAGTTGTCAGGATCTGGCGACCTTCCAGGCCAGGTCGGATCAGTGCAGAATGGCTGAGGTCAGACTCGACCATGTTAGGCCCGAATAGGTTATATAACCCTAGAATACCCTAGTATAAGTAGAGATACAATATCATAGTTAAGACAGTATTAATTTGTCTCTCCTCTATAGGCAATATACTATTATCCTTTTATTTTTAGCATCTTGTATCTATACTTAGTATTAAGCCTTATATTTAAATTAATTGGCTTCGGCCTTTTGAGACAACCTTTTGATGTGACCACACATTTTGTAGACACCTTTTTAGTAAAAAAAAAGATTTATTGCTAACAACAGGTATCGGGGCTCATGCCCCCTTGTTCGGCATTGCCAGCACGCAATTAGTGTGTCGCATGTTTAGATAGAAACGAAGATACGCGATATCCCTCCAACTAACCCTCTTAACTAATAACTATTTACTAATAACTATTTACTGCTAACCGCAACTTCTGTTGTCTCTGTTGCTATCCTAGCGGTGTTGTAGTCGCGGCGTTTCTAGCATGCGCCTATACTTAGATGTGAACATACGACAACAGCGTTACTATCTAAGCACAGCTCTCCTATCCCTAGAGACAACTTATAAAATCCTCCTACTTGTTAGTTTGTCCTAGCTACTTAATAGCTGTTCTAACACGCTCTTGCTCCTTATAGAGCTACTGCAAGGTCTCTCTACTAAGGTTGCATTCGCGCAGGAGGAGATTTGTAAGATAACACATTATTACCATACCTAGACTATTAATATGCGCAACGTATTTAATAGACTTGCCGTTAAATAAGCCTTTTACAACCTCTATTATAACTTTAATATCTATAATACTAGACGCATTAATAAGGTGTTAATAAATAATAGAATTTAACCTCTGCATCCACCTAATTACTATAGGAGCTACTACTAACAGCTCCTCTTTAACTAACTAGGGAGGCTGCTTAACAAAGGTAAACGCGGGCTTTGTAATCTACTACTATAGCTTCTTGTATAGTAACCTAGTAAGGTCTAACTTTACTTAATGTAAGCTATTAGTCTTCGTGTTAAATAGAGAGAAGAACAGTCTAAGCATTGTATTATTTATATGCAGTACTGTGTAGTGTAGGAAATCCTAAAGGTAAGAAGCAGTAGGCAAGGAGCTTTTATAAAGTATTGCAGGCTCCCGCTGCGGTAACGTACGTGTCCTTACCCTCCTCTACCTCTACCTCCTCCACCTCCATCGCAATCTTGTTGCTAGCTATAGGCTAGCAATCGCTGTTAAACACGTTTTAATTAGTGTCGTTTTTTAGTACTTTCAGCAAATTTTTTAACCCTAATTTTGCTTAGTAGTCTAAGCTTTTCTGCTCTAAGCGCTTAGCGCGTAGACCTTATCTACTTACTGTTTGAATTTCGTTAACTACACACAATCTTTTTTTTGACTTTTGTGACTAATTAGTAGAGGGCAGCTGCTTTTCACTTTTTTAGAAAACCCATTTTGACTACAACAACAACCACCACCTTTGATACCCTAAAAAAATATTTAAATTAATCTTTTTTAGATACGCTTGTGCTATACAATAAGTGCTTAATCTACCTGTATAGACAGCCGCGCCCGTACCCTTGCTAACAACAGGGAAGGATTATTTAACCTAAAAACCTAAGGGACAAGATTGTTAGAACTAGCACCTATTCTTAAAGAAGAACAAGAATAGGCACTTATTAACTAAGAGATAGACAAAGATAAAGAAAGTAACATATCTTAATCCCTAATTGCGCTACAACGCCTATACACCCCTAGTAAAGGCTAGAATAGCCTAGAAGAGGCTACCCTAGACTAAGAGCTAGCATAATTGCGCGCATAGAAAGAAGAACAACTAAAACAACGTAAGTTAGCTAAGCTTAAAAAAATATACAATAAAGTAACCTTAGGAGACCTAAGCACACTTAATAAGGATCTAATAACTACAGCCTTAAGTAAATAAACTAACTTAACATTATTATCTAGGCTTTTACGTCTAGAGCTACTACATATGTTCTTAAAGACTAACTATACACAATACAATTAATAGAAAAGAAATTACAAGTTATACTTCCTCTACGTACTACAAAGTTTTACCTTAGAGACTTAGAAAATTAACTTTAGAATAATGTACATCTTAGAGTTATTAAAAATGCTGTAGCACGCGCATTAAACTGCAGAAAAATAGAAGTTACTCTCTTAGACACTAAATTAGGTAGACCTAAAGGAAGTAATATTGAACTCCTTAAGATTACCCTAAGAACGCAAGCAATAGGCTTATAACTACTTAAAATAAGCTTATTAACTCCTAAATTAGAATCCTACAGACTTATTAAACTACATAAGACTATTCTAAGAAGAATTAGGCTTAGCTTGTACACCTAATATTTAAGTCCTAGAATACACTGCAGCATTGCGTAAGGATATTAAGAAAAGTCTCCTCTTGCTCTTAGTAGATTAACAGGCAACACTGCTGTAAGTAGAAGAACATATAAACTTTATTTACTAGTAAAAGATCTAAAGAGTAGAGCCTAAACTACAGCACTTAAAAAAAAAAGAAGTAAGAGCACTGTAAAACTAAAAAAAGTTAAAGAATAAGAAAAAGACTTTAAAAAATACAAAGCATGCAAAAATAGGCTTTAATAGCCTAAAGCGGGGTAAACTAGGTAAGAAAAGCGCTAAAGGACGTACTCTATAGTGTTATAAGTATAGGAAACTTAGACATTACAAGTCTAACTACTATAAGCTAGGTAAGCTAGAGAAGATAGCAAACAGCGCTACTGCACCTAAGTTAGGAAAAGACTAGGGGTAGAGGAACTTAAGTCCTACCTTGCCGCCTACATCGCCCTCTATTAGGAGAACAAGGACTTAGGCACGCTACGTAAGGCAATCTTACTTAAGCTAGTACACTCTTTAACTGTAAGGTATATAGTTAAGGCATTAAAGCTTATAGAAGCTATAGTAGATAGAGGCTTACAACTAAACCTTATATCTACTATATTAGCAAAGGAGCAAGACTTGCCTATTAATCTTTTACCTAGCCTATTAGCAGAAGGAGTAAATAAAGGTAAGCTTACTATCTATAGCACAACTAAGGTAGATGTAATTATTACAGATTTACAAAGACGCGTTAGGACGCAGCGTATCCTATTTATAGTATTAGACCTAAAGAAGTACCTAATTTACCTTAGGTTACTATAGATTAACTCTTACAACCTAAAAATAAGCTATATAATAAGACGTATACTTTTTTAAAGTAAGAAGTCCTAAAATTTAAGTAGCTTTTAGAAGGTAGGCGTAGAAGACGCTAAAACCTTTAAAAGGAGTATGCGTAACCTAATAATAGACGTGTATGCGTGTATTGTAGGTTCTATAGGCTAGAATAGCTAAGAATTAGCTAAAATAGGCTAACTTCCCCTATAATACGCTAAATACGCAGATATATGTTTAGAGAAGGACTTTACAATTCTAGCAGAGCATAGACTGCAGAATTTAGTAATTAACTTACTACTTAGTATAAATTTACTATATATGCTATTATACAACTTGTTAAAGATAGAGTTAGAGCTGTTAAAGAAGTATCTTATAGAGTATATAGCAAGGGGATAGATAAGAAGATCTAAGTCTCTAGTAGGCGCACTAATACTCTTTATAAAGAAGAAAGACGGTATAATAAAGCTATGTATAGATTATTGTAGTCTAAATAAGATTATAGTAAAAAATAGGCACTCTCTCCTGCTTATTATAGAGTTGTTAGATAAACTAGCGCAAGCTAAGTACTATACTAAGCTTAATATAAGAGAAGCATACTATAAAGTGCGTATTTAGGAAGGAGATAAGTAGAAAACAGCTTTCTGCATAAGATATAGCTACTTTAAGTATACTGTTATGCCTTTTAGTCTAACAAATGCTCCTGCGTAGTTTTAAGCTTATATAAACTAAATACTAGTTAGCTTAGTAAATATATCTTGTATTATCTACTTAGACGATATCCTAATATTCTCTAAGACAAGAGAAGAACATAAAACTTATATTAAAGAGGTACTCTAAAGATTGCGCAAAGCTAAGCTATACGTAAAGCTTAGTAAGTATAAATAGCACACTTAGCGCACAGAATACCTTAGATATATAGTTACACTAAATAGTGTTAAAATTAACAAGAATAGGATTAGGATAATCTAGGATTAGCCTGTCCTACGCATAGTACAGGATATTAAAATATTTATTAGCTTTATAAACAACTATAAGAGATTTATTGCTAGATTCTCTAAGTTAGCCCTAACCTTAACTATATTAACCTAGAAAAGCCTAGGCTTAGCTAGAAAAGGCCACGCTATAAGAAGGGAAGAAAGTCAAACTCTAGATATTAGGGAAGAGGCAAAAATGGCATTTTAACAACTTAAAGACTCTTTTCTAAATATACTTATATTAGCGCATTTTAAGAGGAATAGAAAGATAAAGGTAGAAGTAGATGCCTCTAGTGGTGCGATATCAAGTATCCTAAGCTAATATATCCTAGAATCGCCTACTATAGGGCAATAGAGGCTAGTTAACTTCTATTCACGCAAGCTAATTATAGCTAAATACAACTATAATGTTTATAACTAAAAACTCCTCGCAATAGTTAAGAGTCTAGAACACTAGCGCTACTACTTTAAGGGTATTTATTCTAAGATTCTAACAGACTATTAGAACCTTAAATAGTTTATAGAAACTAAAATCCTTAACTATTACTAAGTATAGTTATATCTAGTGCTAACGCGCTATCATTTTGTCCTAAACTACCGCCCTAGAAGCACTAATCTAGCAGACGGCCTATCCTGCTGTTCTAACTACATAGCTAAGTTACAAAAACTAGCATAAAAGTATAATAAGGCTTTTATACAGCTAATAAGAGATATCCTAAGTAATAAGAGCACATAAAGCTTACTTATTACAGCAACCCTTACTTAGTTAAGTAAATAGATAAAGCAGCAATCTATTCTAAGAAAAGTACTAAGGGAGTTTAAGCAAGTAGAAAGAACTGCGCTTAAGAATCTAGAACCTCTAGAAGACTGCGACATTACTAACAAGGACACAGAAGCTACATTAGATAAATTAGACGCAGATATAGACTAGAATAACTTATATTAGCCTAAAATAGGCTTATTGCGTCTAAGGGAGCTTACTAACACTTAGAACAAGGCACAAGCACTAAGAGAATGCTATAATAACCTACTTGCAGGTTACTTTAGTACTAGAAGGACACTAGAACAACTGTAACAGCAATATATCTAGAAGGGCATAAAGAAAAACGTAATAGAGTATTATTATAACTACTTTACCTGCAGAAAGTTAACTTCTGCTTATTACAGGCCCTATAGCCCCCTTAAACCTCTACCCCTGCTAGACAGGCTGTAAGAGGACGTAACAATAGATTTTATTATAAAATTACCTTCTAGCAGGATACAAAGTTAAGTATACAACTTAATACTTATTGTAGTGTACTAGTTAACTAAAATAGCCTATTATATCCTAGCAAGGGCTAGTTTAGACGGCACTAACCTAGCTTAGGCTTAGATACGTAAAGTAATTAGACTACATAGCGTACTAAGACAGGTAATCTTAGATAGAGGCCTACTAATAAATGCAAAGCATTAGAACACCTTTTAACACTATATAAACTCTAGAAGGGTCCTTACGTCTACTTTCTATCTATAAACAGACAGACAGACAGAAAGGCAGAACTAAACACTTAAATAATACTTTTAGTGCTACTACACCTTAGAACAAGATAATTAGGCCTTATAGATCTCTATTAGCAAATTTACGTACAACAATAGCATACATGTAACTACTAGAACTACTCCTTTCTAAGCATACTATAGGATAGACCTAATTAGCGCAGAATAGCCTAGTATAGCCTTAGGCAATAGAGAAAGCCCTATAGAACTATAAACTACCTCTAGAGTGCTAAGCCTACAAAGTAAATGCAAACAGAAGATTATTATAGCTAATGCTTACTAGAAGGCACATGCAGATAAGAAGAGGTTACCTACTATATTTAAAGTAGGAGACTAGGTCTTAGGATTAAATTGTTACATACAATTAACAAGGCTAAAAAAGAAGATAGACTAGAAGTTTATAAGACCTAGACATATTATAGCCTAGATTAGCCTATCTGCGTTTAAAGTAGACATGCTAGAGCTAAAAAATATCTACCTAGTTTTCTACGCCTTACTATTAGAGCTATATAACCTAACAGGGAAAATACTACACCCTAAGAAGCAGAATGTAGACACCTTAAAAGAACTAAGTAATAATGTGTACAAAGTAGATTGTATACTAGAAAGAAAGAAGAATAAGGCTAATTAGTAGGAATACTTAGTCTCTTAGAAAGGTTATCCTAAGGAGGAGAACTCCTAGGAACTTCGTCCTAACCTAAGCGCAAAAGCGCTTAAGAAATTCTAGGATAATAACTACATACTTCCTTATTGCTAAACTAAAAAGAGGAAACTAAAGAGAGGTTAAAGACAACCTCCTAAGAAAAAGAGGAATAACTCTAAGTAGATTAAGAGAGGATAACTAAAGTATACTTTTACCTATTTTTTCTTTTTACAAAAGGTTTTTTAGTTAGGTGTTTAACAGTACTTTAGCCTAAGACTACAAGGACTACCCTTATATACCTAACTCCTACCTATATTAGCCTGTAATAGCCTAGTATAGCACACTGCAGTACACTAAGGCTAACAAGACAATAGGACTAAGAAACAACTAGGGCTAAAGGGCCTAATTTATAGAAGAAAAGTTACACTAGTAAGAAATTACTAAGTCTAAAAGAAACTATGTTATTATTTAACCTATGCAGATTAGGGTATCTACTAGAACGCCTTAGACTAGGCTATTATAGCCTAGTCTAACCTATAATGCCTTATTAGGAGCAAGCACCTCTTATATGCATCCTATATATGTATATTAAAGGTCTTAGGCACCTATCGTAGCCTATATTAACCTATTTAAAGTCTATCTATCCTGTCCTTAGCCTCCTAGATCTAGGTCTTAACCCTCTTAATAGACTTAGTTAAGCTACTCTTAGTGTTGCCCTTAGCGCTTATATGTTAGGACTCTAGAGCTAATAACTCTATATTTATACAATATACTTCTTGCTTAAGCAGAGAACAGCCGCTTTTAGTAATCTTACGCTATACTAGGTTAGAACAGCCTATTATAGCTAATAATAGGGTATACATACTTTCTTAGGGGTACTAGAGATTAGTTCTTCTATCTCTTGCTACTCTAAGAACTTATTAGCCTTAGCCTTAGCCTTAATAGTATAGTTGTTGCAGGAATAGAGGTTAGGACGCAGATTACTCTTAGAATCCTAATTAAAGCAAATAGCACTGTTGTAAAGGAAAAGCTTCTCTGCCTAAGGCTTGTATTAGCTAAAGAAGGTTAGCGGAAGCAATAATAGAGTATAATAGGCTACTATAGCCTACAAAAGCTAACTTACTTTATAATCTTCTTATTTAAGGCTTAAGCCCGCGTAATTAGCTTAGCCTTAACTAGCTTAAGGTTAGTTGCAGTAAGAGAGACCTTCTAGTAAAAGTAGTAGGGCTTTTGCGCCTCTCCCTCCTATAGTTAGGCGTCTAGGTTATAGCAAGGCTTCTTAACGTTCTTTTTACGCTTACTAGTATTAATCTGCCTAACTAGGATACTAATTTTACAGAAGAGCTGCATCTTAGTAGCAAGAGGCTATATTATGTTAGCATAGGCTAAAATACCCTATAATAACTAATAGTAGCCTATTAATGTACTGCACAACACTCTTAACCTAGGTATTAGTAATAAAGACACTTTATATACTAGATCTTTTTACTAGAGTTATCTTTATGCGTTTAGGTCTTAAAAAGCTCTATAGTGTTGTTGTTAACTACAGGAAATACACAACTAACTTTATTAAACATGTAGACACCTCTACTAGCAAGGAAGTTAACGTAGTAACTATAATAATACGCAGAGGTGTAATCTTTGCTAATATAGAGGTTGCTAACTGTAGTAGCGTCTATCTTAAAAGCAGTAACTATTGTATAGGCAAGTATAGGCTATTCTGTCCTATAGTACCCTATAGTAAGCTGTAGTAGGGCTAAAATAGGCGGAAACAGCAGAATTTGTTAAAGAAGAGCTAATTTAATAGTTTACAAAGAGCTGCTAAGCTATAATTAGCCTTGCTAACTCTATCTTAGCCTATTATAGCCTATAATAGCGTATAATAGCCTTTTACTAGGACTAACTAGGTTTTTAAGATTTAGGGTAACTTACTAGTTATTGTTAAGTAGAGTGTAGGAAGAAGGGTAAGAAAACTTAGGAGAAGCCTATACAACCCTGCCAAGATGCTAGCGAGCCTCCTAAAAGCTTCTAGCGCACAGACACTTAAGGTAAAGGTAAAATACTATATAAGGTCTTTAGAAATCGTATAATTACACTCTAGGAGGAATTTCCCTCCTACTTAACAACAAAGCACTATCTACAGTATTATAGCTTAGCCTAGGCTATTCTACCCTAATCTTACTAACTTAGGAGGATTAGTCCTAAGAAGGGGGATAATGTTAGGATCTAGCGACCTTCTAGGCTAGGTCGGATTAGTGCGGAATAGCTGAGGTCAGACTTAACTATATTAGGCCTAAATAGGTCATATGACCCTAGAATACCCTAGTATAAGTAGAGATACGATATCGTAGTCAAGACGGTATCGATTCGTCTCTCCTCTACAGGCAATATACTATTATCCTCCCATCTCTAGCATCCCGTATCCATACTTGGTATTGAGCCTTACACTAGTATTTCCTGCTTATTTCCGGCTGTAGAAGGCGCAAGAGAAGAATAAGTAGAAATATTTAAAGTGCTTTGCATTTTTAGTTAATAAGCTAGGTGTTGCCTACTCTAACAAGAGTTTTTTTTTTTAAATAAAATGCTTCTTATCTAGAAATACAAGCAATGGCTCTTCTGTAGTTAAATGTATATCCCGAGCGCTGCCTTTGTATTTTAGACTAGCGCATTGCTAGTTCGCTCTAGGCTCTAGTGTTTGCATTAGAGTAAAAAGTCCTGTTTACTTATAAGAGTCTGCATATATTCTTAGTAAATTGCTAGCTGTGCTTTCTACTTATGCAAAAAATGAATTAGCTGCTTTTTTTTAAAGTAAGCTAGCTAGATTGCTCTGTTAAAGCTTATTACTTATTACTTTCAATTTTTTAATCAAGTACTTTACTTGCTCTAGTTCTTTGCGGCTTGCTTGCTACAATTTAGAGTTGCTTGTAAAAGTCTTTTTATACTTTTTTTGCATCACGCAGCTTGTTCTCGTGTAATAAGTTCAAATTGTAGTAAGCTTTTTTATTGTATGCTTTAGAGTATTAACGTCTTTGTTTTTGTAAAAGAGCTTTTTATGAAATGTAAAGTTTTAAGTTGTAACAACTTAGTAAAGCACTAGGATATCTATTTTATAGATGTTAGATGCTCTGTATTTTACTATATATCTAATATAGCCTTTAGAATTCACTTTAAATCTTCTGCAATTTTTGCTAGCTGCTCTTTCTTTATTTAAAGGATATACTCTGCAGCCGTATGTGTATACTGTACTCTAATTAGGGCGTAAATTAGCTGTGTTTACTTTAACTTTTGTCTAATTCTTGTTACACTATTTATTAAGAACTGTATTTAGAGCTTAAAAATTATAAGCGTGTAATAGACTAATGTTGCAAAGCTAAGCTGCTGCTTTAATAATTTCTAGCTAGAGCTCTGTTAGTAGGTTTACACGACTTTTTATTTTAATTACTTTTGTAATTAGTTCTTAGCCTACTTTTTTTGCACCTTTATTAAGTTTGTGCGTATATACTAGTGTACTTTTAATAGTAATCATTTGCTTTCTGCCTAAAATCTAAATCTTAACTTTTCTTTTTAAGAGTGCGTTGCGCCGTTGCTATTCTAAAGAATTACGCATATATAAAGCCTTTAGCAGGCTTTAAAGAAATTAGTAAAGTTTTAAATGCTCTTATTATTTTAATAAGTATTTTAGCTTATAAAGCATATTAAAAAAAATTCTTGATGTGATTATTTTTTGGCACTATAATTTAGAGCTCTCTGTTTTGCTTAAATAGTATGTTAAACAGATTTTATACTATCCTCTAGTATAGCTGTAGTGCTTTTTTCTTTAGTTGTCTTAAGATAACCTGCTTTGCGTGTGTTACAGCGTAGTGCTTACACTTAGCACGTGCTATACCTTTTATTTTAATATTTTTAGCATTCTTTACGAAAGCTTAAAGTGCTTTAGGTTTTAAGTGTTTTAATCTTGCGTGCTAAAGCTCTTTAGTGTTAATTTAGAGAAAGCTTTTCCAAAATTGCCTAGAGCGCTTCTTATATATTACACTTATAATAGCAATGTAGAGATTAAAAAATTCTATTTAATAAAAGTAAAGTAATGCTGTCTTTCAAGCTATGCTAATACAAAGCTATTATTAAGCAGTTCTATGTAGAGTATTGAGTTCTTTTTTAAGTACTAGACTCTAGCTTAGTATAATTAAGCTTCTAAAACAATGTTTAGGCAGAAGCCTACGACTAGAGCTACTTTAGTAAGTACAAAGTCTTTAGTGTAAAGTCCTTTTACTCTTGTAAAAATTTTAAACAAAGTAGTTCCTGCTTTTTTTTATTTTTTTATTGTAGTTCAACGTCCTTTCTCAGCCTGAAGGGCTATATAAGACGTGCAGGCCGAGGCCTGTAGGTATCTATGTAGTTTTTCTATCTTCTAGGTAGTTTACAAGGGGTGGTTTATCTAATTAAAGGTGAGGCTCTTAGCCTATTGTGTAAGGTCGAGAAAGGGGGGGGGGGG
This sequence comes from Alternaria sp. 'sect. Undifilum', assembly GCA_024321975.1. Classification (NCBI taxonomy): domain Eukaryota; kingdom Fungi; phylum Ascomycota; class Dothideomycetes; order Pleosporales; family Pleosporaceae; genus Alternaria; species Alternaria sp. 'sect. Undifilum'. The sequence continues at coordinate 426,042 of JAJJZI010000010.1, read as the reverse complement.
GAGGAGGAGGGGGAGGAGAGGGGAGGGGTGCTTAGAGCTTAGTCGCCTAGCCAGGCGATTGCATCTAGTTATCAGAGTTTCCTTTGTACTAGGCCTATGTACTAACCCTAGTTTCTTAAATAAAGGCTAAAGTAGCTTTAATGCCTGCTTCTGTTTGAAAAAGATATTATAGGGAGATTAGCTCTAAGCATAAGTTCTAAAATATAGCTCTACTATCCTTATATAGTTAGCACCTAAGGATTATATGAGCTGTGTCTTGTGCAGCTCTAAAATTGCATAAGCAAGTTTTAAATTCTACTTTTTCTCTCTTAAATAGATAGCTCTTTAGGTAGCTATGACGAAGTTTTAATTAAAAGAAAGAGCTAGATATATCCCTCCTAGTAGAGAGGATAGGTATCTGTTTCCTTATTTTCTATTTAAAGGTTGCTAAGTAGGTGCTTAGGTTCTTAGTAGTAGCTTTTTTCCTGTAATTCTCTAGGAGGCTTAACTAATTAATATTTGCTAGTTATTTAATTTAAGAACTAATAACTGCTAGGCTTGTCTTATTTGTTAAGGGGTTTATTTTTGTAGCCTCTTTTGTAAGGGAGTCTGCTTAATTGTTTCCTAGTATATCTTAGTGTCCTAGAACCTAATGTAGCGTAGGGGTAATGCCTTTTCTTTCTAGTTGAGTTGCTGCCCTAATACACCTAATTTACTACTCCCAGCCAGGGTTGTTTAAGGTGTTTTTTAATTAAAATAGAGCAGCCTAATTATCTGTATTAATATTAACGTTTTAGCAGTTTTTTAATAGGCTAACTGCTTTTACTAGACCTAAAGTAATACTCTCTAGTTCACTGTTGTAATCTAGCTAGTTAATTCTTATATTTGCTTATTATTCTTTAAAGAGAGTAGCTCCTTTATAGAAGGCAACACCTACGCTATTTCCTTTGCTGTCTCTTATAGCTAAGGCATCTAAGTATATTAATAGAAGGTTGTTGTCTGCTAGTAGTTTCTTATAGCTTTTAGCTTTAATGTCTTTTAGCATGTTTGAAATATAGACCTTGTAGAGAGTCCTGGCATTCTATAGTGTAAAGGCGTAGTATTGTATTTCCGCTGTATTGTCTGAGAGAGCTGAGGTAATAGATTCTTGAATTTAATTAAGTTGCTCTCCTCTGTTGTTGTTAATAGCAGCTTTCAGAGGGTGATTTAGATCTAGTAAAGTAGATCTAAAGGCGTATCTTCTTAAAGTGTTGTCTAGCCTAACTCTAGGTGGAAATAGAGCGGCTTCTACCTTACTAGGCATTGCAGGGGAAGATCTAAAAGTTCCTTAGATCTTTCTGCAGGCCTGGTTTTGTAGTTTTTGCCTGCTATTAAGGACGTGTTGTTGGCCTTTCCAAAATAGCTGACATCCGTTAGTTCCTGCTTTAATAGTGCGTAAAAGCATAAATCTTTTGTAAGTACTTTGCTTTATTAACTTAATGTTGTTTACTAAATAAAGAGCTACCTCATTATCTAGTATAGTATAATTTATAAGCAGGTAAGAATTAAAATCTATTGTAAAGAAAATTCCATTAATAGGCAGTAAAGTTGTAAGCATAAGTGAGTTAATAAGCATTGCTTAAATGCTCCTTAGCTAGTTAGGTTTGCTTAGCTCTTTAATCTAAGCTTGTTAAGTAGCTGTCTAGCCCTTTTGAGCTAAAGCTTTCTTAAGCTTATTATAGTTTAAGTTCTAAAAAGCGTTTAAAATATTGCTCTTTAGCTTATTTTTAATCAAAGGTTTTATGGTAAGTACTCCTTGTACTTTTTTACAAGTAATAGTAGACTACTTATAGTTTAATTTGCAAGAGCATTTCTTTAAAGCAGGGTTTTCTTGCTTTTGTTTAGTAGAGAGTTTTTTTCTATTTTTATAGTTGCAAATACTCTTTTTATACTAACTACCTGCGTTGCATGCTTATAAATAAGCGCTAAAAAGATTTGTTCCGCCTACTTTGAGCTAGTCTAATTTTTGCCTAAAGTAAGCGCTTTTACAAGCTCCTGCTGCATAGATCAGCCTTATTTTAGAGCTAGCCTCTCGCTAACTGCATTTAGGTAATCCTGCGTTGCTAGTATACTTAAGATTTTATCAATATTGTATGCTTTTGCGCGTTGTAGCAAATGCAGCTATTCTTGCTATTAACATTCTGCATTTAGACATCTTTACTTTGCTGTTTGTAAGTGTGCTTTATACTAAAAGCATACAAGGTTTTTAGTGTAACTATTTCTTAAAAAGAGCGTATTCTTAAAATGCATAACTAGCGCCTGTAGCGTTGTAATGCCTAATGCTAACAGTAAGAGCATAGCAAGGGCAAAGAGCTTTAAGCTTATAGTCTAGTTAACTTAGTTTTAAAGATAAATAGGGCGTGTTTCTCTACTAGCCTAATTTACTAAGTCTGCTTTATAGTTTGCATCCTGAAGTTTATATAGATTAAGCTTTATTTAATCTACTTCTTTAGAAGCAGTTATTTAAACAAGTTCTTTTTTTATAGCAATTTAGCAGTAACTCTATCTAAGCTAACCTCACTCTATAATCTCTTGCTCTTAGCATAGAATTTAAACTGTATAAACTATTCTAGCTAATGCGCTCTTTTAGCAAGAGTAAAGTTGCTCTGTAAAATAGTGTTAGTGTCGCTTATGTTAAGCTTTAAGGAATATTCTAGTAAAGCAAAATAACAAGAATAATTAAAGTAGCTATGCTTAATTATGTGCCTTTTTGTCGTAAGCAGCAATACAGAACTGTTCTAATGTCATAGCGCACCAGGCTTATAACTATAGCAGAAAAGAGCATAGAAATAAATAAAAAATAATCATTAATTCTAAGAAGCACTGCAAAAGTGCTGCTATATATACACTGCTTAGCAAGTAGTGCTTACTATTCTATATTAGCACAGATCACGTGCTCTTATGTCAGCTTAGCTTAGCTAAGTCAGTTGTTGGTGGTAGCGTAGAACGTAGGGTAGTGCTCTGCGACAATAAGCATTACGCGCGTCAAAGCTTGTTTAACAATAAAATTTAACAAGCAGCTAATCTTTGCAATAATAAAAATTAGTTACTGTTGCTTATTAATTTATACGCTTACTACTAGACATTCAGTAGCTTTGGTTAGAAGCTAATTGCTTTACTTACTAAATTAAGTCTGCTGTTAAATTTTTGCTTAAATTTTAATCTAAATAAGATTTTAACTAAGTAATGAAGCTAGCGCAAAGGCAAGGCTCTTTAAAAGCTAATGTAAAAGTTTTAGTAGCTTACTGCCTAAGCAGCAACGCGAAAGCAGCAATATAGCAACAGCAATAGCTTATATACTTCTATTTAGCTGTCTACTTGACGCAACGCGATCTCTTTTACTTTAAATAGGCGCCTAACAGCTTTTTAAAAATTGCCGTTAATTTCTTATGTCATTGCGTTCTGCCTTATAAGGGCTGTATAATAAAAATGCTAAATAGTTTATTTGCTAAATATTGCTTCAACCGCGTTTAAATATGTAGTTAGAGCAGCTTAAGGTGTAGCAGTTACTTATTTTACACCTGCTATACAGTTAATATTAATTTTTCTAATTAATTGATAGCTATATATAAAAATAAAAGAGAAAGTTTTTGATTTTTTAAGCTCCTTGCTTAGGCTGCTAACTTGTAATTAAGAATAAAACAACAATAAGCTGTACTAAGCTTTAAAGGCTGAACTGCTTGAGAATATTATTGCTTGCTGTAAAGAGATTAATAGCGGCGTTACGTTTACTAAAAACCCTTTTGCGCAAAAGCTTTCTGTTAACAATCATTGCGCTTAAGAGATGTTGTTTTGTAGTCTTGCTACTTAGCTTTTGCTACCTACTTTTGTTTTTGCTCGCGCTCTTGTAAGCATTTTTAATCGAAGATATAATGCTAAGGATTATTTGCACTAGACATAGCGTGCTTAGCAGGCTATAAGTTTAAGTTAAGGTTGTTTATAGAAACAAAAGCCTTATAATACGCAGCATTATGCTGCTTATGTTATTAGTTAACCTGCGTGGCAGCTAGCTCAACAACTGGCTTATAATTAACAGTAGATACAGCAATAGCAGCAACAATAGCAGTAGTAGCCTTAACAACAACAGCTTTTGCGTTAATTAAATATTTAAGAACAGTATGCTTGTAAAATCCTGCCTTTGCTTAGTTTATACAATTGCTCTTGTATGCACTGTCCTAATTGCTATACAACTTATTTATATAGGCGTAATTATTATGCTAGAGTGCGCTAACAATTATGTTACAACTCTATGTATAGAAGTAATAGATTAGATTCGCGTTGCTATGCTGCCTACTTTTTAACTCTTGCTGCTTAAGCTTGCTGAAGCTAAAAAAGCTAAGCATAATTTAATAATAGAGTTTAGCAAGTATAAGAATTTTCATGCTTATAAGTTTATTTTAGTTTTGTTTTTCTAGTTTTCTTGCCTGTCTAGCTTACATTCTTCTGCTTAAAAGAATAAGTAATTAAAAAAATCTTAGCTTAGTGTAAGGATGCGTTGGATTAACTTACGATGCAGGGAAAATAGTAGTGAATTAAATAAAGAACTACAAAGGCTATCTAGCAAGCTTATCGATTCCTCTGTGAGGTCTGTGCTTAGCACTAAGAAAAGAGGCATAAGTAGCTACGTAGCAGCTGCTAATGTAGCTGAAGAAAATAGCGCAGAGCTAAGAGAAAAGTTTAGCAAGCTAGAAAAGCAGAAGGGCTAATACGCTAGGCTTATAGATGCTAGGTGCGTACAGGCACCTAGGATCTGTAGGATAACAAAACAAGGCTTTTTGTCGAGTACTAAAGACCTTAGAGCTTCAGCCTTTTATAGTACTTCTCTCCTTAATTAAGGTCTTAGAGTTCTTTTAGTCCTATAGTACCTCTATATCTTCTAAGTTTAAATCTAGTTCTTACGTTAGTTCTACGTATTCTACCTATTTAATTAGGTATTCTTTTCTTCTTTCTATGCTTCTTTCCTGTAATAGGCGCTCTACTAGGTACTCCTCTTCGCCGTCTACTTTAATTAATAAAGATTTATTATTATCTTATAGTTAGCTTAGTAAAGGATCTAAGTAAGCTAGTTAAAAGTTGTTAATATTAAATACTAGATGTATCTATCTAAGAGTATCTAGCTTTACAGCCTTTAGTCTAACAATCTTTAGTACTATATACTTAAGATTTTTCTAATTAAGTTTTTAGCTTAGTCTCTTTATCTTAAATTAATCTCTTAGCTTTAAGTAAACTTTATTACTTATTTAAAGCTAAAGTAATTATTTTCTTCTATTATTTACTTGATATTCTTGTTCTTATTAAGATTCTACCATTATAGCTTAAGCTAACTTAATACTTTGCTAGAGTTTATTAGCTATCTTTTCTACTTTCTAGTAGTCTTCTTGTATTCTCTTTTATTAAGCTTAATTTTAAGGTCTATATTTTACTACTATTTAAAGAGGTTTTACCTTGTACCTATATTATAGAAAGAAAAGTAATATTCTAGTTAATTATGCTTATCTTACTATAATTACGATCTTAGCTATTCCTAAGTTACCTTTCTAATTTGTTTAATCTTAATTATAGAAAGCTTAAAAGTAGGCCTGTACTGTAGAGTTTGTTTATTCTATAGTACTATTAGTTTTAGGGTAATATCTAGATAATAAATATTATTTAATTTCTAGTAGCTTGTAAAGTCTAGTCTAAAAGTAGCTTATAAACTATACACCTTAATTAGATGTAATATAGTCTAGTAACTAGTAGTAGGCGACTATAGAGTTAATAAACGCTTTAGCTACGCTTTCTATAGTAATATTTTTAAAACTTATTAAAACTATATTTTTGCTTAACTTATTAGTAACTACTATTAAGCTTGTGAAACTTTCGCTCTCTAGTAGTCTTATAACAAAGTTAATAGATATTTCTTTCTAAATACGCTTAAGAATTAGTAAAAGCTTTAACTATTTTTATAAGTTATCTCTCTATAGTTTTATTCTTCTACACACTAAGTAGTTTCTAATATATTACTTTACTCTTTAAATTATAGAGGGCTAAAAGTATTCTCTTGCAACTACTTAGTAGGTAAAGTTCTTTCTTATGTACTCTAGAGCCTGTAAGGGTGCGTTGGGTTGACCAAAGATGCAAGGTAAACAGTGAATGAATTAGATATTGAACTATAGAGAGAGACTACGTAGGTTTATATATCCAACCCGGGTGATTAGGACTTAACCCCGGTTAGGACTAACTGAGGTTATCGGAGGTTGTTGGATTAGCAGATTAGCTAGAAACTAGCGCAAATAGTGCGGCCGATAGTTAGCTACTAGTGCTGAAGTGCTAGTACTGAGGTGCTAGTGCTGAGATAAGAAAAGCTAACGAAGGCTACAGGCTAAGTACTAGAGAATATTAAGGCTTTAGCCCTTTACAATACCCCCCTCTTAAAAATAGTAGGGGTAGTAATCTTGTTACTTAGAGTTCTACTCTTCTAGGGCTTCTGTATCTTTTAGATTAATAGCTAGTTCCTAGGTTAGATCTAGATATCCTAACTATTTAACTAAGTACTGCTTCTTTCTTCTTTTTCCTCTTTCCTCTAATAGGGTCTCTACTAGGTATTCTTCTTTATCCTCTGTCTTAATTAGTAGAGGTTTATTGTCGTCTATTAGCTGGCTTGGTAGAGGGTCTGAGGACGCTAGTCTAAGGTTATCAACATTAAATACTAAGTAAATCTAGCTAGGAGTATTTAATTTAACTGCGTTTAGTCTAATAAATATAAATACTATGTACTTAAGATTTTTCTAGTTAAGTTTTCTGCTAGGCCTTTTTATTTTGTAGTAGTTGCCTAGTTTTAACTATACCTTATTGCCTATTTTAAGCTAAAGTAATTAGTGCCATCTCTTATTTACCTACTTTTCTTGTTCTTATTAGCTTTCTCTTATTGTAGCTTGTGCAAGCTTAATACTTTGTTATAGCTTTTTAATAATATTTTCTACCTTTCAATATTCCTTCTGTATTCTCCTTAGAAGTTGTTGTTAAGGACAGTGCTTAGGAGCAATTTGTAGAGGATCTACCTTATAGCTGTGTTATAGAAAGAAAAGAGACATTTTAGTAGACTAAGCTTGCCTAGCTATAACTGCAATCTTAGCTATCTTTAAGTTACTTTTCTAATTTGTTTAATCTTAATTACAGAAGGCTTGCAAATAAGCTTGTACTATAGAGTTTATTCTCTCTATAGAACTATTAGTTTTAAAATAGTATCTAGAAGATAAGTGTTGCTTAGTTTCTAATAACTTGTAAAGCTTAATCTAAAAATAGTTAACAAACTATATCCCTTTGTCTAAAGTAATATAGTTTAGTAACTAATAGTAAGCTATAATAAAGTTAATAAAAGCTTAAGTAACACTTTCTATAGTAATGTCCTTAAGGCTTATAAGGACAATGTCCTTACTAAGCCTATTTATAACTACTATAAGGTTTGTATAGCCTTCGCTTTCTAGTAAATTTCTTTCTATATTTGCTTAGGTAAGGCAAGGGTTTTAGTAAGCCTTATAGGCCGTCTTTCTAAAGTTTTGTCTTTCTACATACTAAGTAGTTCCTTATATACCTTTTAATACTTTTGCTAATAGAGAGCTAAAAGTATTCTCTTGTAATAGCTTAATAAGTAATATTCCTTCCTAAATAGCCTAAAGCTCTAGAACTATAGATTTCGTAGATAATTCTAGTTCTTAGAGATTTATTATTAGGTTCCTATTTTTAATCTTAGTATAGAAGGTTTCTAGAATTGTCTAGTTAGAATTTAGAAATAAAAAGTTTAAGATCTAAAGCTATAGGAAATTATTGTTTACTATCTTTTACAGCTTTCTAGGCTATTTAGTAGGTTTTATTCTCTTTTTTAGCTTTATTTTATAGATTTACTATATCTAACTACTCTTGTACTGCTGCTAGATAGCTGTTGCAGTTAAAGGTTCTAAGCACTTCTTCTTCCTCTAGTTCTTTGTTAGTAGCTACAGTTATAGGTTTAAATACTTGTAGAAACCTCCTAGAAATCCTAGTATCCTAGTTATTTGCTAGCATATCTTGTTGTCTCCTAGATAAGGCGTGAGCCCTAGAGTTATTAACTCTAGGCCTGTAGGGAATTTCTATATTAGGAAACTTTCTTAGAAATTAAGCCTATCTTATTTGTCTCTTACTAAGCTGTCTAGGCTTACTAAAATATTTAAAGTTTTTATAGTTTGTAATAACTATAAACTTCTTTAAAAATTGTAGCATAGCATCCTATTTAAATAAGTAGAAGATAACTACTAGTAATTTTATATTGTGTATCTTGTAATTGCTTTACGTGCTAGTTACCTTTTTTTAATAATAAGGTACTAGGCGTAAGCTTCTTTTAATATTATATTATAAGAGGACTCCTGCTACTATATATCTAGAAGAGTCTATTTCTAGGATTGTTTCTCTATTAGGACTCTATTAAGCTAGTACTAGCTTAGTAATAAATAACTCCTTATGCTAATTAAAATCCTTTTACTTAGTTTTTCCCTATTAAAAGGAGATGTTACTAGTAAGCCTTAAAAGAGGAGCTACTATCTCTAAGTAGTTCTTAATAAATTATTATTAGAATTTGTAAAACTAAGAAAACTGCATACTCTTTTAATATTTGTAGGCGCCTGCTAATCTCTAATTGCTTTTACTTTCTTAAGGTCTATTTAAAGTCCTTTTCTAGCCTTAATAATAAATCTAAGGTATTTTGTACTCTATATGTTAAATTTACATTTCTAGATATCTAAAGGTAATCTAGCCTTGCCTATAGCTTCTAAAACCTTATTTGTATTACGTTAGTGTTCTTTAAGCGTGCTATTAGTGTAAATTAATACGTCGTCTAGGTAGGCTAAGCAAAAATCGTTAATATACTCGCAGAAGGTCGAATTAATATAGCTTTAAAAAGTACTAAGAGCGTTTGCTATACTAAATAGAGTAACTAGCTACTTATATAACCTAAATCTAGTATAAAAAGCTGTTTTCTACTTATCTCCTGTATTAATCCTAATCTTGTAGAAAGCTGTAGAAATATTGATCTTTGTAAACTAATTAGCTTTTACAATATTATTAAGAGTTTCCTAAATTAAAAGTAAAGGATAACAATCTTTCTTTGTAATAGCGTTTAGGGCTTAGTAATTAATGCAGAAACGTAATCCTCCTCTAGGTTTCTTAGCAAAAAGGACAGGAGAGGAGGTAGAAGAGCTACTAGCTCTAATCTATCCTTTATTAAGTAGAGAAATAAGCTTCTTTTATAATACTAGGAGTTCTAGGCAGCTTATACTATATAGAAGTCCCTAGGGAGCCTCTTTTTCTTTGCCTTTATTATGTTTCTCTAGTTTCATTTTGTGATCTACTTTAGATCTGCGTAAAGGAGGTAGTATAAAAGCAGTTTTTAGATTAAAAATCTAAGCTAGGTGTTAATAAGCCTTAGGGAGTAAAGGTAAGACTTCTACTTTCTTCTTAGGAGCTAAGGCTTTTTTAATATTTTTAAGAGAAGCAGTGAAAGTCTAACTAGACTTATCCTTTTTCGCCTACCTAATATAGGAGTAATAAGCTGTTGCGCTTATTTGTTTTAATCTCTAGTCTCTTTTAATAGGGCGATCCTTTATGCTAAGTAACTTAATCTTTTAGCTAAAAGAATAGATGTAGATTGTTTTTCTAGAAGGAGCAATAGTAACCTCTCTTCTATTGATCTAGGGCTGTCTAAGTATTAAATCGTAACTAGGGTGTGTAGGGGCTATATAACCCTAAATAGTGTCCTTATAGCCTTTAATATTAATATCTAACCTATTAACTTTATTAATAGTTCTAGGTTTATCTGTAACTCCTTCTAATCTTCTAGGAGAAATAGAAATACACTATAAGTTAGCGTTCTTAATAAGTTAAGAGCTAATAAGTAAGTATGTAAAGATTCCTGTATTAATTAAAGTAGAGGTAAAAGTATAACAATTTACTAACGCCTCTAAAGTAATTCTATTACTGCTTATATTCTTTTTAAAGTTTGCCTACTCCTTAACTAAATTATCCTAACTTATTAGAGGCTCCTACTAGTAACTTTAAACAGGAGCTACTCTTTTTCTAAATTTAAGTTCTTATTTAAGCTTCCCTTACTAAGCTTATTATCTTTCTTTTTCTTAGAGTTAGAGGACTTAACTAAAGTCTTTTTCTCCTTTTTAGAGGATCTCTTATTCTCTGTACAATATGCAGACAGATAGCCCTTCTATTTATAGTTAAAACAGCGTCTTTCTTTATACAACTGTTCTAACTCCTAGTTACTAAACTATTAAGGTTTAGCAGTTCTTCCTGTGTATTCTATCCCTTCTATCTAGTCTCCTTTTAAAAGAGAAGAAGGGGGAGAAGTTCTCTTAGATTTATACTCCTTAGGCTTGTTGTCTCTGCCTTTAGAGTACTCCTCTATTCTTTTAAAGTAATTAGCAATCTCTATTGCTTTGTTTTACAAGCTATCTAAATTCTTATAAGTAATACTTACAAGTTTGTCTTAAAGTTTCTAAATAAGGCTTTTTTAGAAAAGCATTATCCTTGTATCTTTATTTAAACTACGATTAGATAATAGTAGTTATTCCTAGATTTCTATAATGTAATTGCGTATGCTTTTCTTGCCTTAGCTTATAGACTAGAGCTTGTTCTTAGCTCTCTCTGCTCTATAGGGATCTTTAAATATTTAATTAATGAAGTTCAATAACTTATTAAAAATCTATAAATTAGAAATCTCTATTTAGTGAAGGAAAGGCAGAGTAAGGGTTATAGCTAAGCCTTTTAGTCAACTAAAGGCGTAGTTACAAGTCCTTTTATCTGTATTAAAATCTTTTTATTTATTTTCCACCTTAGCAGTAAGCTGTTGTTAAAAGATTTAGTACATCTTTCTATTTCTATTAAAGGTATTAGGATCTAGTTGTTTAAAACGCCTAGGCGGTTGTTAATTTCCTAGGGCAGCTAATAGGGTAGGTAACTAGGGTAGAGGTTGTTCTACCTTAGGCTCCCTTTATTATAGCGTGCCTATAGCCTCCTAAGCTTAGAAGGCTTCCTGTATCCTCGTAGAAGCAGCTATCTCATCTAGGCCACCTGCTCTACAAAGACCTTCTAAAGTAGTTTCTACTTTAGGTCTACTAACACTATCTTAGTGTAGTTCTGCTATCCTTACAGCTAACAGAGCTGCTAAGGGTTCTGCTATTATATTTGTAGGTACTTACTAGCACTCTATATTGTTGACAGTAATCGTTATAAGTGCTACTACGCGTAGTAGGCTTATCCTTTATGTATTTTCTAGGGCTACTACGCTTAGTAGGCTTATCTAACGAATTTAAACGCCTAAGGGACTTATACAACTAAGTATCCCTTAGCACTTTTAATCTAGTGCTTCTTCTATTAATCCTTTAGTAGATTTAAACGGTTAACTAATTAACTAGCGCTCTGATTAATTAGATTCTTGCGCGTAGATATAGCTCTAGCTAGCTTCTTGTCTAGATATAGCTCTAGAGGGCTCCTAAGTACGACGTAGCTACGCAAGTAGCTAAAGAAGGATTTAATTTAATTGTAAGAGTACGTTGGGTTAACTAAAGATGCAAGGTAAATAGTGAATAAATTAGATATTGAACTATAGAGAGAGACTACGTAGGTTTATATATCCAACCCGGGTGATTAGGACTTAACCCTAGTTAGGACTAACCGAGGTTATCAGAGGTTGTCGGATCAGCAGATTAGCTAGAAACTAGCGCAAATAGTGCGGCCGATAGTTAGCTACTAGTGCTGAGGCGCTAGTACTGAGGTGCTAGTGCTGAGATAAGAAAAGCCAACGAAGGCTACAGGCCGAGTACTAGAGAACATCAAGGCTTCAGTCCTTTACAGAGCCTTATAATATACTAAATCTTATAGATAATTCTAGTGCGTAAAAGTTTGTTGTTTAGTACTTATTTTTAACTATAGTATAGCAGGTTACTAAAATTGTCTAATTAACATTTAAAAATAGAAAGCTTAAGGTCTAGCTTTATTAAAAATTAGCATTCTTCTTTACTTACTGCTTTCTAGGCTAGCTAGTACGTATTATTCTCTTCTTTAGCTTTTTTCTCAAGTTCTTCTAGATCTATCTACTCTTAAAGTACTATTGCAGGATAGCTATTGCAGCTAAAAGTCCTAAGAGTCTCTTCTTCTTTTTATTATTCTATTTCTAAGGTTAATTTAGTAGATAGTTTAAAGACTTATAGAAACTTTCTAGAGATTTAATTATCTAAACTGTTTATAGGCATATCTTGTTGTCTCTAGGATAAGGCATTAGCCCTAGAGTTATTAACTCTAGGCCTATAGGCGATTTCTATGTTCTAAAATTTACTAGGGAATTAGGCCTATCTTATTTATCTTTTACTAAGCTGCTTAGGCTTTCTTAAATACTGTAGGTCTTTGTAGTCTGTTATAACTAAAAACTTTTTCAAAGAATGTAGCATAGTATTATACTTAGATAAGTAGTAAATAACGATAAGTAATTCTCTATCATGTATCTTGTAGTTACTTCAAGCGCTAGTTATTTTTTTCAAGTAGTATACTACTAGTTATAATCTTCTTTAATTGTTATATTGCAGCAGGACTCTTACTACAACATAGCTAGAAGAATTAGTCTCTAAGATTATTTCTTTGTTAAGATCTTATTAAGCTAGTGTTAGTTTAGTAATAAATAGCTCTTTTAGCTTATTAAAAGCTTCTTGTTCTGTTTTTCTTTATTAAAAGATAACGTTTCTAGTAAGCCTTATAAGCGGGGCAACTATATTAGAGTAGTTTTTAATAAAGTGTTTATAAAAGATTACAAATCTAAGAAAACTATATACTTCTTTAATATCTGTTAGTGTATTCTATTCTTAAATAGCTTTTACTTTCTTAGGGTCTATCTAAAGTCTTTTTCTAGCCTTAATAATAAATTTTAAGTACTTAATACTCTACAAGTTAAATTTGCATTTATTATTATTAAGAGATAACTTAGCTTTACTTATTACTTCTAGAACTATGTTTGTATTGCGTTAGTATTCTTTAAGCGTGCTATTTCTGTAAATTAATTTATTATCTTAATAAGCTAAGTAGAAATTATAAATATACTTGCGTAGTGTCTAGTTAATATATTATCAAAAAGTACTAGGTGCGTTTGCTATGCTAAAAAGAGTAACTAGCTATTTGTACAATCTAAATCTTATTTTTAAAATAGTCTTCTATTTGTCTTTTATATTAATTTTAATTTTGTAGAAGGCTGTAGAGATGTTAATCTTAGTAAACTATTTTACGTTAGTAACATTTTTAAGCGTCTCTTAGATTGATAGTAAAGGATAATAGTTCTTTTTTGTAATTACATTAAAGGTTTAATAATTAACGTAGAACTGTAATCCTTCTCTAGGTTTCTTAGCAAATAGGACTTAGGAAGAAGCTATAGAGCTACTAGCTCTAATCTATTTTTTATCTAATAGAGATACAAGCTCTTTACATAGAACTAAAAGCTCTAGTTTACTTATATTGTATAGAGGGCCCTAAGGAAGTTCTTTGTTCTTTCTATTTTTATCTCTTTATAACTTAATTTAGTAATTAACTTTAAGTCTACGTAGATGTAGTAGTATAAAAGTAGTTTTTATTTAGAAAACCTAAGCTATATGTTTCAATAAGCCTTAGGAAGTAGTAATAAAACATGTACTTTCTTTTTAAAAGCTAAAGCCTTCTTAATATTTTTAACTATAGAGAAATAGCCTATAAGAATTATTAAAGCCCTTGCTAATTCTAGAGCGTATTTAGAAAGAAATATTAATTAATTTTGTTATAGGATTACTAGAGAGCGAAGGTTACACAAACTTAATAGTAGTTATAAGAGAAGCTGTAAAAGTCTAAATCAACTTGTCTTTTCTTACTTATCTAATATCAGAGTAATACGCTGTTACGTTTATTTACTTTGACTTTTTATTCTCTAAGATAAGGCAATCTTTAGTAATTAGTAGTTTAATTCTTTGTCTAGAAGAGTAAATATATATTGTCTTTCCAAAGAGAGTAAGAGTAACCTCTCTTTTATTTATCTAAGGCTGTCTAAGTATTAAATCGTATCTATAGTGTGTAGAAGTAATATAACCCTAGATAGTATTTTTATATCCTTTAATATTAAATTCTAACTTAGCAACATTGTTAATAGTTCTAAGTTTCTCTATAACTCCTTCTAAATTGCATAAAGAAATAGATATGCACTATAAGTTAGCATTCTTCATAATTTAAGAGTTAATAAGAGAGTATACAAGGTTTCTTGCTTTAATAAGAGTTAAAGCAAATATATAATAATTTATTTATATTTTTATAGTAATTTTATTGCTACTCATATTCTTTTTAAAACTAGCTTAGTCTCTTAGTAAGTCTTCTTAGCTTATGTATAGCTCTCGCTAGTAACTTTAAGCAAGAGCTATTCTTTTTTTGAATTAAAATCTTAGTTTTCTAAAGTATTTTTATTACTTAAACTTTCTTTACTAAGCTTTCTTAACTTTGCTTTTAAGAATTTTGGTATCGTAGTCTTCTTTTTCTCTTTTTTTCTTAGCGTCTTCTCTATAGTAAAATCTATAGCTAAGTATCTTTTATACTTGTAAGTAAAACAATATCTTTCTCTTATTAGCCTATTTAGTTCTAGATTACTAAACCTACGTAGCTTACCTAATCTTCTAGTAAACTCTATTCCTTCTATCTAGTCTCTTATAAGAGGAAGAAGAGAAGAAGCACGTCTTAGCTTATATTCTTTAGGTCTTTCTTAGTCTTTATTTTTAGAGTTTTGCTCTTTAGGCTAATCTTAGCCTTTAGAATACTACTTTATCTAGTATAAGTAGTCTACAATTTTAATAGACTTATTCTGCAAATTATCTAAGTCTAAAAAAGTAATACTTATAAGCTTATTCTCAAGCTTATAAGTAAAGCTTTTTTATAAGAGTATTATCTTTACGTCTCTATCTAAGTTGCTATTTAATAGTAGTAACTATTTCTTAAATTCTATAATATAATTATAGATACTCTTTTTAATTTAAGATATTAACTAGAGTTTGTTCTTAGCTCTTTTAGAACTATATAGATCTCTTAACATCTAATTAAAGAAGATTAATAAGTGTTTAAAGTTCTAGGCATCTAACATCTCTATCTAGTTAAAGTAGAGCAGTGTTAAGGTTACTACTAGAGCTTTAAGCTTACTAAAGGCGTAATTACACGTCTTTCTTTCTATATTAAAGTCTTCTTAGTTGTTTTCTACTTTAGTAGTAAGCTACTTCTTAAAGATTTAGTACACTTTTCTTATTCTATAAAAAGAGTCTAAATTAGGTTACTTAAAACGCTTTAGTGTTGTTACTAGCTACTAAGTTAGTTTTAATGCAGCAAGTAGTGTTAGTAGCTAAGTAAGTAGCTGTTCTTATTCTAGTTTTATTTTTATAAAGGCTAACTTAATTACCTTCTTAATAAGAAAGGCTTCTTATATTATTATTAAAGTTGTTATCTTATCTAGTTTATTTACTCTACAGAAGCCTTCTAGAGTGTTCTCTATTTTAGCTCTACTAATACTATCTGAGTGTAGTCTTGCTATCTAGATAGCAAAGCTTCTGAATATAATCTCTGCCTCTACTATTATTGTGTAAAAGTACTAAATAAATAGCACCTATATTATTTAACAGCAAGGATTAGTTTCTAGGGCTACTAGTAATATAGTAGGCTTATCTAACAGTTTATATTACAAAACGTTCTAAGTAAAGTCTTATACAGCTAGGTATCTCTTAGCACTCCTTATACTTCTTCTCCTATTAATCCTTAGTAGATTAAAAACAGCTTTAACTAAGATTAGTAATCTAATTAATTAGAGTCTTGTCTAGATGTAGCTCTAGGGGGGCTTCCGTGCATAGGTATAGCTCTAGCTAGTTTCTTGCCTAGATATAGCTCTAGAAGGCTTCTAATTTAACATAGTAGCGTTAGCGCTATAGAAGGATTTAATTTAAGAATAAAAGTGCGTTAAATTATCTAAAGATATAAAGAAAATAGTAGTAAATAAAATAAAGAACTATAAAAGCTATCTAGTAAGCTTATTAATTCCTCTGTAAGGTCTGTGCTTAGCACTAAGAAAAGAGGCATAATTAGCTACGTAGCAGCTACTAATATAGCTTAGGAAAATAGCGCAGAGCTAAGAGAAAAGTTTAGTAGGCTAGAAAAGCAGAAGAGCCGATACGCTAGACTTATAGATGCTGGGTGCGCACGGGCACCTAGGATCTGTAGGATAGCAAAACAAGGCTTTTTGTCAAGTACTAAAGACGTTAGGGCTTTAGCCCTTTACACTTAGTATATAAATGTTGCTACTTAATACAAATCCTTTTGCTTGTTAATTCTTGTTGCCTTTTTTTTTTTTAAGTTTAACGTCCTTTCTCAGCCTAAAGGGCTATATAAGACGTGCAGGCCGAGGCCTGCAGGTATCTATGTGGTTTTTCTATCTTTTAAGTAATTTACAAGGGGTGGATTATCTAAATAAAGGTAAGGCTCTTAGCCTATTGAGTAGAGGTAGAGAAAGGGGAGGAGAAGGAGGAGGAGAGGGGAGGGGTGCTTAGAGCTTAATCGCCTAGATAGGCGATTACATCTAGTTGTCAAAGTTTCCTTTATACTAGGCTTAAGTACTAACCCTAGTTTCCTAAATAAAGGCTATAGTAGCCTTAATACCTGTATCTGTTTAAAAAAGATATTATAGAGATATTGGCTCTGTATAGGAGTTCTAAAGTATAGCTCTGCTATCTTTATATAGTTAGCACTTAAAGATTATATAAGCTATGTCTTGCGTAGCTCTAAAATTGCATAGGCAACTTTTAGATTCTACCTTTCCTCTCTTAAATAGATAGCTCTTTAGGTAGCTATAACCTAGTTTTAATTAAAAGAAAGAGCTAGATATATCTCTCCTAGTAGAAGGGATAAGTATCTGTTTCCTTATTTTTTATTTAAAGGTTGCTAAGTAGGTGCTTTGGTTCTTAGTAGTAGCTTTTTTCCTATAGTTCTCCAGGAGGCTTAACTAATTAACATTAGCTAGTTGTTTAATTTAAGAGCTAACAACTGCTAGGCTTATTTAATTTATTAAAAGGTTTATTTCTGTAGCCTCTTTTGCTAGGAGGTCTGCTTGATCGTTTCCTAGTATATCTTAGTGTCCTAGGACTTAATGTAGCGCAGGGGTAATGCCTTTTTCTTCTCGTTAAGTTGCTGCTCTAATACACCTAATTTGCTACTCTTAGCTAGGGTCGTTTAAGGTGTTTTTTAATTAAAATAAAGCAGCCTAATTGTCTACGTAAATATTAACGTTTTAGTAGATGTTTAATAGGCTAACTGCTGTCTCTAGCCCTAAGGTATAACCTTTAAGTTTACTATCATAAACTAGCTAGTTATTTCCTATATTTGCTTGTAGTTCTTTAATAAGAGTAGCTCCTTTGTAGAAGACAACGCTTACGCTTATTCCTTTGCTATCCCTTATAGCTAAAGCATCTAAGTATATTAATAGAAGGTTGTTGTCTGCTAATAGTTTCTTATAGCTTTGTACTTTAATATCTTTTAGCTTATTTAATATGTAGACTTTGTAAGGAGTCCTTGTGTTCTATAGCGTAAAGGCGTAGTATTGTATTTCTTCTATATTTTCTAAGAGGGCTAAGGTAATAGATACATGTATTTAATTAAGTTGCTCTCCTCTGTTATTAATAATAGCAGCTTTTAGAGGGTAAGCTAGATCTAGTAATATAGATCTAAAGGCGTATCTTCTTATAGTGTTGTCTAGCCTAACTCTAAGTAGAAAAAGAGCAGCTTCTACCTTACTAGGCATTGCAGGAGATAATCTAAAGGTTCCTAGAATCTTTTTACAAGCCTAGTTTTAAAGTTTTTGCCTGCTAGTAAGGACGTGTTGTTAGCCTTTCTATAATAGCTAACATCTATAATTAGCTACACTAGTAATGCACGCTTAGTATAATTGCCTTATTACCCTTAGTAAGAGGCCTTTATTAATATTAGCTAGACTGCTTAGGCGGAAAAAGGCCTAGTTTGCTTATTGTATCTTAATACAGCAGTAGTCTCTAAACTTAAGAGTATTATTAAAGAAGATACCTAGCCACCTAACTAGTCTTTTCAGCCAGAAAGTCTCTTAGGTAGGTAGTATAAGGCATCTGTTTGTATATTTTCTAGATCTTGTATAATTTGCTAATTTAATTTTTAAGCTATTAAACTTAATAGCTAGCTCCTTTACTTAGTTAAAGAGATTTGCTAATGCTCATTTAAGCAGTTTAATATTCTTCCTAATAAACGTTGTTAATATTAAAATTTGAAAGTCGTCTATATAGAATAAGGAGGATATATTATTGTTTACTGTAATTAATTAGAATAGCGGTTTCGTGTAAATTAAGAATAAAATAAAGAAGGCTAGGCTCTCTTAAGGTGTACTAGTATTAACTTTCTGTAAGTTCTCTGTTTGCCTATTAAAGGATAACTCTAAAAGCCTTTCTATAAGGAACAAGTTTGTCTATAATAAGAGGCATGCAGGCAGCTATTAGTTACTTATATTTTCTAGAAGCTTATTCTTAGATAAATAGTTAAAAGCGACTCTAATGTCTAAAAAGGCTATTAAAGTAACTCTATTTTTCTTTCTCTATTATTATATATTATTGTAGAAGAAGAGTCCTACGTTAATAGCTAATTTTTTTAACCTGCCTCCTATTTAGGAAAGGTAGAGTAAGTTAGTTGTTTTAGCTAGGATACATAATCTTTTTAAGTAGAGCCTTTCTAGTGCCATCCCTAGATAGTATAAGAGAGAGATAACTCTATATGCTTTTAGGATTAAGTAGTCTAGTTTGTTAAGCTTTCTAAGGATAACTCCTTTTACTTTTCGCTAGCACCTTAGTTAGTATCCTAAGTTAAACAAAGCTAAGTACACCTTAAAGAAGATGCCTAGTTAGTAATTATATACTTTTAAGATAACTTCTTAGCTAATGCTGTCTAGTCCTAGTAAGGTAGCTTTTATTTTCTAACAGGCAGTGTAGAGCTCCTCTATAAATAGAATTAGCTACTCCTATTTTTAGTTTCTTTAGTAGTTGTTGAGTAATAGAGAAAAAGTAGAAGAAAGGGGCAGAAATAGCTCTTCTTTAAAGGTTTAGCACTTCTCTCTAAAAGATTTTTTGCCTCTAACAGCAGGGATTCTTATTAAGAAGTTATTTTTTGTATAGGCTATTGCTTTAAATATCTTCTTAGGCGATTTGTTTTAGAGAAACTATTCCTAATAGTTAAGTTTAGCTTTCTTAATAGCTCTAAGGTACTTGTTTTTAGCTAGCAGGTGATCTCTTTTCTATAGGTATAGCGTGTTATCTCCTCTCCTTGCTACTTGCTTGTAATCTTAAAAGGACCTGCTTAAGGTAGCCTTAAGGAGATCTAGATTGCTAGTCTACTAAGGCTTTAGTTTTAGTTTTTAGTTTGCACAGAGAGTAGATCTCTTAAGCGCTTATTAAATTGTTATTGTAAAGCTCTCTGCTATTTTATCTAGCCTCTCCTCTAAAGGATTGTTAAGGCCTAGAAGTAATTATCTTAAAAGGTGGTTTAAGGCGTGTAGTAGAGCTAGTAATTAATCCTCTAGCTTTACTTAAACTAACTTCTCCTGTAAAGTAGTATTAAAAAGATTCTTATTTGTTTTCTATGTGTTGTACTTCTTTAGCTAGCTAGGTAGCTGCCCTTAGTTAATAATACTAAACAGGATAGCGTAGTAGTCTAATCTAACTTAAGGGATAACTTGCTAGTCTATAATTATAGAAGCTAAATTGCTTTTTAAAAAAGTAAGGTTAAGTATGCTCTCTTTTTATATATAAGCTCTAGAGAAAGTACTAACTTCTATAGTATTTAATAAAGATAAGTTTTAGTTATTCACCTACTACTAAATCCTCTACTTATCAGTTTAGGCTGCATTCCTGTAGGCTCTATCTAAAGTGGTAGCAATTAAAATCCCCTAAGATAATTAAATGTAATTTTATAGGCTCTCTTAAGAGGCGTTGTTAGATTGTTGTTGTATTTAGCCCTTATCTTAGGCTCTCTTTATTATAAATGTTATAGACGTAGATCTTTCTTGTGTTAAGTTGTATTAAGATAGCTTAAAAGTTATTGTTATTACTAATATAAGGATTAACTTCTACTTCTAAGTCCTTTAAAATATAGAAAAAAGTTCTTAGTTGTAGGCCATAATTAGTTAGTAGTATTTGCGTAAAGTCTAGATAAGCAATTAACCTAGTATCTTTATAAGGTCCTCTTACTAACTAAAGCTCTTATATTACAATAATTGTAGTGTTTACTGTAATAGCTAGGTTAATCGCGCTTTTTATAGCAGGGATACTTCTATTAACATTTATTTATAGGACTTTAATTATACTAATTAGTTTAATTGTTCCTAGCTGTCCTAGCCTATAGGATTTTGTAATCTTAGCTGTTTACTGCACAGAGTCTACTGCAATTAGTATACTTAAATATAGTGTAGATACAAGGTTTTCCTTTACTAGCACAAGACTTATACTTATATAAACTAGCATAGTATGCTTTACTGCAAATTTAGCGGGCTAATTTTGAGTATCTAATTTTAAAGTAGCTAAATCTTTAGTATTTAGTGTATTGCTTTAAGATATTAACAACTTGCAGTTTCCCTGCTCTAAGGCTTTGCCCTAAGATATAGAGTTTGCCTTTAATAGCTTTTTAGGCTTCCTCTTCTGTAGCAAATACTACGCATGCTAAGCTAAAGTTCTAGTGTTCTCTTTTATTCTTAGGCGTAAGCTAAAAGGGATTACTTATAACTTTTAGGCCTTTATTAAAGGTTTTAATTTCTTTCTTTACAACCTCTAGACTATAGTTTGTAAGTAGCTTGTAGATAACAACCTTAAACTACAGCGTAATAAGTTAGGCAGCTTTAAAAGTTATAATATCCTGCTATATAGCCTAATTTTCTAAGAGGTATTTAGTCTTAAAGGCTAGTGTAGTTGTAATTATTTTGTTGCCTTTAGAGGATAGTGTAATTAAGGCAACTATAAGTAATTGCACGCCTCCTTTTATTGTAAAAGCATTGTTAAAATTATTTCTAAGTTTAAAGGTATTAAATGCAGCTAGAGTCATACTAACTAGAACTAGCTAGTAATCTTTTAGGCTAGTAACTTTTAGTTTTTAAGTTTTTTTTAGATATTTGTCTACATTTAATCTTTGTTGTTACTTGCTATAGTAGTAAAGGTTGTTGTAGTAGCAATAGGCGTGTTCTAGATAGGTGTATTCTAGATAGACGTGTTCTAGATAGGCGTGTTTATTATTAGTTTCTTAATACGTCTAATTTTCTCTCTAAACTCTCTTAAGACGTTTAAGAGACTTAATATCTAGTCTACTAAGATAGCAGTATTCTTCTTATTTACTCTACTATTTTTAGTATAGTCTCTAAAGACTTTTACTAAGTCTAGGAGATTTATTTGCTAGGTAGAATTGTTTTTAGCTAGATTAGCTGCTTAGACTACTAAGTTCCTAGCTATCTTAGAAGCCTCTTCTACTAAAGTAGCTTTTAGTGTTTTATTTCTAATAGGATATCAAGGAATAAGTCTAATAAAAGGAGAAAAATTACTCCTTGTTTAAATATAAGTCGGCCTTTAAGGTTCTTCTATATTTTGCTTTTCTTAGCGCAGTGTTGTTATGTTGTCTTCCTCTATCTCTATTTGCCTTTTGTTTACTCCTCCTAGATCTTTAGAAGCAGATCGTTTTTTATTACGTTTTTAAGTAAATGCAATTTCTTAGTTTAGTTAAGCTTTAATAAGCTTCTTAATTTTAATTAGCTTAAGACCCCTTAGCATGTGGCCCAAGCTTTTAAGGAGAATAAGAATTTTTTCTCTCCTCTAAAAAGGGGGTAGGCGACTCTTTCACCCTCTCTCCCGCGCTGGCGCCCTCGCTGCAGGCTTTAAAAAGTGTTGTAATCGATTCCTTAGGGTTGTTTCCTTTAGATCCAGTTGTTTCTGATCAATCTCCAGAAAAGTCGACGTTGGTGTTGCAAATGTGCATATAGACCCTTAAACAGCTTATGTTTACATAGTTTATTACAGCATATTATTACAGTGTAAGAGGATATAAGTAAACAATTGCGCAATTATTTTATTTAGAGTATAAAGCAATTATAAGAGTATAATGCAGAAATTTAACAAAGAACAAGCTACATATAATAGGAAAATAGCAGTCTACTAGGATTAAGCCTACTATAGTACCTGCAGGCTAGCCTAGAATCTTTTGCCTAAATTGTAACCCTCTTTGTATGTATAGCGTTGTAGTTACAGTCTATATATATTAGCATATAATTTTATAACTATAGCATAGTAAATAACATACCTTTAAAATATCAAACTAACTACGCCTTAGCTGCCTCTTAGATAGCGCATAGAGCTTGTGCCTAGAAGCGCAACTCTCCCCTATACCCTAGTGCAATCTCTTAAACAAGCCTAGAGAAGGGCAGCTTGCAGATAAGGAGGTCAGTCGACTTCTAGTAGCGCTTAATCTCTCGTAGTGCGACAGCTGCGCATTATTAGTCTTAAAATGTAATTATATATTGTTTAAACATACTGACTAGCTTAAATTAACAACATTAATAATGTGCGGTATTAGAGGCGTAATTGCGCGCAGAAACAGCAGTACAGGCAGCTTTTAATACTAGGTCTTTATAGATAGATTTGCCGCTAGTTAACTTGCGGGTAGTCTGCTTTATACGGGCTATTATAGTAGTTAGCAGTAGTAGTTAATGTAATAAATAAATACAATAATTAAGAGCTTTGTATTGTATTGCCTGTAGATGTTAGTAGTATAGGTTATATAAAAATCTATGTACAGAACTAATATTTCAGCAGGCACTAGCGTGGTGCACGGCCTACTTACAATTTTAGGCAGCACTATAGCGTATTAAGTTTTCTGCAACCTACTAATATTAAGACTAGCAGTATTACAATTGTAGCCTCTACCTATACTATTACAATATTAACTATTAAGCAAGAAATCTTTAATAAGCCTACAGGTCTTGTCCTGCGCATTACAATTTGAGTTCTGCTAGAATTTAATTGCGAGGAGTAGGAAAAGCTAACTAAAGTAATTAACACAGCTATTTATAACAGCATGTACTAACTTGTATAGGGTTACAACTACAAAGAAGATAAAGTTAATAATGTTATTACGCAACGCGGTCCTGTTGGATCTTAAAAAGGCCGCCCTATAAACCTTAGTGTGCTTTACATAGGTTAGCTAAGTAACTCTACTTATATTATTGCACAGAGAGACTACACTGCACTACTTAGTGTAGAAGAGAAACCAATTAAGGTAATAAGAAGTATAAACAGAACTGTAAAGTACAACCTTAAGGCTAATATTAAAAAGAAGAACAAGTACTAAAATGCTAGTAAAGAGAATTAGGCAGAGATACTACGCAAGGCGCAAGAAGAGCTTAATATAAAGCACTTCTAAACTAAGAAGAGTAGTAAGTTAACACAGCTATTAATTACATACTAGTACTTACAAGTAGTAGCAGAGTAGTTAGAGAATAATTTTAACGCTATCTAAAAGAAATAGGCTAATATACACTAAGAAATTAACTTGAAGCAGCACTGCAAATCTATGTTAAGGGCTACGTAAGTAATAGACAACTTAGATAAGCCTACCTAGAGTTAACTATATACACGCGTTTACAGCTAAGGTAGTGTGCTCTAAAAGATTATACAACACACATACAACAAAGAACTATACAAGCTTAATACTAATAGCTTTAAGAGTATAGAAGCTAAAAAGGAGTAGTAACAATTTCTAGATAAGATGTTACCTAAGGAGTTAGCGATAGTAACTAATAAGCATTAGGAGTAAGTTTATTACAGTACTTTATAACAGTAATATACTAACATGCCTAGACAAGTAGAACTACTATCCGCGCTTAAGGCCCTAAGACTTTTAGACAACGCCCGCCTGTAAGCTAATAAACTATACATGTAAGGCAACAATAACAAGTATAAGAAAGAGGTTAACAAGGATTTAGATATTAACGCATACTATAACTAAGGCGAGAATAAATATAAGACTAAGGAACAGTAAGTAGAGGCAAAGGCTAAGGCTAAGGCTAAGGAGAAGGAGCATACAGACTTTAAAGAGTTCTTAGATTCATTACTAGAGTTTAAACGTTTCTTAGACTTAGAAGACAGCTTAGAATGATTAGTATTATAAAATAGCTAGGGTTACACTAAGGCATAAGCTAAGATTAGCAGTTATTATAGCAAATAATAGCAGACTACAACCTATACTAGCAACTTAGTAATTCTAGATATAGACTAAATATAAACTTTAATCTATAGACAATAATTATGTCCTCTACTAGCGTTAGCGTTACTGTATTAGCTACAAATTAATCCTCTACTAGTAGCCTAATAGACTTTAAGTACGCGTTATAGATATTCTACTAGCTATAGGAAGTCAATACTAGTGCTTTTTATACAGCAGTAAAGACTTTGTCAAAAATCTACACTTATTATTACAATTTATTATAGCTTTTTATTACAGCTATATACGTACAGCCCTAAGTATGCTATTTATTATATAGCGCGACTATTTATTAATATTCTACCTATTCTCTCTTAATTCAAATTAATAGCGCCCTAAATTATAAGGACAAGAGATCAAAACTTGTTACATTTACTTAAATATCCTCCTACGCACCTATTACTTAAGGAGACAGGAGACGCAGTGCTAAATGCATAGAGAAAGTAGTAGGATAACACTCTATAAAGAGAAAATCCTACAACCTCTAAGCTAAGATAGAACTTATTAAGCTAGTTAAGTACTATTTAGCAAAACGTTAGAGAGGCAGCTAAAGTTCTTAGTAGTTAACTATATACGTTTTGTTTAAATTATAGTCTAGCACTACAACACCTAGCTAGCACAAAGCTTATTAGAACTAAACATCTTTATACTTATCTCTAATTAAAAGCATGCTAAAATACTATTAACGCAGTTTACAATTAACTAGATTAGACCTTAGGGTTATTATTACGAAATTAAAACAAAGCTATATCTTCTCTAGTTCTAATATATACTACGCTAGCTTTTTAACATAAGCTTGTAAGAGTAGTAATTAATAATAACTAGTTATTCTAGACGCTTAATTAGCTGTTTTTTAAGTGTTTCCTCTAGTTTCTCTAACCTAATGCTGTATCTATTAGCTGTTTCAAATTTATAGAGGTTTTTAGAACATAGTCTTAAGAAGCTAAAGCTGTTATCTTTAGCAACCTTAGCTTATTAATAAAAATCTTAATTGCTTTAGATGCCTAGTTAGCTGCTAATTATATTAGCTTCTTTGTAATAAAAGCGTACTATATTAGCCCTAGATAACAACTACAAGAGAAGCTACTTAATTTCTTGCCACTACGAGGTCAGCATACAGGAGCTTCTATAGCGTTAGACGTCTTCTAAGTACTTACTAAAACATAAACTAAGCATTGCCTTCTAGCTGTTACCTGTGACAATGCTAGCAACAACACTACTCTAATAAAAGCCCTCTATATAAGCTTATAAGAGGAGCATATTAGATAGTGTTTATAAGAAAACACAATTCTATGCCTTACATATATTATTAACCTTGTTATTTAGAATATTATCTAGAATCTTTAGCTTACACCCTCTTTCAACGCGGATATTAAATAGCCCCTAGAGAGACGTTATATGCAGAATATTAGTACACAGATCTCTATCCTAAACTCACTTTACAAGATTAGCTAGTATTTATTACATAAATCTATTATATGCTAAGTAGAATCTAGCTCTAAGCTATCTATATTGCTATTAACATATCCGCTTAACAATTTAAATGCTTTATTGCCACACAACGCTACCTACTAGCCAAAGACTGTCTTACAGTTATTTACAACGTGAAAACTTAGTAGAACTTAATACACAACATGTGTAAGCGCACAAGTATAATTAAGCAATATATTAGTAATAGTTATAACAAAAGGTTGCAATAAAGCTATAAACTAGTTAAGCTACTGTCTCTAGTAATCCTAGTACTACAGAGATAGACTTCTACAATATTAAGAAGCTCTAACTGTCTTATACAGAGTAGCACTACCTTAACCTTATTACTAAGCTACTTGCGAAGTTTAAGGACACTACTAACTTCCTAAGCTAAAATAATAAGCCTTAAATCTAGTTTATCTAGCTTATATACAACAAACTATTTAACTTCCTAGATTAGATAACTGTTAAGCTAGACAAAGAACTTAAGAACTAAGAGTTAATAGAGTAGCTAGAAGTAGTACAGAACGCAGCCCTTTGTAGTAAAGCAAAATTTAGCAAGTACCACGTAAAGATAAATAATAAACGCAGGTTTCTATTTAACTATGTAACAGTTCTAAATCTAAATGTAAAGCTTACTATATATAAGGTACTTTTAATTATATACAATTATTATAGTATAAACTAATTAAGCGTATTAGAAAATAACTAGGAGGTATAAGATAAGCATTTGTATTGCTAAAAGTTCCTTAACTACCTAGATTAATACGACAACAAGGATAGGGCAGGAGCTACCCTAGAATTTGTATTTCTTGCAAGACAATTATTAACTAATAAGTAGTTTTAAAAGCCTGCTTCTGCAACTCTATTACAAGCAGCTAGTTTTATATTACTAGATAATAGCAATAGTTAAGAAGCTAACGAGAACAGCAGCCCTACTTGCATAGAGAGGGAGGAATATCTTAGTATTCCTTATATTAAGCAAACAGCCTCTTACAACATCCTAGAGTAGTAGTAGTTAAATAAACAAACTTACTCTTGCTTATCTTAAGTTATAAAGGATATACTAGTAATCCTTATTACAAGCGTTAGCGTTAAGTGAGTTTTTAACATTGCGAAAGATATAATTAGTAATAAAAGATATTAACTTGCTACTTAAACTATAAGACAAATTATAGTTTATAAGGACTTAATTTCTTAAAGAGAGTAAGAGAAGACTCTAGATGTTACAGTTAGAGTAGATAGTATCTCCTGTAATTAGATTAAAGATCTATTTAAACTTCTAGTTCCTGTTAAGGATGTGTCTATAATAGACGACGACAAGGACAATAAAGACAATAAGGAAGTAGAGGTGTTAGAAGAACTAGTTAATAAGGCATCTCTATTACAGACACGAAAGCGTTAGATAACTGTAGCTCCTAAGCTTTGCAAACACCCTAGACGTAAGCGTTATTATCTAGTTTATCTTTATCTAAATTAGTATATAATGTAATAAAAGACTGTAATAATATAACATTTACTATACTTATTTCTGTAAAATTGTGAAATCATTAACTATATATCTAAATCCCGCGATAATAGAGCAACTTAATGACTAAAAAAAAACAAAGCTATGCGAAAAAAATCGCAACTCTACCCTAGACCTACTATATAGCTAATCCTACTTAACCCTAACTACTAGTCTGTGCAACCTAACTCTAACCACAACCTACGCTAGAGTAACTCCTACCTAACCCCTACCTAAGGACTGTGTATTAGCTACCTAACCCCTACCTAACCCTAGGGCCTCCCTACCTATTAACTAGCGTATTGAAGAAGTAGTTTGTAGCGCGTAGTAGAGCTAGTAATTAATCCTCTAGCTTTGCTTGAATTTTTTTATCCTGTAGAGTAGTGTTAAATAAGATCTGATTAGATTATTGAGTATTGTATATTTTAAGCTGGCTAGGTAGTTGCCCTTAGTTAACAATACTAAATAGGATAGCGTAGTAGTCTAATCTAACTTCTAGGATAGCTTGCTAGTCTAGAATACTAGAAGCTATATTACTTATTAAAAAAGTAAGGTTAAGTATACTCTCTCTTTACATATAAGCTCTAAAGAATATACTAACTCCAATAGTATTTAATAAAGATAAGTTTAAGTTATTAACTTACTCTACTAAATCCTCTACTTATTAGTTTAGGTTGCACTCCTGTAGGCTCTATCTAGGGTAGTAGCAATTAAAATCCCCTAAGACAATCAAATGCGATCCTATAGACTTTCTAAAGAGACGTCTTTAGATTGTTGTTGTATTTAGCCTTTGTTTTAGGCTTTTTCTGTTATAAATGTTATAGACGTAGATTATTCTTTTATTAAGCTAAATTGTAATAGCTTAAAAGTCGTTTTCGTTGCTAATATAAGGATTAACTTCTACTTCTAAATTCTTTTAAATGTAGAATAGTGTTCTAGGTTGTAGGCCTTAGTAGGTTAGTAGGATTTGCGTAAAGTCTAGATGTGCGATTGACCTAGTATCCTAACACAAACCTTTTATTAACTAAGGCTCTTAAATTACAATAATTTTAGCAATTGCTATAATAGCTAAGTTAATCGCGCTTTCTATAGCAGGGCTATTTTTATTAATATTTATTTGTAGAACTTTAATTATACTAATTAGTTTAATTAGTGCTAGCTGTCCTAGCCTGTAAGATTTCGTATTCTAGGCTGTTTGCCGCATAAAGTCTACTGCAGTTTGTTAAGGGCTGAAGCCCTAACGTCGTTAGTACTTGACAAAAAGCCTCGTTTTGCTATCCTACAGATCCTGGGTGCCCGTGCACACCCGGCATCTATAAGCCTACCGTATTGGCCCTTCTGCTTTTCTAGTCTACTAAACTTTTCTCTTAGCTCTGCGCTATTTTCTTAAGCTACGTTAGTAGCTGCTACGTAGCTACTTATGCCTCTTTTCTTAGTACTAAGCATAGACCTTATAGAAGAATAGATAAGCTTACCA
Source organism: Alternaria sp. 'sect. Undifilum' (assembly GCA_024321975.1). NCBI lineage: Eukaryota > Fungi > Ascomycota > Dothideomycetes > Pleosporales > Pleosporaceae > Alternaria > Alternaria sp. 'sect. Undifilum'. The sequence continues at coordinate 397,213 of JAJJZI010000010.1, read as the reverse complement.
GATAGCTTTTGTAGTTCTCTATTTAATTTACTACTATTTTCTTTATATCCTTAGTTAATCTAATGTATTCTAATATTTAAATTATTTCTTTCTATATTGCTAACACTGCTACGTTGAATAAGAAGCCTCATAGAGCTATATCTAGACAAGAAACTAGCTAGAGCTATACCTACGTACAGAAGCCCTGTAGAGCTACATCTAGACAAGACTCTAAATAATTAGATTACTAATCTTAGTTAAAGCTATTTTAAATCTACTAAGAATTAATAGTAGAAGAGGCATAAGGAGTGCTAAAAGATATTTAGCTATACAAGACTCTACTTAAAACGTTTTATAATATAAACTATTAGATAAGCCTACTATATTGCTAGTAGCTCTAGAAACTAATCTCTGCTGTTAAACAATATAAGTGCTATTTATTTAGTACTTTTAGACAATAATAGTAGAGGTAGAGATTACATCTAGAAGCTTTACTATCTAGATAGCAAGACTACACTAAAATAGTGTTAGTAGAGCTAAAATAGAGAACACTCTAGAAGGTCTCTGTAGAGTAAACAAACTAGATAAGATAGTAACTTTAATAATAATATAAGAAGTCTTTCTTATCTATGAGGCTAGTAGCTTAGCCTCTAAAGAAATAAAATTAGAATAAAAACAGCTACTTACCTATCTACTAACACTACTTGTTGTATTAAAACTTACTTAGTAGCTAGTAATAATACTAAAGTGTTTTAAGTAACTTGATCTAGACGCTTTTAATAGAATAAGAAAGGTGTACTAAATCTTTAAGAAGTAGCTTACTAATAAAGTAAAAAACAACTAAGAAGACTTAAATATAGAAAGAAAGACGTATAATTACACCTTTAGTAGGCTTAAAAGCCTAGTAGTAACCTTAACGCTGCTTTACCTTAACCAAATAGAAGTATTAGACGCCTAGAACTTTAAACACTTATTTAACTTTTTTAATTAGATATTTAGAGATCTATATAGTTCTAAAAAAGCTAGGAATAAACTCTAGTTAATATGTTAAAGTAAAAAGAGTATCTATAATTATATTATAAAATTTTAAAAATAGTTGCTACTATTAAATAACAACTTAGATAAATACACGAAGATAATACTTTTTTAAATAAGCCTTACTTATAAGCTTTAAGATAATCTTATGAATATTATTTTCTTGTACTTAGATAATTTGTGAAATAAGTCTATTAAAATTATAGACTACTTATACTTAATAGAGCAGTATTCTAAAAGCTAAGATAAGCCTAAAGAATAATACTCTGCAAATAGAGACTAAGAAAGACTTAAGGAATATAGGCTAAGACGTGTTTTTTCTCCTCCTCTAATTATAAGAGACTAGATAGAAGGAATAGAGTTTACTAGAAGATTAGCTAAGCTACACAGGTTTAGCAATCTAGAACTAAATAAGCTAATAAGAGAAGGACGTTGTTTTACCTATAAGTAAAAAAGACACTTAGCTATAAATTGTACATTAGAGAAGACGCTAAAAAAGAAAGAGAAAAAAAGGACTTCTATATTAAATTCCTTAAAAGTAAAAGCAAGAAAGCCTAGTAAAGAAAGTTTAAGTAATAAAAATACTTTAGAGGACTAGGAATTAAACTTAGAAAAAGAGTAGCTCCTACTTAAAGGTACTAGCAAGAGCTATACGTAACCTAAGAAGACTTATTAAGACAATAAGCTAGTTTTAAAAAGGGCATAAGTAGTAATAGAGTTACTATAGAAATATCAGTTAATTATTATACTTTAGCTCTAACTCCTATTAATATAAGGAACTTTATATACTTCTTTATTAGCTCTTAACTTATAAAGAACGCTAACTTATAGTGCATTTCTATTTCTCTTAGGAGATTAGAAGGAGTTATAGATAAACTTAAAACTATTAAGAAAGTTACTAGGTTAAATATTAATATTGGAAGTTATAAGGATAGTATTTAGGGTTATGTGGCCCCTACATACCCTAGTTATAATTTAATACTTAGACGGCCCTAGATAAATAGAAGAGAGGTTACTATTGCTTCTTCTAGAAAAACAATTTACATCTATTCTTCTAGCTAAAGGATTAAGTTACTTAGCACTGAGGATCGCCCTATTAAAGGAGACTAGAGATTAAAATAAATAAGCGCAACAGCTTATTACTCTTATATTAGGTAGGTAAAAAAGAATAAGTCTACTTAAACTTTTACTACTTCTCTTAAGGATATTAAAAAAGCCCTAGCTCTTAAGAAGAAAGTAGAGGTCCTACCTTTACTCCCTAAGGCTTATTAACACCTAGCTTAGATTTTTAATTAAAAAACTGCTTCTATACTACCTCCTTAACGCAGATCTAAAGTAGATTACAAAATTAAACTAGAGAAAGATAATAAAGGTAAGGAAAAAGAGACCCCCTAAGGACCTCTATACAGTATAAGCTGCCTAGAACTCCTAGTATTACAAAAGGAGCTTATTTCTCTACTTAATAAAGGATAGATTAGAGCTAGTAGCTCTCCTGCCTCCTTATTTGTCCTTTTTGCTAAGAAACCTAAAGAAGAATTATGTTTCTGCATTAATTACTAAGCCCTAAACGCTATTATAAAGAAAGATTGTTATCCTTTGCTTTTAATTTAGGAAACCCTTAATAATATTGTAAAAGCTGAATAGTTTACAAAGATTAACGTTTCTGCAGCTTTCTATAAGATTAGGATTAATATAAGAGATAAGTAGAAAATAGCTTTTTGCACTAGATTTAGGTTATATAAATAGCTAGTTACTTTGTTTAGTATAGCAAACGCTCCTAGTACTTTTTAACGCTATATTAATTAGACTCTCTGCAAGTATATTAATAATTTTTGCTTAGCCTACCTAGATAATGTATTAATTTACACTAATAGCACGCTTAAAGAACACTAACGCGATATAAATAAGGTTTTAGAAGCTATAAGTAAGGCTAGATTACCTTTAAATATCTAGACATGCAAATTTAATGTACAGAGTATAAAATATCTTAGATTTATTATCAAGGCTAAAAAAAGACTTTAGATAAACCCTAAGAAAGTAAAAGGAATTAGAGATTAGTAGGCACCTACAGACGTTAGAGGAGTACGCAGTTTTCTTAGCTTTGCAAACTTCTATTAATAATTTATTAAGAACTACTTAGAAATAGTAGTGCCTCTTTTAAGGCTTACTAGTAACATCTCTTTTTAATAGGGAAAAACTAAGCAAAAGGCTTTTAATAAGCTAAAGGAGTTATTTATTACTAAGCTAGTACTAGCTTAATAGGATCCTGACAGAGAAACAATCCTAGAAACAGACTCTTCTACATATATAGTAGCAGGAGTCCTCTTATAATACAATAATAAAGGAAGCTTACGCCTAGTAGCTTATTATTTTAAAAAGATAACTAGCACGTAAAGCAATTACAAGATACACAACAAGAAATTACTAGTAGTTATCTCCTGCTTATCTAAGTAGGATGCTATGCTATAATCTTTAAAGAAGTTTATAGTTATTATAGACTATAAAAACTGTAAATATTTTAGTAAGCCTAGACAGCTTAGCAAGAGACAAATAAAATAGACTTAATAACTAGGAAAGTTTCCTAACATGAAAAATTTCCTATAGGCCTAGAGTTAAAAACTCTAGGGCTAATGCCTTATCTAAGAGACAACAAGATATGCTAGCAAACAACTAGGATACTAGGATTTCTAAGAAGTTTCTACAAGTATTTAAACCTACAACTGCAGCTACTAACAAGGAACTAGAGGGAAAAAAAGTGCTTAGAACCTTTAACTACAACAGCTATCTAGCAGTAGTATAAGAGTAGTTAGATCTAGAGGATGTATAGAATAAAGCTAAAAAAAATAGGACAAAACCTACTAAATAGCATAGAAAGCTGTAAAGGATAGTAAATAATAATTTTCTACAGCTTTAGATCTTAAACTTTCTATTTCTAAATGCTATTAGATAATTCTAGAAACCTTCTATACTAAGATTAAAAATAGATACCTAATAATAAACCTCTAAGAACTAGAATTATCTATAAAATCCACAGTTCTAGAGCTTTAAGCTATCTAGGAAGAAATATTACTTATTAAGCTATTGTAAGAGAATATATTTAGCCCTCTATTAGTAAAAGTATTAAAAAGTACACAAGGAACTACTTAGTATGTAGAAAAACAAAACTCTAAAGAGATAGTCTACAAAGCTTACTAAAACCCTTGCCTATACCTAAGCATATATAGAAAGAAATTTCTATAGATTTTATTATAGAGTTACTAGAAAGCAAAAGCTGTAAAAACCTTATAGTAGTTATAGATAGGCTTAGCAAGAATGTTGTCCTAATAGGCCTGAAAAATATTACTATAGAAAGTGTTACTAAAGCTTTTATTAACTCTATTGTAGCTTACTATTAGTTACTAAACTATAATACTTTAGATAGAGGTATACAGTTTGTTAACTATTTTTAGATTAAGCTTTATAATTTTTTAGAAATTAAGTAATACTTATCTTCTAATTACTATTCTAAAACTAACAGGTCTATAGAAAGAATAAACTCTATAGTACAGGCTTATTTATAAGCATTCTACAATTAGAATTAAACAAATTAAAAAAGTATTCTAAGAATAGCTAAGATTGCAGTTATAGTAAGGCAAGCTTAGTCTACTAAGATGTCTCTTTTCTTCCTATAATACAGCTATAAGGTAGATCCTCTACAAATTGCAACTAAGCACAGCCCTTAACAACAACTTCTAAGGAGAATACAAGAAGACTATTAAAAAGCAGAAAATATTATTAATAAACTACAACAAAGTATTAAGCTTACACAAGCTACAATAGGAGAAAGTTAATAAGAATAAGAAAAGTAGGCAAATAAGAAAAGGCACTAATCACCTTAGCTTAAAATAGGAAATAGGGTATAGTTAAAACTAGGCGACCACTATAAAACAAAAAGGCCTAGCTGAAAACTTAACTAGAAAAATCTAAAGTACACAGTACTTAAGGTTATTAGACTAAACGCAGTTAAATTAAATACTCCTAGCTAGATTTACCTAGTATTTAATGTTAATAACCTTAGACTAGCGTCCTCAGACCCTCTACCGAGCTAGCCTATAGACAACAATAAACCTCTACTAATTAAGATAGAGGATAGAGAAGAATACCTAGTAGAGACCCTATTAGAGGAAAGAGGAAAAGAAAGAAAAAAGCAGTACTTAGTTAAATAGTTAGGATAGCTAGATCTAACCTAGGAACTAGCTATTAATCTAAAAGATACGGAAGCCCTAGAAGAGTAGAACTCTAGGTAACAAAATTACTACTTCTACTATCTTTTTTTAGGAGGGGGGTATTGTAAAGGGCTGAAGCCTTAATGTCCTCTAGTACTCGGCCTGTAGCCTTCGTTGGCTTTTCTTACCTCAGCACTAGCTGCTGACTATCGGCCGCACTAGTTACGCTAACTGTCAGCTGACCCGGCGACCTCCGATAACCTCAGTTAGTCCTAACCTTGGTTAGTCCTAACTATCCGGATTGGATATAAAAAACCCACGTAGTCTCTCTATAGTTCTGTATCTAATTCATTCACCGTTTACCTTGCATCTTTGGTCAACCCAACGCACCCTTACAATAGATACCTGTAGGTCCTAAACCTACACTTCTTATATAGCTTTTTAGGCTAAGAAAGGACATTAAACTACAATAAAAAAAATTATAATGTGTAGGTTGGTATATTAGGTCAGTATATTAAGTTGGTATAGAGGGATTTCGGTGTAGGTAGATAGCTAGGAGCAAGGTACTAGGAGCAAGGTGCTAGTCTAGCAATTAATTCTAATGTGTAGGTCAGTATATTAGGTTAGTATATTAAGTTAGTATAGAGGGATTTCAGTGTAGGTAGATAGCTAGGAGCATGAGCTATTAATTCTAATATGTAGGTTAGTTTATTAGGTTAGTATATTGAGTTGGTATAGATGAATTTCGGTGTAGGTAGATAGCTAGGAGCGCTAGCTATCTATTCTAATGTGTAGGTTGATATAGAAGGTCAGTATATTGAGTTGGTATAGGGATTTTGAGTAATAGATAGCTAGGTAGATAAATCTATTAGTTTACTACGCTAATAGATCTATCTACTTAAGTAGAAAGCCGTTACATTGTTAAGTAGGAGTTAAATTGCTTTTCATTAAACTCTAAAATCAGCTTGCGCACAGACTACTTGCAGAGTTTTGAATAGCTAACTACTCTGTTTCTTTATAACTAGCTAACGTGCACGCTACAACACCTGCACTTAGAAAACAAGTATTAGAAGCTGATTTTAGGAAGGCGTTTAAGGTAGTTGAAGCGAGAAAAAGGTAAAGCTAGACTTTTTTCTCGCCTTAAAAAGGTAGTGTTTGATAAAAAGCTTTATATTAGCACAGCTTAAAAGAAAACATAACTTTACTTTTATTAAATACAATCTTTTAAACCTTTACCCTGCTATAATAAGCAAAAAACATAATTAGCGCTTTAAGCAATCTTAGAGAAACTTTCTTTAAAATAATACTAAGAAGCTTTAGCACGTAAGAATAGGACACCTTAGACTTAAAGTACTTAGGGCCTTAATAAAGAACACTAAAAATGTTAAGATAAAAGGCACAGCACGTGCTAAATGTAAGCATTGCGCTGTAACATACGCAAAGCAGGTCATCTTAAGGGGTAACAGAAAAATAAAGTTAAAAAAGTTGTAATTTTTGAAGCTTTATATTTTTATAACTAAGAAAGCTATACTAAGAAAAGGTTAGTGATTTAGAAAGCTAAGATCTCCTCCTTCAAGATATGCTGCTTAGTAAGCTGCTTAGTTATCCTAATTACGCCTGAATTATTGAATGAAATGAGATAGAAAAAAAGAAAAACCAGATTTTAGTATAACTTTTTTATAAACGTGTAAACTTCGCTAATTAAAAACTATGTATAATAAGATTACGTAGAAGTAATGTGAGAAAATTTCGGAGGCTTATATCTTATGTGCTCAAAGTGTAATTAAACGGTGAAAAAAATAGGGTTTGCTTATATAAGCGCTAATCACGTTACAGCTTACTAAGCCTGTTCTATATTAATTCCTCTTGTTTATCCTTGCTTGCTTTTTCTCTAGTACCTCCTCTATGTCTTGCAATCTTTCTTAAATTAAACAAGAAGTTTACACTTTTTATTTTGAAAACACGCCTATTTCTTTTATAAGTAATATACTAGAAAAGTCTTTTAGAAATATTTCTATACTTTTTTTCAAATGAAATTTAAAAAAGGCTTCTTTATCTACTATTAGGCCTAAACAAGGTCGTCCTACAAAGATCTTAAATAAAGCAAAAAGAGTGCTTAATAGAGACTTACTAAAAGCCCTAAAAAGATAAATTGACGTCTTCTAGAAGAAAATAGTCTAGATCTTTTTATTGGAAGTTTACAACGCTTTCGAAGAGAGGAGAACTATTCTATTAATATTTTTTAGAAACAAATGCCTTTAGGCGCTAAAAAAGCTTATAATCCTTGTATTTACGCTAAGCAAATACTGAAAAGCCTTATAAGTATAAACTTTAGCTTTAGCCTTTTGAGACAACCTTTTAATGCAACTACACATTTTGTAGACCCTTTTTTAGTAAAAAAAAAGATTTATTGCTAACAACAAGTATCTAGGCTTACGCCCCCTTATTTAGCATTGCCGGCATGCAATTAGTGTGTCGCTCTAGCATGTTTAGACAGAAACGAAGAAAAACAAGATAGAGACGCAAATCGCCTTCTAACTTAATGCGCCTTATCCTGCCTATTCTTATTACTTTACTGCTAGGCGCTCCTAAATAAAGTAAAGCAGTAACACTATTATCGCCTTGCTTGCTAACCTATAGACGCGACAATAGAAAGCCTACTCCTTCTTTCTTACCTTTTTCTTCTCTTTTCCTAATTTAACGTCTTGTAATAGCTATTTTAGCTTCAGCCTTTTAAGACAACCTTTTAATGTGACCACACATTTTGTAGACACCTTTTTAGTAAAAAAAAAGATTTATTGCTAACAACAGGTATTAGGGCTTATGCCCTCTTATTTAGCATTACTAGCACGTAATTAGTATGTCGCTCTAGCATGTTTAGACAGAAACGAAGAAAAACAAGACAAAGACGCAAATTGCCTCCTAACTTAACGCGCTCTATCCTGCCTATGCCGCCTACTTATGTTAAGGCTTTACTTCTAGGTACTGTTAGATAAATTAAAGAAGCAGCACTATTATTGCCTTGCTTTCTAACCTATACATACAATAATAGAACGCCTACTCCTCCTTTTTTGCCTCTTTCTTCTCTATTGCTATTTCAACGTTATGCAATAGCTAGCCTAACTAGTTAATAGTTTCTTTACTTAGCCTATACACAATTAAAAAGAAAAGAAAAATACCAAAGTAGAGTATTTTAAGTACTTTACATATATTAGTAAACACCTTATAGGTCTTGTATTCCTTCTACAACTAGCTAAGTTAAGGCTTAACATTCTTTTTATATATAAAGATATTACAAATTCTAGAGTTATTTATAAGAGATATAATTATAAAGTCCTAAAAAAGCTAAGTTTGTAGATACTTAATAAACTTAGGTGTCTGCATAATTAGCTTAAGCTAGACTAGTTTAGGGGCTAAGTATATAATAAGAAAGCTTCCTATCTTTAGATAAGAGTTAAGGTTAAGGAGATACTTATTATAGAGGTTACACGCTATTATAGCATATTGTATACAAATTATTTATATGCAGTGCTGTTTAAAAGGTAAGAAGTAGTAGCTTTATAAAGTATTATAGGCTCCTGCTGCAGTACGTACGTATCCTTTCTATCCTCTATTGCATTATGTTGCAATTCTATTGCAATCTTACTGTAATCCTATTGTTAGCTATAGGCTAGCAATCACTGTTAGACACGTTTCAACTAGTGTCATTTTTTAGTAACTTAGCAAATTTTTTAACTCTAATTATTGCTTAGTGGTTTGAGCTTTCCTCCTAGAACTTATCCATCTACTATTTACATCTTATTAACTACACATAATCTTTTTTTTGACTTTTGCGATTGATTAGTAGAGGGTAGCTGCTTTTCACTTTTTTGGAACCCCATTTTGACTACAACAACAACCACCACCCTTGACACCTTAAAAAATAAAAGTAATAGCTATTTAAGCTAAGTTCTAGTCTCTCTACTTAGCCTTTGCACGACAAATAAGAAGAAGAGAATACTAAAGTAATAGATTTTTAGTACTGCGCTAGTATTAGCAAATACTTTAGAGATTATGTATTCTTTATATAACTAGCTATATTAGGGCTTAACAATCTTTTCGTATATAAATATATTATAGATAAAGGACTTATTTAAGATTTTTATAAACTTAGAAGTCTGGCTAGGTAGTCAAGTTTTATGATACTTAATAAATTTAGGTGTCTATATAAGTAGTTTAAGTTAGACTAAATTAAGTGCTAGGTAGATAGTAGCAAAAGATACTTTTTTTAGAAGAGAGCTTAGAATAAGGAGATGCTCGCTGCAGAGGTTACACGCTATATTATAGTATAGTATATTATATGCGAATCGTTTATATGCAGTGCTGTTTAAAATGTAAGAAGTATTAGGTAAGAAGTAGCAGCTTTATAAAGTATTGCAGGCTCCCGCTACGGTACGTACATGTCCTTTCCCTTCTCTATTATATTATGTTACAATCCTATTGCAATCCTACTGTAATCCTATTACTAGCTATAGGCTAGCAATCGCTGTGAGACAAGTTTTAACTAGTGTTGTTTTTTAGTACCTAAGCAAATTTTTTTGACGCTAATTATAACTTAATGGTCTGAGCTTTCCTCCTAGAACCTATTTACCCACCGTTCGAATCTTGTTAACTACACATAATCTTTTTTTTGACTTTTGCGACTAATGAGTAGAGGGGAGCTGCTTTTCACTTTTTTGGAAACCCTATATTACCTTCAATAACAACTACCACCTTTGACATCTTAAAAATAAATAAGTATAAACTTTAATAAGATTATATTTCTAGACGAGTCTGCTATTAAGTGAGGGCACGGTGCTAGGACAGAATACTATCGAACACGGCAAAATAACATGGTAGAAAGAAAATTAGTTTCTACAAAGAATACAAGTAAGTTCCAAAAAGCTCTATTTAACTAAAAAAACACTTTAATATATCTATTATTTTTATATTATTTTAATCTAGTTTTAGCACGCTTACTAATCTAGTTATAAGTTAAAACATTTCCATCTAAGTTTAGGGAGCAGTTTAGATAGGTAGTAGATCTAAACTAGTAGTTATTAAAAGCCCTTAAGTTAGAAATCTTTTTAGAAATTTAAACTATATTAAAAAAATCTTGATTCTTATAGTAAAACTTGCGATATGAAAAGCTATATTACATTTACTTCCTTTTCTTAACTTAGAGGCTAATTACTTTGTATCTAAATTATTAAGTTACAATTTTATTATATAATTAAAGACCTGACTAACTTTTTAAAGGCTGGAAGTTTTAGCAGGATAACGCTAAAATTGATAAAACTCTGGAAGAGTTATCATGGTTTTTAAGGAATAGCATATCTCTATTTAAGCATTCTGCCCATAGTCTTAATCTAAATCTTATAGAAAACGTGTAGGCTTTGCTGAAAAACGCTTTCGCTAAAAGGCCTATCACTTCTTTAGGTATAGGAAAGAATAAAAAAAGTATAATAGCTTTTAAGACTGCTGTAATGGAGGAAAAGGATCAATTATCTTAAAAGGCAGTTAATAATTGTATTTTATGTTTACCTAGGCGTTATTTGGACGTTCAAGAAGCTAAGGGCTAGTACACTAGGTATTAGGAAGCCTTTGTAGTTATTTATATAGAAATGACCTCCAAAACAATCTCTTCATTATTACTTATTAGTCTATTTCATATTTACCTTTAAACTCACACACGGAAGAGATTGACTAGTATTATTTAATAAATGTGGTTTATAGCGATTTTTTCACTTTCATAAAAAAAGGTATTTTGTTATCTATTCTTGAGTTTCTTTTATCATTATTTTTACTGCAACCGTTCAGCGCAAAGATGATGACTAAGCAGCTCGTTAAATATTTTTTTTAAACAAAAAGATCTTGGCTTTATATATTACTAACTCTTTTTGGCATAGCTCCTCTGAATTGTAGAAATATAAAGCTTTTGAAACTATAACCTTTTTGATGTCTTTTTTTTTGTTACCCCTCTGTATTTATTTTTTAAGGTGTTAAAGGTGGTGGTTGTTGTTGTAGTCCAAATAGGGTTCTAAAAAAGTGAAAAGAAGCTACTCTTTACTAATCAATCGCAAAAGATTAAAAAAAGATTGTGGGTAGTTAACAAGATTTGAACAGTAGGTAGATAAGTTCTAGGAGGAAAGCTTAGACTACTAAGCGATAATTAGGGTTAAAAAATTTGCTAAGGTACTAAACAACAACACTAGTTAAAATATGTTTAACGGCAATTGCTAGCATATAGCTAACAACAGAATTACAGTAGGATTGCAATAGAATTGTAACATAATATAATAGAGGAGTAAAAGAATACGTCTGTACTGCAGCAGGAGCCTATTGTACTTTATAAAGCTGCTGCTTCTTACTTACTGCTTCTTATCTTTTGAACAGCACTGCATACAAATAGTTTGCATATAATATACTGCACTGCAATATACGGTGTAACCTCTGCAACAAGCATCTCCTCAACCTTAACTCTTATCTAAAGACAGAAAGCTTTCCTGTTATACACCTAGCTTGTAAACTAGTCTAGCTTAAGCTAGTTATACAGACACCTAAATTTATTAAGTATCTATAAACTTAGCTTTTTTAGGACTTTACAATTATATTTTTTTTAAACAACTCTAAAATCTGCAATATTTTTATGTACAAAAAGAATATTAAGCCTTAACTTAGCTAGTTGTAGAAGGAATACAAGATCTACAGAGTGTTTACTAATACTAGCAAAATACTTAAAATACTCTGTTTTATTTACTTTGTTTTCTTTAGTACTGTACAGTGTAGGTAGCGTGTAGCGGGCTTCTGCTACTAGCTAGTAGCTATAATAGCTAGTAGTTACAGCAGGCGCTAGTGCTAAAAAAAGCAAGTATAAAGAATTAGCGTGCTAGTCTAGCTTTCTTTGCTTCTAGTTTAGTGTTATTATAGGCTGTGCTAGTTACCTGCTTATATCTATTGCTTGTGCAGGTATAGCTAAGTGCTTTTAAATATGAAGCTAGTAAATTAAGTTAGTAGAGGAGTTTTAGTGTAGTTATATAGTTAAAAAGCCTAGCAATTTTTCTATTGTGCGAGTTTAGTATAGAGGGACAGTATAATAAGTTTGTTAGGGTTGTTTAGTAAAGGTAAAAAGCTAAATATATAGCTAATTGCTTAACTAAGATACTAAAGTTATATACTTAAAAAAGAGCTGTTGCTTTGTCTCTTTTGTGTGTAGGAGGAGGCCTAAAATTAAATATATAAAGTTAGTTAGTGCACAGACTATTTGCAGAGTTTTTTTAAGTTAACAACTTTAAAATAAATTACTCCTACGCTACAATAAGTCTTAAAACACTAAGATATACTAAGAAACAATTAAGTATACTTTTTAGCAAAAGAAACTATAGAAATAAACTCTTTAATAAACAAAATAAACCTAGCAGTTATTAGTTTCTAAATTAAATAATAAGCAAACGTTAACTAGTTAAGACTTTTAAAAAAATATAAGAAGAAAGCTACTAGCAAGAACTTTAGCACTTACTCAGCAACTTTTAAGTAAAAAGAAAAAAACAAATACTTATTTCTTTTACTAGGCTAAACATATTAAGCTTGTTTTTTAATCAAAACTAAGTTATAGCTTACTAAAGAGCTATATATTCAAAAGAAAAACAGTAAAATTAAAACTTGCTTATAAAGTTTTAAAGCTACATAGGACACAGCTTATATAACTCTTATATACTAACTTTTTTAAGATTATAAAGCTATACTTTAGAAGTCTTGTGCAGAGCTAATCTCTCTACGTATCCTTTTCTAAACAGAAACAGGTATTAAAGCTACTGAAGCCTTAATTTAAAAGAACTAAGGTTAGTACACATACTTAGTATAAAGAAAACTCTAATAACTATAAGCAAACGCCTATCTAGACAACTAAGCTCTAATTACTCTTTCTATCTTCTTCTCTTCTTTCTCCTCCTCCCTCTTCTCTACATTTACACAATAAGCTAAAAGCCTTACTTTTATTAAAATTAGCTACTCTTTATAAATAACTTAGAAGATAAAAAACTATATCAATACTTACAGGACTTATCCTGTACATTTTATATAGCTTTTAAGGCTTAGAAAGGACATTAAATTACTTAAAAAGAAGTTGACTTAAGCTAATTTAAGAGCTAAGTACAGCTTATTTTTAAGCTTTTTTCTAAAAAGAAAGAGGGGTATAACGTATAGCTAATCTATATATTTAATATAAATAAAAAAAAGTTTTAACTAAGACAAGTTAATAGAATAAAGTGTATATTTAACAAAAGACTCTACAAGTAAAAAAGATTAAGGTAAGCACTTTGAAATAGCTTAAGAAGGTAAAAAGTAGTTGTAGATTATATTTATTTCAAAAGCAAAGGTTTCAGTCCTACACTTATCTTTAAAAGAGCTAACAAAGCTGTTTAATTTAGCTACGATACTACTATATAAGTAAGAGAGCACTTAGTATTAATAACATTATCTTTTTCTAGCTTGAGCAACAATAATATTAAGTTAACTTAGCACAAGAGGGTCTTTAAGAGAGAAGCTAGACAGTATGCTTTAAATCAATATTAATCACTATTTTTTAACAGCTACAGGTTCTATGTAACAATTAAGTTTACTAATTATTGCTATAACAATAAGGTTGTATTAGCTGTATTCTCCCTTTATGCCACTTAGACTTTATAACTCTTTAATATTAAAATATTTAAACCCTTCTTAAACACTTGCTTAACTTAGTTAGCTAAATACTTATATAACTGTCAAAGATTACTTAATTTAACTTAAAAAGACTACGTTTTGCTCTCTTAAAGGTTCTAAACCTTTATTTTTAAACTTCTACTTATTAAGAGATTTTCTAAAGCTACAAGTACACAGCTAGCTAACTTAAATGCTGTACTTAAGAAGTTTACTAAAGAAGCTTCAGATTCTAATAGCAGCAACTTCGTACTATTAAAAGAAAACTAGCTTAAGCTTAAGTTAATTCTACGCTGTATAGTAAAGGACTAGTAAATTAAAAATATTCAAAAGCTTTAATACAGTTTGCACTATATTATAGCTTAGAACAATATTCTCTGTAAAAGAGTTAGGGGTCTAAGGCAGTCCTTAGCTATTAAAAGAGATAGAGTAACAAGATATACACTCCCAAGCTTAATATAAATTAAGAGTATTGTCGCAACGTGTATGTATCCTCTAGCTAGAGCGCGATTTATTAATTAGTTAGTATTTTGTTTCCGACAGTTATAAGCCTGGTTTAGTTAAACCTGCGTAAGCGCTTTTAATGTAGTTGCCTAGTTAGGTAGGTAACTACAAGCGAGAAAGCGGCAAAAAGACAAAAGATAAGCCTAGAGAATATAACACACACAAACAGCCCGCAGTACAGGGTAGCTTTGCTAGCCTTATAGGGTCGGTGCGCCTAGAGCGCTAGAGCTAGCGAGCTAGTATCCTAGCCTCCTGCTCAAGAGAGCGCTAAGGGCCATGAAGCTCTTAGGTAGATTAACTATGCTGCTAGTTAATCTAGGGGGTGTGTCGCAACGTGTATATGTATCCTCTAGCTGGAGCGCGATCTATCAATTGGTTGGTATTTTGTTTCCGACAAGTATTATAAAAGAGCTATTTTATAGTTACTTAGGAGTGTACAATGAGCTTACAATTGTTAAGTACTATAATAATAACTAGCTAAGCTTTTATAGCTTGAAAAAGCTTAAAATATAAATAAAGATAAGCAAGCTTACTTCTGCAAGCTTTAATTACTACAAGCAAAGCATATTAAGTAAAAAAGACTTTAAAAGAAGAAAAGGTAGTAGAAAGCTGTAGAATAAGCTAAAAAAATATCACTAAAAAAGCTCTGCAACGCTAAAAAAGCTATATAATAGCTTTAACAGATTAAACGCAAAGCTTTAAAAGCTTATAAGCTAGCTACAAAGTATTAGAAACGTGTTAAGAGTAATATAGCTTTTATAGAAGCCTAAGTAGTTACACAGCTAGTTCTACTTGAAACTACTAAAACGTAGGTAATCTGCCGCCTTAAAAAAGATTTAGACTAGCGCAAAGTCTTCATAAGCTAGTTTGTATTATTAAACTTTGTTTACGCAATATCTTTATAATTTTTTAAAGAATTACAGCTGTAATACTTATAAAGCTGTTTTATTATAGGTAAAGCATTATGCAAACCTATGTACCATGCGTACTGATACTATAAGCTTTGCTTTTGCGCATAAATCACTGTACTAAAATAAAAGCTTACTTAGCGTTTTACTTAAATCTTACTTTCTTACAGCTTAACTAATTTAGACTTTATAAGCACTTTTTAACTTTTAATCGCTTGCGCTATACTAGCTAAAGCAGTACTACTAACAGCACTCTACTAATTATACTTACTAACAACACATTTTTAGTTATTTATTTTTAGGGTATCAAAGGTGGTGGTTGTTGTTGTAGTCAAAATGGGTTTTCCAAAAAAGTGAAAAGCAGCTGCCCTCTACTAATCAGTCGCAAAAGTCAAAAAAAGATTGTGTGTAGTCGACGAAATTCGAACGGTGAGTGGATGAGGTCCACGCGCTAAGCGCTCGGAGCAGAAAAGCTCAGACCACCGAGCGAAATCAGGGTCAAAAAATTTGCTGAAGGTACCAAAAACGACACCAATTGAAACGTGTTCAACGGCGATTGCCAGCCTATGGCTGGCAACAAGATGCGATGGAGGTGGAGGAGGTGGAGGTGGAGGAGGGTAAGGACACGTACGTTACCGCAGCGGGAGCCTGCAATACTTCATAAAAGCTCCTGCCTGCTGCTTCTCACCTTCAGGATTTCCCACACCACACGGTACCGCATACGAACGATACAATGCTCGGACTGTTCTTCTCCCCGTTCGACACGAAGACCGATGGCTCACATCGAGTGAAGTTAGACCTCACCAGGTCACCATACGAGAAGCTATGGTGGTGGATCACGAAGCCCGCGTTCACCTTCGTTGAGCGGCCTCCCGGTCGGTCGAAGAGGAGCTGTCGGCGGTAGCTCCTATGGTAATCAGGTGGACGCAGAGGTCGAATTCTGTCATTCATCAACACCTCATCGATGCGTCTGGTATCATGGATGTCAAGGTCACAATGGAGGTTGTGAAAGGCTTGTTTGGCGGCGAGTCCATCAAATACGTTGCGCATGTCAATGGTCCAGGTGCGGTGACGGTGTGTCATCTTACAAATCTCCTCCTGCGCGAATGCAACCTTAGTAGAGAGACCTTGCAGTGGCTCTACGAGGAGCAAGAGCGTGTCAAAACAGCTATTGAGCAGCTGGGACAAACCGACGAGCAGGAGGATTTTGTGAGTCGCCTCTGGGGATGGGAGAGCCGTGCTTGGATGGTGACGCTGTTGTCGTATGTTCACATCCGAGTATAGGCGCCAGAAACGCCGCGACTGCAACACCGCCGGGATGGCGACAGAGACGACAGAAGTTGCGGTCAGCGGTAAATGGTCATCGGTAAATGGTCATCGGTCAAGAGGGTTAGTTGGAGGGATATCGCGCATCTTCGTTTCCGTCCGAACATGCGACACACCAATTGCGTGCCGGCAATGCCGAACAAGGGGGCATGAGCCCGGATACCTGTTGTTAGCAATAAATCTTTTTTACCAAAATGGTGTCTACAAAATGTGTGGTCACATCAAAAGGTTGTCTCAAAAGGCCGAAGCCATTTTAGTTATTAAACACTAACTTTTTAAGGCAAGAAAAAAAAATCAGCTTTACTTTTTTCTTGCTTTAACTATTTTAAACGCCTTTCTAAAATTAGTTTCGAAATACTTATTTTCTTAGTGCAAGTGTTGTAGCGTGCGCGCTAGCTGTTATAGAAAAACAATGTAGGAAACTGTTTAAAAAACTCTGCAAGTAGTTCGTGTGTAAGCTAATTTTAGAGTTTAATTAAAAGCAACATAAATTTTACTTAACAAAGCGATCGGATTTTTACATAAATAAATATATTTATTAGTGTAATAAACTAGTAGATCTATTTTTTAGCTATCTAATATTTCAAATCCCCCTTTTAACTTAAGATACTGACTTTCTATACCCACCTACACATCTACAATTTATTTCAACTTAATATACTTATCTCCTATACTAACTTACATATTAGAATTAATAGCTAGACTAGCACCTTGCTTCTAGCACTATACTCCTAGCTATTTATTTACACTATAATCTCTATACTAACTTGTTATACTAACTTAGTATGTAGACCTTATACTAAACTGCTTAGCGTACCTATATAAGCAATACAAGAGAACAGCTAGCATAGCCTACAATAATATATAAGTAAAATAAATAAATAAACTAGTATACTAGCTCTCTATACTTCTTAATAATAAACTAAGAAAGATACTTGTTAAAACTGCCCTAAATTACAATCTTTACTCTTATTTAGACAGATTTCTGCTGATAAATAATATATTAAAAAATGCTACGTAAATATTTGTAAGTTTTAAACTTACACATTTTATACAGCTCTTTAGGCTAAGAAAAGATGTTAAACTATAATAAAAAAACACATTTTTAGTCTGCTACTGTGTCTGTGCGCGTTTTAAGCTAGTTAAAGTTTTAAGCTACTCTACAAAACTAAAATTCAAGAAAAATAAGGCTGTAAAGCTACTATTGATAAAAAGTATTGCAAGATTTTGTAGAGTTGTAGTAGGTATAATATTATAATTCATTTGTGCTGCTTGTATTTACTTAGTAAGTTAACGTTACGCCCGGGGCAGGTAGTGCACGCTAGGGCAGCTAGTGCAGCTACCTTAGCATTAACATAAAATAAATTAACAATAACACGCTTTTAACGCTTTTACTTTTAACTAAAAGCTTATAAGACCTTGCGCTTACTTAATTAAGACAGTTTTCTTTTAAAGTGTTAAGGGTAGTAGTTGTTGTTGTAGTTAAAATAGGGTTCTAAAAAAGTAAAAAGTAGCTACCCTCTACTAATTAATTGCAAAAGTTAAAAAAAAGATTGTGTGTAGTTTACAAGATAAAAACAGTGAGTTAAAAAGTTCTAAGAGGAAAGCTTAGACTACTAAGTAATAATAAGAGTTAAAAAATTTGCTAAGGTACTAAAAAACAACACTAGTTAATGTTGCGGATTCAATCTCTGGGTATATAACCTGTTGCGGATATGTGGTCGCTTGTTCTACTATCGACTTAGAGGTAGAGGTCTCTGCTTTCTACTTGTTCGTAGTAGACTTAGAGGCAGCCTGATCCAGGCTTATAACCTATTGAAGATTAAGGAGGAGGTGCGCAGGGTGCAGGATAAGGATAAGAGAATAAAATAATAAAGACTAGGGGAAGACAGTATTGTAGAAGATAATAATTGTATTGCCGTATCTCTTTGTCTTGCTGTCTTGTTGTCTTGCTGTCTTATTGTCTTGATTTCTAACTATCTACTAAACTACAGTCTATATATGCTTGTAACTTGCATTCTAGAAAGATCTGTATTACGCAATAGCTTGCGTTGTAGATTGCGTAATCTATAGTAGATTGCGTAATCCTGAACGTTATTGATGATAACAATTAATTGATAACAATAATCAGAAATACTAGTAGCGTAATAGCTCCTAGTAATTAATTGATTGTAGGTTGATTGTAGATTCTAGGTATGATTTGGGCACCTGAATTCTGTAGAGAAACAGCTGAGTAGCTTAATCTGCAATAGTCAAAACGTGTTTAACAGTGATTGCCAGCTTATAGCTAAGAACAAAATTACAGTAGGATTATAATAAGATTGCAACATAATACAATAGAGGAGGGAAAGAACACGTATATACTGCAGCAGAAGCCTGCAATACTTCATAAAGCTAAAGCTGCTACTTTTTACCTACTACTTCTTACTTTTTAAAATAGTACTGCATAAAAACAATTTGCATATAATATGCTGTACTGCAACATAGCGTGTAACTTCTGTAATAAGTATCTCTTTAACTTTAACTCTTATCTAAAGACAGGAAGCTTTCCTGTTGTACACCTAGCCCCTAAACTAGTCTAGCTTAAGCTATATATGCGGACACTTAAGTTTATTAAGCATTTACAAACTTAGCTTCTTTAGGACTTAAGATTTATATTTCTTATAAATAACTCTAGAATCTGCAATATCTTTATATGCAAAAATAATGTTAAGCCTTAACTTAGCTAGTTGTAGAAGAAATACAAGATCTACAAGGTGTTTTCTAATACTAGCAAACTACTTAAAATATTGAACACCAACTTTTTAAGGCGAGAAAAAAGTCTAGCTTTGCCTTTTTCTCGCCTTAACTATCTTAAACGCCTTCTAAAAATTAGCTTCTAATACTTGTTTTCTAGGTGTAGGTGTTGTAGCGTGCGAGCTAGCTAATTGTAGAGAAACAGAGTAGTTAAATGTTAAAAACTCTGCAAGTGGTCTGTGCGCAAGCTAACTTTAAAGTTTTAAATAAAGGCAATTTAACTCTTACTTAACAAAGCAACGGCTTTCTACTTAGGTAGATAAATTTATTGGCGTAGTGAACTAATAGATTTATCTACCTAGCTATCTATTACTGGAATCCCTATACTGACTTGATATACCGACCTCCTATATCGACCTACACATTAGAATGGATAGCTAGTGCTTCTAGCTATTTACCTACACTGAAATCCCTCTGTACTAACTCGATATACTGACCCAATATACTGACCTACACATTAGAATTAATAGCTAGTGCTCCTAGCTATCCACCTACACTGAAATCCCTCTATACTAACTTAATATACTAACCTAATATACTGACCTATATATTAGAATTTATTGCTAGACTAGCAACTAGCTATCTACCTACACTGAAATCCCTATACCAACTTGATATACTGACCTTATATATTGACCCTATACGGAACTGCTTAGGTACCTATATAAGCAATACAAGAGAGTAGCTAGCATAGCCTACAATAACGTATAAGAAGTAAAAGAGATAACTAGACTATTATACTAGCTCGACATACTTCCTTACAAAGGACTAAGAGAGATACTTGTTAAAACTACTTTAGGCTACGAGCCTTACCTTTATTTAGACAAACCTCTCCTTGTAAAAAATAAAAATTGGAAAACACTACGTAGATACTTGTAGGTCGTAAACCTACACGTCTTTTATAGCCTTTTAGGCTAAAAAAGGACTTGAAACTACAAAAAAAAAGCCCTAGCTCCTGTATTAACTAAAGTGCCTTTTAACTTTGAGCCTTAAGGTTGCGTAAGGTTAAAACCCCTTAGTGTCTTTAAGAGAGCGTAGATTGTACTACACTACTAAAGTGGACGGCGTAACGCGCATAACGGCGTAACGCGCACTTATTGCTATAGTAATATCTAATATTTTCTAATCTTAAAATAGCAATAACTTATTTAAAAACTAACCTTTTTTGAAAATTCTTAAGGATTCAGAATCTAGAAACTTAGATCTATAACTCTAGAGTTTTACTCTAGTTTAACATAGCTTAGTTTTAGATATATTAGATCTCTATACATATATAAACTTTTTATTTATAATGATTTTCAAAATTTTAAGAAGGCTAAAAGTTTCTGTCTCTTACTTATTGTAAGGGTGCGTTAGATTAACTAAAGATGCAGGGAAAACAGTAATATATTAAATTAAGAACTACAAAGGCTATCTAGCAAGCTTATCTACTCCTCTATAAGGTCTGTGCTTAGTACTAAGAAAGAGGCAAAAGTAGCTATGTAGCAGCTGCTAACGTAGCTTAAGAAAATAGCGTAGAGCTAAGAGAAAAGCCTAGTAGGCTAGAAAAGTAGAAGGGCCGATACGCTAGGCTTATAGATGCTAGGTGCGCACGGACACCTAGGATCTATAGGATAGCAAAACAAGGCTTTTTATTAAGTATTAAAGACGTTAGGGCTTTAGCCCTTTATAGTACACCTCTCTTTAATAAGGGTCTTAGAGT
This sequence comes from Alternaria sp. 'sect. Undifilum', assembly GCA_024321975.1. Classification (NCBI taxonomy): domain Eukaryota; kingdom Fungi; phylum Ascomycota; class Dothideomycetes; order Pleosporales; family Pleosporaceae; genus Alternaria; species Alternaria sp. 'sect. Undifilum'. The sequence continues at coordinate 376,043 of JAJJZI010000010.1, read as the reverse complement.
TCCTCTAGTCCTATAGTGCTTCTATATCTTCTAAGTTTAAAACTAGTTCTTAAGTTAGTTCTAAGTATTCTACTTATTAAACTAGGTATTCTGTTCTTCTTCCTGTATTTCTTTCTTGTAATAGGCGCTCTACTAGGTACTCCTCTTTGCTGTCTACTCTAATTAAAAAAAGTTTATTGTTGTCTTATAGTTAGCTTAGTAAAGGATCTAAGTAAGCTAGTTAGAAGTTGTTAATATTAAATACTAGATGTATCTATCTAAGAGTATCTAGCTTTCAGCGTTTAGTCTAACAATCTTTAGTACTATATACTTAAGATTTTTCTAATTAAGTTTTTAGCTTAGTCTTTTTATCTTTAAGTAGTCTCTTAGCTTTAACTAAACCTTATTACTTATTTAAAGCTAAAGTAATTATTTTCTTCTCTTCTTTACTTACTGTTCTTGTTCTTGTTAAGATTCTACTATTATAGCTTAAGCTAACTTAATACTTTACTAGAGTTTATTAGCTATATTTTCTACTTTCTAGTAGTCTTCTTGTATTTTCCTTCTTTAATCTTAATTCTAAAGTCTATGTTTTATTACTATTTAAAGAGGGTCTACTTTGTATCTATACTATTAAAAAAAAGGTAATATTTTACTAAATTGTGCTTGTCTTGCTAAAATTACGATCTTAGCTATCTCTAGATTACTTTTCTAGTTTATTTAATACTAATTATAGAAAGCTTGAAAGTAGGCCTATACTAAAGTGTTTATTTATTCTATAAAGCTATTAATTTTAGAGTAATGTCTAGAAGATAAACGTTGTTTAATCTCTAGTAGCTTACAAAGCCTAGTCTAAAAGTAGCTTATAAACTATACACCTTAATTAGACGTAATTTAGTCTAGTAACTAGTAGTAAGCTACTATAGAGTTAATAAATGCTTTTTATAGTAATGTTTTTAAAGCTTATTAGAACTACATCTTCACTTAGCCTATGAGTAACTACTATTAGGTTTATATAACCTTCGCTTTCTAGTAATCTTATAATAAAGTTAATTAATATTTCTTTCTAAATACGCTCTAGAACTAGCAAAGGCTTTAATAATTCTTATAAGCTATTTTTTTATAGTTTTATTCTTCTATATACTAAGTAGTTTCTAATGTATTATTTTACTATTTAGCTAATAGAGAGCTAAAAGTACTCTCTTGCAACTGCTTAGTAAGTAAAGTTCTTTTCTAGATGCCTTAGAGCTCTAGAATAGTAGATTTTATACATAATTCTAGTGTATAAAAGTTTGTTGTTTAGTACTTATTTTTAACTACAGTATAGTAAGTTTCTAGAATTATCTAATTAGTATTTAGAAATAGAAAGCTTAAAGTCTAGCTTTGTTGGAAATTAGCGTTCTTCTTTGCTAACTAATTTTTAGGCTAGCTAGAACGTGTTATCTTCTTTTTTAGCTTTGTTCTAAAGTTCCTCTAGATCTATTTATTCTTAAAGTACTATTATAGGATAGCTATTATAGCTAAGGGTTCTAAAGGTCTCCTCTTCTTCTTATTTCTCTATTTTTAGGGTGGTTACAGTAGATAGTTTAAAGATTTATAAGAACTTTCTAGAGATTTAAGAATCTAAACTGTTTATAAGTATATCTTATTACCTCTAGGATAAGGTATTAGCTCTAGAGTTATCAACTCTAGGCCTGTAGGCGATTTCTATGTTAAGAAATTTACTAAGGAATTAGGCCTATCTTATCTATCTTTTACTAAGCTACATAGGCTTTCTAAAATACTCTAAGTTTTTGTAGTTTATTATAACTAGAAACTTCCTTAAAGAACGTAGCATAGTATCTTAGATAAGTAGTAAATAACTCTAAGTAATTCCTTATTGCGTATCTTATAGTTGCTTTAAGCGCAAGATATCTTTTTTAAGTAGTATACTACTAGTTGTAATTTTCTTTAATTGTTATATTGCAAAAGAACTCTAGCTAGAATATAGCTAGAAAAATTAGTCTCTAAGATTGTTTCCTTGTTTAGATCTTATTAAGCTAGTATTAGTTTAGTAACAAATAGCTCTTTTAGCTTAATTAAAACTTCTTGTTCTATGTTTCTCTATTAAAATAAGACATTTCTAGTAAGCCTTGTGAGCAGGGTAACTATATTAGAGTAGTTCTTAATAAAGTGTTAATAAAAGTTTGCAAATCTAAGAAACTGTGTATTCTTTTAATATGTGTTAGTACATCTTATTCTAAAATAGCTTTTTCCTTCTTAGGGTCTATCTCAAGTCTTTTTCTAGCCTTAATAGTAAATCTAGAGTACTTAGTACTCTGTACGTCAAATTTGTATTTCTTAATATTAAGAGGTAACTTAGCCTTACCTATTACTTCTTAAACCTTGTTTGTATTGTGTTAGTGTTCTTTAAGCGTGCTATTTGTAGAAATTAATATATCATCTAAGTAGGCTAAGTAGAAACTATTAATATACTCGCGTAGTGTCTAGTTAATCTATTATTAAAAGGTGCTTAGGGCTTTTACTATGCTAAAAAGAGTAACTAGCTATTCGTCTAATCTAAATCTTGTTCTAAAAGCAGTCTTCTATTTATCTTTTATATTAATCTTTATTTTGTAGAAGGCTGCAGAGACATTAATCTTAATAAACTTTTCTGCTTTAGTAATATTGTTAAGCGTCTCTTAGATTAATAGCAAAGGATAATAGTTCTTTTTTGTAATAGTGTTAAGAGCTTAGTAATTAACATAAAACTACAATCCTCCTCTAAGTTTCTTAGCAAATAGAACTAGAGAAGAAGCTATAAAACTACTAGCTCTAATCTATCTTTTATCTAATAGAGATATTAGCTCTTTGCGTAGAACTAAAAGCTCTAGTCTACTTATATTATAAAAAGGACCCTAAGAAGGTTCTTTTTCTTTTCTATTTTTATCTTTTTGTAACTTAATTTGGTGATTAACCTTAGGTCAACGTAAGAGAGGTAGTGCAGAAGTAGTTTATGACTTAAAAATCTAAGTGTGGGAGCTGAAAAGGAGCAATTGCTTGATCAGGAGGAGTGGAATGAGTATATTAATCAACTAAGTGCCACAACAAAGTGTCCAAATAACTACTAAAAAGCCTTCGGACGATCTGGCTCGTTTATATGCGCGCTACTAGCTCCGTCACGTGATATCTCATAAGGATCACCTGATAACCCGGGTGATTTGAATGTCAAAGGAGAGATCCGGAGTGATCCGTATATTAGTACTCCAACACACCCCCCAGGTTAGTGAGATACTATTAATCTGAGCTGTAAGCAATCTAGGTAATTATAATAAATCTAAGTTGTTAATTAAGAGGGCCTCTAAAATTATAGCTCCTCTGCGTAATTCTTTGTCGTCGTAGTAATGCTGCGTGTTGTTACTTTGATTAATCTAGCAGCTCTAAGTAATATTAAAACATTAGATAGACACTAAATATCGCGTAAATAGTCAGTGCGCAATTGCTACAAAAAATTAATCGCGTCTATTACCCCTCTAAAACTTTTGTCCTGAACCTCACTCTAATATTAATTACTAAGCTTTTTAGGACTGTCTTGACCACTATTACTAATATAGTAAGCAAGATTGCCTTACTGTTCCCGTACTAATTAGCTACTAATCTTTCTAGTGTAGTCCGCCTTAAGCAACAATAAGCGCAGCTCTAAGAGCTATTGTCAACGTAATTAACGCTCAGAAAGCTGCTAGCAATATAAGAATAGTGCTCAGCATAAGCGTTACACGCACTAAAACCTATTTAACAGTAAGATTTAGCAAGCAGCTAATCTCTAAAATAATAAGAGTTAGTTGCCTCTGCCTTTTAATCTGTACGCTTATTATAAGACATCTAGTAACTCTGCTTAGAGGCTAATTACCTTACCTGCTGAATTAAGCCTGCTGTTAAGTTCTTGCTCAAATTTTAATTTATATAAAAGTCTAACTAAGCAATTAAGCTAGCGCAAAGGCAAAGCTCCTTAAGAGCTAAAGTAAAAGTTACAGTAGATAACTACTTAAGCAGCAACGTGTAAATAGCAACATGGTAATAGCAATAAGCTAAAAACGCCTACTAATCCGTCTACTAAGCACACCGCGCCCCCCTCTACTTAGAAGAAGGCGCCTAATAGCTTCTTAAAGATTGCTGCTGATTTATTATATTCTTGTGTTCTACTATGTAGGCGCTACATAAAGAAGATGTTAGATAGTTTATACGCTAAGCACTGCTTTAATTACGTTTAGACTAGCAGTTAAAGCAGCTTACGCTGTAGCAGTTGCTCGTCTTATACCTACTATATAGTTAATATTCATCTTGCTAATTAATTTATAGCTATATATAGAGATAAAGAGGTAAGTCTCTAATCTTCTAACCTTCTTGCTTAGCTTACTAACTAGTTTTTAGGGATAGAACAACAATAAGATGTACTAAGCTTTAAAAGCTTAACTACTTAAGGACATTATTACTTACCGCAAAGAGATTAAGAGCAGCATTACAAATACTAGCAAGCCTTCTACAAAGAAGCCTCCTGCTAATAATTATTATGCTTAAGAAATGTTGTATTGCGGTTTTGCCGCTTAACCTCCTGCTCCTGCTCCTGCTTCTGCGTTCGCTCCTGCTCCTGCGTTCGCTCCTGCTCCTGTGTTCGTTCAACAGCCGCAACAGTTAGCTTATTATTCTTAGCAGCAACAGCGGCAATAACAACATTAACAACAATATAAGCAGCCTTAGTAGTAACCTGCTTAAAAGTTGCAGCTTTAAGAGCAGGCTGCCTGCGGAATGTTGCCCCCTACTATTCTATACAATTGTCCTTTTGTTCGTTGTCTTAATTGCTATATAATTTATTTAATGGCTTCGGCCTTTTAAGACAACCTTTTAATGTAACTACACATTTTGTAGACACCATTTTAGTAAAAAAGATTTATTGCTAACAACAGGTATCTAGGCTTATGCCCCCTTGTTTGGCATTGCCGGCACGCAATTAGTGTGTCGCATATTTAGACAAAAACAAAGATACGCGATATTTCTCTAACTAACCCTCTTAACTAATAACTATTTACTAATAACTATATACTGCTAACCGCAACTTCTGTTGTCTCTGTTGCTATCCTAGCGATGTTACAGTTGCGGCGTTTCTAGCGCCTATACTTAAATGTAAACATACAACAATAGCGTTACTATCTAAGCACAGCTCTCTTATCTCTAGAGGCGACTTACAAAATCCTCCTGCTTGTTAGTTTATTTTAGCTTCTTAATAGCTATTTTAACACGCTCTTGCTCCTTATAGAGCTACTGCAAGGTCTCTCTACTAAGGCTGCATTCGCGTAGGAGGAGATTAGTAAGATAACACATTATTACTGCACCTAGACTATTAACATGCGTAACGTATTTAATAAACTTACTGCTAAATAAGCCCTTTAAAACTTCTATTATAACCTTAATATCTATAATACTAGACGCATTAATAAGGTGTTAATAAATAACAGAATTTAACCTCTGCGTCCACCTAACTACGATAAGAGCTACTGCCAACAGCTTCTCTTTAACTAACTAGGGAGGCTGCTTAATAAAGGTAAACGCGGGCTTTGTAATCTACTTCTATAGCTTTTTATATAGTAACTTAGTAAGGTCTAACTTTACTTAATATAAGCTATTAGTCTTTATGTTAAATAGGGAGAATAAAAGTCTAAGTATTGTATTGTTTATATACAATACTGTGTAGTGTAGGAAATCCTAAAAGTAAGAAGTAGTAAGCAGAGAGCTTTTATAAAGTATTGCAGGGTCCTGCTGCGGTAACGTACGTGTCCTTACCCTCCTCTACCTCTACCTCCTCCACCTCTATCACAATTTTGTTGCTAGCTATTTATTTTTTAAGGTGTCAAAGGTGGTGGTTGTTGTTGTAGTCAAAATAGGGTTCTAAAAAAGTGAAAAGCAGCTACCCTCTACAAATCAATCGCAAAAGTCAAAAAAAAAGATTGTATGTAGTTAACAAGATTCGAACGGTGGGTAGATGAGTTCTAGGAGGAAAGCTTAGACCACCAAGCGATGATTAGGGTCAAAAAATTTGCTAAGGTACTAAAAAACAACACTAGTTAAAACGTGTCTAACGGCGATTGCCAGCCTATAGCTAACAACAGGATTACAGTAGGATTGTAATAGGATTACAACATAATGTAATAGAGGAGGGAAAGGACACGTACGTACCGCAGCGGGAGACTACAATACTTTATAAAGCTAAAGCTACTACTTCTTACTTACTGCTTCTCACCTTTTAAACAGCACTGTATACAAACAATTTGTATATAATATAATGTAATAGCGTATAACCTCTGCAACAAGCATCTCCTTAACTTTAACTGTTATCTAAAGACAAGAAGCTTTCTTATTGTACACCTAGCCCCTAAACTAGTCTAGCTTAAGCTAATTATGCAGACACCTAAGTTTATCAAGCATCTACAAACTTAGCATTTTTAGGACTTTATAATTATATCTCTTATAAATAACTCTAGAATCTGCGATATCTCTATATACAAAAAGAATATTAAGCCTTAACTTAGCTAGTTGTAGAAGGAATATAAAATCTACAGGGTGTTTGCTAATACTATTAAAGTACCCAAAATGCTCTTCTTTAGTATCCCTCTCTTCTTGTTAATTATGTATAGGCTAAGTAAAGAAACTATTAACTAGTGAGGCTAGCTATTGCATGACGTCAAAATAGTGATAGAGAAGAAAGAGGCGGGAAAAGAGGAGTAGGCATTCTATTATCGTATGTATAGGTTAGAAAGCAAGGCAATAATAATGCTGCTTCTTTAATTCGTCTAAGAGTACCTAGAAGTGAAGCCTTAATATAAGTAGGTAGTATAGGCAGGATAGAGCGCGTTAAGTTAGGAGGCGATTTGCGTCTTTGTCTTGCTTTTCTTTATTTCTATCTAAACATGTGACACACTAATTGCGTGCCAGCAATGCTAAACAAGGGGGTATAAGCCCTAATACCTGTTGTTAGCAATAAATATTTTTTTTACTAAAAAGGTGTCTACAAAATGTGTGGTCACATTAAAAGGTTGTCTCAAAAGGCCGAAGCGTTGCTAGCTCTAAGCTAGCAATTGCTGTTAAACACGTTTTAATTAATGTCGTTTTTTAGTACTTTTAGCAAATTTTTTAACACCAATTTTGCTTAGTGGTCTAAGCTTTTCTGCTCTGAGCGCTTAGCGCGGGGACTTCATCCACTCACCGTTCGAATTTCGTCAACTACACATAATCTTTTTTTGACTTTTGCGACTAATTAGTAGAGGGCAGCTGCTTTTCACTTTTTTAGAAAACCTATTTTAACTACAACAACAACCACCACCTTTGATACCTTAAAAATAAATAACTCATTTAAATAAGCGCAATTATTACGCTAGAGTAAGAAGGCAATTATCTAACAACTCTATATATAGAAGTAATAGGTTATAATTACGCTGTAATGCTGCTTACCTCTAGACTCTTGCTATTTAATCTTAGATCGCTTAAATTGCTCTTAAGCTAGCTAAAGCTGAGCAGGCTATGCGTGATGTAATAATAGAGTCTAGCGAGTATAATAAGTCTAATACTAATTAGTAATAAGGTTCTTAGTTATAGTTTAATTGTCTAGCTTACATTCTCCTGCTTATTGTAAGCAATTAAAAGGAGACTTAGCCTAGTATATAGATGTTGCTACTTAATACAAATCCTTTGCTTATTAATTATTATTTTCTTTAATTAAATGCCTAACTTACTAAAAGTTAAGCAACTGCTTAAACTTTGCAAACTATTATTAGGTAAGTAACTTAGTTAGTTTATTAGCTAGCATAATTACTGTTTCTAGGTATTTAACCTGAAATAATCTTTTAGTAAATTCCTGCTGTAGCTACATGTTTTGTATATCTATATGCCTTAATTAAGTGCTAATCTACTTATTTTTCTTAACTATAAGCTTAATTTTTTGGTAATTGTGATACTAGACTGTCTAGACATCTCCTAAATTAAGAAATAGCTTATAAAAGAAGCGCTTAAAGGCTATAGCCTCCTTAGTAGTATGCTTAAGGGCGAGCAGCTTAGCCTTAGTAGTTAACGTAGTTACTATAGTTTGCTAAGCTACCTTTTAAAATATTAGACTACTATATAAGATAGCTATGTTTCTATCAGACAATTAACAAGTTTCCTAATTATTTATAAAGGAAGCATTGCCTGTAGTTATTAGGTCTAGGCTATTGTAGTTCCTATATTAGATCGCATCCTATCTTATTTAATAGAGGTACATAATTACCTGTTTAACAGCTTTTATATGCTAATTGCTAAGGTTTGTAAGGAAGTGTGAGAGCTTTAAGATTAAGTAGGCAATATCTAGTTATAGCATAATAGCTGTGTACAGCACTAATCTAACCTTTTTTTAGTAAGCCTTAATCTCTTGCTTTGTTGCTTTACTAATATTCTTAATTAGCTCCTCTAACAGCAATAAAGTCTTTAGAAAGCTACTATTCTTTAGCTTAAACTTCTTTGCAATCTTATTTAATATATGTATTATTTACAAGCGTAATTGTTTACTTCTTATAATCTCTAATTATCTAGATACTAAGGAACTATTTAACTAATCCTTGTTCCTATATCTTGTATTTGTCTATAATCTATAACTATAGATATATTGCCCTCTGCTTATAACCTTTTACAAAGAGCAGTAGGATATTATCTATATAAAATAACACTAAGATCCTCCTCTTTTATATAAAGAAAAGGCAGGGAATCCTTTAGTAAGGCAATTAGTCTAATCTGTTTTAGTAATCTTAAGAACTCTTTATACTATAATAGTAGCAAGTCTTACTTTTATTTTTTAAGGTGTCAAAGGTGGTGGTTGTTGTTGTAGTCAAAATGGGTTTCCAAAAAAGTAAAAAGCAGCTACCCTCTACTAATCAATCGCAAAAGTCAAAAAAAAAAGATTGTGTGAAGTTAACAAGATTTGAACAGTGGGTAGATAAGTTCTAGGAGGAAAGCTTAGACCACCAAGCGATAATTAGGGTTAAAAAATTTGCTAAGGTACTAAAAAATGACACTAGTTGAAACGTGTCTAACAGCAATTGCCAGCTTATAGCTGACAACAGGATTACAGTAGGATTGCAATAGGATTACAACATAATGTAATAGAGGAGGGAAAGGACACGTACGTACCGCAGCGGGAGCCTGCAATACTTTATAAAGCTGCTGCTTCTTACCTACTGCCTGCTTCTTACCTTTTAAACAGCACCGCATACAAACAATTTGTATATAATATACTGCAATAGCGTGCAACCTCTACAGTAAGCATCTCCTTATTCTAGGCTCTCTTCTAAAAAAAGCATTCTTTGCTACTATCTACCTAGCACCTAATTTAGTCTAACACAAACTGCTTAGGCAGACACCTAAATTTATTAAGTATCTTAAAACTTAACTACTTAGCTAGACTTCTAAGTTTATAAAAATCTTAAATAAGTCCCTTATTTACAATATCTTTATATATAAAAAGATTATTAAGCCCTAATTTAGCTAGTTGTGCAAGGAATACATAATCTCTAGAGTATTTACTAACACTAGCGCAGTACTTAAGATCTATTACTTTAGTATCCCCCTCTTCCTATTTATTATATAAGGGCTAAGTATAGAGACTAGAACCTAGCTTAAACAGCTATTATAAGACGTTAAATTAGCAATAGAGAAGAAAAAAGCAGAAAAAAAGAAGTAGGCTTTCTATTATCGCGTCTATAGGATAGCAAGCAAGGTGATAATAGTGTTACTACTTTACTTTATCTGGGAGCACCTAGTAGTAAAGTAATAAGAATAGGCAGAATAGGGCGTGTTAAGTTAGGAGGCAATTTGCGTCTTTATCTTGCTTTTCTTCGTTTCTGTCTAAACATGCGACACACTAATTACGTGCTAGCAATGCTAAATAAGGGGGCATAAGCCCTAATACCTGTTGTTAGCAATAAATCTTTTTTTTTACTAAAAAGGTGTCTACAAAATGTGTAGTCACATTAAAAGGTTGTCTTAAAAGGCCGAAGCCATGTAGCAAGTCTTACAATCTATATAGTGCGCAGTTAAGCTGTACACACTTCTCTAGCTTCTTAAAGCTATCTAGTATCTTATAGATTACTAAGTTGTCTGCTGTAATTAATGCATTAAGAAATGCTCTTATAACATTATATTGCTTAATCTCTAAATTATTCTTAGCAGCAATAGCTATTGCTGCTTAGAAGGACTTAGCTGCTAAGGTAGCAGTGTAAGTTAAATTAATTAAATCTTTTTTCTAGAGATTACCATTACAACAATCTACGCCTTGCATTTAAAAAAGAAGCTATCTTAATTAAACTTGTAGGTCTAAACCTACTTTATAGGTATTAGGCGATTAATTGCTTCTTCCCTTAATATCTTACTCTAAGTCTTTGTCTTACTTAATTAATTAATCTCTCTCCTACAGGCATCCTTAAACAAGGCCCTTATAGGATGCTAAAGTAGCTACTTACATAATCCTAGCAGTTTAGGTAGATTGTCGCGATGCTATTAAGCATTTCTACTTAGCTTATACTTAGTAAGCAAAGCTGCTATAACTACGTAATTAAGAGTCTTATAGCTTGCTTAGTCTTCCTAGGTTACTTGCAAACCTAGTAGGTAGGTATTATAAAAATTATTTTATAATAGATCCTTATAATCTGTAATTAATACATTAACACTACTTATGCTTCTACCTCTTAGTTAATTGTTAGGATCTTAAGTTGCGTTCTTATGCTTACGCCCGCTACCTAGCTTGCGTAGTAGAAGATATTAATTTGTAGACTAATTTAAGCTTTTACTAGTAATACAAGCAATATGCCTTATAAGCAGAGGTTTAGCTTATAATTGCTTACCTCGTCCGCTGTTCATTGTCTAAGATCTTAACTTGCAAGATAATTTACGCCCTGCTATTCTGCTTACATAAGCAGGTGTTCTATTATAATTAGCTAGCGCGTTAGAGTCTATAGGCACAGACTGTTAGACTAGTAAATAAGGTATTCTATTTACAGGTTTTAATAGATTAGCTCCTTTAAGCAGTTACACTGCTATTTAACTATTAATTACTACATAATTATATAAATTGTTGTTCCCTAGAGTCTCTAGTTTAGGAGTAGGTTCTAGGGTAGTAAGACTAGTAATCTACTACTAATCTAAGCAAATTCCTAATAGCGCACTAGCCTTATGCTCTATTCGCTTAGTGTCTTCTAATCTACTCTTATCTTTAGTAGGCAGGCCTTTCTTACTACTTAAGATAGTAAATAGATTACTCCTAAGGTTATTAGTAGTTAGCTATGTATTCTAATCTGCCCTTCCTTAAATAGGCGAGAGGACCTCTAAGTCGTCTCTAGGATTAACTAGCTTGCTATTATAAAGGATCTCTACAATCTTATTTACTTAATCCCTTAGTAGCTCTTTTTTACAATCTCCTTCATAGAACAACTATTTATTAAAAGTTACATTACAAGTATTAATTACCTAATTAAGTGTTAGTACCTATATATAGTACATGTTAGAGGCTTAATAACTAACTAAATAACTAATATAGCTGTAAGAATTAACCTTAAATCCTTAATAATTACGCCTAGCTGCCTTATCTTTATCTAAAGGATAGGCTCGGCAGCTATAGGCATATATTCCACTCTAGTCTAGGCGTAGATTAGCAGTCTAATGTCTAATCTTAGGTAGTTAATAGTATTAGAAATATTTCCTAAACCATTCTTTAAGTACCTAGTTAGGGGATTAATAGCTATAGATCTTAGTAGGGCTTATACTATGTAGATAAGCAGCCGCATCTATAATTACTAGCTAAAGCTTAGCTAGTAGATTAGCGCTTGTGCGCATCTTAATAGCCTTTATAATTAGCTCTTAGCTAGCTCTCTCTGCTAAGCTATTAGGCTTATGTGTTTATAGCGGTGGCGTCTTAATTATAATTTCTTTTTTTGTTACTTATTCCTTATATCTGAATTGCCCTCCTTAAGGTAGTGTAGCAGTATTATTATCTTAATAGATTTCTATAATCCTCTGCTAATATTTTCTCTTAATTTTCTTAGCAAAGCCTTTCATCCCCTATATCATATTATTTAGTGTTTTTAGCTAGATATTATAATTATATAGCTTGCCTAAGTAGTCTTCTTTAATAATTAGTACCTATTTTTTAAGCAATTAACCTATTAAGAAATTAAACAGATCCTATAAGATCTTATAGAAAGGTTGTAGTAATCTTTCTCTTAGTTGCTGTAAGATTACTTGTAAGGCATAAGCTGTTGCGCAATAATTATATTCTAATAGCTTTTTATTAGTAATCTTAACATTCTGCGCTAAGTAGACTAAGGCTTTAATAGCCTATTGTCCTAGGTAACCTAATTGTTAATGCTACAAGTCCTTATAACTAGTGCGTAGCTTTAGTATCCTTAATTATGCTACTGCGTTTACAAGTAGTAGTTAAGTAGGGTAACAAGAGATTTGCTTGTATTTAATAAATAAGAGATTAAAATAACACTTAAGGTTAATTAGGACCACGTTCTTCTTAAGAGTACTAAATTGCATAGTATAATTATATCCTAAATACTAAATGCCTAACTAGTAAAGCCTCTCTTCTAACACGATATTAGTATAGAAACCTAGTACAAGCTTAACGTTAGTAAGCAGTAGATTAGCTGTCTTAGGGCCTACCTTACTATACAGGACGTTCTTAAGCAGCCTATTTCCTATCCTAGTAACTAGAATAGATTAAGTGCCTGCTAAGACTGTATTATTATTAGCGTATTTAGTAAAGGTGCCTAGTACTAGGTAATCTATAATATTAACTAAGTAGACTACTACTATACTATCTAGGATTATACAAAGAGATAAAGTATAAGGGGTAAAAGCTACACTAAAGACGTTAAGCTTAATTTTATTAATCAAGTTATCTAGTTTAGTTAGTGCTAAAACTAATAATCTAGAGTAGGATCTACTTAGCTTATTAGTAACTAATCTGCTAGTGCTAGCCTTCTAGCCTTCTTTCTTAATCTAAGTGCGTAGAGATGCCTAAGTGTTGCTGTTCTATTACTTAACAATCTTTTTTTTAATTATTTAACAGCTTAATTAGTAGATTACTAGTAGAGCTTAATCTAGTAACTGCAGTTTAAAGTTAGTAGCAGTTACGCGGTGTCTAGAAGTGCTTACTTATAGGCCCTTTACTAGCCTTGCAGAGGCAAGAGTAGGGTTACTTACTACCCTTGTTTAACTTTAAGTTGTTAGCACTAGTAGATTATTAAGCTAACGCTAATCTAGATCTAGTTTAGAACACTACGTGTTCTTTTCCTTTTAAAGAAGTAATTAACTAATCCTATAATAAAATACTAAAGATTTTTCCTGGATTATTAAGGGTTAAATAAGCTTTTCTAAGCGCTATTACTTATGCTAGCTTATTTTGCTTCTTGCGTGACTAGTCTAGTGTAATCTTAGTGCCTAAGGCGTCTAAAAAATTAGTAATTGCTAACAGTCTAACAACCTTAAAAAGTAAGTAGATTATTGCTTATTAATATAGTAGCTACTACTTAGTAAACTATTACTTAGAGCCTATTTGTCTCTAGTAAGCCTTATTAAGGTGTAATCTATACTGCGCCCTAATTAAATACTAAGTATTCTAATCTATAGGTGTAAGATCCTCCTTTAGGATCTTTACTAAGGCTTAAAGGTTAGTAAGGTTTTAAGTAATTATGCTTATTAAGGCGCTTAAAAGCAGGTCTAGATAAACAGTCTTGCTAATCTAGTCCTTAACATTAGTAATTTTAGCAACTTTTCTTGTCTATTAAGTAGCTTATGGCTTCGGCCTTTCAAGACAACCTTTTGATGTGACCACACATTTTGTAGACACCTTTTTAGTAAAAAAAAAGATTTATTGCTATTAACAGGTATTGGGGCTTATGCCCCCTTGTTTAGTATTACTGGCACGCAATTAGTGTGTCGCATATTTAGACAGAAACGAAGAAAAGCAAGATAAAGACGCAAATTGCCTCCTAACTTAACGTGCCCTATCTCGCCTATTCTTGTTACTTTACTGCTAGGCGCTCCTAGATAAAGTAAAGTAGCAACACTATTATTGCCTTACTTGCTAACCTATAAACGCGATAATAGAAAGCCTACTCCTCCTTTCCTACCTCTTTCTTCTCTATTACTAATTTAACGTCTTATAATAGCTGTTTAAGCTAGGTTCTAGTGTCTGTACTTAGCCCTTGCACAACAAATAAGAAGAGGAGGACACTAAAGTAATAGATCTTAAGTACTGTACTAGTATTAGTAAATACTCTAGAGATCGTGTATTCTTTGTACAACTAGGTAAATTAGGGCTTAATAATCTTCTTATATATAAGGATATTGCAGATAAGACACTTGTTTAATATTTTTATAAACTTAGAAGTCTAGCTAGGTAGTTAAGTTTTAAAATACTTAATAAATTTAGGTGTCTACATAAGCAGTTTAAGTTAGACTAAATTAGATGCTAGGTAGACAGTAGCAAAGGATGTTTTTTTTAAAAAAAGAGCCTAGAATAAGGAGACGCTTACCGCAGAGGTTACACGCTATTATAGTGCATTGTATACAAATTGTTTGTATGCAGTGCTATTTAAAAGGTAAGAAGCAGTAGGTAAGAAGCAGTAGGTAAGAAGCAGCGGCTTTATAAAGTATTACAGGCCCCCGCTGCAGTACGTACATGTTCTTTCTTTTCTCTATTATATTATGTTGCAATTCTTTTGCAATCCTACTGTAATCCTATTACTAGCCATAGGCTAGCAATCGCTGTTAGACACGTTTTAACTAGTGTCGTTTTTTAGTACCTTAGCAAATTTTTTGAACCCTAATTATCGCTTAGTAGTCTAAGCTTTCCTCCTAGAACTTATCCACCCATTGTTCGAATCTCGTTAACTACACACAATCTTTTTTTTGACTTTTGCGACTAATTAGTAGAGGGTAGCTGCTTTTTACTTTTTTAGAAACCCTATATTGACTACAACAACAACCACCACCTTTAATACCTTAAAAATAAATAAGTAAAGCTCTTTTAAAAGAGTATTTTCTTTATGTCTTTATCTAAGTTCCTGTATAATAGTAGTAACTATTCTTGTAATTCTATAACACAATTATAGATACTCTTTTTGCATTAAAACAATAACTAGAGTTTATTTCTAGCTCTCTGAGAACTGTATAGATCTTTAAACATCTGATTAAAGAAGCTTAATAAGTATTTAAAGTTCTAGGCGTCTAACAATTCTATCTAGTTAAGGTAAGGTAGTGTTAAAGTTACTACTAAGCCTTTAAGCCTACTAAAGGCGTAATAATACATTCTTCTTTCTATATTAAAGTCTTCTTAGTTGTTCTCTACTTTAGTAGTAAGCTGCTTCTTAAAAATCTAGTACGTCTTTCTAGTTCTATTAAAAGCGTCTAAATTAGGTTATTTAAAACGCTTTAGTTGTGCTAGCTACTGAACTAGTTTTAATACAGCGAGTAAAGTTAGTAGCTAAGTAGGAAGCTAGTCATGTTCTAGTTCTTCTTTAGAGGCTAAATTAATAGCCTTTTAGATAAGAAAAGCTTCTTATATTATTATTAAAGTTATTATCTTATCTAGTTTGTTTGCTCTGTAGAGGCCTTTTAGAGTATTCTCTATTTTAGCCTTGCTAATACTATCTTAGTACAGTCTTGCTATCTAGACAGCAAAGCTTCTAGTTATAATCTCTACCTCTACTATTATTATGTAAAAATACTAAATAAATAGCACTTGTAATATTTAATGGCAGAGATTAGTTTCTAGAGCTACTAGCAATATAGTAGGCTTATCTAATAGTTTGTATTATACAACGTTCTAGGTAAAGTCTTGTATAGCTAAGTATTCTTTAGCACTCCTTGTGCTTTAAATGCTTTTAATCCTTAGTAAATTTAAAACAGCTTTAACTAAAATTAGCAATTTAATTAATTAGAGTCTTGTCTAGATGTAGCTCTAGGGGGCTTCTGTGCGTAGATATAGCTCTAGCTAGCTTCTTGTCTAGATATAGCTCTAGGAGGCTTCTAAATTAACGTAGTAATACTAGCGCTACAAAAAGATTTAATTTAAATGTAAGAATACGTTAGATTAACTAAATATATAAAGAAAAGAGTAATAAAATAAGTTAAGAACTACAAAGGCTATCTAGCAAGCTTATCTACTTCTCTATAAGGTCTGTGCTTAGTTTAAGAAAGAGGCAAAAGTAGCTACGTAGCAGGGGCTAAATTGGCTTAAGAAAATAGCGTAGAGCAAAGAGAAAAGTGTAGTAGGCTAGAAAAGCAGAAGGGCTAATACGCTAGGCTTATAGATGCCGGGTGCGCACGGACACCTAGGATCTGTGGGATAGCAAAACGAGGCTTTTTGTCGAGTACTAAAGACGTCAGGACTTCAGCCCTTTACACTTATAGTCTTGAATATATGTAATAGTACTTAAAAGTATTATACTTAAGAAGATATAATAGAAATTCTAAAATCACACTATAAGAAAATCTTATTTTCAATATAGCTCTCTTATATTTCATCTCTATTTAATAATTCTTTTAGTTTTAGTATTGAAAAGCTCAGCTCTAGAAACTTAAAATTTTACTCCAGATTAATATAGCTTAGTTAAAAAGTTTATATTCGAATAGAGAGCTAATATCTCCAAAATCAAACTGAAAGAAACTAAAGCAAAATTCTAGAGTTATAGATCTGAGTTTCTAGATTCTATATCTTAAAGATTCTTCAAACAAAGTTGGTATTTAAAGAAGTTATTGCTATTTTGATATTAGAAAATATTAGAGATTACTATAGCAAAAAGTGCGCGTTACCGAGGTGGACGGGCCAACGCGCATGACGGGCCAACGCGCGGTTTGAACACCAAAATCACCACCAAACTTGAGGCTGTAGAGCCTCACACAATAGCTACTATCGCGAGATTTTTTAGTAGTGAGATCTATAGGGCTCAAATTATATATATAGCTATAGAAATTAAGTTGGAGTTTTAATCGCGCGCTCTGTGCGCAAGGTAGACGCTGGTTGAGCTGTAACACTACTTTAAGGCTCTCTACTACTTGTAGGGCTCGCGATAGGCCTCTTATTTTAAGTAACTTTCTTAAGAGCCTTAAGGCTGCTCTTTTTACTCTTTTAAGAAGTTTTTATAGATTATTAGAGTTGTTTTGCAGCCCTGCGAGCAGCTGCCCTAGAGGCCTGTTTAGCAGCCCTCTTAGCCTTCTCCTTCTTTCTTACTAATTGAGCAGCAGCCCTTGCCTCTTGCTTTATTTTCTTCTCTTTTCTCTTTGCCCGCCTTATCTTCTTACAATGCCTGTTTATTTTAGCTTTTTAGTGTTGTACCTGCTCCTCCTCGCGCTCCTGGAGCTGCTAGCGATTACGTACCTCTTTCACCTTCCTTAGAGACTAGACTATAGCTCTACCTTAGTACTCCTTAGGCGCCTAAAGTAGGAGAGACTTTCTTTGTATTTTACGCGTTTTTTTATTAACTAGAGCCTTGCGTAGGCCCTTAATTTTATGCTTAAAGAGGGTCTTTTAAGTAAAGATTTAGTAATAAACTTAGCTTAGCATTTAAGCTTGTTTATAACTTTAATCTTTTACTACCTTGCGTAGTAGGCGTTCAAATTTCCTCTAGTCTAAGATTTTTAAGCTTAAGGACTTACTACTACTACTTAAAAGGCTCTTAATACTAAATCTTTTTACTATAACTTTAGGATTAGAAGGTAAAAGGCCTGTAGCATTAAAAGCCTTTAAGATTATTATTTCCTTAAAGGAGGCCTGCTAAACTTAGTAAAAGAGGTAAAAGAAATCCATCTTGCTTATTAAGGTGAGGCCCTAGTTCCTCTATAGAAATCTAGATGTCTTAGCCTAGTAAGCTAATAAGAGAGGCTTAAACAAGGCAATATTAAGAGGCTACAGCGTGTAGGTTAAATAAGGGGGATAGACTACCAAGAGAATCTTGTTCTAATTATAGTATTTAAGAAAATTTATAGTAAGGTAAGATCTATAGCTGTCTAAGATAAGTAATTAATAAGAGGATTAAGCTTTTACCTTAGTATTATAATTAAACACCTATTTAAGCTACGCAAGACTAATCTTATTATTTATCTAGCTAAAGAGTAATAAGGTAATGCAAACTTAATAAGTTTTAGAATTAAAGGCTTGTAACTAGGTGTTCTGTATTAATCTTAAGGTTAATTAATATATAAGGGTACGCGCTAGGTAAGATCTACTAGCGTAGATGTAGGCTAGGAGTGTTATTTACTCTTGTAAGCTATCCTAAATAGTACTCCTCTTTTTTCCCTACTTATGTAAAGGCTTACTAAAGATCCTCTTTAATCTTCTTAAGATACTAAGGAGGAAGCCCTTCTTATCTATATTGTATATATAACGCGCTATAATCTAGTACTGCTTAATTTTCTTGCATAAGAGATTAAAGTATAAGCTATACTTCTTTTTTTTAATTAGGCTTGTAGCAATTGTTATCTATGCCTATTATTTATTTTAAAATAAGCTTATTAGAGTACTAGTAGACAAAGCAATTAATCTAGTGTAATTTAATCTCTCTTCTTGCAATCTGTAAGGCGAAATTTCGTATTATAGCTCGTGTAGGTGGAAGGCCTTGCCTAGTAAGCTGTTTAATATACTATAAGAGCTCTAGCTCCTGTTGTAGGTAGAGAGCCTGTTAATTTTAAGACTTAAGGTTGCGTGAGGTTGAAACACCTTAGTGTCTTTAACAGAGCGTAGATTGTACTTTACTATACTTTTCTGTAAACTTTGTATACAAGAAAGATGCGCCTAGTGCGCGTAAATTAATTTTATTAATTGCTTCCTAGATTAGATCTATATTGGTGGAGTTATCAAGTGTTGAAAGGTAGTGTTATTTTGGTGGGGTGAGCGTTGGCCCGTCCACCTCGGTACGCAGTCATGCGCGTTACGCCGTCCACCTTAGTATATTTTTCTGCAAACTTTGTATACGAGACAGATGCGCCTAGTGCGCGCAAATTGATTTCATTAATTGCTTCCTGGATCAGATCTATATTAGTGGGGTTATTAGGTGTTGAAAGGTAGTGTTGTTTATGTGGGGGTGCGCGTTACGCCGTCATGCGCGTTACGCCGTCCACCTCGGTACCGAGGCTCACCGCCTAACGACCCCAACGGCGCAACAACCCACTAGAACACCAAAACAGACCTACAACTTAAGGCTGTAAAGCCTCACTAAATAGCAGTTATTGCGAAATATTTTAGTAGAGAGATATATAGAAGTATAACAGTATATTGCGCTACAAATATTGCTTTAGAGTAGTAATTACTCGGCCGCGTCGTGACTAAGTAGGTAGTGCGCCTGCAACAGCACCTTAAGGCTCTCTACCATCTACAGGCCTTGCAACAGCTCTTTTTCTAGTAGTAGGTCTAGTAGGAGCCTTAAGGCTGCATTTCTTATCCTTTTAGGAGGTTTTGTAGGCTTATTAGAGTTGTTTTGTAGTCCTGCGAGCAGCTGCCTTAGAGGCCTGTTTAGCAGCCTTCTTAGCCTTTTTCTTCTCTCTTAGCAGCCTAGCTGTAGCCCTTGCTTAACGCCCTAACTCCTTGTCTCTTGCCTCCGCCTGCCTTGCCTCCTTACAAAGCCTAGTTGTCTTAGCTTTTTAGTATTGTAGCTACTCTTCTTTATACTCCTAGAGTTGCTAGTAATTACGTGCCTCTTTTACCTTTCTTATAGACTAGAATACAGCTCTACCTTAATACTTCTTAAGCTTCTAGAGTAGGAGAGGCCTGCCTTGCTTTCTGTGTGTTCTCTTATTAATTAGAGCTTTACGTAGACCTTTTACTTTATACTTAAGAAGAGTCTTTTAAGTTAAGATCTAGTAAAAGGCCTAGCTTAGCTTTTAAGCTCGTCTATTACCTCTATCCTTCACTACTTAAAGTAGTAGACGTTTAGTCTTCTTCTAGTTTAAGGCACTTAACGCTAAACACTCGCTATTGCTAAAAGAGCTAGAGCTAGTATTAAACTTTTATAGTATAACTTTAGGATTAAAAGGTAAGAAGCTAATAGCCTTAAAGGCCTTAAGGATTATTGTTTCCTTAAAGGAGGCCTGCTAGGCGCAATAAAAGAGAGGGAAGAAATCCCTCTTGCTTATTAAGCTAAAGCCTTAGCTTGTCTTTATAAAGGCTAATATCTTATTTAAGTACGCTATT
Source organism: Alternaria sp. 'sect. Undifilum' (assembly GCA_024321975.1). NCBI lineage: Eukaryota > Fungi > Ascomycota > Dothideomycetes > Pleosporales > Pleosporaceae > Alternaria > Alternaria sp. 'sect. Undifilum'. The sequence goes on along the minus strand of JAJJZI010000010.1, from coordinate 355,816 downwards.
AAGAGAGGTTTAAATAGGCTAATATTAAGCAGCTGTAGCGTGTAAGTTAAATAAGGAGGATATACTGTAAGAAGGATCTTGTCCTAATTATAATAGTTGATTAAATCTATTATAAGGTAAGATCTATAGCTATCTAGTATAAGGAGCTAGTAAGAAGATTAAGCCTTTGCCTTTGTACTGCGATTACATACCTATTTAAGCTACGCAAAGCTAATATTGTTGTTTATTTAGCTAGAGAAGAATAAAGAAATTAAATCCTAATAAGTCTTATAATTAAAGGCCTGTAGCAAGGAGTTCTGTATTAATCCTAAGGCTAACTAGTAGATATAGGTATGCTTAAGGTAAGATCTATTAGCGTAAATGTAAGCTAGCAGCATTATCTACTCTTACAAGCTATCTTAAATAGTACCTCTTCTCTTTCTATCTTTATATAAGGTCCTGCTAAAGATCTTCTTTAAGCGACCTACTACTATAAGCAGAAAGCCTTTCTTATTTATATTGTACGTATAACGCGCTTTAACGTAATACTACTTAATCTTCTTACGTAGAAAGTTAAAGTAAAGGCTATACTTCTTTCTTAAATTAGCTTTGTAGCAACTATTGTCTATGCCTATTATCTATTTTAAGATAAGCTTGTTAGGATATTGCTGTACAAAGTAATTAACCTAGTTTATTCTAAGCTCTCTCTTTGCAATTTATAAGCTGAAATTTCGTATTATAGCTCGTGTAGGTGGTAGGCCTCGCCTAGTAAGGCGCTCTATATAGCGTAGGAGCTCCTGCTCCTGTTGTAGGTAGATTGCTTGCTAGTTTTCTAAGCAAGTAGCGCGCAAGGCAGAAATACCTTAGTGTCTTTATTAAAGCGTAGTGTAGTTGCAGCTATATTGTTGCGCAATTTTTCTATAGTTTATTTTTTCTCTATAATCTTGCGATTCTATTGCAGTAAGCGCAGCCTTAATTGAGCTCATAGTGGTGGAGTTATCACGTGTTAATGTGGTGGTGCTGTTTTGGTGGGTGGGTCGTTGCGCTGTTGGGGTCGTTAGGCGGTGAGCCTCGGTAGGTACTGTGTCCGTGCGCGTTTTGCGCATGGTTGAGTTTTGCGCACCCTAACAACATAAAGATTTTAGAAAAATAAGGCTGTAGAGCCACTACTAATAGCTAGTATTGCGAGATTTTGTAGAGTTGTAGTATATATAGTATTACGATCAATTTGTACTACTTATATTTGCTTAGTAAGGTAACATTGCGCCCGCGGCGGGTAGTGCGCGCTAGGGCAGCTGGTGCAGCTACCTTAGTTTCAACATAAAATAAATTAACAACAATACGTTTTTAATACTTCTACTTTTAAGTAGAGGCTTATAAGGCCTTATGCTTACTCTTTTAGGACAGTTATATAGCTTTTTAAGCGTCGCGAGCTGATTTCTAACGCTCCCTTTTAGCTGCCTTTTTAGCCTTCCCTTTTTGCCCTACCTTCTTAAGCCTCTCCCTTTTAACATGCCCTTCTTTAGCTTAATAAGCCTTGTATAATTAAGCTTACTCTTTTAAGTAAGACCTTTTAGCTCTTTAAAGTTATAGTAGTTGTTATTTATATTATTAAACTACCTTGTTATCTTAAGCTTAACAAACTTTTTTAAGTTACTCAAAAACAGCACTACTGTAGTAGTCTTAAGTATTGTTAAGTTAGAGAGTATAGCTCTTTATTTAGTGTCTTTTTTTAACTAAAAGAGCCTCTTTTAAGCCTTAAATATTTCTATAGAAGATACTATTTTAAGCTAAGATATAGTAGAGGCATTAGCAAATCTTTTTTACCTCCTTAGTGCTCTAATCTTGCACTAAACGGCGTATAAAAGTCGTTATTTTAAGCTAATTATCTTTACTAAGTATAGAAGCTAAAGATTTATTTAAACTAAAGGCCTCCTTACAGAATCTTTAAAGGATAACCTTAGAATTAAGTAGGTACACCTTAGTTACTTACAAAAAAATTCTAATAGTCTTCTCCTTAAAAGCAGTACTCTAGGCCCTCTAAAAGAGAAGAAAGACGTCTTCTTTTACTATTAATAGAAGCCCCTAGCTTTTAAAAAAGTAAAATAAAAGCTTAGGTAAGTAGGCAGTTAAGAGAGGCTTAAATAATTAAATATAAAGCAGTTAAAGCGTATAAGTTAAATAAAGAAGAAATATAGCTAATAAGATCTTATAGTTGTTACAGTAATTAACATAATTTATAGTTAAGTAAAATCTATAGCTATTAAGGAGAAGTTATTAGTATTTTAAATAAGCTTTCTATTTAGTCTCTCTATTAAAAACCCCCTTAAGCTAGGCTAGACTTATATTATTATTAGTCTAGCTAGAAAGAGATAAGCTAATAGCTATTAAGTGCTTTTTGTTATTAATATCCTTAACCTAGCTTAATTTTAGAGCTCTTACACCTAACTATAAAATAAAAGCTAAAAATAGAGCTATACTGTCTAAATAAACGCAGGCTAAGATAGTTACTTACTCTCTAGAACTGTCTTAAGTTGCAGCTGTTACTTTTTTTTAAATGTATATCTTCTTATTAAACACCTTTTTTAACCTTTTAATTACTTTAATTATAAAGCCTTTCTTATTTATATTAAAGATTTAAGAAGGCCTTATATCATATTCTTTTATCTTCTTATGTAGTAGCTTAAAGTAAAAGCTATATTAAGCCTTAAAATTAGCTTTGTAGCAATTGTAATCTATTCCTGCCTGCTAGCGTAAGATAAGATAGGTAGGATTCCTGTTTATAAAGCAAGTAACTTAGCTTTCTAAAACCTTTCTAATAGCTAAAGATAAGGTAAAGTTGCGTATAATTACTTGTGTAGGTAGTGTACGTTGTTAAGTAAGCGTAGTATTATACTGTAGGAGCTTAGTTTCTTAGTGTAGGTAAAAGAGTTAGTAGGCGAGTTAGTGTAGTTAGTTTTGCCCTTAGTGCCTTCGCGTTAAGGTTAAGCGTACTACACTATACTTTTTTGCAAATTAAGAATACGAGAAAGATGCGCCTAATACGCGCAAATTAATTTCATCAATTGCTTCCTAAATTAGATCCATATTAGTGGAGTTATGGCTGGTTGTGTATAGGTGGTTGTTTTGGTGGGGGGCGCAAAACTCGACCATGCGCAAAACGCGCACGGACACGGTAGAGGCCTGTTTAGCAGCCCTTTTAGCCTTCTCTCTCTCTCTTACTAATTAAGTTGCAGCCCTTGCCTGTTGCTTTTTCTTTCTTGCCTTTACCTGCCTTGTCTCCTTACAATGCCTATTTATCTTAGCTTTTTAGTGTTATACCTGCTCCTCCTTGCGCTCCTAGAGCTGCTAGCAATCACGTGCCTCCTTCACCTTCCTTAGAGACTAGACTATAGCTCTACCTTAGTACCCCTTAGGCTCCTAGAGTAGGAGTGGCCTGCCTTGTTTTCTGTGCGTTTTTTTATTAATTAGAGCCTTGCGTAAGCCTTGAACTTTATGCTTAAGAAAAGTCTTTTAAGTTAAGGTTTGGTAATAAACCTAGCTTAGCCTTTAAGCTTGTTTTTTACCTTAATATTTGACTACTTCACGCAGGAGGCGTTTAACTTTCCTTGAATTCAAGGTACTTAGGCTTAAAGACTTACTATTATTGCTTAAAGGGCCCTTAATACTAAAACTTTTTAATATAAGTTTAGGATTAAAAGGTAAGAGGCCAGTAGCCTTAAAAGCCTTTAGGATTTTTATTTCCTTAAAGAAGGCCTGCTAGGCTTAGTAGAAGAGGAGAAAGTAATTTCTCTTGCTTATTAAGGTGAGGCCCTAGTTCCTCTTAAGAAATCTAGATATTTTAGCCTAGTAAACTAAAAAGAGAGGCTTAAACAGGGCAACATCAAGAGGCTGCAGCAGGTGAGAATAAGAAGAATAGACTGCAAAACGAATCCTGTTCTCATTACAGTACTTAATGAAATTTATAGCAAAGTAAAATCTATAGCTATCTAGAATAAGTAATTCATAAAAGGCTTAAGCCTTTATCTGAGTATTGCAATGAAATACCTATTCAAGCTACGCAAGACTAACATTATTGTTTGTTTAGCTAGAAAGCAATAAGTAGATTTAAACTTAATAAGTTTTAGAATTAAAGGCTTATTACTAGGTGTCCTGTATTAATCTTGAAGTTAATTAATATATAGAGGTAGGCGCTAGGTAAGATCTATTTGTGCAGATGCAGGCTAGGAGTGTTATCTACTCTTGTAAGCTATTCTGAATAGTACTCCTTCTTTTTCCCTGCTTATATAAGGGCTTACTAAAGATCCTCTTTAATCTTTCTAGGATACTAAAGAGGAAGCATTTCTTATCTATATTGTATATTTAAAACACCTTAATGTAATACTGCTCTATTTTCTTGCGTAGGAGATCAAAGTAGAGGCTATTGTAAGGGTGCGTTGGATTAACCAAAGATGCAGGGAAAACAGTAGTAAATTAAATAAAGAACTATCAAGGCTATTTAGCAAGCTTATCTATTCCTTTGTAAGGTCTGTGCTTAGCACTAGGAAAAGAGGTATAAGTAGCTACGTAGCAGCTGCTGACATAGCTTAGGAAAATAGCACAGAGCTAAGAGGAAAGTTTAGTAGGCTAGAAAAGTAGAAGGGCTGATACGCTAGGCTTACAGATGCCGGGTGCGCATAGGCACCTAAGATCTATAGGATAGCAAAACAAGGCTTTTTGTTAAGTACTAAAGACGTTAGAGCTTTAGCCCTTTATAGTACCCCCCTCCTTAATAGGGGTCTAAGAGTTCTTCTAGTCCTGTAGGACCTCTATATCTTCTAAGTTTGAAGCTAGTTCCTACATTAGTTTTAGGTATTCTACTTATTTAACTAGGTATTTTTTTCTTTTTCTTATACTTCTTTCCTGTAATAGACGCTCTACTAGGTACTCCTCTTTGCTATCTACTTTAATTAGTAAAGGTTTATTGTCGTCTTGTAGTTAGCTTAGTAAAGGATCTAAGCAAGCTAGTTAGAAGTTAATAATGTTAAATACTTAATGTATTCTTCTAGGAGTATTAAGCTTTATATTATTTAGTTTAACAATCTTAAGTACTGTGTACTTTAGATTCTTCTAATTAAGTTTTTAGCTTAGTCTCTTTGTCTTAAAGTAGTCTTCTAGCTTTAACTAAACTTTATTACCTGTTTAAAGCTAAAGTAATTATTTTCTTCTTTTATTTGCTTAGCATTCTTGTTCTTGTTAAGATTCTGCTATTATAGCTTTAGCTAACTTAATATTTTGCTAGAGTTTGTTAGCTATATTTACTACTTTCTAGTAGTCTTTTTGTATTCTCTTTCCTTAAGTTTTATTTTAAAGTCTATGTTTTACTACTATTAAAAGAGGTTTTACCTTAAATCTATATTATAGAAAGAAAAGTAATATTCTAGTTAATTATACTTGTCTTGCTATAATAGCGATCTTAGCTATCTCTAGGTTACCTTTTTAATTTGTTTAATTTTAATTGTAAAAAGCTTATAAGTAAGCCTGTACTATAGAGTTTATTTATTCTATAAAGCTATTAGTTTTAAGGTAATATTTAGAAAATTAATGTTATTTAATCTCTAGTAGCTTGTAAAGTCTAGTCTAAAAGTAGCTTACAAACTATATACCTTAATTAGATATAATATAGTCTAGTAACTAGTAGTAAGCTTCTATAGAGTCAATAAACACTTTAGCTATACTTTCTATAGTAATATTTCTAAGATTTATTAAAACTACGTCTTTGCTTAACTTATTAGTAACTACTATTAAGTTTTTGCAACCTTTGCTCTCTAAGTAGTCTTATTAAAAAGCTAATAGATATTTCCTTCTAAATACGCTTAAGAATTAGTAAAGGCTTTAACTATCCTTATAAGCTATCTCTCTATAGTTTTGTTTTTCTATACACTCAGTAGTTTTTAATATATTACCTTACTATTTAGCTAACAAAGAGATAAAAGTATTCTCTTGCAACTACTTAGTAGGTAAGGTTCCTTCTTAAGTGCCTTAAAGCCCTAGAACAGTAGATCTTATAGATAATTCTAGTGCGTAAAGGTCTGTTGTTTAGTACCTATTTTTAACTATAGTATGGCAGGTTTCTAAGATTTTCTAATTAGTATTTAGAAATAGAAAGCTTAAGGTCTAGCTTTGTTAGAAACTAGTGTTCTTCCTTGCTTACTGCTTTTTAGGCTAGCTAGTACGTGTTATCCTCTTCTTTAGCTTTGTTTAAAAGTTCTTCTAGATCTATTTACTCTTAAAGTACTATTGTGGGATAGCTATTGTAGCTAAAGGTCCTAAAAGTCTTTTCTTCTTCTTCTTTTTTTGTTTCTAGAGTTGTTATAGTAGATAGTTTAAAGACTTGTAGAAACCTTCTAGAAATTAAATTATCTAAACTGTTTACAGGTATATCTTGTCGCCTCTAAGATAAGGTATTAGCTCTAGAGTTTTTAACTCTAGGCCTATGGGCGATTTCTATATCATGAGATTTACTTAGGAATTAAGCCTATCTTATCTATCTTTTACTAAGCTGCTTAGGCTTTCTAAAATACTCTACGTTTTTATAGTCTATTATAATTAAGAATTTCCTTAAAGAACGTAGCATAGCATCCTACTTAAATAAGTAGTAAATAACTATAAGTAATTCCTTATTATATATCTTATAGTTACTTTAAGCGCTAGTTATCTATTTTAAGTTGTACGCTATAAGTTATAATCTTCTTTAATTATTATATTTTAAAAGGACTCCTGCTACAACATAGCTAGAAGAATTAGTCTCTAAGATTGTTTCTTTGTAAGAATCCTATTAAGCTAGTATTAGTTTAGTAATGAATTGCTCTTTTAGCTTATTAAAAGCATCTTATTCTGTTTTTCTCTATTAAAAGGAGACGTTTCTAGTAAGCCTTATAAGCGAGGCAACTATATTAAAGTAGTTTTTAATAAAGCGTTAATACAAGTTTGCGAATCTAAGAAAACTGCGTACTCTTTGAATATTTGTTAGTATATCTTATTCTTAAATAGCTTTTACTTTCTTAAGGTCTGTCTAAAGTTTTTTTCTAGCCTTAATAATAAATATTAGGTACTTAGTACTCTGTACGTTCAATTCGCATTTCTTAATATTAAGAAGTAATCTAGCCTTACTTATTACTTCTAGAACTATATTTATATTGCGTTAGTGTTCTTGAAGCGTGCTGTTTGTGTAAATTAATACATTGTCTAAATAGGCTAAGTAGAAATTATTAATGTACTTGCGTAGTGTCTAGTTAATCTATTATTAAAAGGGGCTAGGAGCGTTTACTATGCTAAAAAGTGTAACTAGCTATTCGTATAATCTAAATCTTGTTCTAAAAGTAGTCTTCTATTTATCTTATATAGTATTTTCAATCTTGTAGAAGGCTGCAGAGACTTTAATCTTAGTAAACTATTTTGCTTTAGTAATACTGTTAAGCGTCTTTTAGATTAATAGTAAAAGAATATAAAATTGTTTTTTGTAATTACGTTAAGGGCTTAATAATTAACGCAGAACTGTAATCTTCGTATAAGTTTCTTAGTAAATAAGACTAGAGAAGAAGCTGTAGAGCTGCTAGCTCTAATCTATCCTTTATCTAATAGAGATATAAGCTGTTTACGCAGAATTTAAAGCTCTAATTTACTTTTATTGTATAGAGGGCTCTAAGGAGGTTCATTTTCTTTTCTATTTTTTTCTCTTTGCAACTTAATTCGGTAATCAACCTTAGGTCCGCGTAGAGGTAGTAGTTTAGAAGCAGTTTTTGATTTAAAATCTAAGCTATATGTTAGTACGCCTTAGGAAGTAGTGACAAAATATTTATTTTCGTTTTAAGAGCTAAGGCCTTCTTAATATCTTTAAGAGAAGCTATAAAGGTCTAAATTAACTTATCCTTTCTCGCTTGTCTAATATAGAAGTAATAAGCTGTTGCGTTTATTTGCTTTAACTTTTTATTTTCTAGAACAGGGCGATCTTTAGTGCTTAGCAGTTTAATCCTTTGTTTAGAGGAGTAAATGTATATTGTCTATCTAGAGGAGGCAATAGTAATCTCTTTTTTTATTATTCAAGGCTGTCTAAGTATTAAAATATTTCCAGGGTGTGTAGGAGTAATATAACCCTAGATAGTATCCATGTATTCTTTAATATTAATTTCTAACCTAGCAACTTTGTTAATAGTTCTAGGTTTCTCTATAACGCCTTCTAATTTGCGCAGGGAAATAGATATACTCTATAAGTTAGCGTTCTTTATAAGTTAAGGGCTAATAAGGGAGTATACAAGGTTTCTTATATTAATAAGAGTTGAAGCAAAGGTATAACAATTAACTAACGTTTCTATAGTAACTTCCCTACTGCTTATATTCTTTTTTAAAACTAGCTTATTCTCTTAATAAGTCTTATTCGCTTACGTATAGCTCTTGCTAGTGACTTTTAGCAAGAGCTATTTTTTTTCTAAATTAAAATTCTAGTTTTTTAGAGTATCTTTATTACTTAGACTTTTTTTGCTAGGCTTTCTTGCCTTTGCTTTTAAAGACTTTAATATAGTAGTCTTCTTTTTCTTTTTCGTTCTTAGCGTCTTCTCTATAGTACAATCTATAGCTAAGTGTCTTTTCTACTTATAAGTAAAATAACGTCCTTCTCTTATTAGCCTGTTTAGTTCTAGATCGCTAAACCTGCGTAGCTTAGCTGATCTTCTAGTAAACTCTATTCCTTCTAGCTAGTCTCCTATAGGATAAGGAGGAGGAGAAGCGCGTCTTGGCCTGTATTCCTTAGGTCTTTCCTAGTCTCTGTTTTTAGAGTATTGCTCTTTAGGCTTATCTTAGCCTTTAGAATACTACTCTATCTAGTATAAGTAGTCTACAATTTTAATAGACTTATTCTACCAATTATCTAAGTCTAAGAAAGTAATACTTATAAGCTTATCTTAAAGCTTATAAGTAAAGCTTTTTTAAAAAAGCATTATCTTTGTGTCCTTATCTAAGTTGCTATTTAACAGTAGTAACTATTCCTAAAATTCTATAATATAATTACAAATACTTTTTTTGCTTTAAGACATTAACTAGAGTTTGTTCTTAGCTCTCTTAGAACTATATAGATCTCTAAATATTAAATTAAAGAAGTTTAATAAGTGTTTAAAATTCTAGGCGTCTAACACTTCTATCTAGTTAAAGTAGAGCAGTGTTAAGGTTACTGCTAGGCCTTTAACCTTACTAAAGGCGTAATTACACGTTCTTCTTTCTGTGTTAAAGTTTTCTTAAATATTTTCTACTTTAGCAGTAAGCTACTTTTTAAAGATTTAGTACACCTTTCTTGTTCTATTAAAAGTGTTCAAGCATCTAAATTGTTTGCAGGCATATCCTGTTGTCTTTAAGATAAGACATTGGCCCTAAAGTTATCAACTCTAGGTCTGTAAGCAATTTCTATATTAGGAAACTTTCTAAAAAACTAAGCCTATCTTCTTTATCTCTTACTAAGCTGCCTAGGTTTTTTAAAATACTCTAGGTTCTTGTAGTTTGTTGTAACTAGAAACTTCTTTAGAGAGCGTAGCATAGCGTTCTACTTAGATAAGCAGCAAATAACTGCGAGTAATATCTTTCGTGTATCTCGTAGTTGCTTTTAGCGCCAACTATCCTTTTTAAGTAGTACGCTACTAGTTGTTATTTTCTGTAATCGTCGTATTGCGAAAGGACTCCTGCCACAACGTAATTAGAAGAATTAGTCTTTAGGATTGTTTCTCTGTCAGGATCCTATGGAGCTAGTATTAGTTTAGTAACAAATAGCTTCTTTAGCTTATAAAAAGCTTCTTGCTCTGTCTTTCCTTATTGAAAAGCAACGTTTCTAGTTAGCCTTGAGAGCGGAGCTACTATATTAGAGTAGTTCATAATAAAATGGGGATCAAAGTTCGCAAACCTAAGAAAACTACGTACTCCTTTAACATTTATAGGCGCCTCCTACTCTTAAATAGCTTTTACCTTCCTAAGGTCTATTTAAAGTCCTTTTCTAGCTTTTATAATAAAAACTTAGGTACTTAGTGCTTTGCAGATTAAACTCGCATTTCTTAATAATAAGAGGTAACCTAGTCTTGCTTATAGCTTCTAGAACCTTATTTGTATTGCGTTAGTGTTGTTTAAGCGTGCTATTTGTGTATATTAATACATCGTCTAGGGAAGCTAAGCAGAAATTGTTAATGAATTTGCGAAGTGCCCAATGGTTTTATTGTTGAAAGGTACTAGGATGTTACGACCACCGCTGCCTAGCCCCACTATAGCCACAACCCGGACCAGGGTTGATCTCACCGTAACGAGAAGACCCGCAGAGCAGGAAGTCTTGGCGCTCTCATAGATCTCACGATTACTACAGAGCAGCCAGAGCAGGAGAGCAACACGCTCTCACGGATCTCACTGATCTCACAGAGCACACAGAGCAAGGAGATCAATGCTACATTTATTACAGTATATAGCTTAGACACTTAACTTCTATGGCTCAGTGTGTTCAACTCATGTGTTAATTTAAGGATTTGACTTGATTCTCAAACCCTCGTGTTATTACATCGATCTTCCAATCGTGCTAGTACACCAACCGTTTATTGTACTCATTCATTCCCGAGAACCAACCCTAGATCATCTTCGGATGATCTTCACATAGGAGCGTTTGCCATGCCAAAAGGAGTAACTAGACATTTGTATAATCGAAATCTAGTGCAAAAAGCAATCTTTTACTTATTTTCTGCGTTAATTTTAATTTTGTAGAAAGCTGCGAAGACATTAGTTTTTGTAAACTATTTTGCCTTAGCAATATTGTTAAGCGTCTCCTAAATTAATGGCAAAGAATAACAGTCCTTTTTAGTAATAGCGTTAAGGGCTCAACAATCAACGCAGAACTGTGATCGTCCTCTAGGTTTTCTAGCAAATAGAACTAGGGAAGAAGCTGTAGAGCTGCTAGCTCTAATCTATTCTTTATTTTATAGAGATATAAGCTCCTTGCGTAGAACTAAAAGCTGTAGTTTGCTTATATTGTATAAGAGACCTTAAGTAGATTTTATTTAATTTATTTGTGCAATTTAATTCGGTGATCAACCTTAGGTCTGCGTAAAGATAGTAGTGCAGAAGCAGTTTCCGACTCAAAAATCCAAGCCATGTATTTATATGTCTTAAGAAGTAATGACAAAACATCTACTTTCTTTTTAAAAGCTAAGGCCTTTTTAATATCTTCCAAAGAAGCTGCAAAGGTCTAATTAAACTTGTCATTTTTCGCTTGTCTAATCTAAGAGTAATAGGCTGTTGCGTTTATTTGTTTTAACTTTTTGTTCTCTAAAATAAGGCGTTCTTTAGTGCTTAGCAGTCTAATCCTTTGTCTAGAAGAGTAAAGGCATACTGTCTTTTCACAGAGGGCAATCGTAACCTCTCTTTTATATATCCTGGGTCGTCTAAGTATCAATGGTATCTAGGGTATGTAGGGGCAACAAAGCCCCGAATAGTATCCTTTTATTCTTCAATATTAATATCTAACCTAGTAATTTCGTTAAAGTTCTAGGTTTCTTTGTATCTCCTTCTAATTTGCGCAAGGAAATTGAGATACACTGTAAGCTAGTACTCTTAACAAGTGAGGGGCTAACCAGGGAGTATGCAAGGATTCCTGTATTAAAAAGGGTTTAAGCAAAGGTATAACAATTAAATAACGTTTCTACAGTAATTCTAATGCTGCTTATGTTCTTTTTAAAACTAGCCTATATTTTTGCAAAGTCGTTTTAGCTTAGGTATAGCTCTTGCTGGTGCTTTGAGCAAGAGCTATTCTTTTTCCGAATTAAATTCCTGGTCTTCTGGAGTGTTCTGTCCGCCTTAGCTTTTCCTACTAAGCTCTTTTGCCTTTTGTTAGAGTATTGACATGCGCAACATGCGGATCACCCTGTTGATCAGGTGATCCTAGTAAGCTGAACACGTGACGATCGCGCTAGCGCCTATATATACGAACCAGATCATCTTATTCCTGTTTAGTAGTTATTAGTCACTTTGTTGTGGCACTTAGTTAACTAATGCACTTATTCCACTCCTCCTAATCAAGCAATTGCTCCTATTTAGCTTCTACAGTTATAGGCCCGGCCGCTTAATCGTAGTTTCAATTCTTACTGCGCAATTAGCAAGCTGTAAAGTTAACTATTTAATTAGGGTCTTACTCTCCTCCATTCTCTTACAGCACAGCCAGCAAATTGCTGCAGCTGCTGTACCTCTCTTTTATTGTTTATACAATTAACCCCTTTCTAATCCAAGCTACCTAGCTATCCTACTAACTAACTAATTAATCTGTCGTTACTTTAACAATAACCAACGTTGAAATCCTACACGAAGCATTATACCATGATAGAACTTAATAATACACTGCTTCTAGCCTTAGGGGTAATCCTTAAGGCTTAATTAGACTAGCTAACTTAGTTTGCTTTATTAAGGCTACACTGCTTAGAGAAAGGCATCTAAAATTAGGTTAATCCTGATCTTCTAGATGTACTCTTAATAGATTACCAGGAGCTGCAGTATCTAGAACTGCCTAAGAATATTAAGCAGCTAGTTGCTTTATTACCTGGCGCTAGCGCTTAAATACAAAAAGACTATAAAATTGCTTAACATAAATACAAGGCTTGAATACTTAATACTAAGTACAAAAAATAATAATTTCAACAAGCTAGTTAACAAGTACAAAGTATAAACTGCTTAGTAAATAAAAAAAAGTTGCTAAAATTACTAATGTTAAGGACTACATTACATCGAACACCAACTTTTCGAGGCGAGAAAAAGGTCTAGCTTTGCCTTTTTCTCGTCTCAACTATCTCAAACGCCTTCCTAAAACCAGTTTCCGACACCAGTTTTCTAGGTGCAGGTGTTGTAGCGTGCGCGCTGGCCGTTTGTAGTGAACAGAGTAGTTACCTGTTAAAAACTCTGCAAGTGGTCTGTGCGTAAGCTGATTTTAGAGTTCGATCGAAGGCAATTCGACTCCTACTCGACAAAGCAACGGCTTTCTACTTAGGTAGATAGATTTATTGGCGTAGTGAACCAATAGATTTATCTACCTAGCTATCTATCATTCGAAATCCCTACACCGACTCGATATACCGACCTCCTATATCGACACACACATTAGAATGGATAGCTAGTCTCCTAGCTATCTACCTACACCGAAATCCCTCCATACCAACTCGATATACCGACCCAATATACCGACCTACACATTAGAATTGATAGCTAGACTAGCACCTTGCTCCTAGCACCTTGCTCCTAGCTATCTACCTACACCGAAATCCCTATACCAACTCGATATACCGACCTAATATATCGACCCTATACCAAACTGCTTAGCGTACCTATATAAGCAATACAAGAGAGCAGCTAGCATAGCCTACAACAACGTATAAGAAGTAAAAGAGATAACTAGACTAGCATACTAGCTCTACATACTTCCTACACAACAAAGGACTGAGAAAGATACTTATTAAAACTACTCTAGGCTACGAGCCTCACCTTCATTTAGACGAACCCCTCCTTGTAAATAAATCATATATTAGAAAACACCACGTAGATACCTGTAGGACCTAAACCTACACGTCTTATATATCCTTTCAGGCTGAGAAAGGACGTCAAACTACAATAAAAAAAAAGACTAGATTAGTAAGACTGTCTATTTAGACCTGCTTTTAAACTCCTTAATAAGCGTAATTACTTAAAACCTTGCTAGTTTTTAAGCTTCAGTCAAGATTTTAAAGGAGGATCATGCGCTTACAAATTAAAATACTTAGTATTTAATTAAGGCGCAACAAAGATTCTACCTAGATAAGGCTTGCTAAAGACAAATAGGCCGTAAGCAATAGTTTACTAAGTAGCAGCTTCTGTATTAATAAGCGACAATATACTTGCTTTCTAAGGTTGTTAGACTATTAGCAGTTAATAATTCTTTAAACGCTTTAGGCACTAAAATTGCACTAAACTAGTCTCGCAAGAAGCGTAATAAGCTAGCACAAGCGATAGCACTTAGTAAAGCTTAATTAACTTTGAATAATTTGAGAAAGATTTTCAGTGTTTTACTCTTAGATTAGTTAATTACTTTTAAGAAAAACACGCAGTGTTCTAAACTAGATCTAAATTAGAAACAGCTTAATAATTTACAAGCGCTAATAACTTAAAGCCTAATGGGAGTAGTAGGTAATTGCACTCCTGCCTTAGCAAGGCTAGTAAAAGGCCTGTAAGCAAGCACTTTTAGACACTGCATAACTGCCATTAACTTTAAACTGCAGTTACTAGATTAAGCCCTTCTAGCAGTATACTAATCAAGCTGTTAAATAACAACAAAAAGAATATTTTTAAGCAATAGAACAGCAACAAATAGGCAACTGTACACCCTTAAATTAAAAAAAAAGGCTGAAAGACTAGCACTAGCAGATTAACTATTAATGAATTAAGTGGATTTTACTTCAGTTTATCAGTTCTAGTATTAATTAATTTAATGGACTTTATAAAAGAAATTAGTCTTAATATGTTTAGCGAAGCCTTTATTTTCTATGCCTTGTTCTTTTGCACAATTATAGATGGTAAAGCGGCAGTCTACTTAGTTAATACTATATATTACATAGTACTAGGCACCTTTAGCAAATATTCTAAAGACAAAACTATTAAGGCAGGCACTTAATCTATTCTAATTACTAGAATAAGAAACAGGCTGCTTAAAAACGTTTTACATAGCGAGTCTAGCCCTAAGACAGCTAATCTTTTGCTTACTAATGTTAAGGTTGTACTAAGTTTTTGTGTTAATATTGTATCAAAAGCACGGGTTAAGCAGGCAGGCATTTAGTATTTAACATATAATTACACTTTATAATTTATAATAATTAAAAAAACCGTTGTCTTAACTAACTTAAAGTGTTACTTTAATCTTTTTTTTAAAAAAATATAAGTAACTATTTTATGACCTTGCTTAACTACTGCTTGTGAACGCTGTAGCTTAATTAAGAAAACCTTAGTAAGGTACTAGTAATAAGGACCTGTAGCATTAATAATTAAGACACCTAGGACAACAAGCTTTTAAAGCCCTAGTCTGCTTAGCGCAGAACGTTTAGATTACTATCAAGAAGTTATTAAAATGTAATTACTGCACAGCAACTTAAAAACCGATTACTATAATTTTTTAATAAGATTTTAAAAAATCTTTTTGATTTCCTAACTAGTTAGCTGCTTAAGAAGAAGGCAATAATTATAAAAAAGAATTACTTAGACAAGCGGTAAAATTACAATATCTAGTCAAAGACACTTAATAATATTATGCCTGTAATGACAAGTTTTGCTAGAAAGATTAAGAGGAAATATTAGCAGTAAATTGTAAAGATTCATTAAAATAACAACACTGCTACACTGCTTTAGAGAAAGCAATAAAGATAAAAAGAATAGGTAATAAAAAAAATTATAATTGAAACGCCACTGCTATATACTTATAAGCCCTCTTTCTTCTCTATCGCCATTTCGACGTTATGCAACAGCTAGCCTAACTAGTTAATAGTTTCTTTACTCAGCCCATGCACGATTAACAAGAAGAGAGGGATGCTAAAGCGGAGCATTTTAAGTACTTTGCTAGTATTAGCGAACACCCTTTAGATCTTGTATTCCTTCTACAACTAGCTAAGTTGAGGCTTAATATTCTTTTCGTATATAGAGATATTGCAGATTTTAGAGTTGTTTATAAAGGATATAATTATAAAGTCCTGAAGAGGCTAAGTTTATAGATACTTAATAAACTTAGGTGTCCGCATATTAGCTTAAGCTAGACTAGTTTAGGGGCTAGGTAAATAATAAGAAAGCTTCCTATCTTTAAATAAGAGTTAAGGTTAAGAAGATACTTATTATAGAGGTTGCACGCTATATTGCAGTGCAGCGTATTATTTGCGAATTGTTTATATGTAGTGCTATTTAAAAGGTAAGAAGCAGTAAGTAAGAAGCAGTAGCTTTATAAAGTATTGCAGGCTCCTGCTGCAGTACGTACGTGTCCTTTCCCTCCTCTATTGCATTATGTTGCAATCCTATTGTAATCCTACTGTAATCTTGTTATTAGCTCTAGGCTAGCAATCGCCGTTAGACACGTTTTAACTAGTGTTATTTTTTAGTACCTTAGCAAATTTTTTAACCCTAATTATCGCTTAGTGGTCTGAGCTTTCCTCCTAGAACTTATCCACCCACCGTTTGAATCTTATTAACTACATATAATCTTTTTTTTTTGACTTTTGCGATTAATTAGTAGAGGGTAGCTGCTTTTCACTTTTTTAGAACCCTATTTTAACTACAACAACAACCACCACCCTTGACACCTTTAAAAAAATAAATAGATAGTAATAATACTTGATTATTCTGTTGTTAATTAGCATATATTCTAAAATATGCTTTGATTGTGTAATTTGTTTATTCTGTCTATCTGTCTGTCTGTAAGTAGTATGCTGTTAATAGCTTTCTTATAGTTCTAATTGCGGCGAGTAATGTTGCCTAAAAGTTTAAAGCAAAAAGCTTGTCTTTGTTACTCATAATTAACTTTAGTATGCTGTAATGTTTAATAACTTAATTATTAATAATGTGTGTAAGCTGTACTACTATAAAAAAAATTTAAAGGCTATGTACTTAGCTTGTTTTGTGAATTAATCAACTATTACAGTAATTGCGTTATAAGATACCTTTGTAACAGGCTCTCTTAAGACTTGTAATTCTGTAATAATGTTTATAAAGATGTTTAACTATCGTGGGTTAAGTAGTTTTATTACTTATATTTATTCATAAGGTGCATGTATGCTGTGCTTGTTCTTCCTACAGTCTACACATTAAGCAATAAAAGTAGTAACCTTGTCTTTTGTTCTTAGAAACTTATGATTTTTCTTAATAAGTTTTATTATGCCTATAATGCCGAAGTAACTATGTTCTAAGTTATTGTAGTATTGCTTGATAATCGCTTTCTGCAATTTTCTTAGTACGATGTACGTAATATATATAAGGAGATTAAGCTTCTGTACTAGTTTTAAAAAACCTTTTTTTATTAACTTTTAGTATTGCAGAGTTAGTTATTTCTTTAGTTTTTACAATATTGTGTTTACAGCTAATATCGTCTACTTTTCTATTATTCTTTTTTATTGTGTATATAATCTTCAACTTGTGCTATCTTAGTTTTTCTAACTATTAAATCTAGTATTTGTTAAGTCTCTTAGTAGTTGTAAAATTAACTAAGTTCTTGTAATTTATAAATTCTGTAAGTTCTAAGCAGCTATTAGCGTATACTTTATAATGTCTTAAAAATTAATAATAGCTAGTAGCTCCTTGTTGTAAAAATTGTATTGTCTCTCTAGTCCTAAAAATTAGTAAGAGTAGTAGGCAATTAGGTGCTATTAGCTTTTATATAGTTAGCTAGCGCATTTTTTAAGTGCAAGGACTAATGCGTCTGTTTTAAATTGTAGTAGCTGTCCTGCTTAGAATATATAAAAGTATAGTAGTTTTATGCTTATATTTCTAAGCATTTAGAAAGCGTTCTTTGCTTTTTTACTTTACATAAAGGGTATCTCTTTCCTTGTAAGTTTTGTTAATAAGATAGTAATTTTAAGGTAATTCTTAATAAACTATTAGTAAAAGTTGAAAAATCTTAAAAAGGTTTGTATCTCTTTGACAATTTTAGTTATAGCTATTCTTTAAATACCTGTATCATTTCTTCACTTATTTATACTTTTTATGGCTTTATTATATAATCTGGAAAGGCAACTTTGTCTTTGTAAAACATATATTTCTTAGGTTTTAGTTCTAAGTTAAACTAGTCTAAGCACCTTAGTACTGTGCAGATATGTTCAACATAATCTCTTAAGTTCTTAGAGTAGATAAGAATATTATTTAAATACATAATAACAAAGATATCTAATTATACTTTTAACACATTATTAACAAGTTCTTAAAGTATTGCTAGGGCGTTTATTAACTTAAATCGTATAATAGTATATTTATAGTATTTTTATCTTGCTTAGAACGCTATCTTCTATTCTTTACCTTTCTTAATTTTAATAAAGTTGTTTCTATTTTAGAGGACTAGTGCTCTAAAGACCTTAGCGTAAGATAATTAATCTCTAAGTTCTATAATATTTAGTAGTAGATATTAATACTTTACTGTAATATTGTTTAATTTCTAATAGTTAACGTATATCCTTAGTAGCCTATTCTTTTTTAGTACAAAAAGTATAAAGAATGCTACTAGTAATATAAAAAGTTTTATATAGCTTTTTACTAAATCCTTGTTTCGCGTTTCTTTAATATCTTAAGTTCTATCTTTCATATTTGATAAATTAGTCCAAAGGGTAGAGTTGTTTCTTCTTCTAAAACAATTTTTTAATCTTAAAGTTAGTGTCTTAGTAAGGCTTTACTATCTACCACTTCTGTGAAGAGTTGCTAAAATGCTTTATATTCTTTGAAAATATCTAAAGATTTGCATTCTTCTGAATCTATAACTTTATAATCTAGGGAAGCCCTTCTAGTATCTATTACGTTAAACTTTCTTGTCTTAAGGCCGTTCTTAGTTGAGGTTTGCCGTTATTTAGCAATATTGTTAATCTTCCTTTTATTTACTATCTTAGTTATTAGATGCGTAGGCTAGCTTATACTTGCGTCTAATCTATAGTACTTAAATAAAAACTTCTTTAACTTTTAGTAAATATGCAGGTTGTGTTTTGATAATTAAGGAAGTTCTAATATAATGTTGTAAGTAGATAGTCTAAAAACGTCTAATTTTATCTCTTCTTAGTGTTCCTAGATGCGGAGCGTTACTCTAGTAACCTTGTAAGTAAATGTTGTCTTGCCTAGCATAGGCTAACCATTAGCTTCGTGTAGTAGGTAGAGTTCTTATTTCTTTATTACTAGTAGGCCTGCTACTAATATTGCTTAAGCAGAAACAAAATTAGCTTGTGCGCAAAAATCTACGAATACTTGCATCTAGTGTCTTTTAAGCTTTACTGTAAGCTTAAGGAGGCTTAAGATATTTATTGCATTAATCTCTCTAGTAGTTTTGGGTATTTAGGGCGTCTGTCTAAAAAAAATTATATACAAAATTGTTAAAACTTCTTTGTCATAATATATTAGTTGCATTAAATGTTAAAGCACGTATACTATAAAGGCTAGTTATACTCTTATGTATAAGTTTAATCTTTATAATTCTTTTTCTGCGTTATGTGTATTTACAGGTTTATTTTTAGATTGTTATATTTATAAAAGTATAGGCTGTAATTCTTATTTTATATATATACTGCGCATTTGTTGTTTAAACAATTATACTATTAACATTTATATCTAGTTATTCATTTAAATTTTTGGGAAACTATTTTAATTTATACTTATTTAAATAGTATCTGGTACAGCTATTGTGTACATATGCAGTTTATAAATATTTTGTATATTCTAGGTTGCCTAGGTCTATCTAATAGTATATATCTCTAGTGCGGTTGTTATCTTAAGCTTTACGCTACTAGCGTGTTGCCTAAAGTTTGTTGTAAATCTCCTTTATCTCTTTGTCTAAGAGCTAGTGCGCTAGTTTATTCTAGGAAGCCTTAGCTTTTTTAGTTTATTTCTATACTAAGCTGTTATGTATAGTCTTGTTAACAATTGCTACTAGAGTAAGTTTTTTCTTTTGCAGTTTCTCTAGTAAATTAGTATACTAGCTATAATCTAGAAATGTTCTTCTGTAGAGTTTCTTAAAGATCTCCTTAAGTTATCTTAGCTGCCTTAGCAGAGCGTTAATTTTCTTTACTAGATCTGTTAAGCATTAAATGTCTATAAGTAATAGTACCTATATGCTAACATTGTATCTGTCTTCTATAGTGTAAGTAAGAAGTTTCTATATAGCTAATAGAACTGTCTTCTTGTTATACGCTACTAGCTCTTTCTATATAATTAGTTTAGCTAGTCAGTAGTTTTCTTAAAACTTAGCTATCTTGCTATGTTTAGTTTAGTCTACTAGAGTTGCTTCTATATCTTTGTCTAGTATGAATTTAGAAATGTTGTTGTCAAAAGTTTTTTCTAGCATAATTATAACTATGTTATCTAAACTGTTAATACTTACTCAGTCTTGTCCTTAAACTGTAATAGTAAGTTATGTAATAATATTCTATTTGTTGTCTAGATTGTTGTTAAGTTCTGCATAGTAAATGTTATTTAGTTATTAAGTTACTTTGCTTTAGCTTTAGTAGTCCTATTTTATATAACTTTGTTTGCTATATTTATAACAAGTAACATTTTTGTTACTTTTGTTATACGCAAACTTCTTTCTTCTAAGTCTCATATTAATATTATTAAGGTGCATTAGCTCATAGTTGTTAATAGAGTAATGCTTTAAGATTCTAAGTAGATAGTTTTGCTAACGTCTGTAATTAAGGTACAGGCGTTAAAATATTTAACGTAGTTAAGTATTTGTGTTCTTAGGTGCGTATTTCCCTTGCGCAAATAATTGTTTCTCTAATATAAGCTTATAAGGATTGTTGTTTACTTGAATAGCTTTAGCTATAAGTTTATTAAGCTTGTTAAAGCTAAATCTGCTTCTTATAAGTTCTTGTTGTACAGTAAGTTTATAACCTTATTAGTATATTTACATTAAAGCGTTGTTATCCTATTTAATATCTGTCTTGTACTATTAGAATTTAGTTATGTAGTTAGCAGTAGACTTAGTTTATTATAGTTGTTTAATTTTCTGCTCTACAACTACAGATTTCTTAAAAAGTAAGAAAACTTCTTTTATCTTTGCCTTAAAGGCATCCTAGTCTTTAACTGGAGCAGTGTTGTCAGCGTTTATAATAGAACTATTTATATAGCATTAAAGAATTAAGTTAGCCTACTTCTATGCATCTCCTTAAAAAAACGTAGAATCTAAGACTACCTTATTATTATTGTTAATTCTGTGTTTTTAAAATGTAGAAGTATCTGTTAACTTAGAAGAGCTAAGCGTTAAGCTTGCTACAATTGCTATAATAAGTCTTAGGCTTGTTAGCGCGGCTTGTAGTTGCTTCAGTGTAAAAATCGGCGGTTGTATCTATAGCAGTATTACTTATCTCTAAGAGTATCTAAAGTGTAAAGATTGTCTAAGGATAATCTAGGTTAGTTCTAAAGAAAATAAACAAGTACTAAGGACACAGGGTGTATTAGTATAATTAGGAGATTAATGTAATAGTACGAGGGTGTGTTAGCACAATTGGAAGATTCATGTAATAATATAAAAGTTAAGAAATAAGTCTTAATCCTTAAATTAATTACGAAGTAAAACGCTAAGTTAAACACACTAAACTATTAGAGTTTAGTGCTTATATTATATACTAATAAGTGTAGTGCTTGTGTACAAGCGGGCGCTTGTAGAAGAGCGTGCTTGTTAATAAGCAGTTACGTAGTTGCGCTCGTGTACAAGCGTGCTTGTTAATAAGCAGTTACGTAGCCGCGCCTGTGTACAAGCGTGCTTGTTAATGAGCAGTCACGTGACAGCAGCGTAGTTACCTAGCTGTAATCACCTGCTTGTGCTGCATGGCTCTTGAAGAGTTATCCCGGGTGTCCTTATGTCTGGATCGTAACACAGGCATAAGCATAAGAACGCAACTTGAAATCTTAATAATTAAATAAAAAGTAAAAGCAAAGGTAGTGTTAATGCATTAATTGAAAGTTTTAAGGATTTATTATAAAGCAACTTTTATAATACTTACTTCCTAAGTTTGCAAGCAACCCAAGAAAACTAAGCAAGCTACAAGACTTTGAATTACATAGTTATAGCAGCTTTGCTACCTAAGCATAAGCTAAGTAGAAATGCTTAACTGCATTGCGACAATCTACCTAAACTGCTAAGATTATAAAAGCAATTGCTTTAGCATTTTATAAAGGCCTTATGTTTTATCTCAGCCCTGTTAGACAATACAGAGGAAATACAACACTACGCCTTCACACCATAGAATGCCAGGACTCCCTACAAGGTCTATATTTCAAACATGCCAAAAAACATTGAAGCTGAAAGCAATAAGAAACTACTAGCAGACAACAACCTTCTATCAATATACTTAGATGCCTCAGCTATAAGGGACGGCAATGAAATTAGTGTAGGCGTTGCCTTCTACAAAGGAGCTACTCTCATCAAAGAACAATAAGCAAATATAGGAAATAACTAGCTAGTTTACAACGGTGAATTAGAGGGTATTACCTTAGGTCTAGAGAAAGCAGTTAGCCTATTAAACAACTGCCAAAACGTTAATCTTTATACAGATAATTAAGCCACTCTATTTTTATTAAAAAACACCTCCAACAACACTAGCTTAGAGTAGCAAATTAGGTGTATTAGGGCAGTAACTTAACTAGAAAGAAAAGACATTACCCCTACGCTACATTAGGTCCTAGGACACTAAGATATACTAAGAAATGATTAAGCAGACTCCCTAGCAAAAGAGGCTATAAAAATAAACCCCTTAACAAACAAGACAAGCCTAGTAGTCGTTAGTTCTTAATTTAAACAACTAGTAAATGTTAATTTGTTAAGTCTCCTAGAGAATTACAGGAAAAAAGCTACTACTAAGAACTTAAGCACCTACTTAGCAAACTTTAAATAGAATATAAGAAAATAGATACTTATCCCCTCTACTAAAAGAGATATATCTAGCTCTCTCTTTTGATTAAAACTAGGTTTTAGCTACCTAAAGAGCTATCTATTCAAGAGAGGAAAAGTAGAATCTAAAACTTGCCTATGCAATTTTAGAGCTACATATGACACTGCTTATATAATCCTTAGGTACTAAATATACAAGGATAGTAGAGCTATACTTTAGAACTTATGTATAGAGCTAATCTCTCCACAATATCTTTTTTAAACAGAAGTAGGCATTAAGGCTACTTTAGCCTTTATTTAAGAAACTAGGGTTAGTACACAGGCCTAGTACAAAAGAAACTCTAATAACTAGATGAAATCGCCCAGCTAGGCGACCAAGCTCTAAGCACCCCTCCCCCCTCCTCCCCTCCTCCTCCTCCCCCTTCTCGACCTTACACAATAGGCTAAGAGCCTTACCTTTATTTAGATAAACCACCCCTTGTAAACTACCCAGAAGATAGAAAAACTACATAGATACCTGCAGGCCTCGGCCAGCACGTCTTATATAGCCCTTCAGGCTGAGAAAGTACGTTAAACTACAATAAAAAAACGGCCTTATTTTCAAATGCCTGCAAGAAAGAGATTAATGAGTTAAGAAAAAATAAGGCATAAACTTAAATAATAAAAGAAAAGGCTAATAATTCACAAATACTTAAAAAGTAAGTTTAAATTAACAAGTTTAATTAAGACAGCTTCTTTCTTAAATGTAAGGCTTGGATTATTGTAAAAAGTAATTTCTAAAAGAAGAACTTAATTAACTTAACATATGCTGCTATATTAGCAGCTGAGTCTTTTTAAGCAGCAATAGCTATTGCTAGTAATAATAATTGAAAAACCAAACAATATAATGTTGTAGAAGCATTCATAATGCGTTAATTATAGCGAATAACTTAGTAATTTGTAAAATGCTAAATAGCTTTAAGAAGCCTAGGAAATGCGTATAGCTTGACTGCGCACTCTATAAATTACCAACTCGCCACTGTTGTAGTATAAGAAGTTCTTAAGATTACTAAAATAAATTAAACTAATTGATTTACTAAAAGAGCCTTGCTTTTTCTTCAATTAAGATCAGAATCTTCTAGTTTTATTTTATGTAAATAATATTCTACTGCTTTTCGCAAAAGATCATAAGCAGAAAATAATAAATCTTTAGTCAAACATTATAGACGTGTATATGATATAAGAACAAAAATTGATTAAATAGTTCTTTAGTATTAAAGTATTTAGAAATTAAAAGAAGCAAACAATTACGCTCGTACATAAAACAAATATTCACAAGATTGCAAAGAATTTTAAGCTAAAAAAAATAGCAGCTTCCCTAAAACTCTATTACTGTTTAAGAAGCTAATTAAGAACACTAGCAAAGCAACTAGGCAAAAAATTAAGGCTTACTAAAGAAATGTTATATTAGTGCTGTACACAGCTATTATGCTGCGTCTAAATATTGCTTTCTTAATCTTAAAGCTCTTACACTTCTTTAAAAATTTTAGTAATTAGCATATAGAAGCTATTGAAGAAGTAATTATGTACCTCTATTAGACAAGATAGGACGCGATCTAGTACAGGAACTACAATAGTCTAGAACTAATAAATGTAAGCAACGCTTCCTTTACAGATAATTAAAAAACTTGTTAATTGTTTATAGTTATATAGCTATCTTATACAGTAGTCTAATAGTTTAAAAAGCAGCTCGGCAGACTACAGTTACTACATTAACTACTAAGGCTAAGCTACTCGCCTTTAAGCACACAACTAAGAAGGCTATAGCCATGAAGCGCTTCTTCTGCAAGCTGTATTTTAATTAAAGAGACGGCTAGACAGTTTGGTATAATAACTAACAAACAGTTAAGCTTGTAGTTAGAAAAAATAAGCAGATTAGCACTTAATTAAGGAACGTAGATATACAAAACATATAGCTGCAGCAAGAATATGCTAAATAATTATTTTAAGTTTACTACTTAGAAACAGCAATTATGCTAGCTAATAGACTAACTAAGTTGCTTACTTAACAATAGTATAAAAATCTTAAGCAGTTACTTAACTTTTAGTAAGTTAAGCACTTAATTAAAGGCAACAACAGTTAACAAGCAAAAAGTTTTATATTAAGCAGCAACATTTATATAACAGGCTAAGTATTCTCTTTATAGCTTAGAATAAGCAAGAGAACGTAAGCTAGACAAGCAGAAAACTAAAAAAAATAAAACTAAAACTACTAATAAGCATTAGAATTCTTATACTTGCTAAACTCTATTATTAAATTATGCTTAGCTTTCTTAGCTTTAGCAAGCTTAAGAGCAGCTAAAGCTAACTTAACCTGAGCTGCAAAAGTCTAAAAGTGAGCAGCATAGCAATGCGAATCTAATTTATTACTTCTATACATTAAGTTGTAAAATAGTTGTTAAGGTACCCTAGCATAATAATCACGCCTATATAAATAAGTTGTATAGCAATTAGAACAGTGCATACAAGGGCAATTGTATAGACTAAGCAGAGGCAGCATTTTACAAGCATGCTGTTCTTAAACATTTAATTAACGCAGAAGCTGTTG
The DNA here is from genome assembly GCA_024321975.1 of Alternaria sp. 'sect. Undifilum'. Classification (NCBI taxonomy): domain Eukaryota; kingdom Fungi; phylum Ascomycota; class Dothideomycetes; order Pleosporales; family Pleosporaceae; genus Alternaria; species Alternaria sp. 'sect. Undifilum'. Next base: position 330,626 of record JAJJZI010000010.1, on the reverse strand, counting down.
TTGTTAAGGCTACTGCTGCTGTTGTTGCTGCTGTTGCTGCTGTTGCTGCTGTTGTTAATTATATGCTAGTTGTTAAGCCAGCTGCCACGCAGGTTAAACTAGAACGTACACAGCATAAAGCTTCGTATTATAAGGCTCTTATTTAAATAAACAACCTTAATTCAAACTTATAGCTTGCTAAGCAGGCTGTGTTTAGCGCAAATAATCCTTAGCATTATACCTTAAATTAAAAATGCTTACAGGAGCAGGAGCAGGAGCAGGAGCAGAAGCAGTCAGCAAGGGCTAAGCAGCAAAACTACAAGACAACATCTCTTATTTGCAGTAATTATTTGCGGTAGGCTTTTGCGCAGAAAACTTCCTAGTAAATCTAACGCTGCTATTAATCTTTTTACAGCAAGGAATAATATTTCCAAGCAGTTAAGCCTTTAAAGCTTAATACAGCTTTTTGTTATTTTATTCTCAAGAACAAGTTAGCAGCCTAAGCAAAAAGCTTAAAGCATTAAAAATTTCACTTTTTTATTTTTGTACATAGCTATAAATTAATTAGCAAGATTGATATTTACTGTATTGTAGGTAAAAAACAAGCAACCACTACAGCGTAAGCTACTTTAACTGCTATTTTAAAGGCAATTAAAGCAATATTTAATACTTAAACTATTTTGCTTCTTTTTTATGCAGCGCTTACAAGGCAGAACGCAAAAACATAACAAATTAGCAGCAATTTTTAAAGAGCTAGTAAGCGCCTTTTTTTAAGTAGAGAAAGGCGCGTTGCGCCTAGTAAACAGCTTAATAAGAGTATATTTATTTTTTAAGGTGTCAAGGGTGGTGGTTGTTGTTGTAGTCAAAATAGGGTTCTAAAAAAAGTAAAAAGCAGCTACCCTCTACTAATCAATCGCAAAAGTCAAAAAAAAAGATTATGTGTAGTTAACAAGATTCGAACAGTGGGTAGATAAGTTCTAGGAGGAAAGCTCAGACCACCGAGCAATAATTGGGGTTAATAAATTTACTAAGGTACTAAAAAATAACACTAGTTAAAACGTGTCTAACAGCGATTGCCAGCCTATAGCTAACAATAGGATTACAGTAGAATTGCAATAGGATTGTAATATAATATAATAGAGGAGAGAAAGGAAATGTATATACTGCAGCAGGAGCCTGCAATACTTTATAAAGCTACAACTTCTTACCTATTACTTCTTACCTTTTAAATAGCACTATATATAAATAATTTGTATACAATACGCTGTAATAGTATACAACCTCTATAGTAAGTATCTCTTTAAGCTTAACTCTTATCTAAAGACAGGAAGCTTTTCTGTTATATACCTAGCCCCTAAACTAGTTTAGCTTAAGCTAATTATGTAGACACCTAAGTTTATTAAGTATCTACAAACTTAGCCTCTTTAAAACTTTATAATTATATCCTTTATAAATAACTCTAAAATCTGCAATATCTCTATATACAAAAAAATATTAAGCCTTAACTTAGCTAGTTGTAGAAGGAATGCAAGATTTAAGGAGTGTTTACTAATACTAGCAAATTACTTTAAATACTCTACTTTAGTATCTCTCTCTTCTTGTTAATTGTGTATAAGCTAAGTAAAGAAACTATTAACTAGTTAAGCTAGCTGTTACACAACGTTAAAATAGTAATAGAGAAGAAAGAGGTAAGGAAGAAGGAGTAGGCGTTCTATAATTGTATGTATAGGTTAGAAAGCAAGGCAATAATAGTACTACTTTTTTAATATGTCTAAGAGTACCTAAAAGTAAAGCCTTAACATAAGTAGGTAGTATAGGCAAGATAAGGCGTGTTAAGTTCGAATGCAATTCGCGTCTTTGTCTTGCTTTTCTTTGTTTCTATCTTAATATGCGACACACTAATTGCGTGCTAGCAATGCTAAATAAGGGGGCATAAGCCCTAATACTTATTGTTAGCAATAAATCTTTTTTTTTTACTAAAAAGGTGTCTACAAAATGTAAGGTCACATCAAAAAGTTGTCTCAAAAGGCCGAAGCCAAATAAGAGTATGTAGGCTATTGCTGTCGCTATGATGCTAATTGCAGGACGCTGCTTAAGCAGTAAGCTACTTTAACTTTTGCATTAGCCCCTAAAAAGCCTTGCCCTTACGCTAGCTTAATTACTTATTTAGACTTTTGTGTAAATTCAAATTTAATTAAGGACTTATAAACAAACTTAATTTAGAGAGTAAAATAATTAGCTTTTAGGCATAGCTATTAGATGTCTTGCAGTAAGCATATAAATTAACAAGCAACAGCAACTAATTTTTATTATTACAAAAATTAGCTGCTTGTTAAATTTTATTGTTAAACAAGCCTGAACCCACGTAATGCTTATGCTTAGTACTATTCTTACGTTGCTAATAACTGCTATCTAAGCAATTTTCATGCTTATAACAGCAGCTTGCAAATTAACGCTTACGCTTATTGTTGTTAGAGCCAGGCTACACTAAAAAGATGAGCAGCTAATTAGGAAAAGAACAAAAAAGTAACGCTGTTTACTATGTTGGTAATAGTAGTCAAGACAGTCTAATAAAGCTTAGTAATGAATATTAGAGTAAGGTTGAGGACAGAAAATCGGTTTTAAAGGGGCAGGAGACGCAATCAATATTGTTGTATAGGCTGCGCACTAACTAATTACGCAATGTTCGAAGTCTATCTAATGTTTTAATATTAAGGCCGCTAGATTAATCAAAACATTAACAAGCAGTATTACTACAACAACAGAGGATTAAGCAAAGGAGCTATAATTACAGAGGGACCTCTTGATCAACAACCTCGATTTATTACAATTGCCTAGTTGCTCACAGCTTAGATTAATAGTATCTCACTAACCTAGGGGGTGTGTTAGAGTATTGACATGCGCAACATGCGGATCACCCTGTTGATTAGGTGATCCTGGTAAGCTGAACACGTGACGATCGCGCTAGCGCCTATATATACGGGCCAGATCGTTTTATTCCTCTTTAGTAGTTATTGGACACTTTGTTGTGGCACTTAGTTGATTAATACACTCATTCCACTTCTCCTGATCAAGCAATTGCTCCTTCTCAGCTCCCACACCTTTGCTTTCGAGGACTTTAATATAGTAGTCTTCCTTTTTTTCTTTCTTAGCGTCTTTATCTCAGTACAATCTGCAGCTAAGTGTCCTTTTTGCTTGCAGGTGAGACAACGTCCTTCCCTTACCGAGTTTGACAGTCATAGCGGCTACCCCAGCATACAGTGCCACTTTTACATAGTAATTACAGCAAATTTCCAATTTTAAAATTAGTATAACTTTCGCAAAAATGAACCTTTTTCAACAATTCTTGAAGATGAAGAATCCTAAAGCATAGATATATAGATCTAGAATTTTATATTTGCTTAGAAAGCCTTGGTTATAGAGATATCTGCTTTGCATACAAATATAAACTTTTTAACTATAAAGATTCTAAAAAATCTTAATAGGCTGAAAGATACTATCTTTACCTTATAAAGAAACTATAAGTAATTTTCTTGAAAGTATACTATTTAAAAAGATATAACAGAAATACTGAGTTTATACTATTAAAAAATCTTATTTTCTATATAAATTCTTTATTTGTTAGTCTTTTTTTAAAATTCTCAAAGATCAAGAATTTAAAAGCTAAGGTCAGTAAACATAGAATTTAACTTTGGTATAATATAGCTTAATAAAAAAGTTGATCTATTCTTAAGGTATTAAAGGTAGTGGTTGTTGTTGTAGTCAAAATGGGTTTTCTAAAAAAGTGAAAAGCAGCTACCCTCTACTAATTAGGCGCAAATGTCAAAAAAAAAGATTATGTATAGTTAACGAGATTCGAATAGTAAGTAGATAAGGTCTACGCGCTAAGCGCTTAGAGCAGAAAAGCTTAGACCACTAAGCAAAAAATAGGGTTGAAAAAATTAGCTATAGGTACTAAAAACAACACTAATTAAAACGTGTTTAACAGCGATTGCTAGCTTATAGCTAGCATCAAGATTGCGATAGAGATAGAGGAGGAGGGTAAGAACACGTACGTTACTGCAGCAGGAGCCTGCAATACTTCTTTATAAAAGCTCTCTACCTACTGCTTCTCACCTTTAGGATTTCCTACACTACACAGCACCGCATACGAACAACTCACCTACAAATAATACAATGCTTAGACTATTCTTCTCTTTATTTAACACAAAGACTAATAGCTTATATTAAGTAAAGTTAGACCTTACTAAGTTACTATACTAGAAGCTATAGTAGTAGACTACGAAGCTGGCGTTTACTGTTGTTAAGCAGCTACCTCTGTTAGTTAAAAAGGAGCTAGTAGTGATAATCCTTGTAGTAGTTAAGTTAGTGTAGAAGTTAGAATGTAACTATGTTTAAGAAATCTTTAATGCGTCTAGTATTATAGATGTTAAAGTTATAACAAGGACTATAAAAGGCTAGTTTAGCTAGTACACTATACACACTGCGCATGTTAATAGTTAAGGTATAGTAAAGGTGGGGCTTCGGCTTTTTGAGACAACCTTTTGATGTGACCACACATTTTGTAGACACCATTTTGGTAAAAAAGATTTATTGCTAACAACAGGTATCCGGGCTCATGCCCTCTTGTTCGGCATTGCCGGCACGCAATTAGTGTGTCGCTCCAGCATGTTCAGACAGAAACGAAGATGCGTGATATCCCTCTAACTAACCCTCTTAACTAATAACTATTTACTAATGACTATTTACCGCTAACCGCAACTTCTGTCGTCTTTATCGCTATTCCGGCGGTGTTGCAGTCGCGGCGTTTCTAGCATGCGCCTATACTTAGATGTGAACATACAACAACAGTGTTACTATCTAAGCACAGCTCTTCTATCTCTAGAGGCAACTTATAAAATCCTCCTACTTGTTAGTTTATCTTAGCTACTTAATAGCTGTTTTAACATGCTCTTGCTCCTTATAGAGCTACTGTAAGGTCTCTCTACTAAAGTTGTATTCGCGCAGGAGGAGATTAGTAAAATAACATAATATTACTGCACCTAGACTATTAACATGCGTAACGTATTTAATAGACTTACTACTAAACAAGCCTTTTACAACTTCTATTATAACTTTAACATCTATAATACTAGACGCATTAATAAAGTGTTAATAAATAATAAAATTTAACCTCTACGTCTACCTAATTATTATAGGAGCTACTGCTAACAGCTCCTCTTTAACTAACTAGGGAGGCTACTTAATAAAGGTAAACGCAGGCTTTGTAATCTACTACTATAGCTTCTTATATAGTAACCTAGTAAGGTTTAACTTTACTTAATATAAGCTATTAGTCTTTGTGTTAAACAGGGAGAAGAATAGTCTAAGCATTATATTATTTGTATACAGTACTATGTGGTATAGGAAATCTTAAAGGTAAGAAGTAGTAGGCAGGGAGCTTTTATAAAGTATTATAGACTCCTGCTGCGGTAACGTACGTGTCCTTACCCTCCTCTACTTCTACCTTCTCTACCTCTATCGCAATCTTGTTGCTAGCCATAGGCTAGCAATCGCCGTTAAACACGTTTTAATTAGTGTCGTTTTTTAGTACCTTTAGCAAATTTTTTAACCCTAATTTTGCTTAGTAGTCTAAGCTTTTCTGCTCTAAGCGCTTAGCGCGTAGACCTTATCTACTTACTTTTTAAATTTTGTTAACTACACATAATCTTTTTTTAACTTTTGCGACTAATTAGTAGAGAGCAGCTGCTTTTCACTTTTTTAGAAAACCTATTTTGACTACAACAACAACCACCACCTTTAATACCTTAAAATAAATAGTAAAGGTGTATTACTTTAGTAATCTCCTCCTGCGCGAATGTAATCTTAGCAAAGAGACCTAAGAGTAGCTTAGCGAGGAGCAAAGGCGTGTCAAGACAGCTATTAAGTAGCTAAGATAAACTAACAAGCAAGAAGATTTTTAAGTTGCCTCTAGGGATAAGCGAGCTGTGTATAGATAGTAATACTATTGTCGTTTATTTACATCTAAGAATAGGCACTAAATGCTACGACTGCAACACCGCTAGGATAGCGACAGGACAACAGAAGTTGCGGTCAGCAGTAAGTAGTTATTAGTTAAGAGAGTTAGTTTAAGGGATATCGCGCATCTTCGTTTCTGTCTAAACATACAACACACTAATTGCGTGCTAGCAATGCTGAACAAGGGGGCGTAAGCCCGGATACCTATTGTTAGCAATAAATCTTTTTTTTTACTCAAAAGGTATCTACAAAATGTGTAGTCACATCAAAAGGTTTTTTCAAAAGGCCGAAGCTATTAAAAGGTTTATATTTGTATACAAAGTAGAACTCTCTATAACTAAGGCTGACTAAGCTAAAGTAGAAGTGATTTGTAGATCTATGCTTTAGGACTCTCTATCTTTAAGAATCTTTGAAAAAGATTAATATTTGCAAAAGTTATACTAATTTTAATATTAGAAATTTGCTGAAATCACTATGTAAAAGTGGCACTGTATGCTGGGGGTGGCCGCTATGACCGTCAAACTCGGTATAACCTTGTTCAGTTCTAGATCACTAAACCTGCGTGGCTTAGCTAATCTTCCAGTAAACTCTATCCCTTCCATCTGGTCTCCTGTAGAAGGAGGAGAAGAAGCGTGTCTTGGTCTGTTTTTAGAGTATTGTTCCTTAGGCTTATCTTGGTCTTTAGCATATTGCTCTATCCTGTACAGGTAGTCTGCAATTTCAATAGACTTATTTTGTAGGTTGTCTAAGTTTAAGAAAGTAATACCTACAAGTTTGTCTTGAAGGCTATAGGTAAGGCCCTCTTAAAAGAGCATTATCTTTGTATCCTTATCTAAGTTGCTGTTTGACAATAGCAACTGCTATTGGAATTCTATAATGTAAGGGTACGTTGGGTTAACCAAAGATGCAGAGAAAACAGTAATAAATTGAATAAGGAACTACAAAGGCTATCTAGCAAGCTTACCTACTCCTCTGTAAGGTCTGTGCTTAGTACTAAGAAAGAGGCAAGGGTAGCTACGTAGCAGCTGCTAACGTAGCTCAACTAAAAATAGCGCAAAGCTAAAAGAAAAGTTTAGTAGGCTAGAAAAGCAGAAAGGCTAATACGCCCAGCTTACAGATACTAGGTACGCATAGACACCTAGGATCTGTAGGATAGCAAAACAAGGCTTTTTGTCAAGTACTAAAGACGTTAAGGCTTCAGCCCTTTACAGTTCTCTTCTCCTTAATAGGGATCCTAGAGTTCTTCTAGTCTTATAGTGCTTCTATATCTTCTAGGTTTAAAGCTAGTTCCTATATTAGTTCTAGGTATCCTACCTATTTAACTAGGTCTTCTTTTCTTCTTCCTATAATTGTTTCCTGTAATAGGCGCTTTACTAGGTACTCTTCTTCGCCGTCTACTTTAATTAGTAAAGGTTTATTATTGTCTTGTAATTAGCTTAGTAAAAGATCTAATCAAGTTAGTTAGAGGTTATTAATATTAAATACTAGATATATCTTTCTAAGAGTATTTAGCTTTACAGCATTGAGTTTAATAATCTTAAGTACTGTGTACTTTAGATTATTCTAAGTAAGTTTCTAGCTTAGTCTTTTTATCTTATAGTAGTCTCTAAGCTTTAACTAAACCTTATTACTTATTTAAAGCTAAAGTAATTATTTTATTCTCTTTTTTACTTAGTATTCTTGTTCTTGTTAAGATTCTGCTATTATAGCTTAAGCTAACTTGATACTTTACTAGAGTTTATTAGCTATCTTTTCTACTTTCTAGTAGTCTTCTTATATTCTTCTTCCTTAAGCTTAATTTTAAGGTCTATACTTTACTACTATTTAAAGAGGGTGTACATCGTATCTATATTTTAGAAAGAAAGGCAATATTCTAGTTAATTATACTTGTCTTGCTATAATTGTAGTCTTAGCTATCTTAGGTTGCCTTTCTAATTTGTTTAATCTTAATTATAAAAAGCTTATAAGTAGGTTTATACTATAGAGTTTATTTATTCTATAGAGCTGTTCGTTTTAGGGTAATATCTAGAAGATAAATGTTATTTAATCTCTAGTAGCTTGCAAAGTCTAGTCTAAAAGTAGCTTATAAACTATATACCTTAATTAGATGTAATATAGTCTAGTAACTAGAAGTAGGCTACTATAGAGTTAATAAAAGCTTTAGCTACGCTTTTTATAGTAATATTTTTAAGATTTATTAAGACTACGTCTTTACTTAACTTTTAGTAACTACTGTAAAGTTTGTACAACTTTTACTCTCTAATAATCTTGTAATAAAGTTAATTAATATTTCCTTCTTAATACGCTCTAGAATTAGCAAAGGCTTTAATAATTCTTATAAGCTATCTCTTTATAGTTTTGTTCTTTAATAGACTAAGTAGTTTCTAATATATTACTTTACTATTTAGCTAATAGAGGGCTAAAAGTACTCTCTTGCAACTACTTAATAGGTAAGGTTCCTTCCTAGGTGCCTTAAGGCTCTAGAATAGTAGATTTTATAGATAATTCTAGTGCGCAAAAGTCTATTATTTAGTACCTATTTTTTACTACAGTATAGCAGGTTTCTAGAATTATCTAATTAGTATTTAGAAATAGAAAGCTTAAGGTCTAGCTTTATTAAAAATTAGCATTTTTCCTTATAAACTACTTTCTAGGCTAGCTAGTACGTGTTATCCTCTTCTTTAGCTTCGTTCTAAAGCTCTTCTAGATCTATCTGTTCTTAAAGTACTATTGTAGGATAGCTATTACAGCTAAAAGTTCTAAGAGTCTCTTCTTCTTCTTGTTCCTTTTTTTAGAGTTATTATAGTAGATAGTTTAAAGGCTTTGAAAAACCTTCTAGAAATTTAAGAATCTAAACTATTTATAAGTATATCTTGTTATCTCTAGAATAAGGCATTAGCTTTAGAGTTATTAACTCTAGGCCTATAGGCGATTTCTATGTTAGGAAATTTACTAAAGAATTAGGCTTATCTTATCTATCTTTTACTAAGCTGCCTAGGCTTTCTAAAATACTCTACGTTTTTATAGTCTATTATAATTAAGAATTTCCTTAAAGAACGTAGCATAGCATCCTACTTAAATAAGTAGTAAATAACTATAAGTAATTCCTTATTATATATCTTATAGTTACTTTAAGCGCTAGTTATCTATTTTAAGTTGTACGCTATAAGTTATAATCTTCTTTAATTATTATATTTTAAAAGGACTCCTGCTACAACATAGCTAGAAGAATTAGTCTCTAAGATTGTTTCTTTGTTAGAATCCTATTAAGCTAGTATTAGTCTAGTAATAAATAGCTTCTTTAGCTTATTAAAAGCTTCTTGCTCTACTTTTCTTTATTAAAAGGAGACGTTTCTAGTAGGCCTTGTAAGCAGGGTAACTATAATAGAGTAGTTCTTAATAAAGCGTTAATAAAAGTTCACAAATCTAAGAAAACTAGGTACTCCTTTAATATTTATTAGTATTTCCTATTCCTAAATAGCATTTACTTTCTCAGGGTCTATCTAAAGTCTCTTTCAAGCTTTAATAATAAATCCTAAGTACTTAGTACTTTATATGTTAAATTTGCATTTCTTAATTTCTAGGTAACCAAGCCTTGCCTATTACTTCCAGAACCTTGTTTATATTACGTTTCTGTTCTTTAAGCATACTATTAATGTAAATTAATATATTAAAAAAGTAGGCTAAGCAGAAATTGTTAATATACTCGCGTAGTATCTAGTTAATATATTATTAAAAGGTGCTAAAAGCGTTTGCTGAACTAAAAAGAGTAACTAGCTATTTCTATAATCTAAATCTTGTTCTAAAAGCAGTCTTCTATTTATCTCCTACAATAATCCTAATTTTGTAGAAGGCTACAGAAACGTTAATCTTAGTAAACTATTTTGCTTTAGCAATATTGTTTAGCGTTTCTTAGATTAACAGTAAAGGATAACAGTCCTTTTTTATAATAATGTTATAAGCTTAGTAATTAACGCAGAACGATAATCCTCTTCTGTAAGGGTGCGTTGGGTTGACCAAAGATGCAAGGTAAACAGTGAATGAATTAGATATCGAACTATAGAGAGAGACTACGTAGGTTTATATATCCAACCTGGGTGATTAGGACTTAACCCTGGTTAGGACTAACCGAGGTTATCGGAGGTTGTCGGATTAGCAGATCAGCTAGAAACTAGCGCAAATAGTGCGGCTGATAGTCAGCTACTAGTGCTGAGGTGCTAGTACTAAGGTGCTAGTGCTAAGATAAGAAAAGCTAACAAAGGCTACAGGCCAAGTACTAGAGAATATGAAGGCTTTAGCCCTTTACAATACCCCCCTCCTAAAAATAGTAGGGGTAGTAATCTTGTTACCTAGAGTTTCACTCTTCTAGGGCTTCCGTATCTTTTAGATTAATAGCTAGTTCCTAGGTTAGATCTAGATATCCTAACCATTTAACTAAGTACTGCTTCTTTCTTCCTTTTCCTCTTTCCTCTAATAGGGTCTCTACTAGGTATTCTTCTCTATCCTCTGTCTTAATTAGTAGAGGTTTATTGTTGTCTATTGGCTGGCTCAGTAGAGGGACTAAGGACGCTAGTCTAAGGTTATTAACATTAAATACTAGGTAAATCTAGCTAGGAGTATTTAATTTAACTGCGTTTAGCCTAATAACCTCAAGTACTGTGTACTTAAGATTTCTCTAGTTAAGTTTTCTGCTAGGCCTTTTTGTTTTGTAGTAGTTGCCTAGTTTTAACTATACCTTATTGCCTGTTTTAAGCTAAAGTAATTAGTGCCTTCTCTTATCTGCCTGCTTTTCTTGTTCTTATTAGCTTTCTCCTATTATAGCTTGTGTAAGCTTAACACTTTATTGTAGCTTTTTAATAATATTTTATGCCTTTTAATAATCCTCCTGTATTCTCCTTAAAAGTTGTTGTTAAGGACTGTACTTAGGTGCAATTTGTAGGGGATCTACCTTATAGCCGTAGGTAGAAAGAAAAGAGACATTTTAGTAGACTAAGCTTGCCTAGCTATAACTGCAATCTTAGCTATCCCTAGGTTGCTTTTCTAATTTGTTTAATCCTAATTATAGAAGGCTTGTAAATAAGCCTGTACTATAGAGTTTATTCTCTCTATAAAACTGTCAGTTTTAGGATAGGATTTAGAAGATAAGCGTCGCTTAATTTCTAATAACTCGCAAAGCTTAATCTAAAAATAGTTGACAAACTATATACTTTTGTCAAAAGTAATATAGTTTAGTAACTAATAGTAAGCTACGACAGAGTTAATAAAAGCTTTAGTAACACTTTTTGTAGTAATGTCCTTAAAGTCTATTAGAACAACGTCCTTACTAAGCTTATTTATAACTACTATAAGGTTTGTACAGCCTTTGCTTTCTAGTAACCTTATAATAAAATCTATAGAAATTTCATTTTATATTTACTTAGGTATAGGCGAGGGTTTTAGTAAGCCTTATAGGCTGTCTTTCTAGAGTTTTGTTCTTCTACATACTAAGTAGTTCTTTATATACCTTCTAATACTTTTACTAATGGAGGGCTAAAAGTATTCTCTTACAATAGCTTAATAGGTAATATTCCTTCTTAGATAACCTAAAGCTCTAGAACTATATATTTTGTAGATAATTCTAGTTCTTAGAAGTTTATTATTAGGTACCTATTTTTGATTTTAGTATAGGAGGTTTCTAGAATCGTCTAGTTAGCATTTAGAAATTGAAAGTTTAAGGTCTAAAGCTGTAGGAAATCGTGGTTTACTATTCTTTATAGCTTTCTAGGCTATTTAGTAGATTTTATCCTCTTTTTTAGCTTTATCCTATAGATCCTCTAGATCTAACTGCTCTTGTACTACTGCTAGATAGCTGTTGCAGTTAAAGGTTCTAAGCACTTTATCTTATTCTAGTTTTTTGTTAGTAGCTGCTGTTGTAGGTTTAAATACTTGTAGAAACTTCCTAGAAATTCTAGTATCCTAGTTGTTTGCTAGCATATCTTATTGTCTCCTAGATAAGGCGTTAGCCCTAGAGTTATTAACTCTAGGCCTGTAGGGAATTTCTATGTTAGGAAACTTTCTTAGAAATTAAGCCTGTCTTATTTATCTTTTACTAAGCTGTCTAGGCTTGCTAAAATATATAAGGTTTTTATAGTCTATAATAACTATAAACTTCTTTAAAGATTGTAGCATAGCATCCTATTTAGATAAGCAGGAGATAACAAATAGTAATTTCTTATTATGTATCTTATAATTGCTTTGCGTGCTAGTTATCTTTTTTCAATAATAAGCTACTAGGTGTAAGCTTCTTTTATTATTGTATTGTAAGAAGACTCTTGTTACTACATATCTAGAAGAGTCTGTTTCTAGGATTATTTCTCTATTAGGATCCTATTAAGCTAGTACTAGCTTAGTAATAAATAACTCCTTAAGCTTATCAAAAGCTTTTTGCTTAGTTTTTCCCTATTAAAAGGAGATGTTACTAGTAAGCTTTAAAAGAGGAGCTACTATCCTTAAGTATTTCTTAAAAAATTAATAATAGAAGTTTATAAAACTAAGAAAACTGTGTACTCTTTTAATGTTTATAGGCGCTTACTAATCTCTAATTGCTTTTACTTTCTTAAGGTCTATTTAAAGTCTTTCTCTAGCCTTAATAATAAATCTAAGGCATTTTGTACTCTGTACGTTAAATTCGCATTTCTAAATGTCTAAAGGTAATCTAGCCTTGCCTATAGCTTCTAAATCTTTATTTAGATGGCGTTAGTGTTCTTTAAGCGTGCTATTAGTGTAAATTAATACGTCGTCTAGGTAGGCTGAGCAAAAATTGTTAATAAACTTGCGGAGGGTCTAATTAATATAGCGTTAAAAAGTACTAAGAGCGTTTACTATACCAATTAAAGTAACTAGCTACTTATATAACCTAAATCTAGTACAAAAAGCTGTTTTCTACTTATCTCCTATATTAATCCTAATCTTGTAGAAAGTTGCAGAAATATTAATTTTTGTAAACTATTTAGCTTTTGTAATATTGTTAAGGGTTTCCTAAATTAAAGGTAAAGGATAACAATCTTTCTTTTAATAGCGTTTAGGGCTTAGTAATTAATGCAGAAACGTAATCCTCCTCTAGGTTTCTTAGTAAAAAGAACAGGGGAGGAGGCAGGAGAGCTACTAGCTCTAATCTATCCTTTATTAAGTAGAGAAATAAGCTCCTTTTGTAATACTAGGAGTTCTAGGCAGCTTATACTATATAGAGGTCCCTAGGGAGCCTGTTTTTCTTTGCCTTTATTATCTTTCTCTAGTTTAATTTAGTAATCTACTTTAGATCCGCGTAAAGGAGGTAGTACAGAAGCAGTTTTTAAATTAAAAATCTAAGCTAGGTGTTAATAAGCCTTTGGGAGTAAAGGTAAGACCTCTACTTTCTTCTTAGGAGCTAGGGCTTTTTTAATATCCTTAAGAGAAGCAGCGAAAGTCTAAATAGAGTTATCCTATTTCGCCCGCCTAATATAGGAGTAATAAGCTATTACGCTTATTTGTTTTAATCTCTAGTCTCCTTTATTAAAGTAATCCTAAGTGCTAAGTAACTTAATCCTTTAGCTAGAAGAATAGATAGAAATTAGTTTTCTAGAAAGAGCAATAGTAACCTCTCTTCTATTTTTCTAGAGCTGTCTAAGTTTTAAATTGTAACTAGGGTATATAGAGGCTACATAACCGTAAATAGTATCCTTATAGCCTTTAATATTAATATCTAACCTAGCAACTTTGTTAATAGTTCTAAGTTTATCTATAACTCCTTCTAATCTCTTAGGAGAAATAGAAATGCACTATAAGTTAGCGTTCTTAATAAGTTAAAGGCTAATAAGTAAGTATGCAAGGTTTGCTGTATTAATTAAAGTAGAGGTAAAAGTGTAACAATTTACTAATACCTCTAAAGTAATTCTATTGCCACTTATGTTCTTTTTAAATTTAGCCTACTCTTTAACTAAGTTATTCTAACTTATTAGAGGCTCCTGCTAGTAACTTTAGATAGGAGCTATTTTTTTTCTAAATCTAAGTCCTTATTTAAGCTTCTCTTACTAAGCTTATTATTATTTTTTCTTAGAGTTAAAGGACTTAACTAAAGTCTTTTTCTCCTTTTTAGAAGATCTCTTATTCTCTATACAATATATAGATAGATAGCCTTTTTATTTACAGTTAAAACAGCGTCTTTCTTTATACAACTGTTCTAACTCTTAGTTACTAAACTGTTAAGGTTTAGCAGTTCTTCCTGTGTATTTTATCTCTTCTATCTAGTCTCCTTTTAAAGGAGAAGGAGGAGGAGAAGTTCTTTTAAATTTATACTCCTTAGGCTTGTTGTCTCTACCTTTAGAGTACTCCTCTATTCTATAGAGGTAATTAGCAATCTCTATTGCTTTGTTTTGTAGGCTATCTAAATTTTTATAAGTAATACCTACAAGTTTATCTTAAAGTTTCTAAATAAGACTTTTTTAGAAAAGCATTATCCTTGTATCCTCGTCTAAACTACTATTAGATAATAGTAGTTGTTTCTAGAATTCTATAATGTATTTGCGTATGCTTTTCTTGCCTTAGCTTATAGACTAGAGTTTGTTCTTAGCTCTCTCTGCACTATAGGGATCTCTAAACATTTAATTAAAGAAGTTTAATAACTTATTAAAGTTCTATAAATTAGAAATACCTATTTAGTTTAGGAAAGGCGGAGTAAGGGTTGCAGCTAAGCCTTTTAGTCAACTAAAGGCGTAGTCACAAGTTCTTTTATCTATATTAAAATCTTCCTTATTGTTTTCTACCTTAGCGGTAAGCTATTGTTAAAAGATTTAGTACATCTTTCTGTTTTTATTAAAGGTTTTAGGATCTAGTTGTTTAAAACGCCTAGGCGTTTATTGATTTCCTAGGGCAGCTAATAGGGTAGGTAACTAGGGTAGAGGTTGTTCTACCTTAGGCTCCCTTTATTATAGCGTGCTTATAGCCTCCTAAGCTTAGAAGGCTTCCTGTATCCTTGTAAAAGTAGCTATCTTATCTAGACCACCTGCTCTACAAAGACCTTCTAAAGTAGTTTCTACTTTAGGTCTACTAACACTATCTTAGTGTAGTTCTGCTATCCTTACAGCTAACAGAGCTGCTAAGGGTTCTGCTATTATATTTGTAGGTACTTACTAGCACTCTATATTGTTGACAGTAATCGTTATAAGTGCTACTACGCGTAGTAGGCTTATCCTTTATGTATTTTCTAGGGCTACTACGCTTAGTAGGCTTATCTAACGAATTTAAACGCCTAAGGGACTTATACAACTAAGTATCCCTTAGCACTTTTAATCTAGTACTTCTTCTGTTAATCCTTTAGTAGATTTAAACAGTCAACTAATTAACTAGCGCTCTAATTAATTAGATTTTCGCGCGTAGATATAGCTCTAGCTAGCTTCTCGTCTAGATATAGCTCTAGAGGGCTCCTAAGTACGACGTAGCTACGCAAGTAGCTAAAGAAGGATCTAATTTAATTGTAAGAGTGCGTTAGGTTGACTAAAGATGCAAGGTAAACAGTAAATAAATTAGATATCGAACTATAGAGAGAGACTACGTAGGTTTATATATCCAACCCGGGTGAATAGGACTTAACCCCGTTTAGGACTAACTAAGGTTATCGGAGGTTGTCGGATCAGCAGATCAGCTAGAAACTAGCGCAAATAGTGCGGCCGATAGTCAGCTACTAGTGCTGAGGTGCTAGTGCTGAGATAAGAAAAGCCAACGAAGGCTACAGGCCGAGTACTAGAGAACATCAAGGCTTCAGCCCTTTACATCTTCTAGGTTTCTTAGTAAATAGAACTAAGGAAGAAGCTGTAGAGCTCCTAGCTCTACTCTATCTTTTATCTAATAGAGATATAAGCTCCTTGCATAGAACTAAAAGCTCTAGTTTACTTATACTATATAGAGAGCCCTAAGGAGGATATTTTTTTTCTCTATTTTTGTCCTTTTGTAACTTAATTTAGTAATTAACCTTAGGTCTACGTAAAGTAGGTAGTGTAGAAGTAGTTTATAACTTAAAAATCTAAGCTATATATTAGTACGCCTTAAGAAGTAATAATAAAACATTTACTTTCTTCTTAAGAGCTAGAGCCTTCCTAATATTCTTACAGGAAGCTGTAAATGTCTAAACTAACTTGTATTTCCTTACTTATCTAATATAGGATGAATAGGCTATTGCGTTTATTTGCCTTAACCTTTTGCTCTCTCAAATAGGGCAATCTTTAGTGCTTAGTAGTTTAATTCTTTATCTAGAAGTGTAGATGTAGATTAACTTTTTAGAAGAGGCAATTATAACCTTTCTTATATTTATCTAGGGCTATCTAAGGATTAAATCGTATCTAGGGTATGTAGAAGCAATATAGCCCTAGATAGTATCCTTATACACTTTAATGTTAATCTCTAACCTAGCAACTTTGTTAATAGTTCTAAGTCTTTCTATAACTCCTTCTAATCTGCGCAGAGAAATTGAGATGTACTACAAACTAGCGTTCTTAATATGTTAAGGGCTAATAAAAGCGTATATAAGTTTTCTATATTCATTAGAGTTAAAGCGAATGTATAATAATTTAATAATGTTTTAATAGTAATTCTATTGCTGCTTATGTCTTTTTTAAAACTAGCCTATTCTTTAATCAAGTCTTCCTAGCTTACGTGTAGCTCTTGCTGGTAACTTTGCGCAAGAGCTATTCTTTTTTTAAATTAGAATCTTAGTCCTCTAGAGTGTCTTTGCTACTTAAGCTTTTTTTACTAGGCTATTTTCCCTCTATTTTTAAGGACTTTGATATCATAGTCTTCTACTTCTCCTCCTTCCTTAGCGTCTTTTCTATAGTATAATCTACAGCTAAATGTCCTTTTTACTTGCAGGTAAAACAACATCTTTCCTTTATTAGTCTGTTTAGTTCTAGATTACTAAGCCTGCGTAGCCTAGCCAATCGTCTAGTAAACTCTATCTCTTCTATCTAGTCTCCTGTAGGAGGAGGAGGAGAAGTAGGTCTTAGTTTGTATCCCTTAGAGTATTATTCCTTAGGCTTATTCTAGCCTTTAGAGTATTGCTCTATTCTGTACAGGTAGTCTATAATTTTTATAGACTTGTTCTGTAAGTTATCTAAGTCTAAAAAGGTAATACTTATAAGCTTATCTTAAAGCTTATAAGTAAGGTTTTTTGAAAAAAGTATTATCTTTGTATCTTTATCTAAGTTGCTGTTTAACAGTAGCAACTACTCCTAAATTTCTATAATATAATTATAGATACTCTTTTTACCTTGAGACATTAACTAGAGCTTATTCTTAGCTCTCTTAGAACTATATAGATCTCTAAACATCTAATTAAAGAAGTTTAATAAGTGTTTAACGTTCTAGGCGTCTAATAGTCCTATCTAGTTAAGATAAGGCAGCGTTAAAGTTACTACTAAGCCTTTAGGCCTACTAAAGGCGTAATTATACGTCCTCCTTTCTATATTAATGTCTTCTTAGTTGTTTTCTACCTTAGTAGTAAGCTACTTCTTAAAGATTCAGTATATCTTTCTTGTTCTATTAAAAGCGTCTAGATTAGGTTACTTAAAACACTTAAGTTATGCTAGCTACTAGACTAGTTTTAGTACAGTAAGTAAGGTTAGTAGCTAAGCAGGTAGCTATTCTTGTTCTAGTTCTTTCTTAGAAGCTAAATTAATAGCCTTTTAGATAAGAAAGGCTTCTTATATTATTATTAAAGTTGCTATTTTATCTAGTTTGTTCACTCTACAGAGGCCTTCTAGAGTGTTCTCTATTTTAGCTCTACTAACACTATCTTATTGTAGTCTTACTATCTAGACAGCAAAATTTCTAAATGTAATCTCTTCTCCTACTATTGTTATATAAAAGTACTAAATTAATAACACCTGTGTTATTTAACAGCAGGAATTAGTTTCTAAGGCTACTAGTAATATAGTAGGCTTATCTAATAGTTTGTATTATAAAACGTTCTAAGTAGAGTCTTGTATAGCTAAGTATCCCTTAGCACTTCTTGTACTTCTTCTACTACTAATCCTTAGTAGATTTAAAATAGCTTTAACTAAGATTAGTAATCTAATTAATTAGAGTCTTGTTTAGATGTAGCTCCAGGGGGCTTCCGTGCGTAGATTTAGCTCTAGGCGGCTTCCGATTTGACGTAGCAACGCTACAGCAGGATTAAATTCAATTGTAAGGGTGCGTTGGGTTGATCAACGATGCAAGTAAAACAGTGAAGAATTTAATACAGAACTACTTATCTTTTAAAGGTGTCAAAGGTGGGGGTTGTTGTTGTAGTCAAAATGGGGTTCCAAAAAAGTGAAAAGCAGCTACCCTCCACTAATTAATTGCAAAAGTCAAAAAAAAAATTCATGTAGTTAACAAGATTTGAACTGTAGGTAGGTAAGTTCTAGAAGGGAAGCTTAGACTACTAAGTAATAATTAAGGTCAAAAAATTTGCTAAAGTACTATAAAACAACACTAGTTAAGACGTGTCTAACAGCGATTGCCAGCTTATAGCTAACAACAGAATTACAGTAGAATTAAAATAAAATTGCAACATAATGTAATAGAAAATAGAAAGAACACGTACGTACTGC
The DNA here is from genome assembly GCA_024321975.1 of Alternaria sp. 'sect. Undifilum'. Lineage (NCBI taxonomy): Eukaryota > Fungi > Ascomycota > Dothideomycetes > Pleosporales > Pleosporaceae > Alternaria > Alternaria sp. 'sect. Undifilum'. Next base: position 312,030 of record JAJJZI010000010.1, on the reverse strand, counting down.
ATTAGGGGTCTGCAATACTTTATAAAGCTAAAGCTACTGCTTCTTACTTATTGCTTCTTACTTTTTAAACAGCGCTGTATATAAACAATTTATATACAATACACTATAATAGAGTGCAACCTTTACAATAAGTATTCGTTTAACCTTAACTTTTAATTAATAATAAAAAGCTTTTTTATTGTACACTTAGCCCCTAAATTAGTCTGGCTTCAGCTAATTATGCAGGCACTTAAGTTTTTTAAGCATTTATAAACTTAGCCTTTTTCAGTCATTATAATTATATCTTTCAAAAATAACTCTAGGATCTGCAATATCTTTATATAGATAAAGAATGTTAAGCTTTAACTTAGCTAATTATAAATATAATACAAGATTTACAAGGTTTTTGCTAATTCTAGTAAAGTACTTAAAATACTCTAGCTTAGTATTTTTTTTTCTTATTTATTGTACATAAGCTAGGTAAAAAATCTATTTACTAGTTAAGCTAGCTGTTGCATAACATCAAAACAACGATAAAGAAGAAAAAAGTAAGAAAAAAGAAGTAGGCGTTTTATTATTGCATGTATAGGTTAGAAAGCAAAGTTATAATAGTGCTGCTTTTTTAATTTGTCTAAGAGTACCTAAAAGTAAAGCCTTGGTATAAGTAGGCGGCATAGGCAGTATAGGCAGAATAGGGCGCATTAAGTTAGAAGGCAATTCGCGTCTTTGTCTTGCTTTTCTTTGTTTCTGTCTCAAGATGCGACACACTAATTACGTGCTGATAATGCTAAACGAGGGGACGTAAGCCCAGATACCTGCTGTTAGCAATAAATCTTTTTTTTTACTAAAAAGGTGTTGACAAAAAGTGTAGTCACATCAAAAGGTTGTCTTAAAAGGCCGAAGCCAATACAGAACTACAAAGGCTACACAACAAGGTTATCTACTCCAAAAAACACCAACGTCGACTTTTCTGGAAATTGATCAGAAATAACCGGATCCTAAGGAAACAACCCCGAGGAATCGATTGTGATACTTTTCAGAGCCTGCAGCGAGGGCGCTAGCGCGCTAGAGAGGGTGAAAGGGTCACCTGCCCCCTCCTTTTTTAGAGGAAAAAATTTGCGTTTTCTCTCAAAAAGCTCAGACTACATGCTAAGGCATCTTGAGTTAATTGAGATTGAGGAGCTTATTAAAGCTTAACTAAACTAAGAAAACGCAACAACTTTAAAAAACAATAAAAAACGTTACGCCTTTAGAGACCTAGGAGGATTAAACAAAAGGCAAATAGAGATAGAAGAAGAAAATATTACAAAGCCATGCTAAGAGGGGCAAACCCTAGAAGAACTACAAAGGCCTACCTACCCTTAAACTAGAAGTAACTTTTCTCCTTTTCATTGACCTATTTTTTGATACCTAATTAGAAATCAAACACTAAAAGCCACGTTAGTTAAAGAGGCACTTGAGATTGCTAGGAATCTAGTAATTTAAGCAGCAAAATTAGCTGAAAACAACTCTACCTAGCAAATAAGTCTTCTAGACTTAGTTAAAGTCTTTAAAGACTATACAGAAAATAGTAAAGTAAATAAAAAGAATACTGCTATTTTAGTAGACTAGATAGCAAGCCTCTTAAAAGTTTCAAAATAGTTCAAAGAGAAAATTAAACGTATGAAGAAACTAACAACAAACACGCCTATCTACAATATGCTTATCTAGAATACGCCTATATAGAACACGCCTCAAGCTACTGCAGCTACTTTCGCTACTATAGCAGGTAACAACAAAGATTAAATATAGACAAATATAAAAAAAAAGCTAAGAGTTGCTAACCTAAAAGACTGCTAGCTAGTTCTAGTTAGCAAGACCGTAACTGCTTTTTATGCCTTTTAACTTAGAAATACCTTTAATAATGCCTTTAAAACAAAAAGAAGTGTATAATTTTCTGTAGTTGCCTTAATTACGATATGCTTTAAAGGAAATAAATAAATACAACTACATTAGCTTTTAAAGCAAAATAACTCACACATTTGCAACACCAACGTCGACTTTTCTAGAGATTGATCAGAAACAACCAGATCTAAAGGAAACAACCCCAAGGAATCGATTGCGACACTTTTTAAAGCCTGCAGCGAGGGCGCCAGCGCAGTAGAGAGGGTGAAAGAGTCGCCTACCCCCTCTTTAGAGGAGAGAAAAAATTCTTATTTTTCTTAAAAGCTTAGGCCACATGCTAAGGCGTCTTAAGCTAATTAAGATTAAAAGCTTATTAAAGCTTAACTAAACTAAGAAATTACATTTACTTAAAAAAATAACAAAAAATAATCTGCTTCTAAAGATTTAGAAGGAGTAAATAAAAGGTAAATGAAGATAGAGGAAGACAACATAACAACACTGCGCTAAGAAAAGCAAAATACAGAAGAACTTTAAAGGCTAACTTATATTTGAATAAGAAGTAATTTTTCTCCTTTTATTAGACCTATTCTTTAATATCCTATTAGAAATAAAACACTAAAAGCTACCTTAGTAGAAGAGGCTTCTAAGATAGCTAGGAACTTAGTAGTCTAAGCAGCTAATCTAGCTAAAAACAATTCTACCTAGCAAATAAATCTCCTAGACTTAGTAAAAGTCTTTAGAGACTATACTAAAAATAGTAGAGTAAATAAGAAGAATACTGCTATCTTAGTAGACTAGATATTAAGTCTCTTAAACGTCTTAAGAGAGTTAAGAGAGAAAATTAGATATATTAAGAAACTAACAATAAACACGCCTATCTAGAACACCTCTATCTAGAACACACCTATCTAGAACACGCCTATTACTACTACAGCAACCTTCGCTACTATAGCAGGTAACAATAAAGATGAATTATAGATAAATATCTAAAAGACATAAAAACTAAAAGTTACTAGCCTCAAAAATTACTAGCTAGTTCTAGTTAGCAAGACTTTAGCTGCATTTAATGCCTTTAAACTTAGAAATAATTTTAACAACGCTTTTGCAATAAAAGAAGGCATGTAATTACCTGTAGTTGCCTTAAATATACTATCCTTTAAAGGCAACAAAATAATTACAACTACACTAGCTTTTAAGGCTAAATACCTTTTAGAGACTTAGGCTATATAGCAAGATATTACAACCTTTAAAGCTGCCTAACTTATTACGCTGTAGTTTAAAGTTGTTATCTACAAGCTACCTACAAACTATAGTCTAAAGGTTATAAAGGAAGAAATTAAAACCTTTAACAAAGGCCTAAAAGTTATAGGTAATCCCTTTTAGCTTACGCCTAAGGATAAAAGAGAACACTAGAACTTTAGCTTAGCATACGTAGCATTTGCTATAGAAGAGGAAGCCTAAAAAGCTATTAAAGGCAAACTTTATATTTTAGGGCAAAGCCTTAGGGCAGAGAAACTATAAGTTGTTAATATCTTAAAGTAATACACTAAATACTAAGAATTTAGCTACCTTAAGGTTAGATGCTTAAAATTAGCCTGCTAAATTTGCAGTAAAGTACACTACACTAGCTAATATAAGTATAAGTCTTTTGCTAGTAAAGGAAAACCTTGTATCTACACTATATTTAAGTGTACTAATTGCAGTAGACTTTATACAGTAAACAGCTAAGAGTGTAAAATCTTATAGGCTAGGACAGCTAGGAATAATTAAACTAATTAGTATAATTAAAGCATTATAAATAAATATTAATAGAAGTAGCCCTGCTACAGAAAGTGTAATTAACTTAGCTACTATAGTAAACGCTATAATTATTGTAATACAAGAGCCTTAGTTAATAAAAAAACTTTATAAAGATACTAGGTTCATTGCTTATCTAGACTTTACGCAAATACTACTAAATTATTAAGGCCTATAACCTAGAACTCTATTCTAAATTGAAAAGGATTTAGAAGTAGAAGTTGATCCTTATATAAGCAACAACAACAACTTTTAAGCTATTTTAATATAACTTAACACAAAAAAGATCTGCGTCTATAACATTTATAATAAAAAAAGCCTAAGACAAGAGCTAAATATAACAATAATTTCAAGACGCCTCCTAAGAGAACTAATTAAATTACATTTAATTATCCTAGGGGATTTTGATTGCTACTACGCTAGATAGAGCCTACAAGAATGCAACACAAATTAATAAGTAAATGATTTAGTAGAGTAAGTTTATAACTAAAACCTATTTTTATTAAATACTATAAGAGTTAGCACTTTCTTTAGAACTTATATACAAAAAGAGAGCGTACTTAACCTTACTTTTTTAATAAGTAATATAGCTACTATAATTACAGACTAGCAGGTTATTCCTAAAGTTAGATTAGACTATTACGCTATCCTATTTAGTATTATTAACTAAGGGCAGCTACCTAGCTAGCTAAAAAAATACAACATAAAAAAAACAAATTAGAATATTTTTAACACTGCCTTACAGGAGAAGATAGCCTAAGTAAAGCTAGAGAATTAATTACTAGACTTACTACACGCCTTAAACTACCTCTTAAGACAACTACCTTTAGGCCTTAATAATCCTTTAAAGGAGAGGCTAGATAAAATAGCAGAGAATCTTATAATAACAATTTAATAAGCGCTTAAAAGATCTTACCCCCTTACAAACTAAAAACTAAAACTAAAACCTTAGTAGACTAGCGAGCTAGATCTCCTTAAGGCTGTCCTAAGTAGGACCTCTTAAGATTACAGGTGAGCAGCAAGAAGAGGAGATAACACGTTATACCTATAGAAAAGAGATTACCTGCTAGCTAAAAACAAGTACCTTAGAGCTATTAAGAAAGCTAAACTTAACTATTAGAAGTAATTTCTCTAAAATAAATTGCCTAAGAAGATATTTAAAGTAATAGCCTATACAAAAAACAACCCCTCTACTAGAATCTTTACTATTAAGAGTAAAGAATCCTTTAGAGAGAAGTGCTAAACCTTTAAAGAAGAGCTATTTCTACCCTCTTCTTCTACACCCCCTTAATTGCTTAACATTTACCAAGGAAACCTTAAATAGGAGTGGCCAATTCTATCTATAGAGGAGCTCTACACAGCCTATTAGAAAATAAAAGCTACCTTACTAGGACTAGATAAAATTAGCTAAGAAGTTTTCTTAAAAGCATATAATTACTAATTAGGTATCTTCTTTAACGTGTACTTAGCCTTATTTAACCTAGGATACTAACTAAGATGCTAGTAAAAAGCAAAAGCGGTTATCCTTAGAAAGCCTAACAAACTAGACTACTTGATTCTAAAAGTATATAGAGTAATCTCCCTCTTGTGCTGCCTTAAGAAGGCACTAGAAAGGCTCTATTTAAAAAGATTAGGTATTCTAGCAGAAACAAATAACCTACTTTACCCCTTCTAAATAGAAAGCATATTAAAGAAATTAGCTATTAAAGCAGAACTCCTTTTCTATAACAATATACAACAACAAAGAAAGAAAAACAGAGTTACTTTAACAGCCTTTTTAGACATTAGAGGCGCTTTTAACTATTTATCTAAGAACAAGCTTCTAGAAAATATAAGCAACTAGCAGCTACCTATATACCTCTTCTGATAGATAAACTCGTTCCTTACAGAAAGGCTTTTAGAGTTATCCTTTAATAGGCAAACAGAGAACTTATAAAAAGTTAATACTAGTACACCTTAAGGGAGCCTAGTCTCTCCTATTTTATTTCTAATTTACACGAAACTGCTATTTTAATTAATTACAGTAAACAACAATCTCTACTCCTTATCCTATATAGACGACCATTAAATCTTAATATCAATAATATCTATTAGGAAAAACATTAAACTGCTTAAAAAGGAGTTAGCAAACCTCTTTAACTAAGTAAAAGAGTTAGCTATTAAGTTTAATAGCTTAAAAACAGAATTAGCAAACTAGACAAGATTGAAGAAAGATATAAATAAAGTCCTTATACTACCTACTTAAGAGACCTTTTAGCTAAAAGGACTAGTTAGGTAGCTAGATATCTTCTTTAATAATACCCTGAAGTTTAGAGACTACTGCTATATAAGAGTATAATAAGCAAACTAAGCCTTTTTCCGCCTAAGTAAGCTAGCTAATATTAATAAAGGCCTCTTACTAAAAGTAATAAGGCAGTTATACCTAGCGTGTATTACTAGCGTAGCTAATTATAGATGCTAGCTATTTTAGAAAGGCTAACAACACGTCCTTAATAGTAGGCAAAAACTTTAAAACTAGGCCTGTAGAAAGATCCTAGGGACTTTTAAATCTTCCCCTGCAATGCCTAGTGAGGTAGAAGCTGCTCTATTTCTACCTAGAGTTAAGCTAGACAATAGTATAAGGAGATATGCCTTTAAATTTACTTTATTAGATCTAAACTACCCTTTAAAAGCTGCTATTAATAACAAAAGAGTAGAGCAACTTAATTAAATACAACTATTTATTACCTTAGCCCTCTTGGACAATACAGAGGAAATATAACACTACGCCTTTATGCTATAAAACGCTAGGACTTCTTATAAGGTCCTTATATTAAATAAGCTAAAAGAGATTAAAGTAGAAAGCTATAGGAAACTATTAGTAGAAAACAACCTTTAATTAATATACTTAGATGCCTTAGCTACAAGGGATAGCAAAGGAAATAGCGTAGGTATTACCTTCTACAAGAGAGCTACTCTTATTAAGGAACTACAAGCAAATATAGGAAATAACTAGCTAGTTTACAATAGTAAACTTAAAGGTATTACCTTAAGGCTAGAGAAAGTAATTAGCCTATTAAATAACTACTAAAATGTGAACATCTACGCAGACAATTAAGCAGCTTTATTTTAATTAAAAAACACTTTAAACAACTTTAGCTAAGAGTAGCATATTAGGTGTATTAAAGCAGCAACTTAACTAGAAGAAAAAGGCATTACCCCTACACTACATTAGGTCCTAGGATACTAAGATATACTAGGAAACAACTAAGCAGACCTCCTCACAAAAGAGGCTACAAGATTAAACCCTTTCATAAATAAAATAAGCCTAGCAGTTGTTAGCTTGTAAATTAAACAACTAGTTGATATTAATTAGTTAAGCCTCCTTAAGAACTATAGGAAAAAAGCTACTACTAAGAACTTACGCACCTACTTAGCAACCTTTAAGTAGAAAATAAGGAAACAGATACCTATTCCTTCTACTCAAAGAGATATATCTAGCTCTTTCTTTAAATTAAAACTAGGTTATAGCTACCTAAAGAGCTATCTATTTAAGAAAGGCAAAGTAGAATCTAAAACTTGCTTATGCAATTTTAGAGCTACTTAAGACATAGCTTATATAATCCTTAGGTACTAACTATATATAGATAGCAGAGCTATACTTTAAAACTCCTGTACAGAGCCAATCTCTCTACAATATCTTTTCTAAACAGAAGCAGGTATTAAGGCTATAACAGCCTTTATTTAAGAAACTAGAGTTAGTACATAGGCCTGGTACAAAGGAAACTCCGACAACTAGATATAATCGCCTATATAGGCGATTATGCTCTAAGCACCCCTCCCCTCTCCTCCTTCTACTCCCCTTTCTCTACCTCTACCTAATAGGCTAAGAGCCTCACCTTTATTCAGATAAACCACCCCTTATAAATTACTTAAAAGATAGAAAAAACTACATAGATACCTGCACGCCTCAGCCTGCACGTCTTATATAGCCCTTCAGGCTGAGAAAGGACGTTAAACTACAAAAAAAAAGCAAAATGACTCTTAAAGAATTTAGCTATATAGCAAGATATTATAACCTTTAACGCTGCTTAGCTTATTAGGCTCTAGTTTAAGGTTGTTATCTACAAGCTTCTTACAAACTACGGCCTAGAGGTTATAGAAGAAGAAATTAAAACCTTTAACAAAGGCCTAAAAGTTATAAGTAAATTTTTTAGCTAACGCCTAAAAATAAAAGAAAAAACTAAAACTTTAGTCTAGCATGCGTTACTTTTGCTATACAAAAAGAAGCCTAAAAAGCTATTATAGGCAAACTCTTTATCCTAGGGCAAACCCTTGTAGCAGAGAAACGACAAGTTATTAATATTTTAAAGTAGTGCACTAAATGCTAAGAATTTAGCTACTTAGAAGTTAAATGCTTAAAAGTAGTCTGCTAAATTTGCAGCCATACACACTACACTAGGTAACACAAGTATAAGTTTTGTGCTAGTGTAAAGGGCTGAAGCCTTGATGTCCTCTAGTACTCGGCCTGTGGCCTTCGTTGGCTTTTCTTACCTCAGCATTAGCATCTCAGTACTAGCACCTCAGCACTAGCTGCTGACTATCGGCCGCACTAGTTACGCTAAATGGCAGCTAACCCGGCGACCTCCGATAACCTTAGTTAGTCCTAACCTTAGTTAGTTCTAACTATCCAGATTAGATATAAAAAACCTACGTAGTCTCTCTATAGTTCTGTATCGAATTTATTTACTATTTACCTTGCCTCTTTGGTCAACCTAACGCACCCTTACAATTAAATTAGATTCTTCTTTAGCTACTTGCGTAGCTACGTTGTACTTAGTAACCTGCTAGAGCTATATCTACGCACGAGAATCTAATTAATTAGACTACAAGTTAATTAGTTAACTGTTCAAATCTACTAAAGGATTAACAGAAGAAGCACTAGATAGAAAGTGCTAAGGGATACTTAGTTGTATAAGTCCCTAAGGCGTTTAAATTCGTTAGATAAGCCTACTAAGCGTAGTAGCCATAGAAAACAGACGAAGGATAAGCCTACTAAGCGTAGTAGCCCCTACACGAAAGGATAAGCCTACTAAGCATAGTAGCCCCTACATAAAAGGATAAGCCTACTAAGCGTAGTAGCCCCTACACAAAAAGAATAAGCCTACTAAGTATAGTAGCACCTTTAACAATTCCTGTTAACAATATAGAGTACTAGCGAGTACCTACAAATACAATAGCAGAACCCTTAACAGCTTTTCTAGTTGCAAGGATAGTAGAATTACATTAAGATAGTGTTAGTAAACCTAAAGTAGAGACTACTTTAGAGGGACTTTGTAGAGCAGGGTGTAAGGGTGCGTTGGGTTGACTAAAGATGCAAGGTAAACGGTGAAGGTAAATGAATTAGATACAGAACTATAGAGAGACTACGTGGGTTTTTATATCCAATCTGGATAGTTAGGACTAACTAAGGTTAGGACTAACTAAGGTTATCAGAGGTCGCCGGGTCAGCTGACAGTTAGCGTAACTAGTGCGGCCGATAGTCAGCAGCTAGTGCTGAGGTGCTAATGCTGAGGTAAGAAAAGCCAACGAAGGCCACAGGCCGAGTACTAGAGAACATCAAGGCTTCAGCCCTTTACACAGGGGGCCTAGACGAGATGGCTACCTCTACAAAAGTATAAGAAGCTTTCTAAGCTTAGGAAGCTATAGGCACAACATTGCAACAAGAAAGGGAGCCTAAAGTAGAATAACAACCTCTACCTTAGTTACCTACCTTATTAGCTACCTTAGGAAATTAACAAGCTTAAACCCCTAGGTGTTTTAAATAACTAGACCCTCATACCTTTAACAGAAATAGAAAGATGTACTAAATCTTTTAATAACAACTTACTGCTAAGGTAGAGAATAATAAGGAAGATTTTAACACAAATAAAAGGACTTGTAATTACGCCTTCAGTTAACTAAAAGGCTTAGCTATAACCTTTACCCTGCCTTTCCTTAACTAAATAGAGATTTCTTATTTATAGAACTTTAATAAGCTATTAAACTTCTTTAACTAGATGTTTAGAGACCCCTATAGCGCAAAAAGAGCTAAGAATAAGCTCTAGTCTAAAAGCTAAGGTAAGAAAAGCATCTACAAATATATTATAGAATTCTGGGGGTAACTATTCCTATCTAATAGTAGCTTAGACAAGGATACAAGGATAATGCTTTTCTAAAAAAGTCTTATTTAGAAACTTTAAGATAAACTTATAGGTATTACCTTTAAGGATTTTGATACCCTGCAAAACAAAGCAATAAAGATTGCTAATTACCTCTATAGAATAGAGGAGTACTCTAAAGGCAGAGATAATAAGCCTAAAGAGTATAAATCTAAGAGGACTTCTTCTCCTCCTTCTTTTTTAAAAGGAGACTAGATAGAAAGGATAGAATACATAGGAAGAACTGCTAAACCTTAATAGTTTAGTAACTAGGAGTTAGAATAGTTGTATAAAGAAAGACGCTGTTTTAACTGTAAACAGAAAGGCTATCTCTCTACATATTATATAGAGAATAAAAGATCTTCCAAAAAGAAGAAAAAGACTTTAGTTAAGTCCTTTAACTCTAAGAAAAAGAAAGATCATAAGCTTAGTAAGAGAAGCTTAAATAAAGACTTAGATTTAAAAAAAGAGTAGCTCCTGTTTAAAGTTACTAGCAGGAGCCTCTAATAAGTTACAATAATTTAGTTAAGGAGTAGGCAAACTTTAAAAAGAATATAAGCAGTAATAGAATTACTTTAGAGGCACTAGTGAATTGTTATACTTTTGCCTCTACTTTAATTAATACAGGGAACCTTGTATACTCGCTTATTAGCCCTTAACTTATTAAGAATGCTAACTTACAGTGCATTTCTATTTCTCTTAGGAGATTAGAAGGAGTTACAGATAAACTAAGAACTAGTAATAAAGTTGCTAGGTTAGACATTAATATTAAAGGGAATAAGGATACAATTTAAAGTTATATAGCCCCTATACAACCTAGTTACAATATAATACTTAGACGGCCCTAGATAAATAGAAGAGAGGTTACTATTGCTTCTTCTAGAAAAACAATTTACATCTATTCTTCTAGCTAAAGGATTAAGTTACTTAGCACTAAAAATTCCCTTATTAAAAGAGACTAGAGATAAAAATAAATAAGCGCAACAGCTTATTACTCCTATACTAGGCGGGCTAAAAGGTCGAAGTTTATTTAAACTTTTACTACTTCTCCTAAAGATGTCAAAAAAGCCCTAGCTCCTAAGAAGGAAGTAGAGGTCCTACCCTTACTTCTTAAGGCTTATTAACACCTAGCTTAGATTTTTAATCTAAAAACTACTTCTATACTACCTCCTTTACGCAGATCTAAAGTAGATTACAAAATTAAACTAGAGAAAGATAATTAAGGTAAGGAAAAAGAGGCTCCCTAGGGACTTTTATATAGTATAAGCTGCCTAGAACTCCTAGTATTACAAAAGAAGCTTATTTCTCTACTTAATAAAGGATAAATTAGAGCTAGTAGCTCTCCTGCCTCCTCCCCTATCCTTTATGCTAAGAAACCTAGAGGAGGATTATATTTCTGCATTAATTACTAAGCCCTAAACGCTATTATAAAGAAAGATTGTTATCCTTTACCTTTAATTTAGGAAACCCCTCACAATATTACAAAAGCTAAATAGTTTATAAAGATTAACGTTTTTACAGCTTTCTACAAGATTAGGATTAATATAGAAGATAAGTAGAAAATAGCTTTTTGTACTAGATTTAGGTTATATAAATAGCTAGTTACTCTATTTAGTATAGTAAACGCTCCTAGTACCTTTTAACGCTATATTAATTAGACCCTCCGTAAGTATATTAACGATTTTTGCTTAGCCTACCTAGACAATGTATTAAACTACACTAATAGCACGCTTAAAGAATACCAACGCAATACAAATAAGATTTTAGAAGCTATAGATAAGGCTAGATTACCTTTAGATATCTAGAAATGCAAATTTAATATATAGAGTACAAAATACCTTAGATTTATTATTAAGGCTAGAAAAGGACTTTAGATAGACCCTAAGAAAGTAAAAGTAATTGAAGATTAGTAGGCACTTACAAATATTAGAAGAGTACGCAGCTTTCTTAGTTTTGTAAACTTCTATTAATAATTTATTAAGGACTACTTAGAAATAGTAGCTCCTCTTTTAAGGCTCACTAGTAACATCTCCTTTTAATAGGGAAAAACTAAGCAAAAAGCTTTTAATAAGCTAAAGAAGTTATTTATTACTAAGCTAGTACTAGCTTAATAGGATCCTAACAGAGAAACAATCCTAGAAATAGACTCTTCTAGATATGTAGTAGCAGGAGTCTTCTTACAATACAACAATGAAGAAAGCTTACACCTAGTAGCTTATTATTTGAAAAAGATAACTAGCACGCAAAGCAATTACAAGATATATAATAAGGAATTACTAGTAGTTATCTTCTACTTATTTAAGTAGGATGCTATACTACAATCTTTAAAGAAGTTTATAGTTATTATTGACTATAAAAACCTTAAATATTTTAGCAAGCCTAGACAGCTTAGTAAGAGACAAATAAGATAAGCTTAATTTTAAGAAAGTTTTCTAACATAGAAATTTCCTACAAGCCTAGCGTTATAAAGTCTAGGGCTAATACCTTATCTAAGAGACAACAAGATATGCTAGTAAACGACTAGAATACTAGGATTTCTAGAAGGTTTCTATAAGTATTTAAACCTACAACTGCAGCTACTAACAAGGAACTAGAGCAAGAAGAAGTGCTTAGAACCTTTAACTACAACAGCTATCTAGCAGCAGTACAAGAGTAGTTAGATCTAGAGGATCTATAGAATAAAGCTAAAAAAAAGCACAAAACCTACTAAATAGCTTAGAAAGCTATAAAGGATAGTAAATAATAATTTCCTACAGCTTTAGATCTTAGACTTTCTATTTCTAAATGCTGACTAGATAATTCTAGAAACCTTCTATACTAAGATTAAAAATAGGTACTAAATAATAAACCTCTAAGAACTAGAATTATCTATAAAATCTACAGTTCTAGAGCTTTAGGCTATCTAAGAAGGAATATTACCTATTAAGCTATTGTAAGAGAATACTTTTAGCCCTCTATTAGTAAAAGTATTAGAAGGTATATAAAGAACTGCTTAGTGTGTAGAAGAACAAAACTCTAGAAAGACAGCCTATAAGGCTTACTAAAACCCTTGCCTATACCTAAGCAAATATAGAAAGAAATTTCTATAGATTTTATTATAAGGTTACTAGAAAGCAAAGGCTGTATAAACCTTATAGTAGTTATAGATAGGCTTAGTAAGGATGTTGTCCTAATAAGCTTTAAGGACATTACTACAAAAAGTGTTACTAAAGCTTTTATTAACTCTATTGTAACTTACTATTAGTTACTAAACTATATTACTTTAGATAGAGGTATACAGTTTGTTAACTATTTTTAGATTAAGCTTTGTAAGTTATTAGAAATTTAGTAACACTTATTTTTTAGATACTATCCTAAAACTAACAGGTCTATAGAAAGAATAAACTTAATAGTATAAGCTTATTTATGAGCCTTCTGCAATTGGGATTAAACAAATTAGAAAAGCAATCTCAGGATAGCTAAGATTGTGGTTATAGCAAGGCAAGCTTAGTCTACTAAGATATCTTCTTTTTTTCTACAACACGGCTATAAGGTAGATCCTCTACAAAATTGCAACTACGTATAGCGTTTAACAACAACTTTTAAAGAGAATATAAGAAGACCATTAAAAAGCAGAAAATATTATTAATAAACTATAATAAAGTATTAAGCTTGCACAAGCTATAATAGGAGAAAGTTAATAAAAACAAGAAAAGCAGGCAAATAAGAAAAGGCACTAATTACTATACCTTAAAATAGACAATAAGGTATAGTTAAAACTAGGTAAATACTACAAAATAAAAAGGCCTAGCAGAAAACTAAACTAGAAAAATTTAAAATACACGGTACTTAAGGTTATTAGACTAAACGCAGTTTAATTAAATACTCCTAGCTAGATTTACCTAATATTTAATGTTAATAACCTTAGACTAGCGTCCTTAGACCCTCTACTAAGCCAGCCTATAGACGACAATGAACCTCTACTAATTAAGATAGAGGATAGAGAAGAATACCTAGTAGAGACCCTATTAGAGGAAATAGGGAGAGGAAGAAAAAAGCAGTACTTAGTTAAATGGTTAGGATATCTAGATCTAACTTAGGAACTAGCTATTAATCTAAAAGATACGGAAGCCCTAGAAGAGTAGAACTCTAGGTAACAAGATTACTACTCCTACTATCTTTTTCTAGGAGGGGGGTATTGTAAAGGGCTAAAGCCTTAATGTCCTCTAGTACTCGGCCTGTGGCCTTCGTTGGCTTTTCTTACCTCAGCATTAGCACCTCAGTACTAGCACCTCAGCACTAGCTACTGACTATCGGCCGCACTAGTTACGCTAACTGTCAGCTAACCTAGCGACCTCTAATAACCTTAGTTAGTCCTAACCTTGGTTAGTCCTAACTATCTGGATTAGATATAAAAAACCCACGTAGTCTCTCTATAGTTCTGTATCTATTTCATTCACCGTTTACCTTGCATCTTTGGTCAACACAACGCACCCTTACAGCTAGTAAAAGAAAACTTTGTATTTATACTATATTTAAGTGTATTAACTGCGGTAAACTTTATGCAGCAAACAGCGAAGAATGCGACATTATACAAGCTAGGACAGCTAGGACCAATTAAACTATTTAGTATAATTAAAGTTCTACAAATAAATGCTAATAAAAGTAGCTCTGCTACAGAAAGCGCGATTAATTTAGCTATTACAGCAAACGCTAAGATTGTTGCAATACAAGAGCTTTCGCTATTAAGAGGAATTTACAAGAATACTAGGTGAATTGCTTATTTAAACTTGACGTAAATTTTACTAACTTATTAAGGCCTATAACCTAGAAGTCTATTTTATATTTGAAAGAATTTAGAAGTAGAGGTTAATCCTTATATTAGCAACGATAACGACTTTTAAGCTATTACAATACAACTTAACAGAAGAAAGATCCATGTTTATAACATTTATAATAAAAAGAGCCTAAAACAAAGGCTAAATTTAACAACAATCTAGAGACGCCTCTTTTTATTTTATTTTTATTTTTTTGTAGTTTAACGTCCTTTCTCAGCCTGAAGGGCTATATAAGACGTGCAGGCCGAGGCCTGCAAGTATCTATGTAGTTTTTCTATCTTCTAAGTAATTTACAAGGGGTGGTTTATCTAAATAAAGGTGAGGCTCTTAGCCTATTGTGCAAGGTCGAGAAGGGGTAGAGGGAGAGGAGGGGGAGGAGGGGGAGGGGTGCTTAGAGCTTGGTCGCCTAGCTAGGCGATTGCATCTAGTAATTAGAGTTTCCTTTGTACCAGGCCTGTGCACTAACCCTAGTTTCTTAAATAAAGGCTAAAGTAGCCTTAATACCTGCTCCTATTTAAAAAAGATATTATAGAGAGATTAGCTCTATACATAAGTTCTAAAGTATAGTTCTGCTCTTGTTGTATAGTTAGTACCTAAGGATTATATAAGCTGTGTACTATGTAGCTCTAAAATTGCATAGGCAAGTTTTAGATTCTAATTTTCCTCATTTAAATAGATAGCTCTTTAGGTAGCTATGCCCTAGTTTTAATAAAAAGAAAGAGCTAGATATATCTCTCTAAGTAGAGGGAATAGGTATTTATTTCCTTATTTTCTATTTAAAGGTTGCTAAGTAGGTGCTAAGGTTCTTAGCAGTAGCTTTTTCCTGTAACTCTCTAGAAGGCTTAACTACTTAACGTTTACCTATTATGTAATTTAAAAACTAACTACTAGGCTTGTCTTATTTGTTAAGGGTTTATTTCTGTAGCCTCTTTTGCTAGAAGGCCTGCTTAATTGTTTTCTTGTATATCTTAGTGTCCTAGAACCTATTATAGCGTAGGGGTAATGCTTTTCTTTTCTAGTTAAGTTGCTGCTCTAATCTACCTAATCTGCCACTCTTAGCTAGGGGTATTAAAGGTATTTTTTAACTAAAATAAAGCAGCTTAATTATCTGCGTAGATATTAACGTTTTAGTAGTTATTTAATAGGCTAACTACTTTCTCTAGCCCTAAAGTAATACTTTCAAGTTTACTGTTGTAAACTAGCTAGTTATTTTATTTATTTGCTTATAGTTCTTTAATAAGAGTAGCTTCTTTATAGAAGGTAACGCCTATACTAATTCCTTTGCTATCCTTTGTAGCTAAGGCATCTAAGTATATTAATAGAAGGTTGTTGTCTACTAGTAGTTTTTTATTGCTTTTAGCTTCTATATATTTTAGTAAGTTTAAAATATAGACCTTATAGGGAGTTCTAGTATTCTATAGTGTAAAGGCGTAGTGTTGTATTTCTTTTATATTATCTAAGAGGGCTAAGGTATTAGATTCTTATATTTTGTAAGTTGTTCTTCTCTATTGTTGTTAATAGCAGCTTTTAAAGGGTAATTTAGATCTAGTAAAATAAATCTAAAGGCGTATCTTCTTATAGTGTTGTCTAGCCTAACTCTAGGTATAAATAGAGTAGCTTCTACCTTACTAGGCATTGCAGGGGAGGATCTAAAAGTTCCTAAGATCTTTCTATAGGCCTAGTTTTGTAGCTTTTGCCTACTATTAAGGACTTGTTGTTGGCCTTTCTAGAATCGCTAACATCTATAGTTAGCTACACTAGTAATACACGCTAAGTATAATTACCTTATTACCCTTGGTAAGAGGCCTTTATCGATATTAGCTAGCCTACTTAGGCGGAAAAAGGCTTAGTTTGCTTATTATATTCTTATGTAGCAGTGTTCTCTAAATTTAAGAATATTATTAAAGAAAATGCCTAGCTATCTAACTAGTCTTTTTAGCTAGAAGGTCTTTTAAGTAGATATTCTAAGAAATTTATTTATATCTTTCTTAAATCTTATCTAATTTGCTAATTCTGTTTTTCAGCTATTAAACTTAATAACTAACTTCTTTACTTATATAAAGAGGTTTACTAACTTCTTTTTAAGTAGTTTAATGTTTTCTCTAATAGATCTTGTTAATATTAAGATCTAAAGATTGTCTATATAGAATAAGAAGTATATATTGCTGTTTAATATAATTAACTAGAATAGCAGTTTCGTGTAAATTAGAAATAGGATAGGCAAGGCTAGGCTTCCTTAAGGTGTACTAGTATTAACTTTCTATAGTTCTTCTATTTGCCTATTAAAAGATAGCTCTAAGAGCCTCCCTATAAGGAAGGAGTTTGTCTATAGTAAGAGGCAGGTAGGTAGCTATTAATTGCTTATGTTTTCTAGAAGCTTGTTCTTAGATAAATAGTTAAAAGCGCCTCTAATGTCTAAAAAGGCTGTTAAGGTAACTCTATTCTTCTTTCTCTGTTGTTAAATATTGTTGTAGAAGAGGAGTACAGCGTTAATAGCTAATTTCTTAAGCTTACCTCTTATTTATGTAGGGTGTAACGGGCTAGTTATTTCTGCTAAGATACTTAATCTTTTTAAGTAGAGCCTTTCTAGTGCCTTCCCTAGGCAGCATAAAAAGGAGATAACTCTGTATGCTTTTAGAATTAAGTAGTCTAGTTTGTTTAGTTTTCTAAGCATAACCTCTTTTACTTTTTGCTAGCACCTTAGTTAGTATTCTAGGTTAAACAGGGCTAAGTAAACTTTAAAGAAGATGCCTAGTTAGTATTTGTATACCTTTAAGATAACTTCTTAGCTAGCTCCTATTTATAGTTTTTATTTTCTAATAGGCAGTGTAGAGCTCCTCTTTAGATAGAATCAGCTACTCCTATTTATAGTTTCCTTAGTAGTTATTAAGTAATAGGGATAGTGTAGAAGGAGGTAGTAGAAATAGCTCCTCTCTAAAGGTTTAGCACTTCTCTCTAAAAGATTCTTTATCTCTAATAGCAAGAATTCTTATTAAGAGGTTGTTTTTTGTATAAGCTATTACTTTAAATATATCTTTAGGCAATTTGTTTTAAAGGAACTATCCTTAATAGCCAAGTTTAGCTTTCTTAATAGCTCTAAGGTACTTATTTTTAGCTAGCAGGTAATCCCTTTTCTATAGGTATAGCGTTTTGTCTCCTCTTCTTGCAGCTCGCTTGTAATCTTAAAAGGTCCTGTTTAGGATAGCCTTAAGGAGATCTAAATTGCTAGTCTACTAAGGCTGTAGCTTTAATTTCTAGTTTACAAGAGGAGTAGATCTCCTAAGCAATTATTATGTTAATAATGTAAAGTCCTCTGCTATTTTATCTAGTTTCTTCTTTAAGAATTTAAGGCCTAGGAGAAGTTGTCTTTAGTAGTAATTTAATGCGCGTAGTAGAGTTAGTAATTAATTCTCTAGCTTTACTTAAATTATCGCCTACTGTAAAGTAGTATTAAAAAGGTACTAATTTGCTTTTTTTGTGTTGTATTTTCTTAGCTAGCTAGGTAGCTGCCCTTAGTTAACAATACTAAACAGGATAGCGTAGTAGTCTAATCTAACTTTAGGGATAGCTTACTAGTTTAAAATACTAGAAGCTATATTATTTGTTAAAAAAGTAAGGTTAAGTATGCTCTCTTTTTGCATGTAAGCTCTAAAGAAAGTTCTTATTTGTATAGTATTTAATAGAAATAGGTTTTAGTTATTAACCTACTCTACTTAATTCTCTGCTTATTAGTTTAGGTTGCACTCCTATAGGCTCTATCTAGAGTAGTAGCAATTAAAATCCCCTAGGATAATTAAACATAATTTTATAGACTCTCCTAGAAAGCGTCTTTAAATTGTTGTTATATTTAGCTCTTATCTTAAGCTTTTTTTGCTATAAATGTTCTAGACGTAGATCTTGCTTGTGTTAAGTTGTATCAAAATAGCTAAAAAGTTATTGTTGTTGCTAATATAAGAATTAACTTCTACTTCTAAATCCTTTTAAATATAAAATACTGTTCTAGATTATAGGCCTTAACAGGTTAGTAGTATTTGCGTAAAGTCTAGATAGGCGATTAACCTAGTGTCCTCGTATAGACCTCTTACTAACTAAGGCTCTTATATTACAATAATCTTAGCGTTTGCTGTAATAGCTGAGTTAATTGCGCTTTCTATAGCAGGGCTACTCCAATCAATATTTATTTATAAGACTTTAATTATACTAATTAGTTTAATTTGTCCTAGCTGTCCTAGCTTGTAGGATTTCGTATTCTTAGCTATTTACTGTATAAGGTTTATTACAGTTAATACACTTAAATATAGTGTAAATGCAGGGTTTCTCTTTACTAGCACAAGACTTGCACTTGTGTTAGCTAGTATAATATGTTTCGCTGCAAATTTAGCAGGCTACTTTTAAGCACCTAACTTTTAAGTAGCTAAATTCTTAGCATTTAGTGTATTATTTTAAGATATTAAGAACTCATAGTTTCTCTACTCTAAGGCTTTGCCCTAGGATGTAGAGCTTCTATCTAATAGCCTTTTAGGCTTCTTCTTTTATTGCAAATGCCACGTATGCTAAACTAAAGTTTTAGTTTTCTCTTTGATCCTTAGGCGTTAGCTAAAAAAATGCTAATAACCTTTAAGCCTTTGTTAAAGGTTTTAATTTTTTCTTTTACTACCTCTTGGCTGTAGTTTGTAAGAAGCTTGTGGATAACAACCTTAAACTAAGGTGTAATATGTTAGGCAGCCTTAAAGGTTGTAATGTCTTGCTATATAGCCTAGTTCTCTAAGAGGTATTTTGCTTTAAAAGCTAGTGTAGTTGTGACTATTTTGTTTCTCTTAGAGAATGTTGTAATTAAGGTAACTACAAGTAATTGTATACCTCCTTTTGTTGTAAAGGCGTTTTTTCCTCCCAGAACTCATCTGCCCACCGTTCGAATCTCGTTGACTACACACAATATTTTTTTTTGACTTTTGCGATTGATTAGTGTAGGGTAGCTGCTTTTCACTTTTTTGGAAACCCATTTTGACTACAACAGCAACCACCACCCTTCACACCTTAAAAATAAAGTAAAGGCGTTGTTAAAGGCATTTCTAAGTTTAAAGGCATTAAATGCAGCTAGGGTCTCGCTAACTAGCACTAGCTGGCGGTCTTTTAAGCTAGTAGCCTTTAGTTTTTGTATTTTTTAGCTATTCGTCTATAGTTGATCTTTGTTGTTGCCTGCTATAGTATCAAAAGTAGCTACAGTAGTGTAGATCGTGTTTTAGATAGGCGTGTTCTAGATAGGTGTATTCTAGATAAGCGTGTTTGTAGGTTTCTTAATGCGTCTAATTTTCTCCCTTAACTCCTTTAAGACGTTTAAGAGGCTTAATATCTAATTAGCTAAAATAGCTGTATTCTTCTTATTTACTCTCCTATTTATAGTATAGTCTTTAAAGACTTCTTCTAGGTCTAAAAGGCTTGTTTGCTAGGTAGGGTTGTTTTCAGCTAAATTAGCTACTTCAATTACTAGGTTCCTAGCTATTTCTAGTGCTTCTTCTACTAAGGTAGCTTTTAGTGTTTTATTTCTAATAGGGTATTAAGGAATAAGTCTAAAAAAAGTAGAAGAATTGCTCCTAGTTTGAACGTGTAAAGGCCTTTGTAGTTCCTCTAGATTTTGCCTCTCTTAGCGAGGCGTTGTTATGTTGTCTTCTTCTATCTCTATTTGTCTTTTGTTTAATCCTCCTAGGTCCTTAGAAGCAAGTTGTTTTTTATTATTTTTTAAAGTTGTTGTAATTTTTTAGTTTAGTTAGGCTTTAATAAGCTCCTTAATATTAATTAGCTAAAGATGCTTTAGCATGTAGTCTAAGCTTATAAGAGAAAACGCAGATTTTTTCCTCCAAAAAAAGAGGGGGCAGGTAACACTTTCACCCTCTCTAGCGCGCTAGCGCCCTCGCTGCAGGCTCTGAAAAGTATCGCAATCGATTCCTCGGGGTTGTTTCCTTAGGATCCAGTTGTTTTTAAATAATTTCTAGAAAAGTCGACGTTAGTGTTGGATGAATAAGCTGTGTCTTGTGTAGCCCTAAAATTGCATATGCAAGTTTTAGATTCTACTTTTCCTCTCTTAAATAGATAGCTCTTTAGGTAGCTAATACCTAGTTTTAATCAAAAGAAAGATCTAGATATATCTCTCTTAGTAGAGGGGATAAGTATCTATTTCCTTATTTTCAATTTAAAGGCTGCTAAGTAGGTGCTTAAGTTCTTAGTAGTAGCTTTTTTCCTTTAATTCTCTAGGAGGCTTAACTAATTTACATTTACTAGTTATTTAATTTAAGAACTAATACCTACTAGTCTTGTCTTGTTTGTTAAGGGGTTTATTTTTGTAGCCTCTTTTGCTAGAGAGTCTACTTAATCGTTTCTTAGTATTTCTTAGTGTCCTAGGACCTAATGTAACGTAGGGGTAATTCCTTTTTTTTCTAGTTACGTTGCTGCCTTAATACACCTAATTTGCTGCTCTTAGCTAAGGTTGTTTAAGGTGTTTTTTAATTAAAATAGAGCAGCCTAATTATCTACATAAATATTAACGTTTTAGCAATTTTTTAATAGGCTGACTACTATCTCTAGACCTAAAGTAATACCCTCTAGTTAACTATTGTAAGCTAGTTAGTTATTTTCTATATTTGCTTATTATTCTTTAATAAGAGTAGCTCCTTTGTAGAAAGCAACGCCCACACTGATTCCCTTGCTGTCCCTTATAGCTAAGGCATCTAAGTATATTAATAGAAAGTTTCGTCTGCTAGTAGTTTCTTATAGCTTTTAGCTTTAATGTCTTTTAGTATATTTAAAATATAGACTTTGTAAAGAGTTCTAGCGTTTTATAGTGTAAAGACGTAGTATTATATTTCCTCTGTATTATCTAAGAGGGCTAAGGTAATAGATTCTTTAACTTAATTAAGTTGCTCTCCTCTGTTATTGTTAATAGCAGCTTTCAGAGGGTAATTTAGGTCTAGTAAAGTAGATCTAAAGGCGTATCTTCTTATAGTGTTGTCTAGCCTAACTCTAAGTAGAAATAGAGCAGCTTCTACCTTACTAGGCATTGCAGGGGAAGATCTAAAAGTACCTAGAATCTTCTAACAGGCCTAGTTTTGTAGTTTTTGCCTACTATTAATAACGTGTTGTTCCCCTCCCAAATAGGAGGCAGATTAAAGAAATCAGCTATTGACGCAGGACTCCTTTTCTATAACAATATACAAAAACAGAGAAAAAAAAACAGAGTTACTTCAACAGCCTTTTTAGACATTAGAGGCGCTTTTGACTATTTATCTAAGAACAAGCTTCTAGAAAAATAAGCAACCAGCAGCTACCTGTATGCCTCCTATCATGGACAAACTCGTTCCTTAGAGAAAGGCTTTTAGAGTTATCCTTTGATGGGCAAACAGAGAACCTATAGAAGGTTAATACTGGTACACCTTAAGGGAGCCTAGCCTCTCTTATCCTTTTTCTGATTTACACGAAACCGCTATTTCAATTAATGACAGCAAACGACAATATATACTCCGTATCCTATATAAACGACCTTCAAATCTAAATATTAACAACAACTATTAGGAAAAACATTAAACTGCTTAAAAAGGAGTTAGCAAACCTCTTCAACTAAGCAAAGGAGTTAGCTATTAAGTTTAATAGTTTAAAGGCAGAATTAGCAAACTAGACAAGATCAAGAAAAGATACAAACAGAGTCCTTACGCTACCTATTTAAGAGACCTTTCAGCCAAAAGGACTAGTTAGGTAGCTAGGTATCTTCTTTAACAATACCCTAAAGTTTAGAGACTACTGCCATATAAGGGTACAACAAGCAAACTAGGCCTTTTTCCGCCTAAGCAGGCTAGCTAATATTAATAAAGGCCTCTTACTAAAGGCAGTAAGGCAGTTATACCTAGCGTGCATTACTAGCGGAGCTAATTACAGATGCTAGCTATTTTAGAAAGGCTAACAACACGTACTTAACAGCAGGCATAAACTCTAAAACTAGGCCTATAGAAAGATCCTAGGGACTTTTAGATCTTCCCCTGCAATGCCTAGTAAGGTAGAAGCTACTCTATTTCTACCTAGAGTTAGGCTAGACAACAGTATAAGGAGATATGCCTTTAGATCTACTTTATTAGATCTAAACTACACTCTAAATGCGGCTATTAACAACAACAAAGGAGAGCAACTTAATTAAATATAACTATCTATTACCTTAGCCCTCTTACACAATACAGAGGAAATACAAAACAACGCCTTTACACTATGAAACGCTAGGACTCCTTACAAGGTCCTTATATTAAACAAGCTAAAAGAGATTAAAGTAGAAAGCTATAGGAAACTATTAGTAGACAACAACCTTCTATTAATATATTTAGATACCTTAGCTACAAGGGATAGCAAAGGAATAAACGTAGGCGTTGTCTTCTACAAGGGAGCTACTCTTATTAAGGAACTATAAGCAAATATAAGAAATAACTAGCTAGTTTACAATAGTAAACTTAAAGGTATTACCTTAGGGCTAGAGAAAGCAGTTAGCCTATTAAATAACTACTAAAACGTTAGTATCTACGTAGACAATTAGGCGGCTTTATTTTAATTAAAAAACACCTTAAACAACCCTAGCTAAGAGTAGCATATTAGGTGTATTAAAGCAGCAACTTAACTAAAAGAAAAAGGCATTACTCCTAAACTACATTAGGTCCTAGGACACTAGGATATACTAGAAAATAACTAAGCTGACCTCCTCCTAAAAGAGGCTACAAGATTAAACCCTTTAATAAATAAAAAAAGCCTAGCAGTTGTTAGCTTGCAAATTAAACAACTATCTAATATTAGTTAGTTAAGCCTCCTAAAGAACTACAGGAAAAAAGCTACTACTAAGAACCTAAGCACCTACTTAGCAACCTTTGAGTGGAAAATAAGGAAACAGATACCTATCCCTTCTACTAGTAGAGATATATCTAGCTCTTTCTTTTAATTAAAACTAGGTTATAGCTACCTAAAGAGCTATCTATTTAAGAGAGGCAAAGTAGAATCTAAAACTTGCTTATGCAATTTTAGAGCTACTTAAGACACAGCTTATATAATCCTTAGGTGCTAACTATACAAGGATAGCAGAGCTATACTTCAAAACTCCTGTACAGAGCTAATCTCTCTACAATATCTTTTCTAAATAGAAGCAGGTATTAAGGCTACAATAGCCTTTATTTAAGAAACTAGGGTTAGTACACAGGCCTGGTACAAAGGAAACTCTAATTACTAGATGCAATCGCTTACATAGGCGATTAAGCTCTAAGCACCCCTCCCCTCTCCTCCTTCTCCTCCCCTTCCTCTACCTCTACCCAATAGGCTAAGAGCCTTACCTTTATTTAGATAAACCACCCCTTGTAAATTACTCAAAAGATAGGAAAAAACTACATAAATACCTGCAGGCCTCAGCCTGCACGTCTTTTATAGCCCTTCAGGCTGAGAAAGGACGTTAAACTACAATAAAAAAAACGTGTTGTTAGCTTTTTCAAGATAGCTAACATCTGTAATTAGCTACACTAGTAATGCACGCTAAGTATAATTACCTTATTGCTCTTAATAAGACGCCTTTATTAATATTAGCTAGCTAGCTGAGGCGGAGAAAGGCTTAGTTTGCTTATTATATTCTTATGTAGCAATGTTCTCTAAATTTAAGAGTGTTGTTAAAGAAGATGCCTAGCTATTCAACTAGTCCTTTTAGCTAGAAAGTCACTTAAGTAGGTAGCGTAAGAAATCTATTTATATCTTTCCTAGATCTTGTCTAATTTGCTAATTCTGTTTTTGTGCTATTAAACTTAATAGCTAAACCTTTTACTTGTATAAAGAGGCTTACTAACTTCTTTTTAAGTAGTTTAATGTTTTTCCTAATAGATGTTGTTAATATTAAGATCTAAAGGTTGTCTATATAGAATAAGGAGTATATGTTGCCGTTTAATGTAATTAACTATAATAGCAGTTTCGTGTAAATTAGAAATAGGATAGGCGAGGCTAGGCTTCCTTAAGGTGTACTAGTATTAACATTCTATAATACTTCTATTTGCTTATTAAAAGTTAGCTCTAAGAGCCTCTCTGTAAAGAAGAAGTTTATCTAAAATAAGAGGCAAATAGATAGCTGTTAGTTACTTATATTTTCTATAAGCTTGTTCTTAGATAAATAGTTAAACGCGCCTCTAATGTCTAGAAAGGCTGTTAAAGTGTTGGAGTATTGACATGCGCAACATGCGGGTCACCCTGTTGAGCAGGTGATCCTGGTAAGCTGAACACGTGACGATCGCGCTAGCGCCTATATATACGGGCTAGATCGTCTTATTCCTCTTAAGTAGTTATTGACCACTTTGTTGTGGCACTTAGTTGTTCAATGCACTCATTCCACTCCTCCTAATTAAGCAATTAAACCTTCTCAGCTCCTACAGTTATAGGCCTAGCTACTTAATTATAGTTTTAATTCCTACTGCGCAATTAGCAAGCTGTAAGGTTAACTATTTAATTAGCATTTTACTCTCCTCTATTCTCCTATAGCACAGCTAGCAGATCGCTGCTGCTGCTGTACCTCTCTTATTGATTATACGATTAACCTCTTTCTAACATAAGCTACCTAGCTACCTACTAACTAACTAATTAATTTGTAGTCACCTTAATAATAACCTACGTCGCGATCCTACACGTAGCATCTTATCTTAAGATAGACCTCACTAATACACTACTTGTCGCCTTAGGGGTGATCCTTAAGGCTTAATTAGACTAGCTAACCTAGTTTGCTCTATTAAGGCTACACTGCTTAGAGAAAGGTATCTAGGATTAGGTTAATCCTAATCTCCTAGACGTACCCTTAATAAATTACTAGGAGCCACAGTATCTAGAACTGCCTAAAGATATTAAGCAGCTAGTTACTCTATTACCTAGCGCTAGCGCTTAAATACGAGAGGACTATAAGATTACTTAACGCAAATACAAGGCTTAATTACTTAATACTAAATTTCAGAAGGATAATTACAACAAGCTAGTTAATAGGTACAAGGTACAAGTTACTTAATAGACAAAAAAAGTTGCTAAGATTACTAATGTTAAGGACTAGATTAGCAAGACTGTCTATCTAGACCTGCTTTTAAATGCTATAATAAGCATAATTACTTAAAACCTTACTAGCCTTTAAGCCTTAGTAAAGACCTTAAAAGAGGATCTTGCACCTACAAATTAGAATACTTAATATTTAATTAGGGCGTAGTATAAATCACACCTTAATAAAGCTTACTAGAGATAAATAGGCCCTAAGTAATAGTTTACTAAGTAGCAGCTACTATATTAATAAGCAATAATTTAATCGCTTTCTAAAGTTATTAGGCTGTTAGTAATTACTAATTTTTTAGACGCCTTAGGCACTAAAATTGCACGAGACTAGACGCGTAAGAAGCAAAATAAGCTAGCACAAGTAATAGCGCTTAGAAAAGCTTATTTAACCCTTAATAATCTAGAAAAGATCTTTAGTATTTTATTACAGGATTAGTTAATTACTTCTTTAAAAAGAAAAGGACACGTAGTGTTCTAAACTAGATCTAGATTGATGGTAGCTTAATAGTCTACTAGCGCTAACAACTTAAAGTTAAATAAAAGTAGTAAGCAATTATACCTTTACCACTGCAAGGCTAGTAAAGGGCCTATAAATAAGTACTTCTAGACACTGTGTAACTGCTATTAACTTTAAACTGCAGTTACTAGATTAAGCTTTCCTAGCAGTATACTAATTGAACTGTTAGACAACAACAAAAGGAAGATCCTTAAGTAATAGAATAGTAACAAATAGGCAACCTTACGTATCTAGATTAAGAGGGAAGGCTAAAAGGCTTGCACTAGTAGATTAGCTACTAATAAGTTAAGTAAATCGTACCTTAGCTTATTAGTTTTAGCATTAATAAACATAAAGGACCTTATTAAGGAAATTAGGCTAAATATGTTTAGCGCAGCCTTTACCCCTTATGCCCTATCCCTCTGCATAATTATAGATAGTAGGTTAACAGTCTACCTAGTTAATACTATAGATTACATAGTACTAGGCACCTTTAGCAAATACGCTAAGAACAAGACTATTAAGACAGGCACTTAAATTATACTAGTTGCTAGTATAAAAAACAGGCTACTTAAGAACGTCCTACACAGCAAGGCTAGCCCTAAAATAGCTAATCTTCTACTTACTAATGTTAAGGTTGTACTAGGTTTCTATGTTAATATTATATTAGAAGCACAGCTTAAGCAGGCAGGCATTTAGTATTTAGGATATAATTATACCTTACAATTTAGAATAATTAAGAAGAATATTATCTTAATTAACTTTAAGTGTTACTTTAATCTTTTATTTATTAAATACAAGCAACTTACTTATTACCCTACTTAACTACTACTTGTGAACGCTGTAGCGCGATTAAGGAAACCTTAGTTACGTACTAGTAATAAGGACCTATAGCATCAATAATTAGGACACCTAGGACAACAAGCTATGAAAGCCTTAGTCTACTTAGTATAGAACATTAAGATTACTAGCAAGAAGCTATTAAAATGTAAACACTACGCAACAGCTTATACCTTATAAGTAATCTTACAGCAACTAAGAGAGAGATTACTACAACCTTTTTATAAAATCTTATAGAATTAATTTAATTTCCTAACTAGTTAGCTACTTAAAAAATAGGCACTAGTTATTAAAGAAGACTACTTAGGCAAGCTATATAATTACAATATCTAGTTAAAGACACTAAATAACATTATGCTTGTAATTAAAGGCTTTGCTATAAGAATTAAGGGGAAATATTAGTAAATAATTATAGAGATCTATTAGAATAATAATACTGCTACACTACCTTGGAGAGGGCATTTAAGATATAAGGAATAGGCTATAAAGAAAGAGATTGTAATTAAGACGCTATTGCTATATACTTATTTACTTTTTAAGGTGTCAAAGGTGGTGGTTGTTGTTGTAGTCAAAATGGGGTTCCAAAAAAGTGAAAAGCAGCTACCCTCTACTAATCAATCGCAAAAGTCAAAAAAAAAGATTGTGTGTAGTTAACAAGATTCGAACAGTAGGTAGATAAGTTCTAGAAGGAAAGCTTAGACTACTAAGCGATAATCAGGGTTAAAAAATTTGCTAAGATACCAAAAAACGACACTAGTTAAAACGTGTCTAACAGCGATTGCCAGCCTATAGCTGACAACAGGATTAGAGTAGGATTGTAATAGAATTGTAACATAATGTGATAAAGGAGGAAAAGGACATATACGTACCGCAGCAGGAGCCTACAATACTTTATAAAGCTGCTGCTTCTTACTTACTACTTCTTACCTTTTAAACAGCACTGTATACAAATAATTCGCATATAATATACTATACTGTAATATAGCGTGTAACCTCTACAGCAAGCATCTCCTTATTCTAGGCTCTTTTCTAAAAAAAGCATCCTTTGCTACTATCTACCTAGCACCTAATTTAGTCTAACTTAAACTGCTTATGCAGACACCTAAATTTATTAAGTATTTTAAAACTTAACTACCTAGCTAGACTTCTCAGTTTATAAAAATCTTAAACAAGTTCTTTATCTGCAATATCCTTATATATAAAAAAATTATTAAGCCCTAATTTAGCTAGTTGTACAAGGAATACACAATCTCTAGAGTATTTACTAATACTAGCGCAGTACTTAAGATCTATTACTTTAGTATCCCCCTCTTCCTATTTGTTATGTAAGGGCTAAGTATAGAGACTAGTACCTAGCTTAAACAGCTATTACAAGACGTTAAATTAGCAATAGAGAAGAAAGAAGTAGGAAAGAAGAAGTAGGCTTTCTATTGTCACCTCTATAGGTTAGTAAGCAAGGCAATAATAGTATTACTACTTTACTTTATCTAGGAGCGCCTAGCAGTAAAGTAACAAGAATAGGCAGGATAGGGCACGTTAAGTTAAGAGGTAATTTGCGTCTTTGTCTTGCTTTTCTTTGTTTCTGTCTAAACATGCGACACACTAATTGCGTGCTAGAAATGCTAAATAAGGGGGTATAAGCCTAGATACCTGTTGTTAGCAATAAATCTTTTTTACTAAAATAGTGTCTACAAAATGTGTGGTTACATTAAAAGGTTGTCTTAAAAGGCCGAAGCTAGCTATATACTTATAAGCCTAATAGCTTAGCAGAGAGAGCTAGTTAAGAGCTAATTATAAAGGCTATTAAGATACGCATAAGTGCTAATCTACTAGCTAAGCTTTAGCTAGTAATTATAATTGCAGCGACTTACTTACATAAAATAAGCCCTACTAAAATTTATAGCTACTAATCCCCTAACTAGGTGCTTAAAGAATAGTTTAGGAAATATTTCTAATATTATTAACTACTTAAGATTAGACACTAGACTGCTAATCTACGCCTAGACTAGAGTAGAGTCTATGCCTATAGCTGCCAAGCTTATCCTTTAAACAAGGAGAAGGCAGCTAGGCGTAATTATTAAGAATTTAAGGTTAATTCTTGCAGCTATATAAGTTATTTAGTTAGTTATTTAGCCTCTAACATATACTATATATAAGTATCAATACTTAATTAGGTAATTACTACCTGTAATATAACCTTTAATAAACATTAATTCTACAAAGAAGATTACAAAGAAAAGCTACTAAAGAATTAAGTAATTAAAATTGTAGAGATCCTTTACTATAGCGAGCTAGTTAATTTAGGAGAGAATTTAGACCTCTTGCCTGTTTAAGGAAGAGTAAATTAGAATACGCAGCTAACTACTAAAGACCTTAGAAGTAATTTATTTACTATCTTAAGTAGTAAGGAAGGCCTACCTACTAAAAAAAATGTAAATTAGAAGACACTAAGCAAATAGAGTACAAGGCTAGTGCACTATTAGAAACTTGCTTAGATTAGTAGTAAAATACTAGTCTTACTACCCTAGAACTAACTCCTAAACTAGAGACCCTAGGGAGCGACGACACGATGAATTGCAAAGTTATTAACAGTTCAACAGCATTACGCATGCTAAAAGGAGCTAATTTATTAATACTTAGAAGTAGGGAGCCTCTTTTAAATAAGCCTAACAACTTATTACTAGTCTAACAGTCTAAGCCTAAAGACTCTAACACGCTAGCTTGTTATAATAGGACACCTACATAGGTAAGCGGGATAGCAGAGCGTAAATTATCTTAAAATTTAAGATCTTAGGCCTTAAATAGCAGACAAGGTAAGCAATTATAAGCTTAACCTCTACTTATAAGACATAGTGCTAGGATTATAGGCAAAAGTCTAGATTAGCTTATAAATTGTTATCTTCTTCTATGTAAGCTAGGTAGCGGGCGTAAGCGTAAGAATGTAACTTAAGATCCCAATAATTAACTAAGAGGTAAAAGCATAGATAGTATTAATATATTCATTACAAATTATAAGGATCTATTATAAAATAATTTTTGTAATATCTACCTACTAGGTTTATAAGTAACCTAGGAAGACTAAGTAAGCTATAAGACTTTTAATTACGTAGTTATAGTAGCTTTGCTTACTAAGTATAAGATAAGTAGAAATACTTAACAGTATCGCAACAATCTACCTAAACTGCTAAGATTATAGAAGTAGCTACTTTAGTTTCTTATAAGGGCCCTGTTTAAGGATACCTGTAGGAAGGAGATTAATTAGTTAAGTAAGAATAGAACTTAGACTAAGATATTAAGAGAAGAAGCAAATAAATACCCAATACCTATAAAGTAAGTTTAAACCTATAAGTTTAATTAGGATAGCTTCATTTTTAAATACAAGGCGCAGATTGTTGTAAGAGGTAATCTCTAGAAGAAGGACTTGATTAACTTAATATATGCTGCTATATTAGCAGCTAAGTCTTTCTAAGCAGCAATAGCTATTGCCGCTAAGAATAATCTAGAAATTAAGCAATATAATATTATAGGAGCATTCCTTAATGCGTTAATTACAGTAGACAATTTAGTAATTTATAAGATGCTAGATAGCTTTAAGAAGCTAGGTAAGTGTGTACAGCTTAACTACGTATTATATAAATTATAGAGCTTACTACTATTATAGTATAAGGAGTTTTTAGGATTACTAAAAGAGATTAATCTAATTGCCTTACTAAAGAAGCCCTGCCTCTTCTTTAATTAAGATTAGAGGATCCTAGTTTTATTTTATATAAATAATATCCTACTGTTCTTTGTAGAAGATTATAAGCAGAAGGCAATAGATCTTTAGTTAAAGATTATAGACAAGTATAAAATATAAGAACAAAGATTAGTTAAATAGTTCTTTAGTATTAGAGTAATTAGAGATGATAAGAAGTAAACAATTACGCTTATACATAATACGTATATTAACAAGATCGCAAAGAAGTTTAAGCTAGAGAATAGTAGCTTTCTGAAGACTTTATTACTATTAGAGGAGCTAATTAAGAACACTAGCAAAGCAACTAAGCAGGAGATTAAGGCCTACTAAGAAAGGGTTAAATTAGTACTATATACAGCTATTATGCGGCGACTAGATATTGCTTATTTAATTTAAAAGCTCTTACACTTCTTTACAAACCCTAGTAATTAGTATATAAAAGCTATTAAATAGGTAATTATGTACCTGTATTAGACAAGATAGCATACAATCTAATATAGGAACTATAATAGCCTAGACTTAACAATTGCAGGCAATGCTTCTTTTATAGATAATTAGGAAACTTATTAATTATCTTATAGATATATAGCTATCCTATATAGTATTCTAATATTTTAGAAGGCAGCTTAGCAGACTATAGTAACCACGTTAACTACTAAGGCTAAGCTGCTCGCCCTTAAGCACACTACTAAGGAGGCTATAGCCCTTAAGCGCTTCTTTTGTAAGCTATCTCTTAATCTAGGAGATGTTTAAATAGTCTAGTACAATAATTAACAAACAATTAGGCTTATAGTTAGGAAGAACAAGTAAATTAGCACTTAATTAAGGCATATAGATATACAAGACATATAGCTACAGTAAGAATATACTGTAAAAATTATTTTAGGTTAAGTACCTAGAAACAGTAATTATGCTAGCTAATAGACTAACTAAGTTGCTTACCTAACAATAGTTTTAGAAGTTTAAGTAGTTACTTAACCTTTAGTAAGTTAAGCACTTATTTAAAGGAAATAATAATTAATAAGCAAAAGATTTGTATTAAGCAGCAATATCTATATACTAGGCTAAGTCTCCTTTTAATTGCTTACATTAAGCAGGAGAACGTAAGCTAGATAATTAAACTAGGACTAGGAACCTTATTACTAATTAGCATTAGACTTATTATACTTGCTAGACTCTATTATTGCATTACACTTAGCCTGCTTAGCTTTAGCTAGCTTAAGAGCAATTTAAGCTATCTAAGCTTAAATAGCAAAAGTCCTAAGGTAAATAGCATTGCGTCTTAATTCTAATCTATTACTTCTATACATAGAGTTGTTAGATAATTACCTCCTTACTCTAGCGTAATAATTGCGGTTATATAAACAATTTGTATAGCGATTAGGGCGATAAGGAAAAGGACAATTATATAGAGCAGCAGGGGGCAACATTCTGCGGGCAACCTACTCTTAAAGTAGTAACCTTTAAGCAGGTTGCTACTATGGCTACTTAGATTGTTGTTAATATTGTTGTTGCCGCTGTTGCTGCTAAGGATAATAAGCTGACTGTTGCGGCTGTTAAGCAGGTTGCTAAGCAGGAGCGAACGCAGAAGCAGGAGCGAACGCGGGAGCAGGAGCAGGAGCAGGAGGTTAAGCGGCAAAACCGTAATACAACATTTCTTAAGCACAACAATTATTAGCGGGAGGCTTCTTTGCAGAAGGCTTACTAGTAGTTATAACGCCGCTCTTAATCTCTTTGCAGCAAGCAATAATATCCTTAAGCAGTTAAGCTTTTAAAGCTTAGTATATCTTATTGTTGTTCTATCCCTAAAAAAAAACTAGTTAGCAAGCTAAGCAAGAAGGTTAATAGGTTAGAGACTTACTACTTTATTCTTGTACATAGCTATAAATTAATTAGCAAGATTAATATCAACTGTGTAGTAGGTGTGCGACAAGCAACCGCTGCAGCGTGAGCTACTCTAACTGCTAGTCTAAACGCGATTAAAGCAGTGTTTAGCGTATAAACTATCTAGTATCTTTTTTATACAGCGCTTATAAGGCGGAACGTAAAGGCGTAATAGATTAGCAGCAATCTTTAAAGAGCTATTAGGTGCCTTTTTATAGGTTAATGGGGGCGCGTTGCGCCTAGTGGACAGCTTGATAGGCGTTTATAGGCTATTGTTGTCGTCTTGTTACTAATTGCGGGACGCTGCTTAAACAGTAAGCTGCTAAAACTTTTGTATTAGCTCTTAAGGAGCCTTGCTCTTGCGCTAGCTTAATTGCTTAGTTAGGCTCTTATGTAGATTAAAAATTAAATAACAACTTAACAGCAGGCTTCATTTAGTAGGTAAGGTAATTAGCCTCTAAGCAGAGCTACTAGATGTCTTGCAGTAAGCGAAAGGATTAACAGGCAGAGGCAACTAACTCTTATTATCTTAGAGATTAGCTGCTTACTAAGACTTATTGTTAAATAGGCTTTGGCGCGCGTAATGCTTATGCTTAGCACTGTTATTACGTTGCAGGCGGCGGCTTTCTAAGCGTTAATTACATTAACAACAGCTCTCTAAGCTGCGCTTATTATTGCTTAGGGCAGACTACACTAGAAAGATTAGCAGCTAATTAGTAAGAATACAATAGGGCAACACTTACTATGTTAGTAATAGTGGTTAAGACAGTCCTAAAAAGCTTAGTAATTAATTTTAGAGTAACGTTAGGAACAAAAGTTTTAGATAGGTAGTAGACGTAATTAATATTATTATAGAGGCTGCGCACTAACTAATTACGCAATATTTAGGGTCTATCTAATGTTTTAATATTAGGACTGCTAAGATTAATCAAAACATTGACAAGCAGCATCACTACAACAATAGAGGATTAGGCAGGAAAAGCTATAATTACAGAGGGACCTCTTAATCAACAACCTCAATTTATTACAATTGCCTGGTTTCTCACAGCTCAGATCAATAGTATCTCACTAACCTAGGGGGTGTGTTGGAGTATTAACATGCGCAACATGCGGGTCACCCTGTTAAGCAGGTGATCCTGGTAAGCTGAACACGTGACGATCGCGCTAGCGCCTATATATACAGGCTAGATCGTCTTATTCCTCTTAAGTAGTTATTGGACACTTTGTTGTGGCACTTAGTTAATCAACATACTCATTCCCCTCCCCTGATCATTCAATTACTCCTTCTCAGCTCCCACAGCAATTAACCTATTGTCTTTATATAGTCCTCTTACTAACTAAATCTCTTATATTGCAATAATCTTAGCGTTTGCTGTAATAGCTAAGTTAATCGCGCTTTCTGTAGCAGGGCTACTCCTATTAATATTTATTTGTAGGACTTTAATTATACTAGTTAATTTAATTAGTCCTAGCTATCCTAGCTTATAAGATTTCGCATTCTTAGCTGTTAGCTGTATAAAGTTTACTGCAGTTAATACACTTAAATATAGTGTAGATATAAGGTTTTCCTTTACTAGCAAAAGACTTGTACTTATATTAGCTAGTGTAGTGTGCTTCGCTGCAAATTTAGTAAGCTACTTTTAAGCATCTAACCTCTAGGTAGCTAACTTCTAGCATTTAGTACATTGCTTTGCGATATTAACAACCCGTAGTTTCTCTGCTCTAAGGCTTTGCCCTAAGATATAGAGTTTTCCTCTAATAGCTTTTTAGGCTTCCTCCTCTGTAGCAAAGGCTACGCATGCTAAGCTAAAGTTCTAGTTTTCTCTTTTATCCTCAGGCGTAAGCTAAAAAGGCTTGCCTATAACTTTTAGGCCTTTGTTAAAGGTTTTAATTTCTTCTTCAATAACCTCTAGGCTGTAGTTTGTAAGAAGCTTGTAGACAACAACTTTAAACTAGAGCGTAATAAGCTAGGCGGCCTTAAAAGTTGTAATTTTTTGCTATATAGCTTAACTTTCTGAGAGATATTTCGCTTTAAAAGCTAGTGTTGTTGTAACTATTTTGTTTCCCTTAGAAAATATTAAACTTAAAGCAACTACAAGAGATTATATACCTCTTTTTGTTGCAAAGGCGTTGTTAAAAGCATTTCTAAGCTTAAAGACATCAAAAGCAGCTAGGGTCTCGCTAACTAGAACTAGTTAGCAGTCTTTTAGGCTAATAGCTCTTAGTTTTTACATTTTTTAAATGTTTGTCTATATTTAATTTTTGTTGTTACTTGCTATAGTAGCAAAAGTAGTTGCCGTTTGCGGCGTATTCTAGATAGGCGTGTTCTAGATAGGCGTGTTCTATATAGGCCTGTTTTAGATAGGCGTGTTTAATGTTAGTTTTTCAATGCGTCTAATTTTCTCTCTTAACTCTCAAAAGACGTTTAAGTGTAAGAGTGCGTTGGGTTGACCAAAGATGCAAGGTAAACGGTGAATAAATTAGATGTCGAACTATAGAGAGACTACGTAGGTTTTATATATCCAACCCAGATAGTAAGGACTTAACCCAGGTTAGGACTAACCGAGGTCATCGGAGGTTTGTCGGGTCAGCTGACAGTTAGCGTAACTAGTGCGGCTAGTAGTGTAGTTACTAGCAGGAGCTACCAGATTAGCTAGAAGCTAGCGCAAATAGTGCGGCTGATAGTTAGCTGCTAGTACTGATACTGCTTTTTTCTTCTAGGGCTTCCGTATCCTCTAGATTAATAGCTAGTTCCTAGGTTAGGGTCTCTATCTAGATATCCTAACTATTTAACTAAGTACTGCTTTTTCTAGATCCTCTCCTTTATTTCTTCTAATAGGGCTTTTTCTTCCTCTTCCTTTCTCTACTAGGTAGGGTCTCTTAGGTATTCTTCTCTATCCTCTGTCTTAATTGGTAGAGGTTTATTGTCGTCTATTAGCTGGCTTAGTAGAGGGTCTAAGGACGCTAGTCTAAGGTTATTAACATTAAATACTAGGTAAATCTAGCTAGGAGTATTTAATTTAACTGTGTTTAGTCTAATAACCTCAAGTACTGTGTACTTAAGGTTTTTCTAGTTAAGTTTTCTACTAGGCCTTTTTGTTTTATAGTAATCGCCTAGTTTTAACTATACCTTATCGCCTATTTTAAGCTAAAGTAATTAGTTCCTTTTCTTATTTGCCTGCTTTTCTTGTTCTTGTTAACTTTCTCCTACTATAGCTTGTGCAAGCTTAATACTTTGCTGTAGTTTATTAACAATATTCTCTCCCTTTTAATAGTTTGACTATATTTTCCTTAGAAATTGTTGTTAAGGGCTGTACTTAGTTACAATTTATAAAGGATCTACCTTATAGCCGTGTTATAGAAAGAAAGAAGACATTTTAGTAGACTAAGCTTGCCTTGCTATAACTATAATCTTAGCTATCCATAGGTTGCTTTTCTAATTTGTTTAATCTTAATTACAGAAGGCTTGTAAGTAAGCCTATACTATAGAGTTTATTCTTTCTATAGACCTGTTAGTTTTAGGATAGTATCTAGAAGATAAGCGTTACTTTATTTCTTATAACTTGCAAAGCTTAATCTAAAAATAGTTAATAAACTGTATACCTTTATCTAAAGTAATATAGTTTAGTAACTAATAGTAAGCTACTACAAAGTTAATAAAAGCTTTAGCAACACTCTTTATAGTAATATCTTTAAGGCTATTTAGGACAACGTCCTTGCTAAGCCTATCTATAACTACTATGAGGTTTGTACAGCTTTCACTTTCTAGTAACCTTATAATAAAATCTATAGAAATTTCTTTCTATATTTGCTTAGGTATAGGCAAGGGTTTTAGTAAGCCTTATAAGCTGTCTCTCTAGAGTTTTATTCTTTTACACACTAAGCAGTTACTAATATATCTTTTAATACTTTTGCTAATAGAGGGCTAAAAGTATTCTTTTGCAATAGCCTAGTAGGTAATATTCCTTCCTAAACAACCTAAAGCTCTAGAATTGTGGGTTTTATAGATAATTCTAGTTCTTAGAGGTTTATTATTTAGTACCTATTTTTAATCCTAGTATAGGAGGTTTCTAGAATTATCTAGTTATTATTTAGAAATTGATAGTTTAAGATCTAAAGCTGTAGGAAATTGTTGTTTACTATCCCTTACAGCATTTTAGGCTATTTAGTAAGTTTTGTCCTCTTCTTTAGCTTTATTCTATAGATCCTCTAGATCTAACTGCTTTTAAGGTAATTTTAGTACGGCTGCTCGAGAGCTGTTGCAGCTAAAGTTTCTAAGCACTTCTTCTTCTTTCTCTAATTCTTTAATAGCAGCTGCAGTTATAGGTTTAAATACTTGTAGAAACCTCCTAGAAATCCTAGTATCCTAGTGGTTTGCTGGCATATCTTGTTGTCTCCTAGATAAGGCATTAGCCCTAGAGTTATTAACTCTAGGCCTGTAGGAAATTTCTATGTTAAGAAACTTCCTTAGAAATTAAGCCTATCTTATTTGTCTCTTGCTAAGCTATCTAGGCTTACTAAAATATTTAAGGTTTTTATAGTCTGTAATAACGATAAACTTCTTTAAAAACTATAGCATAGCTTCCTACTTAGATAAGTAGAAAATAACTACCAGTAATTCTTTATTATATATCTTGTAATTGCTTTGCGTGCTAGTTATCTATTTTAAATAATAAGCTATAAGGCATAAGCTTCCTTTATTATTATATTGTAAGAGGACTCCTGCTACTACATATCTAGAAGAGTCTGTTTCTAGGATTGTTTCTCTGTTAGGATCCCGTTAAGCTAGTACTAGTTTAGTAATAAATAACTCCTTTAGCTTATTAAAAGCTTTTTGCTTAATTTTTCCCTATAAAAAGAAGATGTTACTAGTAAGCCTTAAAATAGGAGCTACTATTTCTAAGTAGTTCTTAATAAATTGTTAATAGAAGTTTGTAAAACTAAGAAAACTGCGTACTTCTTTAACATTTGTAGGTGCCTACTAATCTCTAAATACTTTTACCTTCTTAAGGTCTATCTAAAGTCCTTTTCTAGCCTTAATAATAAATTTAAGGTATTTTGTACTCTATACGTTAAATTTGCATTTCCAGATATCTAAAGGTAATCTAGCCTTGTCTATAGCTTCTAGGACCTTCATTCTATTGCGTTAGTGTTTTTTAAGCGTGCTATTTATATAAATTTACACATTATCTAGGTAGGCTAAACAAAAATCGTTGATATACTCGCAGAGAGTCTAATTAATATAGCGTTAAAAGTTACTAGAAGCGTTTGCTATACTAAATAAAGTAACTAGCTATTTATATAACTTAAATCTAGTGCGAAAAGCTATTTTCAAGTTATCTCCTATATTAATCCTAATCTTATAGAAAGCTATAGAAACGTTAATCTTTATTAACTAGTTAGCTTTTATAATATTATTAAGGGTTTCCTAAATTAAAGGTAAAGGATAACAATCTTTCTTTATAATAGCGTTTAGGGCTTAGTAATTAACGCAGAAACATAATCTTTCTCTAGGTTTCTTAGCAAAAAGGACAGGGGAGGAGGTAGGAGAGCTACTAGCTCTAATCTATCCTTTATTAAGTAGAGAAATAAGCTCCTTTTGTAATACTAGAAGTTCTAGGCAGCTTATACTATATAGAGGTCCCTAGAGAGCCTCCTTTTCTTTGCCTTTTGTAAAGGGCTGAAGCCTTGATGTCCTCTAGTACTCG
This sequence comes from Alternaria sp. 'sect. Undifilum', assembly GCA_024321975.1. Taxonomy (NCBI): domain Eukaryota; kingdom Fungi; phylum Ascomycota; class Dothideomycetes; order Pleosporales; family Pleosporaceae; genus Alternaria; species Alternaria sp. 'sect. Undifilum'. The sequence continues at coordinate 273,628 of JAJJZI010000010.1, read as the reverse complement.
GCCTGTGGCCTTCGTTGGCTTTTCTTACCTCAGCATTAGCACCTCAGCACTAGCTGCTGACTATTGGCCGCACTAGTTACGCTAACTGTCAGCTAACCCGGCGACCTCTAATAACCTTAGTTAGTCCTAACCTTAGTTAGTCCTAACTATCCAGATTGGATATAAAAACCTACGTAGTCTCTCTATAGTTCTGTATCTAATTCATTTACTGTTTACCTTGCATCTTTAGTCAACCCAACGCACCCTTATAATTAAATTAGATCCTTCTTTAGCTACTTGCGTAGCTACGTCGTACATAGGAGCCCTCTAGAGCTATATCTAGACAAGAAGCTAGCTAGAGCTATATCTACGCGCGAGAATCTAATTAATTAGAGCAATAGTTAATTAGTTAACTATTTAAATCTACTAAAGGATTAATAGAAGAAGCACTTAATTAAAAGTGCTAAGGGATACTTAGTTATATAAGTCCCTAAGGCGTTTATATTTGTTAGATAAGCCTACTAAGCGTAGTAGCCCCTACAGAAAAGATAAGCCTACTAACCGTAGTAGCACCTATAACAATTCCTGTTAAATAATATAGAGTACTAGCAAGTACCTACAAATACAATAGCAGAACCCTTAACAGCTTTTCTAGTTGTAAGGATAGTAGAATTGCACTAAGATAGTGTAAGCAAACCTAAAGTAGAGACTACTTTAGAGGGACTTTGTAGAGTAGGGGGCCTAGACAAGATAGCTACCTTTACAAAAGTATAGGAAGCTTTCTAAGCTTAGGAAGCTATAGGCACAACATTGCAACAATAAAGGGAGCCTAAGGTAGAACAACAACCTCTACCTTAGTTACCTACCTTATTAGCTGCCTTAGGAAATTAACAAGCTTAAACGCCTAGGCGTTTTAAACAACTAGATCTTAATCCCTTTAATAGAAATAGAAAGATATACTAAATCTTTTAACAATAGCTTACTGCTAAGGTAGAAAATAATAAGAAAGATTTTAACATAGATAAAAAGACTTGTAACTACGCCTTTAGTTGACTAAAAGGCTTAGCTGTAACCCTTACCCTGCCTTTCCTTAACTAAATAGGGATTTCTAATTTATAGAACTTTACTAAGTTATTAAACTTCTTTAATTAAATGTTTAGAGATCTCTATAGTGTAGAGAGAGCTAAGAAAAAGCTCTAGTCTATAAGCTAAGGCAAGAAAAGCATACGCAAATACATTATAGAATTCTGGGAATAACTACTCTTATCTAATAGTAGTTTAGACAAGGATCTAAGGATAATGCTTTTTTAAAAAAGTCTTATTTAGAAACTTTAAGACAAACTTGTAGGTATTACTTATAAGGATTTAGATAGCCTTTAAAACAAAGTAATAGAGATTGCTAATTACCTTTATAGAATAGAGGAGTACTCTGAAGGCAGAGACAACAAGCCTAAGGAGTTTAAATCTAGGAGAACTTCTCCTCCTCCTTCTCCTTTAAAAGGAGACTAGATAGAAGGGATAGAATACACAGGAAGAACTACTAAACCTTAATAGTTTAGTAACTAGGAGTTAGAATAGTTGTATAAAGAAAGACGCTATTTTAAATATAAATATAAAGGGCTATCTGTCTATATATTGTACAGAGAATAAGAAATCTTCTAAAAAGGAGAAAATTACTTTAGTTAAGTCCTCTAACTCTAAGAAAAAGAAAGATAATAAGCTTAGTAAGGGAAGCTTAAATAAGAACTTAAATTGAGAAAAAGAGTAGCTCTTGTTTAAAGTTACTAGCAGGAGCCTCTAATAAGTTAGGATAACTTAGTTAAGGAGTAGGCAAACTTTCAAAAGAATATAAGTAGCAATAAAATTACTTTAAAGGCTCTAGTAAATTGTTACACTTACGCCTCTACTGTAATTAATACAGGAAACCTTGCATACTCGCTTATTAGCCCTTAACTTATTAAGAACGCTAACTCAAAGTGCATTTCTATTTTTCCTAGGAGATTAGAAGGAGTTATAGATAAACTTAGAACTATTAACAAAGTTGCTAGGTTAGACATTAATATTAAGGGCTATAAGGATACTATTTAGGGTTATATAGCCTCTACACACCCTAGTTATAATTTAATACTTAGACGGCCCTAGATAAATAGAAGAGAGGTTACTATTGCTCCTTCTAGAAAAATAATTTACATCTATTCTTCTAGCTAAAGGAACAAGTTACTTAGCACTAAGGATCGCCCTATTAAAGGAGACTAGAGATTAAAACAAATAAGCGCAACAGCTTATTACTCCTATATTAGGTGGGCGAAAAAGGATAAGTTTATTTAGACTTTTGCTGCTTCTCTTAAGGATATTAAAAAAGCCCTAGCTCCTAAGAAGAAAGTAGAGGTCCTACCTTTACTCTCTAAGGCTTATTAACACCTAGCTTAGATTTTTAATCCAAAAACTGCTTCTATACTACCTCCTTTACGCAGATCTAAAGTAGATTACAAAATTAAACTAGAGAAAGATAATAAAGGTAAGGAAAAAGAGGCTCTCTAGGGTCCTCTATACAGTATAAGCTGCCTAGAACTCCTAGTATTATAAAAGGAGCTTATATTTCTACTTAATAAATGTGGAGAACAAGGAGCTGGTAACAGTAGTTTAGGAGAACCGGATGGTTGATTCTGCCCTTCTACCTGCGTCTAAGACGCGCTATATATACTATATACAAAGGAAATAGTCCTAACCTAAAAAGGCTGCTGTAGAACTTAGAAGGATTACCTCTAAGTTTGCCACGTATCCTATAGAGCTTAGGAGTAAGCTCCTAAGCTTAGCGTAAAAACTCTAATATGCAGTTAACTAGCGCGAGCCTAGCGCGTAAGCTAACAGGCGCCTAGGTCTAATGCCTAAGAGCGCCTTAGGCCTTAAGGATAGTACGTTATATATGCAACACACCCCCTAGGTAACTAAGACCTTAGTTACCTGTACAGAGCTTTACATAGTCCTAGCGCACTACGCAACGCGCTGCGCACGTGCGGCTTAGCGCAAAGCGCAATAATAACAAATTTTTAAGCCTCTTAAGCTTAGTATCTAACACTACTATAGCTACTGTAAGTATTACTCTGTAACTCGCCTAAATTTTTTAAAAGCAAAACTAATTACTTACACAGTTTTAACTATACTCTTATATAGTTTTTTAAGCTATTACGCGCTCTACTCCTTACTCCTACGCAGCTTCTAGCTTTATTTTAGTACTTCTTCTATTTAGTTACTAACTCTATATAGAAGTTAAAACTATAAAAAGCTGCTGCTACCCGCGCTGCCGCCTGCGCCTCCGCGCACGCCGCTGCTACGCCGCCGCCCTTGCTAGTAGCGCAGCTGCCCCTACCTTGCGCTTCTTACGCAGAGTTAACTAGTGCTGCTTTAAGTATAGTACTAGCCCGCACGTCTAGAGGGCGTGTAGGCAAGGTTAAAACCTTGGTTAAGACTACCCGCAGGAGTAAGACCTTAGTAGTAACTTCTAGTTGCTAGAGTACACTTAGTGCGCATTGCAATATGCCCTATCTTAAGTGCATTAAGAGCGCTTTATTTAGTAGCTTTAATAGAGCTTGTTAAGACAGGGCTTCTAGCTCTAGGACGCGCTACTAGTAGTACTCTATTAAGAAGACCTGTAAGGTCTTGTATATAATTCCTTCTTAAATTTTAAACTTCTACTAATAATTAAAGCTTTTAAATTACTATCTTTTTAGCTAAGAAGTTTCTTGCTAAGCTTTAAAAAGATTTGCTAGTATAAGCCTTTTTCTTATCCTTTCTTAAGTTCCTTATACTAACATATTTATAGGGTAAGTAAGCTAAAAAGCCTATAAGCTGCCATCTACATCCTTCTAAAGGAAGCGGCTAAGGAGGAGAAGTCTAGGGAGGGCCTTAGTAGTAAAGAGGAGGCTAGTAAGGATAACTAGAAGAGACCCTCTAGTAGGGCTAACAGTCTCCCTACGCGTTGTTAACGCGTTAGGGAGCTATTAGATAAGCTAGTAGACCTCCTAGTTACCTCAATACCTATTAGGAGGGGGTTGTCCTCTTAGAATCTTATAAGTTCCTTAAGAGTAGGGGGCTAATTTACCCTAACAATTAAACACTTTTTTTTCATACTCTCTTTCTTTTGTAAATCTTTATAAGCTATATAACCTATATTAATAAGCTTCTTAAAGTGCTTAAGCTTTTACCTTAACAAGTATTTAGTAAGTCTATTAGCTAGTATCTTAGCTGTTAGTAAATACTTAATATAAAACAAGCCTTTAACGTGCTCCTAGCAGAGCTACATGTTCTATATATTAACATGTTAGAGCTTAGTAGTAATCCTTCCTTACTCTCTAACAACTAGGCGTATTATTTATTAATTATTATAGAAGATATTCTAAGCTCTTAAGACTACAAGCTTAAGCTCTTTAAATAGCCTCTTAAGCGCTATAAATTCTTTTGCTACATGCTCTAATGCGAGGAGCTTAGCTTCTATTATTAAGGTTATTACTATAGCTTAACAAGCTACTTTCTAAACAATTAGACCTCTAAAGAGTATAATAATATAGCTTTAAGAAAATTAAGAAGTCTCTAAATTATCTGCAAAAGACGTATCTCTATATATAGTAAGTCCCTTACTATTATTATTACTGTACGTAATTCCCTTATGCCTTATATAGTAGAGGTATTATATAAGATAATCTATAGCCTTTATATAAGCTTCTAAAGGGTTAGTTAAAAAGTAAGAGAGCTTAAAGACTACGTAGGCAGCGTTAGGACGTAGTATAATAGCTGTGTACAGCGCGCTACTAACGCGCTCTTAGTAGGCCTTAATCTAAGGCTTTAGGGCCCTTCTTAGATTTTTAACTAGCTCCTTTAAAGGCAAAGGAGTTTCTGGAAACCTACTAAGGGCGTCTAAACTAAAGCGTTTAGTAACTTTATTAATATAGGTGTCGTGTAGTAGTAATATTATACGCTTTTTACAATCTCTTACAATTTTTATCCCTAGAAACTAGCTTGTCTCTCTTTTATCCTTAACCTTATAAGTATTCTTAATAAATTTAAGGATTTTATAGGCTTTAGTTTAGTAAGTTTAATAGTATATAAGGAGTATATTGTCTATATAAAATAGTAAGAGTATTAAGCGCTCCTTAGTAAAGAATAAGTATAGCTCCTTAGCTAAGGCCTGTAGGCTAAGCTTTCTTAGTATACTTAAGAACTTGTTATACTATAATAATAGCAAGTCTTTTAGGCTATATAAGGCTCTCTTAAGCTTAATGCACTTACTTAGGCGCTTATAACTGTCTAGTAGGTTACATAGGACTATTATTCTTTTACTAATATTTATGTTAAGGAATGTACTTACTACGTTAAGTTACTGTATCTCTATATTAAACTTAGCTGTAATTATAATTATAAGCCTAAAAAATTGCGCAGCTAGTGTCACTGCGTATGTTAAGTATATTAAGTCTTTTACTTAAAGGTCTTCTCTTACTACAAGACAAGCTTTGTACTTAAAAAAGTAGCTATTCTTATTAAGCTTGTAGGTAAATACCTACTTAAGAGGGAGAGGTTTAGTGTCCTCTAAGGTCTCTTCCTCTATCTAGGTGCCTTTTAAAAGTAGAGTATTAATCTCCTTTTAGCTAGCCTGTCTAAACAGTATCTTATATTAGTAATTATAAAAAAAATTCTATTTATTTAGAAGCTTTAGGAGATTGTTAAAGTATGTTTAAAGTTTATTAACCTTTTTAAGAGCTACTGCTATTACAGCGTAAACTATAATTAACTCTTTATTAAGGTCTTAGAGCTAAAAAAGTAATGCCTTAAGCTTAGGAGCCTTTAAGAGGTTATATAATAAGTAATGTATACCTACACCCCTTATATTAGGACTACGTTAGTCCTTATTTTTTAGCCTTAAGGAGCTCCTTAAAGAAGGTCCTTATACCTTCTTTTTATAAAGTCTTTTTACTAGAAGATTTTAAGGGGCTCTAGTTAGTGTTGTAGAATTCTTAGCACTACGCTAAGCGCCCTTAAAAGTAATTTCTACTCCCCTTTAAGACTGTAAAAGTCTTAGCGCGTCTGTTAAGCTTAATCTATTAGTAGTTTATAATTCCTAAGAGCTAAGTAGCTTATTACTACTACTTGTAGCTCTTTAAGCTAGGGTGCCTTCCCCTAGTATTTACGCTCCTAGTAAAAAAGGCGCTAGTATTACTTTAGGCGTTAGTAGCTATCTTAAAGGACCTTTCTACTCTGCATAGATTCCCTAAGAAGCGTTAACTTAACGCTTCTTACGTACTATTAGCGTACTACCTATTAGAGATCATAATAAGCCTTCTACAGTCTCTATTACTAGCTAATTACTTATTAGCTACAAGTCCTCCTGTGTTATTACTATTACTTAACTAATACTAGTAAGCTATTTAAGTACTTCTCTAGCCTTACTAATTTTGTCCTTATTAAGGGTGTTTACTATAAGGACTGCGTCCTGCCTAGGCAGTTTATAAGCTAGTCTCTAGTAGTATAGTGTCTTGTTAAATATAATGTTACGCGTTGTAATAACTTAGTTAAGCGCTAGGACTTATATATAGTATATATTAGAGGCTCTATAGCCTACTAAGTAACAAATATAGCCTCTGGAAAGAGTCTTAAAGCTCTTCTTGTGTTGCCTAGCTACTTTATTCTTGTTTAAGAGATAGGCGGGGCAGCCGTAGGCGTATATACTGCTCTAATTTAGTTTTATATTTGCTGTAAGGCTCTTAAGAAGCTTAGGCTTATAGTACTTAAAGTACCCCCTACTCTATTACTTAAGAAGCTTATTTAGTAAACGCAAGCCGTATATATAAAAAAGACTTATATTATAAAGCTAGGCTACTACTTTAATAATCTCTAGCTAAAGTTTCTTAGGCAGGTTTGCGCTTACCCTTATCTTAATTAACTTAGTTATTAGCTCCTAGCCTACTTATTTAGTAGCTCTATTTAGTTTATGTGTATATAGTAGAGACAGCTTAATAGTAATACTGCGTTTCTTACACAATATTTAGTACTGCAACATCCCTTACTATAGGAGTGTTAAAGGGTTATTATCTTATATAATTTTAACTATCTAAAGCTTATAATAAGCTTTAATAAGTGCCTTAAGGTTATAAAAGGCTCTTATAATCTCTAGAATAGATTTTGCTTACAGGATATACACATAGAGCCTTCTACTAAAGGCGTTTTTTATTACTCGTATTTATTACTTTCCTAAACAACCTTAAGGCATATTAAATAGGTCCTACAAGATCCTCTAGTATAGCTAAGGAGAGAGCTCCTTTAGCCTTTGTAATATAACCTGTTTCGCGTAGGTTTAAGTATAGTGCTTGCACTTAATACGTACTATCTCTTTAATCTTTACTCCCTAAGCTGCGTTAATAAGTACTTCTAGTACTTTAGGGCCTAGGTGCTCTATGCAGGCATACTAAAGGTTCTCTAAGTTACTCCTTAAATAGGTTACTTATAAGCTTCTAACTAAAGGCATTACGTTTAGAACAAGGTTAAAATAAAAAGATAGAGGCTTATATTTAAGGAACAAGAGGTTAAAACAGCGTTTAAGCCTTGCTAGTACAACGTTTCTACCTAGTGTACCTTAGCGGAGAGTATTGTCTAGGCCTAGGTACTAGACTCCTTTTCTATATAGGCGAGCTTCTAAGACTATATTTAGATAAAAACCTTCAACAACTACTACGTCTATAAGTATAAGGTCTTTAGTCTTTTTACTACGTGTTCTATTTAGAACTTAGCAAAGGATATAGGTGCCTTAGCCGCTAATAAGGAAAGCCTAAGTGCCTACTTCTACTATCTCGAACTCTGTAGCGGGTATAAAGAAGCCTAGTACAAGCAGTTCCCTGTTATTTACTAAGTACACTGCGGCCCTACTGTCTAGTATAGTGCTCCCTAATAGTACATAAGCGTTAAAGTTGCTAGTGTAGTATATACTAGTATTATTTTCCTTAAGAAGCGCTAGGTTAATTAAGGATACAACTATACTACCTAGGAAAAGCTTTAACTTACTCTTTTCCTTCTAAGGGAGCTTATATCCTGCTTTAACAAGTTTATCTTAAAGTTCTTTATACTAGTTATTATACAGGCGTTCCTAAATCTTCTTAAATTTCTCTTTACTAACATTAAAGTTAACCTTTACGTAGGCCTTAATTGCTGCTAGGAGTATATAACACTCTATAGGATTTTAGTAATGCTTGCTGTTATTGCTATCTTAACATAGGCACTTAAGGCTTTATTTTTAGCTTATGCCTTTAGCACCTTTTAGACAAGGTTTTAAGCTTCTTAATATAGTATAAGCTCCTAAGGATTTAGCTAAGCTTAGTAAGCTAAATAAGCGCTAGTAGATTATTCCTAAGAACACTTAACTAGTTTAGTTAAAATTAGGATAACTCTTCCTAAGCGTCTAGTCCTACTAGTAGAACATCTTTGTAGTGCTAGCCTATTTAGGAGCGTATTTAGCTCCTACAGCGTCTAGAAAGTTAAATACAGCAAGCGCGCTGTCTACCTTAGAGATCTTTAGCCTCTTAGCTTTTAGTTAGCTTATCTGCTACTTATTATACTAAGCTTGTAGTTCTATAGTACTAAGCTTTGCCTTCTTAAGGCTCGCACAGTACTCCTAGTATATAACTAATTAGTTAATAGCGTCTATTAGAGCTAGTTTAATCTTTAATTGTTTAATAAGCGTATTTAGAGTTTAACTAGCACCGTCTACAAGTATAATTATAATTAGAGCTAGTAATTATTTATTAATAGTTGCGTAGACTTAATCCTAAATATGCTAAAGGGCGCGTATGTTTACTACCTAGTTTGCGTACCTTACGTAATATTTGTTAAGCTTTCTATCGTAGGCGTTAAGTTTTTCCTTAGAGGTAGCCCTATTAATATATTAACAGTTACAATAGCTTCTAGGTTTATATATTCCTAAACTCCTTTAGATTTAGTATTAAACTTTAGCTAGGTGTACTAGTAAGTCTAGCTTACGTAGCCTAAGAGGCGCGCTAAGTTAGTAATTTGTAGGGAGTTACTCGCTATTGTTATACATGTGATTAGTTAGTAGGTTAGGAGGTGTGTTTAAATAAATTAGAAGGTCTAAACTACTGCTAGCGTACTCTAGAATGCGTAGGGAGAATCTAAACTGCAATTTAAAGCGCTAGGCTTATAACTATAAAAAACAAGGAGCTAGTAACAGTAGTTTAGGAGAACTAGATAGTTAATTCTGCCTTTCTACCTGCGTCTAAGACGCGCTATATATACTATATACAAAGGAAATAGTCCTAACCTAGAAAGGCTGCTGTAGAACTTAGAGGGATTACCTCTGAGTTTGCCACGTATCCTGTAGAGCTCGGGAGTAAGCTCCTAAGCTCGGCGTGAAAACTCTGATATGCGGTCAACTAGCGCGAGCCTAGCGCGTAAGCTAACAGGCGCCTGGGTCTGATGCCTAAGAGCGCCTTGGGCCTTGAGGATAGTACGTCATATATGCGACAATAAAGGATAGATTAGAGCTAGTAGCTCTCCTACCTCCTCCCCTGTTCTTTTTGCTAAGAAACCTAAAGGAGAATTACGTTTCTGCATTAATTACTAAGCCCTAAACGCTATTACAAAAAAGGATTGTTATCTTTTAATTTTAATTTAGGAAACTTTAAATAATATAGTAAAAGCTAAATAATTTACAAAGATTAACGTTTCTATAGCTTTCTAGAAGATTAGGATTAATGCAGGAGATAAGTAGAAAATAGCTTTTTACACTAGATTTAGGTTATATAAGTAGCTAGTTACTCTATTTAGTATAGCAAACGCTCCTAGTACCTTTTAACGCTATATTAATTAGACCCTCTGCGAGTATATTAACAATTTTTACTTAGCTTACCTAGACAATGTATTAATTTACACTAATAGCACGCTTAAAGAACACTAACGCAATACAAATAAGGTTTTAGAAGCTATAATTAAGGCTAGATTACCTTTAGATATCTAGAAATACATATTTAATATATAGAGTATAAAACACCTTAGATTTATTATTAAGGCTAAAAAAGGACTTTAGATAGACCCTAAGAAAGTAAAAGCAATTAGAGATTATTAGGCACTTATAAATGTTAAAGAAGTACGCAGTTTTCTTAGTTTTACAAACTTTTATTAATAATTTATTAAGTACTACTTAGAAATAGTAGCTCCTCTTTTAAAGCCTACTAGTAACATCTCCTTTTTATAGGGAAAAACTAAGCAAAAAGCTTTAAATAAGCTAAAGGAGTTATTTATTACTAAGCTAGTACGAGCTTAATAGGATCCTAACAGAGAAACAATCCTAGAAACAGACTCTTCTAGATATGTAGTAGCAGGAGTCCTTTTATAATATAACAATAAAGGAAGCTTACGCCTAGTAGCTTATTATTTAAAAAAGATAACTAGCACGCAAAGCAATTACAAGATATATAATAAAAAATTACTAGCAGTTATCTCCTGCTTATCTGAGTAGAATGCTATGCTACAGTCTTTAAAGAGGTTTATAGTTGTTATAGACTATAAAACCTTAAATATTTTAGTAAGCCTAGACAGCTTAGTAAGAGACAAATAAGATAGGCTTAATTTCTAGGAAAGTTTCCTAACATAGAAATATCTTACAGGCCTAGAGTTAATAACTCTAAGGCTAATGCCTTATTTAGGAGACAACAAGATATGCTAGCAAATAACTAAGATACTAGAATTTCTAGGAGGTTTCTACAAGTATTTAAACCTACAACTGCAGCTACTAATAAGGAACTAGAAGAAGAAGAGGTACTTAGAACCTTTAGCTGCAACAGCTATCTAGCAGCAGTACTAGAATTACTCTAAAAGCAATTAGATCTAAAAGATCTATAGAATAAACCTAAAAAAAGAGAATAAAACCTACTAAATAGCCTAGAAAACTATACGGGATAGTAAATAACAATTTCCTACAGCTTTAGATCTTAAACTTTCTATTTTTAAATGTTAACTAGACGATTCTAGAAACCTTCTATACTAAGATTAAAAACAGGTACCTAATAATAAACTTTTAAGAACTAGAATTATCTACAAAATCTATAGTTCTAGAGCTTTAGGCTATTTAAGAAGAAATATTACTTATTAAGCTATTATAAGAGAATACTTTTAGCCCTCTATTAGCAAAAGAATTAGAAAGTATACAAGGAACTGCTTAGTATATAGAAGAACAAAACTCTAGAGAGACAGCCTAAAAGACTTACTAAAACCCTTGCCTATACCTAAGTAAATTAGAAAGAAATTCCTATAGATTTTATTATAGGGTTACTAGAAAGTAAAGGCTGTATAAACCTTATAGTAGTTATAAATAGGCTTAGCAAGGACGTTGTTCTAATAAGCCTCAAGGACATTACTATAGAAAGTGTTACTAAAGCTTTTATTAACTTTGTAGTAGCATACTATTAGTTACTAAACTATATTACTTTAGACAGAGATATATAGTTTATTAACTATTTTTAGATTAAGCTTTACAAGTTATTAGAAATTAAATAACACTTATCTTCTAGATACTATTCTAAATCTAATAGGTCTACAAAAAGAATAAACTTTATAGTACAGGCTTATTTATAAGCCTTCTGCAATTAGGATTAAACAAATTAGAAAAGTAACTTAAGGATTGCTGAGATTGCAGTTTTAGTAAGGCAAGCTTAGTTTACTAAGATATCTTCTTTCTTCCTATAACATAGCTATAAGGTAGATTCTCTACAAATTATAACTAAGCACAGCCCTTAACAACAACTTCTAAAGAGAATATAAGAGGACTATTAAAAAGCAGAAAATATTATTAATAGACTATAACAAAGTATTAAGCTTGCACAAGCTATAATAGGAGAAAGTTAATAAGAACAAAAAAAGTAGGCAAATAAGAAAAGGCACTAATACCTTAGCTTAAAATAGGAAATAGGGTATAGTTAAAACTAGGCAACTACTACAAAATAAAAAGCCCTAGCAGAAAACTTAACTAGAAAAATTTAAAGTACACAGTACTTAAGGTTATTAGACTAAACGCAATTAAATTAAATACTCCTAGCTAGATTTACCTAGTATTTAATGTTAATAACCTTAGACTAGCGTCCTTAGACCCTCTACTAAGCTAGCCTATAGATAACAATGAACCTCTACTAATTAAGACAGAGGATGAAGAAGAATACCTAGTAGAGACCTTATTAGAGGAAAGAGGAAGAGGAAGAAAAAAGTAGTACTTAGTTAAATAGTTAGGATATCTAGATCTATCATAGGAGCTAGCTATTAATCTGAAAGATACGGAAGCTCTAGAAGAGTAGAACTCTAGGTAACAAGATTACTACTCCTACTATCTTTTTTTAGGAGGGGGGTATTGTAAAGGGCTAAAGCTTTAATGTCCTCTAGTACTCGGCCTGTGGCCTTCGCTGGCTTTTCTTACCTTAGCATTAGCACCTCAGCACTAGCTGCTAACTATTGGCCGCACTAGTTACGTTAACTGTTAGCTGACCCGGCGACCTCTAATAACCTTGGTTAGTCCTAACCTTAGTTAGTCCTAACTATCCGGATTGGATATAAAAACCCACGTAGTCTCTCTATAGTTCTGTATCTAATTCATTCACTGTTTACCTTGCATCTTTGGTCAACCCAACGCACCCTTACACCTTTATTGTCTTTCTCTAGTTTAATTGAGTAATCTACTTTAAATCTGCGTAAAGGAGGTAGTACAGAGACAGTTTTTAGATTAAAAATTAAAGCTAGGTGTTAATAAGCTTTAAGGAGTAAAGGTAGGACCTCTACTTTCTTCTTAGGAGCTAGGGCTTTTTCAATATCCTTAAGAGAAGTAGCAAAAGTCTAAATTGACTTATCCTTTTTCGCCCACCTAATATAGAAGTAATAAGCTGTTGCGCTTGTTTGTTTTAATCTCTAGTCACCTTTAATAGGGCGATCCTTAGTGCTAAGTAACTTAATCCTTTAGTTAGAAGAATAGATGTAAATTGTTACTCTAGAAAGAGCAATAGTAACCTCTCTTCTATTTATCTAACGCCGTCTAAGTATTAAATTATAACTAGAGTGTTTAGAGGCTACATAACCCTAAATAGTATCCTTATAGCTTTTAATATTGATGTCTAACCTAGCAACTTTGTTAATAGTTCTAGGTTTATTTGTAACTCCTTCTAATCTCCTAAAAGAAATAGAAATGCATTATAAGTTAGCGTTCATAATAATTTAAGGGCTAATAAGTAAGTATGCAAGGTTTCCTGTATTAATTAAATTAGAGGCGAAAGTGTAACAATTTACTCGCCCTTCTAAAGTTATTCTATTGCTACTTATATTCTTTTAAAATTTGACCTACTCCTTAACTAACTTATCCTAACTTATCAAAGGCTCCTGCTAGTCACGTTAAACAGGAGCTACTTTTTTTCTAAATCTAAGTTATTATTTAAGTTTCCTTTGCTAAGCTTATTATCTTTTTTTTTCTTAGAGTTAGAGGACTTAACTAAAGTCTTTTTCTCCTTTTTAGAGGATTTCTTATTCTCTATATAATATGCAGACAAATAGCTCTTCTAATTATAGTTAAAATAGCGTCTTTCTTTATACAACTGTTCTAACTCCTAGTTACAAAACTATTAAAGTTTAGTAGCTCTTCTTGTGTATTCTATCCCTTTTTTCTAGTCTCCTTTTAAAGGAGAAGGAGGAGGAGATATTCTCCTAGATTTATACTCCTTAGGCTTGTTGTCTCTGCCTTTAGAGTACTCCTCTATTTTACAAAAGTAATTAGTAATCTCTATTACTTTATTTTGTAGACTGTGTAAATCTTTATAAGTAATACTTACAAGTTTATCTTAAAGTTTCTAAAAAAGACTTTTTTAGAAAAGTATTATCCTTATATCCTTGTCTAAACTACTATAAGATAATAGTAGTTATTCCTAGAATTCTATAATGTATTTGCGTATGCTTTTCTTGCCTTAGCTTATAGACTAGAGCTTGTTCTTAGCCCTCTCTGCACTATAGAGATCTCTAAACATTTAGTTAAAGAAGTCTAATAGCTTATTTAAGTTCTTTAAACTAGAAATCCCTATTTAGTTAAAGAACGGTAGTGTAAGAGTTACAGCTAAGCGTTTTAGTTAACTAAAGGCGTAATTGCAAGTCCTTTTATCTATATTAAAATCTTCCTTATTGTTTTCTACCTTAGCAGTAAGTTGTTGTTAAAAGATTTAATACATCTTTCTATTTCTATTAAAGTTATTAGGATCTAGTTGTTTAAAACGCCTAGGCCTTTAAGCTTGTTAATTTCCTAGGGCAGCTAATAGAGTAGGTAACTAAGGTAGAGGTTGTTATTCTACTTTAGGCTCCCTTTCTTGTTGCAATGTTGTGCCTATAGCTTCCTAAGCTTAGAAAGCTTCCTGTACTTTTGTAGAGGTAGCTATCTCGTCTAGGCCCCCTGCTCTACAAAGTCCCTCTAAAGTAGTCTCTACTTTAGGTTTGCTAACACCATCTTAGTGTAATTCTGCTATCCTTACAACTAGAAAAGCTGTTAAGGGTTCTGCTATTGTATTTGTAGGTACTCGCTAGTACTCTATATTGTCGGCAGGGATCGTTGTAGGTGCTACTACGCTTAGTAGGCTTATCCTTCGTGTATTCTAGGAGCTACTACGCTTAGTAGGCTTATCCTTCGTCCGTTTTCTAGGGCTTCTACGTTTAGTAGGCTTATCTAACGAATTTAAACGCCTTAGGGACTTATACAACTAAGTATCCCTTAGCACTTTCTATCTAGTGCTTCTTCTGTTAATTCTTTAGTAGATTTAAACAGTCACCTAATTAACTAGCAGTCTAATTAATTAGGTTCTCGCGCGTAGATATAGCTCTAGCTGGCTTCTTGTCTAGATATAGCTCTAGAGGGCTCCTAAGTACGACGTAGCTACGCGAGTAGCTAAAGAAGGATCTAATTTATATTGTAAGGGTGCGTTGGGTCGACTAAAGATGCAAGGTAAACAGTAAATAAATTAGATATTAAACTATAGAGAGACTACGTAGGTTTTATATATCTAACCCAGATAGTTAGGACTTAACCTAGGTTAGAACTAACTGAGGTTATTAGAGGTTTGTCGGGTCAGCTGACAGTTAGCGTAACTAGTGCGGCTAGTAGTGTAGTTACTAGCAGGAGCTACTAGATTAGCTAGAAGCTAACTCAAATAGTGCGGCTGATAGTCAGCTGCTAGTGCTGAGGTAAGAAAAGCTAATGAAGGCCACAGGTCGAGTACTAGGGAACATTAAGGCTTCAGCCCTTTACATTAAGAGGCTTAATATCTAGTCTGCTAAGATAGCAGTAATCTTCTTATTTACTCTACTATTTTCTGTATAGTCTCTAAAGACTTCTACTAGGTCTAATAGACTTGTTTGCTAGGTAAGGTTGTTCTCAGCTAAATTAGCTGCTTAGATTACTAGGTTCCTAGCTGTCTCAAGTGCTTCTTCTACTAAAGTAGCTTTTAGTGTTTTATTTCTAATAAGGTATCAAGGAACAAGTCTAATAAAAGGAGAAAAGTTACTTCTAGTTCAAACGTGTGTAGGCCTTTGTAGTTCCTCTAGGTTTTGCCTTTCTTACCGAGGCGTTGTTATGTCGTCTTCCTCTATCTCTATTTGTCTTTTATTTAATCCTCCTAGGTCCCTAGAAGCAAATTGTTTTTTATTCCTTTTTAGTGTTGTTGTGATTTCTTAGTTTAGTTAGGCTTTAATAAGCTCCTCAATCTTAATTAGCTTAAGATGCCTTGGCATGTGGTCTGAGCTTATGAGAGAAAATGCAAATTTTTCCTCCAAAAAGGAGGGGTAAGGTGACCCTTTCACCCTCTCTCGCGCGCTAGCGCCCTCGCTGCAGGCTCTGAAAAGTATCGCAATCGATTCCTCGGGGTTGTTTCCTTAGGATCCGGTTGTTTCTGATCAATTTCCAGAAAAGTCGACGTTGGTGTAGAGACGCCTCTTAGGAGAGTTTATAAGATTGCATTTAATTATTCTAAGGGACTTTAATTGCTACTACTTTAGATAGAGCCTACAAGAATGCAACTTAAACTAACAAGCAAAGGATTTAGTAGAGTAAGTTTGTTGCGGATTTAATCTCCGGGTATAGTTGCTTGTTCTACTATCAACTCAGAGGTAGAGGTCTCTGCCTTCTACTTGTTCGTAGTAGACTCAGAGGCAGCCTAACCCAGGCTTTTAACCTGTTGGAGATTAAAGAGGTACGCAGGGTGAAGGATAAGGATAAAAGGATAAAGACTAGGGGAAGACAGTATTGTAGAGGAT
The DNA here is from genome assembly GCA_024321975.1 of Alternaria sp. 'sect. Undifilum'. Classification (NCBI taxonomy): domain Eukaryota; kingdom Fungi; phylum Ascomycota; class Dothideomycetes; order Pleosporales; family Pleosporaceae; genus Alternaria; species Alternaria sp. 'sect. Undifilum'. The sequence goes on along the minus strand of JAJJZI010000010.1, from coordinate 257,329 downwards.
AGCAATTGTATTGTCTTATCTCTCTATCTTTTCTCTACTGTCTTACTGTCTTGTTTCCTAACTATCTGCTAAACTACAGTCTATATATACCTGTAACTTGCATTCTAGAAAGATCTGTATTACGCAATAGCTTGCGTAGTAGATTGCGTAATCTATAGCAGATTGCGTAATCCTGAACGTCATTGATCACAACAATCAATTGATAACAATAATAAGTAATACTAGTAGCGTAATAGCTTCGAGTATTCAATTGATTGTAGGTGAATTGTAGATTCCAGGTGTAATTTTAAGCACCTGAATTCTGTGGAGAAACAGCTGAGTAGCTTAATCTCCAACAAAGTTAACAACAAAAATTTATCTTTATTAAATACTATAGGAGTTAGTACATTCTTTAGAGCTAACATGCAAGAAGAGAGCATACTTAACTTTACTTTTTTAATAAACAATATAGCTTCTAGTATTCTAGACTAGTAAGCTATCCTAGAAGTTATATCAGACTACTACGCTATCTTGTTTAGTATTTTTAACTAAGGGCAGCTACCTAGCCAGCTAGAAAAATTACAAAACAATAAAATTTAATTAGACTTTATTTAAAACTACCTTACAGGAGGAAATAACTTAAGCAAAGCTAGAGAATAAATTACTAGTTTTACTACGCGCTTTAAACTACCTGTTAAGGCAACTCTTTCTAGGCCTAAAACCCTTAGAGAAGAGACTAGATAAAATAGCAGAGAATTTTATAATAGCAATTGAACTATTACTTTAAAGGTCTACACTTATTGCAAATTAAAAACTAAAACTAAAGCCTTAGTAGACTCATGACCTAGATATCCTTAAGGCTATTCTGAAGAGAGCCTTTTAAGAATACAAGCGAGTAGCAAAAAGAGACGACAACACGGTAAACTTATAGAAAAAGGATTACCTGCTAGCTAAGAACAAATACCTTAGAGCTATTAAAAAAGCTAAGCTTAACTATTAAGAACAGTTCTTCTAAAACAAATTGCCTAAAGAGATATTTAAAGCAATAGCTTACACAAAAAACAACCTATTAACAAGAATTCATGCTATTGGAGGCAAAAATTCTTTTAGAGAGAAGTGTTAAAGCTTTAAAGAGGAGTTATTTCTACTACCTCGTTCTACACCTGCCCTATTACTTAATAATTACTAAGGAAACCACAAATAAGAGTGACTGATTTTATCTAGTAAGGAGCTCTACACGGCCTGTTAGAAATTAAAAGCTACTTTACTAAGACTAGATAAAATTAGCTAAGAAGTCATTTTAAAGACATACAAATACTAACCTAGTAATTTCTTTAAAGTATATTTAGCGTTATTTGACCTAAAATACTAACTAAAATGCTAGCAAAAAGCAAAAAGTGTTAACCTTAGAAAGCTAAAAAGACTAGACTACTTAGATCTAAAAGTATACAGAGTTATCTCCCTCGTATGATGCTTAAAGAAGGCACTATAAAGGCTTTACTTAAAAAGATTAGGGGACTTAGTAGAAACAACTAACCTGCTCCACTTTACGGAAATAAGAGGCAGACTGAAAAAATTAGCTTTTAACGCCAGACTTCTCTTCTACAACAATATTTAACAACAAATTGTAAAGGGCTAAAGCCTTGATGTTCTCTAGTACTCGGCCTGTGGCCTTCGTTGGCTTTTCTTACCTCAGCACTAGTTACGCTAACTGTCAGCTGACCTAGCAAACCTCCGATAACCTCAGTTAGTCCTAACTATCCGGGTTGGATATAAAAAACTTTACGTAGTCTCTTTCTATAGTTCTTTATCTAATTCATTCACTGTTTACCTTGCATCTTTGGTTAATCCAACGCACCCTTACAATTGAACTAGATCCTTCTTTAGCTACTCGCGTAGCTGCGTCGTACTTAGGAGCCTGCTAGAGCTATATCTACGCGCGAGATCCTAATTAATCAGACCGCTAGTTAATTAGTTGACGGTTTAAATCCACTGAAGGATTAACAGTAAGATCAGCACTAGAAAGTGCTAAGGGATACTTAGTTGTATAAGTCCCTAAGGCGTTTAAATTCGTTGAATAAGCCTACTAAGCGTAGTAGCCCTAGAAAACAGACGAAGGATAAGCCTACTAAGCGTAGTAGCTCCTAAAACAGACAAAGGATAAGCCTACTAAGCGTAGTATCTCCTACACGAAGGATAAGTCTACTATACGTAGTAGCACCTACAACGATACCTGCCGACAATAATAGAGTACTAGCGAGTACCTAAATACAATGGCAGAACCCTTAGCAGCTTTTTTAGTCGTGAAGATAGCAGAACTACACCGAGATGGTGTTAGCAGACCTAAAGTAGAAGCTACTTTAGAAGGTCTTTGTAGAGCGGGTGGCCTAGATGAGATAGCTACTTCTACAAGGATACAGGAAGCCTTTTAAGCTTAGAATGCTATAGGCACAACATTGCAACAAGAAAGGGAGCCTAGGGTAGATTAACAACCTTAACCACCACCTTAGTTACCTACCCTATTAGCTGCCCTAGGAAATTAACAAGATTAAAGGCCTAGGCGTTTTAAACAACTAGATCCTAATACTTTTAACAGAAATAGAAAGATGTACTAAATCTTTCAACAACAACTTACCGCTAAGGTAGAAAACAACAAGAAAGACTTTAATATAGATAGAAGGACTTGCAGTTACGCCTTTAGATAACTAAAACGCTTAGCTGTAACTCTTACCCTGCCTTTCCTTAACTAAATAAGGATCTCTAACTTATAGAACTTTAATAAGTTATTCAACTTCTTTAACTAAATGTTTGGCGATCTCTATAGCGCAGAAAGAGCTAAGAATAAGCTCTAGTCTATAAGCTAAGGCAAGAAAAACATCTGTAAATACATTATAGAATTCTAGGAGCAACTGCTATTACTTAATAGTAGCTTAGACAAGGATACAAGGATAATGCTTTTCTAAAAAAGTCTTATTTAGAAACTTTAAGATAAACTTGTAGGTATTACTTATTAAGATTTAGACAGTCTACAAAACAAGGTAATAGAGAGTACTAATTACCTTTGTAGAATAGAGGAGTACTCTAAAGGCAGAGACAACAAGCCTAAGGAGTATTAATCTAAAAGAATATCTCCTCCTCCTTCTCCTTTAAAAAGGGACTAGATAAAAGAGATAGAATACACAAGAAGAACTGCTAAACCTTAACAGTTTAGTAACTAGGAGTTAGAACAGTTGTACAAAGAAAGACGCTGTTTTAAATACAAATAGAAAGGCTATCTATTTACATATTGCACAGAGAATAAGAGATCCTCTAAAAAGGAGAAAAGGACTTTAGTTAAGTTCTCTAACTCTAAGAAAAAGAAAAATAATAAACTTAGCAAGAGAAGCTTAAATAAGGACTTAGATTTAGAAAAAGAGTAGCTCCTGTTTAAAGTTACTAGCAGGAGCCTCTAATAAGTTAGGAAAACTTAGTTAAGGAGGAGGCAAAATTTAAAAATAATATAAGTAGCAATAGAATTACATTAGAGGCGCTAGCTAAATATTACACTTTCGCCTCTACTTTTATTAATATAGGAAAATTTGTATTCTTGCTTATTAGCTCCTAACTTGTCAAAAACGCTAACTTATAATGCATTTCAATTTCTCCTAGAAGATTAGAAAGAGTTACAGATAAACCTAGAACTATTAACAGAGTTGCTAGGTTAGACATTAATATTTAAAGTTACAAGAATACTATTTAGGGTTATATAGCACTTATACACCCTAGTTGCGATTTAATACTTAGACAGCCCTAGACAAATAGAAGAGAGGTTACTATTGCTCCTTCTAAAAAAAAATTCATCTATTCTTCTAGCTAATGAATTAGGTTACTTAGCATAGAAGATCGCCCTATTAAAAGAGACTAGAGATTAAAATAAATAAGTGTAATAGCTTATTACTTTTCTATTAGGCGGGCAAAAAAGGATAAGTCTATTAAGACTTTCGCTGCTTCTCTTAAGGATATTAAAAAAGCTATAGCTCTTAAGACGAAAGTAGAGGTCCTACCTTTACTCCTTAAGGCTTATTAACACCTAGCTTAGATTTTTAATTAAAAAACTGCCTTTGTGCTACCTCCTTTACGCGGATCTAAAGTAGATTACTAAATTAAACTAGAGAAAGATGATAAAGGCAAAGAAAAGAAGGTTCCTTAGGGATCTCTATACAGTAAAAGCTGCCTAGAACTTCTAGTATTACGCAAGGAGCTTATTTCTCTACTTAACAAAGGATAGATTAGAGCTAGTAGCCCCCTGCCTCCTCCTTTATCTTTTTTGCTAAGAAACCTAGAGGAGGATTACCTTTTTGCGTTAATTACTAAGCCCTAAACGCTTTTACAAAGAACGATAGTTATCTGTTACCTTTAATTTAGGAAACTCTTAATCACATTACAAAAGCTAAATAGTTTACAAAAATTAACGTTTCTATAGCTTTCTACAGAATCAAAATTAACGTAGGAGATAAGTATAAAACAGCTTTTTGCACTAGATTTAGGTAATATAAATAGCTAGTTACTCTATTTAGTATAGCAAACACTCCTAGTACCTTTTAACGCTATATTAATTAAACCCTCTGCGAGTATATTAACAATTTTTGCTTAGCCTACCTAGACGACATATTAGTTTACATAAATAGCACGCTTAAAGAACACTAACGCAATACAAATAAGGTCCTAGAAGTTATAGGCAAGGCTAGATTACCTTGGGATATCTAGAAATGTGAATTTAAAGTACAGAGTACAAAATACTTAGGTTTTATTATTAAGGCAGGAAAAGGACTTGAAATAGATCTTAAGAAGGTAAAAGTATTTAGAAATTAGCAGGCACTTACAAACATTAAATGATTATGCAGTTTTCTTAGTTTTGTAAACTTCTATTAACAATTTATTAAGAATTACTTAGAAATAGTAGCTCCTCTTTAAAGGCTTACTAGTAACATCTCCTTGTAATAGGGAAAAACTAAGTAAAAGGCTTTTAATTAGCTAAAGAAGTTATTTATTACTAAACTAGTACTAGCTTAATAGGATCCTAATAGAGAAACAATCCTAGAAAAAGACTCTTCTAGATATGTAGTAGTAAGAGTCCACTTATAATACAATAATAAAGGAAGCTTACGCCCTATAAATTATGATTTAAAAAATTAATCAGCACGCAAAGCAATTACAAAATATATAATAAGGAATTACTAGTAGTTATCTCTTACTTATCTAAGTAGGATGCTATACTATAGTCTTTAAAGAAGTTTATAGTTATTATACACTATAAAAACCCTTTATTTTAGTAAGCCTAGACAGCTTAGCAAGAGATAAATAAGATAGGCTTAATTTCTAGAAAAGTTTCCTAACGTAGAAATTTCCTACAGGCCTAGGGTTAACAACTCTAGAGCTAATGCCTTATTTAGAAGACAACAAGATATGCTAGCAAATAACTAAGATACTAGAATTTCTAAGAGGTTTCTACAAGTATTTAAACTTATCACTACACCTACTAACAAAGAACTAGTGAAAAAAGAAGAAGTGCTTAGAACCTTTAGCTGCAACAGCTATCTAGCAGCAGTACTAGAATTACTCTAAAAGCAATTAGATCTAAAAGATCTATAGAATAAAGCTAAAAAAGAGAATAAAACCTACTAAATAGCCTAGAAAGCTGTAAAGGATAGTAAATAATAATTTCCTATAGCTTTATATCTTAAACTTTCTATTTTTAAATGCTAACTAGATAATTCTAGAAACCTCCTATACTAAGATTGAAAATAGGTACTAAATAATAAACCTCTAAGAACTAGAATTATCTACAAAATCTACAGTTCGAGGGCTTGAGGCTATCTAAGAAGGAATATTACCTACTAAGATATTGCAAGAGAATACTTTTAGTCCTCTATTAGCAAAAGTATTAGAAGATATATAAAGAACTGCCTAGTGTGTAGAAGAATAAAACTTTAGAGAGACAGTCTATAAGGCTTACTAAAACCCTTGCCTATACCTAATCAAATATAGAAAGAAATTTCTATAGATTTTATTATAAGCTTACTAGAAAGCTAAGGCTGTACAAACCTTATAGTAGTTATAGATGAGCTTAGTAAGGACGTTGTCCTAATAGGCCTTAATAAAATTACTATAGAAAGTGTAACTAAAGCTTTTTATAACTCTATAGTAGCTTACTATTAGATACTAAACTATATTACTTTAGATACAGGTATATAGTTTATTAACTATTTTTAGATTTAGCTTTGTAAGTTATTAGAAATTAAGCAACACTTATCTTCTAGATACTATTCTAAAACTAACAGGTCTATAGAAAGAATAAACTCTATAGTATTTATTTTTTTAAGGTGTTAAGGGGGGTGGTTGTTGTTGTAGTCAAAATGGGTTTCTAAAAAAGTGAAAAGCAGCTACCCTCTACTAATCAATCGCAAAAGTCAAAAAAAAGATTGTGTAAAGTTAACGAGATTTAAACGGTAGGTGGATAAGTTCTAGAAGGAAAGCTTAGACCACTAAGCAATAATTAGGGTTAAAAAATTTGGTAAGGTACCCAAAAACAATACTAGTTAAAACGTGTCTAACAGCGATTGCCAGCCTATAGCTAACAACAGGATTACAGTAAGATTGTATTAGGATTGCAACATAATGCGATAGAGAAAGGAAAGAACACGTATATACTAGAGCAGGAGCCTATAATACTTGATAAAGCTGCTACTTCTTACCTACTGCTTCTTACCTTTTAAACAGCACTATATATAAATAATTTGTATATAATACGCTGCAATAGCGTAAAACCTCTAGAATAAGTATCTCCTTAACCTTAACTCTTATCTAAAGACAGGAAGCTTTCCTGTTGTACACTTAGCCTCTAAAGTAGTCTAGCTTAAGCTAATTATACAGACACCTAAGTTTATTAAGTATCTACAAACTTAGCCTCTTTAAGACTTTATAATTATATCTATTATAAATAACTTTAGAATCTGCAATATTTTTTTATACAAAAAGAATATTAAGCCTTAACTTAGCTAGTTGTAGAAGAAATATAAGATCTACAAGGTATTTACAATAACTAGCAAAGTACTTATAATACTTTGCTTTAGTATCCCTCTTTTCTTATTAATTATCTATAGGCTAAGTGAAGAAACTATTAACTGGTTAGGCTAGCTGTTATATAACGTTGAAATAGCGATATAGAAGAAAGAGGTAGGAAAGGAGGAGTAGGCGTTCTATTGTCGTATATATAGGTTAGAAAGTAAGGCAATAATAGTGCTGCTTCATTAATTTATTTAAAAGTACCTAAAAGTAAAGCCTTAATATCAGTAGGCAGTATAGGTAGAATAAAGCGCGTTAAGTTAGAAGGCGATTTGCGTTTTTGTCTTGCTTTTCTTTGTTTCTATCTAAACATGCGACACACTAATTGCGGGCTAGCTATGCTAAACAAGGGGGCATAAGCCCTAATACCTGTCGTTAGCAATAAATTTTTTTTTACCAAAAAGGTGTCTACAAAATGTGTGGTCACATCAAAAGGTTGTCTTAAAAGGCCGAAGCCAAACTCTATAGTATAAGCTTATTTATAAGCCTTCTGCAATTAGGATTAAATAAATTAGAAAAGCAATCTAGAGATAGCTAAGATTGCAATTATAGCAAGGCAAGCTTAGTCTACTAAAATATCTCTTTTCTTCCTACAACACGGCTATAAGGTAGATCCTCTACAAATTGCAACTAAGCACAGCCTTTAACAAAAACTTCTAAAGAAAATATAAAAAGACTACTAAAGAGCATAGAATATTATTAATAAACTACAGGAAAGTATTAAGCTTGCATAAGCTATGATAAGAGAAAGATAACAAGAACAAGAAAAGTAGGTAAATCAGAAAAGGCACTAATTACTTTAGCTTAAAATAGGCAATAGAGTATATTTAAAACTAGGCAACTATTACAAAATGAAAAAGTCTAGCAGAAAACTTAACTAGAAAAACCTTAAGTACACAGTACTTAAGGTTATTAGACTAAACGCAGTTAGATTAAATACTTTTAGCTAGATTTACTTAGTATTTAATGTTAATAACCTTAGATTAGCGTCCTCAGACTCTCTACTAAGCAAGCTAATAGACGACAATAAACCTCTACTAATTAAGACAGAGGATAGAGAAGAATACCTAGAAGAGACCTTATTAGAAGAAAAAGGAAAAGGAAGAAAAAAGCAGTACTTAGTTTAATAGTTAGGATATCCAGATCTAACCTAGGACCTAGCTATTAATCTAGAGGATACAGAAGCCCTAGAAGATTGGAACTCTAGGTAACAAGATTACTACTCCTACTATATTTTTTAGGAGGGGGGTATTGTAAAGAGCTAAAGCCTTAATGTTCTCTAGTACTTAGCCTGTGGCCTTCGTTGGCTTTTCTTACCCTTAGCACTAGTTACGCTAACTGTCAGCTGACCAGGCAAACCTCCGATAACCTCGGTTAGTCCTAACCATCCGGGTTGGATATTAAAACCTTTACGTAGTCTCTTTCTATAGTTCTTTATCTCATTTATTCACTATTTACCTTGCATCTTTGGTTAACCTAACGCACCCTTACAGAAAGAAAGAAGAACAAAGTTACCTTAACAGCCTTCTTAGATATCAAAGGCACTTTTAACTATTTATCTAAGAACAAGCTTGTAGAAAATATAAGCAACTAACAGCTCCCTGCCTACTTTCTATTGTAGACAAACTTTTTCCTTTTAGAAAGGCTTTTAAAGTTATTCTTTGATAGAAAGATAGAAGAATTATAGAAAGTTAATACTAGTACACCTTAAAGGGGCCTAGCTTTTTTTATTATATTTCTAATTTACAAAAAACTGATATTTTAATTAATTTTAGTAAAAAACAATATATACTCTTTATCCTGCAAAGACAAGATTTAAACTTTAATATTAACAACATTTATTAGAAAGAATATTAAATTACTCAAAAAATAGTTAGCGACCCTATTAAACTAAGCAAAAAAGTTAGCTATTAAGTTTAATAGCTTAAAAACAGAATTAGCTAATTGAACAAGATTTAGAAAAAATACAAACAGACTTCTTGCGCTACCTACCTAAGAGACCTTTTAGCTAAAGGACTAGTTAGATAGCTAGGCATCTTCTTTAAAAATACGTTTAAATTTAGAAACTACTGCTACATAAGGACATAACAAGTAAACTAAGCTTTTTCCTGCCTAAGCGGGCTAGCTAGCATTTATAAAGGCCTTTTACTTAAGGCAATAAGGCAAGTATACCTAGCGTGTATTACTAGCGTAGCTAATTACAAATGTTAGCTATTTTAGAAAAGCCAACAAAATGTCTTTAATAGTAGGCAAAAACTACAAAACTAGGCCTGCAGAAAAATTCTAAGTACCTTTAGATCTTCTCTTGCAATACCTAGCGAGGTAGAAGCTACTCTATCTCTACCTAGAGTTTTTTAGCTCTCTAGACAATACAAGAAAATACAAAACTAAACTTTTACTATAGAACGCTAAAACTCCTATATATTAAACAAGCTAAAAGTCTATATATAAAACTAAACAAGCTAAAAGACATTAAAACTAAAAACTATAAGAAACTACTGATAAACAACAACCTTTTATTAATATACTTAGATATTTTAGCTATAAAGAACGGCAAAGGAATTAGCGTAGGCGCTGCTTTCTACAAAGTGTAGGGGTGCGTTGGGTTGACTAAAGATACAAGGTAAACAGTGATGAATTAGATAAAGAACTATAGAGAGACTACGTAAAGGTTTTTATATCTAACCCGGATAGTTAGGACTAACCGAGGTAATCGGAGGTTTGCTAGGTCAGCTGACAGTTAGCGTAACTAGTGCTGAGGTAAGAAAAGCCAACGAAGGCCATAGGCTAAGTACTAGGGAACATCAAGGCTTTAGCCCTTTACAATACCCCCCTCCTATAGTAGGAGTAGTAATCTTGTTACCTAGAGTTCTACTCTTCTAGGGCTTCTGTATCCTCTAGATTAATAGATAGTTCCTAAGCTCGATCTAGATATCATAACTATTTAATTAAGTACTGCTTTTTTCTTCTATTTCTTTTTTTTTCTTTTTTTTTCTTCTAATAGGGTCTCTACTAGGTATTCTTCCCTATCCTCTGTCTTAATTAGTAGAGGTTTATTGTCATCTATTAGCTAGCTTAGTAGAGGGTCTAAGGACGCTAGTCTAAGGTTATTAACATTAAATACTAGGTAAATCTAGCTAGGAGTATTTAATTTAACTGCGTTTAGTCTAATAACCTTAAGTACTGTATACTTAAGGTTTTTCTAGTTAAGTTTTCTGCTAGGCCTTTTTGTTTTGTAGTAGTTGCCTAGTTTTAACTACACCTTATTGCCTATTTTAAGCTAAAGTAATTAGTATCTTATCTTATTTGTCTGCTTTTCTTATTCTTATTAACTTTCTCTTATTATAGCTTGTGTAAGCTTAATACATTATTATAGTTTATTAATAATATTTTTTAATTTTTAATAGTTGTCTTGTATTTTCTATTAAAGTTGTTGTTAAGAGCTGTGCTTAGTTATAATTTGTAGAGGATTTACCTTATAGCTGAATTGTAAGAAGAAAAGAGACATTTTAGTAGACTAAGCTTGCCTTGCTATTACTGTAATCTTAGCTATCTTTAAGTTGCTTTTCTAATTTGTTTAATCTTAATTGTAGAAGGCTTATAAATAAGCCTATACTATAGAGTTTATTCTTTCTGTAGACTTGTTAGTTTTAGGATAGTTTCTAGAAGAAAAGCATTGCTTAAATTTTAATAACTTACAAAGCTTAATCTAAAAATAGTCAAAAACTTTATACCTTAGTCTAAAGTAATATAGTTTAGTAACTAATAGTAAGCTACTACAGAGTTAATAAAAGCCTTAGTTAAACTTTCTATAGTAATGTCTTTAAGGCTTATTAGGACAACGTCTATACTAAGCCTATCTATAACTACTATTAGGTTTGTATAGCCTTTGCTTTCTAGTAACCTTATAATAAAATCTATAGAAAGAAATTTCTATATTTGATTAGGTATAAGCAAAGGTTTTAGTAAGCCTTATAAGCTGTCTCTCTAGACTTTTGTTCTTCTACACACTAAGTAGTTCCTTATGTATTTTCTAATACTTTTGCTAATAGAGAGCTAAAAGTATTCTGTTACAATAGCTTAGTAAGTAATTTTTCTTCCTAGATAGCTTAAAGCCCTAGAACTGTAAATTTTGTAGATAATTCTAGTTCTTAGAGGTTTATTGTTTAGTACCTGTTTTTAACCTTAGTATAGGAGGTTTCTAGAATTATCTACTTAGCCTTTGGAAATAGAAAGTTTAAGATCTAAAGCTGTAAGAAATTGTTTTTTACTATCTCTTATAGCTTTCTAAGCTATTTAGTAAGTTTTATTCTCTTTTTTAGCTTTATCTTTTAGATCTTCTAGATCTAACTACTCTTAAGGTAATTCTAGTCCAGCTGCTAGATAGCTGTTGTAGCTAAAGGTTCTAAGTACTTCTTCTTCCTCTAGTTCTTTGTTAGTAGCTACAGTTATAAGTTTAAATACTTGTAGAAACCTCCTAGAAATTCCAGTATCTTAGTCATTTGCTAGCATATCTTATTGTCTCCTAGATAAAGTATTAGCTCTAGAGTTAGTAACCCTAGGCCTATAAGAAATTTCTATGTTAGGAAACTTTCCTAGAAATTAAGCCTATCTTATTTGTCTCTTGCTAAGCTGTCTAGGCTTGCTAAAATGCTTAAAGTTTTTATAGTCTATAATAACTATAAACTTGTTTAAAGACTGTAGCATAGCATCTTACTTAGACAAGTAAAAGATAACTGCTAGTAATTCCTTATTGTGTATCTTGTAATTGCTTTGCGTGCTAGTTATCTTTTTAAATAATAAGCTATCAGGTGTAAGCTTTCTTTATTGTTGTATTATAAGAGAACTCCTGCTACTACATATCTAGAAGAGTCTGTTTCTAAGATTGTTTCTCTGTTAGGATCCCATTAAGCTAGTACTAGTTTAGTAATATTTAACTCCTTTAGCTTATTAAAAGTATTTTGCTCTGCTTTTTTTTATAAGAAGGAGACGTTTCTAGTAAGCCTTAAAAGAGAGGCTACTATCTCTAAGTAGTTTTTAAGAAATTATTAATAGAGGTTTACAAAACTAAGAAAACTGCGTACTTTTTTAATCTTTGTAAGTGCCTACTAATCTCTAATTGCTTTTACTTTGTTAGGATCTATTTAAAGTCCTTTTCCTACCTTAATAATAAAACTTAGGTATTTTGTACTCTGTACATTGAATTCGCATTTCTAGATATATAAAGGTAATCTAGCTTTACCTATAGCTTCTAGGACTTTATTTGTATTTGTCTAGTAATTCTTAAGTGAGCCGTTAAAATATATTAAAACGTCGTCTAAGTAGGCTAATTAAAAATCGTCGATATACTCGTAGAGGGTCTAATTAATATAGCGTTAAAAGGTGCTAGGAGCGTTTGCTATATTAAATAGAGCTACTAGCTATTTATATAAACTAAATCTAGTGCAAAAAGCTATTTTCTACTTATCTCTTGTATTAATCCTAATCTTATAACAAGCTGCAGAAACATTAATCTTTATAAACTATTTAGCTTTTGCAATATTATTAAAAGTTTCCTAAATTAAAAGTTAAGGAAAACAACTTTTCTTTGTAATAGCGTTTAGAGCTTAGTAATTAACGCAAAAATGTAATCTTCTTTTAAGTTTCTTAGCAAAAAGGATAGAGAAGAAGGTAGGAGAGCTACTAGCTCTAATCTATCCTTTATTAAGTAGAGAAATAAGCTCCTTGCCTAATACTAGAAGTTTTAGGCAGCTTATACTATAAAGAGATCTTTAGAGAGCCTCCTTTTCTTTGCCTTTATTGTCTTTCTCTAGTTTAATCTAGTGATTTACTTTAGATCTGCGTAAAGGAGGTAGTATAATGGCAGTTTTTAGATCAAATATCTAAGCTAAATGTTAATAAGCCTTAGGAAGTAAAGCTAGGACCTCTACTTTCTTTTAAGGAGCTAGAGCTTTTTTAATATCCTTAAGAGAAGCAGCGTAAGTCTAAATAGACTTATCCTTTTTTGCATACCTAATATAGGAGTAATAAGCTGTTGCGCTTATTTGTTTTAATCTCTAGTCTCTTTTAATAAGGCGATCCTCAGTGCTAAGTAACCTAATTCTTTAGCTAGAGGAATAGATGTAAAATTTTTTTTAGAAGGAGTAATAGTAACTTCTCCTCTATTTATCTAGAGCCGTCTAAGTATTAAATTATAACTAGGGTGTGTCAAGGCCACATAACCCTAAATAGTATCTTAATAACCTTTAATATTTATCTCTAACCTAGCCACTTAGTTGATAGTTCTAGGTTCATCCGTAACTCCTTTTAATCTCCTAGGAGAAATAGCAATGCACTGTAAGTTAGCGTTCTAAACAAGTTAAGGACTGATAAGCAAGTATACAAAGTTTCCTTTATTAATTAAAGTATAGGCGAAAGTGTAACAATTAACTAGCACTTCTAAAGTAATTCTATTGCTGCTTATGTTCTTTTTAAATTTAGCCTACTCCTTAACTAAGTTATCTTAACTTATTAGAGGCTCCTACTAGTAACTTTGAACAGGAGCTACTCATTTTCTAAATCTAGGTCCTTATTGAAGCTTCCCTCGCTAAGCTTATTATCTTTTTTCTTAGAGTTAAAGGACTTAACTAAAGTCTTTTTCTCCTTTTTAAAGGATTTTTAATTCTCTGTGCAGTATGTAGATAGATAGCCTTTCTATTTGTATTTAAAACAGCGTCTTTCTTTGTACAACTGTTCTAACTCCTAGTTACTAAACTATTAAGGTTGAGCAGTTCTTCCTGTGTATTCTATTTCTTCTATCTAGTCTCTTTTTGAAGGAGAAGGAGGAGGAGAAGTTCTCCTAGATTTATACTCTTTAGGCTTGTCTCTGCCTTTAGAGTACTCCTCTATTCTATAGAGGTAATTAGCAATCTTTATTGCTTTGTTTTGCAGGCTATCTAAATCCTTATTAGTAATACTTATAAGTTTGTCTTAAAGTTTCTAAATAAGACTTTTTTAGAAAAGCATTATCCTTGTATCCTCGTCTAAGCTACTATTAGATAATAGCAGTTGCTCCTAGAATTCTATAATGTATTTACAGATGCTTTTCTTGTCTTAGCTTATAGACTAGAGCTTGTTCCTAGCCCTCTCTGCACTATAGGGATCGCTAAACATTTAGTTAAAGAAGTTTAATTACTTAGTAAAGTTCTATAAGTTAGAGATCCTTATTTAGTTAAGGAAAGGCAGGGTAAGAGTTGCAGCTAAGCCTTTTAGTTAGCTAAAGGCGTAATCGCAAGTCCTTTTATCTATATTAAAGTCTTCTTTGTTATTTTCTACCTTAGCGGTAAGTTATTGTTAAAAGATTTAGTATATCTTTCTATTTCTGTCAAAGGTATTAGGATCTAGTTGTTTAAAACGCCTAGGCGTTTAAGCTTGTTAATTCCCTAGAGCAGCTAATAGAGTAGGTACCTAAGGTGGTAGTTAAGGTTATTGTTCTACTCTAGGCTCCTTTTCTTGTTACAACGTTGTGCTTATAGCCTCTTAAGCTGACATCCATGATACCAGACGCATCGATGAGGTGTTGATGAATGACAGAATTCGACCTCTGCGTCCACCTGATTACCATAGGAGCTACCGCCGACAGCTCCTCTTCGACCGACCGGGGAGGCCGCTCAACGAAGGTGAACGCGGGCTTCTCCACCACCATAGCTTCTCGTATGGTGACCTGGTGAGGTCTAACTTCACTCGATGTGAGCCATCGGTCTTCGTGTCGAACGGGGAGAAGAATAGTCCGAGCATTGTATCGTTCGTATGCGGTACCGTGTGGTGTGGGAAATCCTGAAGGTGAGAAGCAGCAGGCAGGGAGCTTTTATGAAGTATTGCAGGCTCCCGCTGCGGTAACGTACGTGTCCTTACCCTCCTCCACCTCCACCTCCTCCACCTCCATCGCAATCTTGTTGCCAGCCATAGGCTGGCAATCGCCGTTGAACACGTTTCAATTGGTGTCGTTTTTTGGTACCTTCAGCAAATTTTTTGACCCTGATTTCGCTCGGTGGTCTGAGCTTTTCTGCTCTAAGCGCTTAGCGCGTGGACCTCATCCACTCACTGTTTGAATTTCGTCGACTACACACAATCTTTTTTTGACTTTTGCGACTGATTAGTAGAGGGCAGCTGCTTTTCACTTTTTTGGAAAACCCATTTTGACTACAACAACAACCACCACCTTTGATACCCTAAAAATAAATAGCCTCTTAAGCTTAAAAGGCTTCTTGTATCCTTGTAGAAGTAGCTATCTCGTCTAAGCTACCTGCTCTACAAAGTCTCTCTAAAGTAGTTTCTACTTTAAGTCTCTTAACACTATCTTAGTGTAGTTCTGCTATCCTTATAACTTAAAAAGCTGCTAAGGGTTTCGCTATTGTATTTATAGGTACTCGCTAGTACTCTATTATTGTTAGTAGAGATCGTTGTAGATACTACTACGCTTAGTAAGCTTATCTTTCGTGTAAGAGCTACTACGCTTAGTAAGCTTCTTCTTTTGTATAGGAGCTACTACGCTTAGTAGGCTTATCCTTTGTCTGTTTTCTAGGGCTACTACGCTTAGTAGGCTTATCTAATGACTTTAAACGCCTTAGGGACTTATACAACTAAATATCCCTTAGTACTTTTTAGTGCTTCTCTTACTATTAATCCCTCAGTAGATTTAAAACAGTCAACCAATTAACTAGTAATCTAATTAATTAGGATCTCGTGCGTAGATATAGCTCTAGCAGGCGACTAAGTACAACGTAGCTACGTAAGTAACTAAAGAAGGATCTAATTTAATTGTAAGAGTGCGTTAGGTTGACTGAAGATGCAAGGTAAACAGTAAATAAATTAGATAAAGAACTATAGAGAGACTACATGAAGGTTTTTATATCTAACCTAGATAGTTAGGACTAACTAAGGTTAGGACTAACTAAGGTTATTAGAGGTTTGCTAGGTCAGCTGACAGTTAGCGTAACTAGTGTTGAGGTAAGAAAAGCTAACGAAGGCCACAGGCCGAGTACTAGAGAACATCAAGGCTTTAGCCCTTTACAGACTTTTGTTGTAAAGATAGAGAATAAACTTCTTTTTCAAACTTTGAAAGTTTGATTGACATAGAGAGATGATAGAGAAAGAAGATTTCATATCAGAAAGAGATTATTATTTAGACTAACGCTAAAAAAAGCTTACGTAGTTTTAGCGCCGTTTTTTAGCGTCCTTTATTTTGTTTTTTTTAAAAAGAAAATTATATTGTAAACTAATTTTAAAAAATTGCTTACGTAATACTTATATAAGCTAGTATCAAGTAATATTTCTTTAAAAATCTCTATATGTTCAGTAAAAAGTTGTAACTAGATTCAACTAGACTATTTTCTCACCTCTTTTTATTGCCTTATAACACCTTCTACATGCTTACTAAGCAGGCTTTCTAATAGCCTTACTCAAAGCGGAAGTTTTGCGCTTTCTAAAACACTAAAAATTAAAGTCCTAGTCCTTCTAGTCATTTAGTTATATATCGTTGAAAAAGGTAACTTATAAAATTACTCTTTCTTTTTGTCACCCCTCTGTACCACATGCCAAGATTAGTGTCTTCTAATACTAGTCGCAGTGGTTCGGGAAAAGATTAGTTGATGAACGCATTGATAATGTCGTAAGCAAACTACTACAAGGACCTGACTAGTCTAGAGTAAGTTAACATTCTATCGCGATGGCTGCCTGCTAAGATACTAAAGAACAAGACTAAAATACCTATTATTTTCATCTCACACTGCCTAGGTGGTATCATCCTTAAAAAGGCGCTACTTATGTCAAGATCACGCTAAAATGATTTTCCTAACGTATACCCCTAGATTGCATAATGTTCTTTTCTTAGTACACCTTTTCACGACACATCAAGCCTGTCGAAAGCAATAGTTCTAGTATCTATAGCTAAGGTCGCTAGCTAGGGTACGCTATTAAGCCTGCTTAAGGTTTTAGAAAAAGACTCTAAGATCTTACGTAGTCTTCTCACTGAGTTCTCTTTCATGGCACGAGAGGCCTAATTTCAGCTACTTTGCTTCTAGGAAGAAAGCGATAGCGATCTAGTTAATTACCTTGTTAAGGGAATCCCGTGGCTAAAAAGCAAAGAGCGGATCCTTAATTAGGCTTTCGCAACAATCAAGTTATTCAACAGCATCTCTCTTATATTAGATTATTTTTAACTCAACAAATACACTAGGCTAAAGGACAGAAATTTCAATTCCGTCTCTAATGAGATTTGTAAGACAGCTAACAAGGCGGATATTATTATTAAGACGCGCTAAAACATGCTTCTATAGGCTTAGGTTGATGATCGCACATACTATAGCATGATAGATGCCCTAAGCAAAGGATTTGCCGACGTAGAAGCCGCTATAAAGAGCACTTACAAAGCAGCAAAGGGCACACAGCTATTATTAGTGCTAGAAATTAACAGCTTCTAGACCTAGAAGAACTTAGTTGCACATCCTGTTCTCTAGATCTACAGAAAAGCTAGTACAGGTTAAGGCGTGATCGCTGTTTCCGCCCTTAAGTATCTCAGACAAATGCAAGAAAAAAGCCCTATAATTATATTGTTCTTCTGTGATTAAGGCGACACGATAAGACAATTGTTAAGAGGATTACTGCAGATAGCTGTTTGTTAGATAATTAATTTGGACTGGGATCTTGCGCGACACCTGCTCTCAGATTCTCGTAGCACTAAGGACGCTAGGAAGCAAAGCTTCAATTCTAAGGAGATACTTAGGGTGCCTGCGCTGTGGGTGGCGCTGCACAAGATAGCGCGAGATCTATCTAGAACAAACGTCTTCGTTATAGTGTATAGAGTAGAACAGCTTATAGAGGAATCTTTAGAACAATTCCTGCAGTACATGACAGAGACGTTAGACACTAAGGTTGCGACACGCGACGAAGAGGAGTCTTAACCTGTTAAATAGCTACTACTAAATCGTAGTAGCCGCCTAAATATTAAAAAGTACTTAAGACTAAGATTGTTAGAGATCAACTTAAACGATGCGGAGAACTCTACGCAGGTTGGTAATGATCTTAAAGCGCACATATCTGTTAGCGTCAACGAACTTACGCTTCTGTTATATTTAGCATACTTCGTGAAGCGCCACATCTACTCGCGCGCTAAAGACAACTAGATCTACGTTAGTCTAGTTATATAGGAAGTTAAGAATGCTTAGGGTTCTGTCTAGACCTAACACGTAGAAATTCAGAAATTGCTAGAGTTGTTCCTGTATAGTTTAACAGATATGTTTGAACACGTGCGAAAGCGTGTTCTAAACCCGCAAGCTAAGAGTTATAAATATACGAAAGAGATATTGCGTTGCAGGGTTTTAGCGTACGTGGCGCTAACGATGCGGGAGCTCGCCGTTATAGCTAGACTGCTTTTAGAGGGCTAGGACGATCTTAAGAAGCTTAAAGCTTATATAGTACGCTGTAGTGCTTTCTTTACCTTAAGAGGTAATGACAGGGATCTAAACAATAGCACTGTTAAGTAGATTGACATTTCTGCACAAGAGCATCTCTAAAAGTATACAAAGAATAACCTATCTCTAGACCTTAATAATGTGCAGCATAGTATTATTGCCTTGCGATCGCTAGAGTATATATATTAAGCTATTGAACACTAAGACGCCTCAGAACACAACAACGAACAAGAAGAACTAACAGATAAGCTTAATATTAAAGAAGAGGAAGTTCTAGACACCGCCGATGCTGACAGCAGATTAGTACAAGATAGCGCGAGCTAACACAGCAAACAGAGCGAAGATAACAAGACTACTCAAGAAGATGATTTATCCTCTAATATAGAAGAAGAAGAAGAAGACAAAGGTCTACTAGACGTCAATCTATAATATCCTGTTCAGTATTAGATAGAACATGCGAAGAGAGCTCTACTAGACGTTCTAGAAGAGATTGACTTTAACTACTTATTTTAGCAGCAAGGCTCTAATGCCCGTTAGAGATAGTAGAAGACTATAGAGGATGTTCATAACATAACAGGTTAGAAGGATATCTTACTACTTCACGTCGCGGTAATCCTTGAATTTCCCGCCTTAGTCAACTATATTTTTAGCTATAGTAGAACATCTAATGTTTATGTATAAGATTTGTTAAGATTTTAACCTTTGTATTACGCATACGAAGGTAGCTAGGACGAAATTGTTAATGCGCTGCTTAGAGCAGGCGCTAACGTTAATTTCTTAAGTAGCAGCTCTACTCTAATTGCGCTGCATGCTGCATCTAGCAAGAGTCACTTTAATATTGTTAGCACATTACTTAACCGCGATTCTAATATTAATGCAACAACTTTAGAACACAGAACGGCGCTTTACGCGGCTACTAGCAACCTTAAAAACCGCATTGTAAAGCTCTTGCTAGATTGTAACGTAAACGTCAACGTTATAAGCAGGCCTTATTAGCGAGCGCTAAACATCGCTGCTTTCTCAGGCAATACTAAAGTTGTTCACGAATTAATTGAACGAGGTGCTAGCATTAATCCTAATAAGGATTATTTTTACAGATCTGCACTTAGTGCCGCTGCCCGCTGTAGACATACCGACGTTGTTCAGCACCTGTTGTCGCAATCGTGGAATCCTAACTGCCTAATAAAGACTTATAGAAGCTTTCTAAGTGTAGCCGCTACGTACAATTATCTAGAAGTTTTTTAGGTTCTCCTTAAGAAAGAAGAGCGGGTCCTCGTACTTAAACAGACATTGCAGGCTACCGCACAACAGGGCTACGCGCCTATCGTCAAAGCTATTCTAGACAAGGAATTAGAGTTTCTAGCATGCACTATTAGGTATTAAAGGGCGTTCTCTTTAGCAGTATTCTACGGTCGCACAGATGTACTCAAACTACTCTACCCTAAGAGAATTAATTAAACACAACTAGACGAGGCGCTGTACTAGGCTACTAATAACGAGCATCTTAATACTGTAGAATTACTTCTAGACTTTAGCGCCGATCTAGACATAGAAGGGCCTATTTATAAGTTTGCATTAGCCGCTAGCGCATATAACAGTACAACGAACATCATAAAGGCTCTTCTCGCTAAAGGGGCAAACGTGAATAAACGCGGTAGAGATTATAGCATATGTCTTTAGGCAGCTGCCTAGTTCAGCGATGTTAACAACGTCTAAATGCTACTTAAGCACAGAGCTCAACTCAACACTAAGCCTATTAGTTATTATAGTAACGAATTGCAAGCCGCCGTCTATACTAGAGATAAAGATATAATTCGTCTTCTTATTAGGAAAGGTGCTGACGTGAATGCGTTTGGCGGGCACTTCTTGTATGCTATCATTAGCGCAGTCGAGCAGGGCGACAGCACTGCAACTAGGATTCTACTTGAACATAGAGCCCATGTCAACGTACGCAGAGGAGATAACAACTAGCTAGTAATATTACTTGCAGCGTCCACATTATTTACTGAGTTTAACGGTCATAGCGGCCACCTTAGCATACAGTGCCTCTTTTACATAGCAATTTTAGCAAGTTTCTAATATTAAAATTAGTATAACTTTTGTAAATATCAACCTTTTTCAAGAATTCTTGAAAATTTAGAATCCTCATGTATAGATCTATAGATCCTTATTTTTACTTTAGCTTAGTCAACCTTCGTTATAGAGCTTTCCACTTTATATAATAATATAAATTTTTTAACCAAGCTATATTAGACTAAAGTAAAATTCTATACTTATCAACCTAAGCCTTTAGACTCTTTATCTTTGAGAATTTTCAAAAAAGATTAACATATAAAGAAGTTCTATAGAAATTATGATTTTTTAAAAGTATAAACTTAGAATTTCTGTTATGGATTTTTCAATATTATACTTTTAAGGAATATTACTTAAATTTAATATTATAGGGTAAAAATAGTACTTTTTAGCCTATTTAGATTTTTCAGAATCTTTATAGTTAAAAAGTTTATATTTATATACAAAGTGGAAAGCTCTATAACTAAGGCTGACTAAGCTAAAGTAAAAATATGGATCTATAGATCTATACTTGAGGATTCTAAATTTCCAAGAATTCTTGAAAAAGGTTGATATTTACAAAAGTTATACTAATTTTAATATTAGAAACTTGCTAAAATTGCTATGTAAAAGAGGCACTGTATGCTAGGGTGGCCGCTATGACCGTTAAACTTAGTACAGAAGACTTAGAGCTAGTCTTAAAGAACGTTGCAGATATCAATGCAGCTTGCGCTAGAAGCACGACAGCTTTAATTAATTGCGCCGATGCATGCGATATAGATAGGTTGAAATTTCTTATCAGCTATAATGCGGACGTGCACATTTTGAGCGAGAAGTACAGGACAGCGCTTTTTTTTTTTTTTTATTGTAGTTTAACGTCCTTTCTTAGCCTGAAGGGCTATATAAGACGTGCAGGCCGAGGCCTGCAGGTATCTATGTAGTTTTTCTATCTTCTAAGTAATTTACAAGGGGTGGTTTATCTAAATAAAGGTGAGGCTCTTAGCCTATTGTGCAAGGTCGAGAAGGGGGAGAGGGAGAAGGAGGAGGGCCGAGGGGTGCTTAGAGCTTAGTCGCCTAGCTAGGCGATTGCATCTAGTTTTTAGAGTTTCCCTTGTACTAGGCCTGTGTACTAACCCTAGTTTCTTAAATAAAGGCTAAAGTAGCCTTAATGCCTACTTCTGTTTAAAAAAGATATTGTAGAGAGATTAGCTCTGTACATAAGTTCTAAAGTATAGCTCTACTATCCTTGTATAGTTAGCCCCTAAGGATTATATAAGCTGTGTCTTATGTAGTTCTAAAATTGCATAGGCAAATTTTAGATTCTACTTTTCCTCTCTTAAATAAATAGCTCTTTAGGTAGCTATAACCTAGTTTTAATTGAAAGAAAGAGCTAGATGTCTCTCTCTTAGTAAAAGGGATAAGTATCTATTTCCTTATTTTCTATTTAAAAGGTTGCTAAGTAGGTGCTTAGGTTCTTGCTAGTAGCTTTCTTCCTGTATTTCTTTAAAAGACTTAACTCTTCAACATTTGCCTATTGTTTAATTTAAGAATTAACAACTACTAGGCTTGTCTTATTTATAAAAGAGTTTATTTTTGTAGCCCCCTTTGCTAGAGAGTCTGCTTAATTGTTTTCTTGTATATATTAGTGTTCTAAGACCTAATGTAGTGTAGAAGTAATGCCTATTTCTTCTAGTTAAGTTGCTGCCCTAATGCACTTAATTTGCTACTCTTAGCTAGGGTTGTTTAAAGTGTTATTTAATTTAAATAATGCAGCCTAATTGTCTATATAAATATTAACTTGTTAGCAGTTGTTTAATAGGCTGACTGCTTTCTCTAGCCCTAAGGTAATACCTTCTAGTTTACTGTTGTAAACTAGCTAGTTATTTCCTATATTTGCTTGCATTTCTTTAATAAAAGTAGCTCTTTTATATAAGATAACACCTACGCTAATTTCTTTACTGTTTTTTATAGCTGAGGCGTCTAAGTATATTAATAAGAGGTTGTTGTCTGCTAGTTGTGTCTTATAGTTTTTAGCTTAAATATCTTTTAGCTTGTTTAATATATAGACCTTGTAGGGTGTTCTAGCGTTCTATAGAGTAAAGGCGTAGTGTTGTATTTCTTCTGTATTATCTAAGAGGGCTAAGATAATAGATTTTGAGATTTAATTAAGTTGCCCTCCTTTGTTGTTGTTTATAGCAGCTTTCAGAGGGGTGATTTAAATCTAGTAAGGTAGATCTAAAGGCGTATTTTCTTATATTAATATTTAGCCTAACTCTAGGTAGAAATAGAGCAGCTTCTACCACGCTAGGCATTGCAGGGGAGGATCTAAAAGTTCCTAAGATCTTTCTACAGGCATAGTTTTATAGTTTTTGCTAACTGTTTAGAACGTGTTGTTAGCTTTTTTAAAATAGCTAACATCTATAATTAGCTACACTAGTAATGCACGATAAGTATAATTGCCTTATTACCCTTAGTAAGAGGCCTTTATTGATGTTAGCTAGCCTGCTTAGACGGAAAAAGACATAGTTTGCTTGTTGTATCCTTATGTAGCAGTAGTCTCTAAATTTCAAAGTGTTATTAAAGAAAATGCCTAGCTATCTAACTAGTACTTTTAGGTAATGTAAAGGGCTGAAGCCCTGACGTCTTTGGTACTCGACAAAAAGCCTCGTTTTGCTATCCTACAGATCCCGAGTGTCCGTGCGCACCCGGTATCTGTAAGCCGGGTATATCGGCCCTTCTACTTTTCTAGCCTACTAAACTTTTCTCTTAGCTTTGCGCTATTTTCTTAAGCCACGTTAGCAGTTGCTACATAGCCACCCTTGCCTCTTTCTTAGTACTAAGCACAGACCTTACAGAGGAGTAGATAAACTTGCTAGATAGCCTTTATGGTTTTTTATTTAATTTACTACTATTTTCCCTGCATCTTTAGTTAATCCAACGTACTCTTATAATTAAATTAAATCCTTATATAGCGCTAACGCTGCTACGTTGAATTAGAAGCCTCCTAGAGCTATATCTAGACGAGAAGCTAGCTAGAGCTATATCTACGCACAAAAGCCCCTAGAGCTACATCTAGACAAGACTCTAATTAATTAGATTGCTAATCTTAGTTAAAGCTGTTTTAAATCTACTAAGGATTAGTAGTAGAAGAAGCATAAGGAGTGCTAAGAGATACCTAGCTATACAAGACCTTACCTAGAACGTTTTGCAATACAAACTATTAGATAAGCCTACTATATTGCTAGTAGCCCTAGAAACTAATTCTTGCTGTTAAACAATACAGGTACTATATATTTAGTACTTTTACATAATAATAGCAGAGGTAGAGATTACATCTAGAAGCTTTACTATCTAGATAGTAAGACTAAGATAGTGAACCTACTAGAGGGTCTCTACAGAGCAAACAAACTAGATAAAATAGCAACTTTAACAATAATATAAGAAGCCTTTCTTATTTAGGAGGCTATTAACTTAGCCTCTAAAGAAATAAAACTAGAACAAGAACAGCTACTTGCTTAGCTACTAACACTACTTGCTGTATTAAAACTAAATTAGCAGCTAGCGACAACACTAAAGCGTTTTAAGTAACCTAATCTAGACGCTTTTAATAGAACAAGAAAGATGTACTAAATCTTTAGAAAGCAGCCTACTACTAAGGTAGAAAACAACTAAGAAGACTTTAACACAGAAAGAAGAACGTGTAATTACGCCTTTAGCAGGCTAAAAGGTTTAGTAACAACTTTAACGCTACTTTACCTTAACTAAATAGAATTGTTAGACGCCTAGAACTTTAAAAACTTGTTAAAGTTCTTTAATTAGATGTTTAGAGATCTATACAGCTTTAAAAGAGCTAAGAACAAACTCTAATTAATGTCTTAAGATAAAAAGAGTATCTATAATTATATTATAGAATTCTAGGAACAGTTGCTACTATTAAACAGTAACTTATATAAGGACATAAAGATAATGCTTTTTTAAAAAAGCCTTACTTATAAGCTTTAGGATAAGCTTGTAAGTATTATGTTCTTAGATTTAGATAATTTGTAGAATAAGTCTATTAAAATAGCGGACTACTTGTACTAGATAGAGCAGTATTCTAAAGGCTAGAATAAGCCTAAGGAACAATACTCTAAGAACAGAGACTAGGAAAGGCCTAAGAAATACAGGCTAAGACGCACTTCTTCTCCTCCTCCTCCCACAAGAGACTAGATAGAAGGAATAGAGTTAACTAGAAAATTAGCTAAGCTACGCAGGTTTAGCGATCTAGAGCTAAATAGGCTAATAAGAGAAGGACGTTGTTTTACCTGTAAGCAGAAAGGACACTTAGCTGTAGATTATACTACAGAAGAAAAGATGCTAAGAAAAAAGGAGAAGAAGAAGAGGGCTATTATACTAAAGTCCTTCAAGGCAAAAGTAAGAAAGCCTAGTAAAGAAAGCTTAAGTAGCAAAGATACCTTAGAAGACTAGGATTCTAATTTAGAAAAAGAATAGCTCTTACTTAAAGTTACTAGCAAGAGCTACACGTAAGCCAAGAAGACTTAATAAAAGAATAAGCTAGTTTTAAAAAAGACATAAGCAGTAATAGAATTACTATGAAAACGTTAGTAAATTGTTACATATTTGCTTTAACTCTAATTGTTGGAGTATTAACATGCGCAACATGCGGGTCACCCTGTTGAGCAGGTGATCCTAGTAAGCTGAACACGTGACGATCGCGCTAGCGCCTATATATACGGGCTAGATCGTCTTATTCCTCTTAGGTAGTTATTAGACACTTTGTTGTGGCACTTAGTTAATTAATATACTTATTCCACTCCTCCTAATTAAGCAATTAAACCTTCTTAGCTTCTACAGTTATAAGCCTAGCTGCTTAATTATAGTTTTAATTCCTACTGCGCAATTAGCAAGCTGTAAGGTCAACTGTTTAATAAGCATTTTACTCTCCTCTATTCTCCAACAGCATAGCTAGCAGATCGCTGCTACTGCTGTACCTCTCTTATTAATTATACAATCAAACCTCTTTCTAATACAAGCTACCTAGCTACTTACTAACTAACTAATTAATTTGTTGTTACCTTAATAATAACCTATGTCGCGATCCTACACGTAGTATCTTATCTTAAGATAGACCTTACTAATACACTGCTTGTCGCCTTAGGGGTGATCCTTAAGGCTTAATTAGACTAGCTAACCTAGTTTGCTCTATTAAGGCTACACTACTTAGAGAAAGGCATTTAGGATTAGGTTAATCCTAATCTCCTAGACGTACCCTTAATAGATTACTAGGAGCTACAGTATCTAGAACTGCCTAAGGATATTAAGCAGCTAGTTGCTCTTTTACCTAGCGCTAGCGCTTAAATACAAGAGGACTATAAGATTGCTTAACGCAAATATAAGGCTTAATTACTTAATACTAAATTTCAGAAGGATAATTACAACAAGCTAGTTAATAGGTACAAGGTACAAGTTACTTAATAGACAAAAAAAGTTGCTAAGATTACTAATGTTAAGGACTAGATTAGCAAGACTGTCTATCTAGACCTGCTCTTAAACGCCTTAATAAGCATAATTACTTAGAACCTTACTAGCCTTTAAGCCTTAGTAAAGATCTTAAAGGAGGATCTTGCACTTACAGATTAGAATACTTAATATTCAATTAGGGCGCAGTATAGAATATGCCTTAATAAGGCTTGCTAAGGACAAATAGGCCCTAAGTAATAGTTTACTAAGTAGCAGCTACTGTATTAACAAGCAACAATCTACTTGCTTTCTAAGGTTATTAGGCTGTTAGCAATTACTAATTTTCTAGACGCCTTAAGCACTAAGATTGCACTAGACTAGTTGCGTAAAAAGCAAAGTAAGCTAGCGTAAGCAATAGCGCTTAGAAAAGCTTATTTAACTCTGAATAATTTAGGAAAGATCTTTAGTGTTTTATTACAATATTAGTTAATTACTTTCTTAAAAGAAAAAGAATACGTAGTATTCTAAACTAGATCTAGATTAGGGGCAGCTTAATAGTCTACTAGCGCTAACAACTTAAAGTTAAATAAGGGTAGTAAGTATTTGTACCTTTGCCCCTGCAAGGCTAGTAATAGGCCTATAAGTAAGCACTTCTAGACACTATATAACTACTATTATCTTTAAACTATAGTTACTAGATTAAGCTCTCTTAGTAGTATACTAATTAAACTGTTAAACAACAACAAAAAGAAAATCCTTAAGTAATAGAATAGTAACAAATAGGCAACCTTACGTACCTAAATTAAGAAAGAAGGCTAAAAGGCTAGCACTAGCAGATTAGCTACCAATAAGTTAAGTAGATCCTACCCTAGCTTATTAGTTTTAGCATTAATCAACCTAAAGAACCTTATTAAGGAAATTAGACTAAATATGTTTAGCGCAGCTTTTACCCCTTATACCCTATCCCTCTACACAATTATAGATAGTGGGTTAGTAGTCTACCTAGTTAATACTTTAAATTACAGAGTACTAGGCACCTTTAGTAAATATGCTAAGGACAAGACTATTAAAGCAGGCACTTAAATTATACTAGTTGCTAGTATAAAAAACTGGCTGCTTAAGAATGTCTTGTACAGCAAGGCTAGCCCTAAGATAGCTAATCTTCTGCTTACTAATATTAAGGTTGTACTAAGTTTCTATGTTGATATTATATTAGAAGCACGGCTTAAGCAGGCAGGTATTTAGTATTTAGGATATAATGATACCTTACAATGTAGAATAATTAAGAAGAACGTTACCTTAATTAACCTTAAGTGTTACTTTAATCTCTTATTTGTTAAATACAAGCAACTTACTTATTACTCTACTTAACTACTACTTATAAACGCTATAGCGTAATTGAGGAAACCTTAGTTGCGTACTAGCAATAAGAACTTATAGTATTTATAATTAGGATACCTAGGACAATAAGCTATTAAAGCCTTAGTCTACTTAGCGTAGAATATTAAGATTACTAGCAAGAAGCTATTAGAATATAAATACTATATAATAGCTTATGCCTTATAAGTAATCTTGCAGTAACTAAAGGAGAGATTATTACAACCTTTTTATAGGATCTTATAAGATCTATTTAATTTTCTAACTAGTTAGCTGCTTTAAAAATAGGCACTAATTATTAAAGAAGACTACTTAAGTAAGCTGTAAAATCACAATATCTAGTTAAAAACAATAAATAATATTAAACCTGTAATTAAAGGCTTTACTGTAAGGATTAAGAGGAAATATTAGTAGAAAATTATAGAGATCTATTAGAATAACAATACTACTACACTATCTTAGAGAGGGCAATTAAGATATAAGGAATAGGCTATAGAAAAAGGGATTGTAATTAAGACGCTACTGCTATATACTTATAAGCCTAATAGCTTAGTAGAGAGAGCTAGTTAAGAGCTAATTATAAAGGCTATTAAGATGCGTATAAGTGCTGATCTACTAGCTAGGCTTTAGCTAGTAATTATAGATGCGGTGGCTTACCTATATAGAATAAGCCCTACTAAGATCTATAGCTACTAATCCCTTAACTAGGTGCTTAAAGAATAGTTTAGGAAATATTTCTAATATTATTAACTACCTAAGATTAGACACTAGACTGCTAATCTGCGCCTAGACTATAGTAGAATCTATGCCTATAGCTGCTAAGCTTATCTTTTAAACAAAGAGAAGACAGCTAGGCGTAAGTATTCAGGATTTAAGGTTAATCTTTACAGCTATATTAGTTATTTAGTTAGTTATTAAGCCTCTAATATATACTACATATTAGTACTAATACTTAATTAGGTAATTACTACCTATAATATAACTTTTAATAAACGTTAATTCTATAGAGAAGATTGCAAGAAAGAGCTACTAAGAGATTAAGTAATTAAGATTATAAGGATTCTTTATAATAGTAAGCTAGTTAATCTAAAAGAGGATTTAGACCTCTTACCTATTTAAGGAAGGGCGAATTCGGATACACAGCTAACTAATAAAGACCTTAGAAGTAATTTATTTACTATCTTAAGTAACAAGGAAGGCCTACCTACTAAAAACAAGATTAATTAGAAAACGCTAAGTAAATAGAGCATAAGACTAGTGCACTATTAAGAACTTACTAAAAATAGTAGCAAAATACTAGTCTTATTACCCTAGAACTAACTCCTAAACTAAAGACTCTAGAAGCGACAACGCAATTAATTGCAGGGTTAATAATAGTAAAATAGTATTATATATGCTAAAAAGAGCTAATCTATTAATACCTAGAGGTAGGGAGCCTCTTTTAAATAAGCTTAATAACTTATTACTAGTCTAACAGTCTGTGCCTAAAGACTCTAACGCGCTAGCTTGTTGTAATAGAACACCTGCTTATGTAAGTAGAATAGCAGGGCGTAAAGTATCTTAAGATTTCAAATCTTAGGCCTTAAATAGTAGATAGAGTAAGCAATTATAAGCTTAACCTTTACTTATAAAACGTAGTGCTAGAATTATAGGCAAAAGTCTAAATTAGCCTATAAATTATTATTTTCTACTACGCAAGCTAGGTGGCAGGTGTAAGCATAAAAATATAACCTAAGATCCTAACAATTAACTAGAGAGTAGAAGTATAGGTAGTGTTAATGCATTAATTACAAATTATAAGGATTTATTAAAGAATAATTTTTGTAATACTTACCTGCTAGGTTTATAAGTAACTTAAGAAGACTAAGTAAGCTATAAAACTCTTAATTACGTAGTTATAGTAGCTTTGCTTACTAAGTATAAGCTAAGTAGAAATACTTAACAGCATCACGACGATCTACCTAAACTACTAGGATTATAGAAGCAGTTACTTTAGTATTCTATAAAGGCCCTATTTAAAGACGCCTACAGGAAGGAGATTAATTAGTTAAGTAAAAATAGAACTTAGACTAAGATATTAAGGGAGGAAGCTAATAATTACCTAATACTTATAAAGTAGGTTTAAACCTATAAGTTTAATTAGAACAGCTTCTTTCTCAAATGCAAGGCGTAGATTGTTATAGGAGGTAATCTTTAGGAGAAGAAGTTAATTAACTAAATATACGCTGCTACATTAGCAGCTAAGTCCTTCTAAGTAGCAATAGCTATTACTGCTAAAAATAATCTAGAGATTAAGTAACATAATATTATAGGAGAATTTCTTAATGCATTAATTATAGTAGACATCCTAGTAATTTATAAGATGCTAGATAGCTTTAAGAAGCTAGAGAAGTGCGTATAGCTTAACTGCGCACTATATAGATTACGAGACTCGCCACTATTATAGTATAAAGAGTTCTTAAGATTAATAAGGGAGATTAGACTAATCGCCTTACTAGAGAAGCTCTGCCTTTTCTTTAATTAAGAAAGGAGGATCCTAGTGTTGTTTTATATAGATAATATCCTACTGCTCTTTGCAAAAGATTATAAGTAGAGAGTAATAAATCTTTAGTTAAAGATTATGGACAAGTATAATATAAAGGAATAAGGATTAGTTATATAGTTGCTTAGTATCTAGATAATTAGAGATTTTAAAAAGCAAATAATTACGCTTGTATATAATATGTATATTAATAAAATTGCAAAGAAGTTTAAGCTAAAGAATAATAGCTTTCTAAAGACTTTATTGCTGTTAGGGGAGCTAATTAAAAACACTAGCAAAGTAACTAAGTAAGAGAGTAAGGCCTACTAAGAAAAGGTCAAATTAGTGCTGTACATAGCTATTATGCTATAACTAGATGTTGTTTACTTAATTTTAAAGCTCTAACACTTCCTTACAAACTCTAGTAATTAGCATATAAAAGCTATTAAACAAGTAATTATGTACCCCTATTAAAAAGAATAAGATGCAATTTAATATAGGAATTATAATAGCCTAAACCTAATAATTACAGGCAATACTTCCTTTATAGATAATTAGGAAACTTATTTATTGTCTTATAGATACATAGATATTCTATATAGTAGTCTAAAATTTTAAAAGGCAGCTTAGCAGACTACAATAACTACGTTAACTACTAAAGCTAAGCTACTCGCCCTTAAGCATACTACTAAGGAAGCTATAGCCCTTAAGCGCATCTTTTGCAAGCTGTCTCTTAATCTAGGAGATATTTAGACAGTCTAGTGTAACAATTAACAAATAATTAAGCTTATAGTTAGAAAGAACAAGTAATTTAGCACTTAATCAAGACATGTAGATATATAAAATATGTAGCTACAGCAGGAATTTGCTAAAGGATAATTTTAGGTTAAATACCTAGAAACAGCAATTATGCTAGCTAATAGACTAACTAAGTCGCTTACTTAACAACAGTTTAAAAAGTTTAAGTATTTACTTAACTTTTAGCAAGTTAAGCATTTAATTAAAGAAAACAATAATTAATAAGCAAAGGATTTGT
Source organism: Alternaria sp. 'sect. Undifilum' (assembly GCA_024321975.1). NCBI lineage: Eukaryota > Fungi > Ascomycota > Dothideomycetes > Pleosporales > Pleosporaceae > Alternaria > Alternaria sp. 'sect. Undifilum'. Next base: position 226,350 of record JAJJZI010000010.1, on the reverse strand, counting down.
ATTAAGTAGCAACATTTATATATTAGGCTAAGTCTTCTCTTAATAGCTTATTTTAGTAAGCAGGAGAACGTAAGCTAGACTATTCAACTAAAACTAGGAACCTTATTATTAATAAGCATAAGACTTATTATACTTGCTAGACTTTATTATTATATTACGCTTAGCCTACTTAGCTTTAGCTAGCTTAAGAGCAATTTAAGCTATCTAAGCCTAAATAGTAAGAGTTTAGAAGTAAGTAATATTATAGCGCAATTCTAACTTATTACTTTTATATATAGAGTTGTTAGATAATTACTATCTTACCCTAGCGTAATAACTGCGCTTATATAAATAAGTTGTATAGTAATTAGGACGACGAACAGAAGGATAATTATATAGAGTAGCAGGGGGTAATATTCTGTAAGTAGCCTACTCTTAAAGTAGCAACCTTTAAGCAGGTTACTACTAAGGCTGCTTATGTTACTGCTGTTGCTACTAAAAATAATAAGCTAACTGTTGCGGCTAATATGCAGGTTGCTACGCAGGAGCAGGAGTGAACGTAGGTATAGAAGCAGGAGCAGGAGCAGGAGGCTAAGTAGCAAAACTGCAATACGACATTTCTTAAGCGCAATAATTATAGATAGGAGGCTTCTGCAAAGAAGGCTTCCTAGTAAATATAACTCTACTTTTAGTTTCTCTATAGTAAGTAATAATATCTTTAAGCAGTTAAGCTTTTAAAGCTTAGTACATCTTATTATTATTCTATTTCTAAACACTAGTTAGCAAGCTAAGCAAAAAGGTTAATAAGTTAGAGACTTACCTCTTTATCTCTATATATAGCTATAAATTAATTAGTAAGATTAATATTAACTATGTAGTAGGTGTAAGACAAGTAACTGCTACAGCGTAAGCTACTCTAACTACTAGTCTAAACGCAATTAAAGTAGCGTTTAGCGTATAAACTATTTAGCATCTTCTTTATATAGCGCTTACACAGCAAAACATAAGAGCGTAAGAGATTAGTAGCAACCTTTAAGGAGCTATTAGGCGCCTTTTTCTATGTAGAGGGGGGGCGCGGTGCGCTTAGTAGACAGATTAGTAGGCGTTTTTAGCTTATTACTATTACTATATTGCTGTTCACGTGTTGCTACTTAAGTAGTTATCTACTATAACTTTTGCTTTAGCTTTTAAGAAGCCTTGCCTTTACGCTAGCTTAATTACTTAGTTAGGCTCTTATATAGATTAAAATTTAAATAAAAACTTAACAGTAGGCTTAATTTAGCAGGTAAAGTAATTAGCCTCTAAGTAGAGCTACTAGATGTCTTGCAGTAAGCGAAAGGATTAATAGGCAAAGGCAACTAACTCTTATTATTTTAGAGATTAGCTGTTTGCTAAATTTTATTATTAAACAGGCTTTAGCGCGCGTAATGCTTATACTTAGCACTATTCTTATGTTGTTAGCAAAGGCTTTCTAAGCGTTAATTACGTTGTTAACAATAGCTCTCTAAGCTACGCTTATTATTGCTAGGGGCAGACTACACTAGAAAGATTAGTAGCTAATTAGTGAGAGTATAATATAGCAATACTTACTATGTTAGTAATAGTAGTTAAGACAGTCCTGAAAAGCTTAGTAATTAATATTAGAGTAAGGTTAAGGACAAAAGTTTTAGAGGGGTAGTAGACGTAATAAATATTGTTGTAGAGGCTGCGCACTAACTAATTACGCGATATTTAGAGTCTATCTAATGTTTTAATATTAGAACTGCTAAGATTAATTAAAACATTAACAAGCAGCATTACTACAACAACAGAGAATTAGGCAGGAAAAACTATAATTATAGAGGGACCTATTAATTAACAACCTTGATTTATTATAATTGCCTAGTTGCTCACAGCTTAGCTCAATAGTATCTTACTAACCTAGGGGGTGTATTAGAGTATTGACATGCGCAACATGCGGGTCACCCTGTTAAGCAGGTGATCCTAGTAAGCTGAACACGTGACGATCGCGCTAGCGCCTATATATACGGGCTAGATCGTCTTATTCCTCTTAGGTAGTTATTGGACACTTTGTTGTGGCACTGGGTTGATTAATATACTCATTCCACTCGTCCTGATCAAGCAATTGAACCTTCTTAGCTCCCACACCAATTTATATAAGAAATCTTGTATACTCTCTTATTAGCTCTTAACTTGTTAAGAACGCTAGTTTACAGTACATCTCTATTTCTCTGCACAGATTAGAAGAAGTTACAGAAAACCTAGAACTATTAACAAAGTTGCTAGGCTAGAGATTAACATTAAAGAATATAAGAATACTATTTAGGGCTATATTGCTCCTACACACCCTAGATACAATTTCATACTTAGACGGCTCTAAATAAATAGAAGAGAGGTTAGAATTGCCCCTTTAAAAAGGTTAATCTACATCTACACTTCTAGACAAAGGATTAAACTACTAAGCACTAAAGATTGCCTTGTTTAAAGAGTAAAAGGTTAAAGTAAATAAACGCGACAGCCTATTACTTTTATATTAGATAAGCAAAAAAGGACAAGTTTATTTAGACCTTTACAGCTTCTCTTAAAGATGTTAAGAAGGCCCTAGCTCCTAAAAAGAAAGTAAATGTTTTTTTATTACTTCCTAAGGCGTACTAATACATAGCTTAGATTTTTAAGTTATAAACTGCTTTTATACTACCTCCCTTACGTAGACCTAAAGTTAATTACTAAATTAAGTTACAAAAAGAAAAAGTTGGAAAGGAAAAACAACCTCCTAGGGCCCTCTATACAATATAAGTAAACTAGAGCTTTTAGTTCTACGCAAAGAGCTTATATCTCTATTAGATAAAAGATAAATTAGAGCTAGCAGCTCTGCAGCTTCTTCCTTAGTTCTATTTACTAAGAAACTTAGAAGAGGATAACAGTTCTGTGTTAATTACTAAGCTCTTAACACTATTATAAAAAAAGACTGTTATCCTTTACTGTTAATTTAAGAGACGCTTAACAATATTGCTAAAGCAAAATAGTTTACTAAGATTAATGTCTTTACAGCCTTCTACAAAATTAGAATTAACATAGAAAATAAATAGAAGACTACTTTTAAAATAAGGTTTAAATTATACAAATAGCTAGTTACTCCTTTTAGCATAGCAAACGCTCTTAGCACCTTTTAATAATATATTAACTAGACACTACGCGAGTATATTAACAATTTCTGCTTAGCTTACTTAGATAATATATTAATTTACAAAAATAGCACGCTTAAAGAATACTAACGTAATATAACTAAGGTTCTAGAAGTAATAAGTAAGGCTAGGCTGCTTCTAGATATTAAGAAATGCGAATTTAACGTACAGAGTACTAAGTACCTAGAATTTATTATTAAAGCTAGAAAGGGACTTTAGATAGACCCTAAGAAAGTAAAAGCTATTTAAGAATAGAACGTACTAACAAATGTTAAAAGAGTATATAGTTTTCTTTAATTTACGAACTTTTATTAACGCTTTATTAAAAACTACTCTAATATAGTTACCTCGCCTACAAGGCTTACTAGAAACGTCTCCTTTTAATAAGGAAAAGTAGAATAGGAAGCTTTTAATAAGTTAAAGGAGCTACTTGTTACTAAACTAATACTAGCTTAATAGAATCCTAACAGAAAAATAATCTTAGAGACTAATTCTTCTAGCTATGTTGTAGCAGGAGTCCTCTTGCAATATAATAATTAAGAAAAATAATAACTAGTAGTATACTACTTAAAAAAGATAACTAGCGCTTAAAGTAACTATAAAATATATAATAAGGAATTACTTACAATTATTTGCTCTTGATCTAAGTAGAATACTATGCTACGTTCTTTAAGGAAGTTTCTAGTTATAATAGACTATAAAAACCTAATGTATTTTAGAAAGCCTAGGTAGCTTAGTAAAAGATAGATAAGATAGGCCTAATTCTTTAGTAAATTTCCTAACATAAAAATTGCCTATAGGACTAGAGTTAATAACTCTAAGGCTAATACTTTATCCTAGAAATAATAAGATATGCCTATAAATAGTTTAGATTCTTAAATTTCTAGAAAGTTCTTATAAGTCTTTAAACTATCTACTATAATAACACTAGAAATAAAGAAATAAAAAGAAGAGGAGGCTCTTAGAACTTTTAGCTATAATAGCTATCTTGCAACAGTACTTCTAGAATAGATAGATTTAGAAGAGCTTTAGAATAAAGCTAAAGAAGAGAATAATACGTACTAGCTAGCCTAGAAAGTAGTTAGCAAGGAAGAACGCTAATTTCTAACAAAGCTAGACTTTAAGCTTTCTATTTCTAAATGCTAATTAGATAATTCTAGAAACCTACTATACTATAGTTAAAAATAAGTACTAAACAACAAACTTTTGTGCACTAGAATTATTTATAAAATTTACTATTCTAGAGCCCTAGGGCACCTAGGAAGGAACTTTACCTACTAAGCAGTCGCAAGAGAGTACTTCTAGCCTTCTATTAGCTAAATAGTAAGGCAATACATTAGAAACTACTTAGTATATAAAAGAATAAAACTATAAAGAGATAGCTTATAAGAATTATGAAAGCCTTTACTAATTCTAAAGTATGTTTAAAAGAAAATATTAATTAACTTTATAACAGGATTACTAGAGAGTAAAAGTTATACAAACTTTATAGTAGTTACTAATAAGTTAAGTAAAGATATAGTTTTAATAAGTCTTAAGAATATTACTATAGAAAGCGTAGCTAAAGCGTTTATGAACTCCATAGTAGCCTACTACTAGTTCCTAGACTATATTACATTTAATTAAAGTGTATAGTTTATAAGCTATTTTTAGACTAAACTTTGTAAGCTACTAGAGATTAAATAACATTTATCTTCTAGATATTACTCTAAAACTAATAGCTCTACAGAATAAATAATCTCTATAGAATAACCTACTTATAAGCTTTCTACAATTAAGATTAAATAAATTAGAAAGGCAACTTAGAAATAGCTAAGATCGGGATTATAGTAAGACAAGTATAATTAACTAGAATATTGTCTTTCTTTCTATAACATAGATACAAGGTAGACCCTTTTTAAATAGTAGTAAAATATAGACCTTAAATTTAAGCTTAAAAAAGGGGAATATAGGGGATTACTAGAAAGTAGAGAAAATAGCTAAGAAACTCTAGTAAAGTATTAAGTTAACTTAAGCTATAATAGTAGAATCTTAATAAGAATAAGAGCGCTAAGCGAATAAAAGAAGAAATTAATTACTTTAGCTTTAAATAGGTAATAAGGTTTAGTTAAAGCTTAGAAACTACTATAAAACAAAGAGACTAAGCTAGAAACTTAATTAGAAGAATTTAAAGTATACAGTACTTAAGATTATTAAACTAAATGCTATAAAGCTAAATACTCCTAGAATAATATATCTAGTATTCAATATTAACAACTTCTAACTAGCTTATTTAGATTCTTTACTTAGCTAACTATAAGACAATAATAAACCTTTACTAATTAAAGTTAACAGCGAAAAAGAGTACTTAGTAGAGCGCTTATTATAATAAAGAAGCATAGAGAGAAAAAAAGAATACTTAGTTAAATAGGTAGAATACCTAGAACTAATATAGAAACTAGCTTTAAATCTAGAAGATATAGAAGTAATATAGAACAAGAAGAACTCTAAGACTTTTATTAAGGAGGGAGGTACTGTAAAGGGCTATAGCCCTAATATCTTTAGTACTTAATAAAAAGCTTTGTTTTACTATTTTATAGATCCTAAGTGTCTATGTATACTTAGTATCTATAAGCTAGGCGTATTAGCCTTTCTACTTTTCTAGTCTACTAAACTTTTCTTTTAGCTTTATGCTATTTTCTTAAGCTACGTTAGCAGCTGCTATATAGCCCCCCTTGCCTCTTTCTTAGTACTAAGCACAGACTTTATAGAGGAGTAGATAAGCTTGCTAGATAGCCTTTATAGTTCTTTATTTAATTTACTACTGTTTTCTCTGCATCTTTAGTTAATCTAACGCACCCTTACAGGTAAAAGGTTTCTTAAGTAGGTAGCGTAAGAAATCTATTTGTATCTTTCTTAGATCTTGTCTAATCTGCTAATTCTGTTTTTAAGCTATTAAGCTTAATAGCTAACTCTTTTGCTTATATAAAATGGTTTGCTAACTCCTTTTTAAGTAGTTTAATGTTTTTCCTAATAGATGTTGTTAATATTGAGATTTAAAGGTCGTCTATGTAGGATAAGAAGTATATGTTGTCGTTTAATATTATTAACTAGAATAGCGGTTTCGTGAAAATTAGAAATAGGATAGGCGAGGTTAGGCTCCCTTAAGGTGTACTAGTATTGACCTTCTATAGTTCTTCTGTTTGCCTATTAAAAGATAACTCTAGGAGCCTATCTGTAAGGAAGGAGTTTGTCTACAATAAGAAGCAGGTAGGTAGCTATAAGAGTACGTTGGTTTAACTAAAGATGCAGGGAAAATAGTAATAAATTAAATAAAGAACTACAAAGGCTATCTAGCAAGCTTATCTACTCCTCTATAAAGTCTATGCTTAGTATTAAGAAAGAGGCAAAAGTAGCTATTTAGCAGCTACTAACGTAGCATAGGAAAATAGCGCAGAGCTAAAAGAAAAGTTAAGTATGCTAGAAAAGTAGAAAGGCTAATATGCTAGGCTTATAGATACTAAGTGCGCACAGACACCTAAGATTTATAAGATAATAAAATAAGGCTTTTTGTTAAGTACTAAAGACGTTAGGGCTTTAGCCCTTTATAGTACCTCCCTCCTTAATAGGAGTCTTAGAGTTTTTCTAGTCCTATAGTACTTCTATATTTTCTAGGTTTAAAACTAGTTTTTAAGTTAGTTCTAGGTATTCTACTTATTTAGCTAGGTATTCTTTTCTTCTTCTTATGCTTCTTTCTTATAATAAGTGCTCTATTAAGTACTCTTCTTTACTATTTACTTTTATTAATAAGAGTTTACTGTTGTTTTGTAGTTAGCTTAGTAAAAGATCTAAAGAAGCTAGCTAGAGGTTATTAATATTAAATACTAGATGGATTCTTCTAGGAGTATCTAGGTTTATAGTATTTAGTCTAACAGTCTTAAGTACTATTTACTTTAAATTCTTTTAATTAAGTTTTTAGATTAGTCTCTTTGTCTTATAGTAGTCTTTTAGCTTTAGCTAAACTTTATTTCCTGTTTAAAGCTAAAGTAATTGTTTCCTTTTTTTATTTGCTTAACATTCTTATTCTTGTTAAGATTCTACTATTATAGTATAAACTAACTTAATGCTTTACTAGAGTTTATTAGTTATATTTTCTACTTTTTAATATTCTTCTTGTATTATCTTTTCTTAATATTCATTCTAAGGTCTATACTTTATAGCTATTTAAAAAGGATCTACCGCGTATCTATGTTATAGAAAGAAAGGCAACATCTTAGTAGATTGTGCTTACCTTACTATAATTACAATCTTAGCTATCTTTAAGTTACCTTTCTAGTTTGTTTAATCCTAATTATAGAAAGCTTATAAGTAGGCCTATACTATAGAGTTTATTTGTTCTTTTAAGCTATTAGCTTTAGGGTAATATCTAGAAAATATACGTTGTTTAATCTTTAGTAGCTTGCAAAGCTTAGTTTAAAAGTAGCTTATAAACTATACACCTTAATTAGAAGTGAAATAGTCTAGCAGCTAGTAGTAAGCTACTATAGAGTGAATAAACGCTCTAGCAACGCTTTCTATAATAATGTCTTTAAAGCTTATTAGAACTACATCTTTACATAGCCTATTAGTAACTACTATTTGGTTTGTGTAACCTTTGCTTTCTAGTAATCCTATAATAAAATTAATTAATATTTCCTTCTAAATACGCTTAGATATTAGCAAAGGATTTAATAATCCTTATAGACTATTTCTTTATAGTTTTTTTCTTCTACATACTAAGTAGTTTCTGATGTATTGCCTTACTGTTTAGATAATAGAGGGCTAAAAGTATTCTCTTACAACTACTTAGTAGGTAAAGTTCCTTCTTAGGTGCCTTAGAGCCCTAGAAAAGAAGATCTTATTAATAATTCTAGTGCGTAAAAGTTTGTTGTTCAGTACCTATTTTTAACTATAGTATAGTAGGTTTCTAAAATTATCTAATTAGTATTTAGAAATAGAAAGCTTAAGGTCTAGCTTTATTAGGAATTAGCGTTCTTCCTTGCTTACTGCTTTCTAGGCTAGCAAGTACGTGTTATCCTCTTCTTAAGCTTTGTTCTAAAGTTCCTCTAGATCTATCTACTCTTAAAGTACTATTGCAGGATAGCTATTGCAACTAAAGGTTCTAAGTGTCTTCCCTTCTTCTAGTTCTTCTATTTCTAGAGTTGTTGTAGTAAATAGTTTGAAGACTTGTAGAAACCTTCTAGAAATTTAGGCGTCTAAGCTATTTACTAGCATATCTTGTTGTCTTTGTCACAAGGCGTTAGCCCTAGAGTTATTAACTCTAGGCCTATAGGCGATCTCTATGTTAGGAAATTTACTAAGGAATTAGGCCTATCTTATCTGTCTCTTACTAAGCTGTCTAAGCTTTCTAAAATACTCTAAGTTTTTGTAGTCTGTTATAACTACGGAGGGGTGACAAAAGAAAGATGTCAAAAAAGTTATAGTTTTCAAAGCTTTTTATTTCCACAACTAGAAGGGCTGTACCCAAAATAGGTAGTAAATTAGAATGCCAAGATCTTCTTCTTTAAATTAGGCCACTTAGTAGGCTGCTTAGTAAGCACCTTTGCGCTCAACTTCAGCAGTGAAAATAAAGATAAAAAACTCAAGAATGAAAAACAAAAAACTCTTTTTTTGAAGGTTTACAAATCGCTATCAAGTATTTATATTAAATGATACTAGTTGAACTCTTTTGTGTGTAAGTTTGAAGGTAGTTTTAAAAAAAACTATTAAGTAGTAATAAAGAGCTTGTTTTTAAGGTTTTTCTAGATAAATAACGAAAAAAGCTTACTAATACTTAGTGTACCAGCCTTCAGCTTCCTTAACGTCCAAATAACGCCTTAGTAAAGATAGAAGACAATTATTAATCGCCTTTTAAGGAAATTAATCCTATTCCTCCCTTATAGCAGCCTTAAAGGCTGCTATACTTTTTTTACTCTTTCCTATCCCTAAAGAACTAATAGGCCTTTTAGCTAAAGCGTTTTTTTAGCAAGGCCTACACGTTTTCTATAAAATTTAGATTAAGACTATAAGCAGGATGCTTAAAAAGCAATATGTTATTCCTAGAAAACTAAGATAACACCTCTAGAGTTTTATAAATCTTAGCGTTATCCTGCTAAACCTTCTAGCCTTTATAGAGGTTAATAAGTCCTTTAATTATATTAATTAAGATTGCTGCTTAATAATTTAAATATAGAGTAAACAGTCTCTAAGTAGGAAAAAGGAGTAGATGTAACTTACCTTTTTTTATCGCAGGTTTTACTATAAGAATAAGGATCTTTTTATTATAGTCTAAATTCCTAAAAGGAGTAGTAATTAAAGGGCTTTTAATTGCTACTGGTTTAGATCTACTACCTATCTAAATTGCTCCCTATACTTAGATAGAAATATCTTAACCTATAACTTAATTAATAAGCGTGCTAAAAATAGATTAAAAAAATAAAAAAATAATAGATATATTAAAGTTTTTTTTTAGGGAAATAGAGTTTTTTTAAACTTACTTGTGTTAGTTGTAGAAACTATTTTTTTTCTAACCCTATTATTTTGCCGTGTTTAATAGTATTCTGTCCTAGCACTGTGTCCTCGCTTAATAGCAGGCTCGTCTAAAAATAAAAATTTATTAAAGTTAATATTTTCGAGGTTTTTAATTAATTACTTGGCGTAAATATAACAATTATAAGCCTATTTAGCGTCTAAAGGCGTCTTTTTTTGAGAAATATTAAAAGAATAGTTCTCCTTTTTCAAAAAGCGTTTTAAGCTTCTAATAAAAAGATCTAGACTTTTTTCTTTCAAAGGACGTCAATTTTTCTTTTTAAGGGTTTTAGTAAGATCTCTATTAAGCACTCTTTTTGCTTTACTTAAGATCTTTGTAGGACGACCTTTTTGAGGCCTAAAAGTAGATAAAGGAGCCTTTTTTTTGTTTTATTTGATAAAGAGTATTGGTAATACTTCTGGAGGACTTTTCTAGTATATTACTAATTAAAGAAATAGGCTTGTTTTGTAAATATAAAGTATAAACTTCTTGCTCAAATTAAGAAAGATTGCGAGACATAGAGGAGGTATTACAAAGAAGCAAGTTAGGATAAACAAGAGGAGTTAATATACTAAGAGCTTACTAAGCTATTACGTAATCAGCGCTTACGTAAGCAACCCCTATTTTTTCACCCTTTTATTAAACTGTAAAGAAATAAGATGTAAGGTTCAAAAATACGCTTACGTTATACTTATGTAAGCCTATTAAACTTATTTTTTTCTTAGCGTTTTTTTATACATTTTTAAAAAAGTTAAACTGAAATCTAGCTTTACTTTTTTCTCCATTTTATTTCAAGCAAGATTACAGGGACAACCGTGCCGACTAAGCAGCTTATTAAGCCACCCAACTCAAAAAGGAAGATATTAGCTTTCTAAATTACTAATTCTTCTGGGTATAGTACTTCTAGTTGTCGAAATATAAAGCTTTAAAAACTATAACCTATTTAACATCTTTTTTTTTGTCACCCCTCTGTAAGAACTTCGTTAGAGAGCGTAGCATAGCGTCCTATTTAAATAAGCAGCAGATAACTGCGAGTAATTCCTTATCATATACCTTATAATTGCTCTAGGCGCTAGTTATCTTCTTTAAGTAGTACGCTACTAGTTGTAATCTTCCTTAATCGTTATATTGCAAAAGGATTCCTGCTATAACGTAGCTAAAAGAATTAGTCTCTAAGATTGTTTCCTGATTAAGATCTTATTAAGCTAGTATTAGTTTATAGATACATAGCTCTTCAAGCTTTTAAAAGCTTCTTGCTCTGTCTTTCCTTATTAGAAATAGATATCTCTAGTGAGCCTTGAGAGCGGGGCGACTATACTAAAGTAGTTCTTAATAAAGCGTTAGTAAAGGTTTGCGAACTTAAGAAAACTGCGTACTCTTTTAACATTTATAGGCGCTTCCTATTCTTAAATAACTTTTACTTTCTTAGGGTCTACCTAAAGTCTTTTTCTAGCCTTAATAATAAATTTTAGGTATTTAGTGCTTTGCACATTAAACTCGCATTTCTTACTATTAAGAGGTAACCTAGCCTTGCCTATTGCTTTTAAAACCTTGTTTGTACTGCGTTAGTGTTCTTTAAGCATGCTATATATGTAAATTAATACATTGTCTAAGTAGGCTAAGTATAGATTGTTAATGTACTCGCGTAGTTGTAAAGGGCTAAAGCCTTGATGTTCTCTAGTACTCGGCCTGTGGCCTTCGTTGGCTTTTCTTACCTCAGCACTAGTTACGCTAACTATCAGCTGACCCGGCAAACCTCTGATAACCTCAGTTAGTCCTCACTATCTAGGTTAGATATAAAAACCTTTACGTAGTCTCTCTATAGTTCTTTATCTAATTTATTTACCCTTTACCTTGCATCTTTAGTTAACCCAACGCACCTTTACAATTAAATTAGATCCTTCTTTAGCTACTTGCTGTAAGGGTGCGTTAGATTAACCAAAGATGCAGGAAAAATAGTATTAATTAAATAAAGAACTACAAAGGCTATCTAGCAAGCTTATCTACTCCTCTATAAGGTCTGTGCTTAGTACTAAGAAAGAGGCAAGGGTAGCTACGGAGTAGCTGCTAACGTAGCTTAAGAAAATAGCGCAAAGCTAAGAGAAAAGTTTAGTAGCTAGAAAAGTAGAAGGGCTAATACGCCCAGCTTACAGATACTAGGTGAGCACAGACACTTAGGATCTGTAAAATAGCAAAATAAGGCTTTTTATTAAGTACTAAAGACGTTAGGGCTTTAGCCCTTTAGAGTACTCCTTTCTTTAATAAGAGTCCTAGAGTTCTTCTAGTCCTATAGTACTTTTATATCTTCTAAGTTTAAAGGTAGTTTCTACGTTACTTCTAGGTATTCAACCTATTTAACTAGATATTCTTTTCTTCTTCTTATACTTCTTTTCTGTAATTAGCGCTCTACTAGGTACTCTTCTTTACTATCTACTTTAATTAGTAAAGGTTTATTATTATCTTGTAGTTAGCTTAGTAAAAGATCTAAGCAAGCTAGTTAAAAGTTGTTAATATTAAATACTAGATATACCCTTCTAGAAGTATTTAGCTTTATAGTGTTTAGTCTAATAATCTTAAGTACTATTTACTTAAAATTCTTCTAATTAAGTTTTAAGCTTAGTTTCTTTATCCTGTAGTAATCTTTAAGCTTTAACTAAACCTTATTACTTAGTTAAAGCTAAGGTAATTACTTTTTTATTTTATTTGCTTAGTATTCTTATTCTTGTTAAGATTCTACTATTATAGCTTAAGCTAACTTAATACTTTGCTAAGGTTTATTAGCTATCTTTTCTACTTTCTAGTAGTCCTCTTATATTCTCCTTCCTTAAGCTTAATTTTAAGGTCTATACTTTACTACTATTTAAAAAGGATCTACCTTATATATATGTTGTAGAAAGAAAGGTAATATTTTAGTTAATTATGCTTATCTTACTATAATTGCAATCTTAGCTATTCCTAAGTTACCTTTCTAATTTGTTTAATTCTAATTGCAGAAAGCTTATAAGTAGGTTATACTATAAAGTCTTTTTATTCTATAGAGCTGTTAGTTTGAAGGTAATATCTAGAAGATAAATATTATTTAATTTTTAGTAGTTTGTAAAGTGTTGTCTAAAAGTAGCTTATAAACTGTATACCTTAATTAGATATAATATAGTCTAGTAACTAGTAGTAAGCTACTATAGAGTTAATAAACGCTTTAGCTACGCTTTCTATAGTAATGTTCTTAAGACTTACTAAAACTACGTCTTTACTTAATCTATTAGAAACTACTGTTAAGTTAATATAACCTTCGCTCTCTAGTAATTTTATAATAAAGTTAATTGATATCTCCTTCTAAATATGCTCTAGAATTAGTAAAGGCTTTAATAATTTTTATAGGCTACCTCTTTATAGTTTTGTTTTTTTACATACTAAGTAGTTTATAATGTATTACTTTACTATTTAGCTAATAAAGGGCTAAAAGTACTCTCTTGCAACTACTTAGTAGGTAAAGTCCCTTCTTAGGCGCTCTAGGGCTCTAGAATTGTAGATTTTATAAATAATTCTAGTGCGCAAAGTTTTATTGTTTAGTACCTATTTTTAACTATAGTATAGTAGGTTTTTAGAATTATCCAATTAAGATTTAGAAATAGAAAGCTTAAAGTCTAGCTTTGTTAGAAATTAGCATTCTTCCTTATTAGCTACTTTTTAGGCTAGCTAGTACGTGTTATCCTCCTTTTTAGCTTTGTTCTAAAGCTCTTCTTAATCTATTTATTCCTCAAGTACTATGACAGGATAGCTATTACAGCTAAAAGTTCTAAAAGTCTTCTCTTCTTTTTATTTCTCTATTTCTAGAGTTACTGTAGTAGATAGTATAAAGACTTGTAAGAACTTTCTAGAAATTCAAGAATCTAAACTATTTATAGGCATCTCTTATTATCTTTATAATAAAGTATTAGCTCTAGAGTTATTTACTCTAGGTCTATAGGCAATTTCTATATTAGGAAATTTTCTAAGGAATTAGGCTTATCTTATCTATCTTTTACTAAGCTGCCTAGGCTTTCTAAAATACTCTAGGTTTTTATAGTCTATTATAATAAGGAACTTCTTTAAAGAACGTAGCATAGCATCCTACTTAGATAAGTAATAAATAACTATAAGTAATTCTTAGTCGTGTATCTTATAGTTGCTTTAAGCACTAGTTATCTTTTTTTAGTAGTATACTACTAGTTGTAATCTTCCTTAATTATTCTATTATAAAAGGAATTCTGCTATAATATAGCTAGAAGAATTAGTCTCTAAGATTGTTTCTCTGTTAGGATCCTATTTAGCTAGTATTAGTTTAGTAGTAACTAGCTCTTTAAGCTTAATGAAAACTTCTTGCTCTACTTTTCCCTATTAAAAGTAGACGTTTTTAGTAAGCTTTATAAGCGGAGTAACTATACTAAAGTAGTTCTTAATAAAGTGTTGATAAAAATGTGTAAATCTAAGAAAACTATATACTACTTTAATATTTATTAGTACGTCTTATTCTTAAATAGCTTTTACTTTCTTAAGGTCTATCTAAAGTCCCTTTCTAGCTTTAATAATAAATCTTAAGTACTTAGTACTCTATATGTTAAATTTACATTTCTTAATATCTTAAGGTAACCTAGCTTTACTTATTCCTTTTAGAACTTCATTTATATTACGTTAGTGTTCTTTAAGCGTGCTATTTATGTAAATTAATATATTATCTAAGTAAGCTAGGTAGAAATTATTAATATACTTGCGTAGTGTGTAGTTAGTATATTATTAAAAGGTGCTAAAAGCGTTTACTATACTAAAAGGAGTAACTAGCTATTTGTATAATCTAAATCTTATTTTAAAAGTAGTTTTCTATTTATCTTTTATATTAATCCTAATTTTGTAGAAAGCGGCAGAAACGTTAATCTTAGTAAACTTTTTTGCTTTAGCAATATTGTTTAGCGTCTCTTAGATTAACAGTAAAGGGTAATAGTTTTTTTATAATAGCGTTAAGAGCTTAGTAATTAACGCAGAACTATAATCCTCCTTTAGGTTTCTTAGTAAATAGAACTAGGGAAGAAGCTACAAAGCTACTAGCTCTAATCTATTCTTTATTTAATAGAGATATAAGCTACTTGCGTAGAACTAAAAGCTCTAGTTTACTTATATTATATAGAGAGCCCTAAAGAGGTTCTTTTTTTTCTATTTTTGTCCTTTTGTAACTTAATTTAGTAATTAACCTTAAGTCTATATAAGAGAGGTAGTGTAGAAGCAGTTTATAACTTAAAAATCTAAGCTATATAGTAGTACGCCTTAAAAAGTAATAACAAAACATTTACTTTCTTTTTAAGAGCTAAAGCTTTCTTAATATTCTTAAGAGAAGGTATAAAGGTCTAAATTAACTCATCTATTTTTGCTTATTTAATATAAAAGTAATAGGCTATTATATTTATTTGCTTTAACTTTTTACTCTCTAAGATAAGGTAGTCTTTAGTGCTTAGCAGTTTAATCTTTTATCTAGAAAAGTAGATATAGATTAACTGTCTAGAAGGAGCAATAGTAACCTCTCTTCTATTTATCTAGAGCTGTCTAAGTATTAAATTATATCTAGGGTGTGTATGAGTAACATAGCCTTAGATAGTTTCCTTATATCCTCTAATGTTAATCTCTAACTTAGCAACCTTATTAATAGTTCTAAGTTTTTCTATAAGTTTTTCTAATCTGCGCAGAGAAATAGAAATCTACTACAAACTAGCTTTCCTAATAAGCTAAGAGCTAATAAAAGAGTATATAAGATTTCTTGTATTAATTAGAGTTAAAGCAAATAAGTAATAATTTACTAATATTTATATAGTAATTCTATTACTACTTATGTCCTTTTTAAAACTAGCCTATTCTTTTATTCAGTCTTTTTAGCTTATATGTAACTCTTCTTAGTAACTTTAAGCAAGAGCTATTCTTTTTCTAAATTAGAATCTAGATTTTCCAAAGTATCTTTATTACTTAAGATTTTCTTACTAGGCTTTCTTGCTTTTGTCTTTAAGGACTTTAATGTATTAGTCTTCTTTTTTTTTCTCCTTTTTTCTTAGCATCTTTTCTTCTATAGTACAATCTGTAGCTAAGTGTTCTTTCTACTTATAAGTAAAATAACGTTCTTCCTTTATTAGCTTGTTTAGCTCTAGATTACTAAACCTGCGTAGCTTAGCTAATCTCCTAGTAAACTCTATTTCTTCTATCTAGTCTCCTATAGGGGGAGGAGAAGGAGGAGAGGCACGTCTTGGCCTGTATTCCTTAGGCCTTTCCTAGTCTCTGTTCTTAGAGTATTGTTCCTTAGGCTTATCTTAGCCTTTAGAATACTGCTCTATCTAGTATAAGTTGTCTATTATTTTAATAGACTTATTCTACAAATTTTCTAAATCTAAAATTGTAATACTTATAAGCTTTAAGACAAGCTTATAAGTAAGGTTTTTTTAAATAAGTATTATTGTTATGTCCTTATATAAGTTACTGTTTAATAGTAGCAACTATTTCTAAAATTCTATAATATAATTATAAATACTCTTTTTGCTTTAAGATATTAACTAGAGTTTATTCCTAGCTCTTTCACAGCTATATAGATCTCTAAATATTTAATTAAAGAAGTTTAATAAGTGTTTAAAGTTCTAGGCGTTTAACAATTCTATTTAGTTAAAGTAGGGCAGCGTTAAATTTACTGCTAAACTTTTTAGCCTACTAAAGGCGTAATTACACGTTCTTCTTTCTGTGTTAAAGTCTTCTTAGTTATTTCTTACTTTAGTAGTAAGCTACTTCTTAAAGATTTAGTATATCTTTTTTATTTTGTTAAAAGCGTCTAAATTAAGTTACTTAAAATGCTTAGGTTGTACTAGCTACTAAACTAGTTTTAATGCAGCAAGTAAGGTTAGTAGCTAAGTAAGTAGCTATTCTTATTCTAGTTCTTCTTTAGAAGCTAGATTAATAGCCTCCTAAACAAGAAAAGCTTTTTATATTATAATTAAAGTTGTTATCTTATCTAGTTGGTTTGCTCTGTAGAGGCCTTCTAGAGTGTTCTCTATTTTAGCCCTGCTAATACTATCTCAATGTAGTCTTGCTATCTAGACAGAAAAGCTTCTAAATATAATTTCTACTCTTACTATTATTGTGTAAAAGTACTAAATAAATAGCACCTATATTATTTAACAGCAAGGATTAGTTTCTAAAGCTACCAGAAATATAATAGGCTTATTTAATAGTTTATATTATAAAATATTCTAAGTAGAGTCTTGTATAGCTAAGTATTGTAGGGGACTTCTTATGCTTCTTCTACTACTAATCTTTAGTAGATTTAAAACATCTTGAACTAAAATTAGTAATCTAATTAATTAGAGTCTTATCTAGATATAGCTCTAAGGGGCTTCTGTGCGTAGATATAGCTCTAGCTAGCTTCTTGTCTAGATATAGCTCTAGGAGGCTTCTAATTTAACGTAGCAGCGTTAGCGCTATAGAAGGATTTAATTCAAATGTAAGAGTATGTTAGATTAACTAAAGATATAGGAAAACAAGTAATAAATTAAATAAAGAACTATAAAGGCTATTGGGTAAGCTTATCTACTCCTCTATAAGGTCTGTGCTTAGTACTAAGAAAGAGGCAACAGTAGCTACGTAGTAGCTGCTAACGTGGCTTAAAAAAAATAGCGCAAAGCTAAGAGAAAAGTTGAGTAGGCTAGAAAAGCAGAAGGGCCGATATGCTAGGCTTTTAGATGCCGGGTGCGCACAGACACCCAGGATCTATAGGATAGCAAAACGAGGCTTTTTGTCGAGTACTAAAGACGTCAGGGCTTCAGCCCTTTACAGTAGCTGTTAGTTACTTATATTTTCTAGAAGCTTGTTCTTAGATAAATAGTTAAACGCGCCTCTAATGTCTAAAAAGGCTGTTAAAGCAACTTTATTCTTCTTTCTCTGTTGTTAAACATTGTTGTAGAAGAGGAGTGCAGCGTTAATAGCTAATTTCTTAAGCCTGCCTCCTATTTGTGAAGGGTGTAGCAGGCTAGTTGTTTCTGCTAAGACACCTAATCTTTAGAGCCTTTCTAGTGCCTTCCCTAGGCAGCATAAGAGGGAGATGACTCTATATGCTTTTAGAATTAAGTAGTCTAGTTTGTTTAGCTTTCTAAGAATAAACTCTTTTGCTTTTCACTAGCACCTTAATTAGTATCCTAGGTTAAACAAGGCTAAGTAAACCTTAAAGAAGATGCCTAGTTAGTATTTGTATGCCTTTAAGATAACTTCTTAGCTAATTCCATCTAGGCCTAGTAAGGTAGCTTTTATTTTCTAATAGGCAGTGTAGAGCTCCACCTTAGATAGAATTAGCTACTCCTATTTATAGTTTCCTTAGTAGTTGTTAAGTAATAAGGCTAGTGTAGAAGAAGGTAGTAGAAATAGCTCCTCTTTAAAGGTTTATCACTTCTCTTTAAAGGATTCCTTGCCCCTAATAGCAGGGATTCTTGTTAAGAAGTTGTCTTTTATACAAGCTATTGCTTTAAATATCTCTTTAGGCAATTTGTTTTATAGGAACTATTCTTAATAGTATATTTTAGCTTTCTTAATAGCTCTAAGGTACTTGTTTTTAGCTAGCAAGTAATCTCTTTTTTATAGGTATAGCGTGTTATCTCCTCTTCTTGCTACTTGCTTGTAATGTTAAAAGGTCCTGTTTAGGATAGTCTTAAAGAAATCTAGATAGCTAGTCTACTAAAGCTTTAATTTTAGTTTCTAGTTTATAAAAGAGGTAGATCTCATAAGCTTTTGTTAAATTAATGTTGTAAATTCTTCTATTTTTTTATCTAGTTTCTCCTTTAAGAGTTTAAGGCCTAAAAGAAGTTATATTAAGAGGTAGATTAAGGCGTGTAGTAGAGTGAGTAATTAGTCCCCTAGCTTTACTTACGATATTACCTCCTATAAAGTAGTATTAAAAAAGTACTAATTTGCTTTTTTTGTGTTGTACTTTTTTAGCTAGCTAGGTAGCTGCCCTTAGTCAACAATACTAAACAGGATAGCGTAGTAGTCTAATCTAACTTTAAGGATAGCTTGCTAGTCTAGAATACTAGAAGCTATATTATTTGTTAATAAAGTAAAGTTAAGTACACTCTCTTTTTACATGTAAGCTTTTAAGAAAGTGCTAACTCTTATATTATTTAATAGAGATAGGTTTTAGTTATTAACCTACTCTACTAAATCCTCTACTTATTAGTTGAAGTTCTACTCCTGTAAGCTCTATCTTAGGTAGTAGCAATTAAAATCTCTTAGAATAATTAAAAATAATTCTATAGACTCTCTTAGGAGGCGCCTTTAAATTATTATTATATTTAGCTCTTGTCTTAGGCTTTTTTTATAATAAATATTATAGATGTAGATCTTTCGTGTGATAGGTTGTATTAAAATAGGTAGAAAGTTGTTGTTATTGCTAATATATGGATTTACTTCTACTTCTAAATCCTTTTAAATATAAAATAGAGTTCTAGGTTATAGGCCTTAATAGGTTAGTAGTATTTGCGTAAAGTCTAGATAAGTAATTAACCTAGTGTCCTTATATAGTTCTTTTACTAACTAAGGCTCTTGTATTATAATAATCTTAGCGTTTGCTATAATAGCTAGATTAATCGTGCTTTCTGTAGTATGGCCACTCCTTTTAACATTTATTTGTAGGACTTTAATTATACTAATTAGTTTAATTAGTCTTAGCTCTCCTAGCTCGTAGAATTTAGTATTCTTAGCTTTTTACTACATAAGATTTATTATACTTAATACACTTAAATATAGTATAACTATAGAGTTTATTTATACTAGCACAAGTCTTACATTTATGTTAGCTAGTATAAGTATTTTGCTGTAAATTTAGTAGGCTACTTTTAAGCACTTAGCTTTTAGGTAGCTAAATCCTTAGCATTTAGTGTCTTATTTTAAGATATTAATAACTTGTAGTTTCTCTGCTCTAAGGCTTTACCTTAGAATATAGAGCTTCTTTCTTATAGCTTTTTAGGCTTCTTTCTCTATTACAAAGGCTATATATGCTAAACTAAAATTTTAGTTTTATTTTTTATCTTTAGGCATTAGCTAAAAAAATTTATTAATAACTTTTTATCCTTTATTAAAGGTTTTAAATTCTTCTTTAACTACTTCTAGGCCATAGTATATAAGAAGCTTGTAGATAACAACCTTAAACTAAGGTATAATAAGTTAGGTAGCCTTAAAAGTTGTAATATCTTGCTATATAGCCTAGTTCTCTGAATTGTATTTTGCTTTTAAATCTAGTGTATTTATAACTCTTTTGTTTCTTTTAAAAGATATTGTAATTAAGGCAATTACAAGTAATTATATACCTCTTTTTATTACAAAGGCGTTGTTAAAGGCATTTCTAAGTTTAAAGGCATTAAATACAGCTAGAGTCTTGCTACTAGCACTAGCTAGTAGTCTTTTAGGCTAGTAGCCTTAAGTTTTAATTTTTTTAGATATTTATTTATAGTTAATTTTTTTTGTTGCCTGCTGTCAGGATCTGGCGACCTTCTAGGCCAGGTCGGATTAGTTCGGAATGGCTGAGGTCAGACTCGACCATGTTAGTTCCGAATAGGTCATATAACCCTAGATTACTCTAGTATAAGTAGAGATACAATATTGTAGTTAAGACGGTATTAATTTGTCTCTCCTCTACAGGCAATATACTATTATCCTCCTATCTCTAGCATTCTGTATCTATACTTAGTATTAAGCCTTACATTTAAATTAATCTTTTTTAGATACGCTCTTGCTATATAATAAGTGCTTATTTTACCTGTGCGGACAGCCGCGCCTGTACTCTTACTAACAATAGGAAAGGATTATCTAACCTAAAAACCTAAGGGATAAGATTATTAAAACTAGCACCTATTCTTAAAGAGGGACAAGAACAGGTACCTATTAACTAGAAGATAAATAAAAATAAAAAAAGTAATATATCTTAATCTTTAATTGCGCTACAACACCTATACACCCCTAGTAAAGGCTAAGATAGCCTAGAAGAGCTACTCTAAACTAAGAGCTAGCACAATTACGCGTATAAAAAGAGGAACAACTAAAATAATACAAGTTAGCTAAGCTTAAGAAAATATATAATAAAGTAACCTTAAAAGACCTAAGCGCACTTAATAAGGATCTAAAAACTACAGCCTTAAGTAAATAAACTAACTTAATATTATTGTCTAGGTTTCTACGTCTAGAGCTACTACATGTATTCTTAAAGACTAACTATACACAATATAATTAATAGGAAAAAGATTATAGGTTATACTTTCTCTGCGTACTACAAAGTTTTACTTTAAAGACTTAGAAAATTAACTTTAAAATAATATATATCTTAAAGTTATTAAAAATATTATAGCACGCGCATTAAACTATAAAAAAACAGAAGTTACTCTCTTAAATACTAAATTAGGTAGACTTAAAAAAAGTAATGTTAAACTCTCTAAAATTACTCTAAGAACGCAAGTAATAGGCTTATAACTACTTAAAATAAGCTTATTAACTCCTAAATTAGAATTTTACAGACTAATTAGGCTATATAAGACTATTGTAGGAAGAATTAGGCTTAAATTATATACTTAATATTTAAGTCTTAGAATACACTGCAGTATTACGTAAGAATATTAAAAAAAGTCTCCTCTTACTTTTAGTAAACTAACAGGTAACACTATTATAAGTAAAAAAATATATAAACCTTATTAACTAGTAAAAGACTTAAAGAGTAGAGCCTAAACTATAATACTTTAAAAAGGAGGAAGTAAGAGCACTACAAGACTAAGAAAAGTTAAAAAAAAAAGACTCTAAAAAATATAAAGCGTACAAGAATAGGCTATAATAGCCTAAAGTAGAGTAAACTAAGTAAGAAAAGTACTAAAAAACGTACTCTACAGTGTTATAAGTGAAGGGAACTTAGACATTATAAGTCTAACTACTATAAGCTAGGTAAGCTAGAGAGGATAGTAGACAGCGCTACTGCACCTAAGTTAGGAAAAGACTAGGGGTAGAGGAACTTAAGTCCTACCTTGCCGCCTACATTACTCTCTATTAGGAGAACAAGGACTTAGGCACGCTCTGTAAAGCAATTTTACCTAAGCTAGTACGCTTTTTAACTATAAGGTTTATAGTTAAGGTATTAAAGCTTTTAAAAGCTATAGTAGATAGAGGCTTATAACTAAACTTTATATCTACTATATTAGTAAAGGAGTTAGACTTGCCTATTAATTCTTTACTTAGCCTATTAGTAGAAAGAGTAAATAGAGGCAAGCTTACTATCTATAGCATAACTAAGGTAGATGTAACTATTATAGATTTACAAGAACGTGTTAGGACGTAGTATATTCTATTTATAGTATTAAACCTAAAGAGGTACTTCATTTACTTTAAGTTACTATAGATTAACTTTATAACCTAAAAATAAGCTATACAATAAGATATATGCTTTTTTAAAATAAAAAGTTCTAAAATTTAAGTAGCTTTTAGAAGTTAGGTGTAGAAGAAGCTAAAACCTTTAAAAAGAGTATACGTAACCTAATAGTAGACGTGTATACATAAATTATAAGTTTTATAGGCTAGAATAGCTAAGAATTAGCTAAAATAGGCTAACTTCCCCTACAATACGCTAAATACGTAAATATATATTTAGAAAAGGACTTTACAGTCCTAGTAAAGCATAAACTGCAAAATCTAGCAATTCACTTACTACCTAGTATAAATTTACTATATATGCTATTATACAACCTGCTAAAGATAGAGTTAGAGCTGTTAAGGAAGTATCTTACAAAGTATATAGCAAGGGGATAAATAAAAAGATCTAAGTCTTTAGTAGGCACACTAATACTCTTTATAAAGAAGAAAGATAGTACAATAAGGCTATATATAGATTATTATAGTCTAAATAAAATTATAGTAAAAAACAGGCACTTTCTCCTACTTATTATAGAGTTGTTAGATAGACTAGCGTAAGCTAAGTACTATACTAAGCTTAATATAAGAGAAGCGTACTATAAAGTGCGTATTAAGGAAAGAGCCAAATAGAAAATAGCCTTCTATATAAGATATAGCTACTTTAAGTATACTATTATGCCTTTTAGTCTAATAAACGCTCCTGCGCAGTTTTAAGCCTATATAAACTAAACACTAGTTAGCTTAGTTAATATATCCTATATTATCTATTTAGACGATAACCTAATATTCTCTAAGATAAGAGAAGAATATAAAACTTCTATTAAGGAGATACTCTAAAAATTGCGCGTAGCTAAGCTATATGTAAAGCTTAGTAAGTATAAATAGTACACTTAGCGCACAGAATACCTTAGAAACATAGTTATACTAAATAGTATTAAACTTAACAAGGATAAGATTAGGATAATCTAGGATTAGCTTATCCTACGCATAGTATAGAATATTAGAATATTTATTAGCTTTATAAACTACTACAGGAGATTTATTGCTAAATTCTTTAAGGTAGCTCTACCCTTAACTATATTAACCTAGGAAAGCCTAGGCTTAGCTAGAAAAGGCCACGCTATAAAAAGAGAAGAAAGTTAAACTCTAGATATTAGGAAAGAGGCAAATAGGGCATTCTAACAACTTAAAAACTTTTTTCTAAATATACCTATACTAGCGCATTTTAAGAGGGATAAAAAGACAAAGGTAGAAGTAGATGCCTCTAGTAGTGTAATATTAAGTATCCTAAGCTAATATATCCTAGAATCGCCTACTACAAGGCAATAGAGGCTAGTTAACCTTTATTTACGTAAGCTAATTATAGCTAAATACAACTATGATATTTATAACTAAGAACTTCTTATAATAGTTAAGAGTTTAAAACACTAGCGCTACTACCTTAAGAGTATCTATTTTAAGATCCTAATAGACTATTAGAACCTTAAATAGTTTATAGAAACTAAAATTCTTAATTACTACTAAGTATAATTATATCTAGTGCTAACGCGCTATAATTTTATCCTAAACTACTGCCCTAGAAGCACTAATCTAGTAGACAGCCTATTCTACTGTCCTAACTATATAGCTAAGTTATAAAAACTAGTATAAAAGTAAAATAAGGCTTTTATATAGCTAATAAAAGATATTCTAAGTAATAAAGGCACAAAAAGCTTACTTATTACAGTAACTCTTACTTAGTTAAGTAAATAAATAAAGCAGCAATCTACTTTAAGAAAAGTACTAAGAGAGTTTAAGTAAGTAGAAAGGACTATACTTAAGAATTTAGAACCTCTAGAAGACTATAATATTACTAATAAGGAATTAGAAGCTATGTTAGATAAATTAGACGTAGATATAGACTAGAATAACCTATTTTAGCCTAAAATAGGCTTATTACGTCTAAAAGAGCTTACTAATACTTAGAGCAAGGTACAAGCACTAAAAGAATACTATAATAATCTACTTATAGGTTATTTTAGCACTAGAAAGAGACTAGAAAAACTATAATAGTAATATATCTAAAAGAGTATAAAGAAAGATGTAATAGAGTATTATTATAACTACCTTACCTATAGAAAGTTAACTCTAGCTTATTATAGGCTTTATAGCCCTCTTAAACTTTTACTCCTGCTAGATAGGCTGTAGGAGGACGTAATAATAGATTTTATAATAGAATTGCCTCTTAGTAGGATATAGAGTTAAGTATACAACTTAATGCTTATTATAGTATACTAGTTAACTAAAATAGCCTATTATATCCTAGCAAGAGCTGATTAGGATAGTACTAACTTAGCTTAGGCTTAGATATGTAAAGTAATTAGACTATATAGCGTACTAAGACAGGTAATCTTAGATAGAGGCCTGCTAATAAATGCAAAGCATTAGGACACCTTCTAATACTATATAAACTCTAGAAAGGTCCTTACATCTGCTTTCTATTTATAAATAGATAGATAGATAAAAAGATAGAACTAAATACTTTAATAATACCTTTAGTGCTACTGCACTTTAGAATAAGTTAATTAGGCTTTATAAACCTCTATTAGTGAATTTGCGTACAACAACAGCATACATGTAACTACTAGAACTATTTTTTTCTAAGCATACTATAGAATAGACCTAATTAGCGCAGAATAGCCTAGTATAGCCTTAGGCAATAGAGAAAGCCTTATAGGACTACAAACTGCCTCTAAAGTGCTAAGCCTATAAAGTAAATATAAATAGAAGATTATTATAGCTAATACTTACTAGAAGGCACATGTAGATAAGAAGAGGTTACCTATTATACCCAAAGTAGGAGACTAAGTCTTAGTATTAAATTGTTATATATAATTAACAAGGCTAAAGATAAAAATAGACTAGAAGTTTATAGAACCTAAATATATTATAGCCTAGATTAGCTTATCTGCGTTTAAAGTAGACATGCTAGAGCTAAAGAATATCTACCTAGTCTTCTATGCCTTACTATTAGAGCTATATAACTTAATAGGGAAAATACTACACTTAAAAAGGCAGAACGTAGACATCTTAAAAGAATTAAGTAATAATATGTATAAAGTAGATTGTATACTAAAAAGAAGAAAAAATAAGGCTAATTAGTAGGAATACTTAGTCTCTTAGAAAGGTTATTCTAAAAAAGAGAACTCCTAAGAACCTAGTCCTAACCTAAGCGCAGAAGCGCTTAAGAGATTCTAGAACAATAATTATATACTTCTTTGTTACTAAACTAAGAAGGTAAAACTAAAGAGAGGTTAAGAATAACCTCCTAAAAAAAAGGGGATAACTCTAAGTAGATTAAAGGAGGATAACTAAAGTATACTTTTACTTATTTTTTCCTTTTACAAAAGGTTTTTTAGTTAGGTGTTTGATAGTACTTTAGCCTAAGACTATAAAGACTACCCTTACGTACCTGACTCCTACCTATATTAGCCTGTAATAGCCTAGTATAGGCCACTATAGTACACTAAGGCTAACAGGACAACAGGACTAAGAAACAACTAGGGCTAAATAGCCTAATTTATAAAAGAAAAGTTATACTAGTAAGAAATTACTAAGTTTAAAAGGAACTATATTATTATTTAACTTATGCTAATTAGGGGATCTACTAGAACGCCTTAGACTAGGCTATTATAGCCTAGTCTAACCTATAATGCCCTATTAGGAGCAAGTACCTCCTATATATATCCTATATATATATATATTAAAGGTCTTAGGAACCTATTGTAGCCTAAAATAGCCTATTATAGCTTATATTAACCTATTTAAAGTCTATCTATCCTGTTCTTAGCCTCCTAGATCTAGGTCTTAACCTTCTTAATAGACCTAGTTAAGCTACCTTTAGTATTGCCCTTAGCGCTTATATGTTAGGACTTTAGGGCTAACAACTCTACATTTATATAATATACCTCTTACTTAAGTAAAGAACAGCTACTCTTAGTAATCTTATGCAATACTAGGTTAGAACAGCCTATTATAGCTAATAATAGGGTATATATACCTTCTTAGAGGTACTAGAAATTAGCTCTTCTATCTCTTGCTACTCTAAAAACTTATTAGCCTTAGCCTTAGCCTTAATAGTATAGTTGTTATAAGAATAGAAGTTAGAACGTAGATTGCTCTAAGAATTTTAATCAAAGTAAATAGTACTATTATAAAGAAAAAGCTTTTCTGCCTAAGGCTTGTACTAGCTAAAGGAGGTTAGCAAAAGCAATAATAGAGTATAATAGGCTATTATAGCCTACAAAAGCTTACTTACTTTATAATCTTCTTATTTAAGGCTTAAGCCTACGTAATTAGCTTAGCCTTAACTAGCTTAAGGTTAGTTGCAGTAAGAGAGACCTTCTAGCAAAAGTAGTAGGGCTCTTACGCCTCTCCCTCCTATAGTTAGGCGTCTAAGTTATAGTGAGGATTCTTAACGTTCTCCTTACGCTTACTAGTATTAATCTACCTAACTAGGATACTAATCTTACAGAAGAGCTATATCTTAGTAGCAGAAGGCTATATTATGTTAGCATAGGCTAAAATACTTTATAATAACTAATAGTAGCCTATTAACGTACTATATAACACTCTTAACTTAAGTACTAGTGTAAGGGTGCGTTAGGTTGACCAAAGATGCAAGGTAAACAGTGAAGGTGAATGAATTAGATATCGAACTATAGAGAGAGACTACGTAGGTTTATATATCCAACCCGGGTGATTAGGACTTAACCCAGGTTAGGACTAACTGAGGTTGTCGGAGGTTGTCAGATCAGCTAACAGTTAGCGTGAATAGTGCGGCCGATAGTCAGCTACTAGTGCTGAGGTGCTAGTACTGAGGTGCTAGTGCTGAGGTAAGAAAAGCCAACGAAGGCCACAGGCCGAGTACTAGAGAACATCAAGGCTTCAGCCCTTTACAACTAGTAACAAAGATACTTTATATACTAGATTTTTTACTAGAGTTATTCTTATGCGTCTAGGTCTTATAAAGCTCTATAGTGTTGTTGTTAACTACAAGAAATATTTAACTAACCTTATTAAATATATAAACGCCTCTACTAGTAAAGAAGTTAACGTAGTAACTATAATAATGCGCAAAAGTGCAACCTTTACTAATATAGAAGTTACTAACTATAGTAGCGTCTATCTTAGAAGCAGCAACTATTGTATAGGCAAGTATAGGCTATTCTAGCCTATAGTACCTTATAGTAGGCTGTAGTAGGGCTAATATAGGCTAAAACAGCAGAATTTGTTAAAGAAGAGCTAATTTAATTAGTTACAAGAAGCTGCTAAGCTATAGTTAGCCTTACTCACCCTATCCTAGTCTATTATAGCCTATAATAGTATATAATAGCCTTTGACCCGGACTAACTAGATCTTTAAGATTTAGGGTAACTTACTAGTTATTATTAAGTAGAGTGTAGAAGGAAGGGTAGGAAAACCTAAGAGAAGCCTATACAACCCTGCTAAGACGCTAGCAAGCCTTCTAGAAGCTTCTAGCGCACGGACACTTAAGGTAAAGATAAAATACAATATAAGGTCTTTAGAAATTATACAATTATACTCTAAAAGAAATTTCCCTTCTACTTAATAATAAAGCACTAACTACAGTATTGTAGCTTAGACTAGGCTATTCTACCCTAGTCTTACTAACCTAGGAGGATTAGTCTTAAGAAGGGGGATAATGTCAGCATCTAGCGACCTTCTAGGCCAGGTCGGATCAGTTTAGAATAGCTGAGGTTAGACTTAACTATGTTAGGTCCGAATAGGTTATATAACCCTAGACTACTCTAGTATAAGTAGAGATACGATATCGTAGTTAAGACGGTATTGATTCGTCTCTCCTCTACAGGCAATATACTATTATTCTCCCATCTCTAGCATCCCGTATCTATACTTGGTATTGAGCCTTACACCTGCTATAGTAGCAAAAGTAGTTATAGAAGTATAAGTCGTGTTTTAAATAGGTATGTTCTAGATAGGCGTATTCTAGATAAGCGTGTTTATTAGTTTTTTAATACATCTAATTTTCTCTCTTAACTCCTTTAAGACGTTTAAGAGGCTTAATATTTCATTAGCTAAAATAGCTTTATTCTTCTTATTTACTCTCCTATTTTCTGTATGGTCTTTAAAAACTTCTACTAGGTCTAAAAGATTTATCTGCTAGGTAGAGTTAATTTTAGCTAAATTAGCTGCCTAGATTATAAAGTCCCTAGCTATCTTAAGTGCTTCTTCTACTAAAGTAGCTTTTTGTGTTTTATTTCTAATAGAGTATTAAGAAATAAGTCTAATAAAAGAAGAAAAATTGCTTTTAGTTTAAACGTATGTAGGCCTTTATAATTCCTCTAGATTTTGCCTTTCTTAGTAAGGCGTTATTATATCGTCTTCTTCTATCTTCATTTGTTTTTTGTTTAATCCTCCTAGATTTTTAGAAGCAAGTTGTTTTTTATTACTTTTTAAATTTGTTATAATTTCTTAGTTTAGTTAGGCTTTAATAAGCTCTTTAATCTTAATTAGCTTAAGATGCCTTAGCATGTAGTCTAAGCTTATAAGGGAAAACGCAAATTTTTCCTCTAAAAAAGGAGGGGGCCACACACGCACCAACGTCGACTTTTCTAGAAATTAATTAGAAACAACCGGATTCTAAGGAAACTACCCTGAGGAATCAATTGCGATACTTTTCAGAGCCTGCAGCGAGGGCGCTAGTGCGCTATAAAGGGTGAAAGGGTCACCTGCCCCCTCCTTTTTTAGAGGAAAAATTTGCGTTTTCCCTTATAAGCTTCAACTACATGCTAAAGCATCTTAAGCTAATTAAGATTAAGGAGCTTATTAAAGCCTAACTAAACTAAGAAATTATAATAACTTGAAAAAATAATAAAAAATAACTTACTTCTAAGGACCTAAGAAGATTAAACAAAAGACAAATAGAAATAGAAGAAGACAATATAACAACACCTTACTAAGAAAGGCAAAATCTAAAGGAACTATAAAGGCCTACACATATTGGAACTTAGAGCAATTTTTCTCCTTTTATTAGACTTATTTCTTAATACCTTATTAGAAATAAAACACTAAAAGCTACCTTAGTAGAAGAAGCACTATAAATAGCTAGGAACCTAGTAATCTAAATAGCTAATTTAGCTAAAAACAACTTTACTTAGCAAATAAGCCTTTTAGACTAAGTAGAAGTCTTTAAAGACTATACTAAAAATAAGAGATTAAATAAGAAGAATACAGCTATTTTAGCTAATTAGATATTAAGCCTCTTAAACGTCTTAAAGGAGTTAAGGGAGAAAATTAGACGCATTAAGAAACCTACAAACACGCTTATCTAGAATACACCTATCTAGAACACGCCTATCTAAAACACGATCTACACTACTGTAGCTACTTTTGATACTATAGCAGGCAACAACAAAGATCAACTATAGACGAATAGCTAAAAAATACAAAAACTAAAGGCTACTAGCTTAAAAGACCGCCAGCTAGTGCTAGTTAGCGAGACCCTAGCTGCATTTAATGCCTTTAAACTTAGAAATGCCTTTAACAACGCCTTTACTTTATTTTTTAAGGTGTGAAGGGTGGTGGTTGCTGTTGTAGTCAAAATGGGTTTCCAAAAAAGTGAAAAGCAGCTACCCTACACTAATCAATCGCAAAAGTCAAAAAAAAATATTGTGTGTAGTCAACGAGATTCGAACGGTGGGCAGATGAGTTCTGGGAGGAAAAAACGCCTTTACAACAAAAGGAGGTATACAATTACTTGTAGTTACCTTAATTACAACATTCTCTAAGAGAAACAAAATAGTCACAACTACACTAGCTTTTAAAGCAAAATACCTCTTAGAGAACTAGGCTATATAGCAAGACATTACAACCTTTAAGGCTGCCTAACATATTACACCTTAGTTTAAGGTTGTTATCCACAAGCTTCTTACAAACTACAGCCAAGAGGTAGTAAAAGAAAAAATTAAAACCTTTAACAAAGGCTTAAAGGTTATTAGCATTTTTTTAGCTAACGCCTAAGGATCAAAGAGAAAACTAAAACTTTAGTTTAGCATACGTGGCATTTGCAATAAAAGAAGAAGCCTAAAAGGCTATTAGATAGAAGCTCTACATCCTAGGGCAAAGCCTTAGAGTAGAGAAACTATGAGTTCTTAATATCTTAAAATAATACACTAAATGCTAAGAATTTAGCTACTTAAAAGTTAGGTGCTTAAAAGTAGCCTGCTAAATTTGCAGCGAAACATATTATACTAGCTAACACAAGTGCAAGTCTTGTGCTAGTAAAGAGAAACCCTGCATTTACACTATATTTAAGTGTATTAACTGTAATAAACCTTATACAGTAAATAGCTAAGAATACGAAATCCTACAAGCTAGGACAGCTAGGACAAATTAAACTAATTAGTATAATTAAAGTCTTATAAATAAATATTGATTGGAGTAGCCCTGCTATAGAAAGCGCAATTAACTCAGCTATTACAGCAAACGCTAAGATTATTGTAATATAAGAGCCTTAGTTAGTAAGAGGTCTATACGAGGACACTAGGTTAATCGCCTATCTAGACTTTACGCAAATACTACTAACCTGTTAAGGCCTATAATCTAGAACAGTATTTTATATTTAAAAGGATTTAGAAGTAGAAGTTAATCCTAATATTAGTAACAATAATAACTTTC
This sequence comes from Alternaria sp. 'sect. Undifilum', assembly GCA_024321975.1. NCBI lineage: Eukaryota > Fungi > Ascomycota > Dothideomycetes > Pleosporales > Pleosporaceae > Alternaria > Alternaria sp. 'sect. Undifilum'. The sequence goes on along the minus strand of JAJJZI010000010.1, from coordinate 195,504 downwards.
TAGTAATTTTAATATAACTTAACACAAGAAAGATTTACGTCTATAACATTTATAATAAAAAAAGCCTAAGATAAGAGCTAAATATAACAAAAATCTTAAGACGCTCTCTAGGAGAGTCTATAGAATTATGTTTAATTATCTTAGGAGATTTTAATTACTACTACCCTAGATAGAGCCTACAAGAGTGCAACCTAAACTAATAAGTAGAGGATTTAGTAGAGTAGGTTAATAACTAAAACTTATCTCTATTAAATACTATAAGAGTTAGCACTTTTTTAGAGCTTACATGTAAAAAGAAAGCATACTTAACCTTACTTTTTTAATAAAGAATATAGCTTCTAGTATTCTAAACTAGTAAGCTATCCCTAAAGTTAGATTAGACTACTACGCTATCCTGTTTATTATTATTTACTAAGGGCAGCTACCTAGCTAGCTAAGAAAATAAAACATAAAAAAAGCAAATTAGCATATTTTTAATACTACTTTATAAAAGGAGATATCTTAAGTAAAGCTAGAGGACTAATTACTAGCTCTACTACACGCCTTAAACTACTTCTTAAGATAACTTCTTTTAAGCCTTAAACTCTTAGAGAAGAAACTAGATAAAATAGCAGAGGACTTTACATTTTTAATTTAACAAGTGCTTAGGAGATCTTCTCCTCTTGTAAACTAGAAATTAAAGCTACAGCCTTAGTAGACTAGCAATTTAGATCTCCTTAAAGCTATCCTAAATAGGACCTTTTAAGATTACAAGCAAGCTACAAAAAGAGAAGATAATACGCTATACCTATAGAAAAGGGATTACCTGCTAGCTAAAAATAAGTACCTTAGAGCTATTAAGAAAGCTAAAATTTACTATTAAGAATAGTTCCTCTAAAACAAATTGCCTAGAGAGATATTTAAAGCAATAGCTTGTATAAAAGATAACTTCTTAACAAGAATCCCTACTATTAGAGGCAAAAAATCCTTTAAAGAGAAGTGCTAAATCTTGAAAGAGGAGCTATTTCTACTACCTCCTTCTACACTATCTCTATTACTTAATAACTACTAAGGAAACTATAAATAGGAGTAGCTAATTCTATCTAAAGAGGAGCTCTACACAACCTATTAGAAAATAAAAGCTACCTTACTAGGCCTAGACAGAATTAGCTAAGAAGTTATCTTAAAGGTATATAAATACTAACTAGGCATCTTCTTTAAAGTTTACTTAGCCCTGTTTAACCTAGAATACTAACTAAAGTACTAGCAAAAAGCAAAAGGGGTTATTCTTAGAAAACTAAACAAACTAGACTACTTAATTCTAAAAGCATACAGAGTTATCTCCCTCTTATGCTGCCTAGGGAAGGCACTAGAAAGGCTCTACTTAAAAAGATTAAGTATCTTAGCAGAAACAACTAGCCTATTACACTCTACACAAATAGGAGGCAGGCTTAAGAAATTAGCTATTAACGCTACACTCCTCTTCTATAATAATATTTAACAATAGAGAAAGATGAATAGAGTTACTTTAACAGCCTTTTTAAACATTAAAGGCGCTTTTAACTATTTATCTAAAAATAAGCTTCTAGAAAATATAAGCAACTAACAGCTACCTACCTGCCTCTTATTAAAGACAAACTCTTTCCTTACAAAGAGGCTCTTAAAGCTATCTTTTAATAGGTAAATAGAAGAATTATAGAAAGTTAATACTAGTATACCTTAAGGAAGCCTAGCTTTGCCTATCTTATTTCTAATTTACACAAAACTGCTATTCTAGTTAATTATATTAAACAGCAATATATACTCCTTATCCTATATAGACAACCTTTAGATCTTAATATTAACAACATCTATTAGGAAAAACATTAAACTACTTAAAAAGGAGTTAGCAAACCTCTTTATATAAGTAAAGAAGTTAGCTATTAAGTTTAATAGCTTAGAAATAGAATTAGCAAATTAGACAAGATTTAAGAAATAAATAAATAGATTTCTTACGCTACCTACTTAAGAGACCTTTTAGCTTAAAGAACTAGTTAGATAGCTAAGCATTTTCTTTAACAATACTATAAAATTTAGAGACTACTACTATATTAAGATAGAACAAGCAAACTAAACTTTTTTCCGCCTAAGTAGGCTAGCTAATATTAATAAATGCCTCTTACTAAAGGTAATAAGGCAATTATACTTAGCGTGTATTACTAGTGTAGCTAACTATAAATGTTAGCTATTCTAGAAAAGCTAACAATACGTCCTTAATAGCAGGCAAAAACTATAAAACTAGGCCTATAGAAAGATTTTAGGAACTTTTAGATCCTCCCCTACAATGCCTAGTAAGGTAGAAGCTACTCTATTTCTACCTAGAGTTAGGCTAAATAACACTATAAGAAGATACGCCTTTAGATCTACTTTACTAAATCTAAATTACCCTTTAAAAGCTGCTATTAACAACAACAGAGAAGAACAACTTAATTAAATTTAAGAATTTATTACCTTAGCCCTCTTAGATAATATAGAGGAAACACAACACTACGCCTTTATACTATAAAATACTAAAACTCCCTACAAGATCTATTATTTAAATATGCTAAAAGATATAGTAGCTTAAAGTTATAAAAAACTACTAGTAGACAATAACTTTCTATTAATATACTTAGATGCCTTAGCTATAAAGGACAGCAAAGGAATTTTCGTAGGCGTTGCCTTCTACAAAGAAGCTACTCTTATTAAAGAACTTTAAGTAAATATAGCAAATAACTAGCTAGTTTATAATAATAAACTAGAGAAAATTACTTTAAGTCTAGAGAAAGTAGTTAGCCTATTAAACAACTACTAAAATATTAATATATATATAGATAATTAGGCTACTCTATTTTAAATAAAAAACACCTTAAACAACCCTAGCTAAGAGTGGCAAATTAGGCGCATTAGGGCAGCAACTTAACTAGAAAGAAAAGGCATTACCTCTACGCTACATTAAGTTCTAGGACACTAGGATATACTAGGAAACAATTAAGCAGACTCCCTAGCAAAAGAGTCTATAAAAATAAACCCTTTAATAAACAAGATAAGCCTAGCAGTTATTAGTTCTTAAATTAAACAACAAGCAAACGTTAAGTAGTTAAGCCTTCTAGACAATTATAGGAAAAAAGCTACTACTAAGAACTCTAGCACCTACTTAGCAACCTTTAAATAGAAAATAAGAAAATAGATACTTATCCCCTCTACTAGGAGAGATATATCTAGCTCCTTCTTTTAATTAAAACTTAGGCATAGCTACCTAAAGAGCGATCTATTTAAGAAAGAAAAAGTAGAATTTAAAACTTACCTACACAATTTTAGAGCTACACAAAACACAGCTTATATAATCTTTAGGTGCTAACTATACAAGAAGAGCAGAACTATACTTTAGAACTTATATATAGAGCTAATCTCTCTATAATATCTTTTTTAAACAGAAGCAGGCATTAAGGCTACTTTAGCTTTTATTTAAGAAACTAGGGTTAGTACACAGGCCTAGTACAAAGGAAACTCTAATTACTAGATGCAATCGCCTAGCTAGGCGACCAAGCTCTAAACACCCCTCCCCCCTCTTCCCCCTCCCTCGACCTTACACAATAGGCTAAGAGCCTCACCTTTATTTAGATAAGCCACCCCTTGTAAACTACTCAGTAGATAGAAAAATTACATAGATACCTGCAGGCCTTGGCCTGCACGTCTTATATAGCCCTTCAGGCTGAGAAAGGACGTTAAACTACAATAAAAGAAAAAAAAAGGAGGGGGCAGGTGACCCTTTCACCCTCTCTAGCGCGCTAGCGCCCTCGCTGCAGGCTCTGAAAAGTATCGCAATCGATTTCTCGGGGATGTTTCCTTAGGATCCGGTTGTTTCTGATCAATTTCCAGTAAAGTCGAAGTTGGTGTTGGTATAGCCGTGCAGGACAGCGCTTTATGCCGCAGCGTAAGCTTAATATACTCCTACTAAAGTGTTTCACAAGCGAGTTATTCACCCAAGCGAGCTACTCACGCCCTACTAGCGCGTCAACTTCGCAACAATATCACGTACTTTTATCACAGTATACTAAAAATCGTGGTAAGCTATTCTACTCTATAGAGCTATCGCTATCATTTGCATCCTCTATTTCTACCGTACAAGTGCGCGCGTTATGCCTAGTCTCGCCGCAAGTGCCGCAGTGTCGCCCTGCGCGCACTCTCTTTAACAGTCCTGCATTATTGTTACAATGTTCTGCACTGTTGCAGCAATTAAGTTCAAAACTTTACTAACTGTTAGTGTTTTTTTAATTTATATTTATTGTTGTTTACGTGTACTGCGCTTTATAATCTTTTTAATTGCGCTTTGCATGCGCGCCTATTTTTTTTATAGTAACACTATAGTATGCGCTATTTATTAAGCGCTTTTACTTAGCTGCTGTACTTGCTTATTTCATAAACTTGCTAAAGACTAATAGTGAATTTTAATTTAATTTCAAATAAGTATATTTTAATTCTTTACTTTCTTTGGGTTGCGTAGTGTTTACGCTATTTAAGCAACGTTGTTTTGCTGCAGTAGCCTTAGCGTACGTATTTTTATATTAAGCTTTAAAATTATAACTTTCAAGTTATATAGCACTAGCTTAGTCTTTTTAAAGCTTGCTTAAATCTTATTTTTCAACATTGCCTTATTATAAGCTGCTTTTTTATTATTGAAGTTCAACGTCCTTTCTCAGCCTAAAGGGCTATATAAGTCGTGCAGGCTGAGGCCTGTAGGTATCTATGTGGTTTTTATCTTCTAAGTAATTTACAAGGGGTGGTTTATCTGAATGAAGGTAAGGCTCTTAGCCTATTGTGTAGATGTGGTGGGGGCGGAGGCGGAGGCGGAGGAGGCGGAGGAGGCGGAGGCGGAGGAGGCGGAGGCGGAGGAGGCGGAGGAGGCGGAGGCGGAGGCGGAGGAGGCGGAGGAGGGGAGGCGGAGGCGGAGGAGGCGGAGGAGGCGGAGGCGGAGGCGGAGGAGGCGGAGGAGGCGGAGGCGGAGGAGGAGGCGGAGGCGGAGGAGGCGGAGGAGGCGGAGGCGGAGGAGGCGGAGGAGGGGGAGGCGGAGGAGGGGGAGGAGGAGAGGGGGCGTGCTTAGAGCTAGGTCGCCTGGACAGGCAATTGTATCTAGTTATCAGAGTTTCCCTTGTACCAGGCCTATGTACCAACCCTAGTTTCTTAAATAAAGGCTATAGTAGCCTTAATACCTGCTTCTGTTTAGAAAAGATACTGTAGAGAGATTAGCTCTGCATAGGAGTTTTAGAATATAGCTCTACTATCTTTGTATAGTTAGTATCTAAGGATTATATAAGCTGTGTCTTGTCTAGCTTGAAAATTACATAAGCAAGTTGTAGATTCTACTTGTCCTCTCTAAAATAGATAGCTCTTTAAGTAGCTATAACCTAGTTTTAATTTAATAAAAGAGCTAGATATATCTTGCTTAGTAAGAGAAATAGGTATCTGTTTTCTTATATTTTATTTAAAGGTTTCTAAGTAGGTGCTTAGGTTCTTGCTAGTAGTTTTTATCTTGTATTTCTCTAAGAGGTTTAACTAGTTAACATTTGCTAGTTGTTTTATTTAAGAACTAACAACTGCTAAACTTATTTTATTTATTAAGGAGTTTACTTTTGTAGCCTCTTTTGCTAGAGAGTCTACTTAATTGTTTCTTAGTATATCTTAGTGTCCTAGAACCTATTGTAGCGTAAGAGTAATGCCTTATTCTTCTAGTTAAGTTGCTGCCTTAATGCACTTAATTTGCTACTCTTAGCTAAAGTTAATTATAGTATTCTTTAACTAAAATAGAGCAGCCTAATCATCTGCGTACATATTGACGTTTTAGTAGTTGTCTAGCAGGCTAACTGCTTTCTCTAGTTTTAAGGTAATACTTTCTAGTTTACTATTATAAACTAGCTAGTTATTTCTTATATTCGCTTGTAGTACTTTAATAAGGGTAGCTTCTTTATAAAAGTTAACGCCTACGCTAATTCCTTTGCTGTCTTTTATAGCTAAGGCATCTAAGTATATTAAGTAGAAGTTGTTGTCTACTACTAGGTTCTTGTAGTTTTCAGCTTTAATAATTTTTAGCTATTTTAATATATAGACTTTGTAAAGAGTTCTTATGTTCTATAGCGTAAAGGCGTAGTATTATATTTCCTTAGTATTATTTAGAAGGGCTAAAAAAATAGATTCTTAAATATAATTAAGTTGCTCCCTTTTGTTGTTGCTAATAGCAGCTCTTAGAGAGTAATTTAGATCTAGTAAAGTAGATTTAAAGGTGTATCTTCTTATAGTGTTGTCTAGCCTAACTCTAGGTAGAAATAGAGCAGCTTCTACCTTACTAGGCATTATAGGAAAAAATCTAAAAGTTAGAATCTTTCTATAGGCCTAGTTTTAGAGTTTCGCCTACTGTTAAGGACGTGTTGTTAGCTTTTCTAAAATAGCTAACATCTATAATTAGCTACGCTAGTAATACACGCTAGGTATAATTGCCTTATTGCCCTTAGTAAGAGGCCTTTATTAACATTAGCTAGCCTACTTAGGCGGAAAAAAGTTAATTTTGCTTGTTCTATCTTAATATAGCAGTAGTCTCTAAATTTTATATTGTTGTTAAAGAAAATGCCTAGCTATTTAACTAGTTCTTTAAGCTAAAAGGTTTCTTAAGTAGATAGCATAAGAAATCTATTTATATCTTTCTTAAATCTTGTCTAATTTGCTAATTCTATTTATAAGCTATTAAACACAATAGCTAACTCTTCTACTTATATAAAGAGGTTTGCTAACTCTTTTTTAAGTAGTTTAATGTTTTTCTTAATAGATGTTGTTAATATCAAAATTTAAAAGTTGTCTATAAAAGATAATGAGTATATGTTGTTATTTAATGTAATTGTGTATAATAGCAGTTTTATGTAGATTAGAAATAGAATAGGTAAGGCTAGGCTCCCTTAAGGTGTACTAGTATTAACTTTCTATAGTTTTTCTATTTGCTTATTAAATAATAGCTCTAAGAGCCTCTCTGTAAAGAAAGAGTTTGTCTATAATAAGAGGCAGATAAGTAGCTGTTAGTTACTTATATTTTTAAGAAGCTTGTTTTTAGATAAATAGTTAAATGTATCTCTAATATCTAAGAAGGCTATTAATATAACCTTATTCTTTTTTCTTTGTTGTTGAATATTGTTGTAAAAAAGAAGTCTAGCGTTAATAGTGAATTTCTTTAGTCTGCCTTCTATTTGCGTAGGGTAGAGTAGGTTAGTTGTTTCTGCTAAGACACCTAATCTTTTTAAGTAGAGCCTTTTAAGTGCCTTCTCTAGACAGCATAAAAAGGAGATAACTCTGTATACTTTTAGAATTAAGTAGTATAGTTTATTTAGCTTCTTAAGAATAACACTTTTTGCTTTTCGCTAGCACTTTAGTTAGTATCCTAGGTTAAACAGAGCTAAGTAGACCTTAAAAAATATACCTAGTTAATAATTATATGCTTTTAAGATAACTTTTTTGCTTATTCTATCTAGGCCTAGAAAAGTAGCTTTTATTTTCTTACAGGCCGTGCGGATATCCTCTCTAGATAAAATTAGCTACTCCTATTTATAGTTTCCTTAGTAATTATTAAGTAATAGGGCAGGTATAGAAACAGGTAGTAAGAATAATTCCTCTTTAAAGCTTTAACACTTTTTTCTAAAAGAATTTCTACTTTTAATAACAGAGATTCTTATTAATAAGTTATTTTTTGTGTAGGCTATTGCTTTAAATATCTCCTTAAGCAATTTGTTTCAGAGGAACTAGTCCTAATAGTTAAGCTTAGCTTTCTTAATAGCTCTAAGATATTTATTCTTAGCAAGCAGGTAATTCTTCTTCTATAAGTATAGCGTGTTGTCTCCTCTTATTGCTACTCACTTGTATTCTTAAAAGGCTCTGCTTAGGATATCCTTAAGGAGATCTAGGTTGCTATTCTACTAAAGCTTTAGTTTTAGTTTTTAGTTTACAATAGTTGTAGACTTTTAAAGTGCCTGTTAAATTACTGTTGTTAAGATTTCTACTATTTTATTTGGTCTCTCTTCTAAAAGTTTGGTAAAGCCTAGAAGTGATTGTTTTGAGAGGTGGTATAAGGCGCGTGGTAGAGCTAGTAATTAGTCCTCTAGCTTCGCTTAAGTTATCTCGTCCTATAAAGTAGAGTTAAAAAAGTTCTAATCTAACTTTTTTGTGTTGTATCTCTTTAGCTGGCTAGGTAGCCGATTTGAATTAACAATACTAAACAGGATAGCGTAGTAGTCTAATCTAACTTCTAGGATAGCTTACTAGTCTAGAATACTAGAAGCTATATTATTTGTTAAAAAAGTAAGGTTTAGTACACTTTCTCTTTGCATGTAAGCTCTAAAGAAGGTGCTAACTCCTATAGTATTTAGTAAAGATAAGTTTTAGTTGTTAACCTACTTTACAAGATCCTCTCTTTGTTAGTTTAGGTTGCATTCTTGTAGGCTCTATCTAGAGTAGTAGCAGTTGAAATCCCCTAGGATAATTAAATAAGATTCTATAGGCCCTCCTAAGAGGCGTCTTTAAATTGTTGTTATGTTTAGTCCTTGTCTTAGGCTTTTTTGGTTATAAAGTTATAGATGTAGATTTTCCTTGTGTTAAGGAGTATTGCAATAGCTTAAAAGTTGTTATTGTCGCTTATATAAGGATTTACTTCTACTTCTAAGTTCTTTTAAATGTAGAATAGAGTTCTAAGTTATAGGCCTCTATAAGTTAGTAGAATTTACGTAAAGTCTAGATAAGCAATTAACCTAGTATCTTTATAAGCTTCTCTTACTAACCACAGCTTTTGTATTACAATAATCTTAGTGTTTGCTGTAATAGCTAAGTAAATCGCGCTTTCTGTAGCAGAGCTACTTCAATTAACATTTATTTGTAAAACTTTAATTATATTAATTAGTTTAATTAGTCTTAGCTGTCCTAGCCTGTAAAATTTCGCATTCTTAGCTGTTTGCCGCATAACGTCTGCTGCAGTGAGTACACTTAAATGTAGTGTAAATATAAAGTTTTTCTTTACTAGCACACGACTTGCACTTATATTAGCTAGTATAGTGTGCTTTGCTGCAAATTTAGCAAGCTACTTTTAGGTCTCTAGCTTCTAAGTAAATAAATCTTTAGCATTTAGTGTACTGCTTTAAGATATTAACAACTTGTAGCTTCTCTAATTAAGGCTTTGTTCTAAAATATAGAGTTTTCCTCTAATAGCTTTTTAGGCTTCGTTTTCTATAGCAAATGCTACGCATGCTAAACTAAAGTTTTAGTTTTCTTATTTATCTTTAGGCGTAAGCTAGAAAAGATTACTTATAACTTTTAGGCCTTTGTTAAAGGGTTTATTTTCTTCTTTTACAACCTTTAGGCTGTAGTTTGTAGAGAGCTTGTAAATAACAACCTTAAACTAGGGCATAATAAGCTAGGCGGCCTTAAAGGTCGTAATATCTTGCTATATAGCCTAATTCTTTAATCAGTATTTAGCTTTAAAAGCTAGTGTAGTTGTAACTATTTTGTTTCCTTTAGAAGATATTGTAATAAAAGCAAGTATAAGAAATTATACGCTTTTTTTTATTGCAAAGACTTTATCAAAAGCATTTCTAAGTTTAAAGGTATTAAAAGCAGCTAAAGTTTTGCTAACTAGAACTAGCTAGCAATTTTTTAAGTTAGTAGCTCTTAGTTTTTGTATATTTTCAATATTTGTTTATAGTCAATCTTTGTTGTTGCTTGCTACATTAGTAAAAGTAGCTCTAGTGTAAAGGGCTGAAGCCCTGACGTCTTTAGTACTCGACAAAAAGCCTCGTTTTGCTATTCTATAGATCCCGGGTGTCTGTGCGCACCTAGTATCTATAAGCCGGGCGTATTAGCCCTTCTACTTTTCTAGTCTACTAAACTTTTCTCTTAGCTTTGCGCTATTTTCTTAAGCCACGTTAGTAGCTGCTACGTAGCTACCCTTGCCTCTTTCTTAGTACTAAGCACAGACCTTATAAAGGAGTAGATAAACTTGCTAGATAGCCTTTATAGTTTTTTGTTAAATTTATTACTATTTTGCCTGTATTTTTAGTTAATCTAACGTATCCTTACATTTAAATAAAATCTTTCTATAGCGCTAATGCTGCTACATTAAATTAGAAGCCTCCTAGAGCTATATCTAGATAAGAAGCTAGCTAGAGCTATATCTACGCATAGAAGCCCCCTAGAGCTACATCTAGACAAGACTTTAATTAATTAGATTACTAATCTTAGTTAAAGCTGTTTTAAATCTGCTAAGGATTAGTAGTAGAAGAAGCATAAAGAGTGCTAAGAGATACCTAGCTATATAAGACTTTTCCTAGAACGTTTTGTAATATAAACTATTAGATAAGCCTAATATACTACTAGTAGCCTTATAAATTAATCTCTGCTGTTGAATAATATAGGTGCTATTTATTTAGTACTTTTAAATAATAATAGTAGAGAAAGAAATTACATCTAGAAGCTTTGCTGTCTAGATAGCAAGACTACACTAAGATAGTGTTAGTGGAGCTAAAATAGAGAATACTCTAGAAGGCCTCTGCAGAGCGAACAAACTAGATAAAATAGTAACTTTAATAATAATATACGAAGCCTTTCTTATTAAAGAAGTAATTAATTTAGTCTCTAAAGAAGAACTAGAACAAGAATAGTTACTTGCTTAGCTACTAACCCTACTTGCTATATTAAAGCTAGTTTAGTAGCTAGCATAACCTAAGCATTTTAAGTAACTTAATTTAGACGCTTTTAATAGAATAAGAAAGATGTACTAAATATTAAAGAAGTAGCTTACTACTAAGGTAGAAAATAACTAAGAAGACTTTAATATAGAAAGAAGGACGTAAAATTACGCCTTTAGTAAGCTAAAAGGTTTAATAGTAATTTTTACGCTGTACTACTTTAACTAAATAGAATTATTAGATATCTAGAACTTTAAATACTTATTAAACTTCTTTAATTAAATGTTTAGAGATCTATACAGCTCTAAGAAAGCTAAGAATAAACTCTAGTTAATATCTTAAAGCAAAAAGAGTATTTATAATTATATTATAGAATTTTAGGAATAGTTGCTACTATTAAACAGCAACTTAAATAAGGACATAAAGATAATACTTTTCTAAAAAAGCTTTACTTATAAGCTTTAAAATAAGCTTTTAAGTATTACATTTTTAGATTTAGATAATTTGTAGAACAAGTCTATTAAAATAGTAGACTACTTATATTAAATAGAGTAGTATTCTTAAGGCTAGGATAAGCCTAAAGAACAATACTCTAAGAACAGAGACTAGGAAAGGCCTAAGAAATACAGGCTAAGACGCACTTCTTCTCCTCCTCCTCCCACAAGAGACTAGATAGAAGTAATAGAGTTTACTAGAAGATTGGCTAAGCTACGCAGGTTTAGCGATCTAGAGCTAAATAGGGTAATAAGAGAAAGACGTTATTTTACCTAAAAGTAGAAAGGACACTTAGCTACAGATTGTACTACAGAAGAAAAGATGCTAAGAAAGAAGGAGAAAAAGAAAAAGACTATTGTATTAAAGTCTTTAAAGGCAAAAGCAAGAAAGCCTAGTAAGGAAAGCTTAAGTAGTAAAAATACTCTAAAAGATCTAAATTCTAATTAAAAAAAGAAAAGCTCTTCTTTAAAGGTACTAGCAAGAGCTATATGTAAGCTAAGAAGACTTAATAAAAGAATAGGCTAGTTTTAAAAAGGATATAAGCAGTAATAAAATTACTATTAAAATATTAGTAAATTGTTATATATTTGCTTTAACTCTAATTAATATAGGAAATTTTATATACTCTCTTATTAGCTCTTAACTTATTAAGAACGCTAGTTTGTAGTACATCTCTATTTCTTTGCACAGATTAGAAGAAGTTATAAAAAAACTTAGAACTATTAACAAAGTTGCTAGGTTAAAGATTAATATTAAAGGGTATAAAGATACTATCTAGGGCTATGTTACTTCTACACACCCTAGATATAATTTAATACTTAGACGGCCCTAGATAAATAGAAGAAAGGTTATAATTACTTTTTCTAAAAAGTTAATCTACATCTACACTTCTAGATAAAGGATTAAACTACTAAGCACTAAAGATTACCTTCTTTTAGAGAGCAAAAAGTTAAAGTAAATAAACGTAACAGCCTATTACTTTTATACTAGATAAGCAAGGAAGAATAAGTTAATTTAGACCTATATAGCTTTTCTTAAGAATATTAAAAAGGCCTTAGCTTCTAAAAAGAAAGTAAATATTCTGTTATTACTTTCTTAGGTGTACTAATATATAGCTTAGATTTTTAAGTTATAAACTACTTCTACACTACCTCTCTTACGTAGACCTAAAGTTAATTACTAAATTAAGTTATAAAAAGACAAAAATAAAAAAACCCCCCTTTTTAGGGGCCTTTATATAATATAAGTAAACTAGAGCTTTTAGTTCTACGCAAAGAGCTTATATCTTTATAAAATAAAGGATAGATTAGAACTAGTAGCTCTGCAGCTTCTTCCTTAGTTTTCATTACTAAGAAACTTAGAAGAGGATTATAGTTCTACATTAATTACTAAGCTCTTAATACTATTATAAAAAAGACTGTTATTCCTTGCTATTAATTTAAGAAACGCTTAATAGTATTGCTAAAGCAAAATAGTTTACTAAGATTAACGTCTTTGTAGCCTTTTACAAAATTAGGATGAACATAGAAAATAAATAGAAAACTGCTTTTAGAATAAGATTTAGATTATACAAATAGCTAGTTACTCTTTTTAGTATAGTAAACGCTCTTAGTACTTTTTAATAATATATTAACTAGACACTACGCAAGTATATTCATAATTTCTAATAAGTCTACTTAAAAAATAGATTAATTTACACAAATAGCACGCTTAAAGAATACTAATATAATATAAATAAGGTTCTAGAAGTAATAAGCAAGGCTTAGTTACCTCTAGATATTAAGAAATGCGAATTTAATGTATAAAGTACTAAGTACCTAAAATTTATTATTAAAGCTAGAAAGGGACTTTAGATAGACCTTAAGAAAGTAAAAGCTATTTTAGAATAAGACGTACTAATAAATATTAAAAGAGTATATAGTTTTTTTAAATTTACGAACTTTAGTTAAGACTTTATTGAGAACTACTCTAAGATAATTGCCCTGCTTATAAGGCTTACTAGAAACGTCTCCTTTTAATAAAGAAAAGCAGAATAAGAAGCTTTTAATAAGCTAAAAAGGCTATTTATTACTAAACTAATACTAGCTTAATAGGAACCTAACAAAGAAATAATCTTAGAGACTAATTCTTCTAGCTATATTATAGTAAGAGTCCTTTTGCAATATAATAATTAAGGAAGATTACAACTAGTAGTATATTACTTAAAAAAGATAACTATCGCTTAAAGTAACTATAAGATACATAATAAGAAATTACTTATAGTTATTTACTACTTATCTAAGTAAGATGCTATGCTATATTCTTTAAAGAAGTTCCTAGTTATAATAGACTATAAAAACCTAAAGTATTCTAGAAAGCCTAGGCAGCTTAGTAAAAGATAGATAAGATAGGCCTAATTTATTAGTAAATTTCCTAACATAGAAATTGCTTACAGGCCTAGAGTTAATAATTCTAAAGCTAATACTTTATTCTAGAGATAACAAGATATGCCTACAAATAGTTTAGATTCTTAAATTTCTAGAAGGTTCTTGCAAGTCTTTAAACTATCTACTATAATAACCTTTAAAAATAGAGAAATAAGAAAAAGAGAAGACCCTTAGAACTTTTAGCTATAATAGCTATTCTGTAATAGTACTTTAGAAATAGATAAATCTAGAAGAGCTTTGAAATAAAGCTAAAGAAGAGGATAACACGTACTAGCTAGCCTAGAAAGTAGTTAGTAAGGAAGAACATTAATCTCTAACAAAGCTAGACTTTAAGCTTTCTATTTCTAAATAATAATTAGATGGTTCTAGAAACCTACTATACTATAATTAAAAATAAGTACTAAACAATAAACCTTTGCGCACTAGAATTTTCTATAAAATCTACTATTCTAGGACTTTAGGGCACTTAGGAAAGAACCTTACCTACTAAGTAGTTGCAAGAGAGTACTTTTAGCCTTCTATTAGCTAAATAGTAAGGTAATATATTAAAAACTGCTTAGTGTGTAGAAGAATAAAACTATAAAGAGATAGCTTATAAGAATTATTAAAGCCTTTACTAATTCTAGAGTGTATTTAGAAGGAAATATTAATTAACTTTATTATAAGATTACTAGAGAGCGAAGGTTACATAAACTTAATAGTAGTTACAAATAAGTTAAGTAAAGACGTAGTTTTAATAAGTCTTAAGAATAGTACTATAGAAAGCGTAGCTAAAGCGTTTATTAACTCTATAGTAGCCTACTACTAGTTACTAGACTATATTACATCTAACTAAGGTGTACAGTTTGTAAGCTACTTTTAGACTAGACTTTTTAAGCTACTAGAGATTAAATAATATTTATTTTCTAACTATTACTTTAAAACTAACAGCTCTATAGAATTAATAAACTCTATAGTATAAACCTACTTATAAGCTTTCTACAATTAGGATTAAATAAATTAGAAAGGTAACTTAGAGATAGCTAAGATCGCGATTATAGTAATACAGAGGGGTGACAAAAAAAAGATATCAAAAAAGTTGTTATTTTTAAGGCTTGATATTTCAATAACTAGAAGGGCTAGACCAAAAGGGGTTGGTGATTTGAAAAGCCAAGAACTTCCTCTTTAAAATAGGCTGCTTAATGAGCTGCTTAATCAGCACTATTGCGCCTGTATTCCTGCTTGAAATAAGAGGAAAAAAAATAAAAAACTTGATTCTAGTATCACTTTTTTTTAACCTGTAAAAATTGCTAATAAAAATCTTGGTTTAATAAGCTTACGTAAGCATGATGTGAGCAGAATTGAGAGGCCTATATCTTATTGACTCAGAGTTTAATTGAAGGGTGAACAAAATAGAGGTTGCTTACGTAATTGTTAATAACGTAATAGCTTAGTAATCTTAATTTATATTAACTTTTTTAATTTATAAAACTTACTTTTTGAATAGTATTATTCTTATAGCTTAAAATTCTTGTTATTTTAAATACTTAATTATTTCTTTCTAATTATAAAATAAGCCTATTTCCTAATATAGTAATATACTAAAAAAGTTTCCTAAACGTATTACTAATACTCCTTATTACATAAAATTTAAAAAATAGCGTTTTTAACTACTTTTAGGCCTAAACTAGGCCGTCTTACTAAGATCTTGTTTAAGGTTTTAAAAATACTTAATAAAAACCTTACTAAAAGAACTAAAAAATAAAATTTCTAACTTATAAAATAAAATAGTTTTTATTTCTTTGTAAAAAGCTTACAAAACTTCTTAAAAAAAGATATCTATTTTATTATAATTTTTAAGAGAATATTGCCTTAAAACTCTAAAAAAACTTATAATTATTATATTTATATTAAGCAAAAACTTGTTTAACTTTTAAATATAAACTCAAATTTAGTTTTATAGTAGATTAAGTTTACTATAAAGTAGTGTTATAGTATAAAAATAGTACACTGTTTAACATAATAAGATAATAGTATTACAAACAGGTTAGTTTTTACAAAAAGCAGTTAAAATTTATACTTTTTTGTAGTTAAAGTGTTATTTAGCTAATAAAGAAGCTAAGGTCTCGTGTACTAAGTATTAGTAAGCTATTTTAAATAATTATCTTGAAAAAACTACAAAACAAGCTTTTTACTATGGACTAATAATCAATAATGCTATTACTTTGAAACTCTCACAGAGAATTGTGCTAATAGTGTTTTTTTAATATATTTAATTCTTAGCGATTTTTACACGTTCAAAAAAAAGTAATTACAAAATCATTTTTTGTATTTTTTTTCGTCTTATTTCAAGCAAGTTTGCAAGCACGATCGTGCTGACTAAGCAGCTTACTAAGCAGCCTATCCTTAAGAGGAGGTTCTTAGCCTTTCAAATCACTAACCTTTTTTAGTCTAGCCTTTCTAGCAATAGAAATATAAAGCTTTAAATATAACAACTTTTTTGACATCTTTTTATTTTTGTCACCCCTCTGTAATATAACTTTAAAATTAAAGGGTAAGAGGCCTGTAGCCTGAAAAGCCTTTGAGATTATTATTTATTTAAAGAAGGCCTGCTAAGCTAAGTAAAAGAGGTAAAAGAAATCCCTCTTACTTATTAAGGTAAGGCCCTAGTTCCTCTCTAGAAATCTAGATATCTTAGCCTAGTAAGCTAATAAGAGAGGCTTAAATAGGGTAACATTAAGTAGCTACAGCATGTAGGTTAAATAAGAAAAATAGACTATAAAGAGAATCTTGTTCTAGTTACAGCACTTAATAAAATCTATAGTAAAGTAAGATTTATAGCTGTCTAAGATAAGTAATTAATAAAGGATTAAGCCTTTACTTTAGTATCGCGATTAAATACCTATTTAAGCTACGTAAGACTAATATTAATGTTTATCTAGCTAGAGGGTAATAAAGTAATTAAAACTTAATAAGTTTTAGAATTAAAAGCTTGTAACTAGGTGTCTTGTATTAATCTTAAAGTCAATTAATATATAAGAGTAGGCGCTAGGTAAGATCTATTAGTGCAGATGCAGGCTAGGAGTGTTATCTACTCTTATTAAGCTATCTTAAATAGTACTTCTTCTTTTTCCTTGCTTGTATAAAGGCTTACTAAAGATCCTCTTTAATCTTCTTAAAATACTAAAGAGGAAGCCTTTTTTATCTATATTGTATATGTAACGTGCCTTAAAGTAGTACTACTTAATTTTCTTATATAGAAAATTAAAGTATAGGCTATACTTCTTCCTAGAATTAGCCTTATAGTAATTGTTATCTATGCCTGTTGTTTATCTTAAAATAAGCTTATTAAGGTACTAGTAGACAAAGCAATTAACTTAGTGTACTTTAACCTCTCTTCTTGCAATTTATAAGGCAAAATTTTGTATTATAGCTTGTGTAGGTGTAAGGCCTTGTCTAGGAAGCTGTTTAATATACTATAGGAGCTCTAGCTCTTATTATTGATAGAGAGCTTGTTATTTTTAAGCTTTAAAGTTACGTAAAGTTAAAACACCTTAGTGTCTTTAAGAGAGCGTAGATTGTACTACGCTATACTTTTCTGCAAACTTTGTATATAAGAAAGATACGCCTAGTACGCGCAAATTAATTTCATTAATTGCTTCCTAAATTAGATCTATATTAGTGGAGTTATCAGGTGTTGAAAGGTAGTGTTGTTTTGGTGGGGGTGCGCGTTACGCCGTCATGCGCGTTACGCCGTCCACCTCGGTAGTTCAGCTGCTTAAAAACGGAGCTAATGCTTCAGCGCTTGGGGGGTTACTTAGCTCAACCGTAGCTGCTGCAGCTTACGGCAACGACTTAAATATCATGCAGTTACTTATAGAACATAGGGTCGACGTGCATGCAAAAAGAGGGAAGTACGGCGACGCTCTTTAAATGGCGGCAAGGAAGGCTAATATGTCAATTATTAACAAAATTCTTAACCGGGCCATCAAACTCGTCAACTACTATGCAGGAAAATACCACACTGCTCTTGTAGCTGCGTCTTACTTTAACCGCATAGATGTAGTTGTTAGGCTTCTAGATGCTAGAGCAGACTTTCGGGTTTAAGGCGGGATATATTAAAGTGCCATCGCCGCGGCTTCTATTTAAGGCAACAGGATTATCTTAGAGAAATTTCTTGCGATAAAGCCTCTAGACCACCTGCTGGATGAAGCGCTCTTTAAAGCATGCGCTTATCGTCAATTCGCTTGCGTAGACGCTTTGCTAAAAGCTAGCGCTAACGTCTACGCTCAACATCTAACTAGAGGATCTGAAGCTAAAGCACTCGATGCTCTAGAAGAAGAAGGTTATAACTCAGATTTAGAGGATGATGAGGATGACGATAAGGATAACAAAGCTTCAAATAATGAGGAAGAGGATACCGGAGATGATAAATAGGAAGGTGACAACATTTCCGTGGCGGGACAGACTGACGAAGGCAGCGTCACTAAGCTGGAACTAGAAGAAGAGTTGTCTGAGGAGGCGAAGATTTGAAATTTGTTGGGAGAGGCACAGGACCGCTGCAAACGTAACTTGACAGTAAAGCGTTTTAGAACTGTAAAACGCAGAGAGGTTCTAACAAGTCTTAGCATTAGGTTTTATAGCTGTCCTCTGATACCGCCTTTGCCCTTGACAGCGGAGCATGACTCCTCCAACATACATGGCGATGCGATAAAGTCTAGATCAGCCTATTACTAGTAAACTTAAGAGCCTTGAAATTTGCTGTTCTACTTTAGGCCAAGTAGCGTAGAGCCTACAACTAATTCTAGTAAGCTAATCTCGCCACCTCTGGTTCTATTGTATGCTGGATATCCGGCCCCGTTGTTTGCCCAAGGCAAAGTGCAGTCTCCACTAGCATCGCCCGAGCGAATGCGATCGCCAATGGAAGATCGACAACGGCAATACTCGCCTTCCTCCCTAGGATCGGAGAGACAAAACTCAGCCGGATCGGTATCTAGCGTACTTCAGTCCAACAGCACGCCTTTGAGGAATTGAAGTGCAGACCACGCACTCAAGAGACAGAGCAAGGCTGTCAACCGCAAGTCAGTCGCCAACCTGGAAGCGCTTAGCAGATACCATCAACAGCGACAGTCCATGCCATCCCTAGATCGATCGATTTCGGAGCACGACTACGCTGCGTCAGGGCATCAGGTTACGCCCCCAACACCACAATATGGATCCACTCCGGTGGCTGTGCAGGACAACTACAATTGGTCTGTGGACAATCGTATGCACCACCACTGCCACACCGACAACCGCAGCGGTTTAGTCAGTCGCAGCCGTGGATGTACCAAGGGCCACCACAGCCACAGTATTCACCTCATACTTCCCCACCACCTCCGGCGCAGCAATCATATATAGCCTATCAGCATCAAAGTGCGGCTTCGTCTCCGGCCTCGATCCAGAGCAGCCAACATACAAACACTGGCAGCCAATATGCACCTTAGGATACGCCAAACTCAAGTACAAGCACATTCAGCAAGGCGCACAATCAGGGTGAGGCGCAAGAGAGGTGGGCTAGCGGGGGGGGGGGGGGGTACGACGGAGAGGGGTACGACGGAGAGGGGTACGGATGAGCGGTAACTGATGAAAGAGTGATTGCGGGTGCTCGAACCATTCACTGATTGCCAAGCTACAGGCTTAAGTGCCATCCTCTTAGATAGGCCCACTATCCTTGCAGTCTTATCATTCGTCGCGCGTCTGACCAGTGAAGACCTAAGCCAACTTTCCGTCTCTAATCAGCCCACTCAACGTCTCATTCCTTACCGTCCACTCCCCAAACTCATCCTCGTACTTGGCCAACAGCAAATCACTCACTATGCGCGCAAACACCACCTCACCCCGAGGGTTCAAATGCGTTCGGTCAGTCCCTGCCGTGCCGTCCTCACTCCAGTTGTACGTATCCGCTCCTTTCTGACCAATCGCGTTCACGTACGCCGTCGATGCTTTGTTGAGATCGATGACATGCAGGTTGTTGGACTGGGCTACGTCTAGTGTGATGGCGGTTTCGTTGGACAGGTTCTCAATGACACGGTTCGTTGTCTTGTTGAATGTGCGGCGGGTGAGGGAGGTGACGAGGATGGGTGTGGCGCCTGCTTGCTTAGCTTCGGAAGCGAAGGCCGCGAGGTTGTTGCGGTAGTCTGTTAGGGAGACGCCGGAGGTGGGTTTTTGGTCGTTGTGGCCAAACTGTTGTGTTGTCAGCTAATAGTCTTCTTCTCTTCTTCTTCTTCTTCTTCTTCTTTTCGTATAATCGTACCTGAATCGTCACGTAGACCCTGTAGTCCTTCTTGTACGTGGCGATGTCTTTTGTCACGCTGGCCCAGTCGCCACCGGCACGGAAAGATAGCGTTGTCGCGCCACCGTGCCCGTAGTTGTGTCCAGATGAGCCACTCGCGACGGTTTTGGAGAGGAAAGCGTCGCCCCAACCGCCGTTGGTTGCTGTTGTTGAGTCGCCAGCTAGGAGCCAATATATCGGCTTCTCGGCTTGTTTGTAGACGGTCACTGGCGCTGCGAGAGCGAGAGGGACGAGAGAGAAGAGTGTTGCACGCATGGTAGATGACTGCGATTTCCTATGAGAGGATGTGACGGGTCCCAAAATCTGAGCTCCATCTGGTACATATGTACGTTGTTCGCAGTGCGACGGCTATCCTCCACGCTCAGCCATAAAGCCGGCGGAATGGAGGACATGAATCTTCCAGATTGTTGGTTGCCGTGTTGCATCTTCACTTGGCCTAAAGCAGCTCTACATGCGCTCGTGATGCGCGGAAGGAATTCCGGAAGCCGGGTGATGGCTGTAGATCTTCGTGGGGTTGGGATGGAGGGGAGGGAGTTGCGGGGTGCGAGGCTGATCGTCAGGCACCTCGCGATAATGGAGCCCGAGGTGACCAGTGGCGTCATAGGCAGATCGAACCTCGTCAGACATCCCATCAAGTCTCGATAATAATGTCGCATGGTATAGCGAGCAGTGTAAGAGTGTCGGCCACTGTTGTGTGACATTTTCCCCTTTGGTCGTCGGCCAATGATCGTTGGTTGGTTTTGACTCTTAGGTACCGGATCGCCAGAATGAAGCATGGACACCTCCAGCTATCTTTGGGACATTGACATGAACATGCACGCCGAGAGTGCAAAATGTTTATATGAATATTAGCCCTACTTAAAGTTGTGGTACGAGGTCCACCGATGCAGGTGCAGATGTTATGCGACCTCCGAGTAGACGCGTTGATTTCCTAAACAACCTCTCACAGCCATTTATTGCTTTTCGAACACCACGTAGGCGCTGCTATGCAGCCATTGTTTGAGCTTTTCTTGCCCATCCTTTTTGCCTGCCCATCTTCTGGGTTACCTCACACTGCTTGGGACCGAGCTGTGTCAAAATTTCGCAATGACAAAGGTCACCTACCAAGCCCTCCCCCAGATCAGCCTTCAGGACTTTGCAGAAGCGAAGCGCGTTTTCCCAATATATTTCCAAATCCTTCTGCTCCTCTTTACAGCGACCGGTTTTGATGAGAATATATTCGAACCTCGTTACGATTGGCGCAACGCACTGGCACGGTTGGCAGTTGGCCCAAGATTATCCTAAGCGCAGCATGGAGCAAACGTATACATCCATGGGTTGGATCATTTCGGCGGTTTGAAGGGTGTTTATCAGGTGTCTGTCAATTCAAATGGTATCGTAACACACGCTACGATGAAAGTGTTCGTTTCATGGCCATCGGTCTGGCCTGGAAACTCATAGAAATTTAGCGTCGATGTGTTAGGGTATGCCGGCCGGATGTTGATGTTCGTCCCGTTCCGGGCTCGTTCGGACACTTGCCCTCCTCTCGCACCTGCATCGGTCCTGTGCCATCGCATCGGATGGAAGATACTGAACAACCCTCCGCCCCGAGAGCGGGGTCGTCGCGAACTATGCAGGCTTGCCAGCGTTGTCGTAATCTGAAGACGCGATGTCTGCCGAGCACCCAATCTGGACTTTGCCAAAGGTACACTCCACCGAATTAGCGTGTCGAAAGCTCAACTGTTGCTCCACAAAATCTTGCTGCTCTGAATATGCTAACTATCGGCAAGAAGTTTTTCCGCCGGCAAGGAATGTACTTGGACCGAAGCGCCACGAAGAACGACGAAGTTGCGTGCGCCCTCGTAAGTCGCCGTCCGTCCCTACCACCTAGGTAGGTCTTGACTTATCATGTTTGCAGCCGAATCGCGCAGGTTGAGCAGAAGATCGATGGCCTTGTAGCTAAACTCGTCCATGTGGCTGACAATGAAGTCGCGGCCGACCCTGTGAGTGCATCACAACCAACTCCTGGAGAGAAGAGAGCGGAGACTTGGCGGAGTCAGGAAACACTCAACGTTGCGCCGGGAAGTTGAATGCCGTCGCCTTCTTTTGAGCCGAACGCCATGCAATCTAAGAGACATACTGAAGATGCGCCACACAGCGCTGAAGTCGACCGACAGTATCTCGTGTGTATTCGCGGCATACACCGGTTCAGTGATGGTGAAGATGGTCCACAGGCTCCTGGTGGCTTCTTTAGGCCTTCGAAATGCCACGAAGCTCCTATCGAACATGACATCGTTACACAATTGCTCCCATCAGGCGTAGCGGATGTGCTAATAAAAGAGTATCAAAACATGTCGGCAACGTTTCCTTTGGTTAAGCTATCGCCGCAGATCACAGGTAAACAGTTGCATGAGCACAGGCCTATGCTCTTACTGGTGATTCTTCTGGTGTCATCATGGAAAGGCTACAAACGTCAGATGCAGCTTGATGGTATTTTCAGTACGGAACTTGCTAACCGAACAATCGTCCAGCCCCGAAGAACGTTGGATCTAGTCCAAAGTGTATTGGTCTACCTCTCTTGGTTTGTTGGTTCCCACAGTTCATGAGAATATACTGATCGGTGCAGGTATCACTTTGTTTTTAGTCACAAAACACAGCAAATCTTCTTTTTGCACAACACTCTAGTAGCAATGGCTCTCGACATTGGCCTGCACCAAGACTTCCAACCTCAGAGCTTTCCAATGCCGCAACGACGCAAAGCTCCGCCGCCACCACGTGGGAAGCAACGTGAGAAATATCGTGCTTTCCTGGGCTGTTACTACCTTTCTTCCATGTCGGTCATCCAACTATCAACTTCTGTTGCCACATGTTGACCTAAATTAGGGTTGCGGCAGGTTTATAGAAGCCAAACTTGCTAAAACATACCCTCGTTATGACAGAGTGGGCGGAGAGCTTGAAGCGGGATCGAGAGTTCGAAACCGACGAGACCATCAGCTTCCTAATTTCCTCACGGCAGATCGATGACCAAGTACAAGATGCGCTATTCACAGCTCTTGAGGCCGGCAAACGGTTCCTGGATACACCCCTTTCGTTTCTAGCTCAGGAGTATCACCTGATATCGTTTTCGGAATGGATGCGTTTACCGGCGGTCATCATGACGGTCGCGGAACTTTGTATCCCCACTGAAGACCATGCTGCTATTGGATGGGATGCCCAAGCCGCCCAAGAGAGGGTGCGCCTAGATCTCTGTCTTGAGTCACTTTGCTATCGGATGCAGACTTTATCGACATTCGACAAGACGAAGCAGCCACATCCCGACTTCTGGCACGCTTTGCGTATGGTCAATGACTTGACGAAAAATTGGTACATTCGCAAGATCCGACCTGAGCGCCCTCGCCAGACACCGTCAATGTACACATCCAGCGGCTCAATCGAGCACAGTGCCAGTGAAAGCTCATGCTCTATCACCAGCGCACCAAGAATGCGCTCGACTCACCACGTGGGTGACCGATACAAGCCCTTAGCGGGCGCCAATTACATGGAAGATTTCAATATAGACATGCCTCACGAGGACGAGGTTATCAGTGACCCCTTTGCGCTTATGAGAAATGTCGATTTCGATACGGGGCTGTTCTTCGACGCGGCTTGGGGTATCTGTGGGGACGAAAGCTACGACAACTTTGCTGGCATGGCGTATGGGGGTGGTGCACCATTCTGATCCTCGGGCCCGGACCACCGAGAATGTGATACAATCAGTCATGCGCGAACGTTCACGGCGCCTTGCAGCGCTGCAGCAGGGCGACTCGCGCGACTGCACTCCTGGCATGGCAGATCATCTATCGACGAACTCGTGGGCATGCCTCGAGGCTCTTTTCCAAGCAAATCAAGCCAGGCTGTTGATCTTGCGCTCTTTACCGAAAGGAGCCAACTCCTTTCCAGGTTGTAAAATGGCTAAAAGAGCTGTAAAATTAGAGGTGGTTATGTATCCATCAAGGGCAAATCATTGTAGGATATAGCTACTAATCATAGATACCTGTCAGTGATAGATACATCTGGAAAGGGATGCAATGAGGAGAGGACGAGCTTCTTCGCAAGAATACAGTTGTGAACTATCGCGTACTTCCGCTTACCGCTAATTGATACCTTCCTTTCTGACACTAACCCGCAGACCTGATGCCGTCAAATGCCAGTCCCAGGTTACCACCTACACTGCACCCCGCATTCTAGGTGTCCGATTTAGAAGCCACGAGCGTGACACGCGTGGTCTAAGGACTTGCGTCCTGGTGGTGATGCTTGACAAAATGTGATTGGTTGCTAACGGAAAATTGTCCCAAGGCCGACGCTGGGCAAGGCGCAGATCGCTACCAGTATGCGGTTTGCGCGTGCAGGGCCGGCCTGGAAGTTTGTCGCATGTGTGACATCAGCTGGACCTTGCATTCACGCCTTGGAATTTAGGAAACTGACACGTTTAGGGGTCCTGGTTATAACAGTTCAAAGATATATCTTGTGTGACGTACTCGCGGTTGTTGCAATTTACAATATTGCTATCATTCGCAGCTCTCCTTGTCTTTTTCTTGCGAATCCCGTTATATCTACGCCTTATTCGCACGAGCTTGTCCTTTACTATATCCACTTGTCACACACGTTACCATGAAAGCCTTCAAGAGTTTCGTTGACAAGCGTCGCCAGAGTTTTCAAAACCGCGGCAAGAAAGAGAACGATCCGACGCTCACCCCCGCTAACGCCAACACCGAGAACGAGAAGCGCGCAGCCGCTCCACAAGCCAAAGGCGAACAGCAACAAGTCATAGCTGAAGCCGCACCCGGAACTCTTCAGCTAGCACTGCAGAACAAGTCCACCTCCAGCACCGTATACGCGTACATTACCGGCCTTGCTCTTGAGCGTAACAACACCCCCCTCTTTGTGCAAGCAGACGGCCAGTCCATCTACTACCCAACAGCGCCCCAGGAAATTCAACAACCACTCCAGGCCGATGTTGCCATCCCACTTGGGGCTCCCGGCAACACCGTCAACGTCAGGATCCCAAAGATTGCCGGCGGACGTATCTGGTTTAGCATCGGCGCAAAACTTACCTTCCTCCTCAACCCAGGCCCTGCAGTCGTAGAGCCCAGTGTGACCAACCCAAGCGACCCCAACTTCAACATCAACTGGACTTTCTGCGAGTTCACTTACAACGATGCACAGCTGTTCGCCAATATCAGCTATGTCGACTTTGTCAGCATCCCTATCGCGCTCAGCTTGACCAGCACCCAGGGCAAGACTCAAACAGTGCCTGGCATGGGAGCCGATGGCATGCACAGAGTCATCGAAGAATTGCGCGCGCAAGCCCAGCGCGATGGTCGACCTTGGGACAAGTTGATCTACGAGGCCAACGGACAGCCGTTGCGAGTCCTGAGTCCGAACAACCTACTCGTCGGAAACGCGGATGCATGGGGCAACTACTGGGACGGTTACATCCAGGCGGTATGGAACAAGTACCGTAATGAAGACATGACCATCAACACCCAGGCCGCAGCTGGCAATCTCAAGGGCCGTGTCGAAGGCAACGAGCTTCAACTAGGCGAAGCAGGGAACTTTGCTGCCCCTTCGGCTAGGGATATCTTCACCTGTAGCACGGGGCCATTCGCAACAGGGTCGAATCAAGCGCGCAACGCAGTCATTCCCCGCCTCGCTGCTGCGTTCAATCGTAGCATCTTGTTGAACACACCCGGCAACCAGTTCCCCAACGGCAGCAACCCGGGCCGGTATTACAAGGATCAGACGACCAACCACTATTCCCGTATCGTTCATCAAGTCCAGAAAGACGGGCGCGGGTACGCGTTCCCATATGACGACGTTGTTCCCGACGGCGGTCAGGATGTCGCTGGCACGATCTTTGACGGCAGCCCTCAGCTGTTTACTATCGCTGTCGGCGGCCAGTGAGCCCATACTCTCGATGCGAGATGTGGGGGTGTGGAGATTAGTGGTGTATTTACGATGTGATGAGTACATTTCCTTTTGCTGCTGTACATGCTTGTTCGTAGACCTTGGATAACGGGTGGATTTGGGAGACGACGATAGGGTACATAGTTGGCTTTTGATACATATTTGATAATCAATGGAGTTTACATACTTGTTACGATCATTCTGATTGATGATTTGGTTCCTTCGTACCACTGCCCAGCAGTATGCTTGTCCCGAGGTCTGCCGCGCTTGTCACATGCAAGTGAGTCGCTGGCGCTTACCTACGTCACTGGTCCGCTCATTTCGGTGCCTGCTGGCTGCAACTTCACCCATATGCAATACGGTCAACTCGGACGGTAAATGATTACTTCGATTTGGTTTTCAGTAAAGACGCCATTACGCATCTGCGACAGTGAACTTAATGAGGACAGTGTGCTGAAGAAGAATGACGTCACCGCATTCATAGGATGTCTTCAGCATTGAGTTGACACAGCACTGCTGCATAGATGTAGAGCTCGACTTTTGCATGTTCAGGCTCTATCAGCTGGAGCACTACTTACAGTAACGCATCTGCATGGGTTTCGATTCGTCTCGTTCCTTGTTCCACGACCTGGGTTCAATCTTTCCTTCTCCTTGTCAAGCACTTGATTCTATAACTTTGAAAATCGTCATACTGCAGCGGTGTGTTGATGACATCCATCGCCCGCCTCCGATCGTGATTGCAGGACGAGGGGAAATTTCGACGCGGGTGTTCCAAAATCCAAGTCTAATGACTACATGGTGGGAGAACTCGTCCATAAAGGGACCCAGTTGAGCATCTAAGGTCGTGTGCAAGCCTTTGATCAGTATGGATGCCCTTTTATCTTCCACGAGTACTGACAGCATAAAACACACCTGCTATTTACTTGATATGATACATCCCATCTCATATCGTTCTCGCAGACACGCCGCCATGAGCAGAGTCGCATTCACTGCGGATCAATTACGCACGTGCGTGCCACAACGCGCAAACGGTCAAATGCTTCCCCACCACAACAACAGATAGCTAACAAATACTTACTACTACACCTACCCACAACACTAGACCATCACCCTGCATTCAGCTCTCTCATCCTGCGCGAAACCGTTGGACTTGCAAGCGTGAGAAGAGTAGTTCAACAGTCGAGCGCGTGTTCGAGTGCAAAACACCAGAACGCTTGGATAGAAGCAAGCAGTACTACCGCGATTGCTAGAAGCATACACGAGAAGTATCATGAGACCAGAAACACCCGAAAAGCTCGAGACGCTTGAAGAAGTGGGAAGTGATCTCCCAAGGCCCGAGACGGATGAACTGGGTCGCGTCAGAATTGCTAACAAGTACGCCATGGACATCGCATCAAGACAGGCATACGGCCAACGC
The DNA here is from genome assembly GCA_024321975.1 of Alternaria sp. 'sect. Undifilum'. Lineage (NCBI taxonomy): Eukaryota > Fungi > Ascomycota > Dothideomycetes > Pleosporales > Pleosporaceae > Alternaria > Alternaria sp. 'sect. Undifilum'. Next base: position 168,219 of record JAJJZI010000010.1, on the reverse strand, counting down.
TTATCACCGGGACAGAAGAATCGCATCGAAATGTGGATTATCCGTCTGCCCTATGACTGGCAATTGGAGGACGTGAACATAGCTCAAATAGCCACTGCTACAGTATATGATGATTGGCTCGATTGGTCAAAGCCCAAAGCGCTCTTCTGGCTCTCCAAACTCGATAAGTTTGAGCGCCGTTTTCGAATTGCTGGATTCGCGTACCACAAGATTCCATATGCGCTGCGACATTCCTCAACTCTTGCGCATAGCCCCAAGATCGACAAAGCCATTTTAGTACGTCTGACTCAGATCTTCGAGACCGATCTTCCGCGTTCTCGGCAGTCGTTCTTCCGCCCCTGGGACGAGATCTTCAATGCTGCCAATGAGATATTGAAGAAAGTGAGGGCCAAGGAGGCTGCACGAAAAGACGTCGACCGGCTTCGCATTCTGGAGTCCGGATTTGAAGTCACGCTATCTCAGTTAGCAAGGCCACTGCGCAACTTGGAGACTGCATTGGTATGGGTCGAGGCACAGGTCGAGAAGCTCGCCGATCGCTCCGACATCGATGGAAGCGAAAACTTAGCCGCCAAGCACAGTCGCGAGGGAGGCTTGTTTCGAATGTGGATCCAGACATTCTTGGAGATTGAGTATGGCGTGGTAGAATCAAAGTCTGAATACACGGAAAATTTTGTCGATGCCGTCGTGAAAGATGAGGGTGTTGTGGAGGACAGATACTGGAGTGTATTGGTGGATGGATGCAATGAGGGTGATAAAACGACGAATGGAGGGGAGTGAATACACAGTGTCGACGATTGGTAGATTCCCGCTGATGAATCTGCATAATGTTCATTGTCACAGAACTGCAATTCATATTGAAGTTGCACCCTCTCTTCGTTCCCTCCAGAGCGGTACATCTAAACCTGAACGAAAATACTAACAACACCACCGGAAAACAACCGGTAGAATCCATCATGTGTCAGCACTATACATCCATACAACCAGCACTAGCCAAGGAAACCACCACAAAAGCCCGTACCTGCATTCAAGACGTTGTCGGACGCGCTGATCGCCTCTTACACATGTGCAATAATCTAGAAGACCGTTATAGAGCCGCAGGCATCACCTTCCACAAAACCGAGCGCGCAGCCCGCTATTCCTACGAAAATCATACCACCCAGCAGGGAGGTGATTACGCCACCCTCGAAAAGGCCTTTCTTCTCGACAGCTATGAAGACATTTTTGCTCCGCTCACAGACATGGTTAGACGCCTCACCAAACTTCGCACACAAGCGCAACATGTTCCATCGGCCGCTAAAGCGGACCAGCTCATAGTTGCGCTAAAACATGAGTTGCTCCCTAAAATGAACGCTTTAATCACCGAGTTCGAGACGTTCGAACAATACATCAGTAAGCTTGAGGCGGATGCTCGCATGCTGCAGGTATTCAACAGACAGCTTTGCGAGGTGAACGGGCCGGGGAATCGTTCTGCGTGGTATGACCCTGTGTTGGATATAGTCAGCAACAAACGGACTGTGCGGCGCCGTTTCGGGGAATGCATATTGTTCGCCGACTGGGTGTATAGCTTGCCAGAAGCACATCGTGCCATGGAGATTCAAGCTGAGCTTGACGGGTTCAGTCCTCGTGGTTCTCTGTTCGAGGATAGACTGTTTGATTATTCGATGGATTTGCTCTGGCGTGCAGATGAAGGGTTCGTTGTTGATGGGGGCGAATAATTCCCTATAGTCACTGTGGGAAAATTAGTGTTTATATTACCAACGTCAGACTAGAGTGCAAGACAGAAAAAGGTTGTGCGTGGAACTAAGCTAGGGGGAGATCGCTTTTGATGTCGTTAGTTTCTTAGCATCTTACTGAGCTACTGTGAAGATGTAAGCTCAATACACACCCAATGGGTTTGCCGTCCACGGATACCAATTTGGTGTTCCTCGCATGAACACTACGGTTTTTGTCATGAATCGTATTTGTGACTAACTAACATCAAGAAAACGTTATTTGAGAGCAGCGCGTCTTAGCAGAAATAACCTCAAACTAGCTTGCAGAATCGTGGAAGAAAACAACATCAAGAAATCAAAGCATCGCTAGCAAGGTTGAAACGTATCGTCGTAACTCGTGAAAAAGAAGTCTTCGATCACTCAAGGTATGGCGCATCAAACACTACCTGTATTGCTTGTGTTTTGAGTCACATCAAGGTCTTGCTTTGAGTCGGAGTTCTCCTGGTTCCAGTATCCGAGGAAGGTAGGCACGTAATCGGGATGTACATAGCCAAGGTCTTTCACCTTGACATTGTATTGGATCGGGTGGTGAATGGCAAAGTAGATTCTAGATGCCGGGACTAGCGGTTTGGCGCCTGCGACCATGATGATGGGGATGGAAGACTTGATAAGCGGCGCTTCACCATACACGAGTTGCGGATTCGTTCCCCAGGAGTAGGCAATGGCATGCTCGTTGGGAACCACTCCAGGTTTGGTAGTACCCTGGTCGTTGTAGGAGAATATCGGACTACCAGACATTAGCCATGAAACTAGTTAGAGTTGAAAGAGTGCATACACAGCGAAGCAGAACTCGCGTTTGTGTTTGACGACAATGAACCTTCGCACCTGGGTGTGCACGTATTCATTATATTTGACTCTGGAGATATTGGTGTTGTAGTCGGCCATTGGGTTCAGGGCGTTGGCACCCGCCGTCTCCGTGAAAAGAACAGAAAAGACCTGTGAAGCTGTAAGAAATCTTCATCACACTCTGGACGACTACCGTTTACCTTTCCCTCCTCAAAGAAGCTGCCATCTCTAACATAGAAAGCTACACAAGATGTCAGTGTTGTTTCAATGAGATGGCATCAGGGTGCTAACAAGGATCAAGCGTCTCGTAGTGGCTGCTGGGTTGCGGTTTTTTAGGATTGTAGGTTCCCTGAATCATTTTGCCTTGTCCATTATAGCGTCCATAACCAGCGGGGCCCCCTCCGGATGGCGTTACCGTTTGTACAGAGTCAGTGCGCATATGCGACTGCAACTGAGCTTGTGGAACAACATGCCTCTCAGGAGCCCAGTCGAAAAAGACCCAACCTTGGCCTGTTGCTAGTTAGCCGATATAGAATGCCATGGGTGACCACTGACCTTCAACATAGTGCTTCCAGTAATAGCGTGCGTGTTGGTCATCCCACAGAGTAATAAGGTATCTCTGAAACTCGACGTTCCATTCAGGCTGTGGTGGTTGTGCCATGCCGTGAGTGGTGCCACATGGTCCGCGCGGCAGCTCAAGCTGTGCTAGGCTGCGCTGTAGGTACTTATATACGTATGATCAAATGACTGGATCGCGCAGAGCCGCATACTAGACGAATACGACAGCACAACTTCATTTATCGGGGTGGACATGATGCCGACGTGACCCTCCTACGGATGGCGATAGAGTGGAAGTGCAGCATGCGTTGGCGCGGGAGCCAGGCTGCGACAGGCTGGCGACGCCAGCCCTGGGGCCAGATGTCCGCGCCAAGGATGACTAGCACGGCGACTAGCACGCCTTGGCGTCGACCCCGCGGACGCCGCTTTACGCTGTTGGCGGCTAGTGCATTAGTGCATGGGACCTTTGTGCCACATTATTGCGCCCGCCAATCTGGGACACCTGGTCAGAGACCACCCCTTGCGGAGCAGCATGTGTGCACGGGTGCCGGCCAGATTACAAACGGATAATTCGTTTGATGCCGCCGCATTCTACTGCCCAGTCTGCCTCGCGCTCAGTCTAGCTCATACCAGAACATACCAACATTGAATGTCACTGCGGGAATGCAGTGCGAATTACAACCCACTGGTCAGTATGAGTTATCTGCTCCCCGTGGATACCGCTCTCCAACACTTCAATAACAGAGAATTACTCTGACAAGCATAGCATCTGCCATTAAGAGTGGGAAATCCTGGGAATTGGCTGGGTCGCCGAACTCGACAGGTCGTGTGCGTCCAAGGCCTCTGCCGGTATCGTCAGAAGCAAATCAGTTTCTCGATGACTCCCCAAATTTTCCTGGCCTTCGGACCGTGGAGCTTCACAATGGCGACAGTGATGGCCAGGACGATACAGCTCAGCCTCGTTCAACAATACCACCCGTAATGATATATCCTCCTCCACCTCCACCGCCGATCTCGGCTACCGAAATGAACGCCCCTCCACCCCCTCCAATGCCCACACCCAATGGAGCTCGTCCAAGTCTAATCCCTGGAGCACCGCGGAGTGTAGCATTGGATAAACTGGATGACGAGCAGCAATCTTTGCGGGATCTTCGTGACAAGCTGGTGGGCGCACGATTCTCAGTAGCAGCGAAGCGGAGAGAACTTCGCGATCTTCACATAGAGACCGGTGCAAAGGATGGCCATGTCTTTAACTTGTTGCGCCAGTATCTCAATAAGATACGTGTCGATCTACCACAGGATATCGAAGAATCTCTCAACGACGCATCCTCATTGAGAGACCGGCTAGGCCTCTCAGAAGTCGAGTACGACGAAGCTGAAGTCAGCTACAACACACTAGAGTGGAAGTATTCTCGCAGAGAAACAAGATTTGTTGAAGAGCTATTGAAAAATAGGCTTGTGCCAAGCGATGCAATCGACCGAAGCCGAAGTGCAGATAATTTGGAAATTCTTCACCTGTCAAGTTCAATGAATCTTTCTACTGATGACAAGTCGATGGCCTGGAACCATACAGCATTTACTGATGAGCCCGATCCTAGGTGCTTCACACAACAGCCCATAGACCTGCGCAGTCGAGACGTAGTATCCTCCCACAAAACAATGGTGGGTCATCAACAGCTGAGCTTCTCTCCAAGTTATCTTGGTGAATCGACGCTCATGCAGTCAAAGGATGAGAGCTATGCTCATCTAGCACAACTACATTTGAATTGGCTGAGAAGAAGAAAGAGAATTGACGCTTGGTTACTAGAGACGGTAGACAATTCTCCTGTTCAAAAGGTGTATCTAAGGGCAGTACACGACTTCGGTTTCTCAGACAAAAGCACGTGGTGGGAGCACACCAAGTGGTTATTGATCCAGGACTATTGGCCGGTTTTCAACACCGGCGACTCTATGGCTTCTAAACAAGCTTCAAGCCCAGAGGATTCCATGTCTAACACAGATGCCCTGAGCTCGAATAGCGCTGTCCTTGAGCCTCACGGCGTAGACACGGTACTACTTGGATTTCGTCCGTCTAATACGCCGGATCCTCCAACAGTATCTAGCGATATTAAGCCCAGTGACTTGCATGATACAGTCGATGAAGCACCATCGCCTCGCATATACCCAGTAAATCCACACAGGGAGGCCGCAAACTCGGCACATACGCCGCATGCGTCCAATCCGCCAGTGCCTAGCCGTATCGCCGCAGCTGAAAGAGTAGCTATTCCAAATGACGACATGATTGACGATGAACATACCTGTTCTCCGCCGTTTATCGATGCGTCGAGTCTCATTGAGCCGGCTACCTATAGTCCGGGAATGGAGCGAGCAAGTCCAAATACAGCACCAGCAATTTTATATCAAAGTGGCCAAGCCAACATACGATCCGGCCTAGACCACTTGCAAGAACATCAAAATTCACCAGAAATCGAAATATCAGAGCCTATGGAAGCTACAGTTTCACGCATCAACTCTTACAGCACCCCCTCTTCGCCGCACAGATCCCTACCGTCTGCTCCGAATACCAGCAGTCCGCGAAAATGCCGGGAACCATACAGCCAAACTCCAATCCCGCTTCATCGACGTCTTATATTCAGGCGGTCCTCATCGTCAGCCCCTCCAAGCCCGGTCTCATCACCGAGTAAAGGTCCGGCATCATCCGCTCGACCTTTAACCGATCAATGCCTCGTCATGTAGTATTCATACATCGTTGTAGTTTTTTTCTTTGCACCTGGTCGTGCACAGCATACCGATTTTCCGGTTCTCGCGGGGTTTCTCAGGTCTTTTCGGTTTCTCGCATCATACTAAGTGCAACTACTCAGGTGAATTTTTACAATGCAGATAAAGATGCCTTTTGCTTTTTTTTCGATGTACATTCATAGCACAAATGGCCCGCTCGATGCAGGTTTTTGATTCATGTAACTTGGAGTTCGGGGCGTGTATCCGTAGAACCTCTCATTTCCTCTTTGGCGTCAGCTCGATCGCAGTCTCACATTGTAAACAACATCGCGGCCTCATTATTTCTTTCCAAAAAACATAGTTGGACACAACTATCCCTGATTTTTTCTCTTTTCAATTCGAGATCCACCGTATCCAGCTACATTGACTATCACAGCAAGCAACGGAGAGCGGTGGCCATACCGTCGATCGATTCAAAGCACATGGTCGTACAAAGGTGACTCGTGGATCATCCGTTACCCGCGAAATAAGACAGGCTCTTTATGCCAATCGAACCCCAATCTTCAGGCCTCGATGCGTTTGACCCCTTCAGACTTGACATAGATCTCAGCGTGTTCCACGACCTGGACTCCTTCCCATGCTTCAACTCATTGGAACGTGCACAGCCAATGAGGGAGCGGCTGCGCTCGGGTTCTCTTGTTTGTGGAAGCGGCTGTTCGGAGTGCGGATCTTACAAGCAGAGTGAGTCTTCAGCACAGTCACAACGACAGTAAGTTTTGCAATCACACCAATGACAAACCAACCACAGGCATATATCTGATAGGCAGCATCCCAGGCCATGCAGCCGGGTTACCCAGACATACCGCAGTCAGTTCTGATGTACATATGCGACGCGTAGGCATCCGCCAGGCGCCGTCATCAGAAGGAAAGCAGCGCCGCTTTGACAGGATTCATCGCATGGGGGATGACCTGCAGTCTGCAGCACATAACATCTAATCGTTCTGCACGTGGATCGCAATCGTACCCCGCACCTGCAAACACGAGCCCCAGCAAGTTGTTTTAGTAACGTCTTCTACAGCAGGAGGGAGACATTTGATACCGAAGAACACTTTGTGAGGACAAAGCTACTTCGACAAATCCTCAAGATGAAACGTACCAAGGTTTATTATTTGAGGCGTCACTTATCTTACGAGAGAAGGCGATAGAGCAAGGACCAGGCTTCACAGGGCAACAAGATTGTGGGCCGAGAATAAACAAGTCCAATTAGCTGCACAAAGGCTGGTTGCAGCGGAACCGGGCACCTTGCAACCTTCACATGCCCCAGCCTGTGCAGCCTGCGCCTCAGCTTCTTGCTGCTACTGCGCTCATAGCACCAAGAAATTTTACCCTCTGGTGTAGTTGCGACGTTGAAATAGAGTCGCATCTAAGTTTGTGGCGGAATGCGATTTTATCTCGCTATTCTCGTCGCGTAGAGGTCCTTCAGTGCCCAAGGTTTCCGGTGAGCCAGCGATGGCGGGCCGCATTTTGGAAGAGGGAGCATCCGAGACCCGGCGCGGAACGAAACGTCCCGCGCCATGTGCAGCCCCGTTGCATCGCTGCCCTGGGTGCTAAGTGACAGTCACCTGTCGTTTCAGTATCGCGATCCGAGGGGAGCGAAAAGTGACCAGGACGTATTAAGGCGCGTAACCTTGGGTAAAAAAGTATCTGTTATCTCGAAAACTGCGTGTCAGGACAAGCTTACCTGTTGGGGGTTGGACCCGTGGAACCAATCACGCTGCTGTGTAGGGCATCCTGTCTCCTGATTGTGGCTTCTTCGATGGCGTTTTGCCTCTTTCCAGGCAATTCCAGCCGCATTCATGGACTTCACAGCATGTTGGGTAAGCTTGCCGCGGCCGTACCGTATCCACGCGATCCGACTGCGTATGTACACCCGCGACCGGATCAATACTATAACGATCATGGTACTTACGAGTATCTAGCGTTTATCGATATTGTGCCGACGCCTTGATACCTAACCTTATGGACCAGGTAAGATAACTGGACGTGGCTGAAATGACAATTCGATGCCTATACTCAGCTGTACAAATATTGTCCAATTAGCTGATAAAGGAGAAGCCACATCACGCCTTCTGACTCATATCCCGATTTGAAGCCCGAGACTGGGGACGAGCTAGTGGAGGGCTGTTGGCCTGCCTTGAGCTGTGTGCTAGGGTTGGTGTTGCTGATCTTCGCTGCTACCTATGATTCCGAAACCGACACTGACGCTTTGGTCACTCGCTTCGTTCGTAGGATTTATCAAGATATGGGTGAGCCTCACTCCGAGTAAGCGATTTAATTACGCATGGTGGCATTGGCCTCGGATTAGGTCGATGTTTTGTGGACACCTGGAAGAATGCTGCTAGTCGAGCCAATGGCTTCGAACATGGCCGATTGCATCTTCTAAGCAAAATTCGTGAGCCAATCGGTCGTTGTACGACGGCATCAACCGCCAACGAGCTCGAGACATTTAAAAAATGGGCAGCACCATGCTGGGGGGGATAGGCCATGAACATCTTGTTAGCGAGAAACAACCGCATGCCAAAATGCTTCAGTCTCGGCGCTAGCCTAAACTCTCTTGTTTCGCAGGGAACATCGGGTAGATGAGGAATGAGGGGACGAAATGAAGTAGTGAGACGAGACGGGGTAAATCGACAATCCAGGTGGTGCATAGATATTTCGTTCGGTGTTGTCGTTCATTCGACTGTAGGAGGTGCTATTGCGGTGAGATCCACAGCGAGCATACCTACGCGGAAAGTGCAATGGCACACGACACACGAAAGAACAACCCTACTAAAGTTATCAACTCTGCTTGTTCAAGCCGTCAAAATCGACAACGCGCTTTCACCAGTTATGTCTAGACTCTAATCTATCACCAATAACGAACACCTCTTCCTATCCGGTAAAAATTCTCGCGTGCGATTGGTCCATATGTGGTCCATGGTAATCCAGTCACTATCTGTCTGGAGTTCCATTCTCAAAGTACGCCCAGCCTCTACACGAAGTCACGTTCTTATTTGGCTGGAAGAAAATCTCCATACCGGGCTGCCAACTACAAGTAATACCATCCTATAACCTCGCTCATCAGCCTGGGTAAAGGCGGTCACAGGTAGTATTCTCAAACAAGAGCTATCGCCTTCGGACGTATGCAGTCTATTCCCCAGCCGCCATCGATGAGGTTACGCTAGCCGAGCAGGCGTTCATTTGACAATTGGAGTAGCATAGTCACTTCAGGGGTATGCTCATCCTCGTACGTGTTCATTGCAGTAACGCCAGACTCCATGGTGCTTGGGATCTTGATTGCGGCGTGCTTTTGGGTCCTGTAGTGAGGTAATTAACGGCTTTCACGCTCACCTACAAAACAGATACTGCATTGTTGACCCCGTTTCTCGCTGACTGATGATATCCATGCATTAGCTTCCGTTGTGGGGTATTGGGTCTTTCCTTAGCGGCCCGCACGAACAGCACGGGTACATTAGCCCAACTGAAATGCACCTTACCCTGTTGGTATCTTGAGCAAGCTTACGCCCAGGAGTTACACCGTGTCACGGTGCAGGGAAGTTCATCGCCGCATATGGAAGGTCTATCCTGGTCAAGAAATCAGGACCAAGAGTTGATGCGTGTATTACGGTTTGGTAACAATGATTGGATTCGCGGAACCGATTGCATTTGTGGAAGGAGCTGAACAGTGGATAACCATACAGTAATAAGCCCAAGTTAACCCTACTAGACGTGTCGCGATTTGACGCAACGGTGGAAATAAGTGTCATTAATTAGGAAAATCGTGAGTGCAGAAGGATAACTCAAAGTGGAAAGACGTGGCTGCGCTTGAAGATGAGAATTGGGGCTAACGGACTGGACAAATGAAAGCGCGAAAAGTGATTTTGGAAGTCTGCGTATGGTGCAGGACTGTCCAAACAAAAAGACATGAAACAACTTGAGTGACGCATAAGAAAACCGAGTAGTTTGCGTATAGTGCAACACTCTCGGTGCCATCAATCCCCCTGCATTGCAGCATCGAAGTACTCTTTAATCAAGTACCGATAACCTTCTATCACCATCCCCACGTCGAGAACTTTTACGTTGTGTTCAACGGCGTACGCCTTGCCATAGTTAACACGACTTTCAGGCTCGAGGTATTCTCCTTCTGTAGATTGTACTGGGATTGGGTATTTCGTCAGTATCTCGCCTGCAAGCAGGTTAGGAGCGGCTTTCGTGGTGTGAATAACACCGTGATCACGCATTCTCAGACCCGGCTTTGCGGCGCCGCGACCCCTATAAGTTTGGATTGGACTAACGAATCAGTTAAGTCGTAAAAGGCAAAGCGTTTTGGTGGGGTCGACGTACATGCACTGGCTGAATTCGCCTTTGTTGCGGACGACGACGAAACGGCGGATCTCACTGAATGCTGTTTCCCCGTATTGCACAGTACTAAAGTGCGTGGAGTTGCGCGTCTTTCCAAGGTTAACTTGGCCCGCAGGTTCTGTCCAGAGCATCTTGAAGACCTGAGCGTGGTTAGTACCATGGTTGTACTAGTCGGTGAATCAGACTTACTCGGCCACGAACAAAGAACGTCGGACGCGACGGCTGCGCCACCCTCCGATACCCTGGCATACATGAGCTTCTCTTGATCGACTCAAGCGTTACGTTACTTACTTGTGTCTAGCTGCTCGTGATTAGAGCTCTCGTTGTAACTCGTTTGGATGTATCTTCTGTCAAGACTTTGTATAGTAGATTGTACGTCGACAGGAAGAGACGCTACTGATCGACGTGTTGCTGGGTATTGCGATAACTGTCCTGTCGCTCCACTTGGCGTTGCGTGTTGTGATTGTTTTGGTGAAGTAGGGGTGAAAGGGTAACTGTTCTGAGTTTGGTAATTCTGTTGCGGGTATGGTGAGCCTGCTGATGCAGTCGTCATGGAAGCATGAGCCGAAGGGTAGGATTGGGGGCTCGTTGAACCGTACGGTGCTGTTGTATAGTTCAATCCTGCACTTCTTGCATCTCTCGACCCATCTACTCTTGTTCCATGACCATATTGCTGTTGTCGGTAGTTGTCTGCCTCCCCCCTTCTAGAATCATATGCAGAACCCGTGGATCCATGTAGCAGCCTGCTCGAGGATCTCGAATCATTCGGCTGAGAGTGGTGTGTCCTTGCTAATGGCCATGTCGTTGCGTTCGTCCCGAGAGATGAGCCGGAACTTGGGTGAGAGCGGTGTTGTGAAAGTGGGATAGGTAAGTCGCCTCCGGTCCGCGGCGTGCTATCGATCGATCGGGCAACGTTCTCTTTAAATGTATAGCGTTCTACTGACCTTGCACTATTCTCGTGGGCACGCGCTGCCGGAGTCGTTTCTGCAGTAGCAGGACCTGTCGCAGGGCCTGCCCAAAGAGTATCTAACACTGTGATCCCGTCATCTGCTAGCCAATATGAGTAGTGGCGTTTATGTGGTTGTGACCATGTCCAAGGCCCGTAGCTCGGCATAGCTACATATTTGCGACCTGAGGACCGGAAAGTCGCAGAGAAGGGTAGCGGCGGGTCTTAATAGCTCAGGTATGCCAGAGCGGGGCATGTCGGGATCGAGACAGAGCCTCGTCGCCGAGGAAAGATGCCTCACCTTGGTGTGGCGCCTCTGCAGATGCAAGCTTGTGACCGACTCGATATGAATGTCCAATGCACGGCTAGCGCGCTGCATCAAGGAGATAGGAGATGGTGGGCTGGGTGGGGCGAGCTACTGTGGGAGCCGTGTCTTCGCTTAGGTAACCGCCATCACCGCAGCCTCTACCTAGTCGACTCCCTCCTGGCCACGCTTCGCTATTTTGTCGTCAAGATAGAACAAGCAGAACATACAGATCCTTGCGGCCCTTACCATCGAGCGCGATACTCTATACATGCTACGTTCCGCGAAGGCATCAAACGGCGCGCTAATTGCACGGTCAGGATGATGACTCGTCCCGACGTAGTAGAGAATACCGCGGTACACCCTCTCGGATCACAGAAGAGGAAGAGGTACCGGGCTAACATCCAAAGGCCCACTCAGCATGTCCCAAAGGGCAGGAGCCCACGCTTGTACCATCTGATCCGGGACGTACAGCCTGTGAAGCGAGTATTAATCCACTTGGTGATGATGAAGCCGGTTTTGTCCACGACGATACATCAGCAAGGCCCGCGCCGGAGCTTCTACCGTCATGTTCACTCTGCGCATCTCGAAAAGGGATATTGAAGAAAGTGCGCTTTGATGAAGCGTGCGGGCCCGTACAAGAAGAGAGCGCCCAGGAGCAAATTGCACTCGTTCATTCATCGTCGCCCGTTCGTTCTGTGGCTCAGGAAATACATGATGGGAGTCTACCCAAGCCAAAGAGCAGTTTGCTTTACCCTTCAGTTCTGGCCCTACCCACTCCACCACTACCACCACCACCTCCTCCTCCTCCACCACCGCCCCCAACGGATGCTCCGCGGCCCCCCATACTTTTCAATAAGGCTATCGAAGGGAACGAATATCTGAATGCAGCGGCCTTCCGGTTGTATACTAACTTCATAGACGAACTCTCGGAATTCGTCGCACAACAGGAAGAAGTAGTTGGAATGCGACTTGCTGTTCAAGAACGGCGGAAGGAGCTGCACAGACTAAGAGAGCATGTTTCCAGATGCGACATGATGCTTATCAACTGTATGCGCGAGCAGATCAATGGAAGCCTTCCATCAGACGAACGCGTCATACTCAATCTCTTTGAAGCATCCCAGGCGGCAAGAGACGAGATTGGGCCTGTCGAATCAGAATATGAACCACTTGAGATTATGCTTGGGGCATCAGAGCACCATTTAGTTGAGAAGTACGCTAGGATAGAGGGAACTTTCGAGCATTTCTTCAGACTCAATATAGCTCCGATGACAAAGTCGAAGGAGCCATCCGAAATCGAATACGAGGCTTCGTCAGCGACATCTGTAGTCGATGAGAGAGCTCCTGTTGAAGACACTGATCACCTGCATGGGACTCTGATCGGGGAGAATGTTGGCATTGGTCAACTACCAAGGCATGCTGGAGAGCTAGAACCAAGCTCTCGAGAACGTTGGGAGCCCGGGGGTTCTCACAGGAGGACCGTGTCTTTGGGATCAATTGATATGCCCAGACCTCGCAGCAGCAGTTTTGCAGATGAGCGGATATCCTTCAACCACTCGACAGACACGCTTGACTTCATCGGCATCTGGATCACTGATATAATGGGATCGGCCGAGACTGGTCTGCTGCTTCCAGACCGGCCTGACGATGAAGCATCATTCTCTAGGAATAACTACATTGATATACCCGATGCACTACCAGACTTTATGGACAATTATCCTGTAAACCCAGGACTGGAAGAAGGCAATCCTTTACTTTTACTCGGCGAGAGCAATGAGACTCGCGGCATTCTCAGCGACTATCTTGTGAACTTCGAAAGCACACCTGACAGAATTAACCGCTGGTTGTTACATCAGCTTCGTATTTCGCCTCGCGAGATATACAATCTTCACAGAAGTATTACCGAACGTACGGGAGAACCATTTCACGGGGCTACATCGGTACTCAGAGCATGGCCGCATGACAGTCTTGGTCACAACATTTCATATGATGAAGGATCGATCGAGCTTGGAGAAAATGTCCAGAACCCTCAGGCTCTCGGATATCATGGAACATGCCCTCCGGAATGTCACACCACACATGGTTGGTCAAGCAACGATGCGGCGAGAGTGCGCTGGTCATCCACTTTCTCTACTGCAGAGATTGCACCCACCAACCAACCAACACAGCTTCGACCGGAGTCCTCCAAGCTGAAGCCGCACGAATAGCCCCCGGAATTCTTCAAAGACGATTAATCACCATCGAATGACAAAGGGGCGACTTACCACTGCCTGGTACAATGCGACTTGCTATTCTGCCGAAGTCATGGAAGAGCATGTTTATGCTAGGCGTGGAGATGTTCACAATACGGAGGGCTTTCCCACTACCAGCGATGGACTAGTCAATCTTGCTATTAGTCGACATTGCTTCCCTTACCAAACGGGTTCTGAGAGCAAACCCTGATCAGAATTCTTCTCGAGATGTCCGTCTTCATATGCGGTGCTCTAGCTACAGTATGGGCGCTCACAGCTGCGGCTTGGAGATATCTACGCATTACCTAAGCGATATGTTTATGTCCTACAGGCCTTCCTGCAGGTGCATCTAGCCATGAGTCATACATACGTCGTGCATATCTTCCGTCCATATTTCGTCCACCAATCAACGAACGAAAGGTAGCAGAGCCGCCTGCCTTTCGGCCGCGCCCATATCATTGCCTCGATTCGGAATTCACCCATTTACCCACGTTAGATTTTAGTCCCCCTTTATTCAGAGGGTTTCATCCAACTGTCGAACAGCAAATTTATCAATCTTGGTCACTCTACGAGCAGCAAGTAGGCTTCAAAGCACATTCAGCCATACCCTCAGCCGTGGCGCGCGCTTTCGCTCACCGATGTGCATGGCGTAGCACACCGCTGATCATTCGATTTTGGCAAGCTCCCGGCCCACAAAAACAACATCCAATAATGGAATGGAGGTGCACATGTATCACCTTGATGTAACTACTGGAGAGCTTCACTTATTTGTCGCGGAGCGACTTATCCGCCCACGCAGTAATTGCCGTGTGGCCAATCGTAACAGAATAATCAGACTCCTAATCTTACGGCTTGCCCCGTGCTCGATGGTTGGGATAGGAGACATTGTGAGACCAAAAACAAGGCATGCAAGCATCTTCGTGTGTTTGTCGCGCGGGGTAGTAGGGCAATAATTGGTGAGACGGCTGCGCGCGGGGAGCTAAACGATTTGCGCATGCTGCGGGGATTTGTGTCACGCGTACAATCCTTGGGTCGCATATAGGTAAGTCATGACGTCCAACTGTGTACTGCAGGGAGATGTGGCACAATGAGTGGGTCGGAATGCACTTCCCAGCCTTATAAGGCGCATGCGCTGCTTCTGTCTTAGCCTCTGGAAATTGCTAGAGCGGCGTGTAAGACGGGAGCTAGACGCACTCTTGCATCCCGTAGTGGGTCGAGTGGGGTCGCTGCGGGCCGCTGTAACCATCGATGTAGCCGAGTGACGCCTTGTCACTCTCCTCTGTTTCTCATATCAGCGGCCGGCTTGTTGGGCAAGTGACAGGTAGAAAACAAGAACCGTGCCATCGGCTTGCACGTTACCGCCAATGAAATTCAGGTGCCATTTGCGGAGCTCGCCTCAGGAATGTGACTCCCTATCAATACAGTATTTGTGAGCTTTAGCAACTCCTTGCATAGTAAGCACACCGCGCGGCTAGCGATCATCGGTAACAGCTGCGGTGTACCCACCCAGGTCTGTAACACCGGCACTTATCTATTCATCGGGCCGAAAGAACAACGGTGGCCCAAGTCTCAGGTTCCGATGTCCTAAAGCATGGTCAGCCAAAGCCGCTCACATGTAAGCGGGTGTCCTGCTGATCACCGCCGGCGTGGGACACAGTAAGCCCAACCCAGCGGAGTGGTCACAACGCAGGCTGAGTGCAAGCCCACGTGAGGCTTGCTAATAGTGGAGCGATTGCCCACTCCCCCCTTTCTCAGCTGCTTATCAACGTGCTCAAGGCAGAGTTTCACGAGGTATCGGATCGAGTGGGGTAGTATACTTGTGAGCCGATGGATGCATTGAACTATCGAATGAGAATACACATTGACCAACCACCGCCCGAGAGGGAAAACCTCGAAATCGGAAAATCATCCCGAAAAGCGACTTCTTTTGCAAAGGAGAAAAACGTACTATTATTACCTATACAACATCGAAATAGTTATAGATGACCCCTCTTTTCAGAAGCGAATTCTCCTACGACGCGACTGGGTGCTTTCATACACGAGCAGCTGCATGGTAATCTCCAATAGAAGGAGAGCTCTTACTTCGCTTGTTCTTAAACTGGGGGAAAAGGCTCCGGACCCAAGTAATCGTGTTTCTTCGTGCTCGAAAGATCGGCCGAGGGTTGGGCGTGAGCGAAGTTTCTGGGGGTTGCAATCTTGTCTGGTCAATGAAAGCGGATGGCGTCGGGAGCTGTGCGTAAGAACCTGGTGGAGCGGATGGCGTGATTCTCTCAAAGTCCGACTGGGCAATGTCACTTTGTTCATGACCAGAACCGGAGGACAATGGAAGGTGTAAGTCGAAGGGTTGGTGTTGATGTGTCTGGCCGCAGTGCTCACCCAACTTTGTGATCTTCACTGTCATCTCAGCGGCATTTCGTTCTTGCGCTGAGCAGTACGGCTTGACTGAATGAACATGCTTGCTCGCCATCGCGCAGCCAGGAAGATGAGTACTTTGAACACTGTCCTTCCGCTGGGCTGCATCGCCGATTTCCGTAAGACAAGTACATATTGGCTGATTTAGGACCACATCCGCTGGGTTGCGAATCTCAGCTACGTGCTGCTGCTCATCCAAGATTCGCATGGCTAAATCTATTGCTTGGTTTTCATGGTTGATCTCAATGTCGTCCGTAATATGATCGGGTGGTGACGAAGATTCTACATCCGCATTCATTATCTTGGAAGGCTGTAAATTGCCGTCTAAATGATGTTCCATCAAGAGTGAGGAAGTGATGCTTTGTGTAGCGCTTGGATCGTTGCAAGACTCAGGCTCGTATGAGATTTTGCTGATGGTGGCCGCGTTGATCTCGTTGCTGTATCCGCTCTCATTGAGGCTATCTTTACTCCAGAAGTGTGTCGCTCGAACTCTCCAATCATCTTCAACTGGGCTCTCAATTCCGTTATCTTCAAGTGTGTTCAAATAAAGACGTTTTTGAATCGCACTTTCTTTGAGGTGTGTCAGAGACCATTCCTGTATCTTCTTTTTTGTCACGGGACTACAACGATTAAACAGAGCTGCGCTTTCCGTTTGTGTTCGTCTCATTGGAGCGGAGAATCTTGACGTAGCTCTGAAAGAGTACGTTGAATCCGAGTATCGTCTAGTCAGAGTTGATGCACCTAACGCCAAATCCACCTCTTCAACCTTGATTTGCTGCGGATTCGCTTGTGGGGTGGAGATATCGCATATGATGTCACTGTATTCGCTCGTAGAAGCTGTCAAATCAGCTTCGAGAATCTCGTCTCCTTCAGCATGGATCATCTCATCTTCCCTGGTCCATTCAAGGCTGTAAGCTTTCTTTTGCGATAATTGGCCAAATTCTCTCCTCAAGGTGTTCATATCTTCCATCATATCGGCATCTCTTCGGCCGATAGGAGCGAACGAAGATGATGTAGTCAGAACATGAGGAGTAGGAAGGGAGGGCGGCGGTGTAAGAAGCGGAGGGGGCGGAGGAGGCGGGGGAGGCGGGGGAGGCGGTAGTCTCGAGACTTGACTTGGAGACAATGATCCTGCCGGACATGGGGGAAGGCGAAAATCTGGCGCATGGGAGGGACTCTTGAGCGGCTGGCCGAAGATAGAGGCAAGGTCGTTGAAGTGTAAATCCAGCAGAATCTTGTTGATATCGAACTGGTAAAACCGATTTTCACGATTCATGAACATCCATTCTGAGCCAGTCAAATTTCCTTCAGCCTGCAGGTAGTCCTCTTCTGCTTCCCCTAGATCATCGCGTGTTTGCCCGACCTTATCGTAGGCATTGAGGATAGTAATTGGGAGTTCTCCCGGGTAGTTGTTGACAAATTCCCGTAGCCGATTCATAAATTGGGCTTCTGCGTTGCCGGCTTCCACCCGCTTCCGCTGAACTGTGCTGCCAGCTGTTCTCACTCTTTCTCGTTCGATCAGTAGCTCTTCTCTGGCGGATGATAGTATGGTGTAGGTGTTTGACATCTCTTCCAAACACTGACGGAGGAGTGAGATCAGCGAGTTGAACTGCATAGTTGGTCGATCCCCTATCTTGGCCTGGCGTGGTTGTTCCATCGTTTCTCAATGAGCATCTCATGAGATTTTGCATGTGCAATAACTGCCGTGGAAATTGCTTTTGACGAGTGACGCTCCCTTGCATAACTGTGGCGGCAGGGTTCCTAGGTTGAGAAAGAACCCCTTTGAAACACTCAGCTTACGGCCTTGATGAGCATTAACGAGAAGATTCCGATACCAATATCTAATGTAGGCATACATGGTCGTCATATGGCATTGCGTGTTTGATAATGGGCAACTCTAGACAGGTGTCAGCCGTCTGGAGGCTCGTACACGGGAAGAAGCTGAGACCAATTAGCCACTCATAATATGCGGTGAGATGAATACATCACTGAGCAAGCAAATCGGAGGAGGGGTCTATGTAGTCATCCGGTCTGTTCGTTGTACGGCTGATCTTGTCGGATTGACGGGCGTCGGGCTGACACAACCGGTCTTTGATTGGCAGTGAGGGGGTTGCCGGGTTACCCATTTCAATACTGCATAAACTGTCTAACGTGGAGACCAGCTATGCCATCCGGAAAGCACTCGCATAGTTACCACGCACATGCTCGAGGCGTGAGCAAGAGCGGATGAAGCGCATGTGCAGGGAAGTGTAGATTTCGTTAAAGCTTTCGCACCACACCATCCTCGGGTTGTCTTGACAGAACAGCAGAGCCGCATCATCCAATACTCTTCCAGCTCTTACTTGTATAAATCCAGGCTCGATCGTCGACTATGAAGGTAATATTCCCCTACGCCATCGCATCGATCGACCAACGTGCGTGTCACCAACTACGCAGGGTGTGTAGTGGCTATTTCACAAAAGCCCCTTGAACGCCAGCATTTGTATCCAGTACCATCGTGCGACATGTCGACCAGCAACTGGATCTGGAGCGAACAACACCATGACCACTACTGTGTTACGTACGACGAGTACAGTAAGTATTGCCACGTTCCAAGTTAGCATTGAGTCAGATATGCGTCCGCTAATCCGAACAGATCGTCCGGTGTATCACTGGTCGAGGCAAATCGAGACACGTCCCAGGCAAGACTCAGGCTCCCAACCGGACTATGGCTCAAACATGCAACAGATGCCTGACCCAGGTATGACTCAGTAACCCAACAAGTCAAATGTGATTCACTTACTGTGAATCGTGCAGCTCCGCCAGACGTCCGTTCGTTGCGAGGCTTTATTCAAGGCACGCCGCAGACCGGATGGTACGATCTTTTGGATTCAAGTAAGCATGTCCTAAGATGTCTAATTTCTTAATTGATCTCGTGGTTCCCAGGCTACAGGATGAGAACAGGCCCCGAAGCCCGTGATTTCTTCGTACGCGGTAGAGTTTTTTCTATGCTGTACTCTGAGGCTGCAAGCCAAACTGCACAAGCACACCAAAACGACTATGCATACACCGTCGTTCGCTTCAACGAAAGGGTACATACCAATATTCGCCGATTCGTGGTACTTGAAGACAGGCACGGCTTCGTATACGCTTGGTAAGAGCTACCTAGATTCGGCTCAGACGTTCCAGCTGATTTGGTTGAGCGGTATTGGCACTTACTCTGGTCGCGGGACCCTGAAAGACGGCTGCGAGCCATCGGAACATGCAATTGTCTATCTCTCTGGGACGAATCCCGCAACCTGTTATCTCCCTTGGGAGTACGAAAGCGGAATGACCAAGGAGCCCATAGAGATCATACCTGTGGACGCCTCGATCAGACTCCGACCCGACTCCCGCATACGTTTTGGCAAGGTATACCCCATTGAGAAGAATGTTAAAGTCAAAGACATTGGCCAGGTGCATCCGCGTCATATAGGGAAGCTGGTTCGGTATTGGACTGATCGTGGTCCAACCCCAACCTAAGGCTGCATTCTCCATCACCCAGATCGCGACATGGAAATGTACGCTGCAATGCACTCAACCTGTTCTCGCCAGTACTACTTGCGAATTCGGCCGCTATCCTCACTACATCCCGACTTTCTTTTTACCAGACATGTCTTCTTTCCATTGGAATACGTATTTTGTCCCACTCTTCAGTCTTCTTTACGAAATCACGAATATAACGGCCTGCTGAACGATCGCGAGCTTCGAGAGCTGGTTTTGAAGGGAGACGCTGCATTTCATACCAATGTTGCAGGTTTTCTACCATCACATACGTTACATACGAGCAATCGGAGTGTCATCTCTCTCATGGCCTTTGTCTTGTGTTGTTGCGTCACTTGGACTGCCTGTGATTCTTCCGCCGCAGTGTAGAGCAGGCAACCAATTAGCCTCTCCATGCGTGGCGTCAAATGCAATTATGAGACCACGCTAGGTGACGTAGCGGCACCACGTGTAGATACAACGACATCGATTAGGGGCTACAGTTTTGTTGGATTAGTAGCTCGATGTAGTATTGGTGAAGTCTGCAGGGCGCTATTTGATAGATCGTGACAAAATTCTTCATGTGAAGTGGGATGGACGCGCAGGTAACGGAAGGCAACTTCGGCATCTGTGGCAAGGCTCATGGCTCTACTACTAATTTATTACAATTCGTAAAATTGATGGTAGGCCTTCGTAGAGAAGCATACACATATGCCAGAGACATGAACTGCTGTCTTATTTCTTTCCCTTGCCCCTCGCATTGAATGTCTTCAATGGGTCAACCTTGCCATTCCTTCTCACTACCCTCCTGCCCTTTCCTTTGACGTACTGTTTTCTGTTCACCTTGGGTATGTTCAAGCCGACAAATCCAACGTCCTCGGGCTTCTTCCCACCTGGCAGGAGGTAGTCTGGAACGTGTTTGAGATGTGGTTGTATCCTAGCGGGATGGTTCAGAGTCTGGTCGTGGCGGAGGTGCGCGAGCGCTTCGGGATTCTCTTCGAACTGTCATAATGTTAGTTCTGCCTAGTAGTAAATTGTGTGGAGGAACTTACGTATCGTGAGAGCTTCTGCGACTTGGCCAGCTCCATGTGAATCTCTTTGATACGAGCTTCGCGAATAGCGATCCTAGTAACAGATTTCAGTGCGTCCGCGAACCTGTATCGGAATGGCTCCAAGCGCTTCATGTCGAAGTTGTAATTCTCCAGTTTCTGGCCCTCTAGCTGATGCTTCTCCACCTTCTTCAGCACCTCTTCGTCGTGTTCGGACCCGGCAAAGGTGGTCGGCTTGTGCTTGCGGTACTTGTCCTTTGGGATGATGAACGAGATGGCAGTTCCAGACTTGCCGGCTCGTGCTGTTCGTCCTATTCGGTGGAAGTACGACTTGTAGTTTCCTGGGAAGTCGAAGTTGATGATACAGCTGACGTTGAAGAAGTCGATGCCACGAGAGACGCCAGAGTCTTTGTTTTCCCTGTCTTTCTTCGCCTTCTTCTTTGGCCGTGACTCGTCTTGCAGGCCGACAACGTCGTTCTCGTCGCTCGCGATCAGGATGTTGTAGATGTTCTTGTTGAACTCCTCTACGATGTGGGTTCGTGACGCCAGTGGTAGTTCGGAATTTAGTACGATTGCCTTAACGCCAAATTGTTCAAGGAAGAGTTTAACGCGGTATGACCTATCCACGTCGCCCACGAATACAATAGTTTTACCTTTTATGAGGTTTAGCTTGAACATTGCGTATATCAAGAGGAACTTCTCGTCCTCTGCCACTTTCAAGACATATTGCTTGACTTTCTGTGAGTCTTTGTCCAGGTCTGCAAGCTTGAGTACCACCGGATCGGAACAAAGCAGGCTACCGAGCGACTCAACATCGGTTGAGAGAGTAGCAGAGAGGACGATCTTTTGAACTCCGACAGGTATTTCGCGGGCGATGTTCTCCATGTCTTCAGCGAAACCGTAACCGTTGATGAGATCACCCTCGTCTACCACAAGTGTCCTGATGTCGCTGACCGCTAGATTTGAGCTGTTGATATTTGCCCATGCTCTCGCGGGCGTTGCTACAATGATCTCTGGCTTGTCGGCCAGGGCTGCCTTTGTGACGACTTCCGACTCCTTACCCGCAATGTTGCGGACCCGAATCTCTTGTCCACAGTGTTGAGAAAGTGACTTCGCAACTGTCGCGATTTGTAAACACAGTTCCCGGGTGGGCGCTAGGACAAGAGA
This sequence comes from Alternaria sp. 'sect. Undifilum', assembly GCA_024321975.1. NCBI lineage: Eukaryota > Fungi > Ascomycota > Dothideomycetes > Pleosporales > Pleosporaceae > Alternaria > Alternaria sp. 'sect. Undifilum'. The sequence continues at coordinate 146,374 of JAJJZI010000010.1, read as the reverse complement.
TTGGCCCTTCTGCTGCAGCGTTTTGTGTAAAATGGGGAGCAAGTACGCGCCAGTCTTGCCTGTGCCAGTCCCGGAGCGCGCAAGAATGTCACGCCCCTCCAGTGCTAACGGTATCGCTTGCGATTGTACCGCCGTCGGCGATGCCCATTTCAAATCGCGGATTGCTCTTAACAGACGGGGCTCGAGATGAAGTTCGGCGAACGAGGCGGCGATGGGCGCTGAAATGGTAGAAGTAGACGTGGTTTTCGCAGCACTAGATCCTTTCTTGTACTTTGCTTTCGTATTCGGTGTCAATGTCGTTGTCGCTGTCGTCGCAGTCTCGGTAGGTGTCGGGGGTTCAGGCGAGCTGCGGGGCTCGGATTGCGATTCGTCACCTGATGCCACCTCTGGTACGTCATGCTCGTTGAGTTTGCGCTTCACCATGGTATCAAATTTGATTTGGAGTTACAGTAAGTGGATGCGATGTTGTCTCGTCGAAGTTCGCGTTGTTCTGTAACTTCTCAACTTTTTTTGACGCTAATGTCAGTTGGACTTGGCAGGACCCACAGCGGAGCAGCGCCTGCTGAATGCCGGTCTCGAGTTTCCTTCACCCCCCACACGCCCAGATCGAGCTGTAGACCCATCAATACGACTTGTCCGAAGCTGCATGCTTGAAAGTGCTTATGCACTACATCATACCAACGTTAACACCGTATGTATGCCATCTTCCATTCTCATCTGATCAAAAGAATGCGCCCACTATGAAGCCAATCCTATACGAAAAGCCCGAGCAGCCATCTTCTGCCACTAGTATATAAATCCTCGATCATGCCCGACCAACTTTCGTCTAACCAATTCTCAACCTACAATCCCAATTAATCCTAGATTTGTCTTGCAGTAGTCGTCACACGTAGCCTACGAATCCGAGTTAGCATGTGCCATTGACTGCAACATAGATACACACCCTGGGCATATCCCTTCTCCCGCCATCCTGCACCATTCTCTCCAAGGCGTCAATATACTTTGTAATCTCATCGCTGCCCAAATTCTTCAATGCTCTCAGAACAGCATCGATGGTACCCTGATCAGGCCCTTGATCGCTCGTACTCATCAGATCAATACCCGGAGGCGTGTTAGTGAGCTCCGCTGCTGTCGAGTAGCTCGCATAATACGGGACTCCATTTGCGTCGCATCCCCAAACCAGAATGCTGTATTGGCTGCTAGCTCCAACCAGGATACCGGTTCCTGCATAATCAAGCACTGCCGGGAAATAAGGGTGCGGCGTATCGACACCGTAGCTTGTTAATACGCTGTCATTACCTGGAAACTGAAATGAGAACAGATCATTGACAAGTCCGGTTGGGTCTGAGGGATTGATTGGTGTTGGGTCGTACTGCACATTTCGCATGGCAGCATACTGGGGATTTGACGCGAGAATCATGGACCACGGTTTGAAGTAGAAGCCGACGGGTGGTATAGGCCATGGTCTGTCATGATGAATGTGATTGGTGGTGTTGAAGGTAGGTGGTATGCGAACCCGCACGCCTTTCGCACCTAGCTTCCGCGGACACCCATCTTTGTTGGTAAAGGCGGTGGCAATGATCGCAAGCGTGAGAATTAAGACAATGGAAATCATGATTGCAATGGCCAATTTCAAAGCCGATCAGAATAAAGCCCTCTCTATATATCTCGGCGTTACCGCATGCGATCAACCTAATCAGGAAAGAGGCTGAGGTACTTACTTGCAGCGGTCATACTTCGGTGAGATATACACGCTAACCGAACCATGGAGCAGGAGGCGCCATCACCGTACATCGGGCAAACTTCGTACGAGCTTGGTGTCTCTTGTTTAATCTTCTCGATTGGGCGCTCAGGCTGCGCTAGTAACTTCTCTAGTCAGTTTGTTCTGAGCATAGCATGAGGGTGTGCTGACGACTGCAAGGGCGAAGATGCAGACGCAAGCCATGCTGCGACAATCAGGCCATCTCCAGCGACGGCTGAAATGTTGCGCAAAATCTGCAGCTCCAACCCTGGACACGCGTTTCAGAATTCGACAGCACTGTGTCACCGTGAGTAAGCGGGCTGAGCTGATGCCTCAACGGTTGATTGCTTTTATGTGGCTCGACGCTGACATACACGCCCCCTTCATTAAACATCCCCCACCTCCAAAATGCGTCGGAAAGCAGTCGAGCAACTGGCTCATACGAACACAATCAATTCAACGCCTGTCTGGGAGATCTCGCATTTCATCTACTTTGCAGAATGAACCCGTTGAACCCCATGCAAGGCCTCAAGCCGGAAGACACGAAGACATCAGGATAGAAGACCCAGCCGCACGGGCAGACAGGACGTGGTACACGACAACGAGTGAGTTGAGAGCATGTCTCTGCGAGATGTCAGCTTGACTTCCGGTCTAGCTTATCGAGCGAATGGAGCTTTTCATTGATGCCTATGGCGAGTCTTTACTGGAAACTTTGACTGTATGACGGATACGCTTGAGTTTGTTATGGCGGATACGCTTGAGTTTGTTCATACCCTCCTTGCCAACCTATCCTAGGTTTCTGCTGACTCATGTCCTGACCAGCTGCATAGAGTCTTCCCTAACCTCCTTTCCAAAGGGTTGTTGATACGCGAGCAACACGACCTTGACATGCACTTCTCGATTGCGAACATACCCTCTAAATGCCGCGCAGAAATGGCGGTAGGCACGGAGGTTGTTGGTCGCCAACATGAATCTTCGAACAACAGCTTCCGTTTGGTGAGGTGACATTGCTGTTTGTATCACCTCCCATGTTCATTTCAATAGGACTGTACTCCTCTAGTCACTCAAATATCCGCGATCTAAGCAGAGGTGACTCCAACGACGCAATGGTATGCAAGAGCAGCGAGTTGGTTTACCGTGTCCGTGCGCGTTTTGCGCATAGTCGAGTTCTGCGCACCCTACTGTAGTTAACACTACACTAAACTAGCTATTATTTCAGGGTGTCAAAGGTGTTTGTGTTGTAGTCAAAAAACGGTTCCAATATGGCGAAAAGCAGCTGCTCTCTACCAATCGATCGCAAAAGTCTTAAAAAAAGATTGTTGTAAGCGACGAGATTCGCGGAGCTTTGAACAGCAGCTTTATAGCCCATATTTTCCTCTCCTTTTGTTAGGGTTTTGTTGCATTGCGCATGGATACGGTAGGAGCAATCATGCCCGCACTTGCGGTAGTGATCGACTCTTTCTCTTACGATCTCGACATGGATCGCATATATGCAACCGTTGTCGGTACCTCTCTGTACGCCTTTTGTTCCGTGGCAGATTGGGAATGACGTGCAACGGCCAGCTAGAAAAGCAAAGCACGGCCGTGCATTGACTTACTTCGTTAGCAGAGCACGAGCCTTCTAGTTACATCATGAGGAAAGTAAACATGGACGAGAATACAACCTCGACTCGATACCCACATGCGCCGGTAAGCTACTTCTAGCACCAAGGGGAAAGTTGGAAATAAGCTAGCCAACGCTCGGGCCACCCTCGCCCAATTTGAAGCTTTCGATTGCAAACTTAAAGCTATTCCCACATACACAACTTGCCCGCAACCCTATATTATTAAAGTTTTTTTGCGCGCATCTTTATTACAGCATTAATTATTTTATTTGTAAAACAACGCAGACTTTAATAGTGTTTTTCTACGCCTCTACTAGTTGTTGCAGACCTAGAAGCTAGCAAAAAGCAGTTAGAGACGCCGCAACGCTCTGCAGTGTTTGCAGTACTCTATTTCTGCTAAAAGATAAGTTACTTAGCTAATTTAGAGGACATTACAAAAGTTTTTAATATTAAAAAGAGCACCGCAGCTTTAATATTGGCTAGCAGGCGCCACGGAGGCTCTAGAACTAGCAGGAAGTCCTTAACAATTGCAGTAGGACTTGCTAGCTTACTAGCTAACAAGCAAACTTTATTGCTAAGTATATTAATAATGCTAAGTTTAATAACAAGGCTCTAACTTAGGAAGACTTTTAAAAGACAGTGCAAATCCTAGTTACTTAAAAGCTTTGTTAGGCGAGCAACAGCAACAGCTTAACGTACAGCTTAAACCTTATTTAATGCTAGGTAACTAAAGTTTTTAGTATTAAAACCTGCAAGGCAGCTATTAAAAAAGAGCTTTTAAAAGCTATTTAAACACAGCACGTCTTTTAGACAAACTTCTAGCTTTTTGCTTGCCTTAACTACTTCTTTTAGCGCGACGTTATCTAGTGCAACAAGCTACATTAGGCAGCTAGTCTTTATTACGCAAAGTATATTAAGCGGCGTTTAAATTAAAGATTTTGTCTAGACAATTTGCAGTACAACGCTAGTAGACAGTCTAAGAACAACACTAAAAAAGGACAATAACAAAATAAAGTTTATAAGCAAAGATTTTATATTTTTACAGTGTTAGGCTACAACTTAAGCTAAGTAATTAAGTATAATGCTGGCAACTGCAACAGCAAGATAAACTAGTAAACTTTTTTTAAAGATTCTGCTATATCTATGTAATATTATACTTAGTTAAGACTGCGTCTTATATATAAATTAAGACTTAGCTCACTGCTCTCTTAACGTCTTAAGGTGGCTTAAGAGAAATAGCATAGAGTATATAATTGCGCTGCCAGCATTACTTAACTTAAGTATTATAGAGACGTGGGTAAAACTAATACGCTAAAAGTTCTTTAAATGACAGATAAAGACAGTAGTAGCAGGAGTAAAGCGTTTTTATAAGGTTTAGCAGTTGTTAGGCCCTAAAAAGATTAATCGCACGATTAACAGCTACCTAGCGCGTTTACATAAAGTTATACACGTAACAGAGGGTTGTATAATTAAATATTAAGCTTATTAATAAACAAAATCGAATTCTACACCTTCAGGAATGGCTGTTACAGCCAAAATTACTATACAATCAACATTGAGATTGCACCATCAGCGTATTTCCAACTTTCCCCTTGGTGCTAGAGCCGTCGCATCACCCCGCTCAGCAAATCATCAGCCTAGCTGTTTCTGTTGGGGTAGTTCTCGCGGTCTTCCGCCAGTAGCTCGCGGCCATCATGCCTTTACTAACAAAATAATGCACATACGCATCTCATGACCCTATCACCCCATACAAGGGAAAAACTGGACACCTTTCTAGCGAGTTCAGCTTTATGACTTTGCAATGTTACAACAACAACCCTCTAGAGAACTTAAATCCTACAGAGAGAACTTTCTTTTACGCAATATGTAGAGTAGAATTTCTCTACAAATCCTAGGGCTTCTTATTGCGGCATTTAGCGTGTGTAGAAGATATTTTATCTCCGACCTGTCTAGTTTTTCCCTTGTATGGGGTCCTATCCTGTTAGGAGACGCGTAAACCGCAGGGGGTGCTTGTACTTGCAGTTCTGCAGTATGCCGGCTATGGCGTGATGTGGGCCTTCGATCATAGGAAATGCATCAATCCTTACGTTAGCGATGAGGTCAGGCTGCATGAGGGTTTTTCTAAAAAGCACACCTAGAGCGGGTTGGAAACAATTTTCTGCGTTGAACACAGCCAACTTCATCATTGACTTCCGCCGAGTCAGACCACGAGTCAGACCACTAACGCCTTTCGCACGATGTCGACAAGCAGCCATGGTAACGATCTATCTCTCAACCTCCTGATGCAGCCAGCCAACACATTGCTGACCTCAATGTCTAGAAGGCCTTCATTTCCCTATTCCCCGGGCAGAGAAATCCAATGAGCCACCTCAAGAGTTATTTCAGCTGCAGAACACATGTCCATTGGCAAAGTTGAAGCTCTTTGACGGAACGCCAGCATGGGTCGCAACGAAGCACAAGGACATCTGCCAGCTGTTGAGCGCTGAAGGTTTATCTAACGTGAGTACCAAATCAGCCTGGGAACCAGGTGATCTGAGACAACATCCTAAGCGGTTTACAGGAACGGTACAGTCGTCCAGGCTATCCAGAGCTTCACCCCAGCAAAAAAGCTACTGCTGAGACACCGACCTTTGTGCACTTGGATGACCCTAAGCACGCAGAACAAAGGTACAAACCGCATTAGTTTCATATTTTGCATGGTTCGATGACTTACTGAATCAAGGGCTATGATCGAGGAGCTGTTCACACGGGAGAGAATCGCGGCAATGCGTCCCGAAATCCAACGAATTGTCGACGATGTTCTCGATGGCATTGTTAAAAGAGGTTGCGCCCAAGGTCCAGTGGATCTCGTCGAAGACTTCGCGACGCCGATTCCGACTCGGATCGTATACGGCATCCTCGGGGTCCCAGAAAAGGATATTCCTGAGCTATCGAAAGCTAGTGCGATCCGCGTATCTACGAGCGGCTCAGCCACTGATGCTGGAGACAAACATCTCCATGATTACATGACCGCGCTGGTGGACAAACGGATCCAAGCGCCTGGCGATCCGAAAGATGATCTGATCAGTAAACTCGTCGTCGATCAATACAGACCAGGTCATGTCACACGAGACGATATACAGAGGTTGGCCTACCTTGTCCTGGTAGCCGGCAACGCCGCTGTGATCAGTTCGATCAGTGTCGGAGTCCTTATCCTTCTACAGAATCCTGAACAATTAAACGTTCAGAAAGAAGATCCCAGTACCACTACTGCTAGTGCAGTGACTGAAGAAGTTCTTCGTTACTACACTCCGTCATCGTTGAACAGTCGAAGGGTGGCCAAGCAGGACACTACTGTAGGCGAAAAGGTTCGGACATCTTTCGATAGCTATCATCAACTCGCTTTCTCATAAATACTCACTATGTCGCAGGGTCATCAAAGCAGGCGAGGGCGTCGTATGTGCCGTACAGGCGGGAAATCGCGATCCCGACGTGTTTTCAAACCCTCACGACTTTGACATTCGACGCCACATTGACCCGGATAAGAACCTTGCATTTGGATATGTTCCCCACAGATGCCAAGCGCAGTGGCTCTATCGAGCAGAGTTGGAAGTTGCGTTCGGTAAGTCCCGCCTACCTTTGTGACATTCAACGATACAGCGCACTAACGGCGAGTTCCACACTCTTCAAGAGGCTGCCAAAGCTGAGGCTTGCGGTTCAGCCCGAGGATCTGGAATACACGCCAGCTACTCAGAATGTCGGCGTCTCCCACTTGCCCGTGTATTTTTGAGTCGCCGTAGGACCACAATGTCTCCTCGCAAGGGTCTGATGGAGAATGCAAGTTTACAGTATTCGTCTTAGGTCATTCGGGCCTCAGCAAGGCGTCTATATAGATTGAAAAGAAGCTTTGATGTTGTTGACATGTTTGCAACTATTCGAAATTGAGTGATCTGCTTGTATTACCGGATATCAGATAATTATTTGCAGCAACGATGAACAAATTATAGCATGAAAATATCAGGGCCGAGGGCCACCAGAACATCGCCATGGCTGGCACATGGGAACTGTATTCGCATCTATGCCATGCATCAATGTATCAACGTTTCACTGTTCAGTGTCAAACGCTCCATGCAGGGAAGAATTTCGACCAGATGCTGACCGGGACCTACTTTCCGACATTGTGGCGCTTTTCTTCGATGCCGGTCCCCGGTAGAACGAGGGGATATTGTCATCGAGATTCACTACGTAGACTTAAAATCACAAATGAGGCCGGACTTCGTCAGCTGTACTGCAATCCTTGGAAACACAAAGCACAGGATTGACAGTGGATGAACTCGTACACCACACGATCCCCTAATTAAGGCCATGAAGGTTTTGCACTTATCTAGAGCTATTGTTCAACATGAGAGTTACACGAACGACCTGGCGATCAATTCGTCAAAACTCTGAGGGTCAGGCCCTTACTGGGAGGACTCTATCGATTGCGTTCAGAATTCGTCCACAAGACGAAGCGGAGGGGATCTGCGCAGCCAAGCAGCCGGGCTATGTACGGTGCACCGATTCCTGTGATTCGAACGATGTCGTAGCGACAACAGTCCTACTTCTTTACCGCGGTTGCCAGATATCTACATTACCCGCTATCTATCCTAACCGTAGCTACAACCTCCAGTACCCATTATGTGCGGCAGTGGCCTTTGTTACGATGATTTGGCTCTTGCCACCAACTCCAATATTTCGGCCGATGCCAAAACCAGTTGCGACTTGATTGCCTTCACGACGCAAGCAAAAAGGACAACGACTCGTTGACTGTAGCCTGACATGGCAGTAACGCCTATAGCGAGATTCTCTATATCTAAGCGGTGCAGCGGCTACATTCATCCTGGCTTGGTCTGGGAGATCAATAATGAACTGTGAAAATACGGCTATGAAACACAGTAACGTAGCCCACTGGGAAGCGAACCAGTACGCACCGTGGCATGCACTCGTTATCAGTAACCCTTGTAGTGTGACGGAACGCTCGCTGAAACGAATCGCTTTTCAATATGGTTCGAAATCCATATGTGACGTAGTTCGTGGAGAAGCGGTGGTACTTGTTCGCTTCTCCGGAGGATTTCTATGTTTAACGATATCCTGTCTTCTTCTTGGCATCGTCCAGCGCTGTAAAACTGGAATCACTGCACAACACAAGAGCCCAGTCTTACTCGAGTCGCGTGGTCGTCCTCTACCAAGCTTACCGTCAACCTCAAAATTTGACTATCTCCAGCAGAAAGGTGTGCTGTCACGTCCCAGTTATCATTGCCCAATCGCGTGATCTCAGTGCTTCTTGAAGTCGACTCAAGGTGAAGCCAGTAAATAATCTGCCCAGAACAAGAAAAAACTAAAGGCATCGTGTGAAGTACTTTGGAGAGAAGTGCCTGTTGCAGCTTCACAAAGTTTGCGGTCGATTTCAGCTCGATCTGGTCCTTCCGATGACCTAGGACTGATCCTGGCTTGACGCTGATACGACCCTCTGATGCAGGGAGAAGCGGCTCGCAGTGGACGAGATCGCAGCGGAGTTTCCAAATTCCTGCAGTATCTGTTGTCCCTTGCGTTTACCCTGGTAGGCACGCTTCTGAGTATGGTGGCGGCGAATCTATTGAAACAAAGATGTTCGATGTGTGTGCGCCGCTCTAGGACCCTGAGGAGCAGGCTGGACTGCAAGCGTATTAGTTGAGCAGCAGAAAGATAATGTTATATGTTGGGGGAGATGTAGTAGGGCTTTAGTAAAGTCTAGCCACTCGCTATACACCTACGTTATTATTACGTTGCTTTATCTAGAAGTACCTAAAAGTAAAGCTATAATAAAGATACGTAACATAAGGCGCATTAAGTTAAGAGATAATCTACATAGTGATGTTGATTGTATTTATGTTTTTCATATTTTTTCTAGTTATATTTATTTATTATCAAGATATGTAATATAGTAAGAACGTACTAGTAATACCCAATACAAGCATAAGCTTAAATATTTGTGGTGGGTAATTGAACTTTCTTTTTTCTTTTTTCTTTTAAGTCAGTATTCTTAAAATATATAGTTACGTTAAAAAGTGGTCTCAAAAGGCTAACGCGAGTAGTATTATTACAATATGCCATCGCGAAGTTAAGATCTTGTCCGTCCAAATGAAAGCTCGTTCTCCAGCTTGTGCCAGGGACTCCAGACTTTTCAGCTGTTACTATCCAACAATGCTGCGACGCTCCTCCATTGAGGACAGCTTGGTCGTGGATTTACCCAGCTCACTGATGTCTATGGCATGGAAGTCCTTCCCGTTCTCCGAATCCAGAACAGTGGAATGCTTCTCACCGTCGAAAAGGAAATCAATCTCCTCAAGAGTCTTGTCCTTAGTCTCTACCCATTGGAAGTATATGTATAACCAAAACAGGATGTTCCAAGACGCGTTAGCAATGTAAGTCTTCCAGCCGATATCTCGCAGCATGTACGGAAAGGCCATGGTGACGAGTACACCGCACGATTTGATTGCGATACCCTGAAGTGCAAGGCCCGTGGCACGGATGTTGTACGAGAGGACTTCGGGGGCGTACATGGCAGTTAGAGGAGTGATTCCAAAGGAATACGCGCCAAGGAACAGGAATATAACGCTGATAGTCCCGTACGATCCCGACTTGTTATCAGACTTGCCAAACTTCGCAGTCAAGCCGGCGAGGAGGTAGAAGAAGGCTGAACAGGTTCCGAGACTGACAAGTGCGAGAGTGCGTCGGCCGAGACGCTCCGCAAGACATGACCCAGCGACCGCGCACACAAGCTGCCAGACTGAGAGAATGACGTTGATCTCAAGCTGCGTGGTGTGGTCAGTCACACCGGCTTGGGAAAGCATGCTTCCAAAGTAGTATCTAATGATGAAAGTTAGTGCACAGAAACACCAGTCTACAGAACTGCGGACTTACGTAATGATGTTGGATCCGCTCAGCATGGCTAAGGGAGCAATGGACAATGCTAGCATAAGTCGCTTGCGGTTGGTTTTTGTCTTGACTGCCTCACGGAATCCGATGTTTCTGCCTTCCAACTTCTCGTATTCCATCGTATCTAGAATCTCGCGGTATTGTGCTTGGACTTTGATATGCTCTTTGCCCTTGCCGTTGATCTTCGCCAGAATATCGAGCGCTTCTTCTTGACGGTCGTTGTAGGCGAGCCATCTCGGAGATTCGGGCAGGAAGTAAAGAATACCTATGGCGACGAGTGGCGCGAAAGCTTGCAGAGCAGATGGAATTCTCCATGCCCAATTTGATGGTTCCATCGCGGAAGTCTAGAACTGTTAGTGAATTGAATTGAATGTGGATAGGCGAACTTACTCCATAAGAAATACTGGCTGCAAGCAAGGATCCTATGGCCCAGCAGGAGAAGTACAACCCAAGCGCGAATGCTCGCACGGCAGGGGGCGTTGTTTCGGCAACATAGGTCCCAGCCGCGGTCTGACCAAGACCGACTCCGATGCCGATTATCAAGCGCCCTGCAATGAAAGCAGCAATGTTTGGAGATGCAGCTGCAACGATGGCGCCGATGATGTTGACGATTGCTGATGCGTAGATGCCTATCATCCGACCTTTCCAATCGATGAGCTTGCCAGTGAACGGCCCAATGAGAATGGCACCGAGGAACGTCGCGCAGGTGTTGACTGCGGTCGTAGTGGTCGTGAGGGTAAAGTACTTTGTATAAGAAGGCATGACGTTGAGCGAGCCCATGAGGGAGCCGTCATAGGCAATTGTGACGCTGTCGACCGTGCACACTAGAACGACGAGAGCCGTCGTAGGGCTCTCTTGCAAGCTCTTCCAAAGGGCATTAGACATATCTTCCAGCTATGCAATTTAAAAAGCGGAATCCCAAGCGAACTGAGAGATGGTGAACGTCGAGAACGGACATCGTGCGATAGTTATACGTAGAAACCCTTATCGTAATCACGTGGCGTTTTAACGACTTCGCGATAAGGGCAATGTTTCCCCATGGGGTCTTGTTGCAATTGCTTAAGAAGTTCAAGGTCCGGTCGTAAAATGCGGCAAGCGCCAAGCGTCTAGAGTGATTTTCGCCGAATAGGTACCGTGCCGTGCGCGACTCGAGCTAGATCACACGACTTAAGCCACATTTTACTTATAAAAACTGTAAAAAAAGACGTTTTTTGAAGTAGACGACTATATAATTATTAATCGTTAGGAATGGTCTAGTATTTTGCTTTTTAGTTATTAAGGTATAAAGCCTTGAATATTTTACTAATTAAAGAAGTTTTTTTTGTTTTTTACTTTTTCATAACACTTGGAAAAATTTAGAATTAATTTTCTTTTATTTTATATTTATTTTATATTTATTTTATATAACTACAAGTCTTTATTATCTTTAGACTTATACAGCTTATTATAGCTTCGGCCTTTTAAGACAACCTTTTGATGTAACTACACATTTTATAGACACCATTTTGGTAAAAAAGATTTATTGCTAACAACAGGTATCTAGGCTTATGCCCCCTTGTTTAGTATTGCCAGCACGCAATTAGTGTGTCGCATGTTTAGATAGAAATAAAGAAAAGCAAGATAAAGACGCGAATTACCTTTTAACTTAACGCGCTCTATCCTACCTATTCTTATTACTTTACTACTAGGCGCTCTTAGATAAAGTAAAGTAATAACACTATTATTGCTTTGCTTGCTAACTTATAGACGTGACAATAGAAAGCCTACTCTTCTTTTCCTACCTCTTTCTTCTCTATTGCTAATTTAACGTCTTATAATAGCTGTTTAAGCTAGGTTCTAGTTTTTGTACTTAGCCCTTACATAATAAATAAGAAGAGAGAGATGTTAAAGCAATAAATCTTAAGTACTGCACTAGTATTAGTAAATACTCTAAAGATTATATATTCCTTGTATAACTAGCTAAATTAGGGCTTAACAATCTTTTTGTATATAGGAATATTATAGATAAAGAACTTATTTAAGATTTTTATAAACTTAGAAGTCTAGCTAGGTAGTTAAGTTTTAAAATACTTAATAAATTTAGGTGTCTGTATAAGCAGTTTAAGTTAGACTAAATTAGGTGCTAGGTAGATAGTAGTAAAGGATACTTTTTTTAGAAGAGAGCCTAGAATAAGGAGATGCTTGCTATAGAGGTTACACGCTATATTACAGTGTAGTGTATTATATACAAATTATTTGTATATAGTGCTGTTTAAAAGGTAAGAAGTAGTAGGTAAGAAGTAACAGCTTTATAAAGTATTGCAGGCTCCTGCTGTAGTACGTACGTGTCCTTTCCCTCCTCTATTATATTATGTTGTAATCTTATTGTAATCCTACTGTAATCCTGTTGTTAGCTATAGGCTAGCAATCGCTGTTAGACACGTTTTAACTAGTGTTGTTTTTTAGTACCTTAGCAAATTTTTTAACCCTAATTATTGCTTAGTGGTCTAAGCTTTCCTCCTAGAACTTATCTACCTACCGTTCGAATCTCGTTAACTACATATAATCTTTTTTTTGACTTTTGCGATTGATTAGTAGAGGGTAGCTGCTTTTCACTTTTTTGGAACCCCATTTTGACTACAACAACAACCACCACCTTTGACACCTTAAAAAATAAATACAGCTTATTAAAGTTTATAACTATCTCTAATATTAAAATTTCTATTAAATAATTACATGTTAAAGAGAAATCGTACTTTAAACACCTCTTTTTTCTGGTTTTTTTTACTATTAAAAAGTGGCCCAAGTCGCAACCTAGCTCGAGTCGCGCTCGTCTACTGTATAGCGCCTCCTATATGCTTAGGTTCTCGATCAAGACCGGTTATCTTATTTACCCACGCTTTAATTGGGTCAAAGATTTGTTTCAAAAGGAAGGCCTGACGATCTCAGCCTGCAAGACCCGGTGCATCGGACCAACTAGCGTAATGCAGGCGGAGCAGGCGGATCAAGTCCGCCAGGAACTAAAGCATGGAACAACCTGGCTGTTTTCCCCACTTGGGCGAAGTGTCACCTTGCGCCGGGCACTATCTGAGTCCGAGAGGAATTCGCTGATAGCGTAAAGGCCGGTGCCATACTTGATTGGTCATTTATTGGAGTTCTTGCATTGCAATGTGCTGTGTGAACGTGGCCTTAGATAAGGCTGATCAAGATCGAGTATTTGGGTACGCATATATCAAGAAGCATACATGTAGATTGAAGAAGAAAAGTAGGAATGTATCTAAGCTACTCAATGTGCACTGAACAGCAGATATAATCTTACGTGCTATGTGCAGGGGTCGCTGGGCGTTCTGTAAAATGGATTGGCTTCTGTCGTGTGCGATTGACGTTTAGCTCGAAGATGTCATGCCTTTGATAGCCTCCTACAACATCGTGGAATTGTTTTCCTTCAACACAGTCCTCGAGATTTAAATCCGCATACAGAATGCCCTCTTCATTTTGTAGAAACTCACTGTCCTTCTTCTCTCCGCTTGCACTATCGACGGTGTAGCCTGCGATGGGGGCACCGGTTGGGTCGAGATACATGGTCGCTCCCCGTTGTGCATGGTTAAGCAAAGACACTATGCTTTCAGCGTCTGGTGATCCCGCCGCGATGGTAGAGATAGCGTCGTGGTCGAGATATCCTGCGCAGAGGACACCGAAGGCTTTCGCCTCAAAGCAGTGCGCAGCAGCTCTGGTTCTGTTGGCTGCAACGTTGTCGTAGTTTTTACCCTCACCGTTGGTAGTAGTAGAGCCGTGCACCTCCCTAGTAGGCCATACAGCCGGCCACGTGGAAATGTGTAACTGCTCTCCCTGCGCGATGAGCGAGTACCTAGCTAACGGATTCGTGTTCTCGCCGCAGATCAGGTTACCGATCTTGCCGAATGGGGTCTCGATGACCTTCAAGCCGTGACCGTCGCCAGGTGCCCAGGTGAGCTTCTCGAAGAATGTAGGCATGAGTTTCCGGTGTAGATTCAGAATCCTGCCGTCTGGACCGATGAATACATTCGAATTGAACATTGTGCCGCAGCTGTAGCGTACTTTCTCCGAGATGCCGATACTGACGAATGTTCTCGTTTCTTGAGCGGCTGATTGTATGGCCTGGATCTCGTCACCATCGGCGTAGACGGATTGCTCCGCCATTTTCTTGAATAGTGCATGGTTCTGCGTAGGCGGGCGAAGGGCGCTCCAAATGGGAAACGCAGATATGAAGGTCTCGGGAAAGACTACCATGTGCGCACCGTTGCGAGACGCTGCATTGATGAGTGTAACAGCTTTGTGAGTGGTTTTTGCTGCAGAGAGAAAGATGGGTGCAGCGTGACAAGCTGCGACTCGAATCGGGCCCGGCATCTTGGGGGAAACCGACCTCTAATGGACACAGTGGCGTGGCGAGAAGTTATCTCTGGCTGGCGTCTTGTTCGCTCGCCAGACTTCGCTGTTTGTAAATGATTCGGAGTAAGACTCATGTCGAATTGTCATTTGGTGGTCGATCGAGGTGCTGCCGCCACCGTGTCCAACGGTTGCAGAACAAGGGCCGAAGCGGCAGGCCAGCCGCATGCGGGCCCTTTTGTTCAGCGGATTCGGCGGAGCGCTGTCCGCTCATCAACCCACTCTTGCTGCAGTCCCGTGACCGTCACGGTACCAAAATCCGGACTGCATATATGTTACAATGCGAAGCCTGAAGGATCTCGAGTATCTGCTCCACGACATTTTTGCTTCTACTGCCACAACCTCCGATCCTGTTTAACGCATAGCGATGCACGTTCAGGGCATAACTGGCCCGGAAGAAGTCCAGCATGCGAAGAGCACAAGGCTCTGCACTAATGGTGACGCTGGTGGAATCAGAAACATCATACGACAGCTTACCCTCGATGAGAAATGCGCTCTTCTCTCCGGCAAGAACATGTGGGAAACAGCATCCTGCGACCGTCTCGGCATCAAGAGCTTGAAAATGACAGACGGTCCTGCAGGTGTTCGCGGCGCTAAATGGACCGATGGATCTCACACAACATACATTCCATGCGGCATTTCCCTTGGCGCAACATTCGACCCAGCACTCATCCAAAGGGTTGGCAACGTGCTGGGTCAGGAGGCACGTGCAAAAAAAGCTCACGTTTTGCTAGCGCCGACAATGAACATTAGCCGATCGCCGTTTGGGGGCCGCAACTTTGAGAATTTCGGCGAGGATCCTCTGCTTACGGGAGTGCTGGCAACAGCATACATCCGTGGAGTACAGAGCAATGGTGTCGGCGCCTGCATGAAACATTACGTTGCAAACGACATGGAGACCCGTCGTTTCAACATGGATCAGACGATTGGCGAACGGCCGTTACGGGAAATCTACCTTAGGCCTTTCGAAATCGCTCTCGAGGCTGAGCCTTGGACGGCAATGACGGCGTACCCTAAGATCAACGGGAAGCATGTGGACACGAGCAAGTACATTGTCTATGATATTCTTCGCCGGGAGTGGGGCTTCGAAAATCTCGTTATGAGCGATTGGGGAGGTCTGAACCACACTGTGGAAAGTATCCGTGCTACCACCGATCTTGAGATGCCCGGGCCTCCGATCCGGTACGGCAAAGCGCTTGCTGCGGCAGTTAGAGCTGGCGAGGTTTCCGAAAGAGAACACATCGATGTGTCAGTCCGGCGTCTGCTAAACCTCCTCGCGAAAGCGGGCTTATTAAATCATGGTTCTCAGCTGCCGTCACCTGAAGGTGCCACTCAATCAACTGAGGATCGCAGTAACAGAAAGGATCTCAAAAGAGCGTGTAAAATACATAACGGTGAGGAGAATCTAGATCGCCTGGAATTTCGCAAGACAGCGAGAGACGCCGCGACAGCAGGCATTGTCTTGCTCGAGAACTGCAATGGTGTGCTGCCGTTGAGGCCGTCCAGCATTCGAAGGTTAGCCATCATCGGACCTAACGCAAAGAACACTACACATGGAGGTACTGGAAGCGCTATCGTCAACCCATATTACATCACAAATCCACTAGAGGCAATCTCCCAGTTTATTAAAGCTAAAAACCCTGAAGTAGAGATACTGCACGAAGAGGGAATATATACGTATCTGCAACCTCCTCTTATGGGTAGCGTGCTCAGAGCGCCAAACACAGGCGAGACCGGGTTCCAAGTCGACTTCTATCGTGGCCTCAAGTTGCAAGGCGAGATACTAGAGACCACAAACTGGCGAGACTCATTAGTCTACTTGATGAGCGACGGCGACAGACCCGCAGATATCAAGCTTGGTGAACCGTTTTCCTACCGTTCAACAGGCATTCTTCGTCCAACTCAGACCGGTACCTATCAATTCAGCCTGTCAAACACCGGGAAGGCGAAACTCTTTGTGAACCACGAGCTTCTTATTGACAACACCGAGTGGACGCAAATAAGCGGCAACTTTATGAACTGTGGAAGCACAGAGGTTTTTGCGAGCTGGCGCCTTACCGCAGGCCAGGAATACATCATCCGCGTAGATAACGCTGTCGTGCCTCCACCAATACAACCTCACGACAACACGCTCTTCCACAGAATATCCGGAGTACGCGTGGGTCTGCTTCTGCAGCCGGATGAGAAAGCATTGTACGACTCGGCTATTGAGGCCGCCAAAGCGGCAGATGTTGTAGTTGTCGTAGTCGGACACAACAACGATACCGAGCGAGAGGGTTCCGATCGAACCTCGCTTCAGCTGCCTGGCCGATCGAACGAGCTCGTCTTAGACGTTTGCGCCGCCAACCCGAATACTGTGGTTGTCACTCAGTCAGCATGTGCCATCTCCATGCCTTGGTCCGATAAAGCATCAGGAATCATCCAAGCCTGGTATCAAGGACAGGAGAACGGAAACGCCCTGGCAGATGTGCTTTTTGGAGCAGTCAACCCATCAGGAAAATTGCCTCTGACGTTCCCAAAGCGCATCGAGGACCATGGCTCGTTCGAATGGTACCCGGATGCGGCTACAGACAAAGTCACATACGGCGAAGGCGTACTTGTAGGGTACAGGTGGTTCGATTCGCAGGGTATTAACCCTCTTTGGCCTTTTGGATTCGGCCTCTCTTACACCTCGTTCCAGATCACAGGAGCAAATGTGGAAGGGCATGTTGCAGCAGACGGCACAACATCTGCGGTAGTGAAAGCCACTGTAAAGAACACCGGGTCCGTTAAGGGCTCTGAGGTCGTTCAAGTGTACGTATCAGCGTCTTCGGCAATTTCTGAGCGTGGTTTGCAGTCTGCGCCAAGGTCGCTGGCGGGCTTCCAGAAGGTGCATATCTTACCAGGTGCTTCGGCATTTGTAAATATTTGTATTAAGGCTGCCGCGGTCCGATGGTTTGATGAGACCTGCAGAACTGATTCTAGCCCAGCTGGTGGTTGGAGAGTCGACAAGGGCACGTTCAAGTGCTTTATCGGTACCAGCTCCCGAGATATCGTTAAAGAGATGGACTTCGTAGTTGTTTGAAAGGTGGGGTCTACTTTCAGTCGCGATGTATGCAGCATCAGTCGTAGAGATCTAGCATCAGTCGTAGAGATCTAGCATCAGTCGTAGAGATCTAGCATCAGTCGTAGAGATCTTGCATCATCCCGCGCTTCATTATCAACGTTTTGGCAATCGTAAGCATAGAATTGATGCTTGAGCCTGGAAATGCCCATCGCTCTAGCTGAGCACTGACTTTCTGTTGAATTTCGTCAAGATTGAAGACAAGATGTTTCAGCAGTGGTGAAAGCGAGGCTGTTGTCAAGATGATCATGCATGCCAGCGCTCTAGCAAGGTATTAGCTGCCGACTTTCCCAAGTTAATATGAACTCACGAGTGCAGTACAATCCCAGTTGACCCGAATGGTGATACAATTCGATTGTCGAAAATCTCCAAGTATTTATGGCAATGGTGGATGCACATCTTACAGTTTTCCAGCACAAAATCCGGTGGCTGTAGTCCGTCGGGAAGTGAGCAAACGTGAAAGACAAATGGTCGAGAGATTATGTCACCAGAAGCATGATACCGCAAGATCAAGATTGCTTCGTCGGCGGTAGGGTTTCGGTCTTCCAGGTTCGGTTTAATTGACGGAGGCAAATACTCGTACCAGGTCTCCAGCTGGCGGCGTAGCTCCTCAGAGACCTTGACATAGGAGTCGACAGCCTGGCGATATGGCTCTAGGACAGGCTTTGTGCCGTTGTCATATGCGTTACTGCCGGTGCTCCCTGTCGGTGCCTTATACATGGTGTGATGGACACGGTTTAGAAGAATGCGAGACGATAGGTCTGCGAGCCAAAACAGCATGTGTCGCTCTGTTGGAGAACTGCATTGAGGGAAAGGGAGATGTTCTACAACATACTCAATGCCGCTGCGCGGCAGGTGATACTCTGCGATGATATCGCTGTGAATGTCAGTGTCGGATGTTCAGAACGCTTGTAATGAGGTCATACCACTCCAAGACGAAAACCGCCCACATGAGTCGAATTGCGAATTGGTGTTTGGGTTTGTCTGTCGACTGGCCAGGTTCGCATTGATATCTAAGCAAGGTATAAGCGGTCATCCCAGCTACGTGACTGACTCGTAGTTCGCCCAAGGTGCCATACGAGGGTATTGAAGCAAACGTAGCACAACTGAGTAACTCACTGCATCCAAAGATGTTGAACGTTCGTCGACGCCATGTGGACAAGCTTCCATGCTAGCAAGGGTCTCATTGAGTAGCTGTAGTACAAGGCAGCAAGATACAGCCCTTGGGGAAGAGTGAGGTCTGTGCCAAAAGAACACAGTGCGTTTTGGAGGAGGATGCGTAGAGCAGGCGTGAAATACTCTACGCCAGGTGACCTAGAGGGCACGCTTGTATCCGGTTGCTGTGAAGCAGCTTCAGCTAAGGCCAGAACAACGAGACATAGAGCATAGTCGACGGAGTAAGCGGGCGGTTGATCAGGGAGGCTCTCGTACATTGACCGAAACTCGGTCGGATCGAGGACAGGATGCTGGCCGTTCACCAAGGAGAAAAACCTTTCGACCAGCAAATCCGTGGTACGACGATCAAAGGCCGAGCCAGTATTGTACGTAGGTGTGAATAGATTCAAGGACAATTCTGGAGGAATAGACCTTCGCTGCTCAATCCGGAAGAACAGTTCGGGCGGATATTGGCCTACCAGAGCACGGATCTGGGGCATATGCAGCAGACTACTTGTTGTTGTAGAGTGACCTAAAGGAATGGTCATTGTATTTTCATGAGCTTCATTCCCATGGTGCCAGATCGATTGCTCTTCCGCAGAGACAGCAGTAGCCGAGTGCGAGACGACCGGCGACGCAGCTTGGCCTTGATGCAGAGCCTGATGTTCGACCTGCACCTGATCGCGGTGGATTGTCTGGGTACTGGTGCTTGCACGCGAGACGCCAGATTATTGTGTAGGGGGAGGTGTCAATAAGGACTGTTGCAAGTACCTTTCCAGCCGCTCGAGCCTTTGGACTAGCTGGGACGACGTCGACCCATCTTCGACGGCGGGACTGGTCGCCTCTTGGTAGCAAC
The DNA here is from genome assembly GCA_024321975.1 of Alternaria sp. 'sect. Undifilum'. Taxonomy (NCBI): domain Eukaryota; kingdom Fungi; phylum Ascomycota; class Dothideomycetes; order Pleosporales; family Pleosporaceae; genus Alternaria; species Alternaria sp. 'sect. Undifilum'. The sequence continues at coordinate 126,575 of JAJJZI010000010.1, read as the reverse complement.
AATCTACGTTGAGATGTTCACAGAGTTGGCATTGCGGCTTAGTCCCATTACACCGCCGCTTCCTGCGTCTAGTTTCAGCTAAAACGTCACGTGGAACAATGCCTAGGCCAGCCGTGCGTTCAGCTCACCTCTTTCGACAATTGTCGCAGGCGGTAACGGTCCGCTTTGGCGGACGGGCGCCGCCATGATCCTCCATGTGTGACGGTGTAAGACGGAGATGAGATGAAAATGGCGGGATCTGGTGGGTTGGCGGAATCGGCGGAAGGAGATAGCGGAGATAGCGGAGAGCGAAGAATTGGCCGGTTGGCCACGAGGCGCTTCTCGAGTCTCGCGCACTGACATGACAACTAGTGGCGGCGGCTATCCTGTTGTATCCGCCTGCCACGTGCAACCTGCGGATGCGCTTCCGCTGCAGCTTACCCCTCAACTGCCGGTCCATCAAACGACCCAAGCTCACTGCATCGGGCTGAACTGCACTACACTGGACTGCCAATTCACTTTGCTACCATTCGGAAGGCGGGGCAGTACTCGCTCCAATGGCTTCTCTGTTCCTCGGTCGGCGAAAGCTTAGTAGTTGCGCCCGACTGCACGTTGCCTCGAAGCTGAACACCACACTCTACCCCAGAGTTCGACGGTCTACTGGACGAGGTCATGTCAGATCTTGAGTGCTCCAAAGTCTCCCCTGCTCCCGAGCACGATGCTGAAAGACAGGCTGTTGTCTTGCAAAGGCAGGGCTTTCACATCCGCCACCCACCGAAACCACACCTTCTCTACAACCGCATCACAACCGAGGACGACCTGTTCCAGACCATTCACATGGGCGCTGCCGTGGTGGATAAGCAAAAGTGGCTTCTTGTTGTTGATGGCCTTGTCGAGCGCCCTTTCGCTCTCACATTTGAACAACTACTAGCATTTCCAAGCTCAGAGGTCGTGTCCTTTCACGAATGCTTTGGCAGCCCACTAGCACGTCCCACGACTGCGCTTTGGCGCGTCGGCAACGTCACCTGGACCGGCGTGCCTCTGCATGTACTGCTTTCTTTCGCGCGACCATTACCTTCTGCACAATACGTGTGGTCTGACGGCTTAGATTCTGGTGTTTTTGCCGACGTCTACGCGGATCGCTACCAGAAAGATTTACCATTGAGCAAGGCATTGCGCCCAGAAGTCCTTGTCGCATACAAGATGAACGGCCAACCGCTAGGGCAGGAACGCGGTGGGCCAGTGCGACTGGTGGTTCCGGGTTGGTTCGGGACGAATAGTACAAAATGGTTGAGTAAGCTTTCGTTGCATACAGAGAGGGCGTCAGGACCGTACACAACTCGTTTTTACAACATCAACGATCCAGACCACGACGATGGAAGGACCAAGCCGGTCTGGGAAGTCGATGTCAACTCCATGATGGTGCGACCTGCCCCAGGTACCATATTGAAAGGGCCGGAGGTCGCCGTGGAGGGCTGGGCCTGGAGTCACGATGGCGTGGCCCGAGTTGAAGTAAGCTCGGACAGGGGGACGTCATGGAAAGAAGCACAGTTGGAATCACGGACAGACTTCAGTTGGCAAAAGTTTTCCCTGCAGTTGGACTTACCTCCTGGTTCTTACATGTTGGTGGCACGGGCTACATCGAATGGCGGGAAGTGCCAAGCCCTGAGTGGGTGGCGTAATCATGTACACAGCTTAAGCATTGAATTGAGAACTGCAAAGGACCCATAGAGTGGAGCTGGGCGTCGAGATCCTCGATGGACGGTCTACGCGACTTCGCTAGGAAAGGGTGATCCATTGGCGAGAGCTGTCTCGAATAGCCGCCCGACTTTCTTTCTCCCCCACATCCTTCTGCTGTATGCCCGTTTTGAGTGGCTAGCGGTATAAGCCAGGACGCCCTTCTTGTCTATATTGTACCTGAACCACGCTGTATCTGAACTATGTCGTACGCGTAACGTGGCTCATGTCATACTGGGTGGATCCGCTTGCAAATGGTTAATGTACTTTGTTTGTGTGTCAAAGATGTGGGTATTGTAGTCGAAATATAGTTTCAAAACGGTAAAAAGCACCTGTTCTCTATTAGTCGGTCGTAAAGTTAAAAAAAGAGTATTGTAAGCGACGAGATTCGAATGGTAGGTGGATGAGATTCACGCGCCAAGCAAGCGCCCCATAATTAATATGCAGCCTCCATCTTGCTTCTCAATCAGTCTTTGGAGTCTGCAGGCTGAATGTTATTCCCGGTCATTGGAAGGTAAATGGTGGCGACAAATCGGTGTAACGTAATTCCGAAAGCCTACTGTCCCACCGCCCTGAAGGTGCTCGTCAATCCTGTTAGTCCTCGTTACGATCTTTGTATGGTATGAATATCAATACTACCACGGCACCAACTGCCCTCATGGTCGATTTCAAGCAACTTGACAGTGCTCTTGCCTCTGTGCTAGCCACCCCAGCGACCCTTCACCTCTTACGCAACTTGCACGTGCACGCCCTTACAGAAGCTTCATTTCTGAGCACAGACAAGCAGCCGACCTCAGCCGCCTTGGACAAGTTTGTGGCCCTGGAACCTGACAAGTGTGCGCTAGTATACCTTCTTCTTAGAGCCAGCGGAGCCCGGCACGTGATTGAAGCCGGAACCTCGTTCGGTGTCAGCACAATCTACCTTGCTCTAGCGGTAGGCCAGAATGCTGCGTCACAGAATGCCAACGGCAAGGTCATTGCCACGGAAAACGAAGCAGCCAAAGCCTCTAGGGCTCGCCATCACTGGAAAAGCGCTGGGGAGGAAGTGGAGAAATGGATCGAGCTTAGGGAAGGAGATTTGCGAGAAACGCTTCAATCAGATCTCCCAGAACAAGTTGACTTCTTGCTACTAGACAGTAAGTAATCTTAGTGGTTTGGGAACGGCAAGCCAAGCCTCTCGTTACGGGCCAGTAGAGCTGACTGAAGAACCAAGTCTGGTCTCACCTTGCCCTGCCGACACTGCACCTGGTGCAGCCGCATCTAAAAATCGGCGCCATGGTTGTAGCGGACAACATCATTGCCGCCAGCGAGGGCTACAAGGATTTCGATGCGTACATGAACGATCCTCAGAACGGGTTCAAAAGCACGACAGCCCCTTACACCGGTGGTCTGCGAATTGCTGTCTATGTAGGCAAAGGCAGCGGCTAGCTGTCTTCTATAGCACTTCACCTTAACAATGGATATAGTCCCGTCGCTTTCTATAAACAACACAGGCATTGGAGAGGTTGCTGACTTTATCGTTACCTGTGAAACAAAATTACGGCTCACGACTCAGATCACCAGTGTCTTACACAATATTCCAAAACCACGGGCCACGAATCAAGACCAAGATGCGGTTATCGGTAATAGTGGTGGCCACAATGACAGTACAGCATGTTCATCAAGTCTTCACGTATACACTATATGATGAGAAAGGAGATGGGTGTTCCAAGCTCACAATACCGGTCGTGGCATAGCAGGACGGCTTTGCAAAGCTTAGATCTCACGGCGCAAAGCTTAGTTTCATCGTTATTCGCAAAAGTGCATGGATATATGTAGACGTGGTTTTGGGCTGCGTTTCAAAGGATGAGAGCAGCAGCCCTGAGAACTGTTTTGTTTCTTTTCGTGTACGACCGTTTTGAACTGACAGTTCCACCCAGCCCAAACATCTTGGCAGCCCCGATATACCAATATCGGTCCTATCGAAGTACTCTGCAGAGAAATAACACGAAGACGGCATATGCTACTTCCGCAGTAGTCGCAAGAGAAGGAGAACCTGCGTGTGATTGCGTGTTGGTGCAAATCTAATTTGAACACCAGAGTCAATGTCAACACTACACTATTACTGTGCCGCAGCATTCAAGACATGCCATTCGAATCCATTGCTTGCTCGAAATTTGTGAAATTAGGTCCATATGATAGGACTGTTCCGATGTCTGCACGTCTTCACCTATCCACACGTGCCCTAGCTTTCGATGGCATCATAGTTTGTTCTATGACAACACAACACTTCTATCTTAGGCCATCGGGGTTAGTTACATTCTTTGATAGCTAAAGTATACTAGTGCATGGTGTGCTTACAAGTATGGTGTTCGGCCATCTATCACGGGGGGGATGGGGATGCGGGTCATGCTGCTGGCCGAGAATCCTGCGTACTACCTGGCAGGATGACCGTCCGCTAGAAGAATCTGACAGCCTTGCACAATCGATTTGAGTCAGCCATCACCTAAAACGTTGGCACTATGCTGTGTCGGGAAGCGCATACCAACAAGAAAAGGCAAGCGTCTTGCTGCCATGGTGCCTACAATGATCCGCTCGACATGTGGAAGCCGTAGCTTCAACCACTTAGTCCCAACCCTTTTTCGCGCAGGGGTCATGGCAACAGCACATATCTGTGACGTTTGTATGGAGCATTCCGTTTGAAAGGAGAGATTAGAGGAAAGGGCTGGCGGAGTCCTGCGGATCTGCGGCTCTTGCGGGAAAGAGGCCAATAACGGCTGAAACGCAAGCCCAAACTTCAATGGGCTGACGTAGTGTGAGTGAGATTGCGTCCACACGATCGTGCGACCTGCCCTAAATTTCTTGTTACGAAGGGCAAGAGTTGCCGTAGACTAGAGCCACGACGGCGTGGACTGTATCGAAGTAAGCGCTCGCGCGACTTGGAAAGGCGACAAAACACAAAATGAGGACCTACATGCATGTGTCCGTCGAATTGTCGTAGTGTATGCCTGGAAAAGTAGCTGTTTGAGGTGAGTAGCGAGTGGCTTTGCAATCAGTTAGGAGGCAGTGGAAGGTGGCGGTTGTTGACAGTTATTTGTTAGTAGTAGCTACGCAATGAATAGATGTGAAATACGGCGTCCGTGAATCTAGTAATGTTGTTGTACACACTGTACATATTTCGCTTGTCGAGTGGTCTTACCAACCATGATACTCCACTTGCATGGACCGATGATAATTTGAGTCGCTAGGGATACTGTGGTCTTTAAGGTAGATAGAGTTGCTTTCTTTGAAGGATTAATGCGCTCCGGGAAATCCATAAATCGCAAGTCTAGACATCGGCAGTGCACAACACCCATTCTACAGACAGAGTTTGATCGCCCACACGATGTTGGGCTGTGTTGTCGCAGAGACTTACGGGTACCATGGGCTGTACCAAAATGCGTTGCGTATCGTAAGACTGCTCAGAAACTCGGCGATGGTTTCGGCGAGCCGCAGCTCTAGATCATCAAACGCAGAGCTATGTTTTCCGATGTACAGGTGTTGTTTTAGGGTACAATATTGTTGTACGAGCACCGTAACTAGAAGATCGATTCCGCTCGCATGCGCGCTCTAATCGGCTATCTTTCGGCACCAGTGTTACTTACCGGTAGCGTCGCCTTAGAAGCAGTAAAGCGCGGGACGCATAGTTGTCAGACTACCCTAACAACGGACACCGACGTCACATGTGCTACTCGATAACAACTCCCGCAAAGTGTGTGTTTGTGCCACGAACAGTCTGAGCACATTTGTGGATGAAGATGGGCATGGACATTAGGTATGGTCTCTGCGCCCCTGCAAATCGACTAATGTGATCCGAACTTGCTCCGACCGATGATGGGCGGAGATGTGAAAGGCATTCAGCGGGTTGGGGAAAGTGGAGCGAAACTCGCAAATTCATACCCATGACGGTGCTTGAAGGCTCACGGCCGTACTATTAGGCCTGAAGGCTCGGCTGCAGTTACTCTCAGACGCAACGAGAATATAATGCCATGGTGCCCACTCAGGCTATGCCTGTAGCCAGGAGCCGAATTCTCACTCCAAACGATCTTCAAGCATTCGTTATAGAATCTTGCACTCTCTAAACACGTAGCTTGCATACACTCAGCATCACCAGGCCGGTACAATACGCTTGAGTCACCGAACCTTCCCCTGTCTTACTGGCTCGCTCTCTCTCGACTCTACGTAGAGCCGACTGAGTTCGATGGAACCTCGGGAGAACTTGAGGAAACGGGTTTGCAAAGCTTGCGACCGCTGCAGGTTGAAGAAATCAAAGGTGTGTTTAATCATGTGCGTAGGTCTTGGACCAGGTCTGACGCTCGCAGTGCGACGGAGCAAGCGCATGCAGTCGGTGTACACGCTATTCTCCGAATCATTCTTGGCGCCAACCCAACGCTTGCTATCGCCTGGGCCGGGGCTGTGCAGCTGAAACTGAGCACAAAACCCACGCAGTCGACTGATCAGGTAATCACCAGCCTGCAGGACGCAGGCTGCAACCCATCCATTCCTATACGCGCCATGAACGTCGGACATAAGCAGACGCACCGCCAGCGGCTGCGCATCGCGTGCGATTCCTGTCGAGAGCGCAAAAGAAAATGTGACGGAGCTCGCCCCTGCAACATGTGCGTCGGATACGGGTACGATTGCTCCTATCGCTCAACGCCTCGTAGTCGACAGCATCAAAGAGGCGCAGGGCCGTCTCAGACCGTAACACAGCCGCCACATCTGGTGCCAACGACCCCGTGTTGTCCGGCAACGTCGTTGCGTTGCTCTCGCCTGTCATCTTCATCCCAGTTATGACGCTGATCTTTGGAGCCGGTAAGTGTACTTCTCTGTCGAGCGTGTGCTGTCATATATCGAGACTCTTACGACTAGGTATCAATGAAGAATATTCGCCTCATGGCCGATCCGGACATCACAGCAGCCGCGCATATGGTCCTCGAAGCCGTACACGGCCGTCATGCTGCCCCCCTCGCCTGAAGCCGAAGCCGCCGAGCAAGCCAAACTATTCCGCGCCTCTAAGATCGCAGAGATCACCACTACCACCTTGACACTCGTCCTGCTCGTACTTTGGCCGATGCATTTTTATGGCTCCGGCTATATCTTCACTCAGTCGTTCTTCCCGGGCTGGGTCGTTGTCGGCATCGTCTGGCTAATGTTGACAACTATGGCTGTAGGTGTGTATCCTGTATGGGAAGGTCGTAAGAGCTTGGCGAGGAACTTTGGTGGCATGTGGCGCGACCTCACCGGTAATAGGGGTCGTCGTGAAGGACACGCTAATGTGGCGGAAGGTGAGAAGACGACTGAATCAGGGACAGATGCGCCTAAGGAGGCTGACGCGAAGGCATTGGAGGGGCAACCGTTGGATATAGACGGGGATCATCCACAACGCTCTGTAGTCTCTATCAGATTATTATTTACCCTATGCTTAATTCGTTCTTCTTTTTGTCTGGATTTCAGTATATTGTATGTTGTTATCTTTGGAGGTTTAATGTCGATTATGAAGGGTCAGTGGAAGCTGTCCGCAACAGGTAAGCAAGCATCGACCCGGTTGCTGGTACTACGTATAGTACGTAACATTAATTACAACTCCGCCTAACGCTTTCAAGGTGATTTCGGTGCTTCTTCGCCCAACGATGTAGCCGTTGACCATGTTGTGCAGCGAGCCTCACACCGCAGACCCTGTACGACCCGTGTCACTACGAACGCCTTCCCATTTCCAGATCGCACCCGCGTGCACACATCGCCGTAAGAGCGCGCTATTGGAAAGCGAAGATCCGCGATTGCAGGAACAATGTTCTTGTTGATCACATCGTCCGGGGTAGACTCCAGGTACCCCGCGACCCCAGTGCTTACCCGGGAATACGTTCGGGGCATCTCCGCCGAGAAGGCAGGGGTGCTCTCATCCAGCCACGCGCACGTTCGTAACGATATATAACACGTAGAGAAATTATCGAGTTCTCTCCGTCCTCGCCAAGCAACACTCGCGCGTCATTGCAACCATCATGAGTGCACTCAAGTTGCTTGGTCTTGCTGCTCTCGCTGCCGCGGCCCCAGTCGAGGAGCGCGCAAAGAAGCCCAAGGGTTTTCTTAAAGAGCTTGGAAACTCGACTTGGGTTATTGGCAACGAGATCTGGAATGTTACCCAGAATCGCCAGTATGCCGATAAGCTGTGGTACAAGGGGAAAGATCGCGTCGGAAATGCCGCTGGGCATTATGTTAGCTACAGTACGTTGGGGGGGCAGAGCACTGGGCGAAAACAGATTCACAATTGTAGCTAACCAGTCTTGTAGATGGTGCCGCGTCTGATCTGAACTGGACATCCGCCGCGATTGTCGATTCGGATACTGATTACATTAATGTCAAGTTCACGGCGACGGAAGGCGACTTCCATTGGGTCATCTACGATGATCTCCCAGGTGCATATCAGTACTTCGTCAACCACGCCCTGCCTACACTGGGCGAGTTCCGTACTTTGTGGCGTCTCGACAATGTCTCATTCCCTTTTGGTCATGTAAACGTAAAAGATGGTGTACTACCCGCATTGGAAGAGTACCGTCAAGCCACAAATGTCCAGGATGAAACCTGGCAAAAGGCTGACGGATCCTTCTTGACAAAGTATGACTGGAGCGGTTTTGTTCGGGATCAGACATACTACGGTGTCTATGGTGACGAGGTGGGAAGTTGGTACCTCAATCCTGGAAAAGACTACTATAACGGCGACCATCTCAAGCAAGAGCTAATGGTATGTTCGATCTTGTCGTCTCGCTAGTACATGATTTCGTGCTTACTTTTAAAAGATTCATCGTGAATCCAAGACAGGAGACGCAGTCCAGCTGAACATGATCCACGGCACACATTACCAAGCCATTGCGCGTGATTCCTTCGCCGATGGCAAGATCTGGGGTCCGTGGCTTTGGTACCTTAACGATGGAAGCAAAGACGACGCTGCAGCCCGCTGGGAGAAGGAAGAAGCAGCCTGGCCTTACAAATGGTTCGAAAACAAGCCCTACCAGTCTCGCGGCAAGATCCAGGGCAAGCTCCTCTTGAGCGACGGACGTCCAGCTGCTGGCGCTGCCGTCTTCCTTGGAGACAACCGCAACACCACAGTTTCCACGCTCGACCAAGGGCAGAACTATTACTACACCACCTACGCAGACCAAGACGGCAAATTCGACATAAAAGACATCCGCACCGGCACATATGCGCTCTACGCCTGGGGCAACGGCGGCGCAATCAGCGATGTCACAACGAACTTTACCCAAAACGATGTTGAGATCTGCAAAGGCAAGAACACGAATCTCAAGGAACTGACCTGGAAGGTCCCCAACAGCGAAAAGCGCATCTTCCAAATTGGCGACTTTGATCGCAAGACCGATGGGTTCAAACTTGCCGACCCGGCACACCCATTCGAACACGGCCGCATTTCCAAGTGCCCTGCGAACCTTACCTACACCGTCGGCACCAGCTCACCTCTAGACTGGTGTTTCGGGCAATCCCTCATCGGCACTTGGTCCGTTCTCTTCCCAGCCAAGAGCACCTCGGCTGCTAAGCTGACGGTATCCCTCGCCGGCTTCTCCCAGGGCTCGAGCTGCGACATCCTGCTCAACGACGTCAAAGTAGGAAACATCACTAGCGCAAGTCTACTGAACAGCCAGGACACGTATCGTGGTGCTACACGGGCGGGCGAATGGAGGTTGCTTGAAATTCCGATCGCACAAGGAGCGTTGAAGGGCGACGGAAGCAACCGCCTGGATATCAAGGTTACTGGGACGGCGCAATGGAGAGGGTGGCTTTGGGACAGCTTGGTCTTGGATCAGGTGTAATTAGCACAACTAATCATGTAACATATATCTACAGACTATGCATGTTTTGGGAGCGTGATCTCAGCGATGTGATGAGGTAGGTGGCTTGAACAGGCTAGCGCTGTTCTGGATGTAAACGTCATGTCGCTCAACCAACCCGGGAGGTGTGACAGCCCTGCTGCTCTCCAGCAGCGCGACACCCCTGGAAGGTACTCATGATGTATCCATTATAAAGTTGGAGAATGACCATACTAGTACATACATCTAGCACCTGCATATTGACCTGTTCCCTCGAGTTCTTCCTCCTCAATCCCTACCTCACACGCGAGTGACCCAATGAAAAAGGCCCTGGACGATGAAGCCCAGTAAAGACCCGCGAAAGGACGACCTGCATCACGTGGCATGGCGCATGGTCGTTTAGATGCTCAGGTTATCGCCACTGATGCCAGTGCACACTTGGAAAGTCGAGACGCCCATGTCTCAAACTGACAGTGGATAAAAGACTGTGATCAAGGCGATGATCCTCTCCAACAACCTCCCAAAAGTGACCAAGAGACCCTGAGCGCAAGTCCAACGCACACATTAGCACCACCTCGAATAGCGCGTACGGCCGTGTCCTCAGCCCCCCCCCCCCCCCAGAACATACCATGCAGACCAGTATACACACCGCACAGGGGAAGAATGTTTGTGAATAGAGAGAGAAAAGAGACAGATAGGACAGAACGGTGTGGCAGAGAACGAGTCCCAAGGAGCTGCCGAAGAGGGAAGTTTACCTTGGAAACAAATGCCAACGCTGAGCATGCTTAGAAAGGAAAAAAAAAGAATAAGAAGAATAAGAAACCTGCTGTAGAGGACAAGGCTGTTTCTACCACCCCCGCACTAAAGGACATGGCGGATAAGGTGGCGTAGAAGGGGCAAGTACGATCAGCTTGAGCGCTACTTACTGCGTCGATCGGGGGATCTGCTCCAAAATCTCCTGGTAGAGAGCTATTCAAACCGTCTGCGAATGAATGTCGTTGGGACTTTGCGCAAGGCAGCTGACGATTACACTTGCTATTTTTATTTTTTTCTCTCTTCTGTTCTGGCTACTTTTCGACCCCATACTCTGCATTGCAACGTACAAAGCGGTCCTTCTCTACTGTGCAAGCTCAAAGTAAGAGTCGCAGTTGGAATAGTCGGCTTACAGCTTATAATCCGAAATGGTCCTTTTCACAGACCGCACTCATAAATCCGCATTCTCTCAATCGAGCTGCCCTCACAAGCCGGCCATGAATACGGACACGAAAACATTATTCAAGAGAAGAAGGATAGGTACAAGTAAGTCGATGAAATTCCTGTAATGCCCTTGCTCCCAGCGCGATGCAAGTGTCTTTCCAATCCCTCCCAAGCCATGCCATGCCATGCCTAACCTATGCACCCGCCCTAGCCGCTAGTGAACAGATAAGGACCCTACCAAAGCAAAAAGAAAAGGCTAAAATATGGATACATAGAAGAGAGATCAAAATGAATGTGTTCGGATCCACAAAAGCATTTCACCTCCAAGCGTGAAACCAGAAAAGCGCGAAAACTGTGAAAAGGACGGAAGCCAAGTCAACCAAACGTCAGAAAATACAGAAAATATCTTGTTACAAACACCATCGCTAAAGCGCAAGGTCGAGGGGGGTTGAAAACACTCGCTACGAGAGTATGCGAATAGCCGGCTAAGACAAGGCGGTGTGGTAGTTTGCAGATCGAAAAAAAAAGAATTCGTGAACGGCTGTGGAGCCGGAAGAAAGAAAGACAACACGTTTGCTAATGTCGCAGTTGCCAGGCCGGACAAGTCTATTGTGTCGTGAACTCGTGTTTAGTGGGTATCAGTTTCTTTTGGGCGATGATGCTGGCGTCGCACGGTTGTGCAGACCCCTCTGGTTTGGGGGACGTTGTGTTACAAAAAAAGAACAGTATGCTATCAGGGACTCCAGAACGGCATGGCTCTGCGGTCATAACGTCCCCATGGTTTTATTGATACAGGTAATACATTCCTCCTCTTTTCTTTGCTCTCTGCGATGTCGAGCTTCTTCTTGCGCTCGATATCCGGATCGTAGTAATGGGATGCCGTGACAGGGACTTTGAACTCCTGCGTGCTGAGAGGTAGAGTGTACTTGAAGTTACCTCTCACGATCAACTCGAAGGGATACTGCAGAACCTCCTCCCAACGTTCGCTGCCTCCGGCTTCCGTCTTGTTTCCGGGGTGCGAGAGTCGGAGCTCGCCAATAGATTCGGCACGTTTTCGATGGAAAAAGGAACCTTCAAAGTTCAACGGTGAGTCGAAGTGGGCAATGCGGCCTAGCAGCATGGTACGAGGTTCGCCCTCGATAGGATCGGTCCCTTCGTCTATACCGGTAATCGACATCTCCGCAATTGCTTCTTCTTCGACAGGTATCCAATCTTCTACATTGTTGTGTGGACCGTTTCCGTGCTCGCGCCACCAAGCATCCGATCCAACGTGCTTGCTCTTAGCAAACAGCGAAATGTCCATGTCGGAGACGGTAACGCCGATGATGTTGGGATTGACCGCGTTGACTATAAGATCCAGCATAACTTCCTCTTGACTCGCCACAACGTTCTGGATGTCTCGCACCATGAGACTAGTAAGAGGCTTCGTGGTGGCAAAGACAAGTCCAACGGCGCAGAACACAACGACGAGCAGCAGAATTGAAAGGACCAGGCAGCCAGCGAATCGGCGACACCATCCGCCATCACGGTGATGGCGGCGCTCTAATTGGCGAATGGTTGCGGCGTTTCGCTGGCGGGGCGTTCGGGCACGTGGACTTCGCCCGGACTGGATCAGGGGCGTGCGCTCATCATCGGCAATGTTCTCGGCGTCAATGTCGTACGCTGCAGAGAATTCCCCACTTTTCTTGCTGCCATTGCTGTGGCCGTTCCCAACATTGAAGGTGTGGAAGCGAGGGCTATTGGGTTGCGACGCGTGTCTCGAAGATGGGCCACGTGCGCGCGAAGATTGTGGTACCAATGTGTCGCTGTCCATGGCAAGGTGGCTGAGGGCGCCACGACCCTGGCCATGTCTTCCAATGTGGTGATGGTGGCTACCTCCGCCTGCGCGTCCAGAGCCTATCCGGATGGTACCCTCGCCTCGGTCATCGCCATCAATGCTTGGGTTGTTGTACGGGTTCGTAAACTTTATGCTGCTCTTCTTGCTTGGGTGCTTGGGCGTATCGCGAATTTGTAGTCTGGGGTCCGTGAGACTGGCCAGCGACGTCATGCTTGGCGTTCGCGAGTGATTCTGGCGGCTGCGGTGCGGCTGCTCGGGAGGATTCGATTCGTAGATGAAGGTTGCATCAGAGTCAGAGGAGTCGGCCTCGTCGACCGCGCTGGCCACCTTTTGTTCGAATACATCTGCTTTGGATGAAGCTGTGCGGTAACTTGTGTTAGTGCTGGAATAAAAATAGCCGAGATGGGGAGGGCGGAGAGGAGCCATGTGTAGCTCTGGACTCGGGGGTGAAATGTGCAATAATGAGCGCCAGTCATCATACGAACGATATGAGACGGGGCTACCGAATGGTCGGTTCACGCTGGAGCGCGAGCCAAGATCTGGCCGGCTTGGGATGCAGTAGTGGAACGAGATATGTTGGGACCTACCAGTGCCTGCATTGATGGACGCGGCCTTCCGCTTGGGGGCTTTCCTTTCCTTCTTGGGGCGAATTGTCTCGTTGCTGGCCTTTAGCCGCACGCTGCCATCTACACGACCCGACGCGGACCTGTCCTGGTTCACAATGGATGGCTGTGCGACTGAGGGCACGGTCTCGGTTTCAACCGTCATGTTGCGGAGGGGCGGGTCTCGCGATCGCGTCGACATTGAGGAGAGGGAGGGTTTGGCGGAGACGGTGTGTGGCCGATGGGTGTAGGTGGAACGGTGCTCCTGCATCTTGCCCTTCTTGGCGCTCCTGGTCGCGCTGTCGCTACCACTCTCCGTATGCTTGGTGTTGTCGTGCTTGGTACTGAGGTCTTCAGAGACTTTGGACGAACTGACGTCATTTCGGTCCTGGTCGATTTTGCGGGCAGTCGCCGAGGGAACAAAGCTAGCAACGAGGTTAACAGAGTTTGCGGATGGGAGCGGAAATTGGCTCCGCGGTTAGTCCAACGTACGTCGCAATGACAAAGAGTGGGGCCGTTGCGGGGAAAGCGTACCTTTGCGGCTCTAGACCAGCAAATCCGGGAGTGGCAGGCAAGCTAGATTCTTGCACCGTTGCGAGCTTGGGAGCCAGGCTGCCGGAACTCCGTGAAGATGGCTTGGTGGTGTGCTGTGGCTGTGGCTGTGGCTGAAGCTGTGGCTGAGGCTCGTCGGGGTCGCTGGCGGGCGCCTCTTCTCTCACCGGGAAGCAGGAGGGCGAGGCTGGCGATGAGCTCTGGACGACGATTGAGGGCGTGGATTGGGCGTCTGGCTTCTTGATGTGCGAACGGAGCGAGTTTGTGCGCGAACGTGAGCGGCCGTCATGGCCTGGTGGTGGTGACTTGAGGCGCGGCGAGAGGGGCCAGTGGGGGGTCGATTCGCTAGAGTTGGACTTTGACAATGGCTTGGACGGGCGCGGGGCTCGTACAGTGTCGGTCGATGACGTTGGAGTGAGCTCAGGAATGCTAGTATAGGACAGAGCACGCTGCACCGTCGAAGCAGCATGGCCTGGCGTGGTTGAGCTGGACAAGCTCGAACCTCGACTTGGGCTGGCGTCGGCACTGCTCTTGCATGAACGGAAGCCAGGCCTTGGGTTGGGGCCTGAAGAGGTCGTGGCATTGCGCTGCTGTGGGCGAGGCGGAGAGGCCTCTCGCGACGACAGCGGCGATGGCGAGGTGGGCACGTTAAAAGGACGCTGACCGGCCAGCGGATGTTGGCGCATGGGTGGTGCAGACGTGTCTCTGGCCATGGTGGTCGTGGGGTCGTCGCAGGCGGGCGTCGACGTCGTGGGCTCAGCGCTCTCTCCAACACCGGTCATGGACTGGAAGCCGTCGAGGTCGTCGGCAGTGGGTGCGGTCAAAGTCATCATGGACGTGCTTTTGCTTCAATGGGCCAGAGCACTCGTGGCATCCTGTGCGGGCTCCGGCGCGTCTTCGCTGGCTGGGGCCTGGACAGCAGCGAGGCCCGGGTGCGAATGGGCGGTCAAAGTAGATGAGGCTGCTGTAACGAGTACGCGGCGCGCAGCCGTTGGACAGGGCCGCAGCGCGGGGACTTCGCTGTCGCTGTCGCTGTCGGTGCAGGGGGCTGTGGCGCGCAGTCGACCATGTACGAGGGTTAACGTCGTGAAGGAGGGCAAGTCCAGCATGCCATGGTTGCGTCCGGCCAGCGGCCAGCCCTGGACGGGAACGCTGACGCACCTGGGGCGCATTTCAGGCACGAACCGACGCCTGCCAGCGCATCGCACAAAGACGTGCCCATGCCCGGAACAAGACGAACAACAGACACCTCGTCCTGTCAGCTGAGGCTTGACCGTCTCATCGACGAGGCGTCACAGATGCCCCCGCCCTGTGCAACTCGCACCGTGTGATAGCGATCGCCCGGAGCGCTAGGTTCCCTTTAGGCGTTCGCGGGCTACTTCGCAGGCGGGCATGTCGGCACTCGTGCAGAAGCAATTCTCATGCACAACGTGAGCATGAGCACGCCAACAACCCACTGACGGGAGCATCCATCCCACCTGCTCACGAACAGGTTCTCATCTGCCGCTCGAGGGCCGGCACAGTCTCGCCTCAGACGGGTACAGGTTAATCAACCATCTCACGCATAGCCCGCTGCATCATCTCGTTGTGTGCCGTACACCTTTAGCCGGCCGAAACAGCATTGCCTTAATTGTCATAGCGAAGAGGCGCACTGCTTTCCAAGCCTGACAGAATGGGTGCCCTCGATCGCGATCCAATCTCGACGCCGCTCGGGTCCTCGGAACGGAATGGAATCGCACTTCCCGTGTCCAGCCGTCCGCATCGCCGGCAGCATACACCCTTCACTGTTTTTCGGAAATGCCAAACAGAGACGAGGAATGGACTCGCGTAAAGAACACGTCGCATCTTCCTTCCTTGTCCACCCACGATCCGAGCTTCCCCCGGACATCGCGGACCCCGAGATGCCGCTGATAAGATCCACGTATCTAATCAGATCGAACTTTCCACGCTAGTCTCCTCCACCAACGCCTCCACTGCACCCTTTCTACCTTCGGTATCGATTGTCTCGTCGTCCCAAGCAGTGCCAACTTTTCAAATCTGTTGTTGAAGGTATCTTCCCAGTGCAAAACTCGATTTTTTTTTCCAGGAACATGGTTTCGGATCGTCTCTGGGTTCTAGCCGTATCAAACCCATCTAGTACTTGTGTACGGAAGCTTGAGGGCGTATAAGAGTATGCTGTGAAACAAGTGCATTGCTTGGGTGTGGTAGCCCTCTTTGCGAATCCTTTTCACCTTTTTTTCTGATCGAGTTGCCGTCATTGCGCTGTTGTTCAGCATGCATTTCCCTGGTAGCTCCAAGAACAAAGCCACCAACCAGAAAAAGGTTTTTAGACAGAGCCACCGGCGAACGCTTCTCCAGCATGCTCAAGCCGGTGTCAAAGTCGTTGAAGCAGCAGTATCGGCATGGACAAAATACCATCTCATTAGCGCCCATGTCATATTCATCACCCAAACGATGGTGTTCCCGGATCAACAGCACAGCACATCACTGTCACTGTCGCCGTTCTCAAACTTTTCTATCCTGTTGGGAGTGCCGTTGGAAGCACAGTTTTGGCTGCTAAACGTCCTTGACAACCTCGTCAAGGACGTTCCGGCTGGTGTTAATATTACCGACATTTACGCTTCATTGCCAAATCAGCTGCCGTACGAGTGAGGATCCCCCAAAGAGACTGGTATTGCGCAGTCTTATGCGGATCCGCAGCGAATCATGCCAATCACGAACGTTTACATGTCATCCTGCGCTTTCATTGCGGCTGCGTTTTAGCGGGATATCAATGTCAAGAACATCAAGCAGGTCAGGGGACGCGTCGTCTAGGCGGTATCCAAATACGAGTAAGGAGGCCGTCTGGCCTCTCTGTCCAGCAAGTTCAAAGCAATGGCTGAAGAAACGTACGTGCATAGACAATCCCCCTGGGTGAACGTTTCAAAACGTCCACGGAAATTCAAATACACCATCTACATCCAACAACCACCATCTTCACGCATAAACCCCATCCCCGTCGCGTATCCTCTTGTTGATAGCCAACAGCATGTTCCCAGTCCCTGTAAGGCGTGCATAAACGTCGTAATCCCATCTGTTACAGGCCCGAGCTGGGATGTGAACCAACTAGATCCCGGCTGTCAGTGTTTCGAATCGACCAACTTCACAGGCGCACAGCACTCGGAAGCTGAACAAGTCTGCACAAGTGCAAGAGAGATTACTCAAAGTACTGTTTCGCGCATCAAGAGGAAACGGTGACGCGGATCGGGTACGCGCGTGATGCCGGGGCTGAGCCTGTAGCCCAATGTTGAACGGGTGGTAACGCTGGGTATGTAAAGAGCAGTTCTTCAGCAACATGTGCGCAACAGCTAGCTTTCCATCCTTGTTTGCTATCCATCAATATCACATCCACAGTCTTTTCCTCATCTGATATGCCGTCGTTCGCTTTCTGGAAAAACACAAAGGCGGATCCGTCCAAAGCGCCACTGCTCAGCGAAGATGCAGCTACCGAGGAGCCCAGTATTGTTTCCTCCTTGATATCCAAGGACCTGGATCTCAATCCAGACGGCGAAGACTCCAAGAAGTTGATTTGCATCGACAACGATGACCCGCCAACGCCGCCATTAAGCCAGCCTCAATATGCTGCTTGGATCGATGAGATCCCTATCGCAACCGAAGAAGACTCGAAAACAATTCAGCATGTTCAAGAAGCTCTTCCACATCAACCAGACCCTATACCTGTCCCACTTGAGCAAACAATCGACCAAGAGAGCCCTTTCAAACAATCAACATCGTCCACAACAGACGCCATCACGACGCAATCCCACGATCGAGACTCTGGCGTGTACATTTCAGATGACGAGAGTCTACCACCACAATCGCGACCCACATCCCTTACTCTGAGCGACTTCAACCAGCGACCGAGGAACGCATCCGTCTCTTCAAAACACACCGTCTCAACGTCGACCACCTCCCGCACAAAACGCGCCGACTCAACCGCGCGACGCCTGAAGCGACCTGCAGAGCTGAACCTGGGAACGAACCCGGTGTCAGACCCAACCAAGCCCCGGTCCGAGCTCGAGAAGCGTTACGATTTGATCCGGAATTCAAAGACGCAGTCGAAAGCTTCTCTGCGCTCGCCTACAGCACTGCTACAAGAGCGGCTCAACATGTCGACGAAGAAAGAACGGTTAGAAGAGAAGACACACGTGTTTACGCCGCCACGGCAGACGATAAATGGCTGCTGGCTGCCGGGTCCAGGGGCGCAGGTAGATGCCTTTACCAGCACGTCAGTTCGTGCGCGAACAGAAGCTCGAGGCCGGCCGGCGTGGTGGTGCAAGGTTGACAAGCTCGTTGTGTTTGATGGCGTTGATGTGGGTAGCGACGGGGACATGAAGATGCGCACTCGTACAAGCAAGGGTCTTAGCATTGCGCGGCGACGTGGCGACATGGAGACGATTGTCATTTCAATGGACTGTGTGCATTGTCAGGAGATGTTGAACCGACAAGAGTGGAAGTACGACATGCGCGTGTGCAAGAGAAGTGTATGCTGGGATTGCAAAGAGAGATGTAAGTGGGAATTGGAGCAAGAGAAGCTTGTGTCGGAGGAGGACACGGCAGCCAAGGCGGATAGCAACAGGTATCGTGCAGATAGTGTTTTGCAGGATGAGGAGCACGAAGAAGAAAGAGCATATGATGAAGAAAGATGATATTGAGCTAGATCGACCGATGAGTCCGATTGAGGCAATGGGCGGTATTGATGAAAGACTGAGAGAGTAGAAGGCTCATGGGAATATTAAGAGAAACATAAACACCTACATGGTGAGCGGCCCGTAGATTTTCTCGCAATCAAGCATTATGCCAATATGCAATACGATGCCTCCAAGACCGATACTGCACAGATTGATTGCAACATGACCTTCAATCCAAGTCCATGGCGTCGTCCATGTATTCGAATGGGGTATCCTCAATCTCCATGCTAGTGTATCCATACATGGACTTAGGCTCCAAGTCTTGGCTAGTCAGAGCACACCCGGTTGCAGTACCGTCGGAATGCTGCTGCACTGCTTGGTGAGCAAGGTCACATCCGCCGATGATATTGCGCAACATGTGCTCCAATTGCAGGTCCTGAAGCCATGTATTCGCGCGCGCCTCGCCACTGCATAGGTTTGCCTTGCTATCCGCATCCTTGCACGCATTCCGATATTCCTTCGCGATACCTAGCTGCACACGAACGTCCTGTAGACCCAGCGATCCTGCCAACGGACACTTGTCGTCGTCCAATGCTTCTAGCAGGTTGGCGTGGAATGCATGCGAAGCCATTGGTCGCGTTCGGCGAAGGTCGGGATTGGTCTCGTAACGGAGGGCGTTGAAGTTTGTGCGCGGGGCCAAGGCGGAAACGGAAACGCCGAACATGGCGAGACAGTCTGTCATGTAGCGCTCGAGTAGCGTGTAGAACTCGAAGAAGTCGACCTTGAACATGGATTCGGCTTGCTTCTGCACCACGTCAGTTTCGCGGCAGCCAGGGTGTTGAGCTTGGTGGTCACTTACGCTCGACGCACCGCTTCCCATTGCGTGCTGCGACTCGTGGCCGCCGTTTTGCTGAGCGGCCGCCTGTACAATCTCCATCGTTCGCATGTAGGACACCATGAGCATTTCTGCCTTCCAGCGGACACGCCCTAACAATCGCGTGACTCGGTCTTTGTCCTGCTTGAGCTTATCCGCTTTTGACTGCGCCAGGTTCTCTGCGGGTGTCTTTGGCGCATACTTGGATGACTTCATCGTGCTCGGGATAAGTTTCGTCTGGTTGCGGTCGAGGTTGAGTTTAAGCTGTTAAAGTAAGTAGCCGTCAAGCAATCAACTACCCATCAATTGATCAGCATTGAGGAACCGGTGGGATTTATCGTTTGGGACGCATCGAGATTTCACGACGATTTCACTACACAATTCGGGCATGGTACGGGTACAGCGTGAACTTGAGCGCGGGCTGTTACGGACCATGTGTGAAGGCAACTGGAGTTGTGCCTAGGTCTGCTGCTGACTCAGCTCCTGGTTCTCCCCTTGCTGAGGGCACAACACTTCCGCACGAGAAAGATGCATGGCTTAGCATACGATGCATATATCCACAGGTTGCGTAGGTGGGCGCATCACACTAGCTCTAGCAAGCTGTTGTTGTGCCGCAGCCACGCAGTTGGTTGACGAGTTCTCCTTCCATCTCACATCCCGTACAAGTCGAAAACGCAAGTCCGCCAACATCGCCGACGATGCGTTACCAGCCAGCTCCAGCACGTCTCAAGCGAGCCCCGGTGAAGGTACTCGTCAAAGTGCTAGGACAAGCAGGAAGAGAAAGACGGAAGAAGCTGTCGTAGCCAATGCCGCAACACTGCAATCTGCCGCTATTCCCAGGGGCACCGAAGAACCCTCAGGCCACTTTTCAAGGCCGGCCAGCTGAATTGCGTCTTCAAATATACGAATACATATGCGACTCGTCACTCATCCACGTGCACAGGTCAGGTCAGGCATGTGCAGAGAAGAGGATCGGTGCACCTACAAGATCTACGCACCGCCCGAGCCCCGCGGATTCTAGGCCGTCGCAGCGTCCAACAAGGCCATCCGCAACGAAGCAAGCCCAGGAGTACTTCGTCCGCGAAACCGTCGTTCTCGCTTCATTGGGACGACCTGCTCCCTTGGCTGGACTATCTCGCGCCACAGCAAATCCATCACTTGCGCCGTGTCACGCTCGCCGGTCAGAACGAGTGGACGACTAATCGTTCAGGCTACGTGAAGTTGTTGCGCCAACGGGTACCGAAGCTCGAGGGCCTGGGAATGCAATCTCATGGACGCGATTACGTCTGCACTACGCGTAATTCTATCAGTTCCATTGTAGACAGGTGGAGGCACTGGCTGTTTACTGAGTTGACATCTCAGTCTGAGTCTCCTCGTATCACGTTTGCTCTTGAGTCAATTATCTGGTATAAGCCGCGTACTTCGAGAGATGGCCCGGACCGACATGTCGCCATTCGCATGCTTTCTCGGGACAAGAGAGAGGGTGAGGGCGCAAGTGAGGCGGCAGGAGACGAAGGCGATAACGGTCATGGCAGTAGCTGTTGTATCGATGTTGAAATTGATGATCCTGGGAAGTTGGCGGTGCGGAAGCGCAACGCGAAATGGCGATACTGGTGGAAGAATATAGTCCTACCCTTTGATTAAATTTGCATTTCATAGTTTACTAGGGAATGCGTCCTCGGCCAGCTACGTCACAATCGGAGTCGATGGCAACAGCTTAGTCAAGGAGCGAACAATGGGTCACGAGTGCGGACAGACGCAATATCGATGCTAGACTGGCTAGATTGGGCACGTGTAGATGAGCTGCCATCAGCCAAAATGTCGCCTTCACCAGCATCGCACTCCCCTCCTACTACAGTTAGCAAAGGACACAGCATGCATGCTTATAGCGACAAGTTAGAGCATTGCAAGACATTCAAGGCATACTTCGAAACAACACAATGTCTACACAAATGTAGCGCGACTGCTGAAATGCTTGCTGAGCTATCCAAACCACCACATCGCATCATCACCTCATAAAGGCATGCGTCTCTCATAACCCCTCGAACGCCATGCTTACATAGTTGACTTAAAAGGTGCCAAGAACTTTCTTGACCATCCTCCTCATACCCTCACCACTGATTTGTACAGCGCCCTCAAGCTCAGCACTCCGCAGCACCTCAAGAAACTCCTGATTCTCCACTTGTTCGCTGGCGCCTTCCCTGACTTTCTTGACAAGGTCGTTCATGCGTACGCTCTGGCCAACAGAGCCAAGCTCATCGAGCGAAGCAAGCACCGCACGCTTGAGATCCTCTTTCCTGCGGCGGTCGCTGGTCGATGTGCCCTCGGTGAGGAGCGACATGTCGATCAGACCTGTACGTGCATCTGTAGCTGCTTGCTTGAGCGCTGACTTGATGAGACGAACGGCTTCGTGAACGTCGTCAGCTGTGACTTCCTCCGAAAGACGCATCTTAGCATGCGCTTCTGCGAGACGGATCATAGATTCCAATTGACGTGTGGTAGCTGTGATCCTTCGTTCTTGCGAGCGAATGTCAGCTCCAAGACTACGCATAGCAACATACGCATCGACGAGTGCTTTTGATGCAGGCTCGGTGATCTTGGGGTGTATGTTTGAGCGCGCATAGGAGATGTAGGCGGTCAAGAACTCGATAGGCATGACCTCACTCTTCGATGCGTTTTCAGGCGTGTCCTCGAGATACATGCCAACCAGATGGCGAGCCATGCGACGGTCGTTTTGCTCATCAATACGATCCAAGACGAGGTAAACAAGATCGAAACGTGAGAGCAGCGTAGGTGGGAGGTCGATGTTTTGGGGAACGGGGAGGTTGACGTTGTACTTGGAACCAATAGGGTTTGCAGATGCCAGAATCGAAGTACGGGCGTTGAGGGTTGTGATGATACCAGCTTTCGCGATGGAAACCGTTTGCTGCTCCATGACTTCGTGGAGAACAGATCGCGTGGCTTCCGACATCTTATCGAACTCATCGATGCAACACACACCCCCATCGGACAATACTAACGCACCGGACTCAAGCACCAGCTGTCGTGTCTCAGGATCGCGGGTGACGTACGCAGTCAAACCAACAGCAGAGGAGCCCTTTCCAGACGTGTACACACCTCGCGGCGCGATCCTGTGCACGTACTGTAGGATCTGAGATTTAGCCGTAGATGGATCACCGCAAAGGAGGACGTTGATGTCACCACGGTATTTTGGGCTGCCACCCTTTTCGAATTGCTTGTTGGTACCACCAAAGAGCTGCAGCAGGATGCCCTTCTTGACATCCTCCATTTCGTAAATGCTGGGCGCCAACGAGCGAGATAGGAGTTCGTAGACGTCAGGACGAGCACCGGTAGCCTTGATCTTCTCCTCTTCCTCTTCGGAGACCTTGCGGGTCTCTTCTAGATCACCAGCTGCGTGCTCAGCGAGCTCTTCTTCGATTGTCGATACGTCGATCCCAAGTCGCTTCTTGTCGACTTTCTGGATGTGAAGCGCATCAACGTATGTCTTGAAGATGTTCTTCACAGATCGCTGACGCGGGTTGATGCGGACTTGGTTACACTTGAAGATTCCAGTAATCTCAACGCGGTCGCCGGCTTTGCAAACATCAACAAGTTCGTCATAAGCGCACAAGGACACTGAATGTGGTGTTTGACCGTCCGGCATATCATCTGGAGTCTCTTGTAGCTTGATGACCTGCTTATTCGCGAAGCCAGAGCGGTTGTGCACGATCTGCATCGAGTTTGGCGAATCGCATACGGCACGCGGGCACTTGGTGGGCTCGGTGATCTTGCCACGGTCAATGACGACCCTGACAGTATGATTACACACGGAGCAGCGGAAGAAGGCTAGCAAAATTAGCACACAACTTTGACGCTGTCTCGATCAACTTACCGTCCTTCATGTCTGGAATGATAGGTGTAGTCCTAATCACCAGACCCTTCACACTGACAAGCTTGTCCATGTCCCCGGGGTTAAGCTCACGCAAGTTGATCGTATGATCAAGGCCAAACGGCCTGACGTTGTACGTCTTCTGGTCTACCTCGCTGACCAAATTGGGGATTTCTGGAAAAGGAGCAGGAGACGGAGCGCCAGGGGTGGGAGCATCGGAGCTCAACATGGGGGGGAGGGAGCTTGAATCGCGAGCCCTGGGCTGAGCAGCACGCTGTGCTTGGGACATTTGAGTTCGCATCTCTGCCATGCGCTTCTCAGCAAGTTCGAGCATAGTGTCCTTGATCGCCACGTCCATGATGGGGATGATTTCGTTTGGGTAGGCCTGCAGTTGGTGCCAAAGCTTCCTTGTCGGTGGATAAGCCTTGAGATTGCGTGCATCCAAGTTCAAAGGTGTGACACCGAGCTCCAACATCATCTTCATGATGTCGACGTATTCCCTAGCCATGGCCGGATGACTATCTGGAAGACTCATGCCCTCGCTCAGCTCGCCGTCCTGAATCATGCGATACTTTCTTCGGAAGTTGATCAAAAAGTCCCTCATCGCATGTCTGGCATCTACGAGCGACACGTTGGTTCCCCAAATGACTCGGGAAGAATTACCACCCAGGACTTCGGCGTCTGATGTATCCGGATTGATGTTGGAAAAGGTTGGAGCATCTGAAGCCTCCTGCACAGGCATGCCATTTTCATCGACAAACAGCCTGCGCCGGCGGTTGGTAGAGCCGGTACCGAAGACGTCTGAGTGGATATCGCTGCGTCGGTTGCGTGCTGCGGACTCGGAGCCGCGTACGAAAAGGGCGCTGCTGCTGCTTCCAGGGACGTTGCTTTGCGCATTGCGGGCTCGGCCAGGGCTAGAGCTAGATGCGTAGTGAATAGGCGACGAGTCTAAGTTTGTCAATGAAATATCCAACACGCGGTATCGAGTTGGCCATACCCCCCATCGTCTGTCCAGACGCTTTTGGTGTCGCACCACCATCGCTCTCATCGTCACCATTAGCTGGCCCTGTACCGGAGGATTTTGCAGGCGACGAGCGGAAGAAGAGCGGGGATTGTGTCGAATTGGGTTGGAATCTTGCATTACGTGGGGTTGCTTGCGATCCACGCTGTGAAGCCTGCGAGGCCTCGGACTGCAACTGCTCGTCTGGACCTGCTGGCGCTGGGCTGCTGTCGGGTATCTGAGAATTTTGGCCACGGGCGCTTCGACGTGGAGTTACCGATGCTGAAGTGCGCTCGGAGCGGCGCTTCGTTGGGGAAGACATGGTTGCGGCGCTCTATGCGGCAGCAACAGTGAGTGTGTTGATGCAGCAGAAGCAGAGGGGTTGCCAGGGGAGGTGGGCTTGTCAGACGCGCGTGGGACGCGTTCTAGTCTAGTCTACAAACGGACGTAAGTGGTCTTGGCATCTGAACTGAAGACGCCGCTTGAAAGCTGTAAGACGACCGCTGATCAACTAAATTCTCGTGAAAGAAAAGAAACAGATTCAACTAGGCCTGCGTGCAATATCGCAATATTCCACTGATGCAGATGTAGATAACTACGCTGTGGACCAATTTCTAGTGGGGCAGCAGATACCTAGCCCCACCGTGAACAAATAATGTTTACAAGCAGGCAACCACTGAAACCGACACAAGTCAACTGAGATCTTTCAATCCCAGACTTCAGATACATCTACTTCACGTCTCACTTGAACATGGCTCCTCCCTCCAAACTGGCTATAGCAACTGGCGTTGTGACCCGCCTTGTCAAGGAAGAAGCCAGCTACCACAAGGAAATGGAGCAACAAGAGGCGCGCATCAAAAAGGCAGAGACTAGTGAGGGCGATGAAAACGCCGAGTACACCTTGAGGCAAGAGGTAAGAGGTGCGCGACCATCAAACAAGACATTTGGCGCATAAAGTCTGACAATAGCACAGCGTCAAGCTCTTCAAGAGACCAAGAACGTTCTACCTGGTATGAAGATCAAGATCGAGGAGGCAGTGCAGAGGTTAGAGGAGGAGCTCGTAAGTGTACGGTGTACTTGGGCTGAATACCTTTTTACTAATAATCTGCAGGAGAGCAACAAGGAAGGCGGCGGTCAGGCATCAGCGGCAGAAGTCACCAAAGCGACAGAGGCTGTTGAAAAGGGCAAGGCGGCCATCCGTGAGGCCGTTTAGATTCGTGGCCTACTGGAGAGATAGTTGGTACCGCGATAAAGATGATGGAATGATACCCTGAACACCGCGCTATGCAAGCAAATCATGTAGAAGACCATGGTTCACGTGCGATCACGACTCGTCCATCTTGATTTCTGGACGGTCTTCGCTATCGTCCTCCCCGTCTTCGAGATCTTCGCCTTCTTCTAGGCCAGAGGAGTCATCCTCATCTCCCTCTCCTGAGTGTGCCCCCAGATCTACCATTTCCGTGTCATCGGCAGCACCAGATCTGGCAGGCGATGGCGCGACGCTGACTTCCTGTGATAAAGGCTTCAGGCGATCCTGTGGTGGTACCCTCAGCGACGATGAGCCTTCTCCGCTCTGACTAGCATGCCCAGGTGTCATGCCGCCATCGGGTCGCGGTGTACCGGCATGGCTAACATCGCCCCTAGAAGTGCTGCCCTCGCCCTCGCCCTCCTCGTCACCATCCTTCATCATACCCTCCTTGCGCTCAGCCTCCTCCTTCTCGTCCTTGATCATGCGCAACATGCCGCGTGCCTCTTCCTCGATTCGTCCGAATTGCGTGCGTCGCTCGCTCCAGGTATCCTTGGCCGATTGCACTTCGTGTTGGAGTTCTTGTATCTCCTGGTCTAGCTTCTCGTGGGCATGTGCTTGCTCGTCCCGCGGCTTCAGCATCTTACTGCTGGTGATCTTCTCTGTAAGCTCGTCATACGTCTTGCGCACGGCGAGCGTCTCTTTCGCCTCGACCAGTCTGACACGCAGATCCTCTATGGTCTTGCGCACATGCTCCTGCTTTGCCTCGATGGCCGTCTTCTCAACGGCGTAACGCTCGCGCTCAGTGTGGTTGCTATTCGTAGTGAACTCGGAACGCAATATCGCAAAGTCTAGTAGCGAAAGCTCGTTCATGATGTCTTTCCGCCATATCTCCATGTTGTGCGCTTGTTGCTCGCGCTCGGCGACGACTGCAGCTGCTTCCTCTTCTGCTGCTGAGGCATCTGGGGGCGGGGAGGGAAGTTGTCTGGGGCGCGCATCCTCAAAGAAGTCGGGCTTGAGTATGCGACCGGCCGTGTTTGTGTATGGGCGAGCTTCGACAGCTAGTAGGCGGGATACATTGTGAAGCGCATCTGTTGGAATTAGTAGAAGCTACGTGCCGGGTGACAGAAGGCCTACCTTCGTCCGCTTGGGACAGCAGACCCCAGTCCTTGATCGCCATTCTTTTCCGTTTATCCGACGGGTGTGAAGAGGGTTTGCAGTGTAGTGTGTGTGTCGCTGTCGCTGTCAAGGTCGCGATGTTGAAGTTTCGCGGGTTGAATGAACGCGTCTGACAAGGGTCTCCGCTAACGTTTAGCATCACTACCAGACGTCAGAGACCATTTCACTTTCACCTTCACCTTCACTCCCTTGCTTCACCTTCCCATTCATCGCTTCGCATTGTTCTGGCAAGCGCTATTCAGACAACCAACTTCTCTTTAGGACTAGCCTACCAAGATGCTGTCGTGAGCCCCGTGGGGTCCTCAGCCCCATATACGGTCCACGCTGCCCTCGTTCCGGACATCCATGGCTCACACTACATAGCAGTCATCTTGCCAACGGATTTTCTCAGCAAACCCTACCCTTTTACGACCAACAACTCTTGGAACACCGCATCGTCCAACCCTCTTTTGCCTCGTAACAACTTATACCATACGCTTCTTGGATAGGTCCTCCGCAGTAGACCTTACCATCACCATGCCCGTTGCAAGCCTCTTCGAGCTGGCTCGACAGCGCCTGATCAAGAACATCGACATGCTCCGCGACGTTGGCGATTTACCCTACTCCTTCCTCCAGCCAGTCCTGCGATTCGTGCAGAGCCCCGACCAGCTGCTCGAGCTCGAGACAAACTGCCCACAGTTACTTGGAGAGACGGGCGAGATATGGCTTCGCTTCATCAAGCGGGACATTCCGAACTGGGACACGAAGCCGCATGAGCCGCGTGACCCCCGAAACTGGAGCAAAGTCTATCGGAAATTGAAGAAAGATGCCGAGCTGGAGAAAGAGGCAGATAAACAGGCCCTCAAGCAGCAGATGCAAGCGCTGCAGAAAGACCGCGCGCAGAACAAGACATTGATCGTCGAGACCAGATTTGGATACGGTGCTGGCGCCAGTAAAATGTTCACTGGCCGCACTACCAGCAGTTGGGGCCAGCCCTCGGGCGCACCTTCAAAGACAGGCAAAGCTGCTTTCGACAAGCTGAAGCGCGACATGTTCGACCATGGTCGTGAGCGCCCAAAAGCTAGCCACATACCAGCACATCTTCTAGCTCAGAGAAAAACCACCGTCAGGCAAGCACCGGCAAGGATGGTCAGGATGGCGGAGAACGAGGCTCCACGAAGCATGGTAGTGTCCAAGCAAGCTTCGGCATCTGTTACCAACAAGCCCGAATCCAAGCCAACACCCTCGTTATCCGCAAACCGCCCAAACATCACACAGAGGCCAGCACCACAGCAGCGCAACGCACCACCCGCGCGAACATCGTTACCACCCGGCATGTCGTTCAGCGCACCCAAGCCAAGAGCGTCAGATGGACAATCAGTGGCTGACCCAGCTCTGAAGAGAAAGAGGCCAGAATACAACATGTTTCATACGAAGAAGAGGAAGGTTTAAGACGTCACTGGGGTTGGTGGTGGCATAAGGCGCGCGCGCATGACTGATGCTTATAACCAGGCTTGTGAATACTGGTCATCTGTGCCACTTAATGTTAGACTGATCACATTCGGTTTCCAGTATGGGTATCGTCCAAGAAATTCTGGAGTTCAAGAGGATTTATTGGGTTGCGGAGTCGGGAGATTCATTCGGCGGCGTTGAACTTTTGCTATAGGCGTTCCCCAGGGGAATTGGATCGAGCATTGCAAACCCTCGAGACAATGCCTTGTATTGAGCACCTGTGGCTCTTCAGATTGCTAGAGAAAGTATCATACCCTCATTTTTCGATGATTGTGAGACGCTGGAGCCAAGACAACGATAGGGCGTTGCAACTTTTCGACCTAGAGCAGGTAGCACTTGCTCTCTCTATACATTTCATGTTGATCATAAGACGCATATGCATATGATTACTTGAACAAACAAACCTAGGTTACCCGGTCCTAACGCAGCCCCTTCCCTTCATCCCGCCTCATCTCCATACCCGCAAGTTCAACGGGCGGCTGTCCAATCTCTACAGGACTATGTTTGTACGCAACCGCCCCAGGTCCTAACTCCTGAATATGCTTTGCGTGCACCTCAACCGCTGTTACGCTGGCAAGCTCCGCAGAACCTAGAGTCTCCTGCGAACGAGCGGAGCTCCGTTTCCTCATAATGTAAAACACTGCCAATCCAATTATTATACCCAGCGCTATGCCTCCACCGACTGCAGCCCCCACTATCGCACCCGTCGACAAGCCTGAGGAGGTCGGGGGAGGCGTTGGTGTGGACGTAGGTGTAGGCTTGGCCGACGGTGATTCACCGATAGCGCCGGCGTCGCAGAAGTCGATACTGTAGTATACAAAAGTTGAGTTGTAGCAATCGATCGGTTGTATTTCTTCTTGGTAGCCAGAGCACATATCGACCGTCGTGTCGTTCACGTAGATTGTTACTAGACACATTGTTAGGATAAACATCCAAATACGCATTCATGTCTTCGCAACAAAAACGCACCTGTGCATCCTGGGTCCAGCCCCACGACCTGCAAGCTTCCGTACGGGCCATTGCGCCTGAGATCTGTACAAGTTCCATTGGGATAGCCGTTGGGACCTTCAAGGCCTCTCACTGACTCTTGGCAATTATCATCCGAGAAGAGCGCGATCTGACTTGTCGCGAGGATTTGCGCTGCGAATGCGCTAAGAAGGACAAAAAAGAAGTTATTCATCTTCACGATGGTACGCGCTAACCTACCGGCAGATTGCGACGAGGCTGGAAGGACTTCCAGAATACGAGGGTGTCGGATCAATCCATTGCTGTTATAACCACAGCTGGCGTACGGAGCTAACAACCACTACTTTTTTTTGGGTGTCCTGGAGTTATCTGCCCAGCTCTTGGGGAGACGTTTCGATCATAGCTTCATGGGCTTGACCACTCTTTTCTTTGCGCAGCATGCAGGATGCGACATGGGTAACAGAGGCAGCGAATGGGGGCCGGCTTTTAGATTGCACGAGAAGCCACGTACCGTCTCTGTGGGTCTAAGGTGCGGCTGAGGTCCTGGTATTGCTTTCGATGTTGTTAGCTAAGTTTCTGTAGATCAGTGGATGATATGTGGTTGCGTATGCGACATTGTGCTCTGGACTGATGCTGTTGTTGCGACAGTGTGCGCACCAGCAACAGACCCATAAGCAACTCAGCCTTGCCGATATGGATGGATTTTCTAATTCGAGCATGAAATGAAGTCTTGGTTGTTGCCCAGACGGCTTACTGATGGTGGGTAACGGAGCGCCTAGCAGATTTGGGAAGAATGTGGGTACTTGTTCCGCGGCGAAGGATCGAGGGGCACGGAGATAGCCGTGAAGCGAAAGCTTTGACATCCTTCACGCCACACTGCAGCTGAAAGTCAGGACGACATCATCTTTGGTACCGATCACCTACCATGTCTTCTGGAACACAACCAAGGGTTCTTCTTTTTGGTGCTGGTAGTGTCGGAACAGTATATCTGTACCTGCTCAGCAAAGTAGCATCAACTACTGCCATCTGCCGCTCGAACTACGAGGTCGCCAAAAAAGATGGCTTTATCATCAATTCATCGATTTTTGGTCAAAATTTACACTTCAAACCCAACGTAGTTCGGGACTGTGGAGAAGCAGCGTCTCAATCATCAGATTCATTTGACTACATCATCGTCTGCAGCAAAGCTATCCCGGACACGGTACCGAAACTCATCGCTCATGTTGTAAAACCTGGATATACGGCTATTGTTCTTATTCAGAACGGCGTCGGTATTGAGGAAGAATACTTGAGGGCATATCCAAGCAACCCGATCATTAGCGCTGTGGTCAATATGCCTGCCACCCAACGGCCAGCCGGCGTCATCAAGCATGGCGAAGTCGAGCAACTTCAAGTCGGAGCTTATCCCTCATCCGCATCAAATAAACATGCCAAAGCTTTTGCGGAACTCATCACTACAGCCGGCGGTACAGCAGAATTCTATGACGATATCCAGCAGAAGCGGTGGTTCAAACTACTGATCAATGCATCTTGGAACCCTATGTGTGCCCTTGCTCTAAGCAAAGATACAGAAGTACTTACTGCGTCGGAGGAAGCGAACGGTGTTGTTCTAGCCGTGATGCTGGAGATTCGCGACATCGCAGCTGCCCACGGATACGAACTCACGCTGGAAGAGGTGAACGTTCAGCTTGCGCGGGCGCAAGCCAGGATTCCGAAGAATGCTGGTATCGAACCTAGTATGCTCCAAGACGTTCAGTCGAATCGGAGAATAGAAGTAGAGGCCATTGTGGGTAACCCGGTCCGGATGGGTAAAGAAAAGGGTGTGGCATGTGTACGGTTGGAGATGCTCTACATCCTCGCAAAAGCTTTGGATCTTCAGATTGGACGAAGAACGTGAACGCGGAGGTTTTTTCGCAGTGACTATAGCTGTAGTCAAATCTCCATCCATTCCTCTTCTGGCGTGGCGATGGGTGTCCGTCAACCATCCTATCCACCCAGTTCAGCGAATTCATCGTAAACGCCCCCACTCGTGCAACTATCCTTCCAATTGGCGTGCTAATCTATTTGTGAATGTCATCAGGAGTCTGATGGTAGGAGTCTGATGGTGCGTTCAGTCACCGTTCCTTTCACTTTCCTCGCGCCAAGCCCTCCGTTTGTCTACCGCTCTGCACGGCAATTCGCGAATCGCTTCTACCTTGTAAAATTACAGTGTCGTCACCTCGAAAGTGACTGACGATTCGGCACGGACCCCGCCACGACCGCAGTCAGAAATATCCTCCGCCTACGTTCAACCCCTCAATACACACTTCTCGCTCATCTGCGCACAGCCACCAGCCTCATCACTTCAAATCTATGCTAGCACGTCTACCAACACATTTTCTAGAACTTGACTGCGCCTGAAGCCTCCCCCATGCCACGCTTTGCGAGCTCGCGTGTTGAACGCTTTGCCGACAAGATGAGCGCTGACACCATCGCCTTTATTTGCTGCTTCTTCCTGGTAGCTCTCGGAATGGGCCACACCATCGTATCCTCTGGCGTCGTTCTCAAGACCATTGATCTTCTCGGCGACGTGGCCGAGTACCTATACTGGGATGTCTACTGGGAGTTCTGCTATGAAGTATCCAGCAACGGAATCCCGAACTCCATCCGCTTCCTCGCATTCCTCATGGTCTGCGCCTTTGTCATATGTGCCTATTTCAATTTCGACATGGGCGAGTTCAAACACTGGTTCGAATCTCATCCTGAAACCTACCAGGAATACCTCCAAGCACTTGCCGAAAATAGACAGTCGCAGAGCACCAGGAAGCCTACTACCCCCATTGTCGCTCCCGTTATACCGCCGCCTTCAATGCCAGCCCTTCCCCCATACCCCCCGCCGTTCCAGTTCCCCTTCAAGAACTTCCGTGGAACCGGTAAATCGTTCGCGCATCCCGATCGAAACGACCCGATGCAGTATCCGATATACAGACTTCCAGAACCTTGGACAGAGACACGTCGTAAGGAACGTGAGTGCATGTCTGCATCTAGGCGAATGTCAGCAACCTATAGGTCTACAGAAGATGAGAAGGTCACCACAGCAGCTACCACATCTGATCCAGAAGAGATTCAGTACATAAAGAAGTCTGCAGCGGATGCTATGGAGAACAGTGTAGTAGTTGTCACGCCTGCTCATAAGGTCGCTGAACTACCTGCTCAACCTGTTCCTGCTCCGACACCAACACCACCTACGCACACATCGACGCCCTCATTCGGATCTCAAGCGACACCGATCGTCGTACCTCTACCATCACTCTCATCTTCTCAGAAAATAGAGGGTGTTCAAGTTCCTCTACCGATCCCTCATGTACCCCAAAGACAAGATCATAACAACGGTGAGGTGATGCTTCCGTTGAACCTTCCCTCTCCCGAAGATGTACGCAATGCAGCCATATCACTCCAGCTAGGAGCATTGGCCCTTGTCGAAGGTCAAGAACACGAGATCACTACCGCAATGAATCTTTTCTTAGACGCCATCCGTAATGGGGCTGAATGTGAGGGGCCGGCTGCTCGGGTCTTGACTCTGATGGAAGCCGCAAAGAGTCACCTGCAAAAGTTCTTCCCGGAAGGGCTAGTCGGTCTTAATGAGGAAAAACTGATCTGGAAAGACTCTATCGTCCGGTTTTGGAACGAGTTTCGGCCCTATGGGTGGATAATCAAAGAGATTCCTGACGAGCAGCTGCGAACTTTCCTCCAGCTTTTTAGGAATATCGCTGGTTGGCTGGGTCTAGGACATTGCCTTGGAGACCTCATTGTTATTGAGCCCATTGCATCTCCGGTCCAGAAACCTTTTCAGACCCAACAGAGTTTGCCAATGGCACAAATGCCTTCGTGGCCTACCGCGCAACAGAATGCAACGCCGGCCATGTCCATACTACTATCATCCCACCCGCCTTCATACCAACAGCCATCTTAACATCTGCCACAGACCTCCTTGTCAAGCACACAGGTTCCGTCAGCACCCAAGATGCAAACACAGTTTCCTCCCTCCACATTCACTGCCACCATCCAGGCTCACCCAAAACCTACGGCATGTACGTCACAGACTACATTGACTAACCCCCCGCCTATCCAACAGCAACCTGCTCAACAGTCGCAGTCCGTACAAGGTGCACCAGGCCTACTTGACTTCAGCAAAGACGCTTGGCTCAAGAAGTCGGATAGGGAACTTAGGTCACTCACCTGGAGGTCATTTCAGTGGCGCAACGAGGCGGAAGCCAGTTTGAAGATCTGGTCCTACGCTGTACCGGAGCTTACACAGTTACCTGTGAAGCATCCAGAGTTCATCATGGCCTCATATGTGAAGGACGAGCTTGAAAAGGCGGCACCCTTTTTCAAGCGCGCTGCAGTCGTTCTTCGAATCCAAGGTCGTGGATGCGAATGGCCTGATGACGAAATCCTCAACATGGTACCGTTGATGGGTAACATTTTTGCTTGCCTCTACAAAGCTGCAGAGATGACGGATAAATGCCAAGAGATTGCTGTTTGGGATTCTCAAGATGAATGGTATCAAGCTTGCTTGTACTTCCACAAGCATGTTATCAAGCGAGACAACATCTGGGAATGGCTTTCTCACCGATACAGGTCTGATAGAGTTGAGCCTCTGGAAGAGTTGTGGGAGAGGATGACGCAGGAGTGGCTTCCTGACCTCGAGTAGCGTGGAGTTCATCACGTCCCTGCACTACTTCGGTCTGTTGTCCTCCATCATAACCACGTCCCTCGTAGTCCTTGAGTTCCTCCTCGATACCTCATGTCGCCTGCTTCTTTCAATACCAACATTGACTGTATGCTTCAACACCCGTCTTCTTTTCTTTTTTTATATTTCTGTTTTCTAGCGAAGATACCCAGGGCGTACTCATTGTATGAGCCTTCCTTCAGCGTTCATTTTTCTTAGCCGTCGTTTCCAGGTTAGCGCTTTCGCACCCAACCATGTATGGGTAGAAAGAGTTCAATATAAATTATGAAAAAAAGGTACTTTTCTGATACAATCTGGCATTTAAAAAGTTTCCCCCCTTGGCTATGTAATTGAATCGTAAAGTAATTATACATGTATCCAAGTGATTCAATCACGATCAACTTTTCACGACATGCATTTTTCGTGCCATATTGTACGAGAAGCGAGGTAAAGCGCTTAGTAGTTGCCGTAGTCAGAATCTTTGTTGCCGTAGCCATAACCATTGCCCTTGTCGTCAGAATGATCGTCCTTGTGAGAATCATCGTGAACGGGATCGTTAACGGGGGGAACCTCAGGGACGGGAACCTTGGGAGCAGGAGGGTTGGCAGCAGGAGGGTTGGTAGCAGGAGGGTTGGCAGCAGGAGGGTTGGTAGCAGGAGGGTCGGCAGCAGGAGGGTTGGCAGCAGGAGGGTTGGCAGCAGGAGGGTTGGCAGCAGGAGGGTTGGCAGCAGGAGGGTTGGCAGCAGGAGGATTGGCAGCAGGAGGGTTGGCAGCAGGAGGGATGGCAGTCTTTTCAACGTCTTGGCAAAGGATGGCCTGTCCGACAATGTTTAAACTGCAGCACTTAGCCTGCTGGCCCTCTTCGGCGCATACTTCGATGAACTGGGTGGGGGTGGTCGGGGTGGTGGGAGCTGAAGAAATGTTAGCGAGACTATTAATTGGAAGATAGAAAGTGAGGAGATCGTACGAGAAGGGCAGTTCGCGCCAACGAGGTTCAACAAAGTGGTTGCACAGCAGACGGGGCTTAGGCCGTTAGGGCAGACATTATAATTTCGCGCCTCGAGGGGAGCAGCGAAGGCGGCAGTGGCAGCGAAAGCGAGAACGCCTGTGATAGTGAACTGCATTTTGAAGCTTGGGCTGGTTGATTGGTTCTTGAAAAGAATGTATTAGGTTAAATAGGTATTATAAACGAGTGAATGATAGGTAATGATGTTCTAATCGACGAGGTCTCGTTGCCCTCTTTATAGCTTCTCAACTGTCTCCTTTTTCAAAGTTCATTTCAAGTATACGACGCTTGATTACATTGATCTCGTCATCAAATACCAGTATCCTTAGACTACGATGGTCATCGTCGCCAGGGGATCAAGTCAACAACGGGAAATGCACATCCATAACGGTAAAGGGGTTCACCTAGCGTCCCTAACTTCTTCATGGCGAGCCTGCACCCGGTAAAACGTTACATCGATCGGAACCGATTTAGCTTCAACATTCCTGGCTGATCCTGTTGACTGATTCGTACCAAGGGTGGAGCATCCGTTAGGGCTGCTGATCTCGAGACGTGCACGGCTGGATTTACTGTCGCGTGAAGAATGGATACCCTGAAATGTAGATCGATGCCGAAGGTTTAGCTGTTCGTGGTAGGGATCAGATGCCGAACGCGAGATGCTTACAGACTAGGCATCTTTTGGCTGCCCCTGGTGCGTAGACTTGCGGCAGGGTGACCTGGCTATACTACCAGTGGTATGCACGGTATTTTCCTCGAGCCGCTCATAGGGATCTACGATAGCCCCGAATGATACCATAGGCTGTTCAGACACCACCCAAGATCTGAGGCTCCTGCACCAATGACATATACGGGGCTGTGATACCGGCTAACAGGGCACTCGCTCACAAGCCTCGCATGATGCTCATCAACGACGGCGAACAATGGCAAAAAGCTCTCAACGAATTCAACGCGCCATTGAAACCTGCGCGCTGCAAGGCGGAAGATATGACGAAATCAAGAATAACGATCGGAACGTGGGTCTAAGGGGTTTGACAGGGTGCTGTGACGAATGGAAATCCAGAATCAGC
This sequence comes from Alternaria sp. 'sect. Undifilum', assembly GCA_024321975.1. Lineage (NCBI taxonomy): Eukaryota > Fungi > Ascomycota > Dothideomycetes > Pleosporales > Pleosporaceae > Alternaria > Alternaria sp. 'sect. Undifilum'. The sequence goes on along the minus strand of JAJJZI010000010.1, from coordinate 90,734 downwards.
TTCCATGAAAGCCCTGCAACACTGAAGAAAACCTGGTGATGGTTCGGTTAGCCGGTAATAGAGCACAAGGATGAGGATGTATAGGCAAGTATGAACAATGCAATACTGTACATCGGGTTCCGCGGTCCTCCCAAGACTAACTGCTACACCCGAAAGCTCCATTATAATTTGTACGAGGCCATCCGTAGTGATCCGGTGGTAAGCACAGCGGTGGATTTATTCGGTCCTAAAACACCAACAAAGGACATTCCCAACTCAGGCAACGTTGTGAATAGGCATTGAACGGAACGTTGCAGGTGCATGCCCAGGCGGCCGTCAAACCCCACTCACCCGCGCCTTGCCTCATTCAGACGTGACAGCCCGAGCTCGCTTACATCGATCTACATCACGTCCAGATCCGGTTCCTGACAGCGCAACAAGATCCGGACAAGCCGTGTACACAGTAGGTCGGTTTACCTCATCGTTAGCTCTAGTGCCCAATCATGACGGACGCCTAATATGTCTGAAGCACATTCTTTCAGGCGAATTGCATTCTTCCACGCGATCCGGTACACGCGAGGCTGGTGTCCTAGTTTGCAGTGGCGCAAGGGGCGAGACTGTAAGCGGAACCCGCGGCAGCTCAAGACGGTAAGCGTAGGCTATGTAGCGGACCGTCGGAAGCCGGAGACAATACGACGTCGAAATATTGGCAAACTTACTTCCGTGATAAAGTTGCGTAAGCAAAGTTTGCTGCTGCATATAGGGGTATTGTCATCAAACTCCGAAGCTCTTCGGCATCAGCTCAAAGACTACGCTCGTTCAGTATAATATTTATTTTTTAAGGTGTCAAAGGTGGTGGTTGTTGTTGTAGTCAAAATGGGTTTCCAAAAAAGTGAAAAGCAGCTACCCTCTACTAATTAATCGCAAAAGTAAAAAAAAAAGATTGTGTGTAGTTAACGAGATTTTGATAGTAGGTGGATAAGTTCCAAAAGGAAAGCTTAAACTACTAAGCAATAATTAGGGTCAAAAAATTTGCTAAAGTACTAAAAAACAACACTAATTAAAACGTGTCCAACGGCGATTGCCAGCATATGGCTGACAACATAATGTAATAAAGGAGAGAAAGAACACGTACGTACTGTAGCAAAAGCCTGCAATACTTTATAAAGCTGCTGCTTCTTACTTACTGCTTTTTACTTTTTAAATAGCACTGCATACAAACAAATTGCATATAATGCACTATAGTAGCATGTAACCTCTACAGCAAGCATCTTCTTAACTTTAACTCTTATTTAAAGACAGGAAGCTTTCCTGTTATACACCTAGCTCCTAAACTAGTCCAGCTTAAGCTAATTATGCAGACATCTAAGTTTCTTAAGCATTTACAAACTTAGCCTCTCTAAAACCTTATAATTATACTTTTTATAAATAACTCTAGAATCTGCAATATTTCTATATACAAAAAGAATGTTAAGCTTTAACTTAGCTAGTTGTAAAAGGAATATAAAGTTTACAAGATTTTTACTAATACTAGCAAAGTACTTAAAATCCTCTGCTTTAGTATTTCTCTCTTTTTAATAATTATGCATAAGCTAAGTAAAGAAACTATTAACTAGTTAGGCCAGCTGTTGCATAACGTTAAAATAGCAATAGAGAAGAAAGAGGTAAGAAAAAAGGAGTAGGCGTTCTATTATTGCATGTATAGGTTAGAAAGCAAAGCAATAATAGTGCTGCTTCTTTAATTTATCTAAAAGTACCTAGAAGTAAAGCCTTAATATAAGTAGGCAGCATAAGCAGCATAGGCGGGATAAGAGCAGAATAAGAGCAGAATAAGCATCGAACACCAACTTTTCGAGGCGAGAAAAAGGTCTGGCTTTGCCTTTTTCTCGCCTCAACTATCTTAAACGCCTTCCTAAAATCAGTTTCTAACACCTGTTTTCTTGGTGCAGGTGTTGTGGCGTACGCGCTGGCCGGTTGTAGTAAACAGAGTAGTTACCTGTTAAAAACTCTGCAAGTGGTCTGTGCGTAAGCTAATTTTAGAGTTTAATTAAAAGCAATTTAACTCTTACTTAACAAAGCAACGGCTTTCTACTTAGGTAGATAGATTTATTAGCGTAGTGAACTAATAGATTTATCTACCTAGCTATCTATTACTCGAAATCCTTATACTGACTTGATATACCGACCTCCTATATCGACCTACACATCCAAAATCTATCCTGACTTGATATACTGACCTCCTATACCGACCTACACATTAGAATTGATAGCTAGTGCTCCTAGCTATCTACCTACACCGAAATCCCTCTATACTAACTCAATATACCGACCTTATATATCGACCTTATACCGAACTACTTAGGTGCCTATATAAGCAATACAAGAGAGCAGCTAGCATAGCCTACAACAACATACAAGAAGTAAAGGAGATAACTAGACTAGCATACTAGCTCTACATACTTCCTCACAAAGGACTAAGAGAGATACTTATTAAAACTACCCTAGGCTACGAGCCTCACCTTTATTTAGACAAACCCCTCCTTGTAAATAATAAAAATTAGAAAACACTACGTAGATACTTGTAGGTCCTAAACCTACACGTCTTATATAGCCCTTTAGGCTGAGAAAGGACGTTAAACTACAATAAAAAAAAGAGCAGAATAAGACGCGTTAAGTTAGGAGGCAATTCGCGTCTTTGTCTTGCTTTTCTTTGTTTCTGTCTAAACATGCGACACACCAATTGCGTGCTAGTATTGCCGAACAAGGGGGCGTGAGCCCGAATACTTAATTTTAGCAATAAATCTTTTTTTACTAAAAAGGTGTCTACAAAATGTGTGGTCATATCAAAAGTTTATCTCAAAAGGCCGAAGCCTATCTGCCTAGTACAAGGAAGCAGAGATCCCACGCGACTAGGCAATTGCAGTTAGCAATAATAGCTAGACTACTAATAAGCTAGGAGTTAAGTAGCTAAAGCACTTTAATGCTTATACACAGGCTTATATTATAGGCGCGTGTTGTTGCTTATTTTTAATAGCTATAAGAGCCACCAATCTTTTGCGTTTCAAGAGCTCTGTAAGAAGAACAATATCTACACGCTTTATATGCTACCTTACGTTGTTAGCCATAGGCTGGCAATCGCCGTTGGACACGTTTCAACTAGTGTCGTTTTTTGGTACCTTAGCAAATTTTTTGACCCTAATTATTGCTCAGTGGTCTGAGCTTTCCTCCTAGAACTTATCCACCCACCGTTCGAGTCTCATTAACTATACACAATTTTTTTGACTTTTGCGATTAATTAGTAGAGGGTAGCTGCTTTTCACTTTTTTGGAAACCCATTTTGACTACAACAACAACCACCACCTTTGACACCTTAAAAAATAAATATGCTACCTTACTCATCTTACCTACTCTGGCCTCTTAATAGTGGCTGCTTCTCGCCATTAAAGCGCGTGTACAGCCCTGAGGTTAAGGCCCTAATCCGCCACTATATTAACCACATTACTAAGCTTAAGTTCCTGCTAGCCTTTAAGGCAGCGTTTGATTAAACGTTTACGCCAGCCAATATCTGCTCAGCTTTCTGCGGCGCAGGCCTTGTTCCTCTACAGCTAGCCACTGTTCTAGCAAAGCTAGATGTGCAGCTGCGTATGCTAACTCTAGCTGCTCTGCTAAAGGCTACTTAGGAGGCTTGTATGCTAAGCAACATACGTAAGCTTAAAGCTTAATTAACTCTAATACGTAAGCGCGTGCGCCGGCATAAAAGCTTATTACTAGCTTTAATTATTAAGGCAATTAACTAGCTTAAGAAGGAGACTAAAGTAATAATGCTCTTAGCTAAGCTAATGTGCAATCAGATCACTAGCCTTAAAAGAGCTAACAAAGCAGCGTCAGCACGTAAGCAGCGTAAGAAAAAGCGTATACAGAAGCGTAGAGTCTTAACAAAGGGATCTGGAAGGTGCCAACTATACAAGGATAGTAGAGCTATACTTCAGAACTCCTGCACAGAGCCAATCTCTCTACAGTATCTTTTTCAAACAGAAGCAGGTATTAAGGCTACTATAGCCTTTATTCAAGAAACTAGGGTTGGTACACAGGCCTGGTACAAAGGAAACTCCGACAACTAGATGCAAACGCCTACCTTAGGCGACCAAGCTATACACACCCTCTCCTCCCTCTCCCCTCCTCCCCCCCCTCTACCTCTACACAATAGGCTAAGAGTCTCACCTTCATGTAGATAAACTACTCTTTGTAAATAACTTAGAAGAAAAAACCACATAGATACCTGCAGGCCTCGGCCTGCACGTCTTATATAGCCCTTTAGGCTAAGAAAGGACGTTAAACTACAATAAAAAAAGGGATCTGGAGACGATATACTCGCTCAGCAAGAGGCTGACCAGCAAATTGCTTATAAAGAGCGTCAAGGAGGAGCGCAATTGGGCCTTAGCCAGCGCGCTCAAAGGCGCTGCAGTAGGTGTAAAGAGACTGGGCATGACTTGCGTACGTGCGAAAAAGATAGTTAGATACTACTTAATCTACTATATTAATATCTGTATATTACCTCGTGAATTAGTTGAGATGCGTTGCTTCAAAGGTGATAAAAGTTGGTGGAGTAGACGCCTCGCTTGTACGGACGGCTCGCTTGTAAAGCACGTTATCTGCAATCTTTACCGAGGTAGACGGCGTAACGCGCATGACGGCGTAACGCGCACCTTTTGCCATAGTAATCTCTAATATTTTCTAATATTAAAATAGCAATAACTTCCTCGAAAACTAACTTTTTTTGAAGATTTTTAAAGATTTAGAATCTAGAAACCTAGATCTATAGCTCTAGAATTTTACTCTAGTTTAATATAGTTTAGTTTTAGAGATATTAGCTCTCTATACAAATATAAACTTTTTATTTGAAAAGATTTTAAAAATTCTAAATAGGCTAAAAGTTTCTGTTTCTTACTTATAGTCTTAAAAATAAGTAATAGTACTTAAAAGTATTATACTTAAGAAGATATAATAGAAATTCTAAAATCAGACTATAAAAAAATCTTATTTTTAATATACCTTTCTTAAATGTTGACTTTCTTTAAAAATTCTTTCAATTTTAGTATGTGAGAGCTTAGCTTTATAAACTTAGAATTTTGCTTTAGTTTAATATAGCTTAATTAAAAAGTTTATATTTGTATAGAGAGCTAATATCTCTAAAACCAAGCTATATGAAACTAAAGTAAAATTCTAGAGTCATAGATCTAAGTTTCTAAATGCTCAATCTTCAAGAATTTTCAAAAAAAGTTAGTATTCAAAGAAGTTATTGCTATTTTAATATTAGAAAATATTAGAGATTACTATGGCAAAAGGTGCGCGTTACGCAGTCATGCGCGTTACGCCGTCCACCTCGGTATGCTAATGTTTTTAAATCCTAGCAAGAGGCCTATCGCGCCTAGAGCGTGTCGCAATTAACTCTACAGCACCGCCTTGCTAGTTTCGTGCCTAATGCAACAGCTTACTTAAATTAGCAGCAATTATTTTTAGAACAAGAAAAGTTTTTTGTTAACTAAGTTCTTAACAAGAGTTTACGCGCTTAACTGCCTACTTACTTACGTATACAAGAAATAGCAATCTAGATTCTCTCTATAAACAGCAATAACGTGCTGCTAGGCTAAAACTAGGTCTAAGGGTGCGTTGGATTAACCAAAGATGCAGGGAAAACAGTAATAAATTAAATAAAGAACTACAAAGGCTATCTAGCAAGCTTATCTACTCCTCTATAAGGTCTGTGCTTAGTACTAAGAAAGAGGCAAAAGTAGCTACGTGGCAGCTACTAACGTAGCTTAAGAAAATAGCGCAGAGCTAAGAGAAAAGTTTAGTAAGCTAGAAAAATAGAAGGGCTAATATGCTAGGCTTACAGATGCTAGGTGCGTACGGACACCTAGAATCTGTAGAATAACAAAACAAGGCTTTTTGTTAAGTACTAAAGATGTTAAGGCTTCAGCCCTTTATAGTACCCTCTTCCTTAATAAGGGTCCTAGAGTTTTTCTAGTCTTATAGTGCTTCTATATTTTCTAAGTTTAAAACTAGTTCCTAAGTTAGTTTTAAGTATTCTACCTATTTAACTAGGTATTCTTTTCTTCTTCCTATACCTCTTTTCTATAATAGACGCTCTACTAAGTACTCTTCTTTGCTGTCTACTTTAATTAGTAAAGGTTTACCGTTATCTTATAGTTAGCTTAGTAAAAGATCTAAAGAAGCTAGCTAAAGGTTGTTAATATTAAATACTAGATGTATCTTTCTAGGAGTATTTAGCTTTATAATATTTAGTCTAATAGTCTTAAGTACTATATACTTAAAATTCTTCTAATTAAGTTTTTAGCTTAGTCTCTTTATCTTATAGTAGTCTCCTAGCTTTAGCTAAACCTTATTACCTATTTAAAGGTAAAGTAATTATTTCCTTTTCTTATTTACTTAACGTCCTTGTTCTTGTTAAGATTCTGCTATTATAGCTTAAGCTAACTTAATGCTTTACTAGAGTTTATTAGCTATATTTTCTACTTTCTAATAGTCTTCTTGTATTCTCTTTTCTTAAGGTTAATTCTAAAGTCTATACTTTATAGCTATTTAAAGAAGATCTGTCTCGTATCTATATTATAGAAAGAAAGGTAACATCTTAGTAGATTTTGCTTACCTTGCTATAATCGCGATCTTAGCTATCTTTAGATTACCTTTCTAGTTTATTTAATCTTAATTGTAGAAAGCTTGTAAGTAGGTCTATACTATAGAGTTTATTTATTCTATAGAGCTGTTAGTTTTAAAATAATATCTAGAAAATAAATATTATTTAATCTCTAATAGCTTATAAAGCCTAGTCTAAAAGTAGCTTACAAACTGTACACCTTAATTAGGAGTAATATAGTCTAGTAACTAGTAGTAAGCTACTATAGAGTTAATAAACGCTTTAGTAACGTTTTTTGTGGTAATGTCTTTAAAGCTTATTAGAACTACATCTTTACTTAGCCTATTAGTAACTACTATTAGGTTTGTGTAACCTTCGCTTTCTAGTAATCTTATAACAAAGTTAATTCATATTTTCTTCTAAATATGCTTAAGAATTAGCAAAGGCTTTATTAATTCTTGTAAGTTATCTCTTTATAGTTTTATTCTTCTACATACTAAGCAGTTTCTAATGTATTACTTTACTATTTAGCTAATAGAGGGCTAAAAGTATTCTCTTGCAACTACTTAGTAGGTAAAGTTTCTTCCTAGGTGCCTTAGAGCCCTAAAATAGTAGATCCTATAAATAATTCTAGTGCGTAAAGGTTTGTTGTTTAGTACCTATTTTTAACTACAGTATAGCAGGTTTCTAAAATTATCTAATCAGCATTTAAAAATAGAAAGCTTAAAGTCTAGCTTTATTAGAAATTAGTATTCTTCCTTACTTACTAGTTTCTAGGCTAGCTAGTACGTGTTATCCTCTTCTTTAGCTTTATTCTAAAGTTCTTCTAGATCTATCTACTCTTAAAGTACTATTGTAGGATAGCTATTACAACTAAAAGTTCTAAGTGTCTCTTCTTCTTCTAGTTCTTCTATTTCTAGAGTTGTTGCAGTAGATAGTTTAAAAACTTGTAGAAACTTTCTAGAAATTTAGGCGTTTAAGCTGTTTACTAGCATATCTTGTTATCTTCGTAATAAGGCGTTAGCCCTAGAGTTATTAACTCTAGGCTTATAAGTAATCTCTATGTTAGGAAATTTACTAAGGAATTAGGCTTATCTTATCTATCTCTTACTAAGCTATCTAGGCTTTCTAAAATACTCTAAGTTTTTATAGTCTGTTATAACTAAGAACTTCCTTAGAGAGCGTAGTATAGCGTCATATTTAGAGAAGTAGTAGATAACTGCAAGTAATTCCTTATTATATATCTTATAATTGCTCTTAGCGCTAGTTATCTTCTTTAAGTAATACACTACTAGTTATAATCTTCCTCCATTGTTGTATTGCAAAAGGATTCCTGCTAGAACGTAGCTAGAAGAATTAGTCTCTAAGATTGTTTCCTTATTAAGATCCTATTAAGCTAGTATTAGTTTAGAAATAAATAGCTCTTTTAGCTTGTTAAAAGCTTCTTGCTCTATCTTTCTTTATTAGAAAGAAACATCTCTGGTAAGCCTTAAGAGTACGGCAACTATACTAGAGTAGTTCTTAATAAAGCGTGAGTAAAAGTTCGTAAACCTAAGAAAACTACGTACCCTTTTAATATTCATAGGCGCTTCTTATTCTTAAATAGCTTTTACTTTCTTAGGGTCTATCTAAAGTTATTTTCTAGCCTTAATGATAAATCTTAGGTATTTAGTGCTTTGCATATTGAACTTATATTTCTTAATATTAAGAGGTAACCTAGCCTTGCCTATTGCTTCTAGAACCTTGTTTATATTACGTTAGTGTTCTTTAAACGTGCTATTCGTGTAAATTAATACATTATCTAAGTAAGCTAAGTAGAAATTGTTAATGTACTTACGTAGTGTCTAGTTCATATATTATTAAAAGGTGCTAAGAGCGTTTGCTATACTAAAAAAAGTAACTAACTATTTATATAATCTAAATCTAGTGCAGAAAGCAGTCTTCTACTTATTTCTTATATTAATCCTAATATTGTAAAAAGCTGCAGAGACGTTAATCTTTGTAAACTATTTTGCCTTAGTAATATTATTAAGCGTCTCTTAGATTAACAGTAAAAGATAATAGTCCTTTCTTATAATAGTGTTAAGAGCTTAGTAATTAACACAGAATTGTAATCCTCCTCTAGGTTTCTTAGTAAATAGAACTAGGGAAGAAGCTATAGAACTGCTAGCTCTAATCTATCTTTTATCTAATAGAGATATTAGCTCTTTGCGTAGAACTAAAAGCTCTAGTCTACTTATATTATATAAAAGACCCTAAGGAGGTTCTTTTTCCTTTCTATTTTTATCTTTTTGTAACTTAATTTAGTAATTAACTTTAAGTCTACGTAAGGGGGGTAGTGCAGAAGTAGTTTATAGCTTAAAAATCTAAGCTATATGTTAGTGCGCCTTAGGAAGTAATAACAAAACATTTACTTTCTTTTTAGGAGCTAAGGCCTTCTTAATATCCTTAAGAGAAGCTCTAAAGATTTAAATTAACTTATCCTTTTTTGCTTATCTAATATAAGAGTAATAGGCTGTTACATTTATTTACTTTAACCTTTTATTTTCTAAAACAGGGCAGTTTTTAGTGCTTAGCAGTTTAATCTTTTGTCTAGAAGAGAAGATGTAGATTAACTTTTTAGAAAGAGTAATAGTAATCTCTCTTCTATTTATTTAGGGCCGTCTAAGAATTAAATCGTATCTAGGGTGTGTAGGAGTAACATAGCCCTAGATAGTATCTTTATATCCTTTAATGTTAATCTCTAACCTAGTAACTTTGTTAATAGTTCTAGGTTTTTCTGTAACTCCTTCTAATCTGAGTAGAGAAATAGAGATACACTATAAACTAGTGTTCTTAATAAGTTAAAGGCTAATAGATTAACTAGGTAGACTGCTAATCTACTATCTATAATTATGCAGAGGGACAGGGCATAAGGAGTAAAGGCTACGCTAAATACATTTAGTCTAATTTCCTTAATAAGGTCCTTTAGGTTAATTAATGCTAAAACTAATAAGCTAGAGTAGGATCTACTTAACTTATTAGTAGCTAATCCGCTAGTGCTAGCCTTCTAGCCTTCCTTCTTAATCTAGTTGCGTAAAGTTGCCTATTTATTGCTGTTTTATTGCTTAAAGATCTTCTTTTTGTTATTGTCTAACAGTTTAATTAGTATACTGCTAGGAGGGCTTAATCTAGTAACTGTAGTTTAAAGTTAATAGCAGTTGCGCAGTGTCTAGAAGTGTTTACTTTTAGGCCCTTTACTAGCGTTGCAGGGGCAAAGGTGCAATTACTTACTATTCTTATTTAACTTTAAGTTATTAGCGCTAGTAGACTATTAAGCTGCCCCTAATTTAGATCTAGTTTAGAATACTGCGTATCCTTTTCTTTTTAAGGAAGTAATTAACTAATTCTATAACAAAACACTAAAGATCTTTCCTAGATTATTAAAGGTTAAATAAGCTTTTCTAAGCGCTATTACTTACACTAGCTTATTTTGCTTCTTGCGTAACTAGTCTAGTGTAATCTTAGTGCCTAAGGCGTCTAAAAAATTAGTAATTGCTAATAGCCTAACAACCTTAGGGAGCGAGTAGATTGTTGCTCGTTAATACAGTAGCTGCCACTTAGTAAACTATTGCTTAGGACCTATTTGTTCCTAGCGAGCCTTATCTAGGTGGGATTAGTACTGCGCCCTAATTAAATACTAAATATTTTAATTAGTAGGTGCAAGATCTTTCTTTAGGATCTTTACTAAGGCTTAAAAGCTAGTAAGGTTCTAAGTAATTATGCTTATTAAGGCGTTTAAAAGCAGGTCTAGATAGACAGTCTTGCTAATCTAGTCCTTAATATTAGTAATTTTAGCAACTTTTCTTATCTATTAAGCAGCTTGAACTTTGTACCTATTAACTAGCTTGTTGTAATTATCCTTCTTATACTTAGTATTAAGTAATTAAGCCTTGTATGTATGTTAAGCAATCTTATAGTTCTCTTATATTTAAGCGCTGGCGCTAGGTAATAGAGTAACTAGCTGCTTAATATCCTTAGGCAGTTCTAGGTACTGTAGCTCCTAGTAATCTATTAAGGGTACATCTAGGAGATCAGGATTAACCTAATCCTAAATGCCTTTCTTTAAGCAGTATAGCCTTAATAGAGCAAACTAGGTTAGCCAGTCTAATTAAGCCTTAAGGATCACCCCTAAGGCAACAAGCAGTGTATTAGTAAGGTCTATCTTAAGATAAGATACTACGTGTAGGATCGCGACGTAAGTTATTATTAGGGTAACAATAAATTAATTAGTTAGTTAGTAGGTAGCTAGGTAGCTCGTATTAGAAAGAGGTTGATTGTATAATTAATGAGAGAAGTACAGCAGTAGCAGCGATCTGCTAGCTATGCTGTAGGAGAATAGAGGAGAGTAGAATACTAATTAAACAGTTAACCTTACAGCTTGCTAATTGCGCAGTAGGAATTAAAACTATAATTAAGCAGCCGGGCTTATAACTGTAGGAGCTAAAAAGGAGCAATTGCTTGATTAGGAGGAGTGGAATAAGTGTATTAAACAACTAAGTGCCACACTAAAGTGGTCAATAACTACTTAAGAGGAATAAGACGATCTAGCCCGTATATATAGGCGCTAGCGCGATCGTCACGTGTTCAGCTTACCAGGATCACCTGCTCAACAGGGTGACCCGCATGTTGCGCATGTCAATACTCCAACATTAGCTACTTAAGAAATAGGCGTTAATTATTAAAGAGGATTACTTAGGCAAGCTATACAGATATTATATCTAGTTAAAGATACTAAATAATATTATACTAGTAATTAAAGGCTTTGCTATAAGAATTAAGAGGAAATATTAGTAGATGATTATAGAGATCTATTAGAATAACAATACTGCTATACTACCTTGGAGAGGGCAATTAAGATATAAGGAATAGGCTATAGAGTTAAAGATTATAATTAAGACGCTACTACTATATACTTATAAGCCTAATAGCTTAGTAGAGAGAGCTAGTCAAGAGCTAATTACAAAGGCTATTAAGATACGTATAAGCGCTAATTTTCTAGCTAAGCTTTAGCTAGTAATTATAAATATAGTAGCTTACTTACATAAAACAAGCCTTACTAAAATCTATAGCTACTAATCCCTTAACTAGGTACTTAAAAATAGTTTAAGAAATATTTCTAATATTATTAACTACCTAAGATTAGACACTAGACTGCTAATCTACGCCTAGACTAGAGTAGAATTTATGCCTATAGCTGCCGAGCTTATCCTTTAAACAAGGAGAAGGCAGCTAGGCGTAATTATTAAGGATTTAAGGTTAATCCTTACAGCTATATTAGTTATTTAGTTAGTTATTAAGCTTCTAACATATACTATATATAGGTACTAACACTTAATTAGGTAATTATCACCTGTAATGTAACCTTTAATAAACGTTAATTCTATAAAGGAGATTACAAGGAAGAGCTGCTAAGAGATTAAGTAATTAAGATTATAGAGATCCTTTATAATAGTAAGCTAGTTAATCTAGGAGAGAATTTGGACCTCTTGCCTATTTAAGGAAGGGCAAATTAAGATACATAGCTAACTACTAAAGACCTTAGAGGTAATCTATCTACTATCTTAAGTAGTAAGGAAGGCCTACCTACTAAAGACAAGAGTAGATTAGAAGACGCTAAGCAAATAGAGCACAAGGCTAGTGCACTATTAGAAACTTACTTAAATTAGTAGCAAAATACTAGTCTTGCTACCCTAGAACTAACTCCTAAACTAGAGACTCTAGGGAGCGACAACGCAATTAATTGCAGAGTTATTAATAGTTAAATAGCATTACACATACTAAAAAGAGCTAATCTATTAATACTTAGAGGTAAAGAGCCTTTTTTAAATAAGCCTAATAACTTATTACTAGTCTAATAGTTTGTGCCTAAAGACTCTAACGCGCTAGCTCGTTGTAATAGAACACCTACTTAGGTAAGCAGGATAGCAGGGCGTAAATTATCTTAAGATTTAAGATCTTAGGCCTTAAATAGTAGACAGGGTAAGCAATTATAAGCTTAACCTCTACTTACAAGACATAGTGCTAGGATTGTAAGTAAAAGTCTAGATTAGCTTATAAATTGTTATCTTCTACTGCGTAAGCTAGGTAGCAGGCGTAAGCGTAAAAACGCAACTTAAGATCCTAATAATTAACTAGAATGTAGAAGCATAAGTAGTATTAACGTATTAATTACAGATTATAAGAATCTATTATAAAACAACTTTTATAATACCTACCTGCTAGGTTTGTAAGCAACCTAGGAAGACTAAGCAAGCTACAAGACTCTTAATTACGTAATTAAAGCAGCTTCACTTACTAAGCATAAACTAAGTACAGGAAATGCTTAACGGCATTATAATAATCTACTTAAACTACTAAGATTATAAAAGTAGTTGCTCTAGCATCCTATAAGGGCCTTGTTTAAGGATACCTGCAGGAGGGAGATTAATTAGTTAAGTAAGATAAAGACTTAGACTAAGATATTAAGGGAAGAAGTAATAAATCACCTAATACCTATAAAGTAGGTTTAGACTTACAAGTTGAATTAAGATAGCTTTTTTCTTGAATACAAGGCGTAGATTGTTGTAAAAGGTAATCTCTAAAAAAAGGATTTAATTAATTTAACTTACACTGCTACCTTAGCAGCTAAGTCTTTCTAAGTAGCAATAGCTATTGCCGCTAAAAATAATTTAAAGATTAAGCAATACAATATTGTAGGAGCATTCCTTAATGCGTTAATTATAGTAGACAACCTAGTAATCTATAAGATGCTAAATAGCTTTAAAAAGCTAAGAAAGTACGTATAGCTTAACTGCGCACTATATAGATTGCAAGACTCGCTACTGTTGTAGTATAAAGAGTTTTTAGGATTACTAAGAAAAATTAAACTAATTACCTTACTAGAGGAACCCTACCTATTCTTTAATTAAGAAAGGAGGATCCTAGTGTTATTTTATGTAGATGATATCCTACTACTCTTCGCAAAAGGTTATAAGCAGAGGGCAATAGATCTTTAGTTAAAGATTATAAACAAATACAAGATATAGGAACAAGAATTAGTTAAATAGTTTCTTAGTATCTAGATAATTAGAAATTGTAAGAAGTAAATAATTACGCTTATATATAATACGTATATTAATAAGATTGCAAAAAAGTTTAAGCTAGAAAATAGTAGCTTTCTAAAGACTCTATTGCTGTTAGAGGAGCTAATTAAGAACACTAGTAAAGCAACTAAGCAAGAGATTAAGGCTTACTAAGAAAAAGTTAGATTAGTGCTGTATATAGCTATTATGCTATAACTAGATGTTACCTACTTAATTTTAAAGCTCTTACACTTCCTTACAAACTCTAGTAATTAGTATATAAAAGCTGTTAAATAGGTAATTATGTACCTCTATTAAACAAGATAGGATGCAATCTAATAGAGGAACTATAATAGCCTAAACCTAATAATTGCAGGCAATGCTTCCTTTGCAGATAATTAGGAAACTTATTAATTATCTTATAAATACATAGCTATCCTATATAGTAGTCTAATATTTTAGAAGGTAGCTTAGCAGACTACAGTAACTACGTTAACTACTAAGGCTAAGCTGCTTGCCCTTAAGCATACTACTAAGGAGGCTATAGCCCTTAAGCGCTTCTTTTGCAAGCTATCTCTTAATCTAGGAGATATTTAGATAGTCTAGTCTAATAATTAATAAACAATTAGGCTTATAGTTAGGAGGAATAAGCAGATTAGCACTTAATTAAGGTATGTAGATATACAAAACATATAGCTATAGCAGGAATTTGCTAAAGGATTATTTTAGGTTAAATACCTAGAAACAGCAATTATGCTAGCTAATAGACTAACTAAGTTGCTTACTTAATAATAGTTTAAAAAGTTTAAGTAGTTGCTTAACCTTTAGCAAGTTAAGCATTTAATTAAAAGAAATAATAATTAATAAGTAAAGGATTTGTATTAAGTAGCAATATTTATATACTAGGCTAAGTCTCCTCTTACTTGCTTATAATAAACGGGAGAACGTAAGCTAGACTATTAAACTAAAACTAGGAACCCTATTACTAATAAGCATTAGACTTATTATACTTACTAGACTTTATTATTACATCACGCTTAGCCTGCTTAGCTTTAGCTAGCTTAAGAGCAATTTAAGCTATCTAAGCCTAAATAGCAAGAGTCTAGAGGTAAGCAGCATTATAGCGTAATTCTAACCTATTACTTCTATATATAGAGTTGTTAGATAATTACTTTCTTACTCTAGCGTAATAATTACGCTTATATAAATAAGTTGTATAGCAATTAGGACAACGAACAGAAGGACAATTGTATAGAGCAGTAGAGGGCAACATTCCGCAGGCAGCCTGCTCTTAAAACAGTAACCTTTAAGTAGGTTGCTGCTAAGGCTACTTATATTACTACTAAGGCTGCTTATGTTGCTACTGTTACTACTAAGGATAATAAGCTAACTGTTGTAGCTAGTGTGCAGGTTACCACGCAGGAGTAGGAGCGAACGCAGGTGTAGGAGCAGGAGCAGGAGCAAAAGGCTAAGCGGCAAAACCGCGATATAACATTTCTTAAGCGCGATAATTATAGACAGGAGGCTTCTACAAAGAAGGCTTTCTAGTAGATATAACGCTGCTCTTAATCTCTTTGCAGCAAGTAATAATGTCCTTAAGTAGTTAAGCTTTTAAAGCTTAGTACATCTTATTATTATTCTATCCCTAAACACTAATTAGCAAGCTAAGTAAGAAGGTTAATAGGTTAAAGACTTACCTCTTTATCTCTATATATAGCTATAAATTAATTAGCAAGATTAATGTTAACTGTGTAGCAAGTGTAAGACGAGCAACTGCTATAGCATAAGCTGCTCTAACTGCTAGTCTAAACATAATTAAAGCAGCGTTTAGTGTATAAACTATCTAGCATTTTCTTTATACAGCGCTTACACAGTAGAACGCAAGAGCGTAATAGATTAGCAGTAACCTTTAAGGAGCTATTAGGCGCCTTTTTCTGTATAGAGGAGGGCGTAGTGCGCTTAGTAGATAGATTAGTAGGCGTTTTTAGCCTATTGCTATTGCTATGTTGCTATTTACGCGTTACTACTTAAGTAGTTATCTACTATAACTTTTGCTTTAGCTTTTAAGGAGCCTTGCATTTACGCTAGCTTAATTGCTTAGTTAGGCTCTTATGTAAATTTAAATTTAAATAAGAACTTAACAGCAGGCTTAATTTAGCAGGTAAGGCAATTAGCTTCTAAGCAGAGCTACTAGATGTCTTGTAGTAAGCAAAAGGATTAACAGGCAGAGGCAACTAACTCTTATTATCTTAGAGATTAGCTACTTGCTAAATCTTATTGTTAAATAGGCTTTAGCGTACGCAACGCTTATGCTTAGCACTATTCTTACGTTGTTAGTAAAAGCTTTCTAAGCGTTGATTATGTTGTTAACAATAGCTCTCTAAGCTGCGCTTATTGTTGCTAGAGGCAGACTACACTAGAAAGATTAGCAGCTAATTAGTAAGAGTATAATAGGGCAATACTTACTATGTTAGTAATAGTAGTTAAGACAGTCCTAAAAAGCTTAGTAATTAATATTAGAGTAAGGTTGAGGACAAAAGTTTTAGAGAAGTAGTAGACGCAATTGATATTGTTGTAGAGGCTGCGCACTAACTAATTACATAATATTTAAGGTCTATCTAATGTTTTAATATTAAGACTACTAAGATTAATTAAAACATCAACAAGCAGCATTACTACGACAACAGAGGATTAGGCAGGAAAAGCTATAATTACAGAGGAACCTCTTAATTAACAACTTTAATTTATTACAATTGCCTAGTTGCTTACAGCTTCGATTAATAGTATCTTACTGACCTAGGGGGTGTGTTAGAGTTTTAACATGCGCAACATGCGGGTTACCCTGTTAAGCAGGTGATCCTGGTAAGCTGAACACGTGACGATCGCGCTAGCGCCTATATATACAGGCTAGATCGTCTTATTCCTCTCAAGTAGTTATTGACCACTTTAGTGTGGCACTTAGTTGTTCAATACACTCATTCCACTCCTCCTGATCAAGCAATTGCTCCTTTTCAGCTCCCACAGCTAACTAGTTAGGAAATTAAACAGATTTTATAAGATCTTATAAAAAGGTTATAGTAATCTCTCTCTTAGTTGCTACAAGATTACTTATAAGGTATAAGCTATTAGGTAGTATTTACATTCTAATAGCTTCTTACTAGTAATCTTAATATTTTATGCTAAGCAGACTAAAGTCTTTAATAGCTTATTATTCTAGGTGTCTTAATTATTAATGCTATAAGTTCTTATTACTAGTACGTAACTAAGGTTTCCTTAATTACGCTATAGCGTTTATAAGTAGTAGTTAAGTAAGGTAATAAGTAAGTTGCTTGTATTTAATAAACAAGAGATTAAAGTAACACTTAAGGTTACTTAAGATAACGTTCTTCTTAATTATTCTAAATTATAAGGTGTAATTATATCCTAAATACTAATTGCCTGCCTGCTTAAGCTGGGCTTCTAATATAATATTAATATAGAAACCTAGTATAACCTTAACATTAGTAAGCAGAAGATTAGCTGTCTTAGGGCTAGCCTTGCTATATAGGACGTTCTTAAGCAGCCTGTCTCTTATACTAGTAACTAGTATAATTTAAGTGTCTACTTTAATAGTCTTGTCCTTAGCGTATTTACTAAAGGTGCCTAGTACTATATAATCAATAGTATTAACTAGGTAGACTGCTAATCCACTATCTATAATTATATAGAAAGACTGGGCATAAAGAGTAAAAGTTAGACTAAACATATTTAGTCTAATTTCCTTAATAAGGTCTTTTAAGTTAATTAATACTAAAACTAATAAGCTAGGGTAGAATCTACTTAACTTATTAGTAGCTAATTTATTAGTGCTAACTTTCTAGCCTTTCTTCTTAATCTAGGTGCGTAAGGTTACCTATTTGTTACTATTCTATTACTTAAGAATCTTCTTTTTATCGTTGTCTAACAGCTTAATTAGTATACTACTAGGAGAGCTTTATCTAGTAATTATAGTTTAAAGTTAATAGCAGTTACGCAGTGTCTAGAAGTACTTACTTATAAGCTTTTTACTAGCCTTGTAAGAGTAAAAGTATAATTATTTACTATTCTTATTTAACTTATTAGCGCTTATAAATTATTAAGCTGCCTCTAATCTAAATCTAGTTTAGAATACTACGTGTTGTTTTTCTTTTAAGGAAGTAATGAACTAATTCTATAATAAAATACTAAAGATCTTTCTTAGATTGTTAAAAGTTAAATAAGCTCTACTAAGCGCTATTATTTATGCTAGCTTATTACGCTTCTTACGCAACTAGTCTAGTGTAATCTTAGTGCCTAAGGTGTCTAAAAAATTAGTAGCTACTAATAGCTAGACAACTTTCAGAAGTAAGTTAATTATTACTTATTAATATAGTAGCTGCTACTCTATAAACTATTGCTTAGGGCCTATTTATCTCTAGTAAGCCTTATTAAGGTGTAATCTATACTGCGCCCTAATTAAATACTAAGTATTCTAATTTATAGGTGCAAGATCCTCTTTTAGGATCTTTACTAAGGCTTAAAGGCTAGTAAGGTTCTAAGTAATTATACTTATTAATACGTTTAAGAGCAGGTCTAGATAGACAGTCTTGCTAATCTAGTTCTTAACATTAGTAATCTTAGCAACTTTTCTTATCTATTAAGCAGCTTATACTTTATACTTGTTAACTAGCTTGTTGTAATTATCTTTTTTATACTTAGTATTAAGTAATAAAGCCTTGTATTTGCGTTAAGCAATCTTATAGTCCTCTTGTATTTAAGCGCTAGCGCTAGGTAATAGAGCAACTAGCTACTTAATATCTTTAGGTAGTTTTAAATACTATAGCTCCTAGTAATCTTTTAAGGGTACGTCTAGGAGATTAAGATTAATTTAATTCTAGATGCCTTTCTCTAAGCAGTGTAGCCTTAATAGAGCAAACTAGGTTTGCTAGTCTAATTAAGCCTTAAGAATTACCCCTAAGGCGACAAGCAGTATATTAGTAAAGTCTATCTTAAGATAAGATGCTTTGTGTAGGATTACAACGTAGGTTATTATTAAGGTAACAACAAATTAATTAGTTAGTTAGTAGGTAGCTAGGTAGCTTATATTAGAAAGAGGTTAATCGTATAATTAATAAGAGAGGTACAGTAGTAGCAGCAATCTGCTAGCTATGCTGTAGGTGAATAGAGGAGAGTAAAATGCTAATTAAATAGTTAACCTTACAGCTTGCTAATTGCGCAGTAGGAATTAAAACTATAATTAAGCAGCCGGGCTTATAACTATAGGAGCTAAAAAGGAGCAATTGCTTGATTAGGAGGAGTGGAATAAGTGTATTAATTAACTAAGTGCCACAACAAAGTAGTCAATAACTACTTTAATGGAATAAGACGATCTAGCCCGTATATATAGGCGCTAGCGCGATCGTAACGTGTTCAGCTTACCAGGATCACCTGCTCAACAGGGTGACCCGCATGTTGCGCATGTTAATACTCCAACAATTAGCAACTAAGTCCTTCTAAGTAGTAATAGCTATTATCACTAAGAATAATCTAGAGATTAAGCAATATAATGTTATAGGAGTATTCTTTAATACATTAATTATAGTAGACAACCTAGTAATCTGTAAGATACTAGATAGCTTTAAGAAGCCTAGAAAGTGCGTATAGCTTAACTGCGCACTTTATAAATTACAAGACTCGCTACTGTTATAGTATAAGAAGTTCTTAGGATTACTAAGAGAGATTAGACTAATCGCCTTACTAGAGGAGCCCTGCCTATTCTTTCATTAAGATAAGAAAATCCTAGTTTTATTTTATATAAATAATATCCTACTGCTCTTTGCAAAAGATTATAAGTAGAAAGTAATAGATCTTTAGTTAAAGATTATAGATAAGTACAAGATATAGAAACAAAGATTAGTTAGATAGTTTCTTAGTATTAGAGTAATTAGAGATTGTAAGAAGTAAATAATTACGCTTATATATAATATGTATATTAACAAGATCATGAAGAAGTTTAAGCTAGAAGATAGTAGCTTTACTAAGACTCTATTGCTGTTAGAGGAGCTAATTAAGAATACTAGCGAAGCAGCTAAGCAAGAGATTAAAGCCTACTAAGAAAAAGTTAGATTAGTGCTATACACAGCTATTATGCTGTAACTCAATGTTACTTGCTTAATTTTAAAGCTCTTACACTTCCTTATAAACCCTAGTAATTAGTATATAAAAGCTATTAAATAGGTAATTATGTACTTCTATTAGACAAGATAAGACGCGATCTAGTACAGGAACTATTATAGCCTAAACTTAATAATTACAGGCGACGCTTTCTTTATAGATAATTAGGAAACTTGCTAATTATCTTATAGTTATATAGCTATCTTATATAGCAGTCTAATATTTTAGAAGGTAGCTTAGTAGACTACAGTTACTACATTAACTACTAAGGCTAAGCTGCTCGCCCTTAAGCATACTACTAAGGAGGCTATAGCCTTTAAGCGCTTCTTTTGTAAGCCGTCTCTTAATCTAAGAGATATCTAGACAGTTTAGTGTAATAATTAATAAATAATTAGGCTTGTAGTTAAGAAGAACAAGTAGATTAGCACTTAATTAAGGCATATAGATATACAAAATATATAGCTATAGTAAGAATATACTAAAGGATTATTTTAGATTAAGTACCTAGAAACAGCGATTATACTAGCTAGTAGACTAACTAAGTCGCTTACCTAATAATAGTTTAAGAAGTTTAAGTAGTTACTTAACTTTTAGCAAGTTAAGTATCTAATTAAAGGTAATAATAATTAATAAGTAAAGGATTAGTATTAAGCAGCAACATCTATATACTAGGCTAAGTCTCTTCTTAATTGCTTAGAATAAGCAAGAGAACATAAGCTAGACGAGTAGGAAAACTAAAAAAATAAAACTAAGATTACTATTAAGCATTAGAATCTTTATAATTACTTAACTCTATTATTAGATTATGCTTAGCTTTTTTAGCTTTAGTGAGCTTAAGAGCATTTTAAGCTATCCTAGCTTAAGTAGCAAAAGTCTAGAAGTAAGCAGCATAGCAACGCGAATCTAATCTATTACTTCTTTACATAGAGTTGTAAGATAATTGTTAGTATACCTTTGTGTAATAATTGCGCCTATATGTATAAGTTGTATAGTGATTAGGACAATAAACTTGAAAGCGATTATACAGAACAAGCAGAGAAAATATTCTTTTAGCATACTATTCTTAAAGAGATAATTGCTAGAGAAGTTATTATTATTAAGGCTGCTATTATTATAGCTGTTATTAATTATATGCTAGCTGTTAAGCTAACTGCTACGCAGGTTAAGTTATAACGTACACAGCATAAGGCTGCCTATTATAAAACTCTTATTTATATAGACAACCTTAATTTAAGCTTATAGCCTACTAAGTAGGCTGTGTCTAGCGTAAATAATCCTTAGTATTGGACTTTAGATTAAAAATGCTTATAGGAGCAGGAGCAGGAGTAGAAGCAGGTAGCAGGAGTTAGGGACAATAATTATAGACAGAAGGCTTCTACGCAGAAGGCTTTCTAGTAGACGTAACGCTGCTATTAATCTCTTTACAGTAAGTAATAATATCTTTAAGTAGTTAACCTTTTACAGCTTAGTACATCTTATTATTATTTTATCTTTTCAAAAACTATTTAGTAAGCTAAATAAAAAGCTTAAAGATTAGAAACTTACTACTTTATCTTTATATATAGCTATAAATTAATTAGTGAGAATAATATTAACTATGTAGTAAGTGTGCGACAAGCAACTGCGGTAGTGTAAGCTGCTCTAACTACTAGTCTAAACGCAATTAAAGTAGTGTTTAGCGTATAAACTATCTAGTATCTTTTTTATATAGCGCTTACAAGGCAAAATGTAAAGGCGTAATAGATTAGTAGTAATCTTTAAAGAGCTATTAGGCGCCTTTTTCTAAGTCAAGGGGGGCGTATTACGCCTGGTAGATAGCTCAATAGGCGTTTATTTATTTTTTATTTTTTAAGGTGTCAAAGGTGGTGGTTGTTGTTGTAGTCAAAATGGGGTTCCAAAAAAGTGAAAAGCAGCTACCCTCTACTAATCAATCGCAAAAGTCAAAAAAAAAGATTGTGTGTAGTCAACGAGATTCGAACGGTGGGTGGATGAGTTCTAGGAGGAAAGCTCAGACCACCGAGCGATAATTAGGGTCAAAAAATTTGCTAAGGTACCAAAAAAACGACACCAGTTAAAACGTGTCCAACGGCGATTGCCAGCCTATGGCTGACAATAGGATTACAGTAGGATTGCAATAGGATTGCAACATAATGCAATAGAGTAGGAAAAGGACACGTATGTACCGCAGCGGGAGCCTGCAATACTTTATAAAGCTAAAGCTGCTGCTTCTCACCTACTGCTTCTCACCTTTTGAACAGCACCGCATACAAACGATTCGCATACAATACACTGCAATAGCGTGCAACCTCCGCGGCGAGCATCTCCTCATTCTAGGCTCTCTTCCAAAAAAAGCATCCTTTGCTACTATCTACCTAGCACCTAATTCAGTCCAACTCGAACTGCTTATGCGGACACCTAAATTCATCGAGTATCTCAAAACTTAACTACCTAGCTAGACTTCTAAGTTCATAAAAATCTTAAACAAGTCCCTTATCCGCGATATCCTTATATACAAAAAGATTGTCAAGCCCTGATTTAGCTGGTTGTGCAAGGAATACACGATCTCTAGGGTATTCGCTAATACTAGCGCGGTACTTAAGATCTATTGCTTTGGCATCCCCCTCTTCCTATTCGTCGTGCAAGGGCTAAGTACAGAGACCAGAACCTGGCTCAAACAGCTATTGCAAGACGTCAAATTAGCGATAGAGAAGAAAGAGGCGGGAAAGGAGGAGTGGGCTTTCTATCGTCGCGTCTATGGGTCAGCAAGCAAGGCGATGATGGTGTTGCTGCTTCACTTCATCCAGGAGCGCCTGGCAGTGAAGCAACAAGAATAGGTAGGCGTTTATAAGCTATTACTGTTGTCTTGTTACTAATTGCAGGATGCTGCTAAAGCAGTAAGCTACTAAGACTTTATATTAGCTCCTAAAGAGCCTTGCCCTTGCGCTAGCTTAATTACTTAGTTAGACTTTTATATAGATTGAAACTTAAGCAAAGACTTAATAGTAGACTTAATTTAGCAGGTAAGGCAATTAGCTTCTAAGCAGAGCTACTAGATGTCTTGTAATAAGCGTATAAATTAAAAGGCAGTAGCAACTAACTCTTATTATTTTAAAAATTAGCTGCTTGTTAAATTTTATTATTAAACAGGCTTTAACACGCGTAATACTTATACTTAGCACTATTCTTATGTTGCTAATAACTACTACTTAAGCAATTCTCACGCTTATAATAGTGGCTTTCTAATTAACGCTTGTGCTTATTACTACTAAAGGCGGACTACACAAGATTAGTAGCTAATTAGTAAGAGAATAATAGAGTAACACTGCTTACTATATTAGTAATAGTAGTCAAGATAGTCCTGAAAAGCTTAGTAATTAATATTAGAGTAAGGTTAAGGACAAAAGTTTTAGAGAGGTAGTAGATGTAATTAATATTGTTATAGAGGCTGCGTACTAACTAATTACGTGATATTTAGGGTTTATCTAATATTTTAATATTAGGACTGCTAGGATTAATTAAAACATTAACAAGCAGCATCACTACAACAACAGAGGATTGGGCAGAAAAAGCTATAATTATAGAAAGACCTCTTAATTAACGACTTTAATTTATTATAATTACCTAGTTGCTTACAGCTTAGATCGATAGTATCTCACTAACCTAGGGGGTGTGTTGGAGTACTAACATGCGCAACATGCGGATCACCCTGTTGAGCAGGTAATCCTGGTAAGCTGAACACGTGACGATCGCGTTAGCGCCTATATATACAGGCTAGATCGTCTTATTTCTCTTAAGTAGTTATTGACCACTTTGTTGTGGCCCTTAGTTGATCAATACACTCATTCCACTCCTCCTGATCAAGCAATTGCTCCTATTCAGCTCCCACAACTAGCAAACTATCTTAGAAGTTAGATTAGACTACTACGCTATCCTGTTAAGTATTGTTAATTAAGGTTAGCCACCTAGCTAACTAAAGAAATACAACACAAAAAAATTGAATTAGAACTTTTTGACACTACCTTGCAGGAAGAGATAATTTGAGCAAAGCTAGAGGATTAATTACTAGCTCTACCACGCGCCTTAAACTACTTCTTAAGACAACTTCTCCTGGGCCTTAAACTCTTAGAGGAGAGACTAGACAAAATACTAGAGGACTTTACAACAGCAATACAACAGGCACTAAAGAAATCTATTTCTTTTAGAAACTAGAAACTAGAAACTAAAGCCTTAGTAGACAAGCAAGTTAGATCTCTTTAAGGCTATCCTAAACAGAACCTTTTGAGATTACAAGCAAGTACAAGCAAGTAGCAAGAAAAAAAGACAACACGCTATACTTATAGAAAAAAAATTACCTGCTCGCCAAGAACAAATACCTTAGAGCTATTAAGGAAGCTAAGCTTAACTACTAGGAACAGTTCCTCTAAAACAAATCGCCTAGAGAGATATTTAATGCAATAGCTTATACAAAAAACAACCTTTTAAAAAGAATTCTTGCTATTAAAGGCAAAAAATCTTTTAAAAAGAAGTGCTAAAACTTTAAAGAAGATTTATTTCTATTACTTTCTTCTACACTAGCCCTAATACTAAACAATTACAAAGGAAATTACAAATAGAAGTAGCTAAGTTTATTTGAAGAAGAGCTCTACACTACTTACTAGAAAATAAAAGCTACCTTACTAGGTCTAAATAGAATTAGCTAAGAAGTTATCTCAAAAGCATACAAATACTAACTAGACATCTTTTTTAAGATCTACTTATTGCTGTTTAACCTAAGATACTAACTAAGGTGCTGGCAAAAAGCAAAAGGCGTTATTCTTAGAAAGCTAAACAAACTAGACTACTTAATCCCAAAAGTATAAAGAGTTATCTCCCTCTTATGCTGTCTAGGAAAGGCACTTAAAAGACTCTACTTAAAAAAATTAGGCATCTTAGCAGAAACAACTAACCTGCTCTACCTTACGCAAGTAGGAGGCAGATTGAAGAAATTAGCTATTAACGCCGGACTTCTCTTCTACAACAATATTCAACAACAAAGAAAGAAGAATTGAGTTACTTTAACAGCATTTTTAGACATTAGAGGCGCTTTTAATTATTTATCTAAGAACAAGCTTTTGGAGAATATAAGCAACTAGCAACTACTAGTCTGCCTACTATTGTAGACAAACTCATTCCTTACAGAGAGCCTCCTAGAGTTATCCTTCAATAGACAAACAGAAGAACTACAAAAAGCTAATACTAGTACACCTTAATGGAGCCTAGCCTCTTCTATCCTATTTCTAATTTACACAAAACCGCTATTCTAATTAATTACAGTAAACAACAATATATACTCCTTATCGTATATAGACGACGTTTAAATCTTACAGAGGGGTGACAAAAAAAAGATGTCAAAAAAGTTATAGTTTTTAAAGCCTTATATTTCTACAACTAGAAGTACTATACCCAAAAGATTTAGTGATTTAGAAAGCCAATATCTTCCTTTTTGAGTTGGGTGGCTTAGTAAGCTGCTTAGTCAGCACGGTTGTCCCTGTAATCTTGCTTGAAATGAGATGAAAAAAAAGTAAAAATAGATTTCAGTATAACTTTTTTATAATTGTATATAAAAACGCTAAGAAAAAATTAAGTTTAATAAGCTTACATAAGTATGACGTGAGCGTATTTTGGAGGCTTACATCTTATTTCCTTAGAGTTTAATAAAAGGGTGAAACAAAATAGGAGTTGCTTACGTAAGCGCTGATTACGTAATAGCTCAGTAAGCTTTTAGTATATTAACTCCTTTTGTTTATCCTTACTTGCTTTACTTGTAAAACCTCCTCTATGTCTCGCAATCTTTCTCAATTTAAGCAAGAAGTTTATACTTTATATTTATAAAACAAGCCTATTTCTTTAATCAGTAATATACTAGAAAAGTCCTCTAGAAGTATTACCAATACTTTTTATCGAATAAAACAAAAAAAGGCTCCTTTATCTACTTTTAGGCCTCAAAAAGATCGTCCTACAAAGATCTTAAATAGAGCAAAAAGAGTGCTTAATAAAGACCTTACTAGAAGCCCTAAAAAGACAAATCAACGTCTTTTAAAAGAAAATAGTCTAGATCTTTCTATTAGAAGCTTACAACGCTTTTTGAAAAAGGAGAACTATTCTGTTAACATTTCTCAAAAAAGACGTCTTTAGACGCTGAAAAGGCTCATAATCGTCATATTTACGCCAAGCAATTACTTAAAAACCTTAAAAATATCAACTTTAATAAAGTTATATTTTCAGACGAGTCTGCTATGAAGCAAGGGCACGGTGCTAGAACAGAATACTATTGAACACGGCAAGATAATAGGGTTAGAAGGAAAATAGTTTCTACAACTAACACAAGTAAGTTTCAACAAACTTTATTTGACTAAAAAAATACTTTAATATTTCTATTATTTTTCTATTATTCTAATCTATTTTTAGCACGCTTACTAATCAATTTATAAGTCAAAATATTTCTATCTAAGTTTGGGGAGCGATTTGGATAGATGGTAGATCCAAACTAGTAGTAATTAAAAGCCCTTTAATTACTACTTCTTTTAGAAATTCAAACTATATCAAAAAGATCCTTATTCATATAGTAAAACCTGCGAAAAAAAATTAGTTACATATACTCCTTTTTCCTACTTAGAGACTGTTTACTCTATATTTAAATTATAAAGTAGCAATCTTAATTTCTATAATTAAAGGACTTACTAACCTCTATATATGTTGCGGTGGCTTTGGCCTTTTAAGACAACCTTTTAATGTAACCACACATTTTATAGACACCTTCTTAGTAAAAAAAAAGATTTATTGCTAACAACAGGTATTAGGGCTTATGCCCCCTTATTTAGCATTGCTGGCACGCAATTAGTGTGTCGCATGTTTAGATAGAAATAAAGAAAAGTAAGATAAAGACGCAAATTGCCTTCTAACTTAACGCGCCCTATTCTACTTATACTATCTACTTATATTAAGGCTTTACTTCTAGGTACTCTTAGACAAATTAAAAAAGCAGCACTATTATTAGTTTGCTTTCTAACCTATACATATAACAATAGAACGCCTACTCCTCCTTTTTTGCCTTTTTCTTTTTTATTGCTGTTTTAACGTTTTGCAATAGCTATCCTAACTAGTTAATAGTTTCTTTACTTAGCTTATGCATAATTAATAAGAAGAGAAAAATACTAAAGCAGAGTATTTTAAGTACTTTGCTAGTATTAGCGAATACCCTGTAGATCTTATATTCCTTTTATAATTAGCTAAGTTAAGGCTTAATATTCTTTTTATATATAGAGAAATTGCAGATTCTAAAGTTATTTATAAGAGATATAATTGTAAAGTCCTAAAGAGGCTAAGTTTATAAATGCTTAATAAACTTAGGTGTCTGTTTAATTAGTTTAAGCGAGACTAGTTTAGGGGCTAGATATATAATAAGAAAGCTTCCTGTCTCTAAATAAGAGTTAAGGTTAAGAAGATACTTATTATAGAGGTTACACGCTATTATAGCGTATTATATACAAATTGTTAGTATACAGTGCTATTTAAAAGGTAAGAAGTAGTAGGTAAGAAGTAGTAGCTTCAGCTTTATAAAGTATTGCAGGCTCCCGCTGCAGTATGTACGTGTCCTTTCCCTCCTCTATTACATTATGTTACAATCCTATTGCAATCCTACAATAATCCTATTGTTAGCTATAGGCTGGCAATCGCTGTTGGACATGTTTTAACTAGTGTCGTTTTTTAGTACCTTAGCAAATTTTTTAACCCTAATTATTGCTTAGTAGTCTAAGCTTTCCTCCTAGAACTTATCCACCTACCGTTTAAATCTCGTTAACTACACACAATCTTTTTTTTACTTTTGCGATTGATTAGTAGAGGGTAGCTACTTTTCACTTTTTTGGAACCCCATTTTGACTACAACAACAACCACCACCCTTAACACCTTAAAAAATAAATATATGTTGCGGATTTAATCTCTAGGTATAGTTGCTTGTTCTACTATCAACTCAGAGGTAGAGGTCTCTGCCTTCTACTTGTTTGTAGTAGACTCAGAGGCAGCTTAATCCAGGCTTATAACCTGTTGGAGATTAAGAAGGAGGTGCGCAGGGTGAAGGATAAGAGAATAAATAATAGAGACTAGGGGAAGACAGTATTGTAGAAGATAGCAATTGTATTGTCTTGATGTTCTGTCTTATTGTCTTACTGTCTTGCTTCCTAACTATCTGCTAAACTACAGTCTATATATGCTTGTAACTTGCATTCTAGAAAGATCTGTATTACGTAATAGCTTGCGTAGTAGATTGC
This sequence comes from Alternaria sp. 'sect. Undifilum', assembly GCA_024321975.1. NCBI lineage: Eukaryota > Fungi > Ascomycota > Dothideomycetes > Pleosporales > Pleosporaceae > Alternaria > Alternaria sp. 'sect. Undifilum'. Next base: position 62,513 of record JAJJZI010000010.1, on the reverse strand, counting down.
GTAATCTATAGTAGATTACGTAATCCTGAACGTCATTGATCACAACAATCAATTGATAACAATGATAAGAAATACTAGTAGCGTAATAGCTCCTAGTAATCAATTGATTGTAGGTTGATTGTAGATTCCAGGTATGATTTGAGCACCTGGATTCTGTGGAGAAACAGCTGAGTAGCTTAATCTCCAACAATATAGGCTGGAAGTTTCAGCAGGATAAAGCTAAGATTCATAAAACCCCAGAAGTTTTATCTTAGTTTTCTAGGAATAGGATATCGCTCTTTAAGTATCCTGCTTATAGTCCTAATCTAAATTCTATAGAAAACGTGTAGGCCTTGCTAAAAAAACGCTTTAGCTAAAAGGCCTATTACTTCTTTAGGTATAGAAAAGAGTAAAAAAAGTATAGCAGCTTTCAAGGCTGCTATAAGGGAGGAATAGGATTAATTTCTTCAAAAGGCGATTAATAATTGTATTCTATCTTTACTAAGGCTTTATGTGGACGTTAAGGAAGCTAAAGGCTAGTACACTAAGTATTATTAAGCTTTTTTCGTTATTTATCTGGAAAAAACCCTAAAAACAAGCTCTTTATTACTACTCAATAGTTTTTTTTACAATTACCTTCAAACTTACACACAAAAGAGTTCAACTAGTATGATTTAATATATATACTTTATAGCGATTTTAACACCTTCAAAAAAAAGTTATTTTGTTATTAATTCTTGAGTTTTTTTATCTTTATTTTCACTGCTGAAGTTGAGCGCAAAAGTGCTTACTAAGCAGCCTACTAAGTGGTTTAATTTAAAGAAGAAGATCTTGGCTTTCCAAATCACGAACCATTTTGGGTATAGCCATTCTGGTTGTAGAAATATAAAGCTTTGAAAACTATAACTTTTTTGACATCTTTTTTTTGTCACCCCTCTGTAATATTAACAATAATGTAGTTTACAAGCGAGTCGCTTACCCAAGCGAGTCGCTCACGCCCTACCAGCGCGTCAACCTCGACACTATAACGCGTAATAGCTTAACAACGCACTACTTAAACTCTCTATACTAAAGCAGATCTTTAGCTTACTCTTTTTAATATCTAATCGCAACGTGTTTAAAGCTAAAGATGTGCTGCCTTTATCTATAACGTCTTACAAAGAACTTTGTCTAATTAACGCGCTAAAAAGCGCCTCTAACGCGACTGCAAAGCAAACTTAAAGCGCCTAAATAAGCTAGAAAAAAAAGCTATAGTTAAGCGTATTCTTAAAAAGTCTGCGCGATAATTTGCGCCTACAAAGGCTAAAGTTTAAGTAATAGCTAATAAACTTTTATATAAGCGCGCTAGCAACTCTATTAGCAAGAACTAAGTTAAGAACTTTGTTAAGCAAACTTTTAAGCTCTGTACGCGCTAGACTTGTTCTTATAATTACTAGCAAGCCGCCTGTGATAACCTAGCGGCTATACAGTGCTAGTTTAATCTAGTTAAGTTAATAAAGCAGAAGTAGAGTATTATAGACAATAATATCTACAACTTTAATAAAACTAGCTTTATAATAAGCAAGATTTTATTACAATTAGTTATTACAGCTTTTAAGAGCTATAAGAAAAAGAAGCAGGTACAGCTAGGCAACTGTAAGTAGGTTACTGTAATTTAAAGCGTAGGCGCGTTAAGTCACTAGCTACTACCCTTTGTTATTTTTGTAGGCAAGGTGCTTATTAATATCTAGTTTAAAAATCTATTTATTAAATAAGTGCTTAAAGTTAGTTCTAATAGCTAAATAAATAATTAGCTTGCTCTTGCGTAGTTAGAGCACTATAATACCTATACAACGAGCTGTGCTGTAAGTAAGTATTAACTACTTATTAACAGCTATAAGAGCTACTATTTATAAGACTTCTAAGATCGCTGCAAGAAGAAAAATTTTATTCTTTTTTATATGCTTGCGCACTTATTGCACCTGTTGCAGCTTTTTAACGTTGCCTGCTTCACGCTGTTAAAGCGCAGGTATAGCAACGTAGTTTTAGGCTTAGTACGCAACTGCACTAACTATATTACTAAGAAGACCTTCTTACTAGCCTTTAAGGCTGCTTTTAAGCAATTATTTTTAAAAAAGAATATCTAAGCTAGCTTTAAAGGTACTAGTCTAGTTCTACATAACCTACAGGCTGTGTTATTAATGCTTAATATAGTAGTGCAGACACTAACATAACTACTATAACTAGTAGACGCCTAAAAGGCAAGAACAATACGCAATACCTGCAAAATTAAGGCTTAAAGTGCTTTTATTTAATAAAGAGTAAGAAACTGCCTTAGTTCTTCTGCAAGTTTACTTAATAAGAAAGTTGCGCAGTTAAGTAAAGAAGCTTAGCAAATAGCACGTAAAACAATACTTATAATAAAGCAAATAGCTACTCTTAAAAGTCTAGATGCAGCAAATAAGCGTAAGAGCCGCAAGCAGCAATATATATAAATAGACAAGACTCTTACTATTAGCGAAGTACAAGAAATATTAGCTAAACAAGCAAGTAGCAGTTATAGCAATAGTAAGAGCACGTTGAAGAGGGTGCAAGGAGAGAGGCAATGCAGGCGTTGCAAGCAGACTAAACACAACGCCCGTACCTGCGCAGTTAAAGTAGATAGTGCTAGCAATAGCGGCAGCTCTTATAAATAAATTAGTATACTGCAATAGTTTATGAACTGTAATAAAAGTGCGTCATCTTGTGTTAACGTTGACGCGCTGGTAGGGCGTAAGCGACTTGCTTGGGTGAGCGACTCGCTTGTGAACTACGTTACTTATTAAAAAGAATATTAAACTACTTAAAAGAGAATCAGCAAATCTCTTTAACTAAGCAAAAGAGTTAGCTATTAAGTTTGATAGCTTAAAAACAGGATTAGCGAACTAGACAAGATCAAAAAAGGATACAAACAGATTTCTCACGCTACTTACTTAGAAGACGTTCTAGCTAAAAAGACTAGTTAGATAGCTAGGCATCTTCTTTAACAATACTCTTAATTTTAGAGACTACTGCTATATAAAGATACAACAAGCAAACTAAGCCTTTTTCCGCCTAAGCAGGCTAGCCAACATTAATAAAGGCCTCTTGCTAAAAGCAATAAGGCAATTATACCTAGCGGCCGCTCTATTTCCACCTAGAGTTAGGCTAGACAACACTATAAGAAGATACGCCTTTAGATCTACTCTACTAGATCCAAATCACCCTCTGAAAGCTGCTATAAACAATAATAGAGGAGAGCAACTCAATCGAATTCAAGAATCTATTATCTCAGCCCACTCAGACAATATAGAGGAAATACAACACTACGCCTTTACGCTATAGAACGCTAGAACTCCCTACAAGGTCTATATATTAAACAAGCTAAAAGACATTAAAGCTGAAAACTATAAGAAACTACTAGTAAACAACAACCTCTTATTAATATACTTAGATGCCTTAGCTACAAGGGACGGCAAAGGAATTGGCGTAGGCGTTGCATTCTACAAAGGAGCTACTCTCATTAAAGAACTACAAGCAAATATAGGAAATAACTAGCTAGTTTACGACAGCGAACTAGAAGGTATTACCTTAGGTCTAGAGAAAGCAGTTAGCCTATTAAATAGCTGCCAAAACGTCAACATTTACGCAGATAACTAGGCCGCTCTATTTTAATTAAAGAACACCTTAAACAATCATGGCTAAGAGTGGCAAATTAGGTATATAAAGGCAGCAACTTAACTAGAGGAAAAAGGCATTACCCCTACGCTACAATGGGTCCTAGGGCACTAAGATATACTGGAAAACAATTAAGCAGACTTTCTAGCAAAGGAGGCTACAAAATAAAACTCCTTAACAGACAAAACAAGCTTAGCAGTTATTAGTTCTTAAATTATATAACAAGCAAATGCTGACTGGTTAAACCTCCTAGAGAAATACAGGATAAAAGCTACTAGCAAAAACCTAAGTACCTACTTAGCAACCTTTAAATAGAGAATAAGAAAACAGATACCTATCCCTCCTACTATGCAAGATATATCTAGCTCTTTCTCTTAAATAAAATCAGGTTATAGCTACCTAAAGAGCTATCTATTTAAGAGAGGAAAAGTAGAATCTAAAACTTGCCTATGCAATTTTAGAGCTACACAAGACACAGCTTATATAATTTTTAAGTGCTATCTATACAAAGATAGTAGAGCTATACTTCAGAACTTATGTGCAGAGCTAATCTCTCTACAGTATCTTTTTTAAACAGAAGCAGGCATTAAGGCTACTATAGCCTTTGTTCACAAAACTAAGATTAGTACACAGCCTAGTACAAAGGAAACTTTAATAACTAGATGTAAACGCCTATGTAGGCGACCTAGCTCTACTCACCCCTCCCCTCCCTCCTCCTCCTCCTCCACCCCCTCTACCTCTACACAATAGGCTAAGAGCCTTACCTTCATTTAGATAAACTACTTCTTGTAAATAACCTAAGAAAACAACAGCATATAGATACCTGCAGGCCTCGGCCTGCACGTCTTATATTGCCCTTTAGGCTGAGAAAGGACGTTAAACTATCAAAAAAAAGCAGGCAAGACTATATTAAAAGCTAATACTTGAGCTTCGCAGTTGTATAAAGATAATTTAAAACTATAACACTAAGTGTGTTAGCGTACAATACAAAAGCTAAAAGTATAAGTTCTATTAGACTTATATAAAAAGTTTACAAACGTAGAAGTAATTAAACTTGCAATAAATGCTGCAGCAGGTAAAGTAACTGCGCAACTACTAAAAAAGCGTAGCAAGGCGGTTAAAAAAGCAGCTCCACTGTCTAGTAACTGTAGTTTTGATTCTATGTACTTAGAATGGCAAATATAAGTTGTTGTATCGAGTTTTACCGTCTCGCGACCTAGACGGCGGTACGACCCACTTGAACTTTAAAACAGCCCTACAACTTGAGACTGTAGAGCCTCACACAATAGCTACTATCGCGAGATGTTTTAGTGGTGAGATCTAAAGGGCTTAAATAATAAATATAGCTATAGAAATTAAGTTGGAGTTTTAATCGCGCGCCCTGTGCGCGAGGTAGACGCTGGTTAAGCTGTAACACTACCTTAAGGCTCTCCACTACTTATAAAGCTTGCGATAGGCCTCTGTTTTTAAGTAGCCTTTTTAAGAGCCTTAAAGCTGCTTCTTTCACCCTTTTAAGAAGTTTTTATAGATTGTTAGAGTCGTTTTGCAGTCCTGCGAGCAGCAGCCCTAGAAACCTGTTTAGCAGCCCTCTTAGCCTTCTCCTTCTCTCTTACTAATTAAGCTGCAGCCCTTGCCTGTTGTCTTATTTCTTTCTCCTTTGCCTTTGCCTGCCTTGTCTCCTCATAATGCCTATTTATTTTAGCTTTTTAGTGTTGTACCTGCTCCTCCTTGCGTTCTTAGAGCTGCTAGCAATTACGTGCCTCCTTCACCTTCCTTAAAGACCAGACTATAGCTCCACCTTAGTACTCCTTAGGCTCCTAAATTAGGAGAGACCTGCCTTGTTTCCTGCGCGGTTTTTATTCATTAGAGCCTTGCGTAGGCCCTTAACTTTATGCTTAAAAAGGGTCTTTTAAGTTAAATTTTAGTTATAAACCTAGCTTAGCCTCTAAGCTTACTTATTACCTTAATCTTTAACTACCTTACGCAGGAGGCGTTTAACTTTCTTTTAATCTAAAGTACTTAAGCTTTAGGACTTATTATTGCTTAAAGAGCTCTAAATACTGAACCTTTTTAATACAACTCAAAAATCAAAGGGTGAGAGACCTGTAGCCTTAAAGGCCTTGGGGATTGTTATTTCCTTAAAGAGACCTGCTAGGCTTAGTAAAAAAGAAGAAAGAAATCTTTCTTGCTTATTAAGGTGAGGCCTTAGTTCCTCTCTAGAAATCTAGATATCTTAGCCTAGTAAGCTAATAAGAGAGGCTTGAACAGGGCAACATTAAGAGGCTGCAGCGTGTAGGTTAAATAAAGAGAATAGACTACAAGGAGAATTCTGTTCTAATTACAGTACTTAATAAAATCTATAGTAAGGTAAGATGTGGGAGCTGAAAAGGAGCAATTGCTTGATCAGGAGGAGTGGAATGAGTGTATTAATCAACTAAGTGCCACAACAAAGTGACCAATAACTACTGAAGAGGAATGAGACGATCTAGCCCGTATATATAGGCGCTAGCGTGGTCGTCACGTGTTCAGCTTACCAGGATCACCTGATCAACAGGCTGATCCGCATGTTCCGCAGCATGTCGATACTCCAACATAAGATTTATAGCCGTCTAGAATAAGTAATTAATAGGAGGCTTAAGCCTTCACCTTAGTATTGCAATTAAACACCTGTTTAAGCTACGCAAGACCAATATTATTGTTTGTCTAGCTAGAAAGCAATAAGCAGATTTGAACCTAATAAGTCTTAGGATCAAGGGCTTGTAACTAGGTGTCCTGTATCAATCCTAAGGTCGATTGATATATAAGGGTAGGCGCCAGGTGAGATCTATCAGCGCAGATGCAGGCTAGGAGTGTTATCCACTCTCGTGAGCCATCCTGAATAGTACTCCTCCTTTTTCCCTGCTTGTATAAGGGCTTACTAAAGATCCTCTTTGATCTTCCTAGGATACCGAGGAGGAAGCCTTTCTTATCTATACTGTATATGTAACGCGCTGAGGGGATGGCGCAGTGGTAAAGCGCCTAGTTGCCTCTGCAGGCTCTGCTTGCAAAAAGGTCGAAGGTTCGAATCCTTCTCCTCTCACAGCCATTATGGCTTTACTAAAGGCTCCTATTCTCCTTAAAAGAAAATTTTACGAAAACCCCGCAATTTTAACGCTAACCGCCGCGGTATAGCCGAGCCACATACTGCTAAGACAAATTATTATTATTATTATTATATAGCTTCAGCCTTTTAAGACAACCTTTTAATGTAACTATACATTTTGTAGACACCTTTTTAGTAAAAAAAAGATTTATTGCTAATAATAGGTATCTAGGCTTACGCCCCCTTATTAAGTATTACTAGCACGCCATTAGTGTGTCGCATGTTGAGACAGAAACAAAGAAAAGTAAGATAAAGACGCAAATTGCTTTCTAACTTAACACGCCTTATTCTGCCTATATTACTTACTTATATTAAGGCTTTACTTCTAGGTACTCTTAGACAAATTAAAGAAGTAGCACAATTATTACCTTGCTTTCTAACTTATACATATGATAATAGAACGCCTACTCTTCTTTTTTTACTTCTTTCTTCTCTATTGCTATTTTAATATTATACAACAGCTAGCCTAACTAGTTAATAATTTCTTTACTTAGCTTATGCACGATTAATAAGAAAAGAAAGATCATAAAGTAGAGTATTTTAAGTGCTAGTATTAGCAAACACTCTATAAATCTTATATTCTTTCTATAACTAGCTAAGTTAAGGCTTACTATTCTTTCTATAACTAGCTAAGTTAAGGCTTACTATTCTTTTTATATATAGAGATATTATAGATTCTAGAGTTATTTATAAAAGATAAAATTATAAAGTTCTAAAGAGGCTAAGTTTGTAGATGTTTAATAAACTTAGGTGTCTATATAATTAGCTTAAGCTAGACTAGTTTAGAGGCTAAGTATATAATAGGAAAGCTTCTTGTCTTTAGATAAGAGTTAAATTTGTTGCGGATTCGATCTCTAGGTATAGTTGCTTGTTCTACTATCAACTCAGAGGTAGAGGTCTCTGCCTTCTACTTGTTTGTAGTAGACTCAGAGGCAGCCTAATCTAGGCTTATAACCTGTTAGAGATTGAAGAGGAGGTGCGCAGCGTAAAGGATAAGGATAAGAGAATAAAATAATAGAGACTAGGGGAAGACAGTATTGTAGAGGATAGCAATTGTATTGTCTTATCTCTCTGTCTTAATTGTTTTATCTGTCTTAATTCCTAACTATCTGCTAAACTACAGTCTATATATACCTGTAACTTGCATTCTAGAAAGATCTGTATTACGCAATAGCTTGCGTAGTAGATTGCGTAATCTATAGTAGATTGCGTAGTAGATTGCGTAATCTATAGTAGATTGCGTAGTAGATTGCGTAATCTATAGTAGATTGCGTAATCCTGAACGTCATTAATCACAACAATCAATTGATAACAATAATAAGAAATAATAGTAGCGTAATATCTCCTAGTAATTAATTAATTGTAGGTTGATTGTAGATTCCAGGTATGATTTGAGCACCTGGATACTGTAGAGAAACAGCTGAGTAGCTTAATCTGCAACAAAAGTTAAAGAGATACTTATTATAGAAGTTGTACGCTATTACAGCGTATTGTATATAAATTATTTATATACAGTGCTATTAAAAAGGTAAGAAGTAGTAGGTAAGAAGTAGTAGGTAAGAAGTAGTAGGTAAGAAGTAGTAGCTTTAGCTTTATAAAGTATTATAGGCTTCTGCTACAGTACGCACATGTCCTTTCCCTCTATTACATTATGTTACAATCCTATTGCAATCCTACTGTAATCCTGTTGTCAGCTATAGGCTGGCAATCGCCGTTAGACACGTTTTAACTAGTGTTGTTTTTTAGTACCTTAGCAAATTTTTTAACTCTAATTATCCCTTAGTGGTCTGAGCTTTCCTCCTAGAACTTATCCACCTACTGTTCGAATCTCGTTAACTACACACAATCTTTTTTTTGACTTTTGCAATTGATTAGTAGAGGGTAGCTGCTTTTCACTTTTTTAGAACCCCATTTTGACTACAACAACAACCACCACCCTTGACACATTAAAAAATAAATTATTATTATTATAAACCCATTAAAGTCCTTTTTCAGCCGAAGGCTTTGCAGAACTGTAGCTAGGCCGTTCTATAGGGTATTTATATACATGGGTTCGGTAGTGCTGTACTTTGCAGGTGGCGGGTAGCGTGCTCCTATAGTAAGCTATCTAGTAGCTTCTGTAGGCGCTGGTGCTAAAGAGCAGTTTAATACAGAAAGAGATAAAGCAGCAAGCTTTTTTTTAAAGAAAAACTGAAGTAACGAAAAAGTACAGAAGTAGTTTCTTTATGCAGTAACTAGCTGCTTATTTATGTTTTATTATAAGTGTTATTTTCTTGTTCCAATCCTAGTGCTTGAAATAAATGCTATAGTAGCTTCTATACCAGCTCTCGTGTGTAGGAGTAAGAGTAGGGTAATAGGACAGTGCTAAATAGTGCGTTTTAGTTAGTTTCTTTCTGTTCTATAATGTAGGCACTTTTAAAAAAGGTGTTTTAGTATTTAAGCTTTGTAGCACTTGTAAAAGTTTAACTTTCTTTTTTTAAATCTTGCTAAGTATAAATTAAAGTATCTATGCCTTAGGTTAATTAAGTAGAAAGCGCTTAATATCTCTCTTAGCAGTAATCTTGGCGTTTTAATTGTAGTAGATAGTATTAGTAGACATGTTTTTGCGTATAAAGTTTTATTGAATACTACTTTTTTCTTATATTTATTATATTTCTTTCTTTGTTCTATTGTTTAGAGTACCTTAATTTTAGTGCTTAGGTAGGCATAGCTTGTTGTTTCTAAGGTAGTTAGGCTATTTTTAGCTACCTCTTTTGCTAGCGCGTTTACTTGTTCGTTTCCCTTAACATTTATGTGGCCCAGGGTCTATTAAATGTAGATAGTAGCCTTTTTTTTCTTTTTTTTACTGCTTTAAGGCATTAAAGCAGCTAGCATTGTTTAGAGTTGTTAGATAAGCTCTTTAGACTAAAAATAGCCGCTTAGTTGTCTGCAAAAACGTTAATTTCTTAGTCTTTTTCTAAAATTGTAGCAGCATATTTAAAGGCTTAAGCTATTCCTTCTAGCTTGCTCTTGTAGACTAGTTAGAATAGTCTAATATTTGTCTTTTTTACATAAGTTTCTTAATGTGCTAAGTTGTAAGCTGCTAAGCCTACACCTATCTCTATACCTTTGCTAATCGTGTCGAACGGGGAGAAGAACAGTCCGAGCATTGTATCGTTCGTATGCGGTACCGTGTGGTGTGGGAAATCCTGAAGGTGAGAAGCAGCAGGCAGGGAGCTTTTATGAAGTATTGCAGGCTCCCGCTGCGGTAACGTACGTGTCCTTACCCTCCTCCACCTCCACCTCCTCTACCTCCATCGCAATCTTGTTGCTAGCTATAGGCTAGCAATTGCTGTTAAACACGTTTTAATTAGTGTCGTTTTTTTGTACCTTTAGCAAATTTTTTAACCCTAATTTCGCTTAGTAGTCTAAGCTTTTCTGCTCCAAGCGCTTAGCGCGTGGACCTTATCCACTCACCGTTCAAATTTTGTTAACTACACACAATCTTTTTTTGACTTTTGCAACTAATTAGTAGAGGGCAGCTGCTTTTTACTTTTTTAGAAAACCTATTTTGACTACAATAACAACCACCACCTTTGATACCTTAAAAATAAATACCTTTGCTAAGCTGTAAGGCATCTAAGTAAATTGCAATAAATTTTTTTTTACTTTTTCTTTTAATGTATTCTGTGTATACAATTGCCTTTTCTTTTTTTGTCTCTTTAGACACTAAGACAGTATAGCTTAGAGTATCCTATAGTCTAAACTTATATAAGATAATCTTTTCTGTTTATTCGTCTTATGTTAGGATAGCGTTAGCTATTGTTGCAAGCTAACAATATTAGCCTAGTTTCTTCTAGATTTAGAGGTTTAATGATCTTAGTCTATTAACAGCTATTAATATTAGGTAGCTAGTAGCTGGCTGTGTTGCTTAGCTTGCGTATTTCCGTGTTGCTGAATTTAATCGAATTGCTGGTGATGTAAGGCCTGCTTCAATGCTAGTAGGTAGGGCTAGTAAGGTTCTAAAGGCACCTGTAATCTTTCTACATGCTAGGTTGTGTAGTGGCTGTAGCGTACTAGTTGCGTAGCTTTGTGCTTTCCAGTAGATTGGTGATCCGTAATCTGCTACGCTAGTAACGCATGCTAGGTAGAGTTGTCTTATTGCTTGTGGTGAGAGGCCTCTTTCGCTGTTTGCTAGTCTGTTTAACCTATAGAAGGCCTGCCTTGCTTGTGCTAAGACAACAATACGCCGCGAAACGCCCTTATTACATACTACGTTTAAGTTCTTATAGCTTTTTTCCTCTATCTAGAAGTTTTTTTCGGCTTTAGGAACACAAAGGATTATAAGGAGAAGAAATTAGTAAAAAAGAGGATAAATAAAGTAGGTACCTCTATACAAAAATACCTTGGGATAAAGAAAGCTCACTGCTTTACTTCTCCCTACTACTACGACTGCTCTTTAGCACAGGCGCCTACTATAGCAGCAAGCCACTAAGCTACTAGCTATTTAGTAGGAGCACGCCACAAACGCCACCTACAATGTACAGCACTATCGAACATATGTACATAAATACCTTATAGAACGGCCTAACAGCCACCGTCCTACATAGCCTTTGGCTGATACAGGACGTTAATGGAATACATACATACATACATACACATATGTAACGCGCCTTGATGTGGTACTGCTCGATTTTCTCGCGTAGGAGATCAAAGTATAGGCTGTACTTCCTCCTAGAATCAGCCTTGTGGCTATTGTTATTAATGCCTGTTGTCCATCTCGAAATGAGCTCATCAGGGTACCGGTAGACGAAGCGATTAACCTAGTGTACTCCAACCTCTCTCTTTGCAATTTGTAAAGCAAAATTTTGTATTATAGCTTATGTAGGTGGAAGACCTTGCCTAGTAAGCTGTTTAATATACTGTAGGAGCTCTAGCTCCTGTTGTGGGTGGAGAGCCTGCTAATATTCATAGCAGATAGCGCGCATAGTTAAAATACCCTAGTGTCTCTGTCTTAGCATTGTATAGCTACAACCATGCTCTTTTGCAATTTAACAATAGCTAAATTGTTTTTCTAGTTCTAGCAATTTTATTGCTGCAAGCGCATCCTTAATTAAGGTTATATTAGTGGAGTTATTGCGTGTTGAAGTTAAGGTGTTATTTTGGTGGGTGGGTCGTACCGCCGTCTGGGTCGCGAGACGGTAAAACTCGGTACTATTGTAATCGCGACTCCAAAAAAACTCGCAATCTTGGTGGGGTGGCCCACCTCTGGGTTGGCCCAGCACTAGGTGGCCTAGCTTATCGTAGGTTTTGGGAGGTTGGTTCTGAAAACCAGTCCACAGACGTCGACATGCTGGTAAGACCGGCCGCATTCATGCTTGCAAGAAAACCGTTAGGATTTACTTCAGTTGCTGACACAGAGGGAACGGAGGTGCTGCGGACTAACTAGCAATCGGAGGATGTTAGGTCTGTCCGAGACTCAAAGCTTTCTTGGTGGAAATAAGAGACACGATGGACGGGTTACGGGCCCTATTTCTCACTGCACCGAGGTACATGGAGCTGACCGAAGAGCTTCTCAGGTTCATCGCACATGTGGTACGTAAGGAGTACTGTCAACATACATCATTATCACAAGACTGAGGATGTCGCGTAAAGCAGGAGCGGGCGAAGTACTGGGGACTAGACGTAGTCCCGTGAGTAATCCAGTTGAGTGAAGTCATCTAAGCTGTTCTCAAGCTGCTATGTCTCGTCCAGACCGACAGTTACAGCCTCAGCAAAGAAGAGTGGGCGGGTGATCCAGACGTTCGTGATAGCCTCCTATGACTCGCCAGGCTGAGATTGGATCAGATTGTCCACCTTTCGCCTAGTGCGTGGTTGTACTGATCGAAAGACGTCATGTCGCGTTATTCGAAGATGCCGACGCGAAGCTTCCACTGCCGAAAACGACTAATCGGTATCATGCAACGAGATATAGGCGGCATTGCAAACGCCTTGGAAACATCCTGGTGGACGTACGTGGTACCGGTATGTTTTTTTCCAGTGTCAACAGGACTAAGTTGGCATGGTCACAAAGAGAGGGATAAGGAACCGCGACGTGGCCGATGCACCTAATTAGCACGTGAGCTCGAATTTCTTTGGAGAAGCTGAACTCGTTCGTTACTATTTGAAATAAAGGCCATGCCAAACGAGCGCATAGCGTTTAGTTCAGTGTAGGTGCTACACTGGATAAGACTTGGATGAAAAGGAGTTGTAGCAACGAAACGAAATGCTAGTTTCAACTAAAAGTAGTCTAGTCTTTGGAAATGGGCGGATTTACCCCAGATCACTCGAAAGCATCAAACCGTCCCGGGATCTAGGCCTGAAGGAACCGGCGAGCATTCGGCTGCGTCCCATCATCCATGTCTCAGCGCAACGGTAGCACCACACCTGGTACGTCCTGGAGTGCATAGGGCTGAGATATCCGGGGCCTAGTCTCCGTGTTAAGTTTGACACATGACGAAGAGTACGTACAGCTTTCGACGTCCGAGACGAGAGCCAGTGTGAAGGTACAAGCGCATACGCCAGATGCTACGCCTTCTTGTCCGTGTGAGGCGATGGACTGGAGAGGTGGTTGTATTCCCTCTACACGATTGCACTAAAGATTTCTTGTAGAGATGGCTGATTCCTTCCGCATATAGCTCACTACGCTGAAGCTCGTCCTTCACGATAATCGCGCGAATCTTGCCATGGCAGATGGGCGGGCTGTGCTTTCACTACGTAGGCATGGACGCAACTCCAGCATTATTCGAATCTCAGAAATACGGCCGATGAAGAGCTCTGCAACCGCAGATTGGGGAAGGGGGTAGGTTGAAGAACGCGATGACATGCGACGGAGTCATGATAGACCTAATGAGGTTTTCCGACTGATTCGCTCAACGCCAAGGCCGCCTCCCGATGAAGGGCGGGCCCTCCCGTTATTCCCAAAAGAATGCCGCCGCCACTGAGTTCCCCCCAACAACGATACAGCCAAGCTGCAGATTTTTCCTGCTGGGAACACACGGAACGGCCAAGCTACACATTCCACACGGTAATCCTGCCATAAGCATTGCCGCTTGTACTGTCGCGTCCAAGGCGACGCGACCTGGCGGCGACGACCCGCTCGTAGCCGACGTAATCCTGGCTCGAAAATTTCGATCACCCTGCCATCACGGTCCAACTTCTGCATCCTGCGCGGCAAAACGACTGTGTTGCCCGCCAAGTGGACCTACGATGAAAATTTGGACGGTCGACTGGCTTTCCAGACGTGGAGTGCGCCGACGGCTAACATGATGGCTCATGGAATCTTGCGCGATGATTCCACTTCCCATAGCCGTGTGTGTGGTTGAAATATCGATATCGTCCCTGGCTCTTGCGCACTTGACATCTACCGTGCAACGCGATTTCATTCTTGTCGTCCTTTACTTGTATCCCAAGTCCTGTCTCCTGGTTCTTCGCCGACACCGCCAAAATGGCATCCGCCCCAGAGGAAATCACCCCTAAGATGGATCAGCGGTCGGATAAGTCAGTCGCTCACCCAGCGAGCGACGTTGAGAAGCAGGCCGCCGCACCCCAGGATCAGCTACAGCGCAAGCTTTCATCTCGACACTTGCAATTCGTAGCTATTGGTGGCACCGTAGGAACTGGTGTTTTCATCGCGAGCGGAGGCTCCATCGCTACCGCTGGTCCCGCTGGAGCGCTTCTGGCCTACGTTTTTGTCGGTACCCTGGTCTACTCTGTCATGCTCAGTTTGGCTGAGATGGCCACCTACCTACCTATCTCTGGTGCATTCACACAGTATGCTGCTCGCTTCGTCGACCCTTCGCTTGGTTTCTCCATGGGATGGATCTACTGGTTTTCATGGTCCATTACATATGCGCTCGAACTCACAGCGGCCGGCCTTATCATCCAATGGTGGGACTCCGATCTCAGCATCGGCATCTTTATCACCATCTTCTGGGTACCAATTTCAGCCGTCAACTTCTTGCCCGTCGACATCTTTGGAGAATTTGAGTTCTGGTTCGCCCTGATCAAGGTCGTCGCCCTCGTCGGCTTCTGGATCTACGCCATCTGCATGAACGCTGGTGTTGGCTTGCAGGGCTACATCGGCTTCAAGTACTGGGACTCTCCCGGCGCCTTCGCCCCGTACCTCGCTGAAGGAGCTGTTGCCAAGTTTGTCGGTTTCTGGACTGTCCTAATCCAGGCTGGTTTTGCGTACCAGGGTACTGAGCTCTGTGCCATCGGTGCTGGAGAGTCCGCCAACCCGCGTGTTACCATGCCTCAAGCTATTCGCAAGACTTTCTGGAGCATCTTCACCCTTTTCGTCTTTACCATCTTCTTCGTTGGTATCCTGGTACCATACGACAACGAGGCCCTCCAGATTGGTGACACAAACGCCGGTTCATCGCCCATGGTCATTGCCTTCCAGCTCGCTGGTGTTTCCGCCCTTCCCGATATCTTCAATGCCATCCTTCTTACCGTCGTTCTCTCAGCCGCCAGTTCCAACGTCTACTCCGGCAGCCGTATTCTTGTCGGTCTTGCGGAAGAGAAGTGTGCCCCCGCATTTCTCAAGGTCACAAGCAAGCGAGGTGTTCCCTACTGGGCAACCTCCGTTACTGCAGCCATGGGTCTGCTAGCCTACATGAACCTCAGCGCCAATGGTGGAGAGGCTTTCAATTGGCTCCTCAACATCGTGTCGGTCGCAGGTTTCATCGCCTGGACTTGTGTATTGATTTGTCACATCTCCTTTATGCGCGCGCTCAAGGCCCAAAACATCGATCGCGACACCCTCCCCTTCAAGTCATGGGGTGGCCGCCCTCTCGCCATCTACGGCGTTACATTCTGCGCCATCATCACCATCACCCAGGGTTTCACCGCGTTCGTTCCGTGGAGCACCGAAGACTTCTTCATCGCATACATTAGTCTGATACTCTTCGCCGTGCTTTACCTTGGTCACAAGATTATTACCAGGAGCAAGTTCATCAATCTCGCAGAAGCCGATCTTCTTACCGGAAAGTTCGAGGACGAGGTTTCGGAGACCTGGGAAGAGTCTTCCGCGAGCGGATGGAAGAAGTTGATGAACAAGTTCTTATAGGCATTGCTCCACGCATAAACCTTTGCAACGAAAAGTGTTTTGGATTCGATCGGATAGCAGCATAGCGTAGCGTTTAGGGCGTTGCATTTCATGACGTTTTAATTTCTAGCGTTTAGGTTGCAGATACCATTTAATGTTTACTCACTTCACACTTCAACGCCTTGCTAACTACGTGTAGTCCTTCGATATAGATCAACACTACTTTTCTCTTACTTGATCTGCTGTATGGCTGTGCAATGGTTATCTCTGTCGGTTCACACCGCCACACTGTGGCTGTGTTCGTCTACTCCGCACACAATATGCTAGGATGTCATGTAATGAGTTTACCCATCCGGGCCAGGATCGCGATGATCATTCCATGCCAGTAACTAGCTAGCCATGTTGTGTTGGCCCTGAAAACTTGACCGAGGTTTGACACATGCAAAGTGACGTGGTGGGCGTCATGAGCTAAACCTGCAACTAGAGGATTGTAGTGTTGTAAAACCCCATATTCATATTCCCGTTTCGTGGTATCGTGCTCCATTACTTATACGGAAACATCCCTCCCAAAATGACTCCGTCGCTCAATACAATATCGTGGCGGAATTGAGACCTGGTTCTCGCCCCCATGAAACGCTAGTCGCTAGCTCCCCTCCACATCCCCAAATACTCCATTTCCGATCTTCCATCTTTTCTAACCCCACAGCCTCACAACTTCCACAACGCCCAGACCCAGCGCAGCTACCTGTAGTGCGCGATTTGGTGAGAGCATGTCCGATGCAGCGCTGTCGGTCAAGTTGCCGCTCCCACCTTTACCACCTTTGCCACCTTTGCCACCGCTGCTGGATGCTCGTTCTTCGAGTTGAACGTTCGGCACTGTGAGAACGTTGCGTGCTGATAGGGCGTTGCGGAGTTGTTCGCGAGACTCGATGGTTTTGAGTTCAGCCACCGCGTCTAGTTTGGCGAGGGGGGCTGGGCTCGCGAGCGCAAGGGTTGCGAAAAGTAGACTTGTTGCCGCGGTGAACTTCATGATGGATAATGGTTGAGGTGAGCTTTGGAGGTAAATGTTCGACGGCGAAGTGGTGTAAAGGTTGGGGTTTTATAAACTGATGACAGTGTCAAGAATAACTGGTTGATAAATGAGTCGTTATGATGAGTTGATTGTGTCACTTGAAGCGTACTGCGAATGTGTTGTATGAATGCCCAAGAAGAGCGGATCATATTGCGTTTATGTATCGTGGCTACGAGCGGTGTGTTCATGATGCACACACAATGGACGCCTTACACAGCCTGCGCGTAAGAGCAAGACCGCCAGCACAGCCTGCTTTCAACCTGTCGCGACTGCTGTAATAGTCTGTGACGTCGTGAAGCTTGAACCAATTACAACGACTTGTGCAACCAAGCGTAGTTAGCCGCGAAATTGGCTGACAACTGGGCTTTTTTTAGCGGTCAGCTGAACAGGCGTCCTGACCTGTCTTCGATCGTCTGTCAAGAGAGCTTGTACATAGTAGAATCGGGTTGGATGTTGTGTCGTGTGTGGGATTCATTCAGCTTATGACTAGTCAACCTTTCTGACGAATGGCAGCATTGGAAAGACATGCGTATGTAGGTATAAAACTGTAGGTTGCTAATAATACGGCTCATAAGGATTCATAGCTGGATCGTCCGTATCCTAATTGTCTTGGTTGAAGTCAAATCATTCGAGACCGTGACTTTTGGGGCTTCGTGATGCTGGGGTCGGTCGTGTACAGATAACTAGCAGGATGTTTGCGATCGCGACTCGTATGATGCCGATGGGTTTTGTTTGTCTTCTGAAGTATACTGATCCTTGTCCTGGCTGGGCTGTACATGGTGGAGGCGAATGCGCCATGCGCGTGGTTGAGACGACGAAGACGGGGAATTTCGCATTGCCTTGGGAAAGAATTGCCGTGCCATTGGACGAAGAGCAGCCAAGCTGACGGAAATGATTCCTAAACTGCATTCTCCCACTGACATTATGAGACATGTGACGCTTTGATCTAAATGTTCGTTAGCTGGTATTTCCGATCAGAATGGCTGACATCGATGAGAATCTTGCTGCTGATGGACACAACGGGCGGTGCTTTGCGTGCTGTATCCGCAAATGCCCTACTGCTGGCTGTTGAAATAAAAATCACTTACAGGTAACGTCCAAGACACGTAGCTGATGTAAATAAGCAATTCGGACAATGGCTACAATGCAAGCGCTACTGGAGGTCAGCATAGCTCGACAACATGCCGCGCAGATTTGTGACACACCTTGCACCTCCTGCGAGTAGCACACAGAGGATGATTCGTTGCTTTTTCGGCAGATTCAGCTTCCAAAGATGGGGTAAGGGTAACGCAAAGAGGAGAATATCCGTCGCGACATTGACGGCGGAGCTGACGTAGAGATAGGTAACGTAGTCTATGCACACTGGTTCAATGGTGAAATTCCATGCACCCTGGACAGGACGGCATTGGAAAATGGTGACAAAGACTCCTGCAAAACATTTAGCCCATGTAAACAATCGGCAGTAATTGTGAATCCTACCCGTGGTCCATAGACCTGCGATAATCACAGATATCGCGTACATCGTCGCGCGAAACGATTTGTCGTGGATGAAACGAAGATATTGGGATATGATGGCAATCTTCGTTAACGCAATAGCGAAAACGTACAACACTTGGCATACGAATAAATACTACAATACATTAGTCACTGCAGTTCGACTCAAGCATCCCCGAAATGCTTCGATGACTCTGGTGGCCAACTACTGCTAGCCAGGAATGTGACCCTCGACGAGAAATTTGTATTTACCAGAATACAGTTCTTCAGCGTGTCGAAAAGCGTCACCACAGGCAAAAGCCAAATGTGTTTTCCCAGACCATGTTGAGTTGCTATCGTATCGTCAACTCGAGTTCATGAACCAAGCGTTTGCTTCTTACCTGCGATACTCATCCCCGCTAGAGCGACCGTAAAGATGGCAGCGAAGATGATGAGAACTATTACTCATTAGCCAGGATATCTTGTCTTCGGTTTGCTAAGTACCATCATCCATGAAGATATTCTGGACATATCTTGCTCTAGAAAAGATCCGTAAACCAACAGTCAAGACGACCAGGACAATGAAAACGATACAAGTTATTATAACGCTGCCAAGTCGCGATGAATGGTCGCTGAAATCGAACTGGCTAATATCGACCTCGATACCACCAAAGAAGACTGGGTTTAAATTAGGTCCCAACTGGCTCGCCATTCTGTAGGGGCTAGCTTGTTTGACAAGGTAATGAGAGAAAGTAGGTTCCGCATGAAGATGTATGAATTGAAGAATATATGGGCAATGGAGTCAACAAATAATTCGGCCGCTACCGGCGTATTGTTAGCAAGGCGAGCCGCCTGCATTAGATGGGCGATAGACGCGTTGTAGACTTGATCGGCCTTGGTATCATCTAGGATTGCATCTGGTCTGTGGCGTCTTTAACCAGAACTTTGGATGAGACCACATTTCTCTCGGCCGACTGCCACCGATGAACACTAAACGTTAGTTGACAACGTAGTGACGCTGTTATCCCGGGGTGGAAAACGAGATGTAACCCAGGTACTCGGATCCCTGATACCACTTGCCGAATTGAATACATGTATGCTTCTGTATCATCGGACTCCGCTTACACAATGCGATCACGAAAAACTCCTCTGGTAATGCCAGAAACCAAAGTTTGTGCTCTCAAGGGCGGCATACGTTGCGCTCTTTTATCCCACCATATCCATCGTGAAAATTTGGCCAAGTTACCATATGCAGGCACCACTTGAGCCCGTCGATGATCTAGGAGAGCTACCCTGCTCCTCGTTCAGCCAATCGTCTGCTTGAACGGCCACGGTGAGGGCACTCACAGGGCATGTACATCCCTTAGAGGTGGCGACCCCAATGTATCGGGCGGCCATGCAGTGTCGATCATAGTTTGGTACAGTACTCGAAACACCGATTTAGCAGCCTAAGGTCGAAGTCAAGTGGTGTATACGAAAGTGTATTTCAAGTGGATCTACCGTGGCGTCACTTGATCTGCAATCGCTCCTTTCCGCGTGCTATGTCGGTAAGTAAGTGGTAATCCATCGACAGCTGCTCTCTCCCCAACGCACCCACGGTAGATCGCAACGCATCCTGGAAATGATCGGTCAACCGACACGGCGAAGAAGTGTGATATTACTAGGCGCTGGCAACAACATATCTCGATGTGAAGCCTTGATCCATGGATGGGTGGCTGATGAAGCAGACAATAGCGTTGGCGTCTGTTGACAGTGGGGATCATGACGGAAGCATCCTGACGGGACGGCCTCGTGTCCGGACTGCTGATCCCGCACGCTTCACGGCACGGGCTTCAATCCGTCTTCCTCCCACCACACCGCATTCATCCATCTTTCCAGGTACAGCGCTCAACTGCATGGATTGAGCATGATTTTCCATGGAATCGCGCAAATCTCCATGGTTGCACTCATCTCCACAACTTGCCTCGCTCGTTGGCCACATTCCTTTTGTGGTAGGCTAAACTTTGGCCTTCCAGCGCCGCCCACTGCTTGACGTGTTCGCCATTCAACTTGTTCCTGAATCGCATAGTCTTTCCCAAGCTCTTTTCACCACAGTTCATACGCCCTAGAAGTTATGTCATATCGGTCGCGATTGCTCCTTTGTACTTGAGAGATTTCTGTGAGCTTCCGCGCACCTATGAACCTATCCCACGCGCCTGTAGCTCGTTGCTCCATGCGCTGCCCAAGCAGACTGAACTACGCCTGCCACGGAAGTGATTTTTAATTAATGCGCAAGTCCAACCGCTCCTTGGGAGCAAATTCATGGCTAGATTCTCTCCTCGGTGGTAGTGGCTTCCCCATCTTGGCGATGCGGACAACACAGCGGAGCCCCGGACGACGCGTCTCCAGCGCTCATAAGAAGCATCCAAGTACTTGGC
Organism: Alternaria sp. 'sect. Undifilum'; assembly: GCA_024321975.1. Taxonomy (NCBI): domain Eukaryota; kingdom Fungi; phylum Ascomycota; class Dothideomycetes; order Pleosporales; family Pleosporaceae; genus Alternaria; species Alternaria sp. 'sect. Undifilum'. The sequence goes on along the minus strand of JAJJZI010000010.1, from coordinate 41,688 downwards.
CAGCGGAGACTCAACAAAAAGCAGCGGCATACTGAGGCCCGTAGGGAGTAAGGCCAAGTCGATGATTGTCAGAATACAAGAGAGGGAATGAGGCTGAGTCGGCGACAAGACGCGCTATGGATGCCGAGTTCGAATGAGCGATGGGTGCCGCGACAATGCCGATGCTTGAACCGGAGACACGGGCGGGAACTTCGTCGTCGACGTGCACTATTCTGAGACACTGGCATTCTTGTGGAGGCGGGGCATGGTATACTTGCTTTAAGAAGCGTGATCTGGGTTCTAACTTCCAAGGTGTTTCCGAAGTCGTCTACAACCGGCAGCAGAGAAATTATCCGTTGTTGACTTGCGCTCTGGCATCCCCGGCCTTATTCTTCTCTTCTAATTAAACTTACAACGGCCACGCCTACAGACCCAACTGTGCCGCTTCCCACCGTGGCCGACACGGACGATGATGACGACGATGATGTGACCTCCATCGCACCTACACCAGCCCCAGCCCCAGCACCGAGCGCCTCTACAACATTATCACCGTCGTCCCAAACGAGTATTCCTACACCAACTTCGACCGATGCTTCTGTTTCGTCATCCCCACCTCCAGCGTCTGAAAATAGCGGTCTTGGTGCTGGTGCTAGTGCGGGTATTGGTGTAGCAGCCGCTCTTGCAGTAATCATACTTCTGCTAGGAGGCTGGCTTTTTGTACGACGAAGACGGTCTGGGTTGCACCGCAAGCGTGCCCTATCGAAAGGTTTAGCCGCCGACGACACTGCACACGACTTGGAGACTGCCGCGAAGGGGATGGGTCCGGAAATCAGGGAACATAGAGCGCTTGGCCCAGTGGAGATGGAGGCTGGAAATACAAGTGAGAGGCGCGCTTCTGAGCTCGCCAGTCCCGTTATTCCTGTAGAGGCTGCTGGTGATCGGAACTTTGCTGCAGAACTACCAGGCTCCGGAGTCCCTCCAAAAGGCGTAAGAAAAGGAAGTAGGGAGCGGCTCTTTCTGGATTCGCCGATTGATGAAGAAGACGGTCGGTTCGTTATCGATTCGAGGCCAGTCGATGAGAAGAAACCACGATAATGATTGAGGCTTTTTGTCTGCTAGGTTTTCATGGAGTCGTGGTAGGCGTCATCAGAATATACCCTTTGCAACTTCTCTATTACAGATGACAGTCTTCGAGATCAACCAGGCCTTCTTGTGTTCGGCTGAGAATGTTGGTACATATGTAGCACTTGGCTTCTTTATTCGAAAGTTCCACAAGTCTGTCGCTCAGCTGTTTGCACCCTCGCGATGGCCCGATGGAAAATGCACGTTTGGAGGCGGTGAAATTGGTGAAGCGTCTTGCCAGGAATAACCCCACGATGAGCGTAATAACGGCGAAACCTCACTGGGAGAGGCTTCAGGCGGTGAGACCATGAGCAGTGGTAGACGCGAATATACAGGCTCAATGGTAGGGCTTGAAGGTTTCGGCTCGAGGGCGATACTCCAAGCTCTCCATTGCTCAAGCTTCTGGGTGTACAAATCTTCCGCTTCTTGCGACATTTCGTGGTGGTTGTTGTTTCCATCTACTTCTTGCGTAGCGGTGTCGCCGTGTAGTTCGGGTATCTGGCCTGCATCCAGCTCGTAGATAGGCTGGGCATCTGCTTCAACAGGTGGCGGCGGCGGTGGTAGCCGCGGTGATGATGCGGGTGTAGCGGCCCACCAAGCCTTTTCTTGCGGTCCAGCTTCAGCATCCATGCTCCCTGCTTTTTTCGTATGGAGTTGTGCTCTTCGAGCTAGCTCGCGATTTCTTCGTCTGATGGCAAAGAAAGCGAGAATGGCGACAACGACGATCGACACCGAACATGCTACTCCAATGGCAATACCACGCTTGATGCCGGGGAGAGCCAAGTCAGTTTCCAGAGCAGTCTCTGCTTCAGTCGACTTGAGGTTTGAGGCTGGCATAGTGGGTGATGGTGCGAACGTCGCCATAGTTGCGGATTCACTGGAAGCTCCGCACATGCACGGGATGCAGAAAGAGAGAAAAAATTTAATACTTCATCGCAGGGTGCGAATCTCGGTCATATGCAGTACTAGATCGGGGCAGATATTGCGGCGCAGTTGTGAAGCCTGCATGATGGCCGCACTAGCCTGGCATTGAAGAGGTGGCTTCGGCGGCTACAGCTTATGAGATTGGGGCGTGAACTGCTCTGGACCAACCATGCCCCGGCGCATAGGGGCAGTGCAACAGACATGGAACGCGGCATAAGCCTGTGCGACGGGTATCACGATAATTTTCGAGTGGTGGAGAGGAGTTGGGGCTGTTGTAATGCAAGGGGCATGAGGCTGAATGCTGGTGTTACGGCACAGTGAGCCGTAGCGTGGTGGTGTAGGTAACAGGGCATCACGTCATCGTTTGCCTCTAGGGAAGAAATAATGTCACCTACTGCGAAGTGAGACACACACGGTGGTGAGACACTTTTGCACGAAGAAGTCTAAACATTACTCTAGCGCAAGAACTTGGTTTCAAGAAGATAGTAACTCGTTCTATAGCATTTACTTGTTCTTATGCTAGCTCGTAACCGACATCTTCTTCGTTGGCGCTCTCCAGACTGTGCTTTTCTTCCTACCCTTGCTTCTTAGGTTCTAAAGGGACTAATCAGTATTTCAGAACACAGAAACGAGAGTCGTGGTTAATAAGATTGTATACTCTGAGGCTCATCGCGATCAGCAGCTTTGTAGCCTTGTTCCGAGACTTTCTCCGTGCTTTTACCAGTAGTGGGACAAATCAGCCGTATTTTATGAACTGAGAGAGTAGTTATGTAAGCAAGGACGCGCCACAGGCTAGATAGAACTCTACAATTAAACTGTAGCTCTTGTCGCATATTAGCTTCCTACGCGAGGTCCAATACATTTTCCCACTAAGTAGGGCGTTTGCAAACTTCTAGGGGGTACCACAGTAAACAATATGCTCTTATTAATAAGCGGTAAAGAACGGCGTAGGTCTAGTAATTTTTTACTTCAAAACGCGAGACTTGTTCTTAAGAAGCTCTGTTGTATTATCGCCACACGCAAATTCAAAAAAGTAGACGCTGCTGCGCTATGAACATAACTTAAGTTCAAAGTACCTACAATTTGTCTCACTTCGTTGTGTTTCTCACGTCGCAGTAGATGACGTTACAGGTCTCTGTAGCCACGAACACAACCCTATCATAAATAAATGTACATACTCATGTCCTCTACATCGCCTTGCACCGGGTTTCTCTTTAGCCATGTGTTGCCCACTCGATAGTGTGGCAAAGCCTTGCCCTACCGTGTCCGTGCGCGTTTTGCGCATGGTCGAGTTTTGCGCACCCCACTAAAACAACCACCTATACTCAACCAGCCATAACTCCACCAATATAGATCCAATTCAGGAAGCAATTAATAAAATTAATTTGCGCGTATTAGGCGCATCTTTCTTGTATTCTTAATTTGCAAAAAAGTATAGTGTAGTACACTCAACCTTAACGCGAAGGCACTAAGGGCAAAACTAACCACACTAACTCGCCCACTAACTCCTTCACCCACACTAAGAAACTAAGCTCCTATACTATATTACTACGCTTACTAAACAACGTACACTACCTACATAAGTAATAATACGCAACTTTGCTTTATTTTTAGCTAGTAGAGAGGTTTTAGAAAGCTAGGTTACTTGCTTTATTAACAGGAATCCTACCTATCTTATCTTACGCTAGCAGGCAGGAATAAATCGCAATTGCTATAAAGCTAATTTAAAGGCTAAATATAGCTTCTACTTTAAGCTACTATATAAGAAAATAAAGAAATACAATATAAAGCTTTCTTAAATCTTTAATATAAATAAAAAAGGCTTTATAATTTAAGTAACGTGGTTCACAAGCGAGCGCGCCACCTAAGCGAGCGCGCCACTTTTTCCTAGCGCGTTGACGTCGCAACAAAAACGCGAAATGTCTTAACAACAGATAACTTAACAAACTAATACTAAAGCTAATATACAACTTGCTCTTTTTAATATTAAATTCTAACGTATTTAAAGCTAAAGACGTGCTATAGTAATCTACAACGTCCTACAAAGAATGCTCTAGCGTAGAGTTACTAGTGTATACATTTAACGCGACTGTAAACTAAATTTAAAGCGCCTAAATAAGCTAGAAGAAGAAGCTATAGTTAAGCATATTCTTAAAGAGTCTACGCAAGAATTTGCGCCTATAAAGGCTAACATTTAAGTAATAGCTAAGTAGCTGACTATCGGCCGCACTATTCACGCTAACTGTTAGCTGATCCGACAACCTCTAACAACCTCGGTTAGTCCTAACCTGGGTTAAGTCCTAATCACCCAGGTTGGATATATAAACCTACGTAGTCTCTCTCTATAGTTCGATATCTAATTCATTCACCTTCACCGTTTACCTTGCATCTTTGGTCAATCCAACGCACCCTTACACCTACGAGGATCTAGCGATTATCTAGCGCTAGTTCAATCTAGTCAAGAGGATAAAGGAGAAGTAGAGTATTATAGACAATCATATTTATAACTTTAATAAGACAGGCTTTATAATAGGCAAGATTTTATTATAGTTAGTTATTATATTATTAGAGGGCTTTAGTAAAGTTAAGTAGGTTTAGCTAGGCAATTATAAGTAGGTTACTGTAATCTAAGGCGTAAGCGTGTTAAGTTACTAGCTACACTTCTTTGTTGTCTTTATAGGCAAGGTACTAATTAACATTTAGTTTAAGAATCTACTTACTAAGTTCTTAAACTTAGTTTTAATAGCTAGACTAATAATTAGCTTACTCTTGCGTAGTTAGAGCACTTTAATATTTATATAAAGAGCTACACTATAAGTAGGTATTAACTACTTATTATTAATAGCTATAAAAGCTACTACTTAGTTAATTTTTAAAATCTTTGTAAGAAGAAGAATATTATTCTTCTCTACATGCCTGCGTACTTATCTTACCTATTATAGCCTCTTAATGTAGGCTGCTTTGCGCTATTAAAGTACAGGTATAGCAACGTTATTTTAGGCTTAGCACGTAACTATACTTACTATATTAACAAAGAAGCGTTTCTACTAGCCTTTAAGACTACTTTTAAGCAGTTTATTATAAAGGAGAATATCCTAGCTAGCTCTAGGGGCGCTAGTCTAGTCCTATTAAACTTATAAGCTGTGCTATTAAAGCTTAATATAGTAGTGCAGACACTAAAACAATTACTGTAATAAGTAGCTGCCTAGGAGGCGCAGACACTACGTAACATACGTAAAGTTAAGGCTTAAATTAGTTTTATTTAAGAGCGTATAAGAAAGTGCTAAGTCTTCTGCTAATTTACTTACTAATTAGATTACGCAGTTAAGTAAGGGGGCTTAGCAAATAGCATATAAAATAACGCTTATAATAGAGAAAATAACTACTCTTTAAAAGGCTTTAGATAGATGAAATAAGCGTAAAAGCTGCAAGCAGCAATATATATAGATAGAAGAGACTCTTACTATAGGCAAAGTATAAGAATTATTAGCTAAACTGGCGGGTAGCAGTTATAGTAATAGTAAGAGCGCATTAAAGAGGGTGTAAGAGGAGAGGCGGTGCGGGCGTTGCAAGCAGACTAGACATAACGCCCGTACTTGTGCAGTTAAAATTAATAGTGCTGTAAGGGTGCGTTGGGTTGACCAAAGATGCAAGGTAACGGTGAAGGTGAATGAATTAGATACAGAACTATAGAGAGACTACGTGGGTTTTTATATCCAATCCGGATAGTTAGGACTAACCAAGGTTAGGACTAACTGAGGTTATCAGAGGTCGCCGGGTCAGCTGACAGTTAGCGTAACTAGTGCGGCTGATAGTCAGCTACTAGTGCTGAGGTCAATAGTGCGGCTAATAGTCAGCTGCTAGTGCTGAGGTAAGAAAAGCCAACGAAGGCCACAGGTCGAGTACTAGGGAACATCAAGGCTTCAGCCCTTTACAAGTGCTAGTAATAGTAATAGATCTAAGGAGTAAATAAGCTTATTACGATTTTTAATATACTGTGCTGAATAGCTATAATGATGTTACGACGTCGACGCGCTAGAGAAAAGTGGCGCGCTCGCTTGTGAACCACGTTAACTAGAAAGTTAAAAAGAGTGTTAAACAAGAGGATATATAATTAGAAAGAAGTAACAGCTACAACTTAGGACAGTTCTAGAGAGTAGGTAACTATCCTAGCCTGCGTTTGTTTAGATAGTACAGCTCTATCTCTAGCTCTTATCTTTTAGTTAGCTGTTAGAGCTCTAAAATTAAGCTAGGTTAAGAATATTAATAACAAAAAGCACTTAGTATTTATTAGGTTATCTCTTTCTAGCTAGACTAACAATAATATAGGTCTAGCCTAGCTTAAGGAGGTTCTTAAGAGAGAGACTAAATAGAAAGCTTATTTAGAATATTAATTACTTCTTCTTAATAGCTATAGATCTTACTTAACTATAGAATTTATTACTTACTGTCATAAATACAAGATTTTATTAGCTGTATTTCTTTTTTATTTAACTTATACGCTTTAACTGCTAAATATTAAATTATTTAAGCTTCTCTTAACTGCTTACTTAACTAAGCTTTTGTCTTACTTTTATAAAAGCTAAGGGCTCTTACTAATAGTAAAAAGAGACTTCTCTCTTCTCCTTTAGAGGGCCTAGGGTACTGCTTTTAAAAAAAAGACTATTAGAAAGTCTTTTAAAGTAACTAGAGTCTACTTACTTAAATTTAAGGTTATCTTTTAAAGATTCTGTAAGAAGACCTCTAGTTTAAATAAATTCTTAGCTTCTGTACTTAGTAAAGATAATTAGCTTAAAATAGAGACTCTTATACGCTGTTTAGTGCAAGATTAGAGCACTAAAGAAGTAAAAAAGATTTGTTAAAGCCTCTACTACATTTTAGCTTAAAATAGTATTTTCTGTAGAGAGATTTAAGGCTTAAAGAAGGCTCTTTTAGTTAAAAAGAAACACTAAAACAAAAGCTATACTTTCCAACTTAACAATTCTTAGAAGTACTATAGTAGTGCTATTTTCTAGTTGCCTAGGAAAGTCTGTTAGGCTTAGGACAACAAAGTAGTTTGATAATATAAATAACAACTACTATAACTTTAAAAAGCTAAAAAGTCTTACTTAGAAGAGCAAGCTTAATTATATAAAGTTTAATAAGCTAAAGAAAAGCATGTTAAGAAGAAAAGGCTTGAGAAAGTAAAGTAGAAAGAGAAAGCTAAAAAGATAGCTAAAAAGAAGTGTTAGAAATTAGCTCGCGACGCTTAAAAAGCTATACAACTGTCCTAAAAAGGTAAGCGCAAGGCCTTATAAGCCTCTACTTGAAAGCAAAAATGTTAAAAATATGTTGTTATTAATTTTTTTTATGTTGAAACTAAGGTAGCTGCACTAGCTGCCCTAGCGCGCACAACCCGCCGCAGGCGCAACGTCACCTTACTAAGCAAATATAAGTAGTACAAATTAATTGCAATACTATATATACTACAACTTTACAAAATCTTGCAATACTAGCTATTAGTAGTAGCTTTACAGCCTTATTTTTCTAAAATCTTTATGTTGTTAAGGTGCGCAAAACTCGACCATGCGCAAAACGTGCACGGACACGGTACTAAGGTAGACAGGCCAACGCGCAGGACGGGCCAACGCTCACCCCACTAACATAACACCACCTTTCAACACCTAATAACTCTACTAATATTAATCTAATTTAAGAAGCAATTAATAAAATTGTTGGAGATTAAGCTACTCAGCTGTTTCTCCACAGAATTCAGGTGCTCAAAATCACACCTGAAATCTACAATCGGTTGATTACTAGAAGCTATTACGCTACTAGTATTACTTATTATTGTTATCAATTGATTGTTATCATCAATGACGTTCAAGATTACGCAATCTACTATAGATTACGCAATCTACTACGCAAGCTATTGCGTAATACAGAACTTTCTAGAATGCAAGTTACAAGTATATATAGACTGTAGTAAGAAAGACAATTAAGACATTAAGATAAGCCTACAATTGCTATCTTCTACAACACTATCTTCCCCTAGTCTCTATTATTTTATTCTCTTATCCTTATCCTTCACCCTGCGCACCTCCTCCTCAATCTCTAATAGGTTATAAACCTAGATTAGGCTGCCTCTGAGTCTACTACGAACAAGTAGAAGGCAGAGACCTCTACCTCTGAGTCGATAGTAGAACAAGCAACTATACCTAGAGATTAAATCGCTACAGGTTATAAGCCTAGAATAGCGAATCCGCAACAAAAATTAATTCGTGCGCACTAGGCGCATCTTTCTTATATACAAAGTTTGTAGAAAAGTATAGTGTAGTACAATTTACGCTCTCTTAAAGACACTAAGGTGTTTTAACCTCACGCAACTTTAAGTCTTAAAATTAATAGGCTCTCTACCTATAATAAGAGCTAGAGCTCCTACAGTATATTAAATAGCTTACTAGGCAAGGCCTTCTACCTACATAAGCTATAATACAAAATTTCGCCTTACAGATTGCAAGGAGAAATGTTAGATTATACGAAATTAATTACTTTATCTACTAGTACCCTAATAAGCTTATTTTAAAATAGACAATAAGTATAGATAACAATTGCTATAAAGCTGATTTAAAGAGGAAGTACAGCCTATACTTTAATCTCCTACGTAAGAAAATTAAGCAATACTATATTAAAGCGCGTCATATATTCAATATAAATAAGAAGGGCTTCCTCCTTAGTATCTTAAGAAGATTAAAGAAGATCTTTAGTAAGCCTTTATATAAGCAGAGAAAAAGAAGAAGTACTATATAAGATAGCTTATAAGAGTAGATAACACTCCTAGCCTACATCTACGCTAATAGATCTTACTTAGCGCCTACCCTTATATATTGATTAACTTTAAGATTAATACAGGACACCTAGTTATAAGCTCTTAATTACAAAACTTATTAAGTTTAAATTACTTTATTACTTTTTAGCTAAATAAATAACAATATTAGTCTTGCGTAGCTTAAACAGGTGTTTAATTGCAATACTAAGGTAAAGGCTTAATCCTTCTATTAATTACTTATTTTAGATAGCTATAGATATTACTTTACTATAAATTTTATTAAGTACTGTAATTAGAACAAGATTCTCTTTACAGTTTAACTTTCTTATTTAACTTACATGCTGCAGCCTTTTAATATTACCTTGTTTAAGCCTCTCTTATTAGCTTACTAGGCTAAGATATCTAGATTTCTAGAGAGGAACTAGGGCCTTACCTTAATAAGCAAGAAGGATTTCTTTTACCTCTTTTACTAAGCCTAGCAGGCCTCTTTAAAGGAAATAATAATCTTAAAAGCCTTTAAGGCTACAAGCCTCTTACTTTATAATCTTAAAGTTATATTAAAAAGATTTAGTATTAAGAGCCCTTTAAGTAGTAGTAATAAGTCCTTAGGCTTAAGTACCTTAGACTAGAGAAAAGTTAAATGCCTACTACGCAAGGTAGTAAAAGATTAAGGTAATAAATAAGCTTAAACGCTAAGCTAAGTTTATTACTAAATCTTAACTTAAAAGACCCTCTTTAAGTATAAAGTTAAGGGCCTACGCAAGGCTCTAGTTAATAAAAAGACGCGTAAGACATAAGGGAAGCCTCTCCTACTTTAGGAGCCTAAAGAGTACTAAAGTAGAGCTATAGTCTAGTCTCTAAGGAAGGTGAAAGAGGCACATAATCGCCAGCAGCTCTAGGAGCGCGAGGAGGAGCAGGTACAACACTAAAAAGCTAAGATAAACAGGCATTGTAAGGAGACAAGGTAGGCAAAAAGGAAAGAGAAGAAAATAAGGAAATAGGCGAGGGCTACAGCTTAATTAGTAAGAGAGAAGAAGAAGGCTAAGAGGGCTGCTAAACAGGCCTCTAGGGCAGCTGCTTGCAGGGCTACAAAACAACTCTAACAATCTATAAAAACTTCTTAAAAGGGTAAGAGGAGCAGCTTTAAGGCTCTTAAAAAGGTTACTTAAAAAAAGAGGCCTATCGCAAGCCCTACAAGTAGTAGAGAGCCTTAAGGTAGTGTTACAGCTTAACTAGCGTCTACCTCGCGCACAGGGCGCGCAATTAAAACTCCAACTCAATTTCTATAGCTATATATATAATTTAAGCCCTATAGATCTTACTACTAAAGAATCTCGCAATAGTAGCTATTGTGTGAGGCTCTACAGCCTTAAGTTTGGTGGTGGTTTTGGTGTTCAAAACCGCGCGTTGGCCCGTCCTGCGCGTTGGCCCGTCCACCTCGGTAAGCGAACATCTTCCGGCCCGCATCCTTCTCAACTCTGCCACTCTCCACTAGTATCTTACCAAACCTTGTTTTCTTTTCTACTCTATCCCTGGAGATATCAGTGGGCACAAGCTCGTTCTTCCCGTTGTCAGCCACGGATTCGACGGCAAGTACCATGTTGCTAGGCTGCCTCAGGGCCGTGGGGGTCGCAAGTCGATCAGCCGCGCTGGCAGCCTGAATCTCAGTTCGGAAAATGGCCCAGTATTTTGACGTATCTATCTAATTTATAGATCCTCCACCTAGCCCTTGCTCCATCGATGGTATCTGTCTTGGTGTCAAAAATAATGTTTGGGGTTATGGATGATGCCTCACGGTCTGCGCATGGCTTGCAGGAGCTTCGTAACAACGTCGCGGAAGCATTGATGAACACGGTCTTCCTAGGTAAGCACACAGCAGCGCATGGTGTCTAGATCGATGGCTTAGACCGAGTCGCGGAACTATACAATGTAGAGCTTGATCAATTCTTTTACATCTTCACTTTGCCTCCGAGTCACTGGGCCGTACAACCTGGCTGTTGGGAGAATCCAAGCTCGAAAATTCTGAAGTTCGATAAGGTCGCCGGAAGTCCTCTTGTTCTGGGTCAGTGGAACTAGATGCCGCTGCTGCTGCTTAGAAAGTTGGCTGGTTGGTATAAACAGTCTTGAAGTTTTGGGTTTACGGTCCTTCGATACAATTGAACAGGAAAACGTCAAACAGATCAAAGTGTGTAACTGTCATTCATGTAAACTTCGCTAAGATGGGGTCTAAAATATCAATGGTTCTAGATGCTGTGCAAGGCACACTGTGGAGAGGGTTGCTAGTTCCAAAATGGCATAGTGCAGTTTGGGGAATGACGCGAGCCTCATCCATGTCCCTAACGCGAACATTGGCGCATCGATTCCTCCGCGACACGGCAATTAAACCGCTGAGCACATGCTTGTGGATACAGCATGAATGAAGAGGACGACTACGATAATGGCGCCAGTAAATATGCCCAGGTTATTCAACGTAGCTGTTCACTGACTGCGCGCAATAGGCTCTGCCGAGGAGGAAGACGAGCAGGAGGAGGTAGATGCCATGGATGTAGACGACGAAGAAGATGGCGATGATGCAGACGACGGCGACAATGACGATGACGATGCAGAAGGGGATAATGACAACGACGACGAGGACCAGGACCAGGACCAGGACCAAGATCAGGATCAAGATCAAGACCCGGACGAAGCCGACAGCCCTTCGCAGCGACCACGCCGTACTCCTGGCCGGTCTGATGCAAATCCCGCCGTCACCCTCACATCACCCAGCCCTCGAGCAGCGGCTTCAGGCGTCCTCGGTAACCTGCCCTTCCTCCCCAGCGTCCGACAGGAGGCATTGAATGCGCCCATATACGACATAATACCCACCATCGCCGCACCACATAGTACCTCGATCAATGCGATTACAGCAACTCCGGACATGCGACGGGTCTTCACCGGGGGTGCAGACGGCTACATACGCAAGTTCAACTGGACAGACACGGCCAACGGGAAGCTTGCCCTGACCGTGGCCCAGCGGCATCCTTTTGTGGACTCGGTCACAAAGGCTGGCGTACTGCTATCATACTGGGAGAACGAAGACAGTGCAGCGGCAGAGAGCCTGTCCCCTGTGTACTCGCTCGCCGTGCATCACCAAGCGCTCTGGCTGCTGTCAGGTCTGGACTCGGGAGGCATAAATCTTCAGTCGGTGCGCCATCAAGAAGGAACGCGGATACATACACTGAAGAACCACACCTCAGCCGTGTCGGTTTTGACGCTGTCGCAAGACGAGACGTCGGTGTTGAGTGGCAGTTGGGACAAGACCATCAATGACTGGGACTTGAACACCGGCCAGGTCAAACGGAAGTTTGAAACGAGCGGAAGCCAAATTTCTGCAATCGAGCAACGGCCGCTATCTACCCTTCCCATACCCCAAGACACCGAAACCCTCCCGTCATCGAACGGCACTTTCTCTTCCAACAACTCCGCCCGACCCCGAGGCAACGGCACCCTCCCCAACGGCATCGACACAAAGCCCGTCATACCAAAAGAAGAGGGCACAGAGGACGCCCAAGGATCTCCAGATGATTCGTTGTTTGGAGACAAAGACCAGGACTCGTTGTTTGGCGACGGCCAAGAGAACAACCTCTCAGCGACTCTCCCTTCGTTCGGCGACGATGACGACGAGTTCTCGAGAGCCATCGCGAACGGCATACAACAAGCGGACGAAGACGTCAATGCTGACATGGACATGATGGACATGGGTGGTCCCGTACAAGCACCCGAGGAGCCAGCCGCGGAACAAGCGAAGGAACTCCCAGCCGCCGCTGAGTCACAAGCAGCAGCAAATGGAACTGTAGACACGCAGGTCAATGGCACGTCCAACGGCTTGCCTCATGCAGAGGACATCGAACAGCTGGTTACCACCTCTACCAACCAAACCGAACAGCCAGCTTCCTCCGAGACAACCTTTGTCGACGCGTCAATCGACGGCGCACTACGTATCTGGGACCGCCGGCAACCAAACCCAGTTGCGCGTATAACACCCCCGCGAAATACACCCCCGTGGTGCATGAATGCATGCTGGTCACCAGACGGCAACTTCATCTACGCCGGTCGGCGAAACGGCACAGTGGACGAGTACAGTCTACACAAAAGCCTACGGGAACCGCGACGCACATTTAGATTTCCCAGCGTCAGTGGCGCAGTGAGTGCCGTCCGGGCTATGCCCAATGGACGACATCTCATTTGGTAAGTATACTTCCCCGCCCCCCCCTCTCACACGTGCACAAATACATTCGCAATGTGAGACAAGTACTAACGTGTATCAGCGCGTCATACGATATCCTCCGCCTCTACGATCTCACCCACAACGACGCGGGCCCGAAAGCCGGCGCGGCTGCGACGCCCTTCTTCATCGTCCCCGGGCACCGCACAGGCGTCATATCTCAACTATACCTTGACCCAACATGCAGCTTCCTCATCTCAACAGGTGGAAATAGAGGCTGGGAGGGGGCATCCACCGAGGTGATGCTTGGCTATGAGATTGGCATCGGATCTTAGCATGAAGCCTTCAGATACTATACCCATTTTTTGTTTTCGCGGCGTTTGGGACGGCGTTGCTTGATGAGGTGGTTTGCGTGGGCTTTTTGTGATTGCGCAGTAAGACAATAGGGGTGAAGAGTAGAGAGTTTAATGCGGCAAGAGTAGAGAGTTTAATGCGGCAATCGTGATTGCAACGCGTGTGCTTGGTGACATGGCTGTGGTAAGAGAGGCATACGCAAGTGCTGATGTGGAGATGATACGACGAAGCCGTTAGGTTGAAGCTTATTCTCCTTTTCTTTTCTTTTTTTTCTCCACCCATCCTTCTTTAGCTCTGTTGCAACCATTTCGGTATTCTTCCATTGCAGCTGATCGACTTACTCGTATACTCGGAATTTCTGTAGCGTTGTCGATTGTGTGTCACGCGGAACACGCATCTAGCATACTTTTTTTTTCTGTCCTGCGACACCGGAGAAGCGGGGTAAGTTTGATGCAGTCTTTGCCAGACGCGCTTACCCGTCCACCACGGTCCGAGGAGAGTGCAGCATAACGGAGAGATGAGAGTGAAGAGACATGACGTAGTCGGTGAGAGCCTCATCATTCCAAGAAGAAGCATTGGGCGTAAAGGGTCGGGCAGTCAGTCGGTACGCGCGCGCGCGCATCTCGAGTAGTTTTCGGATTGAGAGGGGCGATCCGAGCCCGTGGTGTTGCAGAATTAGAGAGGCAGCGGGGCCCTTTGCAACATGCACCCCGCGCACACCATCCCTGGCATAGACATCGGCACAAGTCACACACCTGACAGGCTAGGTATCCGGCATTGCTATGTCGCCATCGGCACTGTGTGTGTCGGCGTTTGGTGGAGGGATACCAGCGGTGAGCGCCTCGTATGTATGCACGGAGGCGAAACGAAACGAGGCAGGTGACCAATGAGAGCATTTGCTCGCCCGAAACCCAGGGCGTACGTTTTAAAAAAAACGTCCGAGGTAGGCCGATGCTGGTCCGATGTATGTTTCAAGAAACCTGGAACAAAAGAGTCCGAATTGTCGAAGCCCCACAGGTGTGGTATTTCTTCCTTGGTAGACATGCAGGCACGTGGGCAGACGGTTTGGGGGAATCCTTGCTGGGAATTTGTAGGCTAGCGTAGGAGTTAGCTCCCGAGCGCTCACGCCTCGTAGGTCTTGTCGTGGAAGGGGTATGGCGGAAATGGCGGTGTAGGGCGGTGAAAGGCTTCGGGATATGCGACTCGAAGGACATTGAGGGACTACTCGGCGAGGATGTAGACGTCGGTTCTAAAATCATCTCTAGTCTTTCTAGGGTAGTCCCAGCGGTGAGTGGTAATTAGATCACGGGACGCATCGGTCGATTTTGTGTAGACTAAGGACCCAATGATTTGCAAAAAGCAATTTGCGTCGAGTGCGCTACTGGGACATGCAGAGTTATAGTCCACCAGAAGTAGTAAGACGTGGTGTTGGGAAGGTGAAAGGCGCTGTAACATCGACGCCTGAGTAGCGCGGGAACCAGGATGACAGGGAAGACAAGACGCTTGGAAGGACGAGAATCTTCTATTCGTAGACGTTATCTGGTTCGCATTGAGAAAACAACAGTAGTGCTGTCCAATCTCCTGCTGGAATGCCTTTTGTCCATGGCGCAATCAATTTCTAGTAGCATCTGGAGAGAGGAGCCGAGATTCCTAACTGCATGCGCGGTCAACTAACAGGGTAGTGTTGTCGAAAACTCAGACGTATCACACTCGTGCACAGCAAACATCAGGCAAGGACTTTTCAAGCCAGCGGAACACATTGACTTCCAGGGATATTTTTTGGTGATTTGCGACTCATCAGGCGGCATCAGGATGCAGGACGTCATAGAACAGTGACAGTAACAATCAAAGGCCCAACAGACAGGTCGCGCGTGTATGCAGACTACGTCAGTCCGGCTCTTGCAGAGCCCAAAGAGAATTCGGGCCGTAAGCATATTGTGAGGGTAGGAATGTTGGAAAAGGGTAGCAATCTCGCAATACTGGTAAGCTGGAGGTGATGCTCGTGGTGTATTGGAGCCGCATCAGCTGAATGGTGCACCCGGCTGAAACTCGATCCATGACCTGTCCATGGAACAGGTTTGGAGCAAACACAGTCGGCTGCAGGCACCGAACAAAGGTTCACGCAAGCAGCCTCGTCATGCTCACGATGGGTATCGCAGGGCGGATGTAGCGGGACTGTAAGCAGTGCAGCCATGGCCTGTCAGAGACGCAAGCGAGGCGGCGTGTGGGCAAAGAGGGTGTGCGGTGGGCCAAAGAGGCAAGCTGGGCATACATGGTATGATGAGGCTGAGGGGGCATGGAGAGAGCTGAGAGGGTGATGGTATGCTGTCCAGTGTCGACTGCCCAGGACCCAGGTGCGTGATGTGCCCCGCCCTTGGCGCCGAATCGCGACTACGCAGTGTCTTCGGGCCTTTGGCTCTCCCCCTCCACCGCACCGCACCCTCGAGAGGTCTCGCTAGCCCGCCGCTGCTCTCGACGCGTCGCTGCGACTTGCACCATCGCGCTGCTCAGTCTCTGGCCGTCGTCTGCCCTTCAGCAGCAACACATCGATCGACCGTCCTGCATCAACGGCCGCCGTGTCCGCAACACCCACTGGCCAATGCGCGCGTGCCGCCTGCAGGTCATCCTTCACCGAAATGGTGTGCCACCAACCATCTCATGTGGCCCGCCCGCCACCACTCTGCCTGTCACCCATTCTCCTGCGCCCTGGGATCCCTACCTCTTCTGTTCACGCTGCACCAAGCTTCTCATCCACACCGCACGCTAATGCGCATGCACTGCACATGCAGGGCTCCTCTTTCCGGCAGCATCTCTCGCCTGCAAACATAAGTACCCGGGGAATCCTCCAGAATGTGCATTCGGCATCCGGATATCTCGAGGGGGAATAAAGCGCGGTTTCCTACTAACAGTCGCTTCTTGACTCGCCCTCTTCCAGGCAAACTCCCCCTAGGCAGCACCACCATTGTCTCACCCTAGCCTCTGCACCTACTCCGCCCTCTTGTGACTCTTCTCAAAGGCCTACGCCAACGTCACGCATACATAGTTTGCGTGTGCCACTCATCACTGGCGAAACTACAAGAACAACCTTCCTCCACCACCACTTGTGAGCTCTCGTCGCCGAGTGTTCGCAAGCTGCTGTGTCAGGAAGGACCGGCCAGGAGCCGGAGAGACGAACACCATTCTCCGTCACATCGCCTTTGTCAAGGTTGAATCAAGCGCTAAACCGGCACTTCCCGTCCGGCGTTCATCACTGTTTCGAAAGTTCAAGGACATCTTAATAATCATGCCTTCCTATCTACGAAGCGCCCCTCGTTCCTACTCCTTCCCACCCTGCATCGAGACCGGCAACGAGGACACACATGAAGACCATCTTCCCGACATCGACGAAGACCCCTTCTCGCACTTCATCTCGCCACCCATCACTGAGGCTGACGACCCCTACGAGCTGTCCCTGAGCGCAGGCATCGACGTCCAGGAAGGGCCACGCACAACCAAGTCTTCCAAGTTCAAGTCCAACGTCGCCAACAAATGGGCTCGATACGTCAAGCACAACCACGGCCAGCTCCACAACCAGTACCATGCACCTACCATCTACGAAGAGGAAGAAGAGTCTTTCATGGGCCTCGACGACGATCGATTGAACGACACGCCACATGTTGTGTCTCAGCTTAGCCCCCCACGAATCCGCATCACTGAAGCAGCCCGAGGTCGTGCACAGAACCTTGCAACTCGCAAACAGCAGAATCGTCGCCGGTACTCGCGCACGCTATCTGGTCATCGCCACTCATGGCGGGAGCCCAGCCCGGATCTTTTCACTGTAGACGAATCTGAAGAGGAGGATGTCCCTGCGCTACGGCGCGCAAAAACTAGGAAGCCCAAGGAGGGCGCCGAACGCCGGAGGTCATCGACACGATCAAAGTCGAGAGCGAGAGTGGACTCGGTGACGGGAGAGTCAATTTTGTAATCATGGGAGGAAAGGTTGGGGTTGCAGACACAGCATTGCACGGCGTTGGTGGCTTTTTGACTTTACGCATACAACATTGGGAGGCGTTTTTGGTATACCACGGGTCTGCATTTTTAATGGTTATACGCATTGGGCGGTGTTGTACTGAGCATTTACACTTGGTGTACTGGTTTGCGCGCCGCGGCAGCATGAGATTGATCGAACCAACAAATCCCACTTCATAATACCTTCATGCGCAATCTTGACACCTGCCCCATGTACATCAATTGCTAGTTCGTCATCAACAAGAGTATCCGGCCCAGCCTATTATAATCACAGCCCTCGAAGCGCGTGGACTGTGTCAAGCATACGCAGCGAGCCCCACACACCAGTCCCCACTACTGCACGCTAAAGCAAGCGTGCGATACCCGTGACCTCATGCCGCATAACCATCGACAGCGAAAACAACCAACAACCCCAATCTACCCCTCCACACCCAACAGCGAACATGCCTCCTTCGCGCGCTTACCGCTCCAACCCTGAATCACCCGAAAAAAACTCCGCAGTGGCTTCTCCCAGAAAATCATCGGGTATATCGGCACCGCTGCACGGCGGGAGAAAGGGAAAAAAAAGAAAACAAGGCAAAGATGTACTGATCAACCAGCCTCCACTATTTGTTTTCCTCTTTGATATTCAGCCTCACGATCTCCTGCAGTAGATGGGGTGAAGGATTTTCCTTCCAAAGGTTACCATAATGAGGCTTGGCTATACCGCTTTCTTCTGTTCTTGCATACATGCATGCATGCAGGCAGGCAGGCAGGCAGGCAGCATCGGGCATGAGAGAGAGAGAAAAAGAGAGAGCGCGCCCAAAAATCACACATTTACCGGCATGGAAAGTTTCCAACGAATTACTACCCCTCACTCCACCCCATTTTCACGAACCGCAGAGTGCCGAGATTTTTCTTGCAAGAAAAGAGAAGTCTTTCTTGCTGTGTTGCATCATTTTTTTTTATTTATCGAGAAGGAAACGGTGCGATGCGATCGGTTGATCTATATACCCTGCCTTTTTTTGCTAATCCTCCACCCCCTCCCTTCCTTCCCAAACTTAACCTGATGTGACCTGACATGACCTGACCACTTGTCAGGTCCACGCTGTTCCATCCTCTTCGGATGGTAGACCCTGCGTTTTAGGTGGGATTTCCTTTTGAACCTTTTTAGGCGGGGCGATCCTAGACTGTCCGCAAAGCGTCACGCGGCGCGACAAAAGCCCTGCGGCGGTGGGCTTTCCATCTGGGGTCGGCAAAGTTGACGATGTTGCTGAATCATGAGGCTGGCTGGCTTGAGTGCGCGCAGGCACGGTTGGTCTCTTATTTTTTTTTCGTGTTTCTCACTCCAGGCAGTGAGGGTGGGGTGTGGGTTGGGCATGTGGGCATACGGGCCGAAATTGTGGGGTTGCTACTGACGCCATGTCTTGGATTGGCGGAGAAGTAGAGGATGTGAGATTGTGTATCTGAAGGCGTGATGATCGTGTTCGATGCGATCGCAGGGGCACTTGAGTGTCGGGCATGTTGAACCGCAAACATATGAGATGATGCGCAAAAGAGGTCATCATGTCCAAGTACGCGTCGTGCGCAGCGCTACAGCCGCCTGGCTTTGTGGTAGACGCAGGGCAATAATAATAAGGAAATCCGTTATATGTAGCGTTTCACCAAGTGGACTACAGGCTGGGAAGCTTACTAATGCAGTACGCGTGGAATAGGCTAGGTTTCGGGATGCATTGGAAGTGAGGGGAGCAGATCTCGTTACAATCATAATGAATCATTAAGGAAGGGGACATGCTTGTTACTAGGGTATAGTCATTGCTTCTAAACACGTAATAAAGATTGTGATTTTAAGCAAAGGCCATTACTTGTAGACAAAGGACTTGTACAAGCAATCCTTGTGCGCGTGCGTGTGATTAGTCGAAACCTTACGCGTCTTGATGATGTCGTTAGCTGAGACGCGACTCCAGCTGCCATGCATTAGACCAACCGTTACCATTTCATCCCCCGTGAAGCATCACCATGCCTCGCCTAGACAAAAACCCACAGCAAACCCTCCGCGACGTAGAACAAGGAGTCAAGAGGCGAACAGCAGGTATCTGGGATAGTTTTAGTAACTTCGCCCTCGGTGACAACGTGCTCGAAGTAGCCGTAGAATTCATGTACAACACTCCAACGACGACACCAAGATACACACACACATCTACTATGCTGATATAAACCGCCATCCTCGCAGCCTCCTTCACCGCCTGCGCAAACTCCCTCGTCTCCTCCATCATCCTCCCTGTAATCTCCCTCCTCCCTTTCCTCTCCCGCAACCTCGATTCCAAATTCGCCATTCTGCAATCCGGACCCAACTACAACGCCTCCATCTCCAACGGCTACAGCACGCCTAAACAAGCCGTCGACGATGGTGATAGGTGAGAAGGCGAAGAGGTGTGTCGATTGTACTAGTTTGTAAAGGTAAGTGGAAGCTACAAAAGGTTATTTGAAATTGTAAGGCAAACTTCACGCACAGAAGAACAGCTAGTTGAAAGATGGCTTGTATTTAGAGTAGAGAATAGCAGACGCAGAGCCTAAAAGAGGCAGAGCGTGTAGGCAACTAGTACTAGTGCTAGCTAAGTAGTAAGGCAGGCCTCTATCTTTAGCTACATACTTTGAAGTATATAGAAATAACTCTAAGGTATGTAGTAGTAAGTAGATAGAGGCTATATCTTTACAACTATTAAATATTAGAAAATAATAAAGTTAAAAAGAAGATATTTTCGATAAAAAGTAATGCATAATTATATTTTGCTAAAACTAAGACATTATTTAGGTAATAAAGAAGCTATAGGCTAGGATACTAAGTATTAATAAGCTATTTTAGTTAATTATTCAAAAAAAGAAAAGAAAAATAAGCTTTTTATTATTACTTGGTTATTAAGTTAATAGTCTGTTTTATAATTACCTTTAAACTTGCACACAAAAGAAATTAACCAGTGTTATTTATTATATATAATATATGAAGTATCCTACTACTAAGTGGATTAACCTATTAAGTGGATTAAAAATGCTTAGCAGCACTAACTTATATTATGTCTTTTTAATTTTATTACTATTAAACAAAAAGCCTACGTATATTATGCTTATATGAAATTTAACAGATATCTTTGTATTTTTTCTACACATGCTTGTAGTATGCCTACTTTTACTATAGTTCTTACAGCGCTGTAAAGCTAGATAAGCTAGTTTTTAACTACTACTACTATAAGCCTTTTTAGATTGCTAAAGCGCTGTGAACGCCTTAGCAGCTACTTATACTATAGTAGTTTTATACTTTATAGTACTACTTTACTAAATTTACTTATGCTTACGTAGTTTTTGCTCAATTATTTTTACTAATTATTTTTTAAGCTTATAAATTTAAGCATGCGTTACGACTATCGTTGCCTAGCCCCACTATAGCCACAACCCGGACAGGGGTTGATTTCACCTTGACGAGAAGACCCGCAGAGCAAGAAAGTCTTGGCGCTTTTATAGATCTTATGACCTCCACAGAGCAGCTAGAACAAGAGAGCAACATACTCTTACAGATCTTAATAATCTTACAGAACAGACAGAGCAGAGAGATGAATGCTATACTTTTTACTTATTTTTTAAAGTGTCAAGGGTGGTGGTTGTTGTTGTAGTCAAAATAGGGTTCCAAAAAAGTGAAAAGCAGCTAACCTCTACTAATTAATCGCAAAAGTCAAAAAAAAGATTGTGTGTAGTCAACGAGATTTGAACAGTGGGTAGATAAGTTCTAAGAAGAAAGCTTAGACTACTAAGCAATAATTAGAGTTAAAAAATTTGCTAAGGTACTAAAAAACGACACTAGTTAAAACGTGTCTAACAGCAATTGCTAGCCTATAGCTAATAACAGGATTACAGTAGGATTATAATAAGATTACAATATAATATAATAGAGGAGGGAAAGGACACGTACGTACTGCAGCAGGAGCCTATAATACTTTATAAAGCTACTACTTCTTACCTACTGCTTTTTACCTTTCAAATAGCACTATATATAAACAATTTATATACAATACGCTGTACTGCAATATAATGTACAACCTCTGTAATAAGTATCTCCTTAACTTTAACTCTTATCTAAAGACAAGAAGCTTTCCTGTTATACACCTAGCTCTTAAACTAGTCTAGCTTAAGCTAATTATGTAGACACCTAAGTTTATTATTTATAAATTTAGCCTGTTTAAGACTTTATAATAATATCCCTTATAAATAACTCTAAAATCTGTGATATCTCTATATACAAAAAGAATGTTAAGCCTTAACTTAGCTAGTTATAAAAGGAATATAAGATCTACAGAGTATTTGCTAATACTAGCAAAGTACTTAAAATATTCTACTTTAGTATCTTTCTTTTCTTGTTAATCGTGCATAGGCTAAGTAAAAAAACTATTAACTAGTTAGGCTAGCTGTTGTATAACGTTAAAATAGCAATAGAGAAGAAAGAAGTAAGAAAGGAGAAGTAGGCGTTCTATTGTTGTATGTATAGGTTAGAAAGTAAGGCAATAATAGTGCTGCTTCTTTAATTTATCTAAGAGTACCTAGAAGTAAAGCCTTAACATAAGTAGGTAGCATAGGCAGGATAAGGCGCGTTAAGTTAGGAGGCGATTAACGTCTTTGTCTTGCTTTTCTTTGTTTCTGTCTAAATATACGACACACTAATTGCGTGCCAGCAATACTAAATAAGGGGGCATAAGCCCTAATACCTATTATTAGCAATAAATCTTTTTTTTTACTAAAAAGGTGTCTATAAAATGTGGAGTCACATCAAAAGGTTGTCTTAAAAGGCCGAAGCCAATACTTATTACAGTATATAGTTTTGGCACTCAATCATATAGCTTAGTGTGTTTAACTTATATATTAATTGAAAAATTACTTAATTCTGAAATTATTGTATTATTACATTGTTCTACTAAAGGTGCTAACACACTCTTGTACTATTACATTAATTTACTAATTATACTAGTACATTAACTGTTTATTGCACTTACGTATTCCTAAGAACTAATCCAAAATTATCTTTAGACAATTTTTACACTTAAAACACCCTAAAAATAAGTAACACTGCTATAAACACCCCTGCTAACTCTTACACTATAGAGACTACAAGCCGCGCTAATAAACTTAATATTTACTACAGCAATTGTAGCAAGCTTAAAGCTTAGCTCTTTTAAGTTAATAAATACTTCTGTCTTAAAAAAGACAGGATTGAGGACAACAACAAGGTTGTCCTAGCTACTACGTACCTCTAAGGAGATGCAGAAAAGTAGGCTAATCTAATCCTTTAATGCTACATAAGCAACACTATTATAGACACTAATCTTACAGAGGGTAACAAAAAAAGATGTCAAAAAAGTTATAGTTTTTAAAGCTTTATATTTCGACAACTAGAAGTACTATACCCAAAAGAATTAGTGATTTGGAAAGCTAATATCTTCCTTTTTGAGTTGGGTGGCTTAGTAAGCTGATTAGTTAGCACGGTTGTCCCTGTAATCTTGCTTGATATGAGATGAAAAAAAAAGTGAAAATAGATTTCAGTATAACTTCTTTACAATTGTATAAAAACACGCTAAGAAAAAAATAAGTTTAATAAGCTTACATAAGTATAACGTAAGCGTATTTTAGAGGCTTACATCTTAATTTCTTAGAGTTTAATAAAAGGGTAAAAAATAGGGGTTCCTTACGTAAGCGCTAATTACGTAATAGCTTAGTAAGCTTTTAGTATATTAACTCCTCTTGTTTGTCCTAACTTGCCTTTTTTATAATACCTCCTCCATGTCTCGAAATCTTTCTGAATTTGAGCAAGAAGTTTATACTTTATATTTACAAAACAAGCCTATTTCTTTAATTAGTAATTTACTGGAAAAGTCCTCTAGAAGTATTACCAATACTCTTTATCAAATAAAACAAAAAAAAGGCTCCTTTATCTACTTTTAGGCCTTAAAAAGGTCGTCCTACAAAGATCTCAAATAAAGCAAAAAGAGTGCTTAATAGAGACCTTACTAAAAGCCCTAAAAAGACAAATTAACGTGTTCTAAAAGAAAATAATCTAGATCTTTTTATTAGAAGCTTACAACGCTTTTTAAAAAAAGAGAACTATTCTATTAACATTTCTTGAAAAAAGACGCCTTTAGACGCTGAAAAGGCTTATAATCGTCATATTTACGCTAAGCAATTACTTAAAAACCTCAAAAATATGAACTTTAATAAGGTTATATTTTCAGTCAAGTCTGCTATTAAGCGAGGGCACAGTGCTAGGACAGAATACTATTAAACACGGCAAAATAATAGGTTTAAAAGGAAAATAGTTTCTACAACTAACACAAGTAAGTTTTAAAAAACTCTATTTAACTAAAAAAAACTTTAATATATCTATTATTTTTCTATTATTGTAATCTATTTTTAGCACGCTTACTAATCAAGTTATAGGTTAAGATATTTCTATCTAAGTTTGGGGAGCGATTTGGATAGGTAGTAGATCCAAATTAGTAGTAATTAAAAGCCCTTTATATACTACTTCTCTTAGAAGTTCAGACTATATTAAAAAGATCCTTATTTCTATAGTAAAACCTGCGATAAAAAAAGGTAAGTTATATATACTACTTTTTCCTACTTAGAGAGTGTTTACTCTATATTTAAATTATTAAGTAGCAAACTTTTTTTATATAATTAAAGGACTTACTAACCTCTATATAGGCTGGAAGTTTCAACAGGATAACGCTAAGATTCATAAAACTCTAGAAGTTTTATCTTAGTTTTCTAGGAATAGGATATCGCTTTTTAAGCATCCTGCTTATAGTCCTAATCTAAATCCTATAGAAAACGTGTAGGCCTTGCTAAAAAACGCTTTAGCTAAAAGGCCTATTACTTTTTTAAGTATAGGAAAGAGTAAAAAAGTATAGCAGCCTTCGAGGCTGCTATAAAGGAGAATAGGATTAATTACCTCAAAAGGCGATTGATAATTGTATTCTATCTTTACTAAGGCGTTATTTGGACGTTAAGGAAGCTAAAGGCTAGTATACTAAGTATTAGTAAGCTTTCTTCGTTATTTATTTAGAAAAAACCCTAAAAACAAGCTCTTAATTACTACTTAATAGTTTTTTTTTACAATTACCTTCAAACTTACACACAGATGAGTTTAACTAGTACTATTTAATATATATACTTTATAGCGATTTTTACAACTTCAAAAAAAAGTTATTTTGTTATTTATTCTTGAGTTTTTTTATCTTTATTTTCACTGCTGAAGTTGAGCGCAAAAGTGCTTACTAAGCAGCTTACTAAGTAGCTTAACTTAAACAAGAAGATCTTGGCTTTCCAAATCACTAACCATTTTGGAAATAGCCCTTCTGGTTGTAATAATATAAAGCTTTGAAAACTATAACTTTTTTGACATCTTTTTCTTTGTCACCCCTCTGTAATATCCTTAACCTAGCTTAATTTCAGAGCTCTAACAGCTAACTCAAAGATAGAAGCTAGAGATAGAGCTATACTGTCTAAACAAACACAGGCTAGGATAGTTACCTACTTTCTAGAATTGTCTAAAGTTGTAGCTGTTACTTCTTTTTGAATATATATCTTCTTGTTAAATACCTTTTTTAACTTTCTAGTTACTCTAATTATAAAGGCTTTCTAAAAAAATTTTAAAATCTAAGAAAGCTTTATATTATATTCTCTTATTTTCTTATATAGTAGCTTAAAGTAAAGGCTATATTTAGCCTCTAAATTAGCTTTGTAGCAATTGTGATCTATTCCTACCTGCTATTATAGGATAAGATAAGTAGGATTCCTGTTAATAAAGTAAGTAACCTCGCTTTTTAAAATCTCTCTACTAGCTAATAATAAAGTAAGGTTGCGTATTATTCTTTATATAAGTAGTGTATATTATTAAGTAAGCGTAGTAATATATTGTAAGAGCTTAGTTTCTTAGTATAAGTAAAGAAGTTAGTAAGCAAGTTAGTGTAGTTAGTTTTGCCCTTAGTGCCTTCGCGTTAAGGTTAAGCGTACTACACTATACTTTTCTGTAAACTTTGTATATAAGAAAGATGCGCCTAGTACACGCGAATTAATTTTATTGATAGCTTTCTAGATTAGATCTATATTAGTAGAGTTATTAGGTGTTAAAAAGGTAGTGTTATTTTAGTAGGGTGCGCAAAACTCGACTATGCGTAAAACGCGCACAGACACAGTACTTGCAGAGTTTTTAATAGTTACTAAGGTAGACAGGCTAACGCGCAGGACGGGCTAACGCGCGGTTTAAACACTAAAACCACTACTAAACCTAAGGCTATAGAGCCTCACACAATAGCCACTATCGCGATATTTTTTAGTAGTAAGATCTAGAGGACTTATATAATATATATAGCTATAGGAATTAAGTTAAGTTTTAATCGCGCGCCTTGTGCGTGAGATAGACGCTAGTTAAGCTGTAACACTACCTTAAGGCTTTTTACTACTTGTAAGCCTCGCTATAAGCTTCTTTTTTAAGTAGCCTTTTTAAGAGCCTTAAGGCTGCTCTTTTACTCTTTTAAGAAGTTTTTATAGATTATTAGAGTTATTTTGTAGTCCTGCGAGCAGCTGCCCTAGAGGCCTGTTTAGTAGCCCTCTTAGCCTTCTCTTTCTCCCTTACTAATTAAGCTACAGCCCTTGCCTGTTGCCTTTTTTCTTTTGCCTTTGCCTTTGCCTGCCTTGTCTCCTTATAATGCCTATTTATTTCAGCTTTTTAGTATTGTACTTACTCCTCCTTACGCTCCTAGAGCTGCTAGCAATTACGTGCCTCCTTCACCTTCTTTAGAGACTAGACAATAGCTCTACCTTAGTACTCCTTAGGCTCCTAGAGTAGGAGAGGCCTGTCTTGTTTCCTGCGTGTCTTTTTAATAATTAGAGCCTTGCGTATGCCTTTAACTTTATACTTAAAGAGAATCTTTTAAGTTAAGATTTAGTAATAAACCTAGCTTAGCCTTTAAGCTTAATTATTACCTTAATCTTTAACTACCTTACGCAGGAGGCGTTTAACCTTCCTCTAATTTAAAGTACTTAAGTCTTAGAACTTACTATTATTACTTAAAGAGCTCTTAATACTAAACCTTTTTAATATAATTTTAGAATTAAAAGGTAAGAGGCCTATAGCCTTAAATACCTTTAGCATTGTTATTTCCTTAAAGAAGGCCTGCTAGGCTTAGTAGGATAAGGGAAAGAAATCCCTCTTGCTTATTAAGGTGAGGCCCTAGTTCCTCTCTAGAAATCTAGATATCTTAGCCTAGTAAGCAGATAAGAGAGGCTTAAATAGGGCAATATTAAAGGCTACAGCGTGTAAGTTAAATAAAGAGGATAAACTACAAGGAGAATCCTGTCCTAATTACAGTACTTAATAAAATCTATAGCAAGGTAAGATCTATAGCTGTCTAGGATAAGTAATTAATAAGAGGCTTAAGCCTTTACCTTAGTATTATAATTAAACACCTGTTTAAGCTACGCAAGACT
Organism: Alternaria sp. 'sect. Undifilum'; assembly: GCA_024321975.1. NCBI lineage: Eukaryota > Fungi > Ascomycota > Dothideomycetes > Pleosporales > Pleosporaceae > Alternaria > Alternaria sp. 'sect. Undifilum'. The sequence goes on along the minus strand of JAJJZI010000010.1, from coordinate 14,779 downwards.
AATATTATTGTTTATCTAGCTAGAGAGTTATAAGTAGATTTAAACTTAATAAGTTTTGTAATTAAGGGCTTATAACTAGGTGTCCTGTATTAATCCTAAGGTTAATTAATATATAAGGGTAGGCGCTAGGTAAGATCTATTAGCGCAGATAAAGGCTAGAAGTGTTATCTACTCTTACAAGCTATCCTAAATAGTACTCCTCCTTTTTCCCTTCTTATATAAGGGCTTACTAAACATCCTCTTTAATTTTCCTAAGATACTAAGGAGGAAGCCTTTTTTATCTATATTGTATATATAAGACGCTTTAATAGAATACTACTCTATATTCTTGCGTAGGAGATTAAAGTAAAGGCTGTACTTTCTCCTTAAATTAGCCTTGTAGCAATTATTATTAATGCCTATTATCTATTTTAAAATAAGCTTATTAGGGTACTAGTAGATAAAACAATTAATTTAGTATAATCTAATCTCTTTTCTTGCGGTCTATAAGGCGAAATTTCGTATTATAGCTTATGTAGGTAGAAAGCCTTGCCTAGTAAGCTGTTAAATATACTATAGGAGCTCTAGCTCCTATTATAGGTAGAGGGCCTGTTAATTTTATAACTTAAGGTTGCGTAAGGTTAAAACACCTTAGTGTCTTTAAGAGAGCGTAGATTGTACTACACTATACTTTTCTACAAACTTTGTATATACAAAAGATGCGCCTAGTGCGCGCGAATTAATTTCATTAATTGCTTCCTAGATTAGATCTATATTAGTGGAGTTATTAGGTGTTAAAAGGTGGTGTTATTTTAGTAGGGTAAGCGTTGGCCCGTCCTGCGCGTTGGCCCGTCCACCTCGGTAGTTGTTTAGGAGTTATCAACTTTAGAAAACCTATCAAACACTAACTTTTCGAGGCGAGAAAAAGGTCTGGCTTTGCCTTTTTCTCGCCTCAACTATCTTAAACGCCTTCCCAAAATCAGCTTCTGATACTTGTTTTCTAGGTGCAGGTGTTGTATCGTGCGCGCTGGCTAGTTGTAGAGAAACAGAGTGGTTACCGAGGTGGACGGGCAAACGCGCAGGACGGGCCAACGCTCACTCTACTAAAATAACACCACCTTTTAACACCTAATAACTCCACTAATATAGATCTAATCTAGGAAGCAATTAATGAAATTAATTCGCGCGCACTAGGCGCATCTTTTGTATATACAAAGTTTGTAGAAAAGTATAGTGTAGTACAATCTACGCTCTCTTAAAGACACTAAGGTGTTTTAACCTTACGCAACCTTAAGTTATAAAATTAACAGGCCCTCTACCTATAATAGGAGCTAGAGCTCCTATAGTATATTTAACAGCTTACTAGGCAAGGCTTTCTACCTACATAAGCTATAATACGAAATTTCGCCTTATAGACCGCAAGAAAAGAGATTAGATTATACTAAATTAATTGTTTTATCTACTAGTACCCTAATAAGCTTATTTTAAAATAGATAATAGGCATTAATAATAATTGCTACAAGGCTAATTTAAGGAGAAAGTACAGCCTTTACTTTAATCTCCTACGCAAGAATATAGAGTAGTATTCTATTAAAGCGTCTTATATATACAATATAGATAAAAAAGGCTTCCTCCTTAGTATCTTAGGAAAATTAAAGAGGATGTTTAGTAAGCCCTTATATAAGAAGGGAAAAAGGAGGAGTACTATTTAGGATAGCTTGTAAGAGTAGATAACACTTCTAGCCTTTATCTGCGCTAATAGATCTTACCTAGCGCCTACCCTTATATATTAATTAACCTTAGGATTAATACAGGACACCTAGTTATAAGCCCTTAATTACAAAACTTATTAAGTTTAAATCTACTTATAACTCTCTAGCTAGATAAACAATAATATTAGTCTTGCGTAGCTTAAACAGGTGTTTAATTATAATACTAAGGTAAAGGCTTAAGCCTCTTATTAATTACTTATCCTAGACAGCTATAGATCTTACCTTGCTATAGATTTTATTAAGTACTGTAATTAGGACAGGATTCTCCTTGTAGTTTATCCTCTTTATTTAACTTACACGCTGTAGCCTTTTAATATTGCCCTATTTAAGCCTCTCTTATCTGCTTACTAGGCTAAGATATCTAGATTTCTAGAGAGGAACTAGGGCCTCACCTTAATAAGCAAGAGGGATTTCTTTCCCTTATCCTACTAAGCCTAGCAGGCCTTCTTTAAGGAAATAACAATGCTAAAGGTATTTAAGGCTATAGGCCTCTTACCTTTTAATTCTAAAATTATATTAAAAAGGTTTAGTATTAAGAGCTCTTTAAGTAATAATAGTAAGTTCTAAGACTTAAGTACTTTAAATTAGAGGAAGGTTAAACGCCTCCTGCGTAAGGTAGTTAAAGATTAAGGTAATAATTAAGCTTAAAGGCTAAGCTAGGTTTATTACTAAATCTTAACTTAAAAGATTCTCTTTAAGTATAAAGTTAAAGGCATACGCAAGGCTCTAATTATTAAAAAGACACGCAGGAAACAAGACAGGCCTCTCCTACTCTAGGAGCCTAAGGAGTACTAAGGTAGAGCTATTGTCTAGTCTCTAAAGAAGGTGAAGGAGGCACGTAATTGCTAGCAGCTCTAGGAGCGTAAGGAGGAGTAAGTACAATACTAAAAAGCTGAAATAAATAGGCATTATAAGGAGACAAGGCAGGCAAAGGCAAAGGCAAAAGAAAAAAGGCAACAGGCAAGGGCTGTAGCTTAATTAGTAAGGGAGAAAGAGAAGGCTAAGAGGGCTACTAAACAGGCCTCTAGGGCAGCTGCTCGCAGGACTACAAAATAACTCTAATAATCTATAAAAACTTCTTAAAAGAGTAAAAAGAGCAGCCTTAAGGCTCTTAAAAAGGCTACTTAAAAAAAGAAGCTTATAGCGAGGCTTACAAGTAGTAAAAAGCCTTAAGGTAGTGTTACAGCTTAACTAGCGTCTATCTCACGCACAAGGCGCGCGATTAAAACTTAACTTAATTCCTATAGCTATATATATTATATAAGTCCTCTAGATCTTACTACTAAAAAATATCGCGATAGTGGCTATTGTGTGAGGCTCTATAGCCTTAGGTTTAGTAGTGGTTTTAGTGTTTAAACCGCGCGTTAGCCCGTCCTGCGCGTTAGCCTGTCTACCTTAGTAACTATTAAAAACTCTGCAAGTACCGTGTCTGTGCGCGTTTTACGCATAGTCGAGTTTTGCGCACCCTACTAAAATAACACTACCTTTTTAACACCTAATAACTCTACTAATATAGATCTAATCTAGAAAGCTATCAATAAAATTAATTCGCGTGTACTAGGCGCATCTTTCTTATATACAAAGTTTACAGAAAAGTATAGTGTAGTACGCTTAACCTTAACGCGAAGGCACTAAGGGCAAAACTAACTACACTAACTTGCTTACTAACTTCTTTACTTATACTAAGAAACTAAGCTCTTACAATATATTACTACGCTTACTTAATAATATACACTACTTATATAAAGAATAATACGCAACCTTACTTTATTATTAGCTAGTAGAGAGATTTTAAAAAGCGAGGTTACTTACTTTATTAACAGGAATCCTACTTATCTTATCCTATAATAGCAGGTAGGAATAGATCACAATTGCTACAAAGCTAATTTAGAGGCTAAATATAGCCTTTACTTTAAGCTACTATATAAGAAAATAAGAGAATATAATATAAAGCTTTCTTAGATTTTAAAATTTTTTTAGAAAGCCTTTATAATTAGAGTAACTAGAAAGTTAAAAAAGGTATTTAACAAGAAGATATATATTCAAAAAGAAGTAACAGCTACAACTTTAGACAATTCTAGAAAGTAGGTAACTATCCTAGCCTGTGTTTGTTTAGACAGTATAGCTCTATCTCTAGCTTCTATCTTTGAGTTAGCTGTTAGAGCTCTGAAATTAAGCTAGGTTAAGGATATTACAGAGGGGTGACAAAGAAAAAGATGTCAAAAAAGTTATAGTTTTCAAAGCTTTATATTATTACAACCAGAAGGGCTATTTCCAAAATGGTTAGTGATTTGGAAAGCCAAGATCTTCTTGTTTAAGTTAAGCTACTTAGTAAGCTGCTTAGTAAGCACTTTTGCGCTCAACTTCAGCAGTGAAAATAAAGATAAAAAAACTCAAGAATAAATAACAAAATAACTTTTTTTTGAAGTTGTAAAAATCGCTATAAAGTATATATATTAAATAGTACTAGTTAAACTCATCTGTGTGTAAGTTTGAAGGTAATTGTAAAAAAAAACTATTAAGTAGTAATTAAGAGCTTGTTTTTAGGGTTTTTTCTAAATAAATAACGAAGAAAGCTTACTAATACTTAGTATACTAGCCTTTAGCTTCCTTAACGTCCAAATAACGCCTTAGTAAAGATAGAATACAATTATCAATCGCCTTTTGAGGTAATTAATCCTATTCCTCCCTTATAGCAGCCTCGAAGGCTGCTATACTTTTTTTACTCTTTCCTATACTTAAAAAAGTAATAGGCCTTTTAGCTAAAGCGTTTTTTAGCAAGGCCTACACGTTTTCTATAGGATTTAGATTAGGACTATAAGCAGGATGCTTAAAAAGCGATATCCTATTCCTAGAAAACTAAGATAAAACTTCTAGAGTTTTATGAATCTTAGCGTTATCCTGTTGAAACTTCCAGCCTATATAGAGGTTAGTAAGTCCTTTAATTATATAAAAAAAGTTTGCTACTTAATAATTTAAATATAGAGTAAACACTCTCTAAGTAGGAAAAAGTAGTATATATAACTTACCTTTTTTTATCGCAGGTTTTACTATAGAAATAAGGATCTTTTTAATATAGTCTGAACTTCTAAGAGAAGTAGTATATAAAGGGCTTTTAATTACTACTAATTTGGATCTACTACCTATCCAAATCGCTCCCCAAACTTAGATAGAAATATCTTAACCTATAACTTGATTAGTAAGCGTGCTAAAAATAGATTACAATAATAGAAAAATAATAGATATATTAAAGTTTTTTTTAGTTAAATAGAGTTTTTTAAAACTTACTTGTGTTAGTTGTAGAAACTATTTTCCTTTTAAACCTATTATTTTGCCGTGTTTAATAGTATTCTGTCCTAGCACTGTGCCCTCGCTTAATAGCAGACTTGACTGAAAATATAACCTTATTAAAGTTCATATTTTTGAGGTTTTTAAGTAATTGCTTAGCGTAAATATGACGATTATAAGCCTTTTCAGCGTCTAAAGGCGTCTTTTTTCAAGAAATGTTAATAGAATAGTTCTCTTTTTTTAAAAAGCGTTGTAAGCTTCTAATAAAAAGATCTAGATTATTTTCTTTTAGAACACGTTAATTTGTCTTTTTAGGGCTTTTAGTAAGGTCTCTATTAAGCACTCTTTTTGCTTTATTTGAGATCTTTGTAGGACGACCTTTTAAGGCCTAAAAGTAGATAAAGGAGCCTTTTTTGTTTTATTTGATAAAGAGTATTGGTAATACTTCTAGAGGACTTTTCCAGTAAATTACTAATTAAAGAAATAGGCTTGTTTTGTAAATATAAAGTATAAACTTCTTGCTCAAATTCAGAAAGATTTCGAGACATGGAGGAGGTATTATAAAAAAGGCAAGTTAGGACAAACAAGAGGAGTTAATATACTAAAAGCTTACTAAGCTATTACGTAATTAGCGCTTACGTAAGGAACCCCTATTTTTTACCCTTTTATTAAACTCTAAGAAATTAAGATGTAAGCCTCTAAAATACGCTTACGTTATACTTATGTAAGCTTATTAAACTTATTTTTTTCTTAGCGTGTTTTTATACAATTGTAAAGAAGTTATACTGAAATCTATTTTCACTTTTTTTTTCATCTCATATCAAGCAAGATTACAGGGACAACCGTGCTAACTAATCAGCTTACTAAGCCACCCAACTCAAAAAGGAAGATATTAGCTTTCCAAATCACTAATTCTTTTGGGTATAGTACTTCTAGTTGTCGAAATATAAAGCTTTAAAAACTATAACTTTTTTGACATCTTTTTTTTTGTTACCCCTCTGTAAGATTAGTGTCTATAATAGTGTTGCTTATGTAGCATTAAAGGATTAGATTAGCCTACTTTTCTGCATCTCCTTAGAGGTACGTAGTAGCTAGGACAACCTTGTTGTTGTCCTCAATCCTGTCTTTTTTAAGACAGAAGTATTTATTAACTTAAAAGAGCTAAGCTTTAAGCTTGCTACAATTGCTGTAGTAAATATTAAGTTTATTAGCGCGGCTTGTAGTCTCTATAGTGTAAGAGTTAGCAGGGGTGTTTATAGCAGTGTTACTTATTTTTAGGGTGTTTTAAGTGTAAAAATTGTCTAAAGATAATTTTGGATTAGTTCTTAGGAATACGTAAGTGCAATAAACAGTTAATGTACTAGTATAATTAGTAAATTAATGTAATAGTACAAGAGTGTGTTAGCACCTTTAGTAGAACAATGTAATAATACAATAATTTCAGAATTAAGTAATTTTTCAATTAATATATAAGTTAAACACACTAAGCTATAAGGATTGAGTGCCAAAACTATATACTGTAATAAGTATTGGCTTCGGCCTTTTAAGACAACCTTTTGATGTGACTCCACATTTTATAGACACCTTTTTAGTAAAAAAAAAGATTTATTGCTAATAATAGGTATTAGGGCTTATGCCCCCTTATTTAGTATTGCTGGCACGCAATTAGTGTGTCGTATATTTAGACAGAAACAAAGAAAAGCAAGACAAAGACGTTAATCGCCTCCTAACTTAACGCGCCTTATCCTGCCTATGCTACCTACTTATGTTAAGGCTTTACTTCTAGGTACTCTTAGATAAATTAAAGAAGCAGCACTATTATTGCCTTACTTTCTAACCTATACATACAACAATAGAACGCCTACTTCTCCTTTCTTACTTCTTTCTTCTCTATTGCTATTTTAACGTTATACAACAGCTAGCCTAACTAGTTAATAGTTTTTTTACTTAGCCTATGCACGATTAACAAGAAAAGAAAGATACTAAAGTAGAATATTTTAAGTACTTTGCTAGTATTAGCAAATACTCTGTAGATCTTATATTCCTTTTATAACTAGCTAAGTTAAGGCTTAACATTCTTTTTGTATATAGAGATATCACAGATTTTAGAGTTATTTATAAGGGATATTATTATAAAGTCTTAAACAGGCTAAATTTATAAATAATAAACTTAGGTGTCTACATAATTAGCTTAAGCTAGACTAGTTTAAGAGCTAGGTGTATAACAGGAAAGCTTCTTGTCTTTAGATAAGAGTTAAAGTTAAGGAGATACTTATTACAGAGGTTGTACATTATATTGCAGTACAGCGTATTGTATATAAATTGTTTATATATAGTGCTATTTGAAAGGTAAAAAGCAGTAGGTAAGAAGTAGTAGCTTTATAAAGTATTATAGGCTCCTGCTGCAGTACGTACGTGTCCTTTCCCTCCTCTATTATATTATATTGTAATCTTATTATAATCCTACTGTAATCCTGTTATTAGCTATAGGCTAGCAATTGCTGTTAGACACGTTTTAACTAGTGTCGTTTTTTAGTACCTTAGCAAATTTTTTAACTCTAATTATTGCTTAGTAGTCTAAGCTTTCTTCTTAGAACTTATCTACCCACTGTTCAAATCTCGTTGACTACACACAATCTTTTTTTTGACTTTTGCGATTAATTAGTAGAGGTTAGCTGCTTTTCACTTTTTTGGAACCCTATTTTGACTACAACAACAACCACCACCCTTGACACTTTAAAAAATAAGTAAAAAGTATAGCATTCATCTCTCTGCTCTGTCTGTTCTGTAAGATTATTAAGATCTGTAAGAGTATGTTGCTCTCTTGTTCTAGCTGCTCTGTGGAGGTCATAAGATCTATAAAAGCGCCAAGACTTTCTTGCTCTGCGGGTCTTCTCGTCAAGGTGAAATCAACCCCTGTCCGGGTTGTGGCTATAGTGGGGCTAGGCAACGATAGTCGTAACGCATGCTTAAATTTATAAGCTTAAAAAATAATTAGTAAAAATAATTGAGCAAAAACTACGTAAGCATAAGTAAATTTAGTAAAGTAGTACTATAAAGTATAAAACTACTATAGTATAAGTAGCTGCTAAGGCGTTCACAGCGCTTTAGCAATCTAAAAAGGCTTATAGTAGTAGTAGTTAAAAACTAGCTTATCTAGCTTTACAGCGCTGTAAGAACTATAGTAAAAGTAGGCATACTACAAGCATGTGTAGAAAAAATACAAAGATATCTGTTAAATTTCATATAAGCATAATATACGTAGGCTTTTTGTTTAATAGTAATAAAATTAAAAAGACATAATATAAGTTAGTGCTGCTAAGCATTTTTAATCCACTTAATAGGTTAATCCACTTAGTAGTAGGATACTTCATATATTATATATAATAAATAACACTGGTTAATTTCTTTTGTGTGCAAGTTTAAAGGTAATTATAAAACAGACTATTAACTTAATAACCAAGTAATAATAAAAAGCTTATTTTTCTTTTCTTTTTTTGAATAATTAACTAAAATAGCTTATTAATACTTAGTATCCTAGCCTATAGCTTCTTTATTACCTAAATAATGTCTTAGTTTTAGCAAAATATAATTATGCATTACTTTTTATCGAAAATATCTTCTTTTTAACTTTATTATTTTCTAATATTTAATAGTTGTAAAGATATAGCCTCTATCTACTTACTACTACATACCTTAGAGTTATTTCTATATACTTCAAAGTATGTAGCTAAAGATAGAGGCCTGCCTTACTACTTAGCTAGCACTAGTACTAGTTGCCTACACGCTCTGCCTCTTTTAGGCTCTGCGTCTGCTATTCTCTACTCTAAATACAAGCCATCTTTCAACTAGCTGTTCTTCTGTGCGTGAAGTTTGCCTTACAATTTCAAATAACCTTTTGTAGCTTCCACTTACCTTTACAAACTAGTACAATCGACACACCTCTTCGCCTTCTCACCTATCACCATCGTCGACGGCTTGTTTAGGCGTGCTGTAGCCGTTGGAGATGGAGGCGTTGTAGTTGGGTCCGGATTGCAGAATGGCGAATTTGGAATCGAGGTTGCGGGAGAGGAAAGGGAGGAGGGAGATTACAGGGAGGATGATGGAGGAGACGAGGGAGTTTGCGCAGGCGGTGAAGGAGGCTGCGAGGATGGCGGTTTATATCAGCATAGTAGATGTGTGTGTGTATCTTGGTGTCGTCGTTGGAGTGTTGTACATGAATTCTACGGCTACTTCGAGCACGTTGTCACCGAGGGCGAAGTTACTAAAACTATCCCAGATACCTGCTGTTCGCCTCTTGACTCCTTGTTCTACGTCGCGGAGGGTTTGCTGTGGGTTTTTGTCTAGGCGAGGCATGGTGATGCTTCACGGGGGATGAAATGGTAACGGTTGGTCTAATGCATGGCAGCTGGAGTCGCGTCTCAGCTAACGACATCATCAAGACGCGTAAGGTTTCGACTAATCACACGCACGCGCACAAGGATTGCTTGTACAAGTCCTTTGTCTACAAGTAATGGCCTTTGCTTAAAATCACAATCTTTATTACGTGTTTAGAAGCAATGACTATACCCTAGTAACAAGCATGTCCCCTTCCTTAATGATTCATTATGATTGTAACGAGATCTGCTCCCCTCACTTCCAATGCATCCCGAAACCTAGCCTATTCCACGCGTACTGCATTAGTAAGCTTCCCAGCCTGTAGTCCACTTGGTGAAACGCTACATATAACGGATTTCCTTATTATTATTGCCCTGCGTCTACCACAAAGCCAGGCGGCTGTAGCGCTGCGCACGACGCGTACTTGGACATGATGACCTCTTTTGCGCATCATCTCATATGTTTGCGGTTCAACATGCCCGGACACTCAAGTGCCCCCTGCGATCGCATCGAACACGATCATCACGCCTTCAGATACACAATCTCACATCCTCTACTTCTCCGCCAATCCAAGACATGGCGTCAGTAGCAACCCCACAATTTCGGCCCGTATGCCCACATGCCCAACCCACACCCCACCCTCACTGCCTGGAGTGAGAAACACGAAAAAAAAATAAGAGACCAACCGTGCCTGCGCGCACTCAAGCCAGCCAGCCTCATGATTCAGCAACATCGTCAACTTTGCCGACCCCAGATGGAAAGCCCACCGCCGCAGGGCTTTTGTCGCGCCGCGTGACGCTTTGCGGACAGTCTAGGATCGCCCCGCCTAAAAAGGTTCAAAAGGAAATCCCACCTAAAACGCAGGGTCTACCATCCGAAGAGGATGGAACAGCGTGGACCTGACAAGTGGTCAGGTCATGTCAGGTCACATCAGGTTAAGTTTGGGAAGGAAGGGGAGGGGGGGTGGAGGATTAGCAAAAAAAGGCAGGGTATATAGATCAACCGATCGCATCGCACCGTTTCCTTCTCGATAAATAAAAAAAAATGATGCAACACAGCAAGAAAGACTTCTCTTTTCTTGCAAGAAAAATCTCGGCACTCTGCGGTTCGTGAAAATGGGGTGGAGTGAGGGGTAGTAATTCGTTGGAAACTTTCCATGCCGGTAAATGTGTGATTTTTGGGCGCGCTCTCTCTTTTTCTCTCTCTCTCATGCCCGATGCTGCCTGCCTGCCTGCCTGCCTGCATGCATGCATGTATGCAAGAACAGAAGAAAGCGGTATAGCCAAGCCTCATTATGGTAACCTTTGGAAGGAAAATCCTTCACCCCATCTACTGCAGGAGATCGTGAGGCTGAATATCAAAGAGGAAAACAAATAGTGGAGGCTGGTTGATCAGTACATCTTTGCCTTGTTTTCTTTTTTCCCTTTCTCCCGCCGTGCAGCGGTGCCGATATACCCGATGATTTTCTGGGAGAAGCCACTGCGGAGTTTTTTTCGGGTGATTCAGGGTTGGAGCGGTAAGCGCGCGAAGGAGGCATGTTCGCTGTTGGGTGTGGAGGGGTAGATTGGGGTTGTTGGTTGTTTTCGCTGTCGATGGTTATGCGGCATGAGGTCACGGGTATCGCACGCTTGCTTTAGCGTGCAGTAGTGGGGACTGGTGTGTGGGGCTCGCTGCGTATGCTTGACACAGTCCACGCGCTTCGAGGGCTGTGATTATAATAGGCTGGGCCGGATACTCTTGTTGATGACGAACTAGCAATTGATGTACATGGGGCAGGTGTCAAGATTGCGCATGAAGGTATTATGAAGTGGGATTTGTTGGTTCGATCAATCTCATGCTGCCGCGGCGCGCAAACCAGTACACCAAGTGTAAATGCTCAGTACAACACCGCCCAATGCGTATAACCATTAAAAATGCAGACCCGTGGTATACCAAAAACGCCTCCCAATGTTGTATGCGTAAAGTCAAAAAGCCACCAACGCCGTGCAATGCTGTGTCTGCAACCCCAACCTTTCCTCCCATGATTACAAAATTGACTCTCCCGTCACCGAGTCCACTCGCTCTCGACTTTGATCGTGTCGATGACCTCCGGCGTTCGGCGCCCTCCTTGGGCTTCCTAGTTTTTGCGCGCCGTAGCGCAGGGACATCCTCCTCTTCAGATTCGTCTACAGTGAAAAGATCCGGGCTGGGCTCCCGCCATGAGTGGCGATGACCAGATAGCGTGCGCGAGTACCGGCGACGATTCTGCTGTTTGCGAGTTGCAAGGTTCTGTGCACGACCTCGGGCTGCTTCAGTGATGCGGATTCGTGGGGGGCTAAGCTGAGACACAACATGTGGCGTGTCGTTCAATCGATCGTCGTCGAGGCCCATGAAAGACTCTTCTTCCTCTTCGTAGATGGTAGGTGCATGGTACTGGTTGTGGAGCTGGCCGTGGTTGTGCTTGACGTATCGAGCCCATTTGTTGGCGACGTTGGACTTGAACTTGGAAGACTTGGTTGTGCGTGGCCCTTCCTGGACGTCGATGCCTGCGCTCAGGGACAGCTCGTAGGGGTCGTCAGCCTCAGTGATGGGTGGCGAGATGAAGTGCGAGAAGGGGTCTTCGTCGATGTCGGGAAGATGGTCTTCATGTGTGTCCTCGTTGCCGGTCTCGATGCAGGGTGGGAAGGAGTAGGAACGAGGGGCGCTTCGTAGATAGGAAGGCATGATTATTAAGATGTCCTTGAACTTTCGAAACAGTGATGAACGCCGGACGGGAAGTGCCGGTTTAGCGCTTGATTCAACCTTGACAAAGGCGATGTGACGGAGAATGGTGTTCGTCTCTCCGGCTCCTGGCCGGTCCTTCCTGACACAGCAGCTTGCGAACACTCGGCGACGAGAGCTCACAAGTGGTGGTGGAGGAAGGTTGTTCTTGTAGTTTCGCCAGTGATGAGTGGCACACGCAAACTATGTATGCGTGACGTTGGCGTAGGCCTTTGAGAAGAGTCACAAGAGGGCGGAGTAGGTGCAGAGGCTAGGGTGAGACAATGGTGGTGCTGCCTAGGGGGAGTTTGCCTGGAAGAGGGCGAGTCAAGAAGCGACTGTTAGTAGGAAACCGCGCTTTATTCCCCCTCGAGATATCCGGATGCCGAATGCACATTCTGGAGGATTCCCCGGGTACTTATGTTTGCAGGCGAGAGATGCTGCCGGAAAGAGGAGCCCTGCATGTGCAGTGCATGCGCATTAGCGTGCGGTGTGGATGAGAAGCTTGGTGCAGCGTGAACAGAAGAGGTAGGGATCCCAGGGCGCAGGAGAATGGGTGACAGGCAGAGTGGTGGCGGGCGGGCCACATGAGATGGTTGGTGGCACACCATTTCGGTGAAGGATGACCTGCAGGCGGCACGCGCGCATTGGCCAGTGGGTGTTGCGGACACGGCGGCCGTTGATGCAGGACGGTCGATCGATGTGTTGCTGCTGAAGGGCAGACGACGGCCAGAGACTGAGCAGCGCGATGGTGCAAGTCGCAGCGACGCGTCGAGAGCAGCGGCGGGCTAGCGAGACCTCTCGAGGGTGCGGTGCGGTGGAGGGGGAGAGCCAAAGGCCCGAAGACACTGCGTAGTCGCGATTCGGCGCCAAGGGCGGGGCACATCACGCACCTGGGTCCTGGGCAGTCGACACTGGACAGCATACCATCACCCTCTCAGCTCTCTCCATGCCCCCTCAGCCTCATCATACCATGTATGCCCAGCTTGCCTCTTTTGGCCCACCGCACACCCTCTTTTGCCCACACGCCGCCTCGCTTGCGTCTCTGACAGGCCATGGCTGCACTGCTTACAGTCCCGCTACATCCGCCCTGCGATACCCATCGTGAGCATGACGAGGCTGCTTGCGTGAACCTTTGTTCGGTGCCTGCAGCCGACTGTGTTTGCTCCAAACCTGTTCCATGGACAGGTCATGGATCGAGTTTCAGCCGGGTGCACCATTCAGCTGATGCGGCTCCAATACACCACGAGCATCACCTCCAGCTTACCAGTATTGCGAGATTGCTACCCTTTTCCAACATTCCTACCCTCACAATATGCTTACGGCCCGAATTCTCTTTGGGCTCTGCAAGAGCCGGACTGACGTAGTCTGCATACACGCGCGACCTGTCTGTTGGGCCTTTGATTGTTACTGTCACTGTTCTATGACGTCCTGCATCCTGATGCCGCCTGATGAGTCGCAAATCACCAAAAAATATCCCTGGAAGTCAATGTGTTCCGCTGGCTTGAAAAGTCCTTGCCTGATGTTTGCTGTGCACGAGTGTGATACGTCTGAGTTTTCGACAACACTACCCTGTTAGTTGACCGCGCATGCAGTTAGGAATCTCGGCTCCTCTCTCCAGATGCTACTAGAAATTGATTGCGCCATGGACAAAAGGCATTCCAGCAGGAGATTGGACAGCACTACTGTTGTTTTCTCAATGCGAACCAGATAACGTCTACGAATAGAAGATTCTCGTCCTTCCAAGCGTCTTGTCTTCCCTGTCATCCTGGTTCCCGCGCTACTCAGGCGTCGATGTTACAGCGCCTTTCACCTTCCCAACACCACGTCTTACTACTTCTGGTGGACTATAACTCTGCATGTCCCAGTAGCGCACTCGACGCAAATTGCTTTTTGCAAATCATTGGGTCCTTAGTCTACACAAAATCGACCGATGCGTCCCGTGATCTAATTACCACTCACCGCTGGGACTACCCTAGAAAGACTAGAGATGATTTTAGAACCGACGTCTACATCCTCGCCGAGTAGTCCCTCAATGTCCTTCGAGTCGCATATCCCGAAGCCTTTCACCGCCCTACACCGCCATTTCCGCCATACCCCTTCCACGACAAGACCTACGAGGCGTGAGCGCTCGGGAGCTAACTCCTACGCTAGCCTACAAATTCCCAGCAAGGATTCCCCCAAACCGTCTGCCCACGTGCCTGCATGTCTACCAAGGAAGAAATACCACACCTGTGGGGCTTCGACAATTCGGACTCTTTTGTTCCAGGTTTCTTGAAACATACATCGGACCAGCATCGGCCTACCTCGGACGTTTTTTTTAAAACGTACGCCCTGGGTTTCGGGCGAGCAAATGCTCTCATTGGTCACCTGCCTCGTTTCGTTTCGCCTCCGTGCATACATACGAGGCGCTCACCGCTGGTATCCCTCCACCAAACGCCGACACACACAGTGCCGATGGCGACATAGCAATGCCGGATACCTAGCCTGTCAGGTGTGTGACTTGTGCCGATGTCTATGCCAGGGATGGTGTGCGCGGGGTGCATGTTGCAAAGGGCCCCGCTGCCTCTCTAATTCTGCAACACCACGGGCTCGGATCGCCCCTCTCAATCCGAAAACTACTC